>BSWB01000002.1:137632908-138882908 GCA_033239125.1 Fagopyrum homotropicum
TATGATGATTGAATAGTTGCATGGTAGACAACGAGAATTTTTATGACACCAAATTTACCAAGAAAGTCGTTTGATTAGATACATTATTCTAAGTTTCGGGACGAAACTTATTTTAAGAGGGCACTGATGTAATACCCGAAAAATTTAAACTCCGTTTAATACCGGATCAAACCGGATTCCGATCCGTCAACCTTTATTCTTTTAAATAAAATAAAACGATGTTAAATTCTATCATTTTATGTGACCTTGATTCACATAAAATGATAATTTATGTAACCGTAAATTATTCCGTATATTTAAAAAAAAGACCGAAGACCGGTTCCGTACGAATAACGATTTATTCATTCAGCTCATATTTTAACTAGATGAGCAGGCCCATCGGAGTAGGCCCACTAGGATGCCCAGCCGGCCCAACATTAGCTTCTAACCTAATTAGCTTCTAACCTAACCAGCTTTAACCTAATCTAAGCGGCAAACTTACGTCCTCCTGCTTCCTCTTTGAGACCGTTCGCAAGTGCAACCCAGCAACCCCGGCGCTCGCAGGCCACCGTACGCAGAACCGAAGACGTCCGCCACGACCCTCTCAGACGACCCTTCTGCGCCGGATCTTTCCCTTCTGCGTCGACAGCAAGTAGAGCTGGACACCGCTGGAATCGAACAACAGTGAGCCTTGCTGCCGCCGCTAGAGTCGAACAGCAGTCAGCCTTGCTGCCGCCGCTGTAAACGTCGCAACCGGTGAGACAACGCTGCCGGTTCCCTCTCCTTCTCCTCTGACGCCCTTGTACATATACCGTTGCTTACACTGCTGCACCACAGGGAAGGTTGTTGCTGCTGTCACAAAAACGCTGCACGCTAACTTCTCGACTCGCCAAGTTGGGTTATCGACCTCGATCTAAACAGGCCGGAATGGTGAGCCTCTATCCTGCAACCTTCCGCTTCTTTTGTACTGTTGTAAGGCTGTCAACAGCATGAGTGTATCTTGTATAGATTTGTTTTGAGAAGGGCTGAATTAGGAGTTCTTGGAGTAGAGTAGATTGTCCTCTTGGTAGTATGGTGAAGGAGTAGAGAGTGGGTAGGTTGTGTGTTTGTATCTTGTATCTCTTGTTCTTGTTCTAAATAGGATCTTCAAGGTATAGTAAAGGAAAAAGGGGTGCTGTCTTAAAAACTGGATTTTAAGATCCAAAACCAACCCAGTTTTTTTTAATATTTATGAGCTGAAACTGCTGACTTTGAACCCGTAGTTGGCTAACTTAGATCGAACATCCACCGTTGAATTTTTGATATATTGTAGCGAGAAATATGAATTTTACTGTATTAAAATTTGAGAGAAAGTTAACGGTCGGATTAGAACTTATAAACACTCAAAGTAGGACCGATGAGCTGTGTTTACAGCAGAGGGAAATTGGCTAAGTATGGAAATTTTCAACTTTCTTTCCAACTTTGGAGATTTATGGGAGAGTGATGATTAAGTAGTTTTGAGAGATCTTTACCCCTATGTTTAGTATGCATATCATAGAGGATCTAGGATTTTATTTCGGAATTTTTTTATATCTTTATCCAAGCCGTGTATATTAACCAAAGTCGGACCTTAACGACTTTTTTGTATAAACTAAGAATTTTGGGTAGCTCTTATAAATCCTTATCAAATTTATCCTTGAGAACCAGATTATGGAAATAAGTTCTAAAAGAAAGTATGAGAATCTAATGATAGAATTTTGAGAGTTTCGGAACCGAGGGTAAAATAGTCATTTTACCTTAAGAGGGCATTTAGTAATTCTTCTCTTGATGAGTTTGTGCATCTTAGAAGTTATAGACTTCTAAGATTATGGGATGTATTTTGATCCACGTGTCTTGTATGACAGGCGTTTGAGTTTCTACAGTTGCAGACCGAGTTGAGATTGTGAGAGTTGTGGTTTGATTCACGTAAGTCCTTGCGACTTACTTAGCTGGTTTTTGGATATTAGTTGAGTGATAATAGTTGTGTGTGTGCAGTGTGTGTTATAATAAGAATAACAACTTGTTAGGACGACCGTGGTTATTATGTGTTAAGGCCCAAGTGTATGTATAACGGGCCGTGACATCACTGCCCAGCTCTGCCAGGAGACTGGGAGGTTCTCTATACCCAGACCATACAGGTACACGGTGAGATGCATCGGATCCACTCCTGATGGGTACACGGGGGCGGAGGCGAGGTTTGGGAATCCCTCGTGTCACAAAATAAGTATCATTAGAGTGAATGACTTAAATGAAGATAATAAATGGATTGTTTGAAAGCATGATGAGTGTTTATTATTTTATGTGTGTGTGTGTGCTATTATTATTCTCCTAATGTTTAGATAACTAGCTAATGGTTGTTCTGTTGTATTTTTAGTTTCACGGTAGGTTAGAGCAGCAGCTGAGTGATACGGAAGTAGTGGTCAGCCGGGTCTCCGTACTCCTTAGAGTGGGGTTGGGTGTTAATTGTTGTTTCTTTCTTCTTGTTGAAGACAATTAGACTCTTCTGCTGTTTAAGTACCATAGGCTGTTAGACGTTGTTGCATTCATTCCTTTAAAAATACATTTTTATAAATTTCAGTTTTTCTTATTTGTGTCTTGTTGCAAGATCCTAGTAATATTGTTGTCAAACTGAGGTCGGGACCCATTGTGAGGTCCTAACCAGTAATGCCCCGAGTTCTGAGAATTTGGGGTGTTACACATGATCTTCAGTTGTGCATTTTAAATGAACTTAATGTGCAAGCTAAGTTTTGATCTTCAGTTCTCACTCGTGTTTATACTATATTTCATACACGTTCCATTTACACATATATGTGCAAATAAATTGATAACTTAGTCCTGCTTGAGAATGAAAGTCATATGAATGATTACATTTAGTCGTGCTTGAGAATCAAATTCATATGAATGATTACACGTGCATGTTACTAGTTAACTTAGTCGTGCTTGAAAAAATACAAATAACTTAACTCAACAACAGTAGCAAAAAAAAAAATAAATAAATGTTAATAAGTAATCATGTTTGGTACTAAATCCAATTATTTAAACGTGCAACCAAATTAATATGAAGAAGATAGTGCATTAGATATTAAACACAATATAAATGATCTCCAATTAGTTTAGTTCTGTATTTTAAATCATCTTCAGTATAAACGTGCAAATGAAACACATGCATGAAACACAGTATAAACACAAATGATGCACATCCAAAAACAAAATTGAAAGTTACCTTACACTTTTGAAATCACCTATGTTGTAACCGAAGAAGAAAAAAATTTGTTTCCATAATTATATATACGTGTACATGTATATTACCATATTCACGTCTATATTAAATAAACAATCGGAAACTTCCTTAATCGAAAGTTAAATCTCAACCATTCCTTTACTCATCTAACGATCTACAAGTGTTCTTATTTCTTACTTTAACATACGTTCTCACCGGATCCTGACCCTATATATATATAGGATGCGGTTCCCATACGCTCATCATTAATGGTTCTCATACACTCATCATTAATGGTATTTTTGTAAATTGACTTAAAACTTGAAAAAAGTACTTTTTATTTTTATTTTAAACAAATTACAACATATATAGATGGAGGAATTAATTGATGTTTATTATTTTATTAACTCTTAACTCATACAATAAAATTAATATAATTTTTTATATAATAATTCATCATACACTATCTAATTTATTTGAGAATATATTTATAAAACAAACTAAATATATAAAATATTTTAAAATTTCATCTCATTTAAAAAAATAAATTAAAATCTCTAACTTATAATACAAAATTTAAGTAAATTTTTTTTATTTAATTAATTTATAGATTTTATTATTTAATTTCAAATTTAATAAGAAACATGTCTTATCAAAAAAAATTGTGCCCCTCCAACGAAAATTTTCTGGCTCCGTCACTGTGTATAATCAAACCGTATCTCATAGTATATTATCTACCCTAATATATGTAGATAATATCTTTATAATATCATATAATAATAATATCCTAATATGACATTGCTATGGCTAATCTGTCTAAGGATTTGCATCTCCCGGATAGTGGTAAGAGCTATACAACGGCGACTCGTTACCTCGTTAATCTTTATGATGGAAACTCGTTTTCCGGTTTGTTGATTATCACAAAATAAAACTAACCGGAATGAATCTTCCTTTGCTTTGAGAGGTTTATACTTGAGGTCTAACTCGATTTCGACACCATAAACTCTAAAACAGTGTTTCTTTTTCTTGCTTTCTCTGGGGAATGTTGTAACACCCCGAATTCTCAAAACTCGAGACATTACTGGTTAGGACCTCACAATGGGTCCCGACCTCAGTTTGACAACAATTTTACTAGGATCTTGCAACAAGACACAAATAAGAAAAACCGAAATTCATAAAAATGTATTTCTAACAGGATGAATGCAACAAAGTCTAACAGCCTATTATACTTAAACGAAGGAAAAGATTAACTATCTTAACAATGTAACATCCCAAATTTTACAACTCAGGGAGTTACTGGTTAGGACCGCACAGTGGGTCCCGACCTTAGTTCGACAACAACTTAACAAGATCTTACAACAAGGCACAGATAAGGAAAATCAGAAATCATAAAATAGTTTTTAATAATGCATGAATGTGACCAGATCAACTACAGCCGGAAAACGTGATATAACAAAGTACGAAAGGAAACAAGGTTCAACTGTAAAACCCATAAATGCAAAAACTGTAAAACGTCCTAAAGTACAACACCCCGGCTACCGTCTGGATCACTCGGCATCTGCTCTAACTTGAGTCAAATCTAAACAACATATCAACAGTTAGCTAACTATCCAAATATAAGCAAAATGATAACAGCACAAGCACACGCAGAAACAAAAATAAACAAACATCATGCTGGCACTCAACCGTTTATTATCTATTATTTAAGTGATTCACATTATTCAATTTAAGTTGTGGCACGAGAACTATTATTAGTTCTCGCCTCCGTTCCTTATCCAACTGGTGTAGGTCTAGGTGACTTTCACTGGTAGCATCACTACAAACCATGTATGGACTAGTCCCGAAAGAAACCCCCAGCGCCCCGCGAGCTACTGAGCAGAATGCCACCGCCCGTTACTCTTAGGCCAAAATATAGGTCGGTAATTATATATCACAACCTATCTCTCTAAACATTTCAATCACACACCACCATCATCATTTATACTCATATTTAGAAGTCAGCTAAGTAAGCCCAAAGGACTTACCTGTTATAACGCTCGACTCTTTATAAACCACTCGCTCTGTAAACTGTAACCACTCAGTTGTCTGCCAAAGGCGATAAGTGTTTTAGCACACTCTCACGTAGATAGAAGTCTAAAACTTCTAAGATCGAATAAGGTATTAAGACATACTAGTTACAGTATTAGTTTAGGGTAAAATGACCATTTTACCCTTGGTTCCGATTTTCCCGAAAACCCTAAAATTCATGTGTAAACTCCTATTTGAGGTTCTAAAATTATATTCTAACTCTTAAAATTTTATTTGGTTCCAAACTGACATTTTTCCTATGTTTCTATTTTCCGGAAGAATCTTAAAGGTCTAACTTCGGTTCTAAATATAAAATTCTTAACAGCTTATAATAATTCCGAATTAAATCTCTAGATCATCTATGAGGTTCTATCTAACCTTAGGAGGAAAAATTTCTCTAAACTGTTCAGCCAATAATTTTATAATAATTCACAAAGTTGGCTACTTCACTCAAAATTCCTATACTTAGCCAAAAACTTAAGTTTACCAAAACTGCTCAACTACCTAACTTCGGGAGCTCATAACTTTCAATCCGACCGTTCATTTCTTCCCAAATTTTAATATGCTAAACTACATATATCCCTCTACCACATATCCAAAATTCAACGGTGGATCTTTATCCAAACGTTCAATAATTGGCCGACAAGATAGGCAGTTTATAAGTCAAAAGCTGAAGGCATGAAAATGGATTTTACAGCAGCCCTTTATTTCCACCATTTTAATTATAAACTCATCAGCTACCTATTACTATCTTGACTATGCTCAAGGCCGAATTACAGCAGTTCATCAATCTAACATTAAAGAAATGGGTATGCATACCTAAGATTATACAATAACTTCTAGAGACGAGAATTGGACTGCAGAAGAGAGGGCTCACCTCTTCAACCGTTACTGGGCTGAGATTAGACGTGGTTCGGTCTACTATTGTTCCACAACGACTCTAGTTCGTCTCTTCTGTATAAAAGGGGAAGGCCGGGTTAGGATTAGAAGCAGAAACGGAAAAGTGAACCAAGACGGTTGCTTACGCAGAGGGAGATCCGTAGCCGATGAAAGTCTAGCCTTTCGAGGAGATGTGGAGCTGCTTGATGTCCAGACGACTGTAGGGGCTGAGTACTTGTCGCTGGCTCGGTTGTGCAACAGAAGGCTGGATCGGGTCCTTGCTGGCTGGACAGTGATCTTCCGTCCGGTTTCAGGAGAGCAAGGTTGTTACGTGCAGAAGGTTTTTGTGCAGAAGTGCTGTGTGCCGAGGGTGGAACGTTGCTGGCCCAAGTCTGCACTGGCTGGAACGTGAGGAAGAGCAGTTACGTTGGAGATTTCGATCAGCAGGAGAGGGAAATGTGGTTTTTGAATGTGGACGTGAAATGGGAGGAAGGTGAGCAGCTGTATGCGTGATTGTAGGCTGAACAAAACGGGATTTCCTCCTAAAATTTTGCAGCTGTTACGTTTTATTTTAAGAGGGCCATAAATGTTGTTGATTAACTCCTCCTAGCTGGGCACGGATTGCTGTTGGGCTGAAGAAGGTGAAGCAGCAGTTCCTTCCTGGGCTGAAGCTGGCAAGCTGGCGCTGGGCTGGAAGGCTGGCAAGCTGAGCAAGGCGGACAGCAGGTCTTCTGGGCTGGACGCGTGAAGCAGCTGGACGGAGTTGGGCTGAAGGCTGGCGTTGGACAAGGCAGCAGTGGGCTGCTTCTGGGCTGGAGCGGACAAGGCAGCGGGCTGGAGCAGCGCTGGGCCGGAGGGGCGCTGGACTGGGCTGCTGGCGATGGATCCGCTGGCTGAATTATATGTTAACAGATGGGCTAAAATGGCTGCATCTGGGCTCCTTAATTTAGCGAGTTTCTGGCTGGACAAGATCCCGATATAAAAATATACGGACTAGGCGGATAGGGAGTTTATTTTAGTTTAAGATCGGCTCAGAATTCTATCATTTTATGCGGAAGTAATCTACATAAAATGATAAACTATATAGAAGATTCTATCATTTTATGTGAAGGAATCTACATAAAATGATAAACTATATAAAAGATTCTATCATTTTATGTGAAGGAATCTACATAAAATGATAAATCCTATAATAATATGTCTAACTAAGTAGACGGATATGGGTCAACTGATCGAGATCTATTTAATAACGGAAATAGACGGAATAAAAATTCCGGATTTTACATCAGTACCCCCTTAAAATAAGTTTCGTCCCGAAACTTAGGATAAGGTATCTACCCCATACATTTCCCCTCGAGAAATATATTTTAGCAAGCAACTACTCACGTCATCAAGCACATAGACATAAACAATTATGTAAACATATAATCACAGAAGTCATATAAGGTCTCGTCTCGGTACTAACCCGTCGATACTGAGGTAGCGGCTAACTCCGCAAAGAACTCAGGGTAGTTACGTCTAATACTCTCCTCTGTCTCCCAGGTAGCCTCATCAACTCCTCGTCTAGACCACTGAATCCTCAGCATCGGTATCTCCTTAGAACGCAGGTGTCTAATGCTACGCTCTAGGACGGCTACTAGATACTCCACAAAAGTGTGGTCTGGCTCAACTATCAGATTCTCATGACTGATGATGTGTCTAGGATCCGGTATGTACTCTCGCAACTGAGATACATGAAAAACTGGGTGTACTCCCTCTAATCTCGGTGGCAGTGCTAGTCGGTAGGCAACCTCTCCGACTCTCTCTACGATCTCAAATGGGCCGACATACCGGGGACTCAGCTTCCCCTTAATGCCGAACCGTCTAACTCCTCTCGTAGGTGACACCCTCAACCACACCTGTGCACCTACTCTAAACTCCAAAGGTCGACGCCTTTTGTCGGCGTAGGACTTCTGACGACTCTGAGCTGCTAACATCCTCTCCCGGACTAAGGCAATCCGGGCGATGTCGTCCTGTATCTGATCTGGTACTACTCCATCAGCCTTGCTAGGCTCATCCCAGCACAACGGTGTACGACATCTCCGTCCGTACAAAGCCTCATAAGGTGCCATCCCAATAGACGTGTGCCAACTGTTATTATATGAAAACTCTACTAGTGGGAGGTGATCTGGCCATACCTGTCCCCAATCTAGCACACATGCTCGCAACATGTCCTCTAAAGTCTGAATGGTCCTCTCGGACTGACCGTCCGTCTATGGGTGGTAGCCAGTGGTAAAGTGGAGACTCGTCCCCAGAGCAGTATGTACCTGCTGCCAAAACCTCGAGGTAAAACGTCCATCCCTGTCGGAGACGATAGTCCTCGGTACTCCATGGAGTCTCACAATGTGTCTGGTGAACTCCTCTGCTAGACGGCTTACCGGCCACGTTTCCTTGATCGGAATGAAACGTGCGGTCTTCGTCAGCCGGTCTACCACTACCCAAATGGCATCAAAACCTCTGCTGAGCCTCAATCCAGTAACAAAATCCATAGATATATCTTCCCACTTCCAATGTGGTACTGGAAGTGGGTGGAGCTCTCCTCCAGATCTACGATGCTCAATCTTGACCTGTTGACAGGTCGCACACTGGGCTACATATCGGGCCACATCGGGCTTCAGGCCACCCCACCAGAAGGAACGTCTCACGTCTTTATACATCTTACTCGCTCCTAGATGTACGGAGTAAGGGGTAGCATGAGCCTCACCTAGTATCCTCTGTCTCAGCTCACTGTCTGAGGGTACACAGACACGGTCCTGTCGTCTCATCACTCCATCGGCACCGATAGTGAACTGAGGTGCCTCATCTCGTGACATCCGGTCTCGGATCCGGGTCAAAGTCGGACAAGTCTCCTGCTTCTGTCGGATCTCACCCAACAGGTCAGGAAGTAACTCTAAGGTGGCTAACTGATGAGCTGTATCGGGGAACTGGATCTCTACTGCCAACCAAGCTAAGTCCCTCTGTAACTGTGGCTGTACCGTCAACCGAGCTATCGCCTTCTCCTGAGGCGTCTTCCGACTCAAAGCGTCAGCAACTACATTCGCCTTTCCGGGGTGGTAGAGAATCTCAAGGTCAAAATTCTTGATCAACTCTAGCCACCGCCTCTGGCGGTTATTCAACTCCCGCTGAGTGAATATGTACTTCAGACTCTTATGGTCTGTGAAGATCTGACAGGTCCCTCCATAGAGATAATGACGCCAGATCTTACGAGCATGTACTACAGCAGCTAACTCTAGGTCGTGAGTGGGGTAGTTTTCCTCATACGTCTTCAGCTGTCGAGACGCATACGCTATGACCTTACCCCTCTGCATCAAAACACACCCCAAGCCTAGCTTGGACGCGTCACTGTACACTACAAAGTCCTCTGTACACTCAGGCTGTGCTAAGATCGGAGCATACGTCAATCTCCTCTTCAGCTCCTCAAAACTCTGCTGACACGGCTCAGACCAGACGAAACGAGTAGTCTTCCTTAGGAGAGAAGTAAGTGGTCGGGCGATCAGGGAAAACCCTTCCACAAACCGACGGTAATACCCTGCCAATCCAAGGAAGCTGTGAACCTCCTTAACATTCTTCGGGGGTTGCCAAGAGGACACTGACTCAATCTTCGCCGGGTCGACCTTAATCTCCTCAGCAGTCACTACATGGCCTAGGAACGCCACCTCTGACATCCAGAACTCACACTTGGATAGTTTAGCATATAGCTGACTATCCTGTAAAATCTGCAACACTGTCCTCAAGTGTCCGGCATGCTCCTCTCGACTTCTAGAGTAAACTAGAATGTCGTCAATGAAGACCACTACAAACTGGTCTAAGAAGTCGATGAAAATCCCATTCATCAACTCCATAAATACTGCTGGTGCATTAGTGAGCCCGAATGGCATCACTACAAACTCATAATGACCATACCTAGTCCGGAATGCCGTCTTAGGTATGTCCTGATCTCTCACCCTCAGCTGGTGATAACCCGATCTCAAATCTATCCTCGAGAACACTGACGCCCCATGTAGCTGGTCCAGCAGATCATCTATGCGAGACAGTGGATACTTATTCTTGATGGTGACCTTGTTCAACTCCCTGTAGTCGATACACAGTCTCATCGATCCATCCTTCTTCCTCACCAACAATACTGGTGCGCCCCAGGGGGAAACACTAGGCGGTATAAAGCTTTCTCTGCTGACTCCTCTAACTGCTTCTTCAACTCAAGCAGCTCTATTTGTGTGGAATGCTAAGTAACCTCTATCTGGTCTGACGTAGGATCTGATCAAAATTATCTACTTCTTCTTACTCCTCTCGTGCTTCTAATACGACTTCATATGTACTAACTATGATTTGTACCCTTCCTTAGCCTGTAAGTGACCAACTGCTCGCAACCATTCTCTTATATCATTAATGATATAAGGGGTCATTTTTTTTTGACCGTCAATTCTTCCTTTACCATTTTAATTAGATTTACTGACTCGACTTATTCGGTGTTACTTGTACTTGTATCGATTTGACTTTACAATTGTCGTATTTGATCTCTTTAAGGACTTCTCCACATGTCGATAAAATTCATTTGTAACCATGTGGTCATCCTCCTTATATGCCAACACGTCACTACTAATTAACCCGCACATGTAAAGGCTCCGTTGTTACCATTTAGTCTATAGTTGACCTTCTACAATATCATAGACTTACTTTTCTTCTATCTCTTTGCAGTTTGATTTACTTGGTGGAATCTACCTCCTCCAGTTTCTACGTTTATACTCCTTTAGCTTCTTCCATAATCTACACTTCTATTTCTCACTATAAGGCCACTATACTCTTTCCCAGTTTAGCTGCATCATTCATCTGTCGTCAATGGACTCATCAGATTTTCCATGATAGCTCGTAATTACATCTTCGCGATTCCTTTTACCTCGGTCATCAGCTGCTTGCGAGGTTCCGGTGTGAATTGTTGGTGTTGGTAACTTAAGTCCCTTTGAGAGAGGGAAGTTATTACGGCCCTTGGGTACGCCAAGATCATTTTCACACACTCTTGTTCCTTAGTTGGTGTTATAATGTTGTCTTTATAGTGATCCTTTGACTCCGCTTTCAGGACTATATCATTTGGATATCTATATCACCATCTTTCTTGTAGCTCACTTGTCTTATAGAAAGTCACTCTGCCTCCATGCTTATGAAATCCACCCTCCACTTTCTGGCTAACCATAAGCTTCAGTTGTGTGGCTCTTTAAGTCTTCATAGTTGGTTCGACGACATATCTCTTCTTAATTCTTAGGTTATGAGTGTCTAGGTGGGACCCGCTTGATTAGGATGCCGACTCACTTTGCCAATAGTGGCCATATTCCGCCCTGCTTCTAACCACAACCTTCATATTTTGGTCCGTCGGTAAGCGTAAATTTAATGTCTTTTGTCTGGATTGGTTCCATATCTTACTTTGACTTTCATTACTATGACTGTTTCTGACGGGATCCACGTTGTTCATATCGTCACTACACTTGAAAGAATCTATGTGATGTTGCTCCCCACTTGCATAATTGTCGATCATCCAATGCTTTTCCAGAACTACTCTCATGTATAATCTTCATTTGATCCTGTTAACTTGACTCGGGATCCCCTTCTTGCCATGCTCATTGGTGTTATCCTTCAGTCTTCGCTTTTCCGTCTTGACGCTTTTCAACACGCTCGAAGAAGTTGTCCGTCGTTTGCCTACCCTAATGCACATAAGATGTGCATCCTAATCCTCATGTTGACACCCTTCAAAATCTACTTAGATGTGTCAACGGAGTGAGAACCTCATTATGTTATCTCCGTTAAGGACATAATATAACTATTATGCTACTAACCTTCGGCATAAACTTATTTATTGTACATATCTTTATAAGCAGCTTCTAAGTCAACATAACATTTCTAAAAGTACTAAGCTGCCGAGATCTGCGGAGGTAGTGGTGGTCATCCGTACTTTCTATCCCAACCCGACTCTGTATGCATTTTAAAACAAAAATTCTCTTTGGAAAACTCAGACCCTTTTCGGGTTCTGTTTATTTACTTATATGACCTTTTTAGAAGATTCTAGTGTCATTGTTGCCAACCTAGAGCTCTGATACCATGTTGTAACACCCCAAATTTTACAACTCAGGGAGTTACTGGTTAGGACCGCACAGTGGGTCCCGACCTTAGTTCGACAACAACTTAACAAGATCTTACAACAAGGCACAGATAAGGAAAATCAGAAATCATAAAATAGTTTTTAATAATGCATGAATGTGACCAGATCAACTACAGCCGGAAAACGTGATATAACAAAGTACGAAAGGAAACAAGGTTCAACTGTAAAACCCATAAATGCAAAAACTGTAAAACGTCCTAAAGTACGACACCCCGGCTGACCACTACCGTCTGGATCACTCGGCATCTGCTCTAACTTGAGTCAAATCTAAACAACATATCAACAGTTAGCTAACTATCCAAATATAAGCAAAATGATAACAGCACAAGCACACGCAGAAACAAAAATAAACAAACATCATGCTGGCACTCAACCGTTTATTATCTATTATTTAAGTGATTCACATTATTCAATTTAAGTTGTGGCACGAGAACTATTATTAGTTCTCGCCTCCGTTCCTTATCCAACTGGTGTAGGTCTAGGTGACTTTCACTGGTAGCATCACTACAAACCATGTATGGACTAGTCCCGAAAGAAACCCCCAGCGCCCCGCGAGCTACTGAGCAGAATGCCACCGCCCGTTACTCTTAGGCCAAAATATAGGTCGGTAATTATATATCACAACCTATCTCTCTAAACATTTCAATCACACACCACCATCATCATTTATACTCATATTTAGAAGTCAGCTAAGTAAGCCCAAAGGACTTACCTGTTATAACGCTCGACTCTTTATAAACCACTCGCTCTGTAAACTGTAACCACTCAGTTGTCTGCCAAAGGCGATAAGTGTTTTAGCACACTCTCACGTAGATAGAAGTCTAAAACTTCTAAGATCGAATAAGGTATTAAGACATACTAGTTACAGTATTAGTTTAGGGTAAAATGACCATTTTACCCTTGGTTCCGATTTTCCCGAAAACCCTAAAATTCATGTGTAAACTCCTATTTGAGGTTCTAAAATTATATTCTAACTCTTAAAATTTTATTTGGTTCCAAACTGACATTTTTCCTATGTTTCTATTTTCCGGAAGAATCTTAAAGGTCTAACTTCGGTTCTAAATATAAAATTCTTAACAGCTTATAATAATTCCGAATTAAATCTCTAGATCATCTATGAGGTTCTATCTAACCTTAGGAGGAAAAATTTCTCTAAACTGTTCAGCCAATAATTTTATAATAATTCACAAAGTTGGCTACTTCACTCAAAATTCCTATACTTAGCCAAAAACTTAAGTTTACCAAAACTGCTCAACTACCTAACTTCGGGAGCTCATAACTTTCAATCCGACTGTTCATTTCTTCCCAAATTTTAATATGCTAAACTACATATATCCCTCTACCACATATCCAAAATTCAACGGTGGATCTTTATCCAAACGTTCAATAATTGGCCGACAAGATAGGCAGTTTATAAGTCAAAAGCTGAAGGCATGAAAATGGATTTTACAGCAGCCCTTTATTTCCACCATTTTAATTATAAACTCATCAGCTACCTATTACTATCTTGACTATGCTCAAGGCCGAATTACAGCAGTTCATCAATCTAACATTAAAGAAATGGGTATGCATACCTAAGATTATACAATAACTTCTAGAGACGAGAATTGGACTGCAGAAGAGAGGGCTCACCTCTTCAACCGTTACTGGGCTGAGATTAGACGTGGTTCGGTCTACTATTGTTCCACAACGACTCTAGTTCGTCTCTTCTGTATAAAAGGGGAAGGCCGGGTTAGGATTAGAAGCAGAAACGGAAAAGTGAACCAAGACGGTTGCTTACGCAGAGGGAGATCCGTAGCCGATGAAAGTCTAGCCTTTCGAGGAGATGTGGAGCTGCTTGATGTCCAGACGACTGTAGGGGCTGAGTACTTGTCGCTGGCTCGGTTGTGCAACAGAAGGCTGGATCGGGTCCTTGCTGGCTGGACAGTGATCTTCCGTCCGGTTTCAGGAGAGCAAGGTTGTTACGTGCAGAAGGTTTTTGTGCAGAAGTGCTGTGTGCCGAGGGTGGAACGTTGCTGGCCCAAGTCTGCACTGGCTGGAACGTGAGGAAGAGCAGTTACGTTGGAGATTTCGATCAGCAGGAGAGGGAAATGTGGTTTTTGAATGTGGACGTGAAATGGGAGGAAGGTGAGCAGCTGTATGCGTGATTGTAGGCTGAACAAAACGGGATTTCCTCCTAAAATTTTGCAGCTGTTACGTTTTATTTTAAGAGGGCCATAAATGTTGTTGATTAACTCCTCCTAGCTGGGCACGGATTGCTGTTGGGCTGAAGAAGGTGAAGCAGCAGTTCCTTCCTGGGCTGAAGCTGGCAAGCTGGCGCTGGGCTGGAAGGCTGGCAAGCTGAGCAAGGCGGACAGCAGGTCTTCTGGGCTGGACGCGTGAAGCAGCTGGACGGAGTTGGGCTGAAGGCTGGCGTTGGACAAGGCAGCAGTGGGCTGCTTCTGGGCTGGAGCGGACAAGGCAGCGGGCTGGAGCAGCGCTGGGCCGGAGGGGCGCTGGACTGGGCTGCTGGCGATGGATCCGCTGGCTGAATTATATGTTAACAGATGGGCTAAAATGGCTGCATCTGGGCTCCTTAATTTAGCGAGTTTCTGGCTGGACAAGATCCCGATATAAAAATATACGGACTAGGCGGATAGGGAGTTTATTTTAGTTTAAGATCGGCTCAGAATTCTATCATTTTATGCGGAAGTAATCTACATAAAATGATAAACTATATAGAAGATTCTATCATTTTATGTGAAGGAATCTACATAAAATGATAAACTATATAAAAGATTCTATCATTTTATGTGAAGGAATCTACATAAAATGATAAATCCTATAATAATATGTCTAACTAAGTAGACGGATATGGGTCAACTGATCGAGATCTATTTAATAACGGAAATAGACGGAATAAAAATTCCGGATTTTACATCAGTACCCCCTTAAAATAAGTTTCGTCCCGAAACTTAGGATAAGGTATCTACCCCATACATTTCCCCTCGAGAAATATATTTTAGCAAGCAACTACTCACGTCATCAAGCACATAGACATAAACAATTATGTAAACATATAATCACAGAAGTCATATAAGGTCTCGTCTCGGTACTAACCCGTCGATACTGAGGTAGCGGCTAACTCCGCAAAGAACTCAGGGTAGTTACGTCTAATACTCTCCTCTGTCTCCCAGGTAGCCTCATCAACTCCTCGTCTAGACCACTGAATCCTCAGCATCGGTATCTCCTTAGAACGCAGGTGTCTAATGCTACGCTCTAGGACGGCTACTAGATACTCCACAAAAGTGTGGTCTGGCTCAACTATCAGATTCTCATGACTGATGATGTGTCTAGGATCCGGTATGTACTCTCGCAACTGAGATACATGAAAAACTGGGTGTACTCCCTCTAATCTCGGTGGCAGTGCTAGTCGGTAGGCAACCTCTCCGACTCTCTCTACGATCTCAAATGGGCCGACATACCGGGGACTCAGCTTCCCCTTAATGCCGAACCGTCTAACTCCTCTCGTAGGTGACACCCTCAACCACACCTGTGCACCTACTCTAAACTCCAAAGGTCGACGCCTTTTGTCGGCGTAGGACTTCTGACGACTCTGAGCTGCTAACATCCTCTCCCGGACTAAGGCAATCCGGGCGATGTCGTCCTGTATCTGATCTGGTACTACTCCATCAGCCTTGCTAGGCTCATCCCAGCACAACGGTGTACGACATCTCCGTCCGTACAAAGCCTCATAAGGTGCCATCCCAATAGACGTGTGCCAACTGTTATTATATGAAAACTCTACTAGTGGGAGGTGATCTGGCCATACCTGTCCCCAATCTAGCACACATGCTCGCAACATGTCCTCTAAAGTCTGAATGGTCCTCTCGGACTGACCGTCCGTCTATGGGTGGTAGCCAGTGGTAAAGTGGAGACTCGTCCCCAGAGCAGTATGTACTTGCTGCCAAAACCTCGAGGTAAAACGTCCATCCCTGTCGGAGACGATAGTCCTCGGTACTCCATGGAGTCTCACAATGTGTCTGGTGAACTCCTCTGCTAGACGGCTTACCGGCCACGTTTCCTTGATCGGAATGAAACGTGCGGTCTTCGTCAGCCGGTCTACCACTACCCAAATGGCATCAAAACCTCTGCTGAGCCTCAATCCAGTAACAAAATCCATAGATATATCTTCCCACTTCCAATGTGGTACTGGAAGTGGGTGGAGCTCTCCTCCAGATCTACGATGCTCAATCTTGACCTGTTGACAGGTCGCACACTGGGCTACATATCGGGCCACATCGGGCTTCAGGCCACCCCACCAGAAGGAACGTCTCACGTCTTTATACATCTTACTCGCTCCTAGATGTACGGAGTAAGGGGTAGCATGAGCCTCACCTAGTATCCTCTGTCTCAGCTCACTGTCTGAGGGTACACAGACACGGTCCATAAATGTTGTTGATTAACTCCTCCTGTCTGAGGGTACGGAGTAAGGGGTAGCAGTTACGTTGGAGATTTCGATCAGCAGGAGAGGGAAATGTGGTTTCTGAATGTGGACGTGAAATGGGAGGAAGGTGAGCAGCTGTATGCGTGATTGTAGGCTGAACAAAATGGGATTTCCTCCTAAAATTTTGCAGCTGTTACGTTTTATTTTAAGAGGGCCATAAATGTTGTTGATTAACTCCTCCTAGCTGGGCACGGATTGCTGTTGGGCTGAAGAAGGTGAAGCAGCAGTTCCTTCCTGGGCTGAAGCTGGCAAGCTGGCGCTGGGCTGGAAGGCTGGCAAGCTGAGCAAGGCGGACAACAGGTCTTCTGGGCTGGACGCGTGAAGCAGCTGGACGGAGTTGGGCTGAAGGCTGGCGCTGGACAAGGCAGCAGTGGGCTGCTTCTGGGCTGGAGCGGACAAGGCAGCGGGCTGGAGCAGCGTTGGGCCGGAGGGGCGCTGGACTGGGCTGCTGGCGATGGATCCACTGGCTGAATTATATGTTAACAGATGGGCTAAAATGGCTGCATCTGGGCTCCTTAATTTAGCGAGTTTCTGGCTGGACAAGATCCCGATATATAAATATACGGACTAGGCGGATAGGGAGTTTATTTTAGTTTAAGATCGGCTCAGAATTCTATCATTTTATGCGGAAGTAATCTACATAAAATGATAAACTATATAAAAGATTCTATCATTTTATGTGAAGGAATCTACATAAAATGATAAACTATATAAAAGATTCTATCATTTTATGTGAAGGAATCTACATAAAATGATAAATCCTATAATAATATGTCTAACTAAGTAGACGGATATGGGTCAACTGATCGAGATCTATTTAATAACGGAAATAGACGGAATAAAAATTCCGGATTTTACAAACAAGAGGAAAGAACAACAAGGCAACAACCCAAACCCCCACTCTAAGGAGTACGGAGACCGGACTGACCACTACTTCCGGATCACTCAACTGCTGTTCTAACCTGGGGTAAATCTAAAAACACAATATAACAACCATTAGCTAGTTATCTAAACATTAGGAGAATAATAATAGCACACACACACATAAAAATAATAAGCACTCATCATGCTTTCAAACAATCCATTTATTATCTTCATTTAAGTCATTCACTCTAATGATACTTATTTTGTGACACGAGGAATTCCCAAGCCTCGCCTCCGCCCCCGTGTACCCATCAGGAGTGGATCCGATGCATCTCATCGTGTACCTGTATGGTCTGGGTATAGAGAACCTCCCAGTCTCCTGGCAGAGCTGGACAGTGATGTCACGGCCCGTTATACATACACTTGGGCCTTAACACATAATAACAACGGTCGTCCTAACAAGTTGTTATTTTTATTATAACACACATTGCACAAACACAACCATTATCACTCAACTAAGATCCAGAAACCAGCTAAGTAAGTCGCAAGGACTTACCTGAATCACATCCCACTCTATCAAATCTCAACTCGGTCCGTACTCGTGGTACTCAAACGCCTGTCAAACAAGGCATGTGGATCAAAATCACATCCTATACTCTTAGAAGTTATAAACTTCTAAGAGGTGAAAACTCATATAGAGAAAGTACGAGCATACAACTCTCTTAAGGCAAAAAGACTATTTTACCTCTAGTCCCGTAACTCTCAAAAGTCTAACATTAGATTCTCATATTTTCTTTTAGAACTTATTTCCATAATCTGGTTCTCAAGAATAAAATACTAGAGATTCGAATGTTAACATGGTTTAGAATTTCAAAGGGTTGTTAAGGTCCGACCTTTACACTTCACTACTAGGGCTAAGATCAAGTCTTAAACGAGTTTAGCTTAAGTTATATCAAGAATCCTTAAAATATTTTCGTAAGTGGAACTCGTTAACAACGGCAATCCTTGACCACTGCTCGGAACCACCGCGACCTTCATCTCTAGTGCATCCTATCCGGTCATACTACTCTAACCCGTCTCGGTTACGATTCTACCACCCGTCACCTTGGCTCTTATCCTCACCACTCTACTCCTATATATATATATATATATATATATATATATATATATATACCTTACCCTTGTACCTATATATGTATACCTATATATACTCCATTCGATACGTCTATATATACCCATTTACGTATACTACACTGGTGCATGTATATATATATATATATATATATATATATATATATATATATATATATATATATATATTCATATGTTCCAACCATTCATCTAGATGCACCTATCCACATACACTGCACCTATTCATATACCTATTCAAATCTTCCAACCCACATCAATACGTATAAATGTGCATGTATATATATATATATATATGTTTGTATACGTCCCTCTTTCAAATTCTATTTCTATGTATGAATACGTATAAATGTGCATGTATATATATATATTCATATGTTCCAACCATTCTATGTATACATATATTTACATTCACTGCACTGCTACAATTGTCCCCCCATTCTTCTTCGAAGTTTATAGCACCAACTATCCCAGCATGCCCAACAAGCCAGCACTCCACACTCTTCTCAGAGTCTACAAGTACATAGAAGGCGGAAACAAAGAAGGAGAGACTCACCGCAACTAGAGCTTGGCTGCGGTTTCGATCGGGTATCACGCTCAGAGGAGGTAGGCTCGACTCCGTACCCTTCCGACTGGCTCCCGCCGTTCCGCTAGGTCGTGTCGAAGACTGCGTAAGGCGGCGCCACTCCGGCTGGTGGAAGGAACAACAGGTCGACGTCGCGCAAAGATCCTCCTGCGGTGGGCTGGGCGGTGCCTTGGTGGTCGACAGAACCGGCGGAAGGACTCTCGGTGGCGGCGGTGCTGTTGCAGGGTTCGTCGTCGGGTAATTGGGTTGGGCGCTTGGAGTCGTTGTTGCGGAGTTGCTGCTGTACGAAATCTCACAGAGGAAGGCGGAGGAGAGCGTAGTTAACCGATTAGTTTAGGGTTAGATTAGATTAACGTTGGATTAGGTAGGATAATTAGGGTTAAGGTAGTTATGGGCTGGGCTTAGAAAATTGGGCTTAACAAAATGGGCCTGCTCACTAGAATAATAACAAAATGGGCCTACTCACTAGAAAGAGAATGTTGAACTAACTATCTCTTGCTTAGTACGGAATCCTTTACGGAACTATTTGCGGAGTTATTTACGGTTTACAAAAGTTATCATGTGAATCAAAGTCACATAAAATGATAGAATTTAACATCGTGTTCTTTTTATTTAAAAGAATTAAGGTTGACGAATCAGAATACGGTTTGATCCGGTATTAAACTGAGTTTAAATTTTTCGGGTATTACATCAGTGCCCCCTTAAAATAAGTTTCGTCCCGAAACTTAGAATAATGTGACTAATTATTCGACTTTCTTTGTAACTTAGTTTCATAAAAAAAAATTTCCGTTTTCTACCATGCAACTACTCAATCATCACACTCAGACACACATCACATAAAACATAATCACTGAGTCCAACATAAAAACATGAAAGGTCAAACAACACAATAACCGAGTACTAACTCGTCGATATAAAAGTAACATCTAACCCCGCAGAAACTCGGGATAATTACGTCTAATGCTCTCCTCTGTCTCCCAAGTGGCCTCATCGGCTCCTCGTCTAGATCACTGGAAACTCTACAAAAGTATAATCCGGCCCAACTATGAGATCCTCATAGTTGATGACATGTTCCGGGTCCCGTATGTATTCTTGTAACTGTTACACGTGACCACGTACTGGTTATACACCCTCTTGTATGGGTAGGAGAGCTAGTCGATTACTAACTCCCAATCTTCTTTAAGATCTCACAAGGTTACATTCCTCGACTTACTTTTAGGTACTCTTTGTGACTTTCCGAAAATGACCACAATACTTTACTCATTTAATTTAAAATCCCATTGTCCCTGACTTTTCGGAAGATCCCGACTATCGCTTCTGAAACAATGATCTAAGACATCTCCCGCACTTTACTAACTGTCTAATGCTCTTTGTAAGACCACTAACTTGGTTTTGTCTTTCTAATATGTCTTAGTCGGACCATTCCTCAAATAATGACTCATCCCTACATCTTGTCAAGCTTTCAACTTGTTGAAATCCAAAGTCACACTCCCAATGGAGGTTTTCATAAAGATCTCTAATTCTTTTAACTTGAGTTCATAGATTTAATATCGTTGAGTTTCTTGATCTATGGGTTGCAACCACACTTCCGTTGCGCTACTCTGATCAATCAGTTGCCGCCCATTACTCGATCATAATGGCGTCTCCGTGAGTCAGGATGATTTACCAGACTTTCTCCCATAATATCCCTTCTAATAATGGTAAGGTCCTCCCAAACCGACCGTCATTCTAAGGATGATTCACTACAGTATAATGAAAGCTAGTACTCTAAGCCGTGTGTACTTGTTGTCCAAACCTCAAGGTAAACCGTCCGTATTCGTCGAAACTATGGTCCTCAATCCTCGTTGAGTTTTACAATTGGTCTAGGAACTCCTCAGTAAAATAACTCGTCGGTTATGCCTCCTTGGAGGGATTGGAACGTGCGGTCTTAGAATTTCCCGGAATTCACTGAGGTCTCATAATAACTCTACTTACTAATCGTCATAACTACTCAATGTGGTTATCCTTCCACAATCCCTTTGACCTCTAATATAGGGCACATCATGTTGACCTACAAATCTTTACCTTAATCTATATATAATCTTGATATGGAGTTTTCTATTTAGCTCCAAATTCTCAAGGTGCGGTAATAAGTCTACACCGAGACACTAATGCTAACCACTTGCTGGTCTCTCATGCTTGTCTTGTGAACTCTTCGACTAGATGACTCATCTTATAACATTTCCCCTCTCCGAATCAGTCTCTATCTATCAATTGATCATTACTACCCATTCCGTGTTAAAACCTCATTTACGTTGTACTCTTGCATAAATTCCATCACGCATCCTCATCTCAACTCTTAATTTAAATTTAGTATAGCCCGCCATTTTGATAAAGGAATTTCCTTCGCACTGGTTAAGCTATTCGCTTGGTTTATACCTTATCAATCATAGTGTTATCAGGCCGATAGTATAACTTTTATTGAACATCTACCGGTACCATTTGGATAAAAAACCTCCGATGCATTTTTTTTTTATAATTTCTCGAGTCACATTTATTATGTTGTCCTTATACTCATGTCGCTCAACCATCTTCTAAATCCTTACCACAAGTATGGTAATTAAATCTCCTTAAGCTCTCTCGTACAACCTATATGGATTATGTTTATTAGATTTGGTGTTTTCATCAATTCTTCTCTCAACAATCGAGAGAAGACTCCAAGGCATACCATTTTTACACCGTTCCAAAACTACTCCTCCCCCCACCTATGGCCGTTTATCAAGATTGGTTGTTTAGAGTGCTACCATATTTCAGTAAACCCTTACATATACACTTTTCGGTAATTATCTTATAGTTGGTACGAGTTTCCGTATAACATTATGCAGTCGTTCAACTTTACTCTTTCTCACATTTGTTCCAACAAAGATGTATATTCAATTTATCATCACCTCACAACTCGATAAGACCTTTCACCAAGGCATTAAATCTTACTTTCTATGTTTGTGTCGCCTCTATAATTCCAATTATTATGTGTCGCATCTTTAGTCACAAGGCTTCCTCTGTCCATCTAGAAAATTGACCCCAACTTTTTCTCGAAAGAGCACCATCAATCTCATTTGTGTGGAATGCTAAGTACTCTCTGTTTGGACTGACGTAGGATTTGGTTAAAATTATTTGCTGCTTCGTACTCCTCTAGTTCTTCTTATACGAATCCATATGTACTAACTGTGATCTGTAAAATTTTCCTTTATCAGTAGGAAAGCAATTACTCACAACAATCCTCTTTATCCCATTACTAGTATAAGGGTCACTGTCAACTCTTCCTCTAAAATTTTTAGTTAGAGTTACTGACTTGAACTTATTTAGTGTTACTAGTACTCGTATTGATTTGACTTCACAATTTTCGTAGTTGATCTCTTTAAGGATTTCTCCCCATGT
This sequence comes from Fagopyrum homotropicum, assembly GCA_033239125.1. Classification (NCBI taxonomy): domain Eukaryota; kingdom Viridiplantae; phylum Streptophyta; class Magnoliopsida; order Caryophyllales; family Polygonaceae; genus Fagopyrum; species Fagopyrum homotropicum. Next base: position 137,655,761 of record BSWB01000002.1, read on the forward strand.
CGATAAGATTCTTTTGTAGCTTTGTGGTTATTCTTCTTATCTATCAACTAATCAACACCGGTCAACTCATACGTGTACATTCTCAGTTGTACTAGTTAGTCTGTAGTTGGTCTTCTACTAGATCATATACTTACTTTTCTTCTATCTTCTTCGATGTGGATATACTGAGTGAAAAGTTATTCCTTCTAGGTTATCCGCTTATACATCTTTAGCTCATTCCTCCATTTACACTCTTCTTCTTTCTCTCTGTAAGAACACTTTACCCGAGTTTAGGTGTATCATCCCTATGTCGTCAATGAGCTTATCAAGTCTCCCTCAATAACTTGTAAGTGAGTCCTCGCGATTCCTCTCACCTTTGTCATTGTCTGCTTGGTGTTCTCTGGTATGAATTGTTAATGTTGATAACTTAAATCCTAAGTGAATGAGAAGTTTTCGTGGACTCTCGAGTCCACCAAGATTCTTACACATTCTTCCCCTTGGTTAGTGTTGTTTTGGTAATGCCTCCTTTATAGAAATTCGGGGTCTCAATTTCGGACTTCTACTTTATTTGATACTTGCGTCGAAATTTCCTTCAAAATTCTCGTATCTTTGAAGGGGTCAACATGTTTCCATGGTTGTAAAATAAAGTCTGTCTTTTCTACGTCCTTAATCTCTCACATCTGGGTCAACACCCTAGCTTCTTGGTACTCTCATTCCGATGCTTGCATATGGCGGCATCAACCTTAGTTGTTGTGTCATTTAATTAGCCAAGCGTAGTTGTACTCTATTCCGCTCGATTTGTGTTCTGATATACTCATCTTTAATCTGTTCTCATCAATACTTACATGCATCCTTGAGTTTCATCTTCCGCCGTCATACCGCTAAGTTCCTAAAACGGTTTTCTGTTACTTCTATTTGAGTTGCTTTGAAATTCTTTTCTCGCCCGCTTCTAGCATCAAAATTTCACCTTATGGTCCGTCAGTAAACTTACACTCTAGGTCTTTTGTCTGGATTGCTACTATATTTCACATTGACTTCCATGCCTATGGGTGTTTCTGAAGGTACCCACATTGTTTGTAACGTCTTTTATACAACACTTTATAAAAACCTTGTAGTGTCGCTACCAATTGCATAATTGTCGGTCATCTAACGCTTTTCCGGCACCACTCTCATGAATATTCTTCATTTGATCCCGTTGAGCTGACATCGGGATCCCCTTCCTCCCTTTTTCGTTGGTGTTGCCTTTTAGTCTTCACTTTTCTGTCTCGACGTTCCTTAACTAGTTCAAAGGAGTTGTTAGGACATTCGCCTAACCTAATGCTCCTAAGCTGAGCAAACTTATCCTCGTGTTGACACCTTCCAAACCTACCTAGATGTGTCAACGGAGTAAGGATCTCATTCTGCTATCTCCGTTAAGGCCATAATACAACTATAAATTCTACTAATCCTCGGCATATGGTTATCTACATCACCTATCATTATAATCAAGCTAATAAGTCCAAAGAGAGTAACAATCTAAAGTCCATACTATGCATACTGAGATCCGCGGTATTAGTGGTGGTCAGCCGTACTTTTTATTCCCAACCAGACTATGCATGCATTTGAAAACCAAAAGTCCTTTTTAAAACTCAGATCCCTTTTCGGGTTCTGCTTAAGTACTTATTCGGTCTTTCAGAAGATTTCAAGTGCCATTGTTGCCAACTTAGACCTCTGATACCATATTGTAACACCCCGAATTCTCAGAACTCGAGACATTACTGGTTAGGACCTCACAATGGGTCCCGACCTCAGTTTGACAACAATTTTACTAGGATCTTGCAACAAGACACAAATAAGAAAAACCGAAATTCATAAAAATGTATTTCTAACAGGATGAATGCAACAAAGTCTAACAGCCTATTATACTTAAACGACGGAAAAGACTAACTATCTTAACAAGAGGAAAGAACAACAAGGCAACAACCCAAACCCCCACTCTAAGGAGTACGGAGACCCGGCTGACCACTACTTCCGGATCACTCAGCTGCTGTTCTAACCTGCGGTAAATCTAAAAACACAACATAACAACCATTAGCTAGTTATCTAAACATTAGGAGAATAATAATAGCACACACACACATAAAAATAATAAACACTCATCATGCTTTCAAACAATCCATTTATTATCTTCATTTAAGTCATTCACTCTAATGATACTTATTTTGTGACACGAGGGATTCCCAAACCTCGCCTCCGCCCCCGTGTACCCATCAGGAGTGGATCCGATGCATCTCATCGTGTACTTGTATGGTCTGGGTATAGAGAACCTCCCAGTCTCCTGGCAGAGCTGGACAGTGATGTCACGGCCCGTTATACATACACTTGGGCCTTAACACATAATAACAACGGTCGTCCTAACAAGTTGTTATTTTTATTATAACACACATTGCACAAACACAACCATTATCACTCAACTAAGATCCAGAAACCAGCTAAGTAAGTCGCAAGGACTTACCTGAATCACATCCCACTCTATCAAATCTCAACTCGGTCCGTACTCGTGGTACTCAAACGCCTGTCAAACAAGGCATGTGGATCAAAATCACATCCTATACTCTTAGAAGTTATAAACTTCTAAGAGGTGACAACTCATAAAGAGAAAGTACGAGCATACAACTCTCTTAAGGCAAAAAGACTATTTTACCTCTAGTCCCGTAACTCTCAAAAGTCTAACATTAGATTCTCATATTTTCTTTTAGAACTTATTTCCATAATCTGGTTCTCAAGAATAAAATACTAGAGATTCGAATGTTAACAAGGTTTAGAATTTCAAAGGGTTGTTAAGGTCCGACCTTTACACTTCACTACTAGGGCTAAGATCAAGTCTTAAACGAGTTTAGCTTAAGTTATATCAAGAATCCTTAAAATATTTTCGTAAGTGGAACTCGTTAACAACGGCAATCCTTGACCACTCCTCGGAACCACCGCGACCTTCATCTCTAGTGCATCCTATCCGGTCATACTACTCTAACCCGTCCCGGTTACGATTCTACCACCCGTCAGCTTGGTTCTTATCCTCACCACTCTACTCCTATACATATATATATAAATATATATATATATATATACATATATATACATTTATATATAAATATATATATATATACATATATATATATATATATTAATATATATATACCTTACCCTTGTACCTATATATGTAAATGTAACAACCACGTTTATAGGGTGCAATTTTTTCGATATTTATTTTCCGACGGATATCGATATATTTCTATATCTTAAGTATGTTTCACGAGTATGTTACATCGTAAATTTAGTCTTTCGGGTATATTTCTAAATTAATATTTAACGGTATTTTAACTTATTGTCGGAATCTCGTTATTTATCTACGAGATTGATTTCTACGTCGCAAAGGTTATTTTTTCGAGTCTATTTATATATTCGATCCATATTTATTTATTCTTTTTATTCCCGAATATATGTATATTTTGGTTTACTTTCGGAAAGGTTCGGAAAAATCTTTACGACTCGGAAATCCCGTTCCCAATCTTGATCACGAGTTTATTCCTTATTTTAATTCCTTCTTCTTTTTTTTCTTTTTATTTCTTCTCTTTCTTTTTTTTTCTCTTGCGGGTGAGCAGCTGGGAGACCCGACCTTTGGACCCTCCCGACTCCTCATTGCCAGCACTACACTGACCCCTCGTTGGAAGCCCTTGCAAGCCTTGACAAATGACCCCTCGCCCTCCCTTAGTCGTCTCTAACCGGGGCAATCTCCTCACTCTTCCGCTATTTCTCAATCTCTCTCCCTCGCTCTGGCCTTGCCACCGGAGCTCCCCTCTTCTAGGCCTCCCATATCCGGAAAAGGAGCCTTGCCGCCGCCCAAGGGGAGAATGCCCCACTGGCCGCCTCTTCTTCGCCCTTTGCTAGAGCCGCCTTCGCCCTCCTCTCCCCTTTCTTCTCTTTTCTGTGCAACAACCGCCGGAAGGAGCTCGGAACACCTCCTCCCCGCTTTGCCGCCGGAGACGACGCCATTGGAGCCGCCGCCTACACGCCATCGGCCGCTTCTCCTCTCCTCCGCCTAGGCAGCCGTCGGGAGCTCTTTTCCCCTTTTCCTTCTTCTCTGTTCGCCTTTGTCGCCGGGTGGAAACCACTGCCGCCGGAGTTGTGGGAAGCCACTTGACAGCCTCCTCGCCGTCTGTCGGAGCACACCAGGCCACCGCCGCCCCTGATTTCCCTTCCCCAGCCTGCACTAATGTCCCAGCCGGAAGAAGACCTTTTTGGGTTATTTGCAATTCGGGCCCCAAATTTTGGTATAATTATAATTTTCACCCACTGTTTGTATTTACAATTTTGAACCCAGATTTTGGAATGTTTCCAATTACCCTCCTGCAGAAATTAATTACATAAATGGACCCATATATTATTTGTGGTTTATGACCCAAATTTGGAGATCTAACTATTATGCCCTTGTTGGATTAAGTTCGGATTATGGCCAAAGGATTTAATTGCGGATTTATGACGCATGTTTGTGATGCTGTGTATTTTGCCTTGAAAAATATTTTAGCGGGTTTAAACCTCGGTTTTTAAAACAAGTTCCTTAGAGTTATATGTATTATATATATTCCGATCAAATTTAGCGTACGAGCTAAATTTGTTTAGTTTTGGTGCTAGGTTCGGGAACGACCCCGTAAAGGCCGAATGAGTCCAAGTCGACATCCATAGACCGTCTTCCGTCTTTTGATGTCGTGTGAGTTACCTTTTTCCTCGATCTAGTTATGTTAATTTTTAGTATCATGCTATGATGGATCTAGCATAACTTAGAGTTAATGTCAAGTAGTGACTTTGAACCTTAGGTGAGTTTCGAGGATTTGATATTGTTTGATGGATTGATGTTGATTCTAAGCTTAAGGTGTTGGTTATCTTGTGAGGTTGTTATAAGGCTTTAAGTTATATGGTTGATCTTGTGAGCATTTTGAGGCTCGAAGTGGGGTTGTATGATCTTGTGGGATTTTGGAGTTTAGGTTTGGCTTATCCTAGTTGCGTTGTGAGTTATGATCTTGCGAGATCCGAGGGTTTAGAAGTCTTAGGGCTTCTAGCTTGTGTTGAGTGTGATGTGAGCATGAGGGATTCTAGGATGCGGTCCTAGAATTGAGAGTCAAATGGTCTTGCGTAGATCATTTGTATAGAAGTCTTAAACTTCTATTGCGAGAGTGTTGTTTTGATATAGTTATCTTCTTGTGAATAGGTTATGGTCTTCCTCCCCTAAGGAAGCGAGAGTGTTGTGAGTTGAGTGTGATGACGAGGTAAGTCTCCCGACTTACTTAGCTCGTATTCTTTGTATTAGCATTATTGCGTGTTGGGTGGTGTGTGTTTATTATTTTATTGTTATAACAACTAAACCGGAAATAGGATTACCGACCTTTATATTATTTGGCCCAAGTGTATGATAACGGGCGGTGACATCACTGCCTGGCTCCCCGTGAGAGCTAGGGGGATCTCGGCGACTGGCCCGTGCTGGTTAGATGGTCGGAGGCATCCGACCGTTCCATTGCCGGAAGAAGGGACCGAGGCGAGTTTCGGAGGATTCTCGTGTCACAAAAGAAGTTGAACTAGAACGGGATATGACTTAATAAATAAAGATAATAAACCGAATTTGTGTGTTTTGAGTATGTTCTGTGACTATGTTGAATTAATTGTGTTTGTGCCCTTCCCTTTAATTCTAATGCTTCGAATGTGAGCTAACGGTTTTATACCGAATGTTGTAGTTTGCCTTGCAGGTTAGGCATGCTCCGAGAGATCCGGAAGGGTGGGCAGCCGGAGTCCGTACATTTTAGGAAGGGTTTTGAGTTGGGGTTGTCTTGTGTTTTGGTCTTTCGGTTATTACGTTTTGTGTGCCGCTTGTTTGGCGTTTGGTTTAAGTTGTACCTCGGCTGAAGTTGTTGTTGCATTCTTTTGGGTTTCTTATCATTTGCATTAAAATTGATTTACGATTTTTCCTTTATTTGTGCCATATTGGAAAGGTCCGGTGAAATTGTTGTCAAACTAAGGGTCGGGAGCCATTGTGAGGTCCCAACCCGTAGCGCCCCGAGTCCCGCGGATTCGGGGTGTTACAAAAGTGGTATCAGAGCCCTAGGTTGACAACAATGGCACTCGCAATCTTCTAAAGGCCGAATGAGGAATAAACAGAACCCACACGGGTTCTGACTTTTCGTTTTCAAAATCACATGCATGAGTCAGGGTAGAATGTACGGACCACCACTTCTTCCGCTGATCTCGGTGATGACATGAATTATGTATCATCATATTCATGCATATTACAGAAGATTATCTCAATTTACCTTGCATTTAGAGAGATTTTGTGTGCCTTTTATGTACTATTCAATTAATTGTCGGAAATAGAGGTCTACACGAGTTTTTGATGAATTATAGGTAAATGGAGTGGAATTGGAAGCAAAAGCAAAGCAAGGAGCATCTAAGGATGTTAAGGAAGCTAAAGGATCCTAAAAGCGGTCATAAAGAGTTGAAGAATTGCAAAGGAAAAGCATAGAAAACGAGCCAAGAGTAGAGCACTTTCTGTTGAAGAAAATCGTGCCAATATGTACATAAATCGGACGATTTTCCCCTCAAGAATTCGAACGATTTTGTGCATAAATCGCCTGGGTCGATTTATTCTGTTTTTTGGCTAAATGAAAAGACGACACAAAGCCCAATTCTTTTGGGCTAGAAGAGAGTTTTGCCAAACAGCCCATTTGCAAGAAACTGTAGAGGAGAACCCTACGAACGAAAACGAAGAGGCCGCTACGGGAAATCTTTACACGTTTGAGAGAGATTGGAGATTCTTGGAGGAAGATTGAAGGATTCTTTACCGGGAAGCTAATCTTGATTCTAGTTGTGAGATTTCTTTGTCCATTGAAGTGCTTGTTGTTTTTGAGCACGAATTTGAGTTACTTAAGAGATACATTGATTTGTTTTGACAATCGTTTACAGATTTGAAGGTTATTGGATTTTTTTATTCAAGATTCGGTTTCTTTGTGATATTTCTCTCAATATTTAATTTGATTCGATTTTGAAAATGGTTGGCTAAAACCTTTGTGATTCTGGGGAGAATAGTTGATGATTAAGGCTTAGATGATGATAGACTGAACTCATTCAAACATTAGGACCCTGAGAGTTTAGTTTTTAGTTTTGCGATAACAGGAAAATCGGACTGTTCTTGAGTAAATCGGCCGATTTTCTTATGAACAACCCGATTTATTCCTCTGACGAACCTTAATTGAATCAATCTTTAACCAAAACTAATCCTTACCTAAATCCCAACCTTGATTAACCTTTTTACCCTCTAATTGAATGTATGAAGACACTTCAAACCTGATTCTACATTTAATGGATTATGATTTCAAGATTTGGGTAATAAAGAGATTCAACATCCTTTATTAAGATTTTAATTGTGCTTGCTATTCTTTACTTTGGAGAGTCATATCCTGGAGTTTTAGATAGTTAGTTTGAACATAATTCTTGTCTTTAGATCTTTCTATATTGCAGCCTCAACAACCCTTATAGAGAGAACCTTTAGATTAGTCATATAGGCTTCAGAACTTCACCGTACGAATCCTACCTTTGAACATTTAATCTTAGCAATATAAATTTTGTCCTATATCTATAAAAGTGTCTTGAATCGAAAGCCGAAATCGGATACTTGAATCCTTGGAATCATTTCACCTTTTATTGATCACAAAAGCTTTTCACACTTTTCTCTAGATAATTGAAATCGAACTTATTCTCACCAAATCCCTGAGTTCGACTCTGGAATTCTTACCTTACTACAGCTGATCCGTACACTGCGGGTTCGCGTTACTTTGAGTTCTAGATATAAATTTAAGACTTTGACGCATACAACTTTTGAGCGAACAAGTTTTTGGCGCCGTTGCCGGGGATTTGGTTTAGACCAAATTCGGTTTTCGGTTGTCTAGCTTGAGAGCTCTTGCTCTTGTGATTTGATTTGTCTACTTGAGTGATCTTTGCAGGTTCTTTAGGTATATGCGAAAGACTAGATCCACTAAAGATCTAGTTCCTTTCGATCCTGAATTGGAGAGAACTTTGAGGAGAAAGTTGAAGGAAAAGAAGATGGCTGAAAACGACGAAAGAAACTACCAGGCTGAACTCAATGAAGCTCAACGCCAACTCCAGTTGAGTGAGAAAGCACGAAGAGATGCTGAAACGAGTCATCAATTTCAGATTGATGAACTAAGAGCTATGATGTTGGAGATGAAGTTGGAGTTGAACGAATCTCGGAAGAAGAAGAAGAAAGTCAAGACTCCAACTAAGTCCATTAGGAATGATTCATCCGATGATGAAGAATTTGATCCGGACATGCCGGAACTAGAGGAGATAGATCCATTACTCCGTTCTGTTCGAACCACCCCAAAACCGCGGGTTGTTCCTCGCCTCCCAACTAGGGATGCGAGAGTTGTTAATGACGGTGATAGACCTCGCACTTTGGGGCAACGGATGGACCCAATTCAGCAACCACGCCGTCTAGGTGTGGATTTCGGAGCTGAAGACATCCAAGTGTTTAGCTTCTCACCGCAAGTCATCACCATGGTTCGCCAAAGCCAATATGGCGGAGCAAGTACTGAATCTCCACACCAACACTTGCAGAATTTTGAGATTCTCATGGAGACTATGAAGCCGAAGAAGGCTACTACAAGCAACTACAAGATCAAACCGTTCTTCTTTTCTTTGAAGGACAAGGCTCTAGCTTGGTACCAAACGCTTCCCGCTTCAAAGCTAACAACATGGGAGGAATTGTCTTCGAAATTCCTCACCAAATTCTTTCCGCCATCCAAAACGGCGGAATTGAGAGGTAAGATAAATGCTTTTTCTATGAAACCTAATGAAAGCTTGTTTCAATCTTGGGAAAGGTTTCAAGATCTCTTGTTGGATTGCCCACACAATGGCATTTCCAAGCTGGAATTATTAGAGATCTACTACAAAGGTTTGGATGTGGAAACACAATTCAACCTCCAATCTCTCTCTTGTGGCACATTCATGGACATGAGAGAGGATGATGCTTGGGACTTCATTGAGAAGCAAGCCCAAGTGATTGAGAAGTACTCCCACCGGAAGGTGGATTCAATTAGCCGGAATCAAGGTGATTCGGGAGCCAAGTTGAACCAAGCTGCTCAAACACAAATATTCTCCCTCAACAATGAGATCAGAGAGTTGAAGGAAGTGCTCAAAACGAGTCTTCAAAAGACCAAGGAGCAAGAAGCCAACTACATGGGGAGGGACAATAATCAAAGGAATGATAACCGGAATTCCAATTGGAACAACAACAACAATAACAACCGGAATTCCAATTGGAACAACAACAATAGGAACTCCAACAACAACAATTGGAGGTCAAATCAGCAAAATTCAGGTAATCCTTACTCTCATGCTAAAAAGAATCTAACATCTCCATCTTCTTCTACTCCTTTAACAAGCCAGGGACAATCAAGCGGATCAAGCAAACCCGATCCCATGCTAGAGACGATCCTAGGCAAGGTACAAGGGTTGGAGAGTTATATAACTTCGGTTGACAAAGCTCACAAGGCTTTAGAAAACCAAGTATTTAACAAGGCCGGAGAAGTTCCAAGAGATCAAGGGAAACTTCCCGGGAAGACGGAAGATAACCCAAAGGGAAGGGTTATGGCAATAACTACTAGGAGTGGCAAGACAACTACCGACCCTCAACCAAAAGTAGTCGAAACCACTACCAAAGAAGGGGAAGCAAACGAGAAGGAAGAAGTCTATGTTCCTCCTCCCGCTTACAAACCACCTCTACCTTTCCCTCAATCTAGAGCGCGTGCACGCCTAGATAAACATTTTGGTAAGTTTGTTGAACTTATGAGTAAGCTACATATTAACATACCTTTTATGGATGCAATTTTAGGTATGCCGGCTTACGGGAAATTCCTCAAGGAGATCCTCTCTAACAAGAGGAAATTGGAAGACATAGGAGAACTCAAGATGAGTATGGAGTCATCCGAATTCATCAAGACTATGACGGAGAATATGCCACCCAAGCTCCGTTATCCAGGATCCTTTTGCATACCCATCACTTTGGGAGAAGCCACCTACGAGGCACTTTGTGACCTTGGAGCGAGTGTGAGTATCATACCTCTCGCTCTATGCAAGGCAGTTGGTCTAGGAGAGCCTAGACCGGTGAAGATCACACTCTACATGGCTGATCGTTCCACCACTAAGCCGGTGGGGATATTAGAAGACATTCCGGTAAAGCTCGGTAAGTTTTACATCCCAATAGATTTTGTCGTTCTTGACATCCCTGCAGATTATCCGGTTCCCATCATCCTTGGGAGACCATTCCTTGCAACATCCGGATGCATGGTAGATTGCAAGAATGGCCAGCTGTCCTTCCATATCGGTGAAGAAAAGATAGAATTCATACTCTCTTCCTTAATCAAGGAGCCAGCCTTGAAGGACGATGCTTTTGAAATTTTTGATGAAGAAGAGTCTAGGGAAGTAGTAAGTTCGATCTTGATGAAAGACCCTCTTCAAAAGGTTCTTAGTATGAGCATCATGGAGGAAGGAGTGGAACATGATTGCAATGAGGATGTGAAGGCATTAAAAGATGTGGAGGAAGAACTAGGAACAAGAATTGAAGAGCTAGAATTAACTCCGGAAACTGTGAAGAAAATCGACCTACAAGCACAAAATCGTTCGATTTGTGAAGAGGCAACCCGATTTTTTCCAACAGATACAAAAATTGACCCGACTAAGAAAAATCGTCCGATTTCTGAAGAGGTAACCCAATTTTTTTCGATAGAAAGAAAAATCGCACCTCAAATCGACCAATTTACTTCAGGGGAGGTCGATCCAGTGGGAAATTTTCTGAATTCTTCAAACTTCACCGTAGCTGTTCTCGACTCTAATGATGCAGTACCCCCACTTCTAGAGGCCTCTCCCACAACACTCGAAGGCCAAGATTCATCATCAATCAAGGTACCCCCATCATTAGAATTGAAGCCACTCCCCACGCATTTAAGGTACGCATTTCTTGGCACTAATTCCACATATCCGGTCATAGTTAATGCAAATTTGAATGATGCTGAACTAGAGAAACTTATGCATGTTTTGAAGCAACATAGGACAGCATTAGGTTACACCATTGATGATTTAGTAGGAATAAAGCCTTCCCTATGTATGCACAAAATTCTAATGGAAGAGGATTACAAACCATCACGCCAACCTCAAAGACGGTTAAATCCGGCAATGAAAGAGGTCGTGAAGAAAGAAATCCTTAAGCTACTTGATGCAGGTATCATCTTCCCTATTTCCGATAGCAAATGGGTGAGTCCAGTACAAGTAGTACCCAAGAAAGGAGGCATTATCGTTGTTGCCAACAAGAACAACGAACTCATCCTCACACGGACAGTTACAGGGTGGCGAATGTGCATCGACTACCGCAAACTGAATGTGGCCACAAGGAAGGACCACTTCCCCCTTCCTTTTATCGATCAAATGTTGGAAAGGTTAGCCCAACATTCTTACTTTTGTTATCTAGATGGATATAGCGGTTTCTTTCAGATTCCAATTCATCCGGATGATCAAGAGAAGACGACCTTTACGTGCCCATGGGGTACGTTTGCTTATAGAAGGATGCCATTCGGCCTATGAAACGCTCCAGCCACCTTCCAAAGATGTATGATGGCAATCTTCTCCGAATATGTAGAGAATATCATGGAAGTCTTCATGGACGATTTTTTGGTATATGGTTCTTCCTTTGATAATTGTCTCTATAACCTTTCACTAGTTCTTAAGAGATGCGAGGACACTAACTTAGTCTTAAACTGGGAAAAGTGTCATTTCATGGTCACCGAAGGAATTGTGTTAGGTCATCTAGTATCACAAAGGGGAATAGAGGTAGATAGAGCAAAGATAGAAACCATTAAAAAGTTACCTCCCCCTTCTTCAGTGAAAGGAATTAGAAGTTTCTTAGGACATGCAGGCTTCTATAGGAGATTCATAAAGGATTTTTCTAAGATTTCAAAACCCTTAACTAATCTTTTGATGAAAGACGCAACTTTCGAATTTTCGAAGGATTGTTTAGATGCTTTTTGCAGGATCAAAGAAGCTTTGATTTCAACACCGATCATTCAACCACCCGATTGGACTCTTCCTTTCGAGGTCATGTGCGACGCAAGCGACGTCGCTATAGGAGCCGTTCTTGGACAGAAGAAAGATGGTCGCACTCATGCCATCTACTATGCTAGCAAAACGCTAGATGAGGCTCAATATAATTATGCAACCACAGAAAAGGAACTTTTGGCCGTGGTATACGCTTTTGAGAAATTTCATTCCTATCTTGTAGGTGCGAAGGTGATAGTCTATACGGACCATTCCGCAATTCGATACCTATTCACGAGGAAGGATGCGACGCCAAGGCTTCTAAGATGGATATTACTCTTACAAGAGTTCAATCTAGAGATTCGTGATAAGAAAGGATCGGAAAACTCCGTCGCCGATCACCTTAGTCGTCTTCCACAGCTCGCCGGCAAGACGGATGAACTTCCTATAGACGACTCATTCCCCGACGAGCAGCTACACGAGATTGAAGAGTGTCTTCAACACATCTCAAAAGGTAATGATCCATGGTTTGCTGACATAGTGAATTACCTTGTTTGTCTGGAGATTCCACCCGGACTTTCATATGCTCAAAGGAAGAAGTTCTTTAGAGACGTCCGGCAATTCTATTGGAACGAACCTCTTCTATTCAAAAGAGGTCCCGATGGCATTTACAGGAGATGTATCCCCGAAGATGAGATAGATAGTGTTATCCACCATTGCCATTCTCTACCATGTGGCGGACATGCTAGTGGCCACAAGACTTGTGCTAAGGTATTTCGTTCCGGTTTCTATTGGCCTACACTTTTCAAAGATGTACAAAAGTTTGTTGTTACTTGTGATGCTTGTCAAAGGACAGGTAATATATCAATAAGGAATGAGATGCCTCTCAACAACATACAAGAAGTAGAGATCTTTGATGTATGGGGCATTGATTTTATGAGACCTTTTCCATCTTCATGCGGTAACCAATATATACTTCTTGCCGTAGACTATGTCTCAAGATGGGTAGAAGCAATCGCTTCTCCTACTAATGATGCAATGGTAGTGGTGAAGTTCTTCAATAGAACGATCTTCCCAAGGTTCGGAACTCCCCGAACCATCATTAGTGACGGAGGAACACATTTCACGGCCCGTCGATTTGAGACTCTATTGGCTAAGTATGGGGTGACCCATAAGATAGCTACACCTTACCATCCGCAAACCAGCGGACAAGTCGAAATATCCAATAGAGAGATTAAGGGAATTTTAGAGAAAACCGTCTCTAAAACAAGAAAAGATTGGTCTATGAAGCTTGACGACGCACTATGGGCGTACATGACGGCCTTCAAAACACCAATAGGTACGACTCCCTATAACCTTGTCTATGGTAAATCATGTCATCTTCCTGTAGAGCTAGAGCATAAAGCCTATTGGGCTATCAAGTGGCTCAACTTTGACATGAAAGAAGCCGGAGAGAAGCGGCTCTTAGACATCAATGAGCTAGATGAGATCCGGCTAAATGCGTATGAGAACGCAAAGATCTACAAGGAACGGACAAAGCGTTGGCATGATAAACACATCATTCCAAAAGACTTGAAGGAGGGAGACCAAGTCCTCCTATTCAACTCAAGGCTGCGTCTATTTCAAGGTAAGCTTAAATCCCGTTGGACAGGACCTTATGTAATTAAACGAATCTTCCCCCATGGTGCAGTTGAAGTATGTGGTGAACAAAGCGGAAGTTTCAAGGTTAATGGCCAACGGTTGAAGAAATACATACCGGAAACTCCGGTTGAGGAGATAGCTCCTATCCTCCTCCATTGAACGCAAAACCTTACACCGTCCAGCTAAAGACGATAAATCAAGCGCTTCTTGGGAGGCAACCCATGATAGTATATTTTTTCCCTCTTTTCATCACTTAGTTACAGTAGATTAGTTGTTTTATGTCTTTGTTTTCGTTTTTTTTTTGTTCCTCGATGCACTCTTGGTTTGTCGTGTCATTAATCGCAGGAATTTAGGTCCGTACTGAGAGATCCATGGAGAAAGGGAACATAAATCAGTTTAATTTTCAATATCCATGAAGAATAAGGAAGGAAATCGAGCTACACCAAGTAAATCGGTCAATTCAGGAGCAGAGCAAGGCGATTTTTGACAACAGGAAGATAAATCGACCTGGAGATCGACCTACTATAATAAATCGTCCGATTTTGCAAGTGTTCAGAGAAAAATCGAGTTACCTGAAGTAAATCGGTCGATTCAGAAGGAGAGCAAGGCGATTTTTGACAACAGGAAGATAAATCGACCTGGAGATCGACCTGCCAAAATAAATCGTCCGATTTTCTTTGGATTCAGAGAAAAATTGCCGCGACGATTAAATCGACCTTATAAATCGGCCGATTTTCTTCACATTTTCTCGACCCTATATAAAGACTCAACCACTCGATCTTCCTCATTCCACAACCTCCCACACTCGATTTCTCTCTCTCAAGAACTCCGAAAATTGCCCATACCCTACAATCCTCATTCCTTAATCGTTTTGAGTGATTCTTGGCTCCAAACTGAAGCATTTTCAACAAGGAACAAGGATCTAGCAACAACAAGCACGGCAATCGACTCCTCCATACGGAATTCAGGTTTTTCTTTCCAAAACCTAAGTTTCTAATTCGAAATTGAAGTTGCTTAGGAAGTGTTTGTTTGTTGGAATTGATTGAGGAATCTGCTTAGGAATCATTGTAGGAGACTGTATGTGGTGATAGATTGAACAAAACTTTACAGAATTATGAGAATCGTTGAAATCGATAGAAAAATCGACCTAACCCAGAAAAATCGGACGATTTTAGTGAAGAACAGGCCGATTTTTTGACTCAGAATGGATATTGTTAAGAGGATAACTAGAAACACGGGGAAGAAGAAGGGATCTTCTTCCAAAGCCCCTCCCCCACCTCCACCACCACCTCAACACATCCTTAAGCTTCCCCCTCCCCTATCCAAGCACAAGAAATGTTATGAACGCATCATAGATCGCCCATTCACCCCTCCTCGCTACATAATGCTAGATGACTTAGATTCATTGTTTGTTCGAGAGGATGTTGATATGATGCTTGACAGGGCTGGGCTGAGCCAGTTTGCTACGATTAGGGAGTATGCTTATACCGAGATCACCCTAGAGTTCCTTAGCACATTCGAACATGACCCTAGGGAAATGATGGTCACCTTCCGCCTCATGAGCCAAGATCACACCATGTCCATTGATACTTTTGGCGATTTGTTCGGTTTCTCTTATTCAGATGCAGGCACATTTGCTAGAGGTGCTAGTGCTAGTGATTTTTGGGAAGCCATTTCGGTGGGTGAATACGGAGGAGATAAGTGGAGACCCGGAAACTCCAAGGAGACTAGTATGTACAACCTATCCTTTAAGGTAGTACATAGGATACTTAGCGAGAGTCTATTTGCCTGGACAGAGACTCCACAAAAGCTCAAGGCTGATGAGCTTTTCATTCTCTATTGCATGATATCCACCACCATTCCCGGCATCTCTACCATGCTTTCTGACTATCTAGGAAAGATAGCCAACAAAGCTAAGGGCGATATTTGTGCAGGAGGTCTTGTCACTCATGTGGCTAAGACAATGGGATTAGACTTCTCCGGATGCACTCTAGCTGAGGGTGCCCTTCCATTAGGCTCCCAGTGGTTGGTTGTTCGACAGGTTTTGATTCCTCGAGGGAGAGGAACACTTCATGTGCCCATGCCATGGCACAAGGATCCGAAAAAGAAGCCATCCGAGATCATATGGAAGTCCGAATACACTATTCGGAACAAGAGAAACTGGAAGGAGACGTTCGAGTCGATGCTTGAGGAGTTCTCTCCTCCTACATACTATGATGATGATGCAGGTGACTTTGAGGAGGAGGATGACGATGAGGATAGAGGACAGGGGACCATGCTCGAGTTTGAGAGCGACACTCATAGTGGTCATGCCACAGATGCCATGGACACCGACACTCACGGTGCAGGCCCTAGCCGGATCAGTAGAGGCGATGAGGAGACGGAGGATGACATGCAGCCACCTCGCCGCTCATTTGCACGTGCTTCAGGACATGGACGAGGACGTCGCCCTCCCCGCCACTTTAGGGAGCTAGTCTCTAGCTTCCAGAGCCTCAACACCGACTATCACGCTCTCCACACCGACCACGACACCCTGAACACTCAGTTCAGGAATTACAGACAGGAGACAGACGCTAGGCATTCATCCTATGACGGCCAGATGAGAGACTTATACTTCCACCAGTTCGGCCACTTCTACGATCCTAGTGCACCGATGTATCCCTATCCACCACCTCCACCACCGACAGAGGATTGAGCTTCCACTTCTTTTACATTGTAAGTATTTTTCTTCATCTCATGCTTGATTTTCACATTGGGGACAATGTGGATGTTAAGTATGGGGTGGGGGTACTTACGTTACCTTTTATTTCATCTTAGCACTTTATGACATTTGCACTACTCTTTACGCTTTGGCTTGTAATAACTCTTGCACTACTTGATATTCACTATGACATTTGCATTTCCATGTTTTTTTTCAAATCCTATGAATTTTCAAAAATTTTTGTGCTTCTTATAATGGAAATGACCTCTATGATGAGAAATGTGTATGTGGATAGGCAAAAAGACGCTTAGTTGTGTTGAGATGATAATCATAGCATGAATAAATTTGCTTTTGTTACTTGAACATATGAATAAGTTATATGATTTAGTTGTTTTGATAAGAAAATGAAATAATAGTCGAAGCTATATTGCAAGTTCTTTTACATCATATAAGGATGACTAAGGCAATTCACTTCTTTTCTTTTCTCATATCTTGATCATGCTAGCCCCTCAATGAAATATGTAACCCTCCTTTTACCATCCGGGAATTAGGATAAGTGATAGAAAAAGGCATGTTTGATGTGGGAGGGCCAAGGAAAAATGTATTGAAAGAAAGTGCAGAATTTTATAAGTTTGGGGACGTTGAACATGAGGATGAGTAACTCGGCACCATTCACATAGCCGGGTGTTTGTGTCTTGCCAAAGTCCGATTGAACGACAAGTCCTAACGGGATATGGTATGTGCATCAAGGGTTTGAGGCATCTCGAAATTGAGAAACGCCAATCTCCTAGGCTTCGGTTTTTGTGCACCGCTGTCCATACTCTCAAAAAAAAAGTAAAGTATAATGAAAGCAAAGCTTTCTACATGCAAAGCATGTGCGGTGAAGAAAAATCTTGAAGGTATTATGTGTTCCTCTTTCCCGGATTAGCACCACAATTGCCAAAAAGAATTCCTTCCCTTAATATGTTTCTTGGACCTTTCCTTTGATTAGAAGACCTTGAGACTTTTATGCATATGTTTAAGACTTCATGGCTTAGATTTGTTTGACTTTGATTACCTCTACACCTTTATCATGTCCTTTATTTGTGTAATCATGGAAGAAAAGGGAGTTAGTTCATCCTATAGTTTTCATTGATACATGCTTTGCCTTTTTATGCCTTGAAATATCACTTTGAGGGTGATCCAATAAGAAGAAGCACTACCAAAAGAAAAGTTTTTGAATTTTCATACATACATAATCCATGACACCTTATATTCTAAATTTGAATCTTGCTTAGGGACAAGCAAGGGGCAAGTATGGGGTATTTTGATGACATGAATTATGTATTATCATATTCATGCATATTACAGAAGATTATCTCAATTTACCTTGCATTTAGAGAGATTTTGTGTGCCTTTTATGTACTATTCAATTAATTGTCGGAAATAGAGGTCTACACGAGTTTTTGATGAATTATAGGTAAATGGAGTGGAATTGGAAGCAAAAGCAAAGCAAGGAGCATCTAAGGATGTTAAGGAAGCTAAAGGAACCTAAAAGGGGTCATAAAGAGTTGAAGAATTGCAAAGGAAAAGCATAGAAAACGAGCCAAGAGTAGAGCACTTTCTGTTGAAGAAAATCGTGCCAATATGTACATAAATCGGACGATTTTCCCCTCAAGAATTCGAACGATTTTGTGCATAAATCGCCTGGGTCGATTTATTCTGTTTTTCGGCTAAATGAAAAGATGACACAAAGCCCAATTCTTTTGGGCTAGAAGAGAGTTTTGCCAAACAGCCCATTTGCAAGAAACTGTAGAGGAGAACCCTACGAACGAAAACGAAGAGGCCGCTACGGGAAATCTTTACACGTTTGAGAGAGATTGGAGATTCTTGGAAGAAGATTGAAGGATTCTTTACCGGGAAGCTAATCTTGATTCTAGTTGTGAGATTTCTTTGTCCATTGAAGTGCTTGTTGTTTTTGAGCACGAATTTGAGTTACTTAAGAGATACATTGATTTGTTTTGACAATCGTTTACAGATTTGAAGGTTATTGGATTTTTTTATTCAAGATTCGGTTTCTTTGCGATATTTCTCTCAATATTTAATTTGATTCGATTTTGAAAATGGTTGGCTAAAACCTTTGTGATTCTGGGGAGAATAGTTGATGATTAAGGCTTAGATGATGATAGACTGAACTCATTCAAACATTAGGACCCTGAGAGTTTAGTTTTTAGTTTTGCGATAACAGGAAAATCGGACTGTTCTTGAGTAAATCGGCCGATTTTCTTATGAACAACCCGATTTATTCCTCTGACGAACCTTAATTGAATCAATCTTTAACCAAAACTAATCCTTGCCTAAATCCCAACCTTGATTAACCTTTTTACCCTCTAATTGAATGTATGAAGACACTTCAAACCTGATTCTACATTTAATGGATTAAGATTTCAAGATTTGGGTAATAAAGAGATTCAACATCCTTTATTAAGATTTTAATTGTGCTCGCTATTCTTTACTTTGGAGAGTCATATCCTGGAGTTTTAGATAGTTAGTTTGAACATAATTCTTGTCTTTAGATCTTTCTATATTGCAGCCTCAACAACCCTTATAGAGAGAACCTTTAGATTAGTCATATAGGCTTCGGAACTTCACCGTACGAATCCTACCTTTGAACATTTAATCTTAGCAATATAAATTCTGTCCTATATCTATAAAATTGTCTTGAATCGAAAGCCGAAATCGGATACTTGAATCCCTGGAATCATTTCACCTTTTATTGATCACAAAAAGTTTTTCACACTTTTCGCTAGATAATTGAAATCGAACTTATTCTCACCAAATCCCTGAGTTCCACTCTGGAATTCTTACCTTACTACAGCTGATCCGTACACTGCGGGTTCGCTTTACTTTGAGTTCTAGATATAAATTTAAGACTTTGACGCATACACCTTTTGAGCGAACACTCGGCAGCTTAGTTTATTGGATTTACATATATATGTAGATATGTAGGTGTGTATAGTATATGTGGATTGTAGTTGCACGATGACTTGATTTATATATATAGTGAATATATGTGGATTATAGTACATGTTTGGACCTTGTTTTGTTGTATTGGATTTCCGGATGTGATATATTAGTAGTAATGTGAACATAGGACTTATATATATAGTTATGTATACATACACATATGGTATGATAGTATTATATTAGTAGTAGTTGGCCTTATAGTTAGGATGATAGGAAGCTATCATCGCCCTTGGACAAACGCCTTTTTGGGATTAGGATAGTATATATACGATGTAACACCCCAAATTTTACAACTTAGGGAGTTACTGGTTAGGACCGCACAGTGGGTCCCGACCTTAGTTTGACAACAACTTAACATGATCTTACAACAAGGCACAGATAAGGAAAAACCAGAAATCATAAAATAGTTTTTAACAATGCATGAATGTGACCAGATCAACTACAGCCGGAAAAGTAATATAACAAAGTACGAAAGGAAACAATGTTCAACTGTAAAACCCACAAATGCAAAAACTGCAAAACGTCCTAAAGTACGACGCCCCGGCTGACCACTACCATCTGGATCACTCGGCATCTGCTCTAACCTGTGTCAAATCTAAACAACATATCAACAGTTAGCTAACTATCCAAATATAAGCAAAATGATAACAGCTCAAACACAAGCAGAAATAAAAATAAACAAACATCATGCTGGCACTCAACCCATTATTATCTATTATTTAAGTGATTCACATTATTCAATTTAAGTTGTGGCACGAGAACTATTATTAGTTCTCGCCTCCGTTCCTTATCCAACTGGTGTAGGTCTAGCTGGCTTCCTTTGGTAGCATCACTACAAACCATTTGTGGACTAGTCCCGAATGAAACCCCCAGCGCCCCGCGAGCTACTGAGCGGAATGCCACCGCCCGTTACTCTTAGGCCAAAACATAGGTCGGTAATTATATATCGCAACCTAGCTCTCTAACATGTCAGTCACACACCACCATCATCATTTATACTCATATTTAGTAGTCAGCTAAGTAAGCCCAAAGGACTTACCTATTATAACGCTCGACTCTTTATAAACCACTCGCTCTGTAAACTGTAACCACTCAGTTGCCTGTCAAAGGCGATAAGTGTATTAGCACACTTTCACGTAGATAGAAGTCTAAAACTTCTAAGATCAAATAAGTATTAAGACGTACTAGTTACAGTATTAGTTTTAGGGTAAAATGACCATTTTACCCTTGGTTCCGATTTTCTCGAAAACCCTAAAATTCATGTCCAAACTCCTATTTGAAGTTCTAAATTTATATCCTAACTCCTAGAATTTTATTTGGTTCTAAACTGACATTTTTCCTATGTTTCTATTTTCCGGAAGAATCGAAAAAGGTTTAACTTCGGCTCTAAATATAAAATTCTTAACAGCTTATAAAATTTCCGAATTACATCTCTAGATCATCTATGAGGTTCTATCTAACCTTAGAAGAAAGAATTTCTCCAAACTGTTCAGCCAATAATTTTATAATAATTCCCAAAGTCGGTTCTTCACTCTACTTTCCTATACTTAGCCAAAATTTAAGTTTACCAAAACTGCTCAACTACCTAACTTCGGGAGCTCATAACTTTCAATCCGACCGTTCATTTCTCCCCAAATTTTAATATGATAAACTACATATATCCGTCTACAACATATCCAAAATTCAACGGTGGATCTTTATCCAAACGTTTTATAATTGATCGACAAGATGGGCTGTTGGTAACCTAGAAGCTGAAGGAAATAAAATGAATTACAGCAGCCTTTTGTCTATCATTTTATGTGAAATTCCCAGCAGCTACTTAACACTATTTTATCCATGCTTAAGGCTGAACAACAGTAGCCTAAATAATGTTATGAATCAATATAGCTAGAGACATTACAACCTAGTTGTAAAGGGGGCAACAAAACAACATACAGCAATGCTTACTCGCTGCAGTAGAATGGTTCTGCGTTCCTGGATTCCTGACTCGCAACCTCACAATGGACTACGTTGCTGAAGCGAAACAAAAGAAGGGAGATCACTACTCCGATTGGTTAAGAGTGAGGAAAGGAGAGTAGAGAAAGACCTACCGGAGAGTGTATGCAGAAGGTCTCCGTAAGGTCCTGTCTCGTCTTAAGCAACTGGGGACTCGCTACCGTGGCTGCAAAACAATGGACTTAGCCCCTTTGGTTCAGTAGGTGGCTGCAGTTTGGGGCACAGCAACGTCGGTCGAAGAGACAAGAAGAGAAGGATGGTGAGGTTGTACGCAGATGGGTCAGCACAGAGATTGAATTGAAGACGGGAAACAAAATAAGATCGCTGCACTAACCTGGTTCCGGTAGGGAGATCAGAAGGTGGTCGTATGCTTGGAGCGGCTGGTTGTGTACAGAAGAGGGCGGACCGGACGTGTGCAGAAGAAGGGACAAACGATTGTGGCTATGGGAAAAGAATGGAACGTTTTTCTGTATGTGAATCTGGACGCCAAGGGTAACTGTTGGCTGCGTGATTGTAGCTGAACAGGAGGGCTGTTACGTTTTATTTTCAGAGGCCATAAATGTTGTTGAGTAACTCCTTCCAGCTGGGCACGGACTGCTGTTGGGCTGAAGAAGGCGAAGCATCAGTTCCTTCCTGGGCTGAAGTAGGCGTGCTGCTGCTGGGCTGCATTGGAGGCTGCAGAAAGCTGGGCTGCGCATAAGGGATGGGGCGGACAACAGCAGCTGCTTCCGGGCTGGAGCGGACAAGCAACGGGCTGGAGCTGGCAGCGCTGGAGTTGGGCTAGCAGGCTGGATCCGTGGGCTGAATTATGGATTAATAGATGGGCTGAAAAAAAAAAAAGGCTGCAGCTGGCCTCCTAAATTTAACGAGTTTCTGGCTGGGCAAGATCCCGATATGTAAATAAGATCCCGATATGTAAATATACGGACTAAGCGAATAGGGAGTTTATTTTAGTTTAAGATCGGCTCAGAACTCTATCATTTTATGCGGAAGTAACCTACATAAAATGATAAACTATATAAAAGATTCTATCATTTTATGTGAAGGAATCTACATAAAATGATAAATCCCATAATACTATGTCTAACTAGGTAGACGGATATGGGTCAACTGATCGAGATCTATTTTATAACGTAAATAGACGGAATAAAAATTCCGGATTTTACATCAGTACCCCCTTAAAATAAGTTTCGTCCCGAAACTTGGAATAAGATACCTACCCCATACATTTCCCCTCGAGGAATATATTCTAGCAAGCAACTACTCACGTCATCAAGCACATAGACATAAACAATTATGTAAACATATAATCACAGAAGTCATATAAGGTCTCGTCTTAGTACTAACCCGTCGGTACTAAGGTAGCGGCTAACTCCGCAAAGAACTCAGGGTAATTACGTCTAATGCTCTCCTCTGTCTCCCAGGTAGCCTCATCAACTCCTCGTCTAGACCACTGAATCCTCAGCATCTGTATCTCCTTAGAACGCAGGCGCCTAATGCTACGCTCTAGGACGGCTACTGGATACTCCACAAAAGTGTGGTCTGGCTCAACTATCAGATCCTCATGACTGATGATGTGTCTAGGATCCGGTATGTACTCTCACAGCTGAGATACATGAAAAACTGGGTGTACTCCCTCTAATCTCGGTGGCAGTGCTAGTCGGTAGGCAACCTCTCCGACTCTCTCTACGATCTCAAATGGGCCGACATACCGGGGACTCAGCTTCCCCTTAATGCCGAAACGTCTAACTCCTCTCGTAGGTGACACTCTCAACCACACATGTGCACCTACTATAAACTCTAAAGGTCGACGCCTTTTGTCGGCGTAGGACTTCTGACGACTCTGAGCTGCTAACATCCTTTCCCGGACTAGGGCAATCCGGGCGATGTCGTCCTGTATCTGATCTGGTACAACTCCATCAGCCTTGCTGGGCTCATCCCAACATAGCGGCGTACGACATCTCCGTCCGTACAAAGCCTCGTAAGGTGCCATCCCAATAGACGCATGCCAGCTGTTATTATATGAAAACTCTACTAGTGGGAGGTGATCTGACCATACCTGTCCCCAATCTAGCACACATGCCCGCAACATGTCCTCTAAGGTCTGGATGGTCCTCTCTGACTGACCGTCTGTCTGTGGGTGGTAGGCAGTGGTAAAGTGAAGACTCGTACCCAGAGCAGTATGTACCTGCTGCCAGAACCTCGAGGTAAAACGTCCATCCCTGTCGGAGACGATAGTCCTCGGTACTCCATGGAGTCTCACAATATGCCTGGTGAACTCCTCTGCTAGACGACTTACCGGCCACGTTTCCTTAATCAGAATGAAACGTGCGGTCTTCGTCAGACGGTCTACTACTACCCAAATGGCATCAAAACCTCTGCTGAGCCTCAATCCGGTGACGAAATCCATAGAAATGTCTTCCCACTTCCAATGTGGTACTGGAAGTGGGTGTAGCTCTCCTCCGGATCTACGATGCTCAATCTTGACCTGCTGACAGGTCACACACTGGGCTACATATCGGGCCACATCGGGCTTCAAACCACCCCACCAGAAGGAACGTCTCACGTCCTTATACATCTTACTCGCTCCTGGATGTACGGAGTAAGGGGTAGCATGAGCCTCACCTAGTATCCTCTGTCTCAGCTCACTGTCTGATGGCACACAGACACGGTCCTGTCGTCTCATCACTCCATCGGCACCAATAGTGAACTGAGGTGCCTCATCTCGTGACATCCGGTCTCGGATCCGGGTCAACATCGGACAGGTCTCCTGCTTCTGTCGGATCTCACCAAACAGGTCAGGAAGTAACTCTAAGGTGGCTAACTGATGAGCTGTATCGGGGAACTGGATCTCTACCTCCAACCAAGCTAAGTCTCTCTGTAACTGTGGTTGTACTGTCAACCGAGCTATCGCCTTCTCCTGAGGCGTCTTCCGACTCAAAGCGTCAGCAACTACATTCGCCTTTCCGGGGTGGTAAAGTATCTCAAGGTCGAAATCCTTGATCAACTCTAGCCACCGTCTCTGGCGGTTATTCAACTCCCGCTGAGTGAATATGTACTTCAGACTCTTATGGTCTGTGAAGATCTGACAGGTCGCTCCATAGAGATAATGACGCCAGATCTTAAGAGCGTGCACTACTGCTGCTAACTCCAGGTCATGAGTGGGGTAGTTCTCTTCATACGTCTTCAGCTGTCGAGACGCATATGCTATAACCTTACCCCTCTGCATCAAGACACACCCCAAGTCCAGCTTGGATGCGTCACTGTACACTACGAAGTCCTCTGTACCCTCAGGCTGTGCTAAGATCGGAGCAGACGTCAATCTCCTCTTCAGCTCATCAAAACTCTGCTGACACGGCTCAGACCATACGAACCGAGTAGTCTTCCTTAGGAGGGAAGTAAGTGGTCGGGCGATCAGGGAAAACCCTTCCACAAACCGACGATAATAACCTGCCAATCCTAGGAAACTGCGAACCTCCTTAACATTCTTCGGAGGTTGCCAAGATGACACTGACTCAATCTTCGCTGGGTCGACCTTAATCCCCTCAACAGTCACTACATGGCCTAGGAACGCCACCTCTGTCATCCAGAACTCACACTTGGATAGTTTAGCATATAGCTGACTATCCTGTAGAATCTGCAACACTGTCCTCAAGTGTCCGGCATGCTCCTCTCGACTTTTAGAGTAAACTAGAATGTCGTCAATGAAGACCACTACAAACTGGTCTAAGAAGTCGATGAAAATCCCATTCATCAACTCCATAAATACTGTTGGCGCATTAGTGAGCCCGAATGGCATCACTACAAACTCGTAATGACCATACCTAGTCCGGAATGCCGTCTTAGGTATGTCTTGATCTCTCACCCTCAGCTGGTGATAACCCGATCTCAAATCTATCCTCGAGAACACTGACACTCCATGCAGCTGGTCCAGCAGATCATCTATGCGAGGCAATGGGTACTTATTCTTGATGGTGACCTTGTTCAGCTCCCTGTAGTCGATACACAGCCTCATCGATCCATCTTTCTTCCTCACAAATAACACTGGCGCGCCCCAGGGAGAAACACTAGGGCGTATGAAGCCCTTCTCTGCTAACTCCTCTAACTGCTTCTTCAGCTCAAGCAGCTCTATCGGGGCCATGCGGTACGGGGCCTTCGAGATCGGTCTCATGCCCGGCTCTAACTCAATGCTAAAGTCCACACTCCTCTGTGGAGGTAGCCTTGGTAAGTCGTCCCTGAAGACCTCTGCAAACTCGCATGCGACTGGTATCTCCTCTACTGTCAGGCTCTTGCGCTCCTTCATGGCATAACACCAGAAGGCCTCGCAACCCTGTGCTATCAGTGTGGCTGCTCTCACTACACTGATAACGGTGCCGGACTTTCCGAGGTCCCAACCTCGGAATATAACTCTGTGGCCCTCCTCTGTGGCAACAGTCACAGTCCTCCTACCAATATCCAAGACGGCTCCATGTCTAGTCATCCAATCTATCCCTAATATCACGTCCTCATGTGCTAAGGGCATGACTAGAAAGTTTACTAACCAGATCCGGCCTCCCAGGTGGATAGGGCAATCATAAATCTCTCGAGATCCTCTCACCTTACCCCGATCTGGTAACCCAACCACAAAAGGTACACCCTCTACTGTAGCTAAGGACAACCTATCTACACATGCATCTGATATAAATGAGTGCGTAGCACCCGTGTCAAATAAAACTCTCACAGGTAAGTCATGGATCCAAATAGTACCTGTGGTCGCAGGTGCCGCAGGCTGCTCAGTGTTCCTCAGCTCAAACACTCTCGATGGTCCTCCTCTGGTGTCAGTGGTACTACCACGTCCTCTGCCACGACCTGATCCCTGTGCAGTACTGTATGAAGGAGGGTGTCCTGGAGCCCGGTACTGCTGCTGCTGCTGACTCGGAGCTCGGTACTGAGGGGGTCTCTGTACACTCTTCTCAGCACCTGCAGGAGAAGATCCCTGCTGAGAAGAAGCCTTGCCCTGACGGCAGAAAGTAGCCCTGTGTCCCGGCTTCCCACAAGTGAAGCAAGTGACCGGTGGTTTCGGGCAGTCCGGCTTAATGTGATCACGGCCACCACAGTTAAAGCACTGTCGATCTCCACTGGGAGTCCGAACTGTAGAGTGGTAGCTGGACCTCCCCTGAGTCTGTCCTCTACCATAACCTGCTACTGCTGCACTGCTACCAGCATGTCCTGTCCTCTGCCGCTTATCCGGCCCACTAGACTGAGCTGCTTTCCTAGAAGCTGGCCTATCTCTCTCATAAGCAGAGGCCCTGTCCTGATAATCAGACAAGGTCTCACAGCGGAATCCAGCCAGGTAGGATCGGGTACTCTCTCTCAACCTCCTAGAGAAAAGATAAACATGCTGCTCTTCTGGAGGGGCAGATGGTCCAAGCAAAGTCAACTCTTTCTGAAACTTCTTTATGGCTGCAGCAATCGGGATATCCTCAAATCCTTCCTCAATGAAATCCTGGAATCTCTCCCTCCTCAGCGAAACTGGACAGTACCTGTCTCTAACAATGTTCTTCATCTGCTCCCAGCTGGTGACTCGGCCACGAATGGTACGCCACCATGAATGAGCATCATCTGTGAAGCAGGTCTGTATCAAATCTATCTGTCGGTCCACGGGGCAACGTATTGCCTCCAAAGCAGTCTCAATCTTCCCTATCTAGTGCTCCACCTCTAGCCCTATCTCTCCGCTGAATGAGGGGACCTTCTGAGAGTTGAAAGCCTTCAACCACTCATCCGGTCTCGGTGCTCTGACCCCAGTAGGTGCTCTATCAACATCAGCCCTCCTCTCAGATACAGCCGGCACCTGAGACACTCCCTGTGTCACCTGAGCTGACCTAGCCGGTACCACTGGTGGTACCTGAGTAAGCCTCTCCACTCTGGCAGCTTCTTCCCTGCGCTCAATATAGGCTCTGAACTCCCTATACTCAGATGCTCCAATAGAAACACGTCCAGACTCAGTAGAACGTGCTCCTTGCGCTCCAGACCTAGCGGCGGTCTCAGGCCTGACCTCGGGGCCTACACTCTCAGCTACCTCTTCTACCGCAGCCTCTGGTATGCTTGCTGCAAGTGGGTCCTCTCGAGGAACTCGTCCTCGACCTCTCCCTAGTGGAGGTCTACCCCCACGACCACGCCCTCTAACAGTAGGGGTGCTATCAGCTCGATCCTGTCTGACTGGGGGAAGGGGGGGACGACCCCTACCTCGGCTAGTCACTTGTGTAGCCCTAGTACGTGCCATCTGCACGAATAGTAATAACTACAGTTATAAACTAGCTAATCTATCATAACAGTACAAGTCTATAAATATTCTAAGATTACCGAGATCCGCAGAGGTAGTGGTGGTCGTCCGTACTTTCTATCCCAACCCGACTCTGTATGCATTTTAAAACCAAAATTTTCATTGGAAAACTCAGACCCTTTTCGGGTTGTGTTTATTTACTTATATGACCTTTTTAGAAGATTCAAGTGCCATTGTTGCCAACCTAGAGCTCTGATACCATGTTGTAACACCCCAAATTTT
This sequence comes from Fagopyrum homotropicum, assembly GCA_033239125.1. NCBI lineage: Eukaryota > Viridiplantae > Streptophyta > Magnoliopsida > Caryophyllales > Polygonaceae > Fagopyrum > Fagopyrum homotropicum. Next base: position 137,683,756 of record BSWB01000002.1, read on the forward strand.
ACAACTTAGGGAGTTACTGGTTAGGACCGCACAGTGGGTTCCGACCTTAGTTTGACAACAACTTAACATGATCTTACAACAAGGCACAGATAAGGAAAAACCAGAAATCATAAAATAGTTTTTAACAATGCATGAATGTGACCAGATCAACTACAGCCGGAAAAGTAATATAACAAAGTACGAAAGGAAACAATGTTCAACTGTAAAACGCACAAATGCAAAAACTGCAAAACGTCCTAAAGTACGACGCCCCGGCTGACCACTACCATCTGGATCACTCGGCATCTGCTCTAACCTGTGTCAAATCTAAACAACATATCAATAGTTAGCTAACTATCCAAATATAAGCAAAATGATAACAGCTCAAACACAAGCAGAAATAAAAATAAACAAACATCATGCTGGCACTCAACCCATTATTATCTATTATTTAAGTGATTCACATTATTCAATTTAAGTTGTGGCACGAGAACTATTATTAGTTCTCGCCTCCGTTCCTTATCCAACTGTTGTAGGTCTAGCTGGCTTCCTTTGGTAGCATCACTACAAACCATGTGTGGACTAGTCCCGAAAGAAACCCCCAGCGCCCCGCGAGCTATTGAGCGGAATGCCACCGCCCGTTACTCTTAGGCCAAAACATAGGTCGGTAATTATATATCGCAACCTAGCTCTCTAACATGTCAGTCACACACCACCATCATCATTTATACTCATATTTAGTAGTCAGCTAAGTAAGCCCAAAGGACTTACCTGTTATAACGCTCGACTCTTTATAAACCACTCGCTCTGTAAATTGTAACCACTCAGTTGCCTGTCAAAGGCGATAAGTGTATTAGCACACTTTCACGTAGATAGAAGTCTAAAACTTTTAAGATCAAATAAGTATTAAGACGTACTAGTTACAGTATTAGTTTTAGGGTAAAATGACCATTTTACCCTTGGTTCCGATTTTCTCGAAAACCCTAAAATTCATGTCCAAACTCCTATTTGAAGTTCTAAATTTATATCCTAACTCCTAGAATTTTATTTGGTTCTAAACTGACATTTTTCCTATGTTTCTATTTTCCGGAAGAATCGAAAAAGGTTTAACTTCGGCTCTAAATATAAAATTCTTAACAGCTTATAAAATTTCCGAATTACATCTCTAGATCATCTATGAGGTTCTATCTAACCTTAGAAGAAAGAATTTCTCCAAACTGTTCAGCCAATAATTTTATAATAATTCCCAAAGTCGGTTCTTCACTCTACTTTCCTATACTTAGCCAAAATTTAAGTTTACCAAAACTGCTCAACTACCTAACTTCGGGAGCTCATAACTTTCAATCCGACCGTTCATTTCTCCCCAAATTTTAATATGATAAACTACATATATCCGTCTACAACATATCCAAAATTCAACGGTGGATCTTTATCCAAACGTTTTATAATTAATCGACAAGATGGGCTGTTGGTAACCTAGAAGCTGAAGGAAATAAAATGAATTACAGCAGCCTTTTGTCTATCATTTTATGTGAAATTCCCAGCAGCTACTTAACACTATTTTATCCATGCTTAAGGCTGAACAACAGTAGCCTAAATAATGTTATGAATCAATATAGCTAGAGACATTACAACCTAGTTGTAAAGGGGGCAACAAAACAACATACAGCAATGCTTACTCGCTGCAGTAGAATGGTTCTGCGTTCTTGGATTCCTGACTCGCAACCTCACAATGGACTACGTTGCTGAAGCGAAACAAAAGAAGGGAGATCACTACTCCGATTGGTTAAGAGTGAGGAAAGGAGAGTAGAGAAAGACCTACCGGAGAGTGTATGCAGAAGGTCTCCGTAAGGTCCTGTCTCGTCTTAAGCAACTGGGGACTCGCTACCGTGGCTGCAAAACAATGGACTTAGCCCCTTTGGTTCAGTAGGTGGCTGCAGTTTGGGGCACAGCAACGTCGGTCGAAGAGACAAGAAGAGAAGGATGGTGAGGTTGTACGCAGATGGGTCAGCACAGAGATTGAATTGAAGACGGGAAACAAAATAAGATCGCTGCACTAACCTGGTTCCGGTAGGGAGATCAGAAGGTGGTCGTATGCTTGGAGCGGCTGGTTGTGTACAGAAGAGGGCGGACCGGACGTGTGCAGAAGAAGGGACAAACGATTGTGGCTATGGGCAAAGAATGGAACGTTTTTCTGTATGTGAATCTGGACGCCAAGGGTAACTGTTGGCTGTGTGATTGTAGCTGAACAGGAGGGCTGTTACGTTTTATTTTCAGAGGCCATAAATGTTGTTGAGTAACTCCTTCCAGCTGGGCACGGACTGCTGTTGGGCTGAAGAAGGCGAAGCATCAGTTCCTTCCTGGGCTGAAGTAGGCGTGCTGCTGCTGGGCTGCATTGGAGGCTGCAGAAAGCTGGGCTGCGCATAAGGGCTGGGGCGGACAACAACAGCTGCTTCCGGGCTGGAGCGGACAAGCAACGGGCTGGAGCTGGCAGCGCTGGAGTTGGGCTAGCAGGCTGGATCCGTGGGCTGAATTATGGATTAATAGATGGGCTGAAAAAAAAAAGGCTGCAGCTGGCCTCCTAAATTTAACGAGTTTCTGGCTGGGCAAGATCCCGATATGTAAATATACGGACTAAGCGAATAGGGAGTTTATTTTAGTTTAAGATCGGCTCAGAACTCTATCATTTTATGCGGAAGTAACCTACATAAAATGATAAACTATATAAAAGATTCTATCATTTTATGTGAAGGAATCTACATAAAATGATAAATCCCATAATAATATGTCTAACTAGGTAGACGGATATGGGTCAACTGATCGAGATCTATTTTATAACGGAAATAGACGGAATAAAAATTCCGGATTTTACATACGATGAGTATGCTCAAGTACCGAGTCGAGCAACACATTCTGGCGAACACCCTGGCGATTCATCGGACTCCTTTGGGGGACGTCAAAGAAACCATCTTAAGGATAAAGAGGACATTAGCGGCAAGGACGAATAAATAGAAGGGAACTTTGAGTCAACTTAAGAGAATTTGAGATGGAAGCAATACAAGTAAAAAGAGCAACGTTAAGGTGTATAAGTGGTTATAAAGAAGCCATGATTCAACGACAACGAAACCAATAGTGATAACGAACTTATAGTTCTTCTAGAAGACGCGTGGACAACTCAAGATGCGAATTGAGGAGGAGGCGGATACATTCTTACAAGGTTGAAGGTTACTTTCCAATAAGATGTGAAGTTTTCTTTAGACGCTCCTAAGCATGATAGTCGAGATGAGAGGTGTGGATGAACCAATCATCAAAAGATTTAAGAGACCCGTAAGTTAAGCTTACGGAGGTAGTAGAAGGTGAAGCGTCTATTTTACGACATTCCAAGTGGGTGACTTTCTTCGTATATGTGAGTCTACAAGAAGAATCATGTGGTGAAGGTTCACATAGTACAATGTCTTTAAGAGGGTCAACCGTTTTCTGTTATGATGATAAGGCTAAGAAACGCCAAAAAGGGGGAAGTGTGTATAAATGATGATCCCAAGAAGATGAAGAACGAAAGGAGGAGCTTTGATCGAGAGACTTAAGATACCGACCAAGAGGAACACGAGCGGATGCTAGCTAGGGTTATAATAATTGGGAAGGTGCACTTGAAAGACATCAAGGAAGAATGGTTAAGCCTATGAAAGGGAGTTATATGGACCAACAAGGCAAGGAAGATATAGTTACCTCATAAAGAAGAGGAAGCATGGAATGAAGAACGAACTAACGGTGTTTAAGGTAGAGTACCTCAACGAGGGTAGCTTTCATGAGAATGGTAAGTCATTGACATTGGAGAAGGTCACTTAAAAGCTAATTGGTGACAGCCAAGAACGCGCATGTGTGGGTGGTCTATGAATGAGTGTGGAAGGGAAGAGTAACCAGGTTGTGGGATCATAATGGTGCGGTAACGAGAACTTGGAACATTCCCGGTGGTTGAATGTCGGCAATAAAGAAGTATATCAAGGGAAGTGCAATTATCTTAATCAAGTAGCATTTTATCGATTCTAGCAAGTGAGGGTAACGTACCTTGTGGGGAAAAATTGTAAGGATCTGGTACGACCTTCTTAGGTCATGGGGGTTGTTATATGGAGAAATGACACGGATCAAGGTAAAGTAAATTGGAAGGACGAGGAGGAAAGTGAGTCTTCTATAGTTGTTGTGCAGAAGGGGGGATATATAAGGGGAGGTATGATATGTTTGTTCTAAGGTTATGGATGTCATGTTTTCACGAGCCAAGCTAAGTCAAGGTTTTTGTGACTCGTATGGTGAAGCCATAGTGGCTACAACACGAAACGAGGAATCTGGATTGGGGCAACTCCGCAAGCTTAGGGTTATGATGTTAGTATTGGGTGAAGTTATGAGTTGGATACTTAAGTGATGTCGGTAGGGGATATTAGCCTAGCGCTCTTCACAAGGCATACCGGTACGGTTGCGAAGTTGTTTTGGGAATACCAAGAGATGTACAAGGTGACCAACAAGAGTAGGAGAAGATCAAAGTTTTGAAGTATTGATGTCGACAAGAGATGTACAAAAAGTATATGAAAGATTGAGGTTAGAACCTCTACCGTCGGGTTGACTTTACAAAAGTAAAGTGAAGTATAATTTCTACTTAAAGAAAGGATGTCTATGGTGAAAGCTTATGTAGAATACGAAGAGCTCCTTCCATATGTTGGGATGTCGCGGAAAGTGAAGAAGATAAGGTCAATTGTTTTGAAACACGGTTAAGTCCTACCGATTGGACCCTTATGGTTGCACATAAGGGAAAAATCTTAGAAGATTTTTCCAATCATGCCATTTAAGAGGAAAATTGAGATTAAGTTAAAAGAATACTTATATAAGAACACAAGGGTTAGAAGACGCACGCAAATCTTTCCAATTCAAGAAAAGACGAATATTTGAAAGAGGACGGTAAACATTATAGCTAAAGATGGAGCAATACACGTGTTTGAAAGATGTCACCCCAACAGATCGGGGGAGATCATTAATACCATGACTACCTGTCAAGTGTTAAGACAAGGTTGTGTCGGTCTTATGTTATGAGACGAAATAAGGAAAGACAAATATCGAGATATCACGGATTCCAATACATTGGAACGTGGCTTTTTCCACTAAGGTCAAGCTTGTCTAAATTTTGATATCTAAGGCGCCGCACGGAATGGCATTTGTGAAGAGACATGAGTTGTGGAAGCAAGTGAAAGAGCAATTGCAAGAACTTATTGAAAGGAGTTCATTAGAATTAATGAAATGCCACGAAGAACTTCAAATGTTATCTTGAACTCTTGATTTGAAGTTCATATCGAAATATATCTTAAACTCTTGATTTGAAGTTGTTATGGAGAACACCAGTTTGCGAAAAGAGATACGGTTATCTCCGTTTGTACATCGATTACCATGAGCCGAACAAGATAACAATAAAGAACAAGTATTCTTTACCAAGGATAGATGATCTACTCGACCGGTTGCAAGGGTCGGTAGTCTCTTCTAAGAATGATTTATGGTCTATTTGTCACAAATTGAAAATTCCAGATGTGGATATTGCAAATACGACATTCCCGACGAACCATGGACACTACTAGTTGTAGAGATTCCATATGGGCTTACTAATGCCCGAATAAGATATTTTGGTCTACTCCCGAAGAAGAGAGAAGTTGTATGACAAGTTGTGTCGGGTGGCAACCCCGAGAGATATGAAAGGAGTTACAATTTATCTTAGATGTGCTAAGCTTTACCAGATATATGAAGGGAGAAGTTGTGTAAGACCTTTTATGGTAACCTACTACGGATGACGATGAAGTATTGAATGGGACGAAGAATGGACAATAAAGTTGTGGAGAGTCAAGAAGGAGATTCATTGATGCAACTGTTTGATTTACCTTGAGGTATTATGGGTTTGAAGTGTACAAGTGATTCTCCAAGACAAGGTCTTGATGGAGTATTGAGGAACGATGTAAAAGTAATAGCATACGTGTCTTGTTAGTAGAAGTAGTAAAGTGTTTCCTTCGTTACTAGGAATTGCAACAAGAATTGAGGAAACATAACATCAAAGTTTGGTTTGACAAGAACCAAAGCCAACAATATAAATTGGAAGCTCGATCTTCCTTGGAGAGAAATCAAGGGGAAAAAAATGGAAATGCTGCATGGAGGAAGACTCGAGAAGGGAGTTGAGTTTCCGATATATCGGACCTTTGTGAGATGTAGCGCGAGTTGGGAAAGTGGTATACCGGTTGGCATAGCCGCCAAGAGTAGAGAGTGTTTACCCGGTGTTTCATATGCATCAGTCTAGGAAGTACATGCATGGCTCGCGAAGTTTTGCCGGTCTTGATGAGTTAGTGATAGTCGGGGAACCAGTGAGGCTAATAAGAAGATGGAGAGTAGCATCTTTGGTCGAGTTTTTCGCTAAGCTAGTAGGTTCAGTAGAATCGATGGGTTAGACCTAGTTCTTCTCTTAGTTGTGTTGTGTGTATATGTGGTGTTATATGCGGTTTGTGCCGCGTGCGGGAATGTGTATTGCGTCCGGTTGCAAATATTGCGACTGGCTGCAAATATTGCGACGGTGGTTGGAGTAGTATGTGCGTATAGAGTAGAAGGTCTAAGCCCCCTAGTTGTGAGTTTATACCTCGGCCTTAGGGACCGAGAAGTTTGGCGTGTGGTAAGTTTCGGGACGAAACTTGTTTTTAGGGGGATCTGATGTAACAACCCCGTTTATAGGGTACAATTTTCGATATTTATTTTCCGACGGATATCGATATATTTCTATATCTTCAATATGTTTCACGAGTATGTTACATCGTAAATTTAATCTTTCGGGTATATTTCTAAATTAATATTTAACGGTATTTTAACTTATTGTTGGAATCTCGTTATTTATCTACGAGATTGATTTCTACGTCGCAAAGGTTATTTTTGCGAGTCTATTTATATATTCGATCCATATTTATTTATTCTTTTTATTCCTGAATATATGTATATTTTGGTTTACTTTCGGAAAGGTTTGGAAAAATCTTTACGACTCGGAAATCCCGTTCCAAATCTTGATCACGAGTTTATTCCTTATTTTAATTCCTTCTTCTTTTTTTTTCTTTTTATTTCTTCTCTTTCTTTTTTTTTCTCTTGCGGGTGAGCAGTTGGGAGACCCGACCTTTGGACCCTCCCGACTCCTCGTTGCCACCACTACACTGACCCCTCGTTGGAAGCGGTTGCAAGCCTGGACAGATGACGCCTCGCCCTCCCTCAGTCGTCTCTAACCGGGGCAATCTCGTCACTCTTCCGCTATTTCTCAATCTCTCTCCCTCGCTCTGGCCTTGCCACCGGAGCTCCCCTCTTCTAGGCCTCCCATAGCCGGAAAAGGAGCCTTGCCGCCGCCCAAGGGGAGAACGCCCCACTGGCCGCCTCTCCTTCTCCCTCCGCTGCAGCCGTCTTCGCCTTCCTCTCCCCTTTCTTCTCTTTTCTGTGCAACAACCGCCGGAAGGAGCTTGGAACACCTCCTCCCTGCTCTGCCGCCGTAGACGACGCCATTGGAGCCACCGCCTGCACGCCACCGTCCGCTTCTCCTCTCCTCCGCCTGGGCAGCCGTCGGGAGCTCTTTTCCCCTTTTCCTTCTTCTTTGTTCGCCTTTGTCTCCGGGTGGAAACCACTGCCGCCGGAGTTGTAGGAAGCTACTTGACAGCCTCCTCGCCGCCTGCCGGAGCACACCAGGCCACCACCGCCCCTGATTTCCCTTCCCCAGCCTGCATTGATGTCCCAACGGGAAGAAGACCTTTTTGGGTTATTTGCAATTCGGGCCCCAAATTTTGGTATAATTATAATTGTCACCCACTGTTTGTATTTATAGTTTTGAACCCAGATTTTGGAATGTTTCCAATATACCCTCCTACAGAAACTAATTACATAAATGGACCCATATATTATTTGTGGTTTATGACCCAAATTTGGAGATTTAACTATTATGCCCTTGTTGGATTAAGTTCGGATTATGGCCAAAGGATTTAATTGCGGATTTATGACGCATGTTTGTGATGCTGTGTATTTTGCCTCGGAAAATGTTTTAGCGGGTTTTAACCTCGGTTTTTAAAACAAGTTCCTTAGAGTTATATGTATTATATATATTCCGATCAAATTTAGCGTACGAGCTAAATTTGTTTAGTTTTGGTGCTAGGTTCGGGAACGACCCCGTAAAGGCCGAATGAGTCCAAGTCGACATCCATAGACCGTCTTCCGTCTTTTGATGTCGTGTGAGTTACCTTTTTCCTCGATCTAGTTATGTTAAGTTTTAGTATCATGCTATGATGGATCTAGCATAACTTAGAGTTAATGTCAAGTAGTGACTTTGAACCTTAGGTGAGTTTCGAGGATTTGATATTGTTTGATGGATTGATGTTGATTCTAAGCTTAAGGTGTTGGTTATCTTGTGAGGTTGTTATAAGGCTTTAAGTTATATGGTTGATCTTGAGAGCGTTTTGAGGCTCGAGGTGGGGTTGTATGATCTTGTGGGATTTTGGAGTTTAGGTTTGGCTTATCCTAGTTGCGTTGTGAGTTATGATCTTGCGAGATCCGAGGGTTTAGAAGTTTTAGGGCTTCTAGCTTGTGTTGAGTGTGATGTGAGCATTAGGGATTCTAGGATGCGGTCCTAGAATTGAGAGTCAAATGGTCTTGCGTAGATCATTTGTATAGAAGTCTTAAACTTCTATTGTGAGAGTGTTGTTTTGATATAGTTATCTTCTTGTGAGTAGGTTATGGTCTTCCTCCCCTAAGGAAGCGAGAGTGTTGTGAGTTGAGTGTGATGACGAGGTAAGTCTCCGGACTTACTTAGCTCGTATTCTTTGTATTAGCATTATTGTGTGTTGGGTGGTGTGTGTTTATTATTTTACTGTTATAACAACTAAACCGGAAATAGGATTACCGACCTTTATATTATTTGGCCCAAGTGTATGATAACGGGCGGTGACATCACTGCCTGGCTCCCCGTGAGAGCTAGGGGGATTTCGGCGACTGGCCCGTGCTGGTTAGACGGTCGGAGGCATCCGACCGTTCCATTGCCGGAAGAAGGGACCGAGGCGAGTTTCGGAGGATTCTCGTGTCACAAAAGAAGTTGAACTAGAACGGGATATGACTTAATAAATAAAGATAATAAACCGAATTTGTGTGTTTTGAGTATGTTGTGTGACTATGTTGAATTAATTGTGTTTGTGCCCTTCCCTTTAATTCTAATGCTCCGAATGTGAGCTAACGGTTTTATACCGAATGTTGTAGTTTGCCTTGCAGGTTAGGCATGCTCCGAGAGATCCGGAAGGGTGGGCAGCCGGGGTCCGTACATTTTAGGAAGGGTTTTGAGTTGGGGTTGTCTTGTGTTTTGGTCTTTCGGTTATTACGTTTCGTGTGCCGCTTGTTTGGCGTTTGGTTTAAGTTGTACCTCGGCTGAAGTTGTTGTTGCATTCTTTTGGGTTTCTTATCATTTGCGTTAAAATTGATTTACGATTTTTCCTTTATTTGTGCCATATTGGAAAGGTCCGGTGAAATTGTTGTCAAGCTAAGGATCGGGACCCATTGTGAGGTCCCAACCCGTAGTGCCCCGAGTCCCGCGGATTCGGGGTGTTACAAAAGTAGTATCAGAGCCCTAGGTTGACAACAATGGCACTCGCAATCTTCTAAAGGCCGAATGAGGAATAAACAGAACCCACACGGGTTCTGACTTTTTGTTTTCAAAATCACATGCATGAGTCAGGGTAGAATGTACGGACCACCACTTATTCCGCTGATCTCGGCAGCTTAGTTTATTGGATTTACATATATATGTAGATATGTAGGTGTGTATAGTATATGTGGATTGTAGTTGCACGATGACTTGATTTATATATATAGTGAATATATGTGGATTATAGTACATGTTTGGACCTTGTTTTGTTGTATTGGATTTCCGGATGTGATATATTAGTAGTAATGTGAACATAGGACTTATATATATAGTTATGTATACATACACATATGGTATGATAGTATTATATTAGTAGTAGTTGGCCTTATTGTTAGGATGATAGGAAGCTATCATCGCCCTTGGACAAACGCCTTTTTGGGATTAGGATAGTATATATACGATGAGTATGCTCAAGTACCGAGTCGAGCAACACATTCTGGCGAACACCCTGGCGATTCATCGGACTCCTTTGGGGGACGTCAAAGAAACCATCTTAAGGATAAAGAGGACATTAGCGGCAAGGACGAATAAATAAAAGGGAACTTTGAGTCAACTTAAGAGAATTCGAGATGGAAGCAATACAAGTAAAGAGAGCAACGTTAAGGTGTATAAGTGGTTATAAAGAAGCCATGATTAAACGACAACGAAACCAATAGTGATAACGAACTTATAGTTCTTCAAGAAGACGCGTGGACAACTCAAGATGCGAATTGAGGAGGAGGGGGATACATTCTAACAAGGTTGAAGGTGACTTTCCATTAAGATGTGAAGTTTTCTTTAGACGCTCCTAAGCATGATAGTCAAGATGAGAGGTGTGGATGAACCAATCACCAAAAGATTTAAGAGACCCGTAAGTTAAGCTTACGGAGGTAGTAGAAGGTGAAGCGTCTATTTTTCGAGATTCCAAGTGGGTGACTTTCTTTATATATGTGAGTCTACAAGAAGAATCATGTGGTGAAGGTTCACATAGTAGAATGTCTTTAAGAGGGTCAACCGTTTTCTGTTATGATGATAAGGCTAAGAAACGCCAAAAAGGGGGATGTGTGTATAAATGATTATCCCAAGAAGATGAAAGACGAAAGGAGGAGCTTTGATCGAGAGACTTAAGATACCGACCAAGAGGAACACGAGCGGATGCTAGCTAGGGTTATAATATTTGGGAAGGTGCACTTGAAAGACATCAAGGAAGAATGGTTAAGCCTGTGAAAGAGAGTTATATGGACCAACAAGGCAAGGAAGATATAGTTACCTCATAAAGAAGAGGAAGCATGGAATAGAGAACGAACTAACGGAGTTTAAGGTAGAGTACCTCAACGAGGGTAGCTTTCATGAGAATGGTAAGTCATTGACATTGAAGAAGGTCACTTAAAAGCTAGTTGGTGACAGCCAAGAACGCGCATGTGCGGGTGGTCTATGAATGAGTGTGGAAGGGAAGAGTAACCAGGTTGTGGGATCATAATGGTGCGGTAACAAGAACTTGGAACATTCCCGGTGGTTGAATGTCGGCAATAAAGAAGTATATCAAGGGAAGTGCAATTATCTTAATCAAGTAGCATTTTATCGATTCCAGCAAGTGAGGGTAACGTACCTTGTGGGGAAAAATTGTAAGGATCTGGTAGGACCTTCTTAGGTCATGGGGGTTGTTATATGGAGAAATGACACGGATCAAGGTAAAGTAAATTGGAAGGATGAGGAGGAAAGTGAGTCTTCTATAGTTGTTGTGCAGAAGGGGGATATATAAGGGGAGGTATGATATGTTTGTTCTAAGGTTATGGATGTCATGTTTTCACGAGCCAAGCTAAGTCAAGGTTTTTGTGACTCGTATGGTGAAGCCATAGTGGCTACAACACGAAACGAGGAATCTGGATTGGGGTAACTCCGCAAGCTTAGGGTTATGATGTTAGTATTGGGTGAAGTTATGAGTTGGATACTTAAGTGATGTCGGTAGGGGATATTAGCCTAGCGCTCTTCACAAGGCATACCGGTACGGTTGCGAAGTTGTTTTGGGAATACCAAGAGATGTACAAGGTGACCAACAAGAGTAGGAGAAGATCAAAGTTTTGAAGTATTGATGTAGACAAGAGATGTACAAAAAGTATATGAAAGATTGAGGTTAGAACCTCTACCGTCGGGTTGACTTTACAAAAGTAAAGTGAAGTATAATTTCTACTTAAAGAAAGGATGTCTATGGTGAAAGCTTATGTAGAATACGAAGAGCTCCTTCCATATGTTGGGATGTCGCGGAAAGTGAAGAAGATAAGGTCAATTGTTTTGAAACACGGTTAAGTCCTACCGATTGGACCCTTATGGTTGCACATAAGGGAAAAATCTTAGAAGATTTTTACAATCATTCCATTTAAGAGGAAAATTGAGATTAAGTTAAAAGAATACTTATATAAGAACACAAGGGTTAGAAGACGCACGCAAATCTTTCCATTTCAAGAAAAGACGAATATTTGAAAGAGGACGGTCAACATTATAGCTAAAGATGGAGCAATACACGTGTTCGAAAGATGTCACCCCAACAGATCGGGGGAGATCATTAATACCATGACTACCTGTCAAGTGTTAAGACAAGGTTGTGTCGGTCTTATGTTATGAGACGAAATAAGGAAAGACAAAAATCGAGATATCACGGATTCCAATACATTGGAACGTGGCTTTTTCCGCTAAGGTCAAGCTTGTCTCAATTTTGATATCTAAGGCGCCGCACGGAATGGCACTTGTGAAGAGACATGAGTTGTGGAAGCAAGTGAAAGAGCAATTGCAAGAACTTATTGAAAGGAGTTCATTAGAATTAATGAAATGCCCGAAGAACTTCAAATGTTATCTTGAACTCTTGATTTGAAGTTCATATTGAAATATATCTTAAACTCTTGATTTGAAGTTGTTATGGAGAACACCAGTTTGCGAAAAGAGATACGGTTATCTCCGTTTGTACATCGATTACCATGAGCCGAACAAGATAACAATAAAGAACAAGTGTTCCTTACCAAGGATAGATGATCTACTCGACCGGTTGCAAGGGTCGGTAGTCTCTTCTAAGAATGATTTATGGTCTATTTGTCACAAATTGAAAATTCCAGATGTGGATATTGCAAATATGACATTCCCGACGAACCATGGACACTACTAGTTGTAGAGATTCCATATGGGCTTACTAATTCCAGAATAAGATATTTTGGTCTACTCCCGAAGAAGAGAGAAGTTGTATGACAAGTTGTGTCGGGTGGCAACCCCGAGAGATATGAAAGGAGTTACAATTTATCTTAGATGTGCTAAGCTTTACTAGATATATGAAGGGAGAAGTTGTGTAACACCTTTTATGGTAACCTACTACGGATGACGATGAAGTATTGAATGGGACGAAGAATGGACAATAAAGTTGTGGAGAGTCAAGAAGGAGATTCATTGATGCAACTGTTTGATTTACCTTGAGGTATTATGGGTTTGAAGTGCACAAGTGATTCTCCAAGACAAGGTCTCGATGGAGTATTGAGGAACGATGTAAAAGTAATAGCATACGTGTCTTGTTAGTAGAAGTAGTAAAGTGTTTCCTTCGTTACTAGGAATTGCAACAAGAATTGAGGAAACATAACATCAAAGTTTGGTTTGACAAGAACCAAAGCCAACAATATAAATTGGAAGCTCGATCTTCCTTGGAGAGAAATCAAGGGGAAAAAAAAATAGAAATGCTGCATGGAGGAAGACTCGAGAAGGGAGTTGAGTTTCCGATATATCGGACCTTTGTGAGATGTAGCGAGTTGGGAAAGTGGTATACCGGTTGGCGAAGCCGCCAAGAGTAGAGAGTGTTTACCCGGTGTTTCATATGCATCAGTCTAGGAAGTACTTGTATGGCTCGAGAAGTTTTGCCGGTCTTGATGAGTTAGTGGTAGTCGGGGAACCAGTGAGGCTAATAAGAAGATGGAGAGTAGCATCTTTGGTTGAGTTTTTAGCTAAGCTAGTAGGTTCAGTAGAATCGATGGGTTAGACCTAGTTCTTCCCTTAGTTGTGTTGTGTGTATATGTGATGTTATATGCGGTTTGTGCCGCGTGCGGGAATGTGTATTGCGTCCGGTTGCAAATATTGCGACCGGCTGCAAATATTGCGACGGTGGTTGGAGTAGTATGTGCGTATAGAGTAGAAGGTCTAAGCCCCCTAGTTGTGAGTTTATACCTCGGCCTTAGGGACCGAGAAGTTCGGCGTGTGGTAAGTTTCGGGACGAAACTTGTTTTTAGGGGGATCTGATGTAACAACCCCGTTTATAGGGTACAATTTTCGATATTTATTTTCCGACGGATATCGATATATTTCTATATCTTCAGTATGTTTCACGAGTATGTTACATCGTAAATTTAATCTTTCGGGTATATTTCTAAATTAATATTTAACGGTATTTTAACTTATTGTTGGAATCTCGTTATTTATCTACGAGATTGATTTCTACGTCGCAAAGGTTATTTTTGCGAGTCTATTTATATATTCGATCCATATTTATTTATTCTTTTTATTCCCGAATATATGTATATTTTGGTTTACTTTCAGAAAGGTTCGGAAAAATCTTTACGACTCGGAAATCCCGTTCCGAATCTTGATCACGAGTTTATTCCTTATTTTAATTCCTTCTTTTTTTTCTTTTTATTTCTTCTCTTTCTTTTTTTTTCTCTTGCGGGTGAGCAGCTGGGAGACCCGACCTTTGGACCCTCCCGACTCCTCGTTGCCACCACTACACTGACCCCTCGTTGGAAGCCCTTGCAAGCCTGGACAGATGACGCCTCGCCCTCCCTCAGTCGTCTCTAACCGGGGCAATCTCCTCACTCTTCCGCTATTTCTCATTCACTCTCCCTCGCTCTGGCCTTGCCACCGGAGCTCCCCTCTTCTAGGCCTCCCATAGCCGGAAAAGGAGCCTTGCCGCCGCCCAAGGGGAGAACGCCCCACTGGCCGCCTCTCCTTCTCCCTCCGCTGCAGCCGCCTTCGCCCTCCTCTCCCCTTTCTTCTCTTTTCTGTGCAACAACCGCCGGAAGGAGCTTGGAACACCTCATCCCCGCTCTGCCGCCAGAGACGACGCCATTGGAGCCGCCGCCTGCACGCCACCGTCCGCTTCTCCTCTCCTCTGCCTGGGCAGCCGTCGGGAGCTCTTTTCCCCTTTTCCTTCTTCTTTGTTCGCTTTTGTCACCGGGTGGAAACCACTTCCGCCGGAGTTGTGGGAAGCTACTTGACAGCCTCCTCGGCGCCTGCCGGAGCACACCAGGCCACCCCCGCCCCTGATTTCCCTTCCCCAGCCTGCACTGATGTCCCAACGGGAAGAAGACCTTTTTGGGTTATTTGCTATTCGGGCCCCAAATTTTGGTATAATTATAATTGTCACCCACTGTTTGTATTTACAGTTTTGAACCCAGATTTTGGAATGTTTCCAATATACCCTCCTACATAAACTAATTACATAAATGGACCCATATATTATTTGTGGTTTATGACCCAAATTTGGAGATTTAACTATTATGCCCTTGTTGGATTAAGTTCGGATTATGGCCAAAGGATTTAATTGCGGATTTATGACGCATGTTTGTGATGTTGTGTATTTTGCCTCGGAAAATATTTTAGCGGGTTTTAACCTCGGTTTTTAAAACAAGTTCCTTAGAGTTATATGTATTATATATATTCCGATCAAATTTAGCGTACGAGCTAAATTTGTTTAGTTTTGGTGCTAGGTTCGGGAACGACCCCGTAAAGGCCGAATGAGTCCAAGTCGACATCCATAGACCGTCTTCCGTCTTTTGACGTCGTGTGAGTTACCTTTTTCCTCGATCTAGTTATGTTAAGTTTTAGTATCATGCTATGATGGATCTAGCATAACTTAGAGTTAATGTCAAGTAGTGACTTTGAACCTTAGGTGAGTTTCGAGGATTTGATATTGTTTGATGGATTGATGTTGATTCTAAGCTTAAGGTGTTGGTTATCTTGTGAGGTTGTTACAAGGCTTTAAGTTATATGGTTGATCTTGAGAGCGTTTTGAGACTCGAGGTGGGGTTGTATGATCTTGTGGGATTTTGGAGTTTAGGTTTGGCTTATCCTAGTTGCGTTGTGAGTTATGATCTTGCGAGATCCGAGGGTTTAGAAGTTTTAGGGCTTCTAGCTTGTGTTGAGTGTGATGTGAGCATTAGGGATTCTAGGATGCGGTCCTAGAATTGAGAGTCAAATGGTCTTGCGTAGATCATTTGTATAGAAGTCTTAAACTTCTATTGTGAGAGTGTTGTTTTGATATAGTTATCTTCTTGTGAGTAGGTTATGGTCTTCCTCCCCTAAGGAAGCGAGAGTTTTGTGAGTTGAGTGTGATGACGAGGTAAGTCTCCAGACTTACTTAGCTCGTATTCTTTGTATTAGCATTATTGTGTGTTGGGTGGTGTGTGTTTGATATTTTACTGTTATAACAACTAAACCGGAAATAGGATTACCGACCTTTATATTATTTGGCCCAAGTGTATGATAACGGGCGGTGACATCACTGCCTGGCTCCCCGTGAGAGCTAGGGGGATCTCGGCGACTGGCCCGTGCTGGTTAGACGGTCGGAGGCATCCGACCGTTCCATTGCCGGAAGAAGGGACCGAGGCGAGTTTTGGAGGATTCTCGTGTCACAAAAGAAGTTGAACTAGAACGGGATATGACTTAATAAATAAAGATAATAAACCGAATTTGTGTGTTTTGAGTATGTTGTGTGACTATGTTGAATTAATTGTGTTTGTGCCCTTCCCTTTAATTCTAATGCTTCGAATGTGAGCTAACAGTTTTATACCGAATGTTGTATTTTGCCTTGTAGGTTAGGCATGCTCCGAGAGATCCGGAAGGGTGGGCAGCCGGGGTCCGTACATTTTAGGAAGGGTTTTGAGTTGGGGTTGTCTTGTGTTTTGGTCTTTCGGTTATTACGTTTCGTGTGCCGCTTGTTTGGCGTTTGGTTTAAGTTGTACTTCGGCTGAAGTTGTTGTTGCATTCTTTTGGGTTTCTTATCATTTGCGTTAAAATTGATTTACGATTTTTCCTTTATTTGTGCCATATTGGAAAGGTCCGGTGAAATTGTTGTCAAGCTAAGGATCGGGACCCATTATGAGGTCCCAACCCGTAGTGCCCCGAGTCCCGCGGATTCGGGGTGTTACAAAAGTAGTATCAGAGCCCTAGGTTGACAACAATGGCACTCGCAATCTTCTAAAGGCCGAATGAGGAATAAACAGAACCCACACGGGTTCTGACTTTTTGTTTTCAAAATCACATGCATGAGTCAGGGTAGAATGTACGGACCACCACTTATTCCGCTGATCTCGGCAACTTAGTTTATTGGATTTACATATATATGTAGATATGTAGGTGTGTATAGTATATGTGGATTGTAGTTGCACGATGACTTGATTTATATATATAGTGAATATATGTGGATTATAGTACATGTTTGGACCTTGTTTTGTTGTATTGGATTTCCGGATGTGATATATTAGTAGTAATGTGAACATAGGACTTATATATATAGTTATGTATACATACACATATGGTATGATAGTATTATATTAGTAGTAGTTGGCCTTATTGTTAGGATGATAGGAAGCTATCATCGCCCTTGGACAAACGCCTTTTTGGGATTAGGATAGTATATATACGATGAGTATGCTCAAGTACCGAGTCGAGCAACACATTCTGGCGAACACCCTGGCGATTCATCGGACTCCTTTGGGGGACGTCAAAGAAACCATCTTAAGGATAAAGAGGACATTAGCGGCAAGGACGAATAAATAGAAGGGAACTTTGAGTCAACTTAAGAGAATTCGAGATGGAAGCAATACAAGTAAAGAGAGCAACGTTAAGGTGTATAAGTGGTTATAAAGAAGCCATGATTAAACGACAACGAAACCAATAGTGATAACGAACTTATAGTTCTTCAAGAAGACGCGTGGACAACTCAAGATGCGAATTGAGGAGGAGGGGGATACATTCTAACAAGGTTGAAGGTGACTTTCCATTAAGATGTGAAGTTTTCTTTAGACGCTCCTAAGCATGATAGTCAAGATGAGAGGTGTGGATGAACCAATCACCAAAAGATTTAAGAGACCCGTAAGTTAAGCTTACGGAGGTAGTAGAAGGTGAAGCGTCTATTTTTCGAGATTCCAAGTGGGTGACTTTCTTTATATATGTGAGTCTACAAGAAGAATCATGTGGTGAAGGTTCACATAGTAGAGTGTCTTTAAGAGGGTCAACCGTTTTCTGTTATGATGATAAGGCTAAGAAACGCCAAAAAGGGGGAAGTGTGTATAAATGATTATCCCAAGAAGATGAAAGACGAAAGGAGGAGCTTTGATCGAGAGACTTAAGATACCGACCAAGAGGAACACGAGCGGATGCTAGCTAGGGTTATAATATTTGGGAAGGTGCACTTGAAAGACATCAAGGAAGAATGGTTAAGCCTATGAAAGAGAGTTATATGGACCAACAAGGCAAGGAAGATATAGTTACCTCATAAAGAAGAGGAAGCATGGAATAGAGAACGAACTAACGGAGTTTAAGGTAGAGTACCTCAACGAGGGTAGCTTTCATGAGAATGGTAAGTCATTGACATTGAAGAAGGTCACTTAAAAGCTAGTTGGTGACAGCCAAGAACGCGCATGTGCGGGTGGTCTATGAATGAGTGTGGAAGGGAAGAGTAACCAGGTTGTGGGATCATAATGGTGCGGTAACAAGAACTTGGAACATTCCCGGTGGTTGAATGTCGGCAATAAAGAAGTATATCAAGGGAAGTGCAATTATCTTAATCAAGTAGCATTTTATCGATTCCAGCAAGTGAGGGTAACGTACCTTGTGGGGAAAAATTGTAAGGATCTGGTAGGACCTTCTTAGGTCATGGGGGTTGTTATATGGAGAAATGACACGGATCAAGGTAAAGTAAATTGGAAGGACGAGGAGGAAAGTGAGTCTTCTATAGTTGTTGTGCAGAAGGGGGATATATAAGGGGAGGTATGATATGTTTGTTCTAAGGTTATGGATGTCATGTTTTCACGAGCCAAGCTAAGTCAAGGTTTTTGTGACTCGTATGGCGAAGCCATAGTGGCTACAACAGGAAACGAGGAATCTGGATTGGGGCAACTCCGCAAGCTTAGGGTTATGATGTTAGTGTTGGGTGAAGTTATGAGTTGGATACTTAAGTGATGTCGGTAGGGGATATTAGCCTAGCGCTCTTCACAAGGCATACCGGTACGGTTGCGAAGTTGTTTTGGGAATACCAAGAGATGTACAAGGTGACCAACAAGAGTAGGAGAAGATCAAAGTTTTGAAGTATTGATGTCGACAAGAGATGTACAAAAAGTATATGAAAGATTGAGGTTAGAACCTCTACTGTCGGGTTGACTTTACAAAAGTAAAGTGAAGTATAGTTTCTACTTAAAGAAAGGATGTCTATGGTGAAAGCTTATGTAGAATACGAAGAGCTCCTTCCATATGTTGGGATGTCGCGGAAAGTGAAGAAGATAAGGTCAATTGTTTTGAAACACGGTTAAGTCCTACCGATTGGACCCTTATGGTTGCACATAAGGGGAAAATCTTAGAAGATTTTTACAATCATGCCATTTAAGAGGAAAATTGAGATTAAGTTAAAAGAATACTTATATAAGAACACAAGGGTTAGAAGACGTACGCAAATCTTTCCAATTCAAGAAAAGACGAATATTTGAAAGAGGACGGTCAACATTATAGCTAAAGATGGAGCAATACACGTGTTTGAAAGATGTCACCCCAACAGATCGGGGGAGATCATTAATACCATGACTACCTGTCAAGTGTTAAGACAAGGTTGTGTCGGTCTTATGTTATGAGACGAAATAAGGAAAGACAAAAATCGAGATATCACGGATTCCAATACATTGGAACGTGGCTTTTTCTGCTAAGGTCAAGCTTGTCTCAATTTTGATATCTAAGGCGCCGCACGGAATGGCACTTGTGAAGAGACATGAGTTGTGGAAGCAAGTGAAAGAGCAATTGCAAGAACTTATTGAAAGGAGTTCATTAGAATTAATGAAATGCCCGAAGAACTTCAAATGTTATCTTGAACTCTTGATTTGAAGTTCATATTGAAATATATCTTAAACTCTTGATTTGAAGTTGTTATGGAGAACACCAGTTTGCGAAAAGAGATACGGTTATCTCCGTTTGTACATCGATTACCATGATCCGAACAAGATAACAATAAAGAACAAGTATTCCTTACCAAGGATAGATGATCTACTCGACCGGTTGCAAGGGTCGGTAGTCTCTTCTAAGAATGATTTATGGTCTATTTGTCACAAATTGAAAATTCCAGATGTGGATATTGCAAATACGACATTCCCGACGAACCATGGACACTACTAGTTGTAGAGATTCCATATGGGCTTACTAATGCCCGGATAAGATATTTTGGTCTACTCCCGAAGAAGAGAGAAGTTGTATGACAAGTTGTGTCGGGTGGCAACCCCGAGAGATATGAAAGGAGTTACAATTTATCTTAGATGTGCTAAGCTTTACCAGATATATGAAGGGAGAAGTTGTGTAACACCTTTTATGGTAACCTACTACGGATGACGATGAAGTATTGAATGGGACGAAGAATGGACAATAAAGTTGTGGAGAGTCAAGAAGGAGATTCATTATTGCAACTGTTTGATTTACCTTGAGGTATTATGGGTTTGAAGTGTACAAGTGATTCTCCAAGACAAGGTCTTGATGGAGTATTGAGGAACGATGTAAAAGTAATAGCATACGTGTCTTGTTAGTAGAAGTAGTAAAGTGTTTCCTTCGTTACTAGGAATTGCAACAAGAATTGTGGAAACATAACATCAAAGTTTGGTTTGACAAGAACCAAAGCCAACAATATAAATTGGAAGCTCGATCTTCCTTGGAGAGAAATCAAGGGGAAAAAAATGGAAATGCTGCATAGAGGAAGACTGGAGAAGGGAGTTGAGTTTCCGATATATCGGACCTTTGTGAGATGTAGCGCGAGTTGGGAAAGTGGTATACCGGTTGGGGTAGCCGCCAAGAGTAGAGAGTGTTTACCCGGTGTTTCATATGCATCAGTCTAGGAAGTACATGCATGGCTCGAGAAGTTTTGCCGGTCTTGATGAGTTAGTGGTAGTCGGGGAACCAATGAGGCTAATAAGAAGATGGAGAGTAGCATCTTTGGTCGAGTTTTTCGCTAAGCTAGTAGGTTCAGTAGAATCGATGGGTTAGACCTAGTTCTTCCCTTAGTTGTGTTGTGTGTATATGTGATGTTATATGCGGTTTGTGCCGCGTGCGGGAATGTGTATTGCGTCCGGTTGCAAATATTGCGACCGGCTGCAAATATTGCGACGGTGGTTGGAGTAGTATGTGAGTATAGAGTAGAAGGTCTAAGCCCCCTAGTTGTGAGTTTATACCTCGGCCTTAGGGACCGAGAAGTTCGGCGTGTGGTAAGTTTCGGGACGAAACTTGTTTTTAGGGGATCTGATGTAACAACCCCGTTTATAGGGTGCAATTTTCGATATTTATTTTCCGACGGATATCGATATATTTCTATATCTTTAGTATGTTTCACGAGTATGTTACATCGTAAATTTAATCTTTCGGGTATATTTCTAAATTAATATTTAACGGTATTTTAACTTATTGTTGGAATCTCGTTATTTATCTATGAGATTGATTTCTACGTCGCAAAGGTTATTTTTGCGAGTCTATTTATATATTCGATCCATATTTATTTATTCTTTTTATTCCCGAATATATCTATATTTTGGTTTACTTTCGGAATGGTTTGGAAAAATCTTTACGACTCGGAAATCCCGTTCCGAATCTTGATCACGAGTTTATTCCTTATTTTAATTCCTTCTTCTTTTTTTTCTTTTTATTTCTTCTCTTTCTTTTTTTTTCTCTTGCGGGGTGAGCAGCTGGGAGACCCGACCTTTGGACCCTCCCGACTCCTCGTTGCCACCACTACACTGACCCCTCGTTGGAAGCCCTTGCAAGCCTGGTCAGATGACCCCTCGCCCTCCCTCAGTCGTCTCTAACCGGGGCAATCTCCTCACTCTTCCGCTATTTCTCATTCTCTCTCCCTCGCTCTGGCCTTGCCACCGGAGCTCCCCTCTTCTAGGCCTCCCATAGCCGGAAAAGGAGCCTTGCCGCCGCCCAAGGGGAGAACGCCCCACTTGCCGCCTCTCCTTCTCCCTCCGCTGCAGCCGCCTTCGCCCTCCTCTCCCCTTTCTTCTCTTTTCTATGCAACAACCGCCGGAAGGAGCTTGGAATACCTCCTCCCCGCTCTGCCGCCGGAGACGACGCCATTGGAGCCGCCGCCTGCACGCCACCGTCCACTTCTCCTCTCCTCCGCCTGGGCAGCCGTCGGGAGCTCTTTTCCCCTTTTATCTCTTCTTTGTTCGCCTTTGTCGCCGGGTGGAAACCACTGCCGCCGGAGTTGTGGGAAGCCACTTGACAGCCTCCTCGCCGCCTGCCGGAGCACACCGGGCCACCGCCGCCCCTGATTTCCCTTCCCCAGCCTGCACTGATGTCCCAACGGGAAGAAGACCTTTTTGGGTTATTTGCAATTCGGGCCCCAAGTTTTGGTATAATTATAATTGTCACCCACTGTTTGTATTTACAGTTTTGAACCCAGATTTTGGAATGTTTCCAATATACCCTCCTGTAGAAATTAATTCCATAAATGGACCCATATATTATTTGTGGTTTATGACCCAAATTTGGAGATTTAACTATTATACCCTTGTTGGATTAAGTTCGGATTATGGCCAAAGGATTTAATTGCGGATTTATGACGCATGTTTGCGATGCTGTGTATTTTGCCTCGAAAAATGTTTTAGCGGGTTTTAACCTCGGTTTTTAAAACAAGTTCCTTAGAGTTATATGTATTATATATATTCCGATCAAATTTAGTGTACGAGCTAAATTTGTTTAGTTTTGGTGCTAGGTTCGGGAACGACCCCGTAAAGGCCGAATGAGTCCAAGTCGACATCCATAGAACGTCTTCCGTCTTTTGACGTCGTGTGAGTTACCTTTTTCCTCGATCTAGTTATGTTAAGTTTTAGTATCATGCTAGGATGGATCTAGCATAACTTAGAGTTAATGTCAAGTAGTGACTTTGAACCTTAGGTGAGTTTCGAGGATTTGATATTGTTTGATGGATTGATGTTGATTCTAAGCTTAAGGTGTTGGTTATCTTTTGAGTGTTTTGAGGCTCGAGGTGGGGTTGTATGATCTTGTTGGATTTTGGAGTTTAGGTTTGGCTTATCCTAGTTGCATTGTGAGTTATGATCTTGCGAGATCCGAGGGTTTATAAGTCTTACGGCTTCTAGCTTGTGTTGAGTGTGATGTGAGCATGAGGGATTCTAGGATGCGGTCCTAGAATTGAGAGTCAAATGGTCTTGCGTAGATCATTTGTATAGAAGTCTTAAACTTCTACTGTGAGAGTGTTGTTTTGATATAGTTATCTTCTTGTGAGCAGGTTATGGTTTTCCTCCCCTAAGGAAGTGAGAGTGTTGTGAGTTGAGTGTGATGACGAGGTAAGTCTCCGGACTTACTTAGCTCGTATTCTTTGTATTAGCATTATTGTGTGTTGGGTGGTGTGTGTTTATTATTTTACTGTTATAACAACTAAACCGGAAATAGGATTACCGACTTTTATATTATTTGGCCCAAGTGTATGATAACGGGCGGTGACATCACTGCCTGGCTCCCCGTGAGAGCTAGGGGGATCTCGGCGACTGGCCCGTGCTGGTTAGACGGTCGGAGGCATCCGACCGTTCCATTGCCGGAAGAAGGGACCGAGGCGAGTTTCGGAGGATTCTCGTGTCACAAAAGAAGTTGAACTAGAACGGGATATGACTTAATAAATAAAGATAATAAACCGAATTTGTGTGTTTTGAGTATGTTGTGTGACTATGTTGAATTAATTGTGTTTGTGCCCTTCCCTTTAATTCTAATGCTCCGAATGTGAGCTGACGGTTTTATACCGAATGTTGTAGTTTGCCTTGCAGGTTAGGCATGCTCCGAGAGATCCGGAAGGGTGGGCAGCCAGAGTCCGTACATTTTAGGAAGGGTTTTGAGTTGTGGTTGTCTTGTGTTTTGGTCTTTCGGTTATTACGTTTCGTGTGCCGCTTGTTTGGTGTTTGGCTTAAGTTGTACCTCGGCTGAAGTTGTTGTTGCATTCTTTGGGTTTCTTATCATTTGCATTAAAATTGATTTACGATTTTTCCTTTATTTGTGCCATGTTGGAAAGGTCCGGTGAAATTGTTGTCAAGCTAAGGGTCGGGACCCATTGTGAGGTCCCAACCCGTAGCGCCCCGAGTCTCGCGGATTCGGGGTGTTACAGTATACCTATATATACTCCATTCGATACGTCTATATATACCCATTTACGTATACTACACTGGTGCATGTATATTTATATATATATATATATATATATATATATATATATATATATATATATATATATATATATATATGTTCCGACCATTCATCTAGATGCACCTATACACATACACCGCACCTATTCATATACCTATTCATCTCTTCCAACCCACATGAATACGTATAAATGTGCATATATATATATGTTTGTATACGTCCCTCTTTCAAATTCTATTTCTATGTATGAATACGTATAAATGTGCATGTATATATATATATTCATATGTTCCAACCATTCTATGTATACATATATTTACATTCACTGCACTGCTACAATTGTCCCCCATTCTTCTTCGAAGTTTACAGCACCAACTATCCTAGCATGCCCAACAAGCCAGCACTCCACACTCTTCTTAGAGTCTACAAGTACACAGAAGGCGGAAACAAAGAAGGAGAGACTCACCGCAACTAGAGCTTGGCTACGGTTTCGATCGGGTATCACGCTCAGAGGAGTTAGGCTCGACTCAGTACCCTTCCGACTGGCTCCCGCCGTTCCGCTAGGTTGAGTCGAAGACTGCGTAAGGCGGCGCCACTCCGGCTGGTGGAAGGAACAGCAGGTCGACGTCGCGCAAAGATCCTCCTGCGGTCGGCTGCGGTGCCTTGGTGGTCGACAGAACCGGCGGAAGGACTCTCGGTGGCGGCGGTGCTGTTGCAGGGTTCGTCGTCGTGTAATTGGGTTGGGCGCTTGGAGTCGTTATTGCGGAGTTGCTGCTGCAGGAAATCTCACAGAGGAAGGCGGAGGAGAGCGTAGTTAACCGATTAGTTTAGGGTTAGATTAGATTAACGTTGGATTAGGTAGGATAATTAGGGTTAAGGTAGTTATGGGCTGGGCTTAGAAAATTGGGCTTAACAAAATGGGCCTGCTCGCTAGAATAATAACAAAATGGGCCTGCTCACTAGAAAGAGAATGTTGAACTAATTATCACTTGCTTAGTACGGAATCCTTTACGGAACTATTTGCGGAGTTATTTACGGTTTACAAAAGTTATCATTTTATGTGATTCAAAGTCACATAAAATGATAGACTTTAACATCGTGTTCTTTTTATTTAAAAGAATTAAGGTTGACGGATCAGAATACGGTTTGATCCGGTATTAAACTGAGTTTAAATTTTTCGGGTATTACAAATGTGTACGCCGGTCTCCGATGACCCCGAAACTAGGACTGGAAATAATATTATTCGCGATTGTCTGACTCTGAGCTCGATGGTTCACGATTAGAATTTGAGTAATAGAATATATATATATATATATGTATGTATATATTGACTTAAAATCTGAAAAAATATTCTTACGTTCAAGAATAGTCATCAGTGTTCATACTTTTATATGTCATTGTTCATGTTTTTATACATCAGTGTTCATAGTGTTTTTATTCATCAAAGTCTCATGTGTATTTATTCTTTTGTGTTCATTTTATAATTCATAGATATTCATTTACAATATATAACCATAAAAAATAAAAAAAAATTCATCACAAAATGTTAAAACCTGACCATAATATGTTATGTATGTGTAAAAGTTATAAATAAGTCATCGATGTTCATACTTTTATACGTCATTGTTCATGTTTTTGTTCATCAGTCCTCATCACAAAACGTTAAAAGATGATCATAATATGTTATGTATGTGTAAAAGTTATCGATAAGTCATCAGTGTTCATACTTTTATACGTCATCGTTCATGTTTTTGTTCATTGGTGTTCTTATTTTTCTATGTCATTGTTCATGTAAATATAATAGACTATTTTTATATGAGACATTTTGACGTACAATTTGCATGCACAATAAAAGGAGTATATAGAGAGAGGTTTGAACGTTTTGCAACTGTTTCGTACTTGTTGTAAATTGTGTAAGTTTAGTGCTACACGTGAAATGCTTGTAATTTGTGGATCGTTAGTTTGTAATATGTGAAATTGGTGATCAAGTGAAATGCATTTAACAACAAGTACGAGATAACTGCAAAAGAAGACAAAGGGAGGCGTAAGACGTGGCTTTGCTTTTGCTGCTGTAAACACAAGAGCTTATTGTATTTATAAAATCTCATTGCCTTTGTATAACTGAATGACATGTTAAGTAGGAAGCTGAAGGATTGTAGTATTCTCTTCTGCTTTCATGGCTAAACAGGTTTTTTTTTTTGTAGATTTATCGTAATTAGCAAAATGTTATTGAGAATATCTTGTGTGAGAGCCCTTGATTTAGATTTCATCAAATGGCTTACAACGCTCCTTATTCCTATTTGGAAGCATCCTCCTCACTGGAACCAGACCCTATATATATGTGTGTGCGCGCGCGATCGCGCGTAAGTTTCTCCAATTTTACTCTATATATAGTTACACCTAATGTAATAATTGGGTTAAATAGGGGTATATTTTATTAAATGAGTTTATGTTAAGAGTACTCTTAATAGAATAATAGTGGTAAAATGCCAAGTTAGTCATTTACCTTATAGATAGATAATTGGGACATTATCTTAGGAGATATGGAAAGCTAAATAAAGAGAATTTATACGTTAATAGCTCCAACTACAACGGCATCGAAATTGATGATTGACCGGTGATTCGAGGGATTGGAGTATGCTACTCTCTTTCTCGGTTAAAGAATGTATCGAATTGTTGTTTCGATGCTTCTTTTCTTGTTGATCAACTTTATCATTTGATTCATTGTGATCCTGGTTCATATTTCTACATATGATCTAATTGTTTGATATGTTGGTCTTGGTTCATAATTTTACGTATGAGCATGTTGACCATGCGATAACTTTGTTTTTTTACTCAAGTAGTCATGGGCCTTACATGCAGCCTAAAAATGGGTCCATTTCATTTTCCAACGTCTACATATCAAACTCAAAAAAAATATGATTTTTCAAAATAATTTTATAATCGTGAGCAAAAGACACACAGGGAGACCCTTGATGTGTACAAACGCCTACAGTGCATGTAATGTCATAAACTAACCGATACTCCAATTCCCAAAGGGAAAGAAAATAAGCCGATGAACTATGAAATTATACCCAAAAGAGTAGAAGGATGGATAATAATGTGTTGGAAAATATGCTAAAATGTGTGTTATCAAGAATGGGGAAAATCTTGATGAATTTGAAGAGGATGACATCTTCATGTACTCAACCCCGCTTGGTTCACGAGGGAGCACATTTCAAAGTAGTGTTCCTCCGGAGTCATGGAACCTAGGCGAAGGCGGTCAAGTCTTATTTGTACTTAAATGACATATTCTAAGGCAATCCAACAACAGACCATATAGGCCTTGATTCTTTCCAATTGATATAAGGGCCTTATTCTTGTTTGTTGTGTTCCTTACATGATCCAAATTCAACAATAATAAGGAAAAGTGCATAATAGTGACGCCTACGTTCTTCTTCTTCTAAGGAGGGTATCTTGATAACAATAGTAACATATCGTTTTTGCAACTTGCGCTCCATTTGAAGTATCCGCCATGACCACATTTCCATGCGAAGTCCTGCATATAAGCCTTTGTGAAGGCCTTGGGGTTTGTTGTCACCGTCATCCATTATGTGAATTCCCGCAACTTTAATTCTAAGCCTTTGTCAAGGCCTCGGGGGTTTTTTGTCACCGTCGTCCATTAGAGGATATGCTTCATCGTCTAGTTGGGTAGGAAAGAATTTATTGTCGATCACCAACTTGAGTGTGAGGTTCATATCATAAGTCTCCGTGGTAGGTTGAGGTGCACATTAAGTCCTTGTGCTTCGTTATTGGGTGAATTATCGGAAACCACCTGTTATATAGGTCCATTTGCAGCTTACCACACATTCCTTTCACAACCACAGAAAACCACCCGTAATAACGGTTTTGTCACAAAAGACCACGCCTCTTACTCAAAATTTTTGTTAAAGGGATCCACTTTGCAATATTTTAATATTTTCCATCTTTGAATAATGAACCGATTGCATTATCATTTAAAATTCGAGCTGAAGCGGGGTTTCTTTCAAAAACATTTTTTTTGAGATAACATAACCCAAATCTGGAAACTTAGATTTAGAAGAAGATACGCTTCGATTCATGCCCAATTTTTATGAACCAACGCTCTTCTTCCCCAAATAAAATGAGAGAACCCTAGACTTGGAAACTCATATTTGGAAGAAGATGCACTTCGATTCAGGCGGTGGTGTGGAGGTTTCTTGGTGATGACGACGCTACATAACTCTCCATCCGCTTCCACCCTTGTCTCTCTCCTTCCAAACCTCCCTCTCTCTTTCTCCTCTCTATGTATCCCTATGACGCACGGATATGGCAAGAAACGGAGAAGCGGCAATACTCAAAAGATTACTAAAAATGGGGAAATGGTGATGAAAATAAATAATATAAAACTATTGAATTGTAGAATTAATATATCATAATGAGACATATATATGAAAATCAATGATATATGAGTAGATAAAAATATTAACATGACAACAAAATAATTGAAACAAAAGCTTATAATAAATATAAAAATAAACATACTTAATCTTACAATTTCAAATAAACATACTTAGTTTCAAAAACTGAAGAGCGAATCATCCATTTTGCAACAATAACCAAACAATATAATCAACCATGGAAAACAATAATAAGAACTTGTAAATAAAAAAGTGAAAGAATTGGAATAACACACCCAACATTCAATAAAAAAAGATTACATTGTAAATAAGTTATCAAAAGTTCAAAATCAATTTACGAAATCATAAGAAGAGCGGATAGAAGAGTCGGCCGGAGGACCAACAACATTTTAACATTAGAAGAAGAAGAAGAAGAACGGTGTCTTGCTTCCGGCAACCACAACCTCGTAGGTGGTCATATGGGGCAAGGTTTAGTCTGAAAAATGGGAAAGAAGAAGAAATATTATGATAAATCAATTTTTCATTAATATTTTTTCTGAAAATTAATTTTCTTTTGTTTTAGCCTTAAAAAGTAGGGAAAATTTTTGTTAAACGTGTTTTGACCAGACACAATCCGTGTCCTCGCCGTGGCCTATCTTTGAACCGTGTCTTGACCATGTCGGCCCATATTTGGCAGTGTCTAAGTCATGTCATATCGTGTCCTCATGTCCGACACGGCTGGACAAAGAACACTCTTCCCATTAGAGGGTTCGTGCATCATAGTTGTATTTTCGAGCTCCAACCCAACATTGGACTCATCAGAATACCATATTTAGTGCAGACATTACACTTATAGATCTAAAGAATCAACACTTGAAACAAAGAAAGAAAAAATACCCAAGCCATTAGTTCAATAAGGTATATAGCAAAATGGGTACCTGCATAGTGCATGAATCAAGGCTCGAATAGGGCAACAAATATTGGGCTTCGGTGATGATGAGGGACCATCCTCAACACCTTCTACTACACAAGGAACAATAAATATATCAAAGGCAAAATCATCAAAGGATAAAGAGTCTCAACTATTACCATCACCTACTAGGGAAGGAGCAATTACTAGATCCAAAACAAGAACCATTCAAGAAGAGGTTTCTAGCTTGTTGGCATCATTAGCTTCTAAGGAGACCATTGGTGATCTATTTGTGTCTAAGTCTTCCTTAGTCAAATTGATGTCCAATATGGAAGAGTCATACACGTGTGAGGAAGACAAGAGTGAAGCTTGAAAAGCTTCTAGTTAGTTATTTTATTTTAATACCTTTAAAGCTCTAAACATTTTAAAGGTATTTTATCTTATATTTTTATGATTATTTTTATCTTTTATTTGGAGGATTTTAAGACTATATAAGGCCCCTACCTACACGTTTTCAAGGTAGATTTTATTGATTATTTCAAAACTCATTAGTGAGAGACTTGTTGCTTCGTTTATGAAGACTTTGTTTTATTCATTCCTATTCAATCAAAAGGAGAGCCTTTGATTGAATCGTTGTGAGTCATTGTTAGGTTGTTCTTGTGTGTGTTAATCTTCTTAAAGTTTGGTGCTCCTAGTCAATTTTAGCCCCTCCTTGTGCTTGTCTCAATTTGAAGACTTGTGTAAGGTTGAATAAGAAAGGTGTAAGATAATTCATTGTTCGGGTTTTGATCCAATTGATCAAGGTTCTTGCAAGTATATCTTCGATCTTTTATTCATATACTTTCCATTAAATTCATTCATATTCATCTTCTTTAATCTCGCCATATATCATCCATATCTCGCCATTCTTTGTGCCTTTGTGTTCTATCGATCTCGGCCTCTAGGTTACTGATCTCACCCGAGATCGTACGCCAAGATTGTTCAAGGTCGAAGCTTTGTCGACTTTCAATGTAGATCCGTCAATTGCGACTTCAACCCCGCATCAAAGTTGTATTAGAGCTAATCGATTGAAGTTCAACTAGTCATACATCACGGTTTGAGTACTTTTGTATGAGTCTTCTTTGAGTCTAGTCAAAATTGAGTCATTTTTTTGTTTTCATTCTCTTGTTAAGAGTCTATTTGAGTTTAATTTACTTTGTTCTTGTATCCATTGGAGAAAAGAGAACATCCATAGCCAAACACAATTCAAGCATTGCCCAAGACTTGAAACCTCGCGGGAACCCTAGCATCGAGATATTTGTAATACCTGAAAATTTTACTTCCGGCTATTTCAGAATCAAATCAAAACTTGACTGATGATGACTTTTTTTTCGACGCTTTAGTTCCTTATTATAGATTCCGACCTTATGTTTTCTTCTTATAAGTTTCGGGACAAAACTTATTTTAAAGGAGAAATGATGTAATAACCTGAATATTTTTATTATGATTATTTTCGAGACAAACCGGAACTCGATCGGTTTGGACTTTCCGTCATTTTTGTCATTTTATGTGACACCGAGTTCTTCGATATTTCTATTATTTTAGGTAAGGAATCTACTCACATAAAGTACGCAAATCCGATCCAGCTTTTCTTAATCCGTTATTTGAGTTTTATTCGCTATGAGAAGTCAAGTTTCAGCATGAGAACCTTACCATCCGGGCCCGTTAGGAGCAGGCCATCTGGGCCCATTAGGGCTAATTTCTGGATCTGCAGCCACCTCCTCATTTTCCTCAGTCGTTACCTTTCTCTTCCCCTTGTCTCTTACGTAAAAAACTTCTCTTCTAACCCTAGACCTCTATCATGCCGGTCTGCCTCACCTCGCCACATTCTGCTACGCCGCCAGTGACGCCGGTCTGCCTCACCTCGCCGTCGAGCCACCACAGTCTTCTCCCCTTTGTTTTTTCGTGAACAGCAGTGACTCCAAACGACAGGTGGTGGCGCCCTCCTCCACGAGCCCAGCAAGACGGAGCAAGCCTACATAGATCCGGTGAAGATGGCCCTCAACTGGGGCTCATAGACAACCGCGCAACCAACCATCTGCAACTTCGCGCGGCCGTAGTGCAACACAGGTCGGCGGGGGCGCCTTTCCCTAGCCGTAGAGGCGGCTGGGAACCCAGACCGTGGCTGCGCCACCAGCCGTCGCAAGTGCGCCTGTAGTGTTGGCCGCTGGTGCGTCTTTTCCTAGCCGTAGATGCCCCAAAATGATAGGGGTCACAACTTCGTCTTTGCCCCCGTGCACGTGAGCAGATCGGGTTTCGATTGTCGAGTAAGGACCCTACTTCCCTTCACTTCCGTACCCTCTCTATATATGTGCTGATTAGAATCCCGTTGGGATCTTGGTACAGTTCACAACAGCCTTAGAAGATAGCTTGTTGAGCTGATGCGTTTTTGGAGTTTTCGGAAGAGACAAACAATCATCTTCGGGTCCAGATTTGAGTAAGTTAGACTTATCTTTTGTGGCTGAATTTTCGATATGTTATAGATAAGATTTCATAGTAGAACATATCAAAATTTGGGGATAAATCCAGCGAGTAGTTTACGGGTTATGATTTTTCAAAGTTGAGATAGTGTGTAGTTTTGTTGAGTGTTTGCTGAATTTCCCAACTGTTGGAAAAACTGCATGTTGATACAGTTTTGTGATCCAGATTTGGGTAGGATAGACTCCTCTTTTGTTGCTGATTTTCGGATATGTTATAGTTGGTATTGTATAGTACAATATACTGAAATTTTAGAGGATTCCGAGTTACAGTCTGAGAGTTATAGTGTCCTAAAGTTGGTTCATTATGTAGTTTTTATAAGTGTGCTGAGTGTTGAAAAAAACTGCGTGTGATGCAGTTTTTTGAGATCGTTTTGAATAGGTTTTTGATCTCTGTTGGACTTGGATTTCGGATATGTCGTAGTTAGGATTACATAGTATTATATATCAATATTTGAGAGGATTTCACCAAGAAGTTTAGGAGTTATGATTTTTCAAAGTCGGGGCTGTAAGCAGTTTTCTGGATGTTGCTGAAAAGTGCTGGAAATATTTTGTGTTGTGCAGTCATGTTTAGACTTACGTGTAGATACCTTAGAAATATAATCCACTGTTCAAATTTTACCAAGATTTAGAGTAATATGCATGCTGTGAGGTATCAAAATTTGAAGTCGATCGAATGGTCGGATCTGGATCCATAAGGGTGCAAAGTAGGCTGTTTGTGTAGATTGTGAAATGACTCAGAATTTGGCTAAGTATAGGATTTCTGAATTTTGTATCCAACTTTGGAGAATTGTGTAGAAGTTGTTATTAGGTATTTCTGAGAAATTCTTGCTTCTATGGATAGAGTGCATAGCATAAAGAGTTAGAGAGTTTTATTAGAATTTTTATATTTTTATTCGGGGCTCGTATCATAGGCTAAAGTTGGATCCTAGTGACCTTTTTGAGAAGTGAGGAGAATGTGTGTTTCTTTCTAGTTTCTACAGAATATGAAATTTTGTCCCGAAGAAGAGGATAAACATATTTTATGAGATTTCTAGAACTTTCGAGACCAAGGGTAAAATGGTCATTTTTACCTTAGGAGGGTATTTTAGTAATTTCTTTTCTGATAGGATCTTACAACTTAGAAGTCATAGACTTCTAAGTATATGGGAAATGTTTTGACACTTGCCTCTTGTGACAAGCAATTGAGTACTCTACGATTGTTGACCGAATTGAGATTTAGACAGTCGAGATTGATTCAGGTAAGTCCTTTGAGCTTACTTAGCTAGCTTCTGGATATGAGTGTGACTAATGATAGTGGTGTTTGAATAATGTGTTTATAATCGTACTTGTTAGTAATTATCGACCAACATATTTGGCCTAAGAGTAATGGGCGGTGGCCTTCTGCTCAGTTAGCCCGAGGGCGCTGGGGGTTTCTTTAGGGACTAGTCCATACTTGGTTTGTAGTGATGCTACCGTCGGAGGTGTGCTAGACCTACACCAAGTTGGATAAGGAACGTCGTGCCACAACTTTAAAACGGAAGGAAGTGAATCACCTAAGCTATTAGTTAATAACCGGATTGTGTGCCAGCATGATGAGTGTTTATGTTACCTTGGGTGTGTTTGTGCTATCCTTATTCTATTTATATTTGGATTGTTAGCTAACGGTTATTCCGTGCTGTAGTTTTTGTAGAGATAGACAGTTGCAGAGAGATCGGGAAAAGATGGTCAGCCGGGTCCACGTACTCATTAGATGGGGACGGGGGAGTCTTCCATACGACATGGAGTTATATAAATATATATATATATATATATATATATATATATATATATATATATATATATATAATATATATATATGTTTTGTAAGGTTGCCACATGTGTACATTCATACAATAAAAAAATTATGTTTTGAAATTGTTTTATATACATTTGTGCCTTGTTGTAAGATCCTAGTAAAGTTGTTAAACCAAGGTCGGGACCCATTGTGAGGTCCTAACCACTAGCTCTCCGAGTTCCGAGAACTTGGGGTGTTACAATATGGTATCAGAGCTCTAGGTTGGCAACAGTGGCACTTGAAATCTTCTAAAAGACCGAATGTATAAAATAATTAGAACCCGAAAGGGGTCTAAGATTTTCAAAACGGATTATGTTTTTACACACGTGCATAGTCGGGTTGTTGGGTTAGTAGTACGTCGGACCACCATCGTTCTCCATGGATCTCTACAACTTGGAATGATAAGTGAGTTAGCATGTAGACTTATATTGATATGTTTTAATGTATGATTATATATATGTGTGTATGTGTAGCATGTTAGTATCCTAAAGGATATCTTATATCCTTTAGTTGTGATATCATGAAGCGATTATCGCTTCATGATAAATCGGTAGCGGACTTGAAAAGTTTTCAACACGAGACAATGGATTCAGACCTAGGATTGAGTGTTATACTTTGGTGGGCGTCCTGGTGACCCTATAAATCATCAAAAGAACGGGTGGGCAAAGAAGTATAGATGTTGAGATAATTTTCCCCACAAGTATAACCCAATGAGAAAGAAATTCCCGAGTCAGCTCAGATAGAAGGAATAGGAAGTCATGCAAGGGACTTGGTCGTATGAAGCCGAGAGATGAATTAGAAGAACCATGCAAGAGACGACAAGAG
Organism: Fagopyrum homotropicum; assembly: GCA_033239125.1. NCBI lineage: Eukaryota > Viridiplantae > Streptophyta > Magnoliopsida > Caryophyllales > Polygonaceae > Fagopyrum > Fagopyrum homotropicum. The sequence continues at coordinate 137,718,329 of BSWB01000002.1, forward strand.
ATCGGATTCGAGATAACAATAGGGGAACAAGAATTAGATAGAACTGAGTACAACCAAGAATTGCGGAGTACAAGACGTTACAATCAAGGCGGGCGCCGCCATATGCAAGCATGGGCATGAGAGTACAAAGAAGATAGGGTGTTGACCCAGTTGTGAGAGATTAGGGTACAAAGATAGAAAGTGAGTTTAATGACGAGAAATAAATGTTGTAACCATGGAAGCATGTGGAGTCCTACAAGGATACGAGAATTTTGAATGAAACTTCGACATAAGTATCAAAGAAACTAGAAAGCTAAATCTGAGACAACAAATTTCTACAAAGGTAGCATGATCAAAACAACACCAATCAAGGGGATGAATGTGGGAGAGTGATTTTGGTGGACTAAAGAGTTCACTATAGCTTCTCATTCACATAAAGATTAAAGTTACCAACATTCACGGTCATATCAAAGAACCGCAAACAAACGATGAACAAAGTAAGAAGAATCGTGAAGACACGCTTACGAGTTATTGTGGAAGCCTAGATAAACTCATTGAAGACAGATGAATGCTATGACGGGACTCAAAAGAGTATAGTGATCTCATAAGAGAACACGAGAAGTGTAGACTGTGGAAGGAACTAAAGGGGTATTAACAAAGAAACTAGAGGAGATAGATTTTCACCAAGTATATCAAACTTCAAAAGAGATAGAAGAACAATAAGTCCGTGATCTTATAGAAGGTCAACTACAAACTAGTTGGTAATAAATGAGACATAACACGTACGGGTCAACTAGTGCTATCTGGTTGACAGATAAGGAGAATAACTATAGACTTATGAAAGAATTTTATTGACATCTGGAAGACCCTTCAAGAGATCAACGACGACAAATGTGAAGCTAAATCGATACAAGTGCTAGTACCCTTAATAGTGACATGGAGTGAGTTCGAGCCAGTAACTCTAATTAAGAACTTAAGAAGAAAGACTAGATGGCCAGGAATGACCCTCTTATGTCATTTGAGAGCAAGGGAATTGTGTGAGTGATTTACTACCTATTGGCTAGGAAAAGGGTACATATCACAGTCAGTACAGATGGATTGTAAAAGAAGAACTAGAGGAGTAAGAAGTATATGATATTGATAAGGTTCTATGTCAATCAAGAAAGAGTGTGCGTAGCATTCCATACGAGATAAACCGCAAGTGGATCGAAGTTAAGGTCATGAGAGTCGTGTAGACTTGCTTACAAGCTATAGTGGAAGACCTAGAAAGGGCCATTGATGTCAGATGGACGACACAGTTGAACTCGAGAAATGGAGTTGGCTCACGGAGGAACTGGAAGTTGGTAATGTAGAACGATCTAAAGGAGTATAAATGGATGAACACGAGTAAGTAGTGTTGTTCGCTCCAAACGGTGTGTGCAAGCTTTAAATTTATAACCCTAGATGTAAGCTTAAAACAAGGATGCGAACTCGTAGTGTTTGGGTCAATCGTAGTAAAAAGCAAGAAATTCCAGGGGTCGATCACAGGGACTTAGTGAAACAAAGTCGGAATAGGTAAGCTTTAGCAATTACTAACCACAAAGCAATTAAAACCATCAAATATGATAAAAGTCAATAAAGGAAATATGCAATTCTAGGGATTAAAGCATCTAGTTGTGGTTCCAACTCAAGATCTAAAGATAAGCGGACAATACTGAGGTTTTTGCATAGGGAAGGTGTTACTAAAGTGGAATAGATTACCGGGTAAGTCTCACTACTCACTAATCCCAAACCGTAACTCCTATTACCGGGTAAGTCTCAAGGAGTTAAGACAAAGAACTATAACCTCAAACTAACACTCCAACTAAGGGAATAGAATCAACCTTTACCGGGTAAGTCTCAGGCGAACTCACAAAGATGGAATGAAAGCACCCTCAAACCCCAATAAATGATAAACCTTTATTACCTACACTTATGATCTTAGGTAAACAAACAAAGGAATTACCGGGTAAGTCTCATCCTAGGCTTGCATTGAACCAGGAAAGGTGTAATAAGGATAGGATTTGGCAAACTCTAACACTTAACTCTCAGTTTCGGGTCAGATAAGTTACCTCGGTCAGCCAAATTCCACCCTGGCCGAGATGTTCATCGACTGAGCGAGATGCTTAGGGTTAAGGTAAAGACTCGAACTTTCAGGGTCCTACTATGATTAAGATTATTCTATCATTGTTTTTCCTACAACCTTCAGCCAATCACCCTAGAATCACACAAAGAGATTAGCCACTCATCATCATGAAAGTATTAATCAAATATATGGGAAGAAAGAGAATAATTGAACAAGAAAACCTTAAGAGAAAGGCTTCAATAACTGAATCAATTATCAAACCAACAAGCGTTCCTTGGATAGAAATCCAACAAGACAACAAAGAGGAAGGGAATCTAAGATGATCTTACAAAAAGCCTTCAAAAAGTTATAAAACCTATAGACTTTCTTCCTTCAACCTTCAAAAAGGTTCTTCAAATCTCCCAACTGGAGTATGGCTGCAGCGGTGTATAAAACACGATCGGTGTAAGCGGATGTATGCAGGATGTCGGATTTGTGGGAAATCCGACCCTTTTTATAGGAAAATTACTCTCCAAACATAAGATATCTTAGAAAGATCTCTTCCCACTAAAATAGGTAAAATATATGATCTATCATATCTTCTTTCTCCCAGGAGCCATGCCCAAAAATATAAGATCCTCTTTCCAAAGATAAAAGATCTCATCCAAGAATAAAATATTCACGCCGCGTCCCAGGTGTTCCCCTCGGTCGAGTCGACTTCTCTGGATCACCTCGGTCGAGGTGAATCTGTAGTCAACCGAGGTGAATCATAACTGAATGTGAAATCTCTCAAATCTGGTCCAAAGTGAATCTTTAATCCATGGCTATGCTTCCTGGATATTTTCTTATGTCCCTGAATGTAGTTCCAATGACTCCATAGCTCCTTTTGCTCCTTTTTGACGCAAAACGTGTCATTTTACCTACGATTACAACAAAACAAGGTGTAGACCTCGATTCCCGCAAAGGTAGATGAAACGACAATATAATCACATAATATACATACAAACACGCAGATTATTGAAGATAAAACGTCTAAACAAACCCCAAAATATTGACAATAATTCATGCTATCAAAATACCCCATACTTAGCCCTTGCTTGTCCCCAAGCAAGTTCCGCATATAAAATACAAGATAGAATAGATTATAAGTCAAGAAGATCAATGAAAAAGTCTTTCAAAACATCTTTATGGTGGGCTACAATCATAGATCACTCTAAGAGAATACCTCATGGAATTTAAAATCAAGATATGATCAAAAATTTTTATAAATATAAGAAAGTTGTTCATGTTTGCATAAAATCGTAGAATGCATAATAAATCTTAATCATCAAAATTAATCATGTATAATCCAGTTTAAACCGCTAAGTCAATGAACAAGCTCGAGGTCTCAAGGGCTTCCCAAAAGAAAGGTCAAGAAACGTGTAGGGTAGGGATGTATATAAGGTAATGTGGTGCTAGAATCCGGGAAAAGGATAACTTCACTTTCACTTTGACTTTCAACATCTTCCACCAATAAGCTTTGCTTATATCACACTTTTTCTTTTTGTACTTTACTTTTTGGGATGCATGGACAGAGGTGCATAATAACCGAAGCCTAGGAAATCAGCAATCATCAATTTCTTGAGATGCATCAAACCCTTGATGCACATACCATGACCCGTTAGGAATATCGCTCAATCCGACTTTGGCAAGATACAAACACCCGGCTATGTGAATGGTGCCGAGTTACTCATCATCATGATTGACTTCCCCAAACCTATTTATTGCTTTCTAACACTTTCACTTCCAGCCAACTTCTCAACTTTTACTTCACTTGCTTTCACCACTTTTCTTGCTTCCAAATTCCCGGATAGGTAAAGGGAGGCAAAAATGTATATGAGGGGCTAAGCATGATCAAGAAGAAGAAGAGAGAAGAATGAATTGCCTTGTTCTTTCCAGGAAGAAAGTGAGAGAACTCATAATGTGGTGTGAACCTTCAAATTCAACATAATTTGGATAAAAACAAAGTATTAAACATGCCAAAAATTTCAAACAAAGCATTTAGCAACTTAAACATATCATAAAACCTTTCAAACACATAAAGATTTCAAAAACTCTCAGTTAAACTACCTCGGTCGAGGTGTTCTAGGTCAACCGAGGTGAAGCACCTCGTTCGGTCAGAATTGTCCCGGTCGAGGTCAAATTTTTTTTTTCTAAACCAGTTTTTGACGTTTTTCTCAATCAAATAACCTATATGCATGCATGTAATCTCAGATAAAATCATAGAAGCAAAATGAAGCATAAATATCCGATAATATCGAGTCATACATCACATAAGTCAAATAATACATAAACACCCCATACTTGGGACACACTGTCCCAGTGGGGGGTCAAAATAAGTCTAAAGAAATAAAGTACTCACCGGACATAAAGCTGAGCTGCATAATAAATAAGAAAGAAAAATCCTGCAAGCTCTCAATAATCCTGATCCGGTGGTGGTGGTGGTGGCATGTACGGATATTGGGATGGGTCAAACGGATAACCCATAATCTGCTGAAACTGGATCTCCATCATCCGGCGCTGATAGTGCTGGCTCTCTAGCATCTGATGAGTCCAGCGGTCGATCTGTCGGTGCTGGGCGGCAAATCTCTCATCGATGTCCACAGTAAGGGCAGCGTAAGAGTCTATCATCTGATCCGTCAGATCATCGATCCGACGGTGAGCCTCTGGATCTCTCTGTCGGCGTACCCTACGCCTAGCAGTTCGGACTGATGATGCATCCGGCGCGGTCTCAGTATCGTCATCATCTAAATCAATGACCGGTGCACTCGTCCCAGTAGTATCAGTCCCTGTATCCATAGGAACTCCACCATCCCTGTCATCATCAACAGTCTCCTCCTCTACCTCATCCTCCTCAGCTGGTGTAGCAGCTGCCTCTCTAGCATCCTCCATCAATGGGATCCAAGCAGTCTGCCAGTAGTGAGGATCATAAACTGAGAACTGGGGTGACCATCTGATCCCCTGTGGTGTATTCGGCTCCCATGGCATGGCTACATACGGTGTAGTGAGTCCTCGGGGAACTAGAATCCGCTGAGTGATCATCTCCAGAAGTCCTAGCGGCTTGGCAGCCGCCACCATGGTACATGCACTGAGATCCATATCCTGATAGCTCGCAATGTGGGTCACGATGCCCCCGCAGCAGATATCCCCCTTCGCCTTGGCCTTGATCCTGTGCAGATCCTCTGCCACCATCAAGCCAAAGTCTGGGATCCCTCCAGTCACCATACAGTAAAGGTTGAAAAGCTCCCCCTGTCGGACCTTCTAGGGCGTCTCAGTACGCGCCAGAAGCGTCTCACTGAAAATACGGTGAGCTAACCTAAAGGCTAGGTGAAAAATAATGCGCTCCCTGGAGTCTCCAGGGCGCCATCTATCTGCGTGCTCAACTACATGAGCAATCTGACCCCAGAACTCCCTAGCTACAGCTCGGGAGGGAAAATCTACAGCAGTCGGAGCCGGGAAACCAAAGATGTCTCTCTAGTACTCTAAGGGAACTAAGAGGTTCCGGTTCATCAACCGGTACTTCACAGAACGCTCTGTGGGGAGGTAGGTGAAGGAGCTAATGAACTCCAAAGTAGGCTCTAAATAGGCAGGGGCACGGATCTCAGTAAACTGATCTAGCCCTACCATCGAAATCATCCGCCTCAAATCTCCATCCACATGGAAACAATCAAAAGCTGAAATGTCCAGGAAGCGCGGTGCAATCACTGGACGGGTGGCAATACGGTCATAGTCGACCTGGTGTCTCTTGTGGATCACCGGTCTATAAGGTCTAGAGGAAGAAGAAGAAGGGGAAGGGGAGGATCTGTCCCTCAAGACAAGTTGTCTATCTGAACTCATCTCTCAACAAACTGTCAGATCACCTCGGTCGGCCTGACACAACTCAAGAACACCTCGTCCGACACACAAAACGACTGGACCGAGGCGAATAACTGCGCGACGAATTTCTTCAAAAATCCATTTCTTTTCCCCCAAAATCACTACAACTGGTTCCTATGGGGTACTTAATCTGTTTCTCAGCAAATGTAAGGGCAACCAAAAGCCCAATTCGAAGCGAAACACTGAAGAGAACGAGATTAAGGTTTTTTTTTTTCTGGTTTTACCTCCAATCGGTCGATTCGGTTCGTTTTTCTTACAGATTGACGCTTGTACTGGGATTCTCTATCCTTTCTTTGCAATTTGGAAGCAAGAATCGTCGAAAACGGGCGAAGAACGGCAAAACGAGGCGAGGAAGCTGCCGCGGTCGAGGAGAAGGTAAAGGAGGAGAGAGAATTTCAGCCCCCCTTTTATACCCTTTTCTGGAACTGCTGTCACCTCGGTCGAGTTGGTCTCGACTGGACCGAGGTGGTACGGACCGAGGTGGATCTTCAGAAACCCTAGTCGCCTCGGTTGCTCAAGAATCATCTCGGTCGAGGTGCTTTGAAAGCAACCGAGATGTGCCTCAGTCAAACTCCGTCTTCTCAAATTCTCGAACTTTTGTCCTTCCAGTTATGCTCCTGGTTTGTACTCCTTCCTTAGATGTCACCTGTAGTCTGTCTAGGACGCCAAAAACAAAACAAAGCAAAGAAAAAGCAAAACTATCTAAGCTAGACTAGAAAAAGGGAAAACAAAGCAATACCTTGGGTTGCCTCCCAAGAAGCGCTTGGTTTAAGGTCGCTAGCTGGACCATAGTGCGTCTCTCAAACGAGGTATAGTGGTGCAACCTCCTCAACCGGAACTTCCGGTTTGTATTTCTTAAGTCTATGTGTTACGCTCAGGATGTGATACGCAATGGGTTTTAAATTTATATTCTCGTTATATTTATCCTAACTCCTAGCGAACCCACAGTGTACGGGACGTTTGTAGTAGGGATAGTATTCCGAGGTCGAACACAAGGACTAAGGTGAGATTGATTCAATTTATGATTAAGTCTAGTGAAGATCTAGGTTAAGAAAAGAGAAAGAAATAAAGAACTGAAAATCTCAATTGTTTTTGGTTGGTTCTTCGGTGATTAATCAAAGATCACGAATCATGCGAAATATAATAATCAACTAATGCTAACAACTCAACGCAAACGAAACAAGCTAAATACGAGAGATAGATCAAAGATAGAAAAGCGGATTCTAGGGGTTGGAAGTTCCGGTTATGGCATAGGACTCAAGCTATCTATTCTTTCCTTGGATTAACTATGATATGTTGGGGTTAAGTGTTTCTAGATTGGGATCAATCACCGGGTAGGTTTCATGGTCCACTAGGCCATCCCTAAAGTCTCATCACCGGGTAAGTCTCTAACAACCTAAGGGAAGGAATTCTACACAAACCGGATTGTTACCTAGAGATCTAACCTATCCTTACCGGGTAAGTCTCGGAAGGGTTAGTCCTAAACAACCATCCTAGCACACTTAATCCAATGGCGGCTTATGAAGCTCACCACTACCTAGGGTTTGTCATCTTTGAGATTTAAGAGCAAGGATTACCGGATAAGTCTCTCCTAACACTTAGTTGCTAACACGAGGTCACCCTAGGATAGATTTAACTCAACAAACACTTAGGATTTCAACATTCTAACAATCTAAGACTAGATCCATCGAACCAGGTAAGATCACGGTTTGTTCTACCTTTCCACGGCCGTGGTTTGGCAAGAACTGGCCGTGATTCCTAACAGAAACTTCGTTCATGCACACAAGTCACCCAAGGGTAAATCTAAGTCTATCCTATCATAGCCCTAGCCATAATCATCCTTTCCTTACCCTAGAACCACATCTATTTAGCCTAAAACATTCATAATAGAAATCGAAATAATCAAACATAAAATCATGGCATCCATTTGCAAGATAATGAAGAGAAAGAGATGAACAACTGAACTAAACAAAACCAAGCTGAAAATGGAATTAGAATAACTCACAATCCTTCTTAAAGAAGGTTCAAATGGTTCATACAACTCTAGAAATTGAATCCGAAATTCTTCACTACAAAAGCTCTCTAGATCTATCAATGGTGTGTCTTCTCCTCCTCCAATCAAGCTCTTCTCCAATGGTGGTTTCCTTCTACTTCCTTCTTCCAAAGAATCTTCTTGTTGAGAGAATATTTTGATTGGATGATAGTGGATAATGGAGAGCTGCTCCAAGATCATTTTCACAGCCAATGCAGGACCACTTTTATACTACAACTTTGCAAGAGCTGGCCAAGAGATCGTGGCACAGCTGTCACGAAAACCTGGCAAAAACCACGGCCAGAATCACGGCCGTGGAGTGTCAGTGAACCGTGATTCTGTGTTTCAGCTTTGCCTTTGATCATTAAGCTTCGATTTGGTGCATGGCTTGTGTTGGTAAGGTTCCATGAGTCCTCCCTAGCCTTTAGCTTGCGTCCTAATGAGTCCGAGGGTGTGTCATCTAGATGAACGATCCTCAAACATATCGTTTTAGCTCCTAAATCTCCCAAAATACCTACAAAGCAATGCACAAGTCCGTATAGACGTCTATCTCGACAAAATACGTTAATTGAATGCAAACGTCGTGAACTAGTGCTAAACCATGCATGAATGAGCGAGAAATCTATCTAAATGATTACCTAAACCTAAGTCATAAATCGTGTTATCAAAAATACCCCATACTTAAGGTTTCCTCGTCCCCGAGCAAATTCTCAACTATAGACATACGAGATAACATGATTTATGTATGCAGAAAAATGGCAAAATCTTTTTTGGGTTTGTGCTTCTACTATTGGATCACCTTCAAAGTCATGTTTCATGGCAAAGGATAAACAATCATGCATCAAACAAATGAAGACATGGAAAGACAATTGTACTTAACTCAAAAGCATGCATGAAATGTAAAGATGAAGAAGTCAAGAAGATCAAGAGTACATCCAATCTAAATCACTAAGTCTTACAAACATGGAAATAGGTCATAAGGTCTTGTGAAATAAAAGGCCAAGAAATGTAGTGACTAGGTGGGGATTTTCTAGGTTATGTGATGCTAATCCGGGAATGGAACTAACTCCACAATCTTGTCCTCGATCAACTTCCCTCAAGTGTATATTTTTCTCTATCTTTCCTTTCTTTTCTTTTTTTTTCTCTTGACTTATTTTTGAGACAATGGAATTTGTTTCCTCGTCCCCGAGCAAATTCTCAACTATAGACATACGAGATAACATGATTTATGTATGCAGAAAAATGGCAAAATCTTTTTTGGGTTTGTGCTTCTACTATTGGATCACCTTCAAAGTCATGTTTCATGGCAAAGGATAAACAATCATGCATCAAACAAATGAAGACATGGAAAGACAATTGTACTTAACTCAAAAGCATGCATGAAATGTAAAGATGAAGAAGTCAAGAAGATCAAGAGTACATCCAATCTAAATCACTAAGTCTTACAAACATGCAAATAGGTCATAAGGTCTTGTGAAATAAAAGGCCAAGAAATGTAGTGACTAGGTGGGGATTTTCTAGGTTATGTGATGCTAATCCGGGAATGGAACTAACTCCACAATCTTGTCCTCGATCAACTTCCCTCAAGTGTATATTTTTCTCTATCTTTCCTTTCTTTTCTTTTTTTTTTCTCTTGACTTATTTTTGAGACAATGGAATTGGTGTACAAAAGCCGAAACCTTGGTGATTAGCCATCCTCGGGCTTTTTCTATTTTTCGAGGTGCATCCACACCGGGCACACATACCAAAGCTCGTTAGGACTATTGGTTTATTTGACTTTGGCAAGGCACCAACACCCGATCATGTGAAGTGTACCGAGTTACTTGTCATTTAAGCCAATGTCCCCAAACCTATATTTTTGGCTACACTTTCACAACAAATTCAACATTTTATTCATGACATTTCTTTCATCAACAACTTCACCCCACACCTGCTTTTCACACACATCAACACACTAACATGCTCCTATTCCCGGATGGGTCAAAAGAGGTCAAATTTATCTCAATTGAGGTGCTCAAGCAATCATGATCAAGATGAGAAGTAGAGAAAGATGAATTGCCTCATTCATTCCTAGATGGTATGCAAGAACTATCATGTAATTTCGACTTTCAATATTCAAACCATTCTAGGAAAACATCATGATCACAAATCATCCATAGAATTCAAGAGAAGTACTTCAAGTCCACATATGCATTCATCAATTTAACACATAAGGCCATCCATAGCCAATCCACAAGACAAAGTTCATCATTACGGTCATATCCAAACCTAGAAAGCACAAAAAAATTTTAAATTATTTTGAATTTTTAGGGGGTTTTCGAATTGAATATATACAATGCAAGACATGTGCAAATTTTAAACTACCCTAGATGCTCATCATGCAAAAGATCATGCAAACCCCACCCCATACTTAGAAACACATTGTCCCCAATGTGGTATACAAGTAAAGAAGAGTGAAAGAAGGTTCTCACAATGTAAAAGTGGTTTTCTATGGTATTTGGGATTGCTCAAGTGAATTGATGTTGGATGATCCTATCAACCATGGTAGAGAGCTCTAGGCATTCTTCAAAGCTTCGGGACCCGCGCTAGGCACCGCTAGCCGTCCAAGTTCCGCGTCCGCTCCACCCATAATTGATGAGGGGTTCATCATCATCATTCACATGCCAAGCAAAGCTTCCAATGCTACTAAGGCTCTAGCACACACAAAAAGTAGACAAAACACACACAAAAATAGAAAAATCTAAAACGAGAACAAAACAAGAAAAGGAAAAACGTTACCAATGGGTTGCCTCCCACCAAGCGCTTCTTTAAGGTCATTAGCTTGACCAAACTCGGGGGCGTCTACTCAAGGTAAAGTGGGGCAATCATATCCACCGGAGCTCCCGGGATATACTTCTTCAACCGGTGCCCATTCACCTTAAAGTTTTCACAATGCTCCCCTCCTATCTCAATAGCTCCATGGGGAAAGATCTTCTTCACCACATATGGCCCGGTCCATCTTGATTTGAGCTTTCCGGGAAAGAGCCGCAACCTTGAGTTGAAGAGAAAGACAAGGTCTCCTTCACTCAACTCCTTGGGGATGATCCTCTTGTCATGCCACCGCTTGGTCCTCTCCTTGTAGATCCGGGCATTCTCGTATGCATCCAACCGGATCTCCTCAAGTGCGTTCATATCAAGCAACCTCTTCTCTCCAGCCTCCTTGAGGTCAAAATTTAGCCACTTGATGGCCCAATGCGCTCTATGCTCTATTTCTACCGGAAGGTGGCAAGACTTGCCATAGACCAACTTGTAAGGAGTAGTGCCAATTGGTGTCTTGAAAGCGGTTCTATATGCCCACAAGGCATCATTGAGCTTCATAGCCCAATCCTTTCTAATTCTAGATACCGTCTTCTCGTGAATGGCCTTTATCTCCCGGTTGGAGATCTCCACTTGGCCACTAGTTTGGGGATGGTAAGGTGTTGCCACCTTATGAGTCACCCCATACTTAGCCAAAAGTGCTCCAAAGTTCCTATTGATGAAGTGCTTCCCACCATCACTTATGATCACCCTTGGTGTTCCAAACCTAGGAAAGATCACTCGGTTGAAGAACCGCACCACAACCTTGGCGTCATTTATAGGAGAAGCGATTGCCTCCACCCATCTCGAAACATAGTCAACCGCCAATAGGATGTAGAGGTTGCCACATGAAGAAGGGAATGGTCCCATGAAGTCCACACCCCACACATCAAATATTTCCACCTCTTGTATGTTGTTCAAAGGCATCTCATTCCTCCTTGAGATGTTGCCCGTCCTTTGGCAAGCATCACAAGCTACCACAAAGCTTTGCACATCCTTGAACAAACTTGGCCAAAAGAAGCCCGATTGCAACACCTTCGCACATGTCTTTTGGGAGCTAGCATGCCCTCCACATGGTAAGGAATGACAATGGCGGATCACACTCTCCACCTCATCCTCCGGTATGCATCTTCTAAACATCCCATCCGGCCCTCTTTTGAACAAAAGTGGCTCACTCCAATAGTAGTGCCTCACATGTTTGAAGAACTTCTTCCTTTGGGCATATGTCAAACCGGGAGGCACTTCCTCACACACTAAGTAGTTCACAATGTCGGCAAACCATGGCTCACTTCCTCTAGCCACTTGGAACAAGCATTCCTCCACCATTTGCAATTGCTCATCCCGGAATGAGTCATCAATCGGGATGTCATCTCTTTCAAGCTCTAACGGTGGGAGTCTACTAAGGTGATCCGCCACGGAGTTCTCGGATCCCTTCTTGTCCCGGATTTCCAAATCAAACTCTTGAAGAAGAAGGATCCACAGAATCAACCTTGGTTTGGCATCCTTCTTTGTAAGTAGATAACGGATTGCCGCATGATCCGTATAAACTATGACCTTCGCTCCAACAAGATATGAGCGGAACTTCTCAAATGCATACACCACCGCTAGCAACTCCTTCTCGGTGGTAGCATAATTGAGTTGGGCATCATCTAGCGTCTTGCTAGCATAATAAATGGCATGAGTGCGCCCATCTTTCTTTTGCCCCAAAACAGCCCCAACGGCTACATCGCTTGCATCACACATGATCTCAGATGGTAAACTCCAATCCGGAGGTTGCATGATAGGTGCGGAGATCAAGGCGTTCTTCAACCTACAAAAAGCCTCAAGACAATCTTTAGAAAAGACAAAATCAACATCCTTCATTAGTAGGTTAGTGAGGGGCTTAGAAATTTTAGAGAAGTCTTGAATAAACCTCCGGTAAAAACCGGCATGCCCTAAAAAACTCCTTACCCCTTTTACCGAGGTAGGTGGTGGCAACTTCTCTATCGTTTCGATCTTGGCTCTATCAACCTCAATGCCACAGTTAGACACCAAGTGTCCTAACACAATTCCTTCACTTACCATGAAGTGGCATTTTTCCCAATTCAAGACAAGATTTGTCTCCTCACATCTTTGCAATACTAATGACAAGTTAGCCAAGCAATTATAAAAGGAAGAACCATAAACAGAGAAATCATCCATGAACACTTCCATGATATTTTCAATGTATTCCGAAAAGATAGCCATCATACACCTTTGGAAGGTGGCGGGTGCATTACACAACCCAAATGGCATTCTCCTATATGCAAAAGTACCCCATGGACATGTAAAGGTTGTTTTCTCTTGGTCATCGGGGTGGATAGGGATTTGGAAGAATCCACTATAGCCATCTAGGTAGCAAAAATGAGAATGTTGAGCTAACCTCTCTAGCATTTGGTCAATGAAGGGGAGAGGGAAGTGATCTTTCCTAGAGGCCATGTTCAACTTCCTATAATCAATGCACATCCTCCACCCCGTAACCGTCCTAGTTGGGATTAGTTCATTGTTCTCATTAGTCACTACGGTCATCCCACCCTTCTTAGGTACTACATGAACGGGACTAACCCACTTACTATCCGAGATAGGGTAGATAATTCCCGCATCTAGCAACTTAATGATTTCCTTTTTGACTACCTCTTTCATTATAGGATTCAATCTCCTTTGATGTTCAATAGAGGGTTTGTGGTTATCTTCCATCATTATCTTATGCATGCACAAAGAAGGCTTAATGCCAACCAAATCGTCAATAGTATAGCCAATGGCTTTCCTATGCAATCTTAGCTCATGCAACAACTTAGCAAGTTCATCATCACTCAAGCATGCATTCACTATCACCGGATATGTAGAGTCAACACCAAGGAAAGCATACTTTAAATGAGAGGGGAGGGATTTGAGTTCAAGGTTAGGAGGACCTTTATCGAGTGTAGACGATCCAAATAAGGTTGGATGAGATGAATCCAAAGCAAATGAAGATTCTCCATGGCTCCTAGAAGTTTGATCACCATCAAGGGCTGATCCAGGGGAAACCACGGCCAACTCCACGGTTTGCTCAAGTTCCACGACCGTGGAAGTTGCCTGGCTTGTTTTCTGCGGCTTTACAGAGAGTTTGACGGCCGTGGAACCACTTCCACGGCCGTGGTTGTTGCAACTGTTCAGATCCTCTTCGTGGCCTTCATCTTGAGCACTTGTCTCCTCTTCTAATGCTTCTAAGGACTTGATCTCTTTATTGCAAGCCTCCTCAACACCTTCCTCCATCATACTTAAGGTAAGAACCTTCTCCAAGGGATCCTTGATCAAGATCGAGCTTACAACTTCTCTAGATTCCTCTTGCTCGACTATGTTGAAGACATCCTCACCAAGGGTTGGCCCTTTCATCATTGTGGACAACTTGAACTGGATGTTCTCTTCTCCAATGTTGAAGGAGAGAGTTCCATTCTTGCAATCCACTAGGCATCCGGAAGTGGCGAGGAAGGGTCTTCCTAAGATGATGGGAACCGGATAGTCTACCGGAATTTCCAAGACAACAAAGTCAATTGGAACATAGAATCCTCCTAGTTGCACCGGGATGTCTTCTAAGATCCAAACCGGATGAGTGATAGAACGGTCCGCCATATAGAGGGTCATCTTGACCGGTTTTGGCTCTCCTAGCCCAACCTTGTTGCAAAGTGCAAGCGGTATGATGCTTACACTTGCCCCAAGATCACAAAGGGCTTCATACTTCACATCTCCCACTCCAATTGGGACACAAAAGGAACCCGGATCTCTTAGCTTGGGAGGCATCTCCTCCTTCATTGTTTGGATCAATTCCGAGGATCTCTTGGTCATTCTTATCACCCCATACTCCTTCAACTTCCTTTTGTTAGAGAGTATCTCTTTCAAGAACTTGCCATATGCCGGCATTCCTAAAATAGCATCCATGAACGGAATGTTAATATGCAATTTAGACATTAGTTCAAGGAACTTACCAAAGTGATTGTCCAAATGAGCTCTTGCTCGTGATTGTGGGAACGGTAGTGGTGGCTTGTATGGAGGCGGTGCCACATATGTTGGCTCAACATCCTTGCTCTTGCCTCCATTTCCTTGCAAAGTCTCTTCCTCTATCACCACTTGTTTCCCTTTAGCATTGTCCTTGGGCAAAGGATCTTTCATGCTCAACCCACTCCTTGTTGTGATAGCCAACACTTGGCCTCTTGGGTTGTCTTCGGTCCTTCCGGGAAGCTTTCCCGGATCTCTATGGGCTTCACCCGCTTTTTGGAACACTTGTGCTTCGAAAACCTTTTGAGCTTTAGAAATTGAAGTCACGGTGCTCTCAAGACCACTCAACCTTCCAAGCAATTGCTCAAACATCATTTCGGTCCTATCCCTTGGAGGTTGAGTAAATCCGGGTGGAGGTTCTTGTGAAGCTTTTGGTGGTGGAGTTGTGCTTGTGGAAGCGGGAGGGTTCAAGGCTCCATCCGGGTTAGAGTAAGAAATTCCGGGATGGTTGTGGTTAGGCCGGTAATTGTTGAATTGCCGGTTGTTGTTGAAGTTCCTTGGGCCTTGGTAGTTGGTGTAATTTCCCCTTCCCATGTAATTCACATCCTCTTCCTTGGAAGGTAAGTTAGCTTGTGGAAGCACTTGAGGGGTTGCTTGGTTCTTCAAAGTTGTAGCACACAACTCCCTCAAGGACTTCAATTCATTGTTGATGGCGTCAAGCTTGAAATTACTCATGGTGACTTCACTCACCTCATATGCTCCCGCCTTTCTCCCTTCACTCTTCCTATGGGAGTATTTCTCAATCACTAGAGCTTGCTTCTCCACAAACTCCCAAGCTTCATCTACATGCTTCTCCATAAAAGTCCCACCGGAAAGAGATTGGAGCTTGAATTGGCTATCTTCATCAAGTCCCTTGAAGTAGATCTCCAATAGCTCAATTTTTGGTATGTCATGGTGTGGACAATCTAGGAGAAGGTCTTTAAACCTCTCCCAAGACTTGAATAAACTTTCTCTATCCTTCATCACGAAGGCATTGAGCTTCCCTCTTAACTCGGTAGTCTTGGAAGGTGGGAAGAACTTAGTCAAAAACTCGGTTGTCATCTCCTCCCAAGTACCAACTCGCCCTTGTGGAATAGATTGATACCAAGCCAAGGCTTTATCCTTAAGAGAGAAGGAAAAAGCCCTAAGCTTATGGTTGTTGCTCTCCAATCTTGGCGGTCTAAGAGTCTCCATCAAGATCTCATAATTCATCAAGTGTTGATGAGGAGACTCTCCTTCCATCCCTCCAAATTGATTATGCCGGATCATTTGTAGAACTTGGGGGCGGAGCTCGTAATCATGGGCTGCGGGATCTCCTAAGTTCACACCCGGACGGTGTGCTCTTTGTGCCGGATCCATGCGTTGCCCCAACATTTGTGGCTCTTCCATAGTAATGGGCACAACCCTAATATTTATCGCCGCCGGCTGCGGTTGTGGTGGAGGTGGAGGAGGTTGTTGACGGTTAAGCTCTCTTTGCACAAGAGCTTGTCTAATCTCCTCAATCTCCCTCCTAGTGGCCTCTTGCCTCTCATTGGCAAGTCTCCTTTCATTCTCCAAAGCTTCATCCCTTATCCTAATTTGCTCTAAAGCCTCATCCAACTCAGCTTGGAGATCTCTTCCGGCCATCTTCTTTCCCTTTTTGATGTCCTTGGATCTAGATCGAAGGGTTTTCTCCGGTTCGGGATCGAATGGAGCTAAATCCTTGCCGCGAGATCTTCGCATACACCTAAAGAGTAAGAGATGTCCTGAGAAGCAAAGATACACACCAAAGAGAGATCAAAAGCAACAAGAAAGATCTACACTATAAACAATCACAAAATAGACTCAATCTAGACCTAGTCCCCGGCAACGGCGCCAAAAACTTGTTACGCTCAGGATGTGATACGCAATGGGTTTTAAATTTATATTCTCGTTATATTTATCCTAACTCCTACCGAACCCGCAGTGTAAGGGACGTCTGAAGTAGGGATAGTATTCCGAGGTCAAACACAAGGACTAAGGTGAGATTGATTCAATTTATGATTAAGTCTAGTGAAGATCTAGGTTAAGAAAAGAGAAAGAAATAAAGAAATGAAAATCTCAATTGTTTTTGGTTGGTTCTTCGGTGATTAATCAAAGATCACGAATCATACGAAATATAATAATCAACTAATGCTAACAACTCAACACAAACGAAACAAGCTAAATACGAGAGATAGATCAAAGATAGAAAAGCGGATTCTAGGGGTTGGAAGTTCCGGTTATGGCATAGGACTCAAGCTATCTATTATCCTTGGACTTACTATGATATGTTGGGGTTAAGTGTTTCTAGATTGGGATCAATCACCGGGTAGGTCTCATGGTCCACTAGGCCATCCCTAAAGTCTCATCACCGGGTAAGTCTCTAAGAACCTAAGGGAAGGAATTCTACACAAACCGGATTGTTACCTAGAGATCTAACCTATCCTTACCGGGTAAGTCTCGGAAGGGTTAGTCCTAAACAACCAGCCTAGCACACTTAATCCAATGGCGGCTTATGAGGCTCACCACTACCTAGGGTTTGTCATCTTTGAGATCTAAGAGCAAGGATTACCGGATAAGTCTCTCCTAACACTTAGTTGCTAACACTAGGTAACCCTAGGATAGATTTAACTCAACAAACACTTAGGATTTCAACATTCTAACAATCTAAGACTAGATCCATCGAACCAGGTAAGATCACGGTTTGTTCTACCTTTCCACGGCCGTGGTTTGGCAAGAACTGGCCGTGATTCCTAACAGAAACTTCGTTCATGCACACAAGTCACCCAAGGGTAAATCTAAGTCCATCCTATCATAGCCCTAGCCATAACCATCCTTTCCTTACCCTAGAACCACATCTATTTAGCCTAAAACATTCATAATAGAAATCGAAATAATCAAACATAAAATCATGGCATCCATTTGCAAGATAATGAAGAGAAAGAGATGAAAAAGTGAACTAAACAAAACCAAGCTGAAAATGGAATTAGAATAACTCACAATTCTTCTTAAAGAAGGTTCAAATGGTTCATACAACTCTAGAAATTGAATCCGAAATTCTTCACTACAAAAGCTCTCTAGATCTATCAATGGTGTGTCTTCTCCTCCTCCAATCAAGCTCTTCTCCAATGGTGGTTTCCTTCTACTTCCTTCTTCCAAAGAATCTTCTTGTTGAGAGAATATTTTGATTGGATGATAGTGGATAATGGAGAGCTGCTCCAAGATCATTTTCACAGCCAATGCAGGACCACTTTTATACTACAACTTTGCAAGAGCTGGCCAAGAGATCGTGGCACAGCTGTCACGAAAACTTGGCAAAAACCACGGCCAGAATCACGGCCGTGGAGTGTCAGTGAACCGTGATTCTGTGTTTCAGCTTTGCCTTTGATCATTAAGCTTCGATTTGGTGCATGGCTTCTGTTGGTAAGGTTCCATGAGTCCTCCCTAGCCTTTAGCTTGCGTCCTAATGAGTCCGAGGGTGTGTCATCTAGATGAATGATCCTCAAACGTATCGTTTTAGCTCCTAAATCTCCCAAAATACCTACAAAGCAATGCACAAGTCCGTGTAGACGTCTATCTCGACAAAATACGTGAATTGAATGCAAACGTCGTGAACTAGTGCTAAACCATGCATGAATGAGCGAGAAATCTATCTAAATGATTACCTAAACCTAAGTCATAAATCGTGTTATCACTATGACCATTGACCTTGAAGCTTCCGCTCGTTTCGCCCCATATCTCAACTACACCATGAGGAAAAACATGTTTCACAACATAAGGTCCGGTCCATCTAGATTTCAACTTACCTGGAAAGAGGCGGAGGCGGGAGTTGAAGAGTAGAACTAAGTCTCCTTTGTTAAGCTCCTTAGGGATGATACGTTTGTCATGCCATTTCTTCGTCCTCTCCTTATAGATTTTGGCATTCTCATAAGCGTTCAAACGCAGCTCCTCTAGCTCATTGATATCCAATAGCCGCTTCTCGCCGGCTTCCTTAATGTCGAAGTTCAACCATTTGATCACCCAATATGCTTTGTGTTCTAACTCAACGGGCAAATGACAAGACTTCCCATATACCAAATTATAAGGGGTGGTACCAATGGGAGTCTTAAATGCGGTCCTGTAGGCCCAAAGAGCGTTGTCCAATTTCATGGACCAATCCTTCCTCGTCCTAGAGACGGTCTTCTCCAAAATTGCTTTGATTTCTCTATTTGAGATCTCGACCTGTCCACTAGTTTGAGGGTGATAAGGGGTTGCTACCTTGTGGGTAACCCCATACTTTGATAGAAGTGCCTTGAACTTCCGGTTGATGAAATGCGTTCCTCCATCGCTGATGATGATACGTGGAGTTCCAAAACATGGAAAGATAGTCCTGTTTAAGAATTTCACAGCCACCTTGGTGTCATTAGTGGGAGAAGCAATGGCTTCAACCCATCTAGAGTCGTAATCAACTGCTAGAAGAATATAGAGGTTTCCTCCGGAGGATGGGAAAGGTCCCATGAAGTCTATCCCCCATACATCAAAGATTTCCACCTCTTGAATGTTATTGAGTGGCATTTCGTTCTTCCTAGATAAATTTCATGTTCTTTGGCATGCATCACAAGAGACAACAAACGATTGCACATCTTTAAATAATGTAGGCCAAAAGAAACCGGAACGTAATACCTTAGCGCATGTCTTATCGCTGCTAGCATGTCCTCCACAAGGAAGTGAATGACAATGCCGTATGACGCTATTAACTTCATCTTCCGGAATGCATTTTCGAAGCATCCCATCCGGCCCGTGCTTGAATAGCAGCGGCTCATCCCAGTAGTAATGGTGTACGTCCTTGAAAAATCTCTTCTTTTGAGAGTACGTCAATTCGGGCGGTATTTCCTGGCAAACAAGATAATTCACAATATCAGCATACCAAGGTCCTTTATTATAAGAAAGTTGGTGGATTGAATGTTCCACCAACTGAGGATGAATGTCAGAGAAAGGAGTAAGAAGTTTGTTATTTTCAACAGTCTCAGTTGACATCATCACGCCTTCGACCTCGGTCGAGGCGCAAAGGCATTGACCGAGATGTTCTTTAGTCGCCTCGCTCAGTCCAGAAAGTGCCTCGGTCGAGGTACTGTAACTAGAACCAAAACTGGAGATCCTCGTCTCTTGGATTAGTTTCTCAGTTTTAGCTCCTGGATCTTCTTCCAGTGCCTTTAAGCTCCGTATATCTGCATCACAAGAAGCATCTATACCTTCCTCCATTAAACTGAAACTAATAACTCTTTCAAGTGGATCGTTAGTAAGGATAGAGCTCACCAATTCTCTTGATTCTTCTTCATCATAGATGTTGAAGATATCATCTCCTAGCTGCTCTCCTTTCATGGCCGCAAGTAATGCGAACTCCACTTCATCTCCACCAATGTTGAATTTCAACTTGGCGTTCTTACAATCCACGTTGCAACCCGAAGTTTCTAGAAATGGCCTCCCGAGAATAATAGGAACAGGATAATCTGCGGGAATGTCAAGTACGACAAAGTCTATAGGTAAATAGAAGTTACCTAACTTGACCGGAACGTCTTCCAAAATTCCCACGGGATGGGTAATGGAGCGGTCCGCCATGTATAATCGAATCTTGACCGGCTTGGGCTCTCCAAGTCCGATCTTCACACATAGCTCCAACGGAATGATGCTCACGCTGGCTCCTAGATCACATAAGGCTTCACAAGTGACATCCCCAACTTGAATGGGAATGCAAAATGAGCCGGGATCTCTCAACTTAGGTGGCATCTTCTCCTTCATGATTTGAATAAGCTCCGAGGATTTAGATGTCATCCTTACTTCACCAAAGTCTTCCAGTTTCCTCTTTCTTGACAGGATCTCCTTCAAGAACTTCCCATAGGCGGGCATCCCTAGAATAGCATCAAGGAAAGGAATGTTAATGTGCAGTTTATTTATCAAGTCAAGGAACTTACCAAAGTGCTTGTCTAGATGTGCTCTGGCCCTTGACTGGGGGAATGGAAGTGGTGGTTTGTATGCAGGAGGTGGAACATAAACTTCAGTTTTCCCCTCCGCTTTCTGTGGCTCCACCTCGGTTGGTATCTCGGCCGAAGTGTTCATCGACTACACTTGGACCGAGGTGGTCTTCGTCGGTACTAGCACCGACCGAGACACTGGATCTGCAGTTTTCAGTCCACTCCTCGTAGTTATAGCCATAATCTGGCCCTTAAGGTTGCTTTCCGTCCTTCCTGGAAGCTTCCCTGGATCTCTTGGCGCTTCATTCGCCCTATTAGCAAGTTGTTGTTCAAAGGCCTTTTGGGCCTTCGAAAATGAAGTCAAGGATGTCTCCATAGCACTAAGCTTGATCAAGATAGCCTCCAACACTGCGTCTTTCTTTTCCGGCTGGGACGAACTTGATCCTTGCCCTTGGCTCTTTAATAGAGTAGAAGAAGAAGAAGGGGAAGAGAGGAAAGATTAGAGGAATCGTTAGAATTGGAGTTAGAATGATTGTTACCAAAATTTTGGTTGTTCGCCCTCCAATTGTTGTTGTTGGATCCTCTATTGTTGTTGTTGTAGTTGTTGTTCCGGGAACCGTTGTTGTTGTTACGGTATCCATTGTTGTTATTCCTTGATCCTTGATCTTCCTTCTTGGTTTGAGCAACCAAGAGTTCCTTCAATTGCTTCACGTCATTCTTCAAAGACGCGAGTTGATTGTTGTTTGGCGGAGCATCTTGGAAGTTAACTCTTTTAACTCCGCCTTCACCTCCTTGGTGGGTATATTTCTCCATATGCAAAGCTTGCTTCTCGATACAGTCCCAAGCTTCGTCAATCGCCATGTCCATAAAGGTACCGGCGGAGAGTAGTTGGAGGTTGAACTGGGTGCTTCCGTCCAGTCCCTTGAAGTATATCTCCAACAACTCTATCTTTGGAATCCCATGATGTGGGCAATCCAAAAGAATGTCTTTAAACCTCTCCCATGAATTGGACAAGCTCTCCTTGTCCTTCATAATGAATGCATTAATCTTCCCTCTCATTTCAGCGGTCTTAGAGGGGGAAAGAATTTAGTCAAGAATTCCATAGTCATCTCCTCCCAAGTGCTAATTTTTCCTGAGGAAGAGATTGATACCAAGTAAGAGCTCTATCTTTTAAAGAAAAGTAAAAAGGTCTTAGCTTGTAGTTGTTGTTTTCTATTCTTGAGGGTCTCAAGGTCTCCATCAAGATCTCATAGTTTTGAAGATGTTGATGCGGAGATTCCTTCTCTAGCCCTCCGAACTGGCATTGGCGAATTATGGAAAGAACTTGCGGTCGAAGTTCGTAGTCATGGTCCGCTGGATCTCCTAGGTTAACTCCTGGACGCCTCAGTTGTTAATTGGGGTCCATCCTTTGACCTAGGGTTTGCGGGATTCCTGCAAAAAGAGCGCCTCGGACTGGCATCCGAGGTGGAAGTACCTCGGCCGGGGCGTCAGGTACTGGGACCTACCTCGGTCGAGGGTCTGGAACTGGGACCTGCATCGGTCCAGCATCGGGAACTGGGTCTTCCCTCAGTCGAAGTAGATATTGGTCTCGTAAGGCTGCCATATCTGCTTCGATCGCTTCAGTCCTGGTGCGAGTTTCTTCTTTCTCCTGCCTCAGTTCTTCCCTGCTGAGGCGTAGCTGTTCTAACGCCTCTTTCAATTCGGCCTCAAGATCGCGATTGTCTTGGTTGGCCATCTTCGCTTCTCTTAAGCGTCGTTTATATGTCTTTTCTGGTTCGGGATCATAAGGAACGATTAACTTCCCAGTGCGGGTTCTTCGCATAAACCTAAGAAAGAACCTGCGAAAATCACTCAAGTAGAGTGGTTAATAGACACGGGGGCAAGTGCCCCAAAAGCAAACCGCAACCGGCTCGGTCTAGACCAAGTCCCCGGCAACGGCGCCGAAAACTTGTTCGCTCCAAACGGTGTGTGCAGGCTTTAAATTTATAACCCTAGATGTAAGCTTAAAACAAGGATGTGAAACCGCAGTGTACGGGTCAATCGTAGTAAAAAGCAAGAAATTCCAGGGGTCGATCACAGGGACTTAGTGAAACAAAGTCGGAATAGGTAAGCTTTAGCAATTACTAACCACAAAGCAATTAAAACAATCAAAGATGATAAAAGTCAATAAAGGAAATATGCAATTCTAGGGATTAAAGCATCTAGTTGTGGTTCCAACTCAAGATCTAAAGATAAGCGGACAAAGCTGAGGTTTTTGCATAGGGAAGGTGTTACTAAAGTGGAATAGATTACCTGGTAAGTCTCACTACTCACTAATCTCAAACCGTAACTCCTATTACCGGGTAAGTCTCAAGGAATTAAGATAAGGAACTATAACCTAAAACTAACACTCCAACTAAGGGAATAGAATCAACCTTTACCGGGTAAGTCTCAACCTAACTCACAAAGATGGAATGAAAGCACACTCAAACCCCAATAAAGGATAAACCTTTATTACCTACACTTATGATCTTAGGTAAACAAACAAAGGAATTACCGGGTAAGTCTCATCCTAGGGTTGCATTGAACGAGGAAAGGTGTAATAAGGATAGGATTTGGCAAACTCTAACACTTAACTCTCAGTTTCGGGTCAGATAAGTTACCTCGGTCAGCCAAATTCCACCCCGGCCGAGATGTTCATCGACTGAGCGAGATGCTTAGGGTTAAGGTAAAGACTCGAACTTTCAGGGTCCTACTATGATTAAGATTATTCTATCATTGTTTTTCCCACAACCTTCAGCCAATCACCCTAGAATCACACAAAGAGATTAGCCACTCATCATCATGAAAGTATTAATCAAATATATGGGAAGAAAGAGAATAATTGAACAAGAAAACCTTAAGAGAAAGGCTTCAATAACTGAATCAATTATCAAACCAACAAGGGTTCCTTGGATAGAAATCCAACAAGACAACAAAGAGGAAGGGAATCTAAGATGATCTTACAAAAACCCTTCAAAAAGTTATAAAACCTATAGACTTTCTTCCTTCAACCTTCCAAAAGGTTCTTCAAATCTCCCAACTGGAGTATGGCTGCAACGGTGTATAAAACACGATCGGTGTAAGCGGATGTATGCAGGATGTCGGATTTGTGGCAAATCCGACCCTTTTTATATGAAAATTACTCTCCAAACATAAGATATCTTAGAAAGATCTCTTCCCACTAAAATAGGTAAAATATATGATCTATCATATCTTCTTCCTCCCAGGAGCCAAGCCCAAAAATATAAGATCCTCTTTCCAAAGATAAAAGATCTCAGCCAAGAATAAAATATTCTCGCCGCGTCCCAAGTGTCGCCTCGGTCGAGTCGACTTCTCTGGATCACCTCGGTCGAGGTGAATCTGTAGTCAACCGAGTTGAATCATAACTGAATGTGAAATCTCTCAAATCTGGTCCAAAGTGCATCTTTAATTGATGGCTATGCTTCCTGGATGTTTCCTTATGTTCCTGAATGTAGCTCCAATGACTCCATAGCTCCTTTTGCTCCTTTTTGATGCAAAACGTGCCATTTTACCTACGATTACAACAAAACTAGGTGTAGACCTCAATTCCCGCAAAGGTAGATGAAACGACAATATAATCACATAATATACATACAAACACGCAGATTATTGAAGATAAAACGTCTAAACAAACCCCAAAATATAGACAATAATTCATGCTATCAAGTGCTCACCAGGAAATTCAACGGCAAAAGAGGTATGAGAAAAGCAAGTCCGGGAAATTGAGATAAGTCAATTATAGACTGACCGACGTCAACCGAGGACGTGCAACTGTTGTTTGGTATTGACGAGTTATGTACCGTTAAAAAGATATATTTGTGAATGTATATTTACGAGGTAGCTTTACCGACGCCTTGGAGGATTTCCTCAAGTAGGCAACGACAACCTTCTTGGATGAATTAAAGGTATAAAGAGAAACGTGTTAAAGGTTACTTCTTGGCTGGTTAAGATCAAACTCTGGTCGAGTCAGGGAGTTTGGATCCGTGTTAGAAGAATTAGGAAAGTAAGCGAAAGAAGTTTCTTTTCAATTGTTGTTTTATTTTCTTAAGGAAAGTGGAGAAGGTACTTGGTACTCCATCCGGATGGGACGAATAGTGTAATTAGGAGAAAGAGTTTGCGGACAATCACTTTGGATTCACAAAAAAATGTCGTTATGATTAATGGGTGACAAGAGAATTATTAGAGTAGCGCAGCGGAAGCGTGGTGGGTCCTAACCCACAGAGTAGGAAGCTCAATGGTACAGAAAAATGACGTGTCGAGTTTAAGATGATGGTAGTTGGTGAAAAGCATTTTGATGAGAACAAACATGAGATGGGCTATGCGGAGTGACTATAAACTTTGTGGAGGAACAATATCACCATCACGGTAGAGAGGAAAGTATGTGCAAATAGAGGTTTTAGAAGGTAGTGGTTCCCTATTATGGATCCAAGTGAAGCATGACGGCTTCGTCACATGTCGGCAGATAAGTAGTTTTGGAAGTTAATACCTATTGGGGTACTCTAGAGTCTTTTCCTGATAGATTGAGAGAGGAGTTGATGACGTTTTGAATATATTGTGTGTGGTCTATACGATAAGGCTCAAGTGAGTAGCTAGCATATTAAGTCCAAAGTCATATAAGAAAAAAGCTACGAGAGTATGCTTGCAGCCTAGTAACCATGTATAGAGGAAGCATAGCCTCGGATTGGAGTATACGTGTAATGTTCTTCTGGAACGGAGCCGAGTGCATATGAGTCAGAGGGATATCATAGGGTTGATAGCCCATGGTGTAATGTTAACAACTATTGAGTTGTTATGATGAAATAATGGTGATGTGAGATTACCTTGTGTCTAATACCATCATTCCGGACACATTCTATGTCACGTAAGATCTTGGAAAATGCGTGAGAAGCCTAAGGTGGAGCTATGATATATTAGATATCTGTAGAATAATATGATAACTCCAAGTGAACGCAGAGGATGAACACATGTGTTAGACCCGAAAAGGGTATAGGTGATGATTCCTTATTTGTGGAATAAAACAACTAAGTCATATTAAGAGACAATACCAAGTGAGTCGTGATGCGAAGAGCATAGGCACTTGGTAAAGTTCCGGTGGATGTCTAAGAATTTTGGCCCCGAGTGTGTAGTCAGAACCTTTTTCAGAAGGCCGGAAGCAAGTGATCGCAATGAAAGGAAGGAAGTTGAATTGATTATTCTCCGTAAGGTCATCAAAGGATCTGAAGGTGAGTTGCGTAAGGCAACCATTGAAGTTTTAAAGTAGTTTAGAAGTGCATAATAGTGACGCCTATAGGCCTTGATTCTTTCCAATTGATATAAGGGCCTTATTCTTGTTTTTTGTGTTCCTTACATGATCCATCATTCAACAATAATAAGGAAAAGTGCATAATAGTGACACCTACGTTCTTCTTCTTCTAAGGAGGGTATCTTGATAACAATAGTAATAGATAGTTTTTTCAACTTGCGCTCCATTTGAAGTATCCGCCATGACATCCTTTCCATGCGAATTCCTGCATCTAAGACTTTGTGAAGGCCTTGGGGTTTGTTGTCACCGTCATCCATTATGTGAATTCCCGCAACTTTAATTCTAAGCCTTTGTCAAGGCCTCGGGGGTTTTTGTCACCGTCGTCCATTAGAGGATATGCTTCATCGTCTAGTTGGGTAGGAAAGAATTTATTGTCACCAACTTGAGTGTGAGGTTCATATCATAAGTCTCCGTGGTAGGTTGAGGTGCTCATTAAGTCCTTGTGCTTCGTTATTGGGTGTATTATCGGAAACCACCCATTATATAGGTCCATTTGCAACTTACCACCCATTCCTTTCACAACCACAAAAAACCACCCGTAATAACGGTTTTGTCACTAAAAGACCACGCCTCTTACTCCAAATTTTTGTTAAAGGGGTCCACATTGCAATATTTTAATATTTTCCATCTTTGAATCATGAACCGATTGCATCATCATTTAAAATTCGAGCTGAAGAGGGGTTTCTTTCAAAAACATTTTTTTTTGAAATAACATAACCCAAATCTGGAAACTTAGATTTAGAAGAAGATACGCTTCGATTCATGCCCAATTTTTATGAACCAACGCTCTTCTCCCCCAAATAAAATGAGAGAACCCTAGACTTGGGAACTCATATTTGGAAGAAGATGCACTTCGATTCCGGCGGTGGTGTGGAGGTTTCTTGGTGGTGACGACGCTACATAACTCTCCATCCGCTTCCACCCTTGTCGCTCTCCTTCCAAACCTCCCTCTCTCTTTCTCCTCTCTATGTATCCCTATGACGTACGGACACGGCAAGAAATGGGAAAGCGGCAATACTCAAAAGAATAGTAAAAATAGGAAAATGGTGATGAAAATAAATAATATAAAACTATTGAATTATAGAATTAATATATCATAATGAGACATATATATGAAAATCAATGATATATGAATAGATAAAAATATTAACATGACAACAAAATAATCGAAACAAACGCTTATAATAAACATAAAAATAAACATACTTAATCTTAAAATCTCAAATAAACATACTTAGTTTCAAAATTGAAGAGTGAAACATCCATTTTGAAACAATAACCAAACAACATAATCAACCATGGAAAACAATAATAAAAATTTGTCAATAAAAAAGTGAAAGAATTGGAATAACACATCCAACATTCAATAAAAAAAGATTACACTGTAAATAAGTTATCAAAGGTTCAACATCAATTTATGAAATCATAAGAAGAGCGGATAGAAGAGTCGGCTGGCGGACCAACAACATTTTAACATTAGAAGAAGAAGAAGAAGAAGAAGAAGAAGAAGAAGAAGAAGAAGAACGGTGTCTTGCTTCCGACAACCACAACCTCGTAGATGATCATATGGGGCAAGGTTTAGTCTGAAAAAATGGGAAAGAAGCAGAAGACACAATCCGTGTCCTCGCCGTGGCCTACCTTTGAACCGTGTCTTGACCATGTAGGCCCATATTTGGCAGTGTCTAAGTCATGTCATATCGTGTCCTCATGTCCGACACGGCTGGATAAAGAACTCTCTTCCCATTAGAGGGTTCGTGCATCATAGTTGTATTTTCAAGCTCCAACCCAACATTGGACTCATCAGGATACCATATTTAGTGCAGACATTACACTTATAGATCTAGGGAATCAACACTTGAAACAAAGAAAGCAAAAATACCCAAGCCATTAGTTCAACAAGGTATATAGAAAAATGGGTACCTGCATAATGCATGAATCAAGGCTCGAATAGGGCAGCAAATATTGGGCTTCAATGATAATGATGGACCATCCTCAACACCTTCTACTACACAAGGAACAATCACTAGATCAAAGGCAAAATCATCAAAGGATAAAGAGTCTCAACTATTACCATCAACTACTAGGGAATGAGCAATTACTAGATCCAAAGCAAGAATCATTCAAGAAGAGGTTTCTAGCTTGTTGGCATCATTAGCTTCTAAGGAGACCATTGGTGATCTATTTGTGACTAAGTCTTCCTTATTCACATTGATGTCCATTATGGAAGAGTCATACACGTGTGAGGAAGACAAGAGTGAAGCTTGAAAAGCTTCTAGTTAGTTATTTTATTTTAATACCTTTAAAGCTCTAAACATTCTAAAGGTATTTTATCTTATATTTTTACGATTATTTTAATCTTTTATTTTGAGGATTTTAAGACTATATAAGGCCCCTACCTACACTTTTTAGGGTAGATTTTATTATTTATTTCGAAACTCATTAGTGAGAGACTTGTTGCTTCATTTATGAAGACTTTGTTTTATTCATTCCTATTCCATAAAAAGGAGAGCCTTTGATTGAATCGTTGTGAGTCATTGTTAGGTACGGTTGTTCTTGTGTGTGTTAATCTTCTTAAAGTTTGGTGCTCCTAGTCAATTCTAGTCCCTCCTTGTGCTTGTCTCAGTTTGAAGACTTGTGTAAGGTTGAAAAAGGAAGGTGTAATATAATTCATTGTTCGGGTTTTGATCCAATTGATCAAGGTTCTTGCAAGTGTATCTTAGATCTTTTATTCCTATACTTTCCAATAAATTCATTCATATTCATCTTCTTAAAACTCTCCATATATCATCCATATCTCGCCATTCTTTGTACCTTTGTGTTCTATCGATCTCGGCCTCTAGGTTACTGATCTTGCCCTAGACCTTACGCCAAGATTATTCATGGTTGATGCTTTGTGGACTTTCAATCTAGATCCGTCAATTACGGCTTCAACCCCGCATCAAAGTTGTATTAGAGCTAATCGATTGAAGTTCAACTCAGTCATACATCACGGTTTGAAAAACTTCATGTTGATACAGTTTTGTCATCCAGATTTGGGTAGGTTAGACTCCTCTTTTGTAGCTGATTTTCGGATATGTTATAGTTGGTATTGTATAGTATAATATACTGAAATTTTAGAGGATTCCGAGTTACATTCTGAGAGTGATAGTGTCCTAAAGTTTGTTCCTAGTGCAGTTTTTATAAGTGTGCTAAGTGTTGAGAAAAACTGCCTGTGATGCAGTTTTCTGAGATCGTTTTGAATAGGTATTTGATCTCTGTTGGACTTGGATTTCGGATATGTCGTAGTTAGGATTACATAGTATTATATATCAATATTTGAGAGGATTTCATCAAGAGGTTTAGGAGTTATGATTTTTCAAAGTCGGGGTTGTAAGCAGTTTTCTGGATGTTGCTGAAAAGTGCTGGAAATATTTTGTGATGTGCAGTCATGTTTAGACTTACGTTTAGATACCTTAGAAATATAATCCACCGTTCAAAGTTTAGCATGATTTAGAGTAATATGCATGTTGTGAGGTATCAAAATTTGAAGTCAATCGAATGGTCGGATCTGGATCCATAAGGGTGCAAAGTAGGTTGTTTGTGTAGATTATGAAATGACTCAGAATTTGGCCAAGTATAGAATTTCTGGATTTTGAATCAAACTTTGGAGAATTGTGTAGAAGTTGTTATCAGGTATTTCTGAGGAATTCTTGCTTCTATGCATAGAGTGCATAGCATAGAAGACTTAGAGAGTTTTGTTAGAATTTTTATAGTTTTATTTGGGGCTCGTATCATAGGCTAAAGTTGGATCCTAGTGACCTTTTTGAGAAGTGAGGAGAATGTGTGTTTCTTTCTAGCTTATACCTAACCTCGGAGGCAAAGCTACTATGTATGTTGTCCTCCCAACTCTATTCAGTATCTAGAAAGGACCGACATATCGGGGACTCAACTTCACCCCTTATGCCAAAACGTCTGACGTCTCGCGTTAGAGATACTCTCATCCAGACATGAGCTCTTATTCTCAACTCTAGAGGCCGGCGCCTCTTGTCTACATACGACTTCTGGCGACTCTGTGCCGCCATCATCCACATCCTAAACAACGCTACTCGAGCCATAGCATCCCGAATCTTCTCTGGTGCTATCCCACTCGTACTGCTAGACTTATCCCAACATAAAGGTGTACGGTATCGACGCCCATACAGTGCCTCATAAGAGGCCATCCCAATAGATGCATGTCAGCTGTTGTTGTATGAGAACTAAACTATTGGGAGGTAATCTGACCATCCTTGTCCCTAATCCAACACATCATCTCGCAACATATCCTCAAGGGTCTGGATGGTCCTCTCTGACTGACCATCGGTTTGGGGGTGAAACGTAGACGTCAAGTGTAGACTTGTCCCTAAAGTAGTCTGAATCTGTTGTCAAAATCTCGAGGTCAAAATACTAGGTTAGCTCAAACCATCTACGATGGCGGTTATTCAATTCCCACTACGTAAAACTATACTTCAGACTATTATGGTCTGTGAAGATTTGGCATGTAGCACCATACAAGTAATGTCTCTAGATCTTTAAAGCATGAACTACCGCTGCTAACTCCAGATCATGAGTCGGTTAGTTCTCCTCATACATCTTCAACTGGCGAGACGCATATGCAATCACTCTGCCCTTCTGCATCAAAACACATCTCAAACCTAGCTTGGATGCATCATTGTAGGCCACGAAATCATTAGAATCCTCTGGCTGTGCCAGAACAGGAGCAGAAGTCAAACGCCTCTTCAACTCCTCAAACTCTGGGCACATTGATCAATTCACACAAATCTGGTAGTCTTCCTCAAAAGACTCGTAAGTGACGGTGATCATAGAAAATCCTTCCACAAAGTGTCGGTAATAATCGGCTAAGCCGAGAAAGCTAC
This sequence comes from Fagopyrum homotropicum, assembly GCA_033239125.1. Classification (NCBI taxonomy): domain Eukaryota; kingdom Viridiplantae; phylum Streptophyta; class Magnoliopsida; order Caryophyllales; family Polygonaceae; genus Fagopyrum; species Fagopyrum homotropicum. The sequence goes on from BSWB01000002.1 coordinate 137,749,392, forward strand.
GTACTTCCTTACTGTTCATCAATATCGTCCATGCTGCAACATACTCAATCTTCGCCGGATCAATCTTGATCCCACTGGCAGATACCATGTGGCCTAGAAAAGCAATCCTCAAACATCCAGAACTCGCACTTAGAGAGCTTGACATACAACCCTCTATCCCTCAAAATCTGTAAAACTTTCCTCAGATGACCGGCATGCTCCTCTCTGCTACGAGAGTACACCAGAATGTCATTTATGAATACTACCACAAACTGATCAAGGAAGTCGAGGAAGATATTGTTCATCAACTCCATGGAGGTAGCGGGGCATTCGTCACCCCGAATGGTATCACTACAAACTCGTAGTGTCCGTAACGGGTACGAAATGCCATCCTATGCACATCCTGCTCTCCCCCCTTAACTTGTGATTTTCTGACCGCAAGGAAGTCTTGGAACACATAATCGCTTCTTGAAGCTGACACAACAAGTTGTCAACACGACACAATGAATACACTAGGGCGAATGAAGCCCTTCTCTACCCATTCCTCGAGTTGTCTCTTCAGCTCTAACATCTCAATAGGCGCCATACGATATGGGGCCTTTCAAATCAATCTCATATCACACTTCAACTCAATATCAAAGTTCACACTCCACTGAGGCAGCAAACCAAACGGTTCAATAACACGTCTCTAAGCTCATAAACCACTGGAATATCTTCCAAGGCTGGACTCTCTTCCTCCTTCATGGCATAACATCAGCATCACATGCATGTACTATAAGCCTTGTTGCCCGTATGACACTAATGAAAAACCCGTCTCTTCATAGGTCTTAATCTCGGAAAACCTCTATCTAATCTATCTCAATAGAGACTATAACAGTCTTCCAATTAACATCTAACACAACATGATATCTATCCGTCCCATCCATACACATAATGACCTCCTCATGCACCTATGACATGATAAAGAAGTCTACAAGCAATACACAAGTCCCTACATAAAGGAGACAATCACATATCTCACGGGTTCCTCAAACCCCTAACTGATATCCTTATCAAGGAAGGTCTACCCTCTATTGTATCTAAAATCAATCTATACATGCATCAAAAGCGAAGAGTGCATAGCACCCATATCAAACAAAACTCCACTAGGTAAACCATTAACGAGAATGGTACATGTAACAGCTAACGCCAACAGCTCTATTGTATATCATCACTCAAACCTCGGACCTATGCTCCTCAGGTATCATTGAGGTCATCACCATAGCCTCCAGTTCTACTCTTTTTGTACCGGAAAGAGGAAGGTCTTGTTGAGAAGAAACACTACATTGCTGACAAAAAGGGGCCAAATGGTCTAGTTCACCACATGTAAAGCACGCTATCGGTGCCAAGGAACACTCATGGCGCAAATGATCTGGATCGCCACAGTTGAGACACAGACGTCCCATCTCTGCTACTGATACGGGTGACTCCTCTACACTTCTCAGCTCAAAGACTCTACCCTGAGCTCCTCTAGTGTCAGTGGTACTTCCACCACGACCTCTACCTCTACTCGACCCGCGATCAGATCCCTAAACAAATCCCTACTATGATGCAACTCTACCTTGCCTTGCAGAAGGCAACTCTATGACCTAGTCTACCACAGGTGTAGCAAGTCACTGGTGGGCTCGTACACTTTGATCGCAAATGTCCAGACTTCCCTCAGTTATAACAAGATCTCATCTCACCAGCAGTTTGTGTAGAATGGGGATCACTCACATGTCCATGTGCTAGACTCTATCTACCTCCTGAAGGGTCTACTTCCTCATTCACTAGCTCGATCCGTTGTTTCTTCTTTGATCTAGAAGCTTCAGTTGATACCACAAGATGTTGGTAAACACGGTGTAAGTTTACCCGCTCTTGCAGCTTCATATACTTGGCGTATATATTATCGAAACTCGAGTCCACTCATCGAGACGTAATAAAGCTCTTCATGGTCGTCCTCTGTTATAGGCGATACAACAGCGGAAACTGGTCCCTGACCTATCACTACTAGAGGAAGAGGGGGCATATTCCCACCTCGTTCCACTACATATGTTGCTCTAGTCTGAGCCATTTGTAGAGTATACGCACCTAATCTTATAAGGCTATATATATGCCATATGTATCGGTATATATGTATATAACACATCCACATAATCCATAATACACATATATATACATATCTATGCTTCAGAGATCCATGGAAAAGGTGACGACTTCTCGTACATTGGGCTAGGATCTAATACCAACTCTGTAACACCCCGATTCCGTGGGACTCGGGATGTCACATTGGGCTAGGATCTCATAATGGATCCTGACCCTAGCCTGACAACAAGTTCACTGGACCTTACAACATGGTACTGACAGATATAAAAAAAAATACATAAAACCGTATAAATTGTATAACCAAAGGTAAACAACAACATAGCCGAGTATGAAACGACATCCTCACACAGGAGGGAAAACAAGACATCATCCTCACGCAGGAGGGAAAACATAAACAACCCCAAAACCAACCACCTAATGTACGAGAGTCCTCGGCCTGTCACCCTGCCAGATCACCCAGCAGCGCCTATCCTGCAAACATCTACAACACGGTATGAAACCGTTAGCTAACCATACATATATAAGGTAATGCATAAGCACAAGCACAATCATGAAAGATAAACACATCAGCATGCTATCACACATTTACCCATTTTATCATCTTTATATAATAGTCATCTATATATATATATATGAAAATATGTGACACGAGGACCGATACATCCTCGCCTCTGAGAATGATAGCCATCTGGAGTAGAATCGGTCACACAACCCGTGTACCCAATGGGAGTGGTGTTGTTCCCTCCCCGTATACTAGGTCTGGACTGTCTCAAGAGAACCTCCCACACTCCACGGCGGGATGAAGGGGAAAGGTTATCACAACCACGCATACGGGGCAATCAATAAAACGTAGGTCGGTATATACGACATCACATGCTATCATAGCAACATACAAAGCACACACAACTCATGCAAACACCCAATATAATTAAGGATGACAGCTAAGTAAGTCCTACAGACTTACCTCAACCTCGTACTCAGCTCAACCACAACAACCTCCAATCCGGAGAGAGGGGCACTGCCTAAGAACAAGGCATAAAGATATATCAAACTCTATTCATCAAAGGGGTCACACCTAGACCCAAAAGGGATCCATGGGGATCATAATCAATCTATAAGCCTCACAACTAACTAAACCTTAATATCTCAGCATAACTCACAATTCCTCAAAGCTCAAGGTAGTATCTCATCAACATTCCTCAATCTCAATTCTAATCCTAATTTAATTAATTAACCTTTAATTAATTAATTAGATTTCGCGAGAATAACGTTTTGCCCGCAAACAATTTATAAACCCCCTATCATCAGATTTCATCGAACAAACAACCCATAATCACAAAAATAATATAACGACCATAATGGAATTTCTAATTATCCATTTTGACAAACCTAAAGTCACTTTAGGCCAAATCTCAGTACGGAAAATGAATAAGTTCATAACTTATTCGTTACTAACCCGATTGATGACCTGAAAGAAGATCCGGAATCACAGCGACGCATGCTACACATGGAAAACATCAAATTCACCGGAATGTGAGCGACGGAACCTGCCTAGTGACATATATGCTCGACCAACCCTTCATAGGCTCGGAAATGCAGAAACTCGGTACCGATATGAAGAGAATGAATAGAAGAATCTAGAAACTCAAACGGAATTAAAATTGGATTAGAAACGGAGAGTAGAGATGAGTTTGAAGGTTGAGATAAATCAGAGCTTTTACGAAGAAACGTGAAAGGAAATGAATTAATAAAGGATTTCCGCTATTTATAGTGAAGACGATAATTATCCTTTAGCAAAGTCGATAATTATCCTTTAACCGATCCAAAGGCGGGACGAACCTCCTTATCCAAACTTCTCGAGATTGGAATATTAAATCTGGAATATTGTATTCCTAAGCCGTCTTTCTTAGCCGCTAAGAAACCAAATAGCGACTCTTTTGGCCGTTTTGCCTCTCCATGTTATTTCATATCTAGGACATATCTGATGTCCTGATCATTTCTCTCAACTGCATTTTTATTAATTGGGGCTCCCAAATGCTCCAAATAACACCGGAGGGTACAAATAATTACCCGGGGGAAAAAGTAAAATTTTCCCCAAAAGTCCAAAATTACGCGAGGAACATAACGGTGGGACTCATACTCATCACTTGCGAAATCTTCGCGAGTTATATGTGTTAGCATGAAATATTGTGATATTTTAGGCACGTTTTCTAAGTGTATTTCATCCATATTGATAGTCATTGATTAAACATTGATGCATTTGTGAGCTAGTTTGTCTATAATATCGATATAGAGATCTACACAAGCTTTATGTTGTTTGTAGACAATTAAGAGCTATTTCCGAACGGATTGAGCGAGGATGGAGTTTGATTGAGCATGTCCAAGGATTGAGGACATCTCTAGGAGCTAAGGAAGGTGCTAACTTGAAGAATAGCACGAGGAAAGGAAGAATTACGGTTTAGCCCTAAACCACGCTCTAAAATACGGCCATACTACATTCCACGTTCAAGTCCACGGCCGTGGAACCTTGGCAAGGGAAGTGTGGTTCATTCCAGCAACTTCTACGGCCGTGGAAAGATTGAGACAAACCGTACTAATTTCCACGCTCTAAATTACGGTCGTGGAACCCTTCCACGACCGTGATCTTGGCGATCTTTTACGCCATACTTTAAGCCACGATCTCCTACGCAATTGGGCCGGGCCAATATTTTATCTTACACTATAAAAGGACGGGAGAAGAGAGATTCCGACACCTTCGCTTACGCTTAGACGCACTTCCGCTTACACTTGGAATTACCCTAATTTCGCATTTTGGCGGAGATTGTGATTGAGAGATTTGCGCTTTGCTATTGAGATTTCCGGATTGACGGAAGAGTTGAAGATTCGGAAGATTGTTCGTAAGAAGATTTCGCTTCTCATTTAGGTTTGAATTGAAGACGGATTGACATCCCGTTCTTCCTTCTTATCTAAGATTCGTGATAGTTTGTGTTATTCCAAATCTATTGATATTGTTGTTCTTGATTTGTGGATTTGAGATTGACTTGAAAGTTATTGAAGGTTTTCGGAAGTTTTCATCTTTCATTCTTTTAAACCTTGAATTTTATATCAATATGACTGTTGTTGGCTAAAACCCTTTAGCAATTCTAAGGTGAAGGGTTGATAGTTGTGGCTTAGATGATGATAGATCGATCGTAAACAGATTGGACCCTGAGAGTTAGAGAGAATCGCCGACGAACCTAAACCACGGTCTATTCTTGAGCTTCCACGGCCGTGGAACTCAAGAACTACCCGTAATTTTGTGTTAGTTTACGAAATTGCTTTTACTTTAATCCAAAGTTAAAGATTTGCTTTAACTTAGTCTTGGCTTGCCTTTTGTAGGTGGTAGTGAAGCCTCAACAACCTCTACCTCGATTTTGAGTGTCACAACCTTAATCGGTTTAGTTAGTCTTGATCCTTGGATTACAAGTTTAGGTATTTGATGTTAATTCTTGCCTTTAGATCCTTTCTGTACTGAAGCCTCAACAATCTTTATAGAGAGTGTCTTTTAGGTGGGTTATATTAGGTTTTTGGAACTTCACCGTACGATTACCTTACATTCGTATACCTTTGCATACCTCAACTCTGTCCTTATATCTTTAGTATATCTTGAATCGATTGCCACAGCTGGATATCTGGATCTTTAGGATTGCTGTTTTCCCAATATTTGAAAAGCTTCTTACATTTACTCGCTTGATAATCTATAATTGAATTTGTTCCCCCCAAATCCCTATGTTCGATACTCTGGAATTCTTGCTTAACTATATCGATCCGTACAATGCGGGTTCGCTTGCTTGATTTCTAGTTTTATAATTAAAGCTTATTTGCACGCACGCTAAGTGGCGAACAATATGTCAATTACTATCAACGATTAAGTTAATCAACATTAATTAGAATTCGAAAATCCTAGCTATTACAAATATTTCCTCGTTCTAGAGATAGTCTTCTCTAGAATGGCCTTAATCTCTCTATTTGATATCTCCACTTGCCCTCTCGTTTGAGGATGATAGGGAGTGGCAATCTTGTGAGCCACCCCATACTTGGGTAGTAAAGCTTCGGAATCCCATGATGTGGGCAATCCAACAAAAGGTCCTTGAACCTTTCCCATGACTTGAAGAGGCTTTCACCATCCTTCATCACAAATGCATTTATCTTTGCTCTAAACTCCGCTGTCTTTGATGGCGGACAGAATTTGGTGAGAAACTCTTCAGTCATCTCCTCCCATGTGTTCACTCTTCCGGTGGGAAGCGATTGGTACCACACAAGTGCTTTATCCTTCAAAGAGAAAAAGAAAACACGCAGTTTATAATTGTTATTCTCACATATGGAAGGTCTCAAAGTCTCCATCAAAATCTGATAGTTTTGAAGATGTTGGTGTGGCGACTCTCTCTCCATTCCTCCAAAGCGATTATGTTGAATCATAGTAATCACTTGAGGTCTAAACTCATAATCGCGGTCAGCCGGACCTCCCAAGTGCATGCCCGGATTGCGGGCTTGTTGGACTGGATGTATCCGTTGCCCAAGTGTTTGTGGAATACCCACAAACGGATCAGCTGGCTCCTTTCTTGGTGGAGGTGGTGGTGGCGCATAAACCGGCACTGGCAATATGTTGACGGGTGGTGGTGGAGGTGGATTAATCACAACTCTAGCCTCCCCGTCTCTCTCCTGATTTGCTAGTTGGAATTGCGTTATCATTTCGGCCATGTCGGCTCGAAGTTGCTCCTTTATAGTAACTTGATCAACTCTCTCTTTCCTTAGAGATTCTTCTTGTAACCTTATTTGATCCCGAGTTGCAGCTAACTCGGCTCTAAGATCCTCTACTTCTTGATTATTGGCAACGGCCATCTTCTTGCCTTCTCTCAACTTCTTCTTGTATATGTCTTTTCCTGTTCAGGATCGTAAGGAATGATTTCTTTACCGGCTCACGTTCTTCGCATAAACCTAAGGAAGATCCTGCAAGAACACTCAGCAAGAATAATCAGTAGCAAAGCAAGGAGCTACCAAGCTAGACAACCGTACACTGGATTGGTCTTGACCAATTCCCCGGCAATGGTGCAAAAACTTGTTTGCTCCAAAAGGTGTGTGCGCAAATAAGCTTTAAATTTGTATCCAAGAATAATGTCTAACAATAGTGAACCTGCAGTGTACGGATCAATCGTATTATGGGTTGATATTCCGGAGTCGATCTTAGAGAATCGGTAAGAACAAAGCAGTAAAAGCAATCTAACTTGTATAGCAAGCAAATCAATTATCAATATAAAGAATATTGATGTAACAATAATTGGGAATGTGGATTCTAAAGATCCAAGTATCTGGTTGTGGCATTCGATTCAAGATGTCAAAAGGATATGTACGAACAAAGCTGGATAGCTAAGGTATATGTCTAAGGTAGGTATCGTACGGTGAAGTTCTAACACCCTTTTATCTCATCCAAAGGATTCTACTTAATGGATGTTGAGTCTCGTCAAGAAGAGGTTTTGAGGATAGCATTGTAATCTCAATACAAAAACCAAACTCAAGGAAGTCAAAAGAAAGACAAATGTAAAGGCTTTGGCACTCTCCACCTTAATAGAGGGTTTTGAATCCCCTATTACCTAGAACTCGTAAACTCTCATAACCAATCAAGGTTAAGGGTTATAAAGGGTTAACAAAGGTAGGATTTGGGCAATCTTTAACTTTGGATAAAAGCAAAAGAGAAACGTGCAAAAAAGAGGAAACCACGGCCGTGGTTCTTGAAAAACAGGTTGCGGAAAACCTCGTTCGAGGGTTTCGTCTCACAACTCTCAGGGTCCGATCTATTAACACTCAATTTATCATCATCTATACCACAATCATCAACCCTTCACCCTAGAATCGCAGGGGGTTTAGCCAACAATCATCATTATATTCAATTAAGGATTAAGAAAGGAAATCAAGAATGGCATGCAACCAAGAAGAACAAAAAGAAGAATAATTATAACTCAATAATCAATCTTCAAATATCAATAACTGAATCAAACAATGTATAATCCCAAAATATGTGTTCTCAAAGACAATAATCAAAAATCTAATAAATATCTCACAAAATCTCCAATCTCCAAGTTGGGATCAAGAAAGCTCTTCAATCTCCTCCGATGGTGAAGCAATCAATTCTCGAACGTAGCAAAATCCTCAGTATGGAAGTGAATCCAAATGTGTAGCGTATATGCCGTCCCTCAAAAATGAGGTTGTCGAACCTCCTTTTATAAGATAAAATTAGGTCTAAAGGCTTCCTTCTTTCATTACTGACGTAGCAATAACGAAGCGTTTTTTCCCGAAGAAAACCACGGGTGATGTCATCAAAACCACGGCCGTGGTTTGTCCTGTGATGACTTTCGACCTTCCTTTCCACGTGTAAAATTCAAAGTAATACTAGAACCCCGGCCGTGGAAGTTCTTTCTTGGGCCGTGGTTCTTCCTTTTTGATGCTTTTCTCCTTTGCTTCACTTCATACTTCTTCCTATGATTCTCAAATGCTTCCTAATGAACTCCACATCGACCAATACTCTGTAAATGCTCCTTTTCCACTCCAATTCCATGCCAATTCACCTAAAATCACAATAAAGCTTGTGTAGATCTCGATTCCAAGATAATAGGTGAATGTGCTTAATAAATGCTATGAAAACATGTCCATGTACGTCAATAGAAAGGAAAAAACTACCTATATGCACATCTAAACTACGTCATATTTCATGCCATCACTTACTGCGAGTGGTCCTCCGCCAAGAATGAGCCTGATCCTTCAACAGGGTTTGTGCTGTTTCGAATCGACGTCCATCTAGGCAATCGATCGCCTCCATAGCAGAATCTAGCTATCCTAGCCACAGCTCCACCTCCAATCCAATCTTTCCCATGAAAGTGGGAACCTTCAACTGGTCGAAAGCCTTCAACCAATTGTCGGGCTTTGGCTCCTTCGTGTCAGTCGGCGCTCTAACAATTTCAGCAACTCTAGCAAGCGAGGCAACGACCTGTGTAACTCTCTGCGAAACCTCAGCTAATCTCACGGGAACTGGCGGTGTTGGTGAAGGTCCTCCATTCTTGATAGCCTCTTCAACTCTCTGCACATAGTCGCGATATGCAAAAACTCTGATGGATACTCGACTAGACTCCGTCGATGGTTCTCTTTGTGCACCAGACCTAGCAGTGGTCCCGTTCCCAGCCTCAAAAACAACACTCATAGTAACTTCCTCAGCGAATGCCTCAACGATAGGCGGATCAGCAACTGGGGCCTGGCCCCGACCTCTAGCTAGTGGAGGTCTTCCTACACGTCCTCGTCCACTGATGGCAGGTGGAAGTGGTGGTCGACCCCTTCCTCGCCCATAGCAGATGTAGCTCTAGTACGCGTCATCTGCTATAAGGATAGATATATAAGAATCTATATAGATATAAGGTCACTCTACAACTAAAGCAAAAATCCAGAGAAAGACATATAAAGGCCAACATAAAAGAAACTGCACTGCTGAGATCCGCGGAGGTAGTGGTGGTCGCCCGTACATCTATCCAAACCAACAAGTTTAAAACAAAACCCCTTTTGAAAACATTAGACCCCTTGCGGGTTCTATTTATTTATCCATCCGACTTTTAGAAGATTTTGAGTGCCATTGTTGCCAACCTAAAGCTCTGTTACCATATTGTAACACCCCAAATTATGGGAACTCGAAGCGTTACGAGTTAGGACCTCACAATGGGTCCCGACCCTCAAAGTAGCAACGACAGAACGTGTAACACCCCGAATCCGCGGGACTCGGGGCGCTACGGGTTGGAACCTCACAATGGGTCCCGGCCCTTAGCTTGACAACAATTTCACCGGATCTTGCAACAAGGCACAAATAAAGGCCAAAACCAAATACATTTTATGTAATGCAAAGAAGCCTAAAACCATACAAACCAAAGACTTCAGCCGAGATACAACCGAAAGACCAAATGCCATACACGCGGCATACAATATGTAATGAATACAAAACTCAAACACGACTCCAACCAAAACCCAATCCTAAAATGTACGGAACCCCGGCTGCCCACTCTTCCGGATCTCTCGGCCGCATTCCTAACCTGCAAGGCAATCTTCAACAATCGGTATAAAACCGTTAGCTAATATTCGAAGCATTAGAATCAACGTGAAAGGCACAAACACAAGTAAATCAACATAACACACAATATACACCAAAGCACACAAGTCCGATTTATTATCTTTTTATTATTAAGTCATATCCCGTTCTAATTCAACTTCGGTTGTGACACGAGAGTCACCGAAACTCGCCTCGGTCCCTACTTACCAGCATGGAATGGTACTGATGCATCCGACCGTCTACCAGCACGGGATAGTCGCCGAGAACCTCCTAGCTCTCGCGGGAGCTAGGCAAGTTGTCACCTCCCGTTATCATACACTTGGGCCAAAATAATATAAGGTTGGTAATCCTAATTCCGGTTTGGTTGTTATAAACAATAAAACACACACCACCAAACACACATCAATGCTAATACAAAGAATACGAGCTAAGTAAGTCCGGAGACTTACCTCGTCCCAAAGATAATCCCGCTAACCACCGCTCTCAATTTCCCATAGGAAGGCACTCAACGCCTGGTTAAAACAAGGCACACAATCAACAACTCTCTCATAAGCTAGAAGTCCTTAGACTTCTAGTCCCAATGATCTTGCAAGATCATAAACCACAACTATGCTAGGATAGCAAACTCCTAGTCCTCACGATCTCACAAGGTCATAACTATCACAATACATGCTAGGATACTCTCGTCCTAGTCTCCACAATCTCAAAAAGATCATACAACCATAATCTCAATCTTCATAAGCTCACAAGATCAACCAAACACTCAACACCCTACAATCCTCATAATATAACATCAATACCTCCAACCTTAAAACATTTCACAATCCTCAAACACTCACCTAAGGTCCAAAGCCACTACTTGGCATTTACTCTAAGTTATGCTAGATCCATCATAGCATGATACTAAAACTTAACATAACTAGATCGAGGGGCAAGAATACTCACAAGACGTCAAAAGACGGAAGTCATTCAACGGATGTCGACTTGGACTCGTTAGACCTTTATCGGGCGCTTCCGAACCTAGCACCAAACTAAACAAACTTAGCTTATAAGCAAAATTTGAACGGAATAAATAAAATATACAGGTTTATGAAAACTCGTTTTCCAAAAGCCAACGTTAAATCCCGTGAAAAAGCTTTTCGGGACAATATGAAATTTTAAAACTTGGTCATCAAACCGCAATAAAAACCTTGAGCCGTAAACTGAATTTAATCCAAAAAGGGCGCAACACATAGAGTAAGTAAACGCAAGACTATAACTCGATGTAAAACCCAAGTTTAAAACCCGTAATTATATTTTCCGAGCAACCTATACAACATCATAACCCAAGGTGAAACTCGTTTTCCAAGTCAAGGACACAACAAAACCGCTCATCTATTTTCCGGCCAAAAGACACTTATATGAACATGATCATAAATTCACATTTAAATCCTTGGACAATATTCCATAAATAAATCTGCAGGGGTATATATTGCATAAAACACAAATCTGGAAAGTTAATGTAGATACAAAAGATGGGTTCCAATCTGTAATTATACCATAAATGAGGGGAGCCTTGTTTAAATAACCCAGAAGGGTTTTCTTTGTCACTGCGACAAGGACGCAGCCGCGCTGGGGGGAAAAGAGAAACACAGGCGGCGGGGAAGGAGCAGGGTCGCACGAGTGGGCAGGGGAGAAGGTAAGCGGCACTGGTTCGGGATCCAATCGGCGATTGGCGGCGGTGCGGAGAGGGCGGCGACCTTCTACTGGGTTGCTCATTGGAGGCGCAACAGATGGCTCGATGGATGCCTCCGGCGGTAACTGGCGGTCCCTTGCAGCGGTGGCACGTCATGGTGGCTCCAATCGACGGACGTTCAAGGTCGGGATTAGGCTACAAAATGGTGGCCGGAGATCCGGCTTGGCCAGGGCGTTATGGAGGGCGGAAGGCGGATCCAATATGGCAGCCGCTGGCTCTCGAGGCGACAATAGGGGTGTTGGTTGCGGTTGAATAGAGGAGATGTTCTCCTGTGTGTTGGTGATAAACCAGGAATGAAAAGAAGGCTGCTCCCATCCTTGTTGTCTAGTAGGTGATGAAAATATAAAATCCCTCATCTGTGAATGAGTATCGGGAGAGGGAAGAAGGTATTGCTTGTTGTGTTCCCACCAAGGTTAGTGTGAAAGAGAGATGAAAACTGAGGTTGGAGTGAGCTGTTCATGGGCTTGTGGTGCTGCAAGAAACAAGGGAGGGGCTGGCTGGCTGATATTTGGCTCCAGATGAGAGGATTGAGAATGCAAGATACAGAGGGAAAGGGAGGTCCTGGGCATGCTATCACCAGGGTTTGACGAGGGGTCGAGTGCTGCAGAGTCGGGCTACTGATGCTAGCTAGGCACAATAGACTGGGCGGATAAACAGGCAAGTACAACAATCCGGGAAGAGGAATTAAAAAGAAACGAGAAAATAAAGGAGAGAAAGAAAATAAAATAACTCGATGAGGAAAATAATCGGAACGGGATTTTTGGATCGGAGATTCTTTTCGAAAATTTTCGTAAAATGAAATACGCACAATATATATATATATATATATATATATACTCAAAAAATATAGTTTATGATATAAAATCATTCTCGAAAATTTAAATTACGAAGTACGAATACTTGTAAAAAAATATTTGAGATAATAAAAATATCGAGAAAAACTGGAAAAAATAAATATCGCAATCGCACCAAAATTTTGGGCGTTACAACATATCCCCCTAAAAACAAGTTTCGTCCCAAAACTTGCTATACGCCGAACTTCTCGGTCCCTAAGGCCGAGGTATAAACTCTCACTCTAAGAAGGGTGAAACTTTCTAATCTACATACACAAACTACTCAAGCTACCACCGCAATACATGTCAGGTCATATAGCACATTCCCGTACAGGGCACAAACTACACATATGCACATAACGCAACCAAGGGGAGAACTAGGTCTAACCCGTTGATTCTATCGATTCTACTAGATCCGCATAAACTCAACTAAAGACACTACCCTCCATCTCCTAGTTAGCCTCATCAGTTCCTCGTCTGCCACTAGACCATCATGACTGACAACATGTCTCGAGTCATGTATGCACTCTATCGACTAATACTCCTGAAACACCGGGTGAACACCTTCTACTCTCGGCGACTACGCCAATCGGTAAACCACTTTCCTTACTTACGCTATAATCCCAAAAATGTGCGATATATCAGAAACTCAACTTCCCTCTCGGGTCTTTCTCAATGCAGCATTTCCACTATGTTTCTCTTTGATTGTCTCTAACAAAGACGATCAAATCTTCCCATTTACACAGTTGACTTTGGTTCTTGTCAACTCAACTTTAAGGTTACGTTTCTTCAACTTTTGAAGTAAGTTCCCAATAAAGAAGGAAGTACTTCACTTCCAACAGCTTCTACTAACGAAACACGCATGCTATTACTTTTACATCGTTCCTCAATACTCCATCACGACCTTGTCTTGGAGAATCACTTGAACACTTCAAACCTATCATACCTCGAGGCGATTTCAAACTAGTTGCACCAATGAATCTCCAGTTAACTCTCAACAACTCCATTGTCAGTTTTCGTCCCACTCAATACTTCATTGTTATTCGGAGTAGGTTAGTCATATATGATGTTACTTTGGAGAATCTCTCCACAAATCCAGAAATGGCCAACACACCCAAGAAAACTTGTAACTTCTTTGACGTCCTTCGGGGGTTGTCATCCTGAGACAACTTGTCATACAACTTCTCTCTTCTTTTAGAGTAGATCAAAACATCTTATCCGGGCATTAGTAAGCCCATATGGAGAATCACTACAACTCGTAGTGACCATGGTTTGTCCGGAATGCCTTATTTGCAATATTCCAGTCTCAAACTCTCAATTGGTGACAATCAGACCTTAAATCAATTTTAAAAGAGACTATCGAATCTTGCAACTGATCGAGTAGATCATCTATACTCAGTAAAGGGTACTTGTTCTTCATTGTAATCTTGTTCAGCTCACTGTAATCGATGTACAAACGGAGATAACCGTCTCACTTTTCGCAAACTAGGATTTCCCCATAACAACTTCAAATCAAGAGTTTAAGATATGTTCTAATATGAACTTCAAATCAAGAGTTCAAGATAATGTCTGGTGTTCTCTATGACATTTCACTAATTCTAATGAAATCTTATCACTAAGTTCTTGCAATTTCTCCTTCACTTGCTTCCACAACTCATGTCTCTGCACAAATGTTATTCCATATGGTGCCTTAAACATCGGAATTAAATCAAGCTCGACCTTACATTCTGACGTATTGAAATCCGTGATATCTCAGGTTTCACCTTTTTTTCTTCCCGTCACGTATCGTAATAACCGACACAATCTTGTCTTACCATTTTACAAGTGGTCATGATACTAACGACCTACCCCGATCTGTTGGGGTGACGTCCTTTAAACACGTGTATTGTTCCATCTTTAGCTACAATGTTGACCATTCTCTTCCAAAGATTCGACCTTTCTGGAATTGGAAAGACTTGCTTGAGTCTTCTAACTCCCGTGACCTTATTTAAGTGTTCCTTTAACTTAATCCAATTTCCCTCTTTGATGACATGATTGTAAAAATCTTATAAGGTTCCTCGCTTTTGGTGCAGCCATAGGGGTCCAAACTGCAGGACTTAACCGTGCTTCAAAATAATTGACCTCATCTTCTTCCCTTTCTCTGACATCCCAACACATTGGAGGAACTCTTCATATTTTACGTAAGCTTGCACTATAAACATCCTTTCTTCAAGTAGGTGTAAAACTCACTTCATTCTCTTTTTGCAACGTCAATCCGACAACGGAGGTTCTTGGTCTCAAGCTTTCATGTACTTCTCGTACATCTCACGGCGACATTAAACTTCAAAACATCGGTCTTCTCTTACTCTTGTCGGCCACCTTATGCATCTCTTGGTATTCATGAACAACTTCAAAACTGTACCAGTATGCTCCGTGGAGAAACGCTAGGCAAATTTTTTTTTTTCAACCACATCACTGAAAGATCCACTCAATACTTCACCGAGCACTAACATCATAACTCTAAACTTGTCGTGTTGCCCAAATCCAGATTTCTCGTTTCACGTCATAGCCACTACGGCTTTGCCATGCGAGTCATGGAACTTGACTTAGCTTTTGTTCGTGAAAACATGACATTTATTACTTTAGAACAACCATACCATGCATCCCCTTATATACTCCCCCTTTACGCACAATAACCATAGAAGGCTCATCTTCCTCTTTGTCTTTCCAGTCCCACAAGGTATGCTACTATCACTTGCTAAAAACAATAAATTTCTACATGATTAATATATTTGCACTTCCCTTGATATACCTCTTTACTGCCGACATTCAACCACCACGAATATTCCACGTTCTTTATCCCCTTCTTCATGATCCCAAATCCTGGGTTACTCCTCCCACCTACCGCACCAGTATACAACCCCCACATGTACAGTCTCGATGGTCACCGATTAACTCATTAATGACCCTTTTCAAGATCAACGACTTACCCTCCTACCATACTTCCACGTTACCACACTCCTGAAGGATACCCCTTTCGGTACCCTGCCTTAAACATCACTAGCTCATTTTACTCTTCTTCAAACTCCGTTAGCTTTTTCAACGCTCCTCTCTTCCTTCCGCTTCTGTAAGATAACTATACCTTCCCGACTCTTTCGTGTCCTACGACCCACCTTCATGGGCTTAAACGTTCTTCATACTGTTTTGCAAAAGTACTTCTCAAACATTGTGACCTTAATTAGCATACACTCGCGTTCCTCTTGGTTGGTATATTTAGTCCTTCGATCAAAGCTCCTTTTTTCGTCTTTCATCTCCTTGGAAACTTCATTTATACACACTTCCCCCTTCTTGGCGTTTCTTAGCCTTGTCATCATAACGAAAACCGGCCAACTCCACGTGAATCCCCACCATGCCCTTCTTCTCATAACTCTGGTAATGTTGACACTTCACTTATTGGTACCTCGTAAGCTTAACTTACAGTATCTTACTCTTTCGCAATTGGTTCGTTCACTCTTGCTCACCTTGACTCCAATGCTTATGAGCTTCTAAGGAAAGCTTCACATCTTAATTGAATACCACATTCAACCTTGCTAGAATGTATTTCTCCTCCTCTCGATATGCATCCTTGGTTTATCGTCACGCCACTTAGAAGAATCTTCATTTTGTTGTCTCGAATTCGCAGTGATGTCCATCCTTGCTTCCTTGGAACCACTCCCATAACTTCATGTTGTTTCCTTGCTTGCATGACTTCACTCTCAATTTCTCTTAAGTTGTCTCGAATTTTCCTTCCACTTGTTCGTCCTTCATTTGTGTCATCTCTAATCCTCCTCTTCGACGTCCTTTTAAAGGAATCCGAGAAACGCCATGATGCTCGTTAGCATGAAAAGTTCAACTTGATATTTGATTGTACTCCTCCACATATGAACGCTATCCCAAGCCAACCACATCGTCTTTAAAGGTGATGATACTATACTTCTCATATTTTCTATTAGGTCCCATACTATCTACTACTATATATAATAAGAATCCGCATATATGACTATATAGGTCCTATATCCATTTCACTACTAATATGCCAAATCCAGAAAATACATTACAACAATACAAGGCTCAAAAGCTAATAAGATCCTATCATAAACATATATGAGCATATATCAATAAAAGGTCATGCCACTACTATACATAACAAGCCCATCATACATGGGTACAATCCACAAGGATACCTATCAACTCCATCATACATAACTACAATCCACATATAATATACATATCTACATATATACATATATATACCAAGATCCAATAAACTAAGGTGCCGAGATCCGCGGAAGGAGTGGTGTTCCGTACATTCTACCCCGACTCATGCATGTGATTTTGAAAACGAAAAGTCAAAACCTAGGGCTCTAATACCACTTTTGTAACACCCCGAATCCGCGGCACTCGGGGCGCTACGGGTTGGGACCTCACAATGGGTCCCGACCCTTAGCTTGACAACAATTTCACCGGATCTTGCAACAAGGCACAAATAAAGGCCAAAACCAAATACATTTTATGCAATGCAAAGAAGCCCAAAACCATACAAACCAAAGACTTCAGCCGAGATACAATCGAAAGACCAAATGCCATACACGCGGCATACAATATATAATGAATACAAAACTCAAACACGACTTCAACCAAAACCCAATCCTAAAATGTACGGAACCCCGGCTGCCCACTCTTCCGGATCTCTCGGTCGCATTCCTAACCTGCAAGGCAATCTACAACAATCGGTATAAAACCGTTAGCTAATATTCGAAGCATTAGAATCAAGGTGAAAGGCACAAACACAAGTAAATCAACATAACACACAATATACACCAAAGCACACAAGTCCGACTTATTATCTTTTTATTATTAAGTCATATCCCGTTCTAATTCAACTTAGGTTGTGACACGAGAGTCACCGAAACTCGCCTCGGTCCCTACTTACCGGCATGGAATGGTACTGATGCATCCGACCGTCTACCAGCACGGGATAGTCGCCGAGAACCTCCTAGCTCTCGCGGGAGCTAGGCAAGTTGTCACCGCCCGTTATCATACACTTGGGGCAAAATAATATAAGGTCGGTAATCCTAATTCCGGTCTGGTTGTTATAAACAATAAAATACACACCACCCAACACACATCAATGCTAATACAAAGAATACGAGCTAAGTAAGTCCGGAGACTTACCTCGTCCCAAAGATAATCCCGCTAACCACCGCTCTCAACTTCCCATAGGAAGGCACTCAACGCCTGGTCAAAACAAGGCACACAATCAACAACTCTCTCATAAGCTAGAAGTCCTTAGACTTCTAGTCCCAATGATCTTGCAAGATCATAAACCACAACTATGCTAGGATAGCAAACTCCTAGTCCTCACGATTTCACAAGGTCATAACTATCACAATACATGCTAGGATACTCTCGTCCTAGTCTCCACAATCTCAAAAAGATCATACAACCATAATCTCAATCTTCATAAGCTCACAAGATCAACCAAACACTCAACACCCTACAATCCTCATAATATAACATCAACACCTCCAACCTTAAAATATTTCACAATCCTCAAACACTCACCTAAGGTCCAAAGCCACTACTTGGCATTTACTCTAAGTTATGCTAGATCCATCATAGCATGATACTAAAACTTAACATAACTAGATCGAGGGGAAAGAATACTCACACGACGTCAAAAGACGGAAGTCATTCAACGGATATCGACTTGGACTCATTAGGCCTTTATCGGGGGCTTCCGAACCTAGCACCAAACTAAACAAATTTAGTATATAAGCTAAATTTGAACGGAAAAAATAAAATATACAGGTTTATGAAAACTCGTTTTCCAAAAGTCAACGTTAAATCCAGTGAAAAAGCTTTCCGGGACAATATGAAATTTTAAAACTTGGTCATCAAACCGCAATAAAAACCTTGAGCCGTAAACCGAATTTAATCCAAAAAGGGCACAACACATAGAGTAAGTAAACGCAAGACTATAACTCGATGTAAAACCCAAGTTTAAAACCCGTAATTATATTTTCCGAGCAACCTATCCAACATCATAACCCAAGGTGAAACTCGTTTTCAAAGTCAAGGACACAACAAAACCGCTCATCTATTTTCCGGCCAAAATACACTTATATGAACATGATCATAAATTCACATTTAAATCCTTGGACAATATTCCATAAATAAATCTGTAGGGGTATATATTGTATAAAACACAAATCTGGGCAGTTAATGTAAATACAAAAGATGGGTTCCAATTTGTAATTATACCATAAATGAGGGGAGCCCTGTTTAAATAACCCAGAAGGGTTTTCTTTGTTACTGCGACAAGGACGCAGGCGCGCTGGGGGGGGAAAAGAGAGACACATGCGGCGGGGAAGGAGCAGGGTCGCGCGGCTGGGCAGGGGAGAAGGTAAGCGGCACTGGTTCCGGATCCAATCGGCGATTGGCGGCGGTGCGGAGAGGGCGGCGACCTTCTACTGGGTTGCTCATTGGAGGCACAATAGAGGGCTCGATGGCTGCCTCCGGCGGTAACTGGCGGTCCCTTGCAGCGGTGGTACGCCGTGGTGGCTCCAATCGACGGACGTTCAGGGTCGGGATTAGGCTACAAAATGGTGGCCGGAGATCCGGCTCGGCAAGGGAGTTATGGAGGGCGGAAGGCGGATCCAAGACGACAGCCGCTGGCTCTCGAGGCGACAATAGGGGTGTTGGTTGCGGTTGAATAGAGGAGATGTTCTCCTGTGTGTTGGTGATAAACCAGGAATGAAAAGAAGGCTGCTCCCATCCTTGTTGTCCAGTAGGTGATGAAGATATAAAATCCCTCATCTGTGAATGAGTATCGGGAGAGGGAAGAAGGTATTGCTTGTTGTGTTCCCACCAAGGTTAGTGTGAAAGAGAGATTAAAACTGAGGTTGGAGTGAGCTGTTCATGGGGTTGTGGTGCTGCAAGAAACAAGGGAGGGGCTGGCTGGCTGAGATTTGACTCCAGATGAGAAGATTGAGAATGCCAGATACAGAGGGAAAGGGAGGTCCTGGGCATGCTATCACCAGTTGACGAGGGGTCGAGTGCTGTAGAGTCGGGATAGTGATGCTAGCTAGGCACAATAGACTGGGCGGATAAACAGGCAAGTACAACAATCCGGGAAGAGGAATTAAAAAGAAACGAGAAAATAAAGGAGAGAAAGAAAATAAAATAACTCGATGAGGAAAATAATCGGAACGGGATTTTTGGATCGGAGATTCTTTTCGAAAATTTTCGTAAAATGAAATACGCATAATATATATATATATATATACTCAAAAAATATAGTTTATGATATAAAATCATTCTCGAAAATTTAAATTACGAAGTACGAATACTTGTAAAAAAAAATATTTGAGATAATAAAAATATCGAGAAAAATTGGAAAAAATAAATATCGCAATCGCACCAAAATTTTGGGCGTTATAGAACGGATCTTACAACAAGGCACAAACCCGACCCCGTCCTATAATGTACAGGAACCCCGGCTGACCACACCATCCGGATCACTTAGTAGCATCCTGAACATGCGGAATATTTGATGACATGATTTATGACGTTAGTTTAAGCATTCATTTAGATAGTTTTTCCCCTTATTCATGCAAGATTTGGCATTAGTTGTGGCGTTTAGGCTTAATCGAGTCTTATTTCTTGAAAAGACGTCCACACGAGCTTTTGTCGGTTTTGTAGGTATTTTGGGGAGCTTGTGAACTTAATCGATACATTCGAGGATCATTCATTGTGGTGGCACGCATCCGGACTCCCTAAGGAGCAAGCTAGAAGCAAAGAAGAACACAAAAGACCTTGTTGGTGCATGCCTTGCACCAACTCATGACTTCGTTATCCAAGGAGGGATTTCTGATGAAACCACAGCCTACCTGGCAATTCCATGCCCGTGGTTTTGGCCCGTGGTTTCTGTCAGCACAGCCATGACACTTGTCACATGATTTCTTTGCCCGACCTTTGCTTTCCTTGGTTGAGTGTGGACTTGGAAAAGCCTGCATGCTGGCTTTTGGACTGGGATCTCATCATCCGTTGTAGGGGGAGCCTTGGAAGAAGAAAAAAAACACTCTCATTTGGGAGAAGAGAACATCATCAAAACTTAGATCTAGAGTTAGACTTTGAAGGGTTTTTAGTGATTTTTGTTGAGAAGCTATTGGAAGCATTGTAAGGAACGTTTTGGAGCTATTTTTAAAGGGTTGTAAGTCTTGTTTAAAATCATATTCAGCTAAGATTACTTGCTTCTTTTCACTCTTATTACACTTTCCTGCTATGGAAACAATGTATGCTTGCATGATGAGTTTGGATCTTGAAATGCATGTTATTGGTTAATTAGTTGTGATTCTAGGGTGATAGAATGATGGTTATGTAACACCCCCTCTTAAATCAAGGATGTCACATCCAGTAGTTTGAAAAATTCAAAACTCCCAAAACTACCCAAGGCTAGTAGCAAATTATTTGCGTAAAAATAGAACATAATTAAATAACCATAGGGAAATATTTTCATTAATCACCACCAATTAATTGGAAGATTATGAAATTAATTAGAGAATAAAAAACTAATCTTTCAATTAAATGGGAGATTATGAAATTTATTTGAAAGAGAATAAAATACTAATCTACCAATTAAATTGGAAGATTATGAAATTAATTAGAAAGAGAATAAAATACTAATCTTCCAATTAAATGGGAGATTATAAAATTAATGAGAAAGAGAATAAAATACTAATCTTCCAATTAAATGGGAGATTATGAAATTTATTAAAGAATACAACACTAATGTTGTGAAATCCCTCTCATCAATAATTGATTAACACCTACAAACGTAACCGAAGATTAATGAAATCGAAGCCAATCGAATATTCATTTTGGCTTTTCAAACAACGTTTTTATAGATGCAATAAATATGAAATCGTTGCAGAATTAAGTATGGGGTGGGGTATTCACAATATCTTTGCATGATTGCATCTAGGATAGTTTCATATTATTGTCACATGTTTCATTTTGCTTTTCATTGTACATATTTATCTCAAAATTTCCAAAAACATCACAACATTTTAAAAAATTTTGTGCTTCTTAGTTTGGATATGACCCTTATGATGAGATTGTTTTGTGAATTGGCTATGGATGGCCTTGTGTGTTGAAAGAATTTATGCATATGTGGACTTGAATACTTCTCTTGAATCCCATGTATGAATTGTGGTGAAGATTGTTGTCTAGGTTGGATTGAGAATTGATTATCGAAATCGCATGCTAGTTTTTACACATCATCTAGGAATGATTAAGGCATTCATTTCTCTCTTCTTCTCATCTTGATAATGTTGTTTGAGCACCTCACTTGATATGAAATTTGACCTCTTTTGACCCATCCAGGAATAGGAGCATGTTAGTGTGATGAGTGTGTGAAAGACAAGTGTGGGGTGAAATTGTTGATGAATGAAGTGTTGAATCTGTTGTGAAAGTGTAGAAAAAAATATAGGTTTGGGGACGTTGGTTTTGATGACGAGTAACTCTGCACCATTCACATAATCGGGTGTTTGTGTCTTGCCAAAGTCGGATTACCGATAGTCCTAACGAGCCTTGGTATGTGTGCTCGGTGTGAGGCACCTCGGAAAAGTCTCGAGGTCCGCTAAGCACCTAGGTTCGACTTTTGTACACCAATGTCATTGTCTCAAAAATAAATGAAAGAAAAAGAAGAAAAAGAAAAGAAAAAGATGGAGAAAAATATACACTTATGGTGGAGTTGAGCAAAAATGAAGTTGTGGAGTTAGTTCCTTTTCCGGATTAGCATCACATCACCTAAAAATTCCCACCTTTGACACGTTTCTTGGCCTATTCTTTCTTAAGTCGTTTAAGACCTCTATGCACATGTGTTTTGACTTAAATGATTTTGATTTGATATCTTCATGATCATCTAGACATTCTCGATTTACTTTGCATATATAATTTTGAGTTAAGTATGATTATCTTTAAGTGAATTTATTCTCTTGATACATATTTGCTCATCCTTTGCCATGAACATCACTATCAAGGTGATCTATGACTAGAAGCACAATTGCAAAAATATTTTCCGTTTTTCCGCATTCATAACTCATGTCATCTTGTAGCTTATTTTTTACCTTGATTGGGTACAAGCTAGTGGCAAGTATGGGGTATTTTGATGACATGATTTATGACATTAGATTAGGCATTTTTTTAGATAGTTCTTCCCCTTATTCATGCATGTTTGGCATTAGTTGTGGCGTTTATGTTTAATCGGGTCTTATTTCTAGAAAGATGTCTATTGGACTTAATCGATACATTCGAGGATCATTCCTCATGGTGGCACGCATCCGGACTCCCTAAGGAG
Source organism: Fagopyrum homotropicum (assembly GCA_033239125.1). Taxonomy (NCBI): domain Eukaryota; kingdom Viridiplantae; phylum Streptophyta; class Magnoliopsida; order Caryophyllales; family Polygonaceae; genus Fagopyrum; species Fagopyrum homotropicum. The sequence goes on from BSWB01000002.1 coordinate 137,772,566, forward strand.
CAAGCTAGAAGCAAAGAAGAACACAAAAGACCTTGTTGGTGCATGCCTTGCACCAACTCATGGCTTCGTGATCCAAGGAGGGATTTCTGATGAAAACCACGGCCTACCTGGCAATTCCACACCCGTGGTTTTGTCCCGTGGTTTCTGTCAGCACAGTCATGACACTTGTCACGCGATTTCTTTGCCCGGCCTTTGCTTTCCTTGGTTGAGTGTGGACTTGGAAAAGCCTGCATGTTGGCTTTTGGACTGGGATCTCATCATCCATTGTGGGGAGACACTTGGAAGAAAAAAAAACACTCTCATTTGGGAGAAGAAGAAGATCATCAAAACTTAGATCTAGAGTTAGACTTTGAAGGATTTTTAGTGACGTTTATTGAGAAGCTTTTGGAAGCATTGTAAGGAACGTTTTGGAGCTATTTTTGAAGGGTTGTAAGTCTTGTTTAAACTCATATTCAGCTAAGATTACTTGCTTCTTTTCAGTCTTATTTCACTTTATTTCTATGGAAACCATGTATACTTGCATGATGAGTTTGGATCTTGAAATGCATGTTATTGGCTAAGTAGTTGTGATTCTAGGTTGATGGAATGATGATTATGGCTTGGACTATGATTGAATAGACTTGAATGTACCTTTGGATGACTTGCATGCTCGAATCCTAACCCCCGACCATAATCACGGCTTGTTCCTCCTAAACCACGGCCGTGGTTTCGTATGATCAACCCGTGGTTTTGCTCAGTTGTGCTTACATTGATAAATTTGTATGTTAGGATGTTAGATTATTGAAATCCTAGTGTTTGTTAAGCCTTATCTAGCTTAGGGTGACCTAATGCTAGAAAACTGAGTGAGGGAAGAGACTTACCCGGTAATTCCCGATCTTAGTTACCAAAGATGATGAACTCTAGGTAGTAGTGACCCTCGCAAGCCGTTATTTAATTGAGTATGCTAGGATTGTTGCTTAGGACTTTCCTTCCCGAGACTTACCCGGTAAGGAGAGGTTTGACCCCTAGATAGTTATCCGGTTTGTGTAGAATTCCCAACCTTAGGTTCCTAAAGACTTACCCGGTAATAGGACCTCAGGTGCGGGATTAGTGGACCTTGAGACCTACCCGGTAATTGTACCCATTAGAGAAACACCCTTTCCCAACATACCACAGCTTGTCCAAGGTTTATTAGAAGCTTGAGTTCAATGTCATAACCGGAAGTCCCAATCCCTAGAATCCGTTTTTCTCTCTTTGATCACATGTCTTCTTCTTGTGTTGTTTGTTTGTGCTGTTTGATTGATTGATAATCTTGCATGATTTTGATCTTGATTGATGACCATAAAAACCCAACAAAAAACATCATGAATTTCATTTATTTATTTCCTTTTCTTTTCTTAAACTAGATTTGTATTATCCATGAACACTTGTTTGATTTGATTTCACCTTAGTCTTTGTGTTCGACCTCGGAGTACTATCCTTGCGACAAAACGACCCATACACTGTGGGTTCGCTAGGAGTTAGGAGAATATATCGAGTTATAAATTGTAAGACGTTCACGTGGTACATTTCTAGCGTAACAACATCTACAACGTCGGTATAAACCAATAGTTAACATTCTATATATCAAAAAGATGGTAAAGGCACAAACACACATAATGTAAAGTAAAACAGATAGCATGCTCATACAACAGCCGGGTATTATCTTTCATTAGGTTATATAATTACTAATTCAACTTATGGTTGTTACACGAGAATCGCTACGACATCTCCTTCGTCCCCTTCACCAACATGAATAGAATGTATGCATCCTTCTACCACCTGCAAGACTGGTCGCAAGAGCACCTCCCAAATTTCCCATTCTGAACGGAACAAGCGGTAACCGCCCGGTTATACTACACTTGGGCTAGTTAAGGTATAACAAAGGTCAATCCTAGTTCCGGTTATCTAAACAACACAAACAAGCCAATTCAATCAAACCAATACACGGAATGAAGTTAAGTAAGTCCAAGGGACTTACCTCACTTAGATAACTCAGCAAACAACTCAGAAACCTCAAGAAAGAAGAACGGAAAGCTTATTCATACATGTAATACCCGGAAATTTATTCCGAGTTAAACCGGATTCCGACCTTTTGTTTTATCTTTTTATATGGCACTTGGTATCATGAATCGAAGTAAGGGTTATATTATGTGGGAAGAGTTACCATTAGTTTTATATATTTTAAAAGCTAAGCAAATAAATGACAAGGCCATGTCAAGCGACCATCAGCCCACACCCTTGGGGCCTTAGTCCTTGCAACGAATAATCAGGCCCAACATGGAAGAAGCTCAGCAGTGCTTCACTTCCACACACGTTCCTTCCTACACCGAACATATACTTGCATCTTGCCCATCAACTGGTTCATGTGGATATGTCTCCACAACTGCCGCTCACCGGCCCAGAAATGAAGTAGCTTCAACCGCTATATACGTGTTGATCACCTCGTGAGATTCTCGTCCACAACTTCCTTCAACGTTTATGGTCTTCCTTCAAAACTGCGTCATTAATACCCCTACCATTGATGACGCACCTTCTCACCTTACCCAGCCAAACCTGCATCTTCCCTACCTTCGAGTCCAGATACACCACGCCTCTCACAACCAAACAACCTTAGCCGGCGACGCCCATCTCCCCTCTTTCTTCGATCATCGAAACAACGTATGAAGACCTATCCTGCACAGAGTTACAACGCACCCTTCTCAACACTAGGATGACCACCAGATCCTTGCTAGAGCCTTGTGGGTTAGCGATATTTGAAGCTTATGGACGGCATCTCTTCTGGCAAACTTTATAGCCCCTTCGGCATATGCGGCAGCAACCAGTGGGTCTCCAGCGTCAACAGCCAGCGCGGGTAGACATCCCTGTGTCGAGCCACCATCTCTCCTCCGTTACAATCACTTAACACGAACCAATAGCAGTCGATACATAGAGTCCACGCTCAGCCTTTACGCCGCAGGTGCGCCCAGCTCTACCGGGGGTGTGCTTCCTGGAGACAGTGGCCAAGCTTCCCCTCTCCTGGTGCATTCAATCTGGAGCAAGTACGGACAATAGCCCTCCTGTTATGTGCAACATCCAACTCGACAACAACCTAATGCCATCTACTTCCTCCCCTCGAGTTTTGGAATCGGGTAAGGTTGATACCCTTCTCTCCTTTTCACTTACGTCCATGTATTCCATACCTAATGAGTGCCTTGTATGTCTCCTAAATCTACCCAGAACCGCCATGGAGAAGCAGTGAGGATATACGCGTTTTCTGAGTTTTTAGGAAACGACGAGCAGTCATCTTTGAGTCCAATTTTGGGTAAGCTAGACTCTCCCTTTTTGACTGATTTTCGGATATGTCTTAGTCGGTATTGCATAGTACATCATACTAAAATTTTAGAGGAATCCATGTTAAAGTTTGACAGTTATGGTGTTTCAAAGTTGACTCCTCATACAGTTTTTATAAATGTGCTGAATGTTGAGAAAAACAACATGTGATGCCGTTTTGTGAGATAGTTTTGATTAGACTTTTGATCTCTGTTGGACTTACATTTTGGATATGATATAGTTGGCATATTGTTGTAGAACATATTAAAATTTGGGATGAATCTAGCAAGTGGTTTAGGAGTTATGATTTTTCAAAGTTGGGACCTTAAACAGTTTTCTAGATGTTGCTGAAATTGCCAAGTGCTGGAAATACCTGGGTTGTGCAGTCATGTTTGAGCTTAAGTTTGGATACCTTAGAAACGTAATCCACCGTTCCGTTTTTAGTATGTCATAGAGTGTCATACATAGTTTAACATATCAGAAATTGAGACCGATCCAACGGTCGGATCTGGATCCATAGGAGCTCAAAGTAGGCTAGTTGAGCTGTTTGGGAAAGAACTCAGAAATTGGCTAAGTATAGATTTCTGGATTTTGGAACCATCTTTGTAGATTTTTTTAGGAGTTGTTATTGAGTGTTTGTGAGAGATCTTTGCTCCTAGAAGTAGTATGCATATCATAGATGACCTAGAGATTTATTTCGGAATTTTTATATATTTATCTAAGCCTCATATCTTAAGTAAAAGTCGGAACTTAGCGACTTTTTGTGAAAATCAAGAATGGTGTGTAACTCTTATAAATCTTTAGCGAACTTTTCCTTGAGGGCTAGATGGTGAAAATAGGTTCCAAAGGAGAGTTGGAAACTATGTTATATAAAATCCTGGAGTTTCGGGACAGGGGTAAAATGGTCATTTTACCTTAAGAGGGCTTTTTAGTCTTTTTCTCTTGATGAGGTTGTGCATCATAGAAGTTATAAACTTCTAAGAATATGAGACGTATATTGATCCACTTGCCTTGTATAACAGGCGGTTGAGTTTCTACGGTTACAAACCGAGTCGAGATAACGAGATTTGAGTTTTGATACAGGTAAGTCCTTTGGGCTTACTTAGCTGACTTCTAGATATGAGTGTGGATAATGATGGTGGTGTGTGAATGAAATGTTTATAGTTATATTTTAGCAGTAATTATCTACCGACCTATACTTTGGCCTAAGAGTAATGGGCGGTGGCATTCTGCTCAGTTAGCCTGAGGGCGCTGGGGGTTTCTTTAGGGACTAGTCCACACTCGGTTTGTAGTGATGCTAACGGCGGAGGTAAGCTAGACCTACACCCAGTTGGATAAGGAACGGAGGCGAGAACTCTTAAGATTCTCGTGCCACAACTTTAAAACTGGATAAAATGGATCACCTACGATATCAGATAATAACCAAATTGTGTGCCAGCATGATGGGTGTTTATATTACCTTGTTTGTGTTTGTGCTATCGTTATTCTGCTTTTATTTGGATTGTTAGCTAACGGTTTATCCGTGTTGTAGATTTGTAGAGATAGACAGTTGCAGAGAGATCCGGAACGGATGGTCAGCCGGGTCCACGTACTCATTAGATGGGGACGGGGGAGTCTCCCATACAGCATGCATGTTATGTATATGTTTAGGTTTTGTAAGGCTGTCACATGTGTACATTCATACAATAAAAATATTATGTTTCGAAATTGTTTTTAGTACATTTGTGCCTTGTTGTAAGATCCAAGTAATGTTGTTGTTAAACCAATGTCGGGACCCATTGTGAGGTCCTAACCAGTAGCTCCCCGAGTTCCGAGAACTTGGGGTGTTACAACATGGTATCAGAGCCAGGTTGGCAACAATGGCACTTAAAATCTTCTGAAAGACCGAATGTATAAAATAACTAGACCCAAAAGGAGGGTAAGATTTTCAAAACGGATTTCTGTTTTTACACACATGCATAGTCGGGTTGTTGGGTTGGTAGTACCTTGGACCACCATCGCTCCGTGGATCTCTGCAACTTGGAACGATAGCTGAGTTAGTATATAGACTTATATTGATAGGTTTTAGTGTAAGATTGTATATATGTGTGTGTAGCATGTTAGTATCCTAAAGGATATCTTGTATTCTTTAGTTGTGATATCATGAAGCGATTAGCGCCTCATGATAAATCGGTAACGAATTTGAAGAGTTTTCCACACGAGATAAGGGATTCAGACCAAGATTGAGTATGATACTCTGGTGGACGTCCTGGTGACCTTATAAATCATCCGAAGAACGGGTGGGCAAAGCAGTAAAGATGTTGAGATAATTTTTACCACCAGTACAACCGGATGAGAAAGAAGTTCCCGAGTCAGCTTAGATAGAAGGAATTGAAAGTCATGCAAGGGACTTTGTCGTATGAAGCCGAGAGATGAATTTGAAGAACCATGCAGGAGACAACAAGAGCGTAGAATGGAGATAATAATGGAAAAACAAGAATCATACAGAACGGAGTACAAGCAAGAATTGTGGAGTAAAGGACGTTACAATCAAGGCGGACGCCGCCATAAGCAAGCATGGGCATGAGAGTACAAAGAAGATAGAGTGTTGACCCAGTTGTGAGAAATTAAAAGGTACAAAGATAGAGAGTGAGTCTAATGACGAGAAATAAATTCTGGAACCATGGAAGCATGTGGAGTCCTTCAAGGATACGAGAATTTTGAATGAAACTCCGATATAAGTATCAAAGAAACTAGAAGTCTAAAACTGAGATAACGAATGTCTATAAAGGTAGCAGGATCAAAACAACACCAATCAAGGGGAACAATGTGGGAAAGTAATTTTGGTGGACTAGAGAGAGTCCACAATAACTTATCATTCACCTACAAGTTTAAGTTACCAACATTGACGGTCATAACGGAGAACCGTAAACAAACGATGAACAAAGTAAGAAGAATCGTGGAGACACACTTACGAGTTATTGTGGAAGCCTTGTTAAACTCCTTGACGGCAGATGAATGTTAGTACTAGACTCAAAAGAGTATAGTGACCCCATAAGAGAACAAGAGAAGTGCAGACTTGGAAGGAGCTGAAGGATTGGAGAAAATAGATTTCACCAAGTGTATCAAACTCCAAAAGAGATAGAAGAACCATAAGTCCGTGATCTTATAGAAGGTCAACTACAGACTAGTTGGTAATAACTGAGACATAACACGTGCGGGTTAACTAGTAGTAACTGGTTGGCAGATAAGGAGGATAACCATAGAATTATGGAAGAATTTTATAGACATCTGGAGGTCCCTTTAAGAGATCAACGGCGACAAATGTGAATTTAAATTGGTACACGTGCTAGTAACCTTAATAGTAAGATGGAGTGAGTTAAGTCAGTAACTCTAATTAAAAACTTAAGAAGAAAGACTAGACGGCCAGGAATGACCCCCTTATGTTATTTGAGACCAAGGGAATTGTGTAAGTGATTTACATACCACAAATAGTACAAATGGATTCTAAAAGGAGAACTAGAGGAGTAAGAAGTATACACTCTTGATAAGATTCTATGTCAGCCAAGACAGAGTGTGCGTATCACTTCATACAAGGAAGAAGGATGATTCTCCTACGATATTGGCGGAAGACACCCTTGTGACTAAGAGATGCACAGAATGAAGACCTACAATTGAGTGTAAGAGTGAAGATAGAACCCCACAGGTATAGAGAAGTTTGACCTCGTCAGATAGATAAGAAGTGGTGAGGAATCACGACGCTAGTATCAAAAGGAGTAGGAGGCCGGTAGCAGAGTCAATAGAGTTCGACGGAGAAATATTATAAATAACGCTAATGAAGGAACATGTGAGAATGACTTAGGGAAATCGAGAAAGAGAGTTGGCCTAAGGAAATGGAAGTGGGAAGGATAGAACGAACTAACGAAGGGGAAAAGATTAAACGAGTAGTTGATACTTACAAAATTTTATGCCAGTAGAGCATGAGAAGAGGGAGTTCAGGATGTTGAAATAAGTCAACTATAGACCGACTGACGTCAACGGAGGACGTGCGAGTGTTTCTTTTGGTATTGAGGAGTTATGTGCCGTTAAGAAGAGATATTTGTGACTGTAAATTTATGAATTAGCCTTACCGACGTCTTAGAGGATTTCCTCAAGTAGGTATTGACAACCTTCTTTGATTAACTAAAGGTATGAAGAGAATTGTGTTAGAGATTTCTTACTGGCTGGTTAACATCAAACTCCGGTTGAGTAAGAGAGTTTGGATCCGTGTTAAGAGAATTCCAAAAGTAGATGGAAGAGGTCGTCTTCCAACCATTATCTTAGTTCCTTAAGGCAAGTAAGGAAGGTGCTTGGTACTTCATCCGGATAGGACTTATCGTGTATTTGAGAGGAAGAGTTTTGGGGTCAATCATTTCTGACTCGCGGAAAATGTCCTTATGATTTATGGGTGATAACAGAATTATCAGAGTAGCACAGCGGAAGCATGGTGGGTCCTAACCCACAAAGCAAGAAGTTCAATGGTACAGGAAAAAAAAAACGACGTGTCGAGTTTAAGATGATGGTAGTTGGTGAAATGCGTTTTGATGAGAACAAACATGAGATGGGCTATGCGGAGTGACTATAGATTTGGTGGAAGAATTGTACCACCATCAAGGTAGACGGGAAGGTACCTACATGTAGAGGTTATGGAAAGAGATTGGTACCCTATTATGGATTCCGGTGGAACATGAAAACTTCGTCAGATGTCAACAGATAAGAAGTCTTGGGAATTAATACCTACAGGAGTATTCAAGAGTGGATTTTCATTGGAGGGAGAAAATAATTAACGATACTATTAAGGTATTGTGCGTGGTCTGTACTAGAAAGCTCCAAGTGCGTAACCGCCATTCTGAGTCGAAAGATACATAAGAAAGAGGAGTGACAAGAGTATAGTGGCAACCCAGCAACCGTACTTAAAGAAAGCATAACCTCGGAGTGGAGTACGTGAAGTTTGTATCGGAATCGAACCGAGGGGCGTTCGGCGTCAGAGGAATATTCTCGGTCCAGTAAATGTGTGGATATAAAAGTGCCATGTGAGATCACCTTGTTTCTACTTCTGTCATTGCGGACACATTCTATGTCACCTAAGATCTTATATACTGCGTAAGAAGTTTGAGTTGAGTTAATGATAAAAAAAAAAAAAAAAAGAACGCAGAGAATGACTACCGGATTTAATTGTTCAGTTATATCAAACTTAAGACCCAAAAGGAAGTAGGTGCTAAATCATTAACGGAGGAAAGACCCGACTGAGTCACAATAAGGAAACATGACCAAACGAGTTATATGACAAAGAGCATTAGGCACTTAGTAAAGTGCCGGTAGATGTCTAACAACTTGGTTTCAGAGTTGATAGTCGGGATCTTCCGAAAGGTCACAAGTGAGTGGATTCAACGGGAGGAATAAAATTTTATATCTATTTTGGTAGAGACATCAAAAGAGCCGGAATTGAGTTAGAATAGAAATTGTTGATATCTTAAAGTAGATTGAAAAGTTACATATAGACTAACATCCTTACCCATACTAGAGGGTGTACACCTAGTGTTCCACGTGTCTCAGTTGAGAGAGAACCTGACGGATCTAAGACCTGTCATCAACGAGGAGGATTTGATAGTTGAAGCTAGACAATGATTATGTAGAGTATCCGGTGACCATCCAGGACGCATAGTACTAGACACCATGTTATAAAAATATATGTTACGGCAAAGCTAGTGATCTAGATGAGGAGCTGACGAGGCTATCTAAGAGACAGAGACTAACCTTAGGAGTAGTTATCATGAGTTACTTGTGGAGCCGCCGCAACCCCTCACCGACATGTTAGTACTTGTGTAGGAATTATCTGACGATGTAAATACTTATGTGTGTGGATGTTTGTCAACTTCTATGGTCTCTGAGTGATTCTTGCATGCTAGAAAGTTAGAACGAAGATTCTTTAGCAGAAGAATTATATATTCCAATTCTACTTATAGAAAGTTATCGGAATGACGTTCTTCATTCTAAGTTTCGGGACGAAACTTATTTTAAGTGGGTACTGATGTAATACCCGGAAATTTATTCCGAGTTAAACCGGATTCCGACCTTTTGTTTTATCTTTTTATATGGCACTTGGTATCATGAATCGAAGTAAGGTTTATATTATGTGGGAAGAGTTACCATTAGTTTTATATATTTTAAAAGCTAAGCAAATAAATGACAAGGCCATGTCAAGCGACCATCAACCCACACCCTTGGGGCCTTAGTCCTTGCAACGAATAATCAGGCCCAACATGGAAGAAGCCCAGCAGTGCTTCACTTCCACACACGTTCCTTCCTGCACCGAACATATACTTGCATCTTGCCCATCAACTGGTTCATGTGGATATGTCTCCACAGCTGCCGCTCACCAGCCCAGAAATGAAGCAGCTCCAACCGCTATATACGTGTTGATCACCTCGCGAGATTCTCGTCCACAACTTCCTTCAACGTTTATGGTCTTCCTTCAAAACTGCGTCATTAATACCCCTACCATTGATGACGCACCTTCTCACCTTACGCAGCCAAACCTGCATCTTCCCTACCTTCGAGTCCAGATACACCACGCCTCTCACAACCAAACAACCTTAGCCGGCGACGCCCATCTCCCCTCTTTCTTCGATCATCGAAACAACGTATGAAGACCTATCCTGCACAGAGTTACAACGCACCCTTCTCAGCACTAGGATGACCACCAGATCTTTGCTAGAGCCTTGTGGGTTAGCGATATTTGAAGCTTATGGACGGCATCTCTTCTGGCAAACTTTATAGCCCCTTCGGCATATGCGGCAGCAACCAGTGGGTCTCCAGCGTCAACAGCCAGCGCGGGTAGATGTCCCTGTGTCGAGCCACCATCTCTCCTCCGTTGCAATCACTTAACACGAACCAGTAGCAGTCGATACATAGAGATCACGCTCAGCCTTTGCGCCGTAGGTGCGCCCAACTCTACCGGGGGTGTGCTTCCTGGAGAGAGTGGCCAAGCTTCCCCTCTCCTGGTGCATTCAATCTGGAGTAAGTACGGACAATAGCCCTCCTGTTATGTGCAACATCCAACTTGACAACAACCTAGTGCCATCTACTTCCTCCCCTCGAGTTTTGGAATCGGGTAAGGTTGATACCCTTCTCTCCCTTGCACTTACGTTCATGTATTCCATACCTAATGAGTGCCTTGTATGTCTCCTAAATCTACCCAGAACCGCCATGGAGAAGCAGTGAGGATATACGCGTTTTCTGAGTTTTAGGAAACGACGAGCAGTCATCTTTGAGTCCACTTTTGGGTAAGCTAGACTCTCCCTTTTTGACTGATTTTCGGATATGTCTTAGTCGGTATTGCATAGTACATCATACTAAAATTTTAGAGGAATCCATGTTAAAGTTTGACAGTTATGGTGTTTCAAAGTTGACTCCTCATACAGTTTTTATAAATGTGTTGAATGCTGAGAAAAACAGCATGTTATGCTGTTTTGTGAGATAGTTTTTATTAGACTTTTGATCTCTGTTGGACTTAAATTTTGGATATAATATAGTTGGCATATTTTTGTAGAACATATTAAAATTTGGGATGAATCTAGCAAGTGGTTTAGGAGTTATGATTTTTCAAAGTTGGGACCTTAAACAGTTTTCTGGATATTGCTGAAATAACTAAGTGCTGGAAATACCTGGGTTGTGCAGTCATGTTTGAACTTAAGTTTGGATACCTTAGAAACATAATCCACCGTTCAGTTTTTAGTATGTCATAGAGTGTCATACATAGTTTAACATATCAGAAGTTAAGACCGATCCAACGGTCGGATCTGGATCCATAGGAGCTCAAAGTAGGCTAGTTGAGCTGTGTTACACTAAGATTGTGATGCGCAAATGGGTTTTAAATTTATAACTCGAACTAAATCCTAAACTATCTAGCGAAACCCGCAGTGTACGGGACGTTTGTAGTAGGGATAGTATTCCGAGGTCGAACACAAAGACTAAGGTGAAATTGATTTGGTTTGTGATTGAGTTTAGTAAAGACCTAGATTGAAAGAGAAGAAAGAAATAAAGAAATGAAAATCTCAAATATTTTTGGTTGGTTTTTGGTGATCAATCAAAGATCACAATTCATGCAAAGTAATCAATCAACTATACTATGAATCAACACAAATAAACAAACTAAACAAGATGTGAATCAAAGAAAGAAAAGACGGATTCTAGGGGTTGGAAGTTCCGGTTATGGCATAGGACTCAAGCTATTTATTCATTTCTTGGATTAACTATGTTGGGGTTAAGTGTTTCTAAATTGGGATCAATCACCGGGTAGGTCTCATGATTCACTAGTCCATTCCCTAGGTCTCATTACCGGGTAAGTCTCTAAGAACCTAAGGGACGGAATTCTACTCAAACCGGATTGTTATCTAAGGATCCAACCTATCCTCACCGGGTAAGTCTCGGAAGGGTTAGTCTTAAGCTACCATCCAGCACACCTAATCCAATGGCGGCTTATTAGGCTCACCACTACCTCAGGTTTGTTATCTTTGGAATCTAAGAGTAAGGATTACCGGGTAAGTCTCTCCTAACACTTAGTTGCTAACACTAGGTCACCCTAGGATAGATTTAACTCGACAAACACTTAGGATTTCAACATTCTAACAATCTAAGACTAGATCCACCGAACCAGGGAAAATCACGGCTTGTTCTACCTAACCACGGCCGTGGTTTGACAAGAACCACCCGTGATTCCTAATAGAGGCTACGTTTATGCATACAAGTCATCCAAAGATAAATTTAAGTCCGTCCTATCATAGCCCTAGCCATAACCATCCTTTCCTTACCCTAGAACCTCATCTATTTAGCCTACAACATTCATAATAGAAATCGAAACAAGCAAACATAAAATCATGATATCATTTGCAAGATGATGAAGGAAAAGAGATGAACAAGTGAACTTAAATCAAAACCAAGCTGAAAATAGACTTAGAGTAACTCACAATCCTTCCAAAAGAAGGTTCAAATGGTTCATACACTCTAGAAATAGAATCAGGAATTCTTGGTACAAAAACTATCAAGTGTGGTAATGGTGTGTGTTCTTCTTCTCCTCTTCAATGGAGCTCTTCTTCTTCCTCTTTGACACTTTCCTTCCTCTTTGACACTTTCCTTCCTAGAAAAACTTCTTGTTGAGAGAATATTTTTGTTGAAGGATAATGGATAATGGAGAGCTGCTTCAAGATGCTTCTCACAGCCCATGAAGGACCACTTTTATAACAAACTTGCATGAGTTGGCCATGAGAGTCGTGGCACAGCTGTCACAAGAATCTGGCAAAATCCACGGGTGATTCCACGGCCGTGGAGTGTCAGAGAACCGTGATTCTGTGCAGAAACTTTGCCTTGGATCATTAAGCTGTGATTTGGTGCATGGCTAGTGTTGGCAAGGTTTCATGAGTCCTTCTTAGCCTTTAGCTTGTATCCTAATGAGTCCGAGGGTGTGTCGTCTAGATGAACGATCCTCAAACGTATCGTTTTAGCTCCTAAATCTCCCGAAATACCTACAAAGCAACGCACAAGTCCGTGTAGACGTCTATCTCGACAAAGTGCGTGAATTACGTGCAAACGTCGTGAACTAGTGCTAAACCACGCATGAATGAGTGAGAAATCTATCTAAATGATTGCCTAAAACTAAGTCATAAATCGTGTTATCAAAATACCCCATACTTAAGGTTTGCTCGTCCCCGAGCAAATTCCCAACTATAGACTAAAAGATGACATGATTTATGTATGCAGAAAAATGGCAAAATCTTTTTGTGTTTGTGCTTCTACTATTGGATCACCTTCATAGTCATGTTCAATGGCAATCGGACAAGCAATTATGTATCAAACCAATGAAGGCATGGAAAGACAATTGTACTTAACTCAAAAGCATGCATGAGATGTAAGGATGAAGAGGTCAAGAAGATCAAGAGTATATCCAATCTAGATTACTAAGTCTTACAAACATGCAAGTAGGTCATAAGGTCTTGTGACATAAAAGGCCAAGAAACGTTGCGATTGGGTGGGGAATTCTCTAAGTTATGTGATGCTAATCCGGGAATGGAACTAACTCCACATCCTTGTCCTCGATCAACTCCCCTCAAGTGTATATTTTTCCCTATCTTGCTTTCTTTTCTTTTTCTTTAACTTATTTTTGAGACAATGGCATTGGTGTACAATAGCCGAAACCTCGGTGATTAGCCATCCTCGGGCTTTTTCTATTTTTCGAGGTGCATCCACACCGGGCACACATACCAAAGCTCGTTAGGGCTATTGGTTTATTTGACTTTGGCAAGGTACCAACACCCGATTATGTGAAGTGTACCGAGTTACTTGTCATTTAAACCAACGCCCCCAAACCTATATTTTTGGCTACACTTCCACAATAATTTCAGCATTTCATTCATGACATTCCTTTTATCAACAACTTTACTCCACACTTGCTTTTCACACACTTCAACACACTAGCATGCTCCTATTCCCGTATAGGTTAAAAGAGGTCAATTTTATATCAATTGAGGTGCTCAAGCAATCATGATCAAGATGAGGAGTAGAGAAAGATGAAATGCCTCATTCATTCCTAGATGGTATGCAAGAACTATCATGTAATTTCGACTTTCAATACTCAATCCATTCTAGGCAAACATCATGATCACAAATCATTCATAGAATTTAAGAGAAGTAGTTCAAGTCCACATATGCATTTATCAATTTAACACACAAGGCCATCCATAGCCAATCCACAAGACAAGATTCATCATTAGGATCATATCCAAGCCTAGAAAGCACAAAAATTTTTAAATTTTCTGATTTTTATGGGATTTTCGAAATATGTATATACAATGCAAGACATGTGAAGATTTTAGACTATCCTAGATGCTCATCATGCAAAGGATCATGCAAACCCCACCCCATACTTAGAAACACATTGTCCCCAATGTGTAAATGAAGTAGAGAGAGTGAAAGAAGGTTCTCACAATGTAAAAGTGTTTTGCTATGGTATTTGGAATTTCTCAAGTGAATTGATGTTGGATGATCCTATCAACCATGGTAGAGAGCTCTAAGCATCCATCAAAGCTTCGGGACCCACGCTAGGCACCGCTAGCCATCCAAGTTCCGCGTCCGCTCCACCCATAATTGGTGAGGGTTTCATCATCATCATTCACATGCCAAGAAAGGCTTCCAATGCCACTAATGCTCTAGCACACACACGAAGTAGACAAAGCACACACAAAGATAGAGAAATCTAAAAACGAAAATAAAACGAAAAAGGAAAAATGTTACCAATGGGTTGCCTCCCACCAAGCGCTTCTTTAAGGTCATTAGCTTGACCAAACTCGGGAGCGTCTATTCAAGGTGAAGCGGGGCAATCATATCCACCGGAGCTCCCGGAATATACTTCTTCAAGCGGTGCCCATTCACTTTGAAATTCCCACAATGCTCCCCTCCTATCTCAATAGCTCCATGGGGAAAAATCTTTTTCACCACATATGGCCCGGTCCATCTTGATTTGAGCTTTCCGGGAAAGAGCCTTAGCCTTGAGTTGAAGAGAAGGACAAGGTCGCCTTCACTCAACTCCTTCAGGATGAGGCGCTTGTCATGCCATCTTTTGGTCCTCTCCTTGTAGATCCGGGCATTCTCATAAGCTTCCAACCGGATCTCCTCAAGGGCGTTTATATCAAGTAACCTCTTCTCTCCCGCCTCCTTGAGGTCAAAATTTAGCCACTTAATGGCCCAATAAGCTCTATGCTCCATTTCCACCGGAAGATGGCAAGACTTGCCATAGACTAATTTGTAAGGAGTGGTTCCAATTGGTGTCTTGAAGGCGGTCCTATATGCCCACAATGCGTCATTGAGCTTCATAGCCCAATCCTTTCTAGTTCTAGACACCGTCTTCTCAAGGATGGCCTTGATCTCCCGGTTTGAGATCTCCACTTGGCCACTAGTTTGGGGATGGTAAGGTGTTGTCACCTTATGAGTCACCCCATACTTAGCCAAAAGTGACCCAAAATTCCTATTTGTGAAGTGCTTCCCTCCATCACTAATGATCACCCTTGGTGTTTCAAACCTAGGGAAGATCACCCGGTTGAAGAACTGCACCACCACCTTGGCATCATTTGTAGGAGAGGCGATTGCCTCCACCCATCTTGACACATAGTCCACCGCCAATAGGATGTAGAGATTGCCACATGAAGAAGGGAATGGTCCCATGAAGTCCACACCCCATACATCAAATATTTCGACTTCTTGGATGTTGTTCAAGGGCATTTCATTCCTCCTTGAGATGTTGCCCGTCCTTTGGCAAGCATCACATGCCGCTACAAAACCTTGCACATCTCTAAACAAGTTAGGCCAATAAAAACCGGATTGCAATACCTTTGCACACGTCTTGTGTGAGCTAGCATGGCCTCCACATGGTAAGGAGTGACAATGCCGGATCACACTCTCCACTTCATCTTCCGGTATGCATCTTCTAAACATCCCATCCGGCCCTCTCTTGAATAGAAGTGGTTCACTCCAATAGTAGTGCCTCACATCGTTGAATAACTTCTTCCTTTGTGCATATGTTAATCCGGGAGGTACTTCCTCACATACTAAGTAGTTCACGATGTCGGCATACCATGGCTCACTTCCTCTAGACACTTGGAACAAGCATTCCTCCAGCATTTGCAATTGCTCATCCCGGAATGAGTCATCAATTGGGATGTCATCTCTTTTAACCTCTAATGGTGGGAGTCTACTAAGGTGATCCGCCACCGAGTTCTCGGATCCCTTCTTGTCCCGTATTTCTAAATCAAACTCTTGAAGAAGAAGGATCCACCGAATCAACCTTGGTTTGGCATCCTTCTTTGTAAGTAGATAACGGATCGCAGCATGATCCGTATAAACTATGACCTTCGCTCCAACAAGGTATGAGCGGAACTTCTCAAATGCATACACAACCGCTAGCAACTCCTTCTCGGTGGTAGCATAATTGAGTTGGGCATCATCTAGCGTCTTGCTAGCATAATAAATGGCATGAGTGCGCCCTTCTTTCCTTTGCCCTAAAACGGCCCCAACGGCTACATCGCTTGCATCACACATGATCTCAAATGGTAGACTCCAATCCGGAGGTTGCATAATAGGTGCGGAGATCAAGGCGTTCTTCAACCTACAAAAAGCCTCAAGACAATCTTTGGAAAAGACAAAATCAACATCTTTCATTAGTAGGTTAGTGAGGGGCTTAGAGATTTTAGAGAAATCTTGAATAAACCTCCGGTAGAAACCGGCATGCCCTAAGAAACTCCTTACCCCTTTCACCGAGGTAGATGGTGGCAACTTCTCTATTGTTTCAATCTTGGCCCTATCAACCTCAATGCCACGGTTAGACACCAAGTGTCCTAACACAATTCCTTCACTTACCATGAAGTGGCATTTTTCCCAATTTAAGACAAGATTTGTCTCCTCACATCTTTGCAATACTAATGACAAGTTAGCCAAGCAATCATCGAAGGAAGAACCATAAACAGAGAAATCATCCATAAACACTTCCATGATATTTTCTATATATTCCGAAAAGATAGCCATCATACACCTTTGGAAGGTGGTGGCTGTATTACACAACCCAAATGGCATTCTCCTATATGCAAAAGTACCTCATGGACATGTAAAGGTTGTTTTCTCTTGGTCATCGGGGTGGATGGGGATTTGGAAGAATCCACTATAGCCATCTAGATAGCAAAAATGAGAGTGTTGAGCTAACCTTTCTAGCATTTGGTCAATGAAGGGGAGAGGGAAGTGATCCTTCCTAGAGGCCATGTTCAACTTCCTATAATCGATGCACATCCTCCACCCCGTAACCGTCCTAGTCGGGATTAGTTCATTGTTCTCATTAGTCACTACGGTCATCCCACCCTTCTTAGGAACTACATGAACGGGACTAACCCACTTACTATCCGAGATAGGGTAGATAATTCTCGCATCTAGCAACTTAATGATTTCCTTTTTGACTACCTCTTTCATTATAGGATTTAATCTCCTTTGATGTTCAATAGAGGGTTTGTGGTTATCTTCCATCATTATCTTATGCATGCACAAAGATGGCTTAATGCCAACCAAATCATCAATAGTATAACCAATGGCTTTCCTATGCAATCTTAGTTCATGCAACAACTTAGCAAGTTCATCATCACTCAAGCATGCATTAACAATCACAAGATATGAAGAATTTTCATCAAGAAAAGCATACTTCAAATGAGAGGGGAGGGGTTTGAGTTCAAGTTTAGGAGGACCTTTATCGATTGGAGACGATCCAAACAATGTTGGATGAGATGAATCCAAAACAAATGAAGACCCTCCAAGGCTCCTAGAAGCTTGATCACCATCAAGGGCTGATCCAGGGAAAACCACGGCTGAAACCACGGTTTCCTCATCTTCCACGGCCGTGGTTCTTGCTAAGCTTGCTTCCCGGAGTTGTCCAGAAAGTTTGACGGCCGTGGAACATAAATCTCGACCGTGGAACTTGCAGCTGTTCAACACTTCTTCGTAGCCTTTAAATCCAACTCTTGGCTCCTCTTCCAATGCTTCCAAGGCATTGATCTCTTCATTGCAAGCCTCCTCAACACCATCTTCCATCATACTTAAGGTAAGAACTTTCTCCAAGGGATCCTTGATCAAGATCGAGCTCACAACTTCTCTAGATTTTTCATGCTCGATTATGTTGAAGACATCCTCATCAAGGGTTGGCCCTTTCATCATTGTGGACAACTTGAACTTGATGTTCTCTTCTCTAATGTTGAAGGAGAGAGTCCCGTTCTTGCAATCCACTAGGCATCCGGAAGTGGCTAGGAAAGGTCTTCCTAAGATGATAGGAACCGGATAGTCCGCCGGAATATCCAAGACGACAAAGTCAATTGGCACATAGAATCCTCCTAGTTGCATCGGGATGTCCTCTAAGATCCCATCCGGGTGAGTGATAGAACGGTCCGCCATATAGAGGGTCATCTTGACCGGTTTTGGCTCTCCTAGCCCAACTTTGTTGCAAAGTGCAAGCGGTATGATGCTTACACTCGCCCCAAGATCACAAAGGGCCTCGTACTTCACATCTCCCACTCCAATTGGGACACAAAAGGAACCCGGATCTCTTAGCTTGGGAGGCATCTCCTCCTTCATTGTTTGGATCAATTCCGAGGATCTCTTAGTCATTCTTATCTCCCCATACTCCTCCAACTTCCTTTTGTTGGAGAGTATTTCTTTCAAAAACTTGCCATATGTCGACATTCCTAAAATGGCATCCATGAACGGAATGTTAATATGCAATTTAGACATTAGTTCAAGGAACTTACCAAAGTGATTGTCCAAACGAGCTCTTGCTCTTGATTGTGGGAATGGTAGTGGTGGCTTGTATGGAGGCGGTGCCACATAGGTTGGCTCTACATCCTTGCTCTTGCCTCCATCTTCTTGCAACCTTCCCTCTTCTACCGCTACTTGCTTTCCCTTAGCATTGTCCTTGGGCAAAGGATCCTTCATACTCAACCCACTCCTCGTTGTGATAGCCAACACTTGGCCTCTTGGGTTGTCTTCGGTTCTTCCGGGAAGCTTTCCCGGATCTCTATGGGCTTCACCCGCCTTTTGGAACACTTGTGCTTCCAAAACCTTTTGGGCTTTAGAGATTGAAGTCACGGTGCTCTCAAGGCCACTCAACCTTCCTAGCAATTGCTCAAACATTATTTCGGTTCTATCCTTGTGTAACACCCCGATTCCGCGGGACTCGGGATGCTATGGGTTGGGACCTCACAATGGGTCCCGACCCTTAGCCTGATAACAATTTCACTAGATCTTACAACAAGACACAAATAAAGGCAAAACCGAAATTCATTTTAATGCAATGATATGAACCCCAAAAGAAAACAACAAAAGACTTCAGCCGAGATACAACGCTAAAGGCAACCGCCATACACGCGACATACATAATACCCTAAACAATACATAAAAACAACCCCCAAAACCCATCCTAAAATGTACGGACCCCGGCTGCCCACTCTTCCGGATCTCTCGGCCGCGCCCCTAACCTGCAAGGCAACTACAACAATATCGGTATAGAACCGTTAGCTAGCATTCAAGGCATTAGAATCATGGTATTGGCACACACACACATAAGACATCATAAACACACAACATGTTCCAAAACACACAATCCGGTTTATTATCTTTTTATTATTAGGTCATATCCCGTTCTAATTCAACTTCTTTTGTGACACGAGAATCTTAAAGATTTCGCCCTTGTCCCCTTTCACCATACGGGTTTTTACTTGATGCGGATCAGCATCACCCGATGGGCTGGTCGCAAGGCACCTCCTAGTCATCCCCATTTTGGACTGGACAAGCGGTCACCGCCCGTTATCATACACTTGGGCCAAATATAAACATATAAAGTCGGTGGTCCTATTACCGGTTTAGATGTTATAACATAAGCAATAAACACACACATAAACAATAAACACACACCACCAAACACGCATTAAAACTAATACAGAGAATACGAGCTAAGTAAGTCCGAAGACTTACCTGTCCCAAAGCTAAACCCAATAAATCCCGTACTCGGTTTCACGTAGGAAGACGCTCAACGCCTGACCAAACAAGGCACACTATCAGTACTAACCAATAAGCTAGAAGCCTTCGGCTTCTAGTCTCCCAAAACCTATATGAGGTCACAATCCTAGCATTCTAGGTCCAACTCCTAATCTCGAAGATCGTCCTTTGATCGTACCGGAAACATCACAATACTCATAACCATCCAACAACTATATACGGTTCAAGGCCACTACTTGGCATTTCCACTAAGTTATGCTAGATCTATCCTAGCATGATACTAATATTAAACATAACTAGATCGAGGAAAAAGGTAACTCACACGACGTCAAAAGACGGAAGACGGTCTATGGATGTCGACTTGGACTCATAAGGTCTTTATCGGGGCGCTTCCGAACCTATAACCAAAACTAGACAAATTTAGCTCGTACGCTAAATTTGATCGAAGTATATATAATATATAAAAACTAAGGAAAACTCGATTTCAAATGCCCTCGTTAAAAACCCGCAAAAACCCTTCTGGGCAAAATATGAACTTCTATAAACTCGGTCATAAAACTGTAATTAAAACTTAAGCCATAAACCGAATTTAACCCAACAAGACATAATATATTGCATTTCAATAATAGGAATATCCCGTAAACAAAATCCAAGGTTCAATACCGCTAAGCCATTCCCGGGGAAAAATACTAACACGCGTCGTAAACCCGCAACCCAAACTCCGGGCCGTAAATACGGAACTCAAGAACTTAAACCATATCCCGAAAATAAATTTTGGCCAAAACATAAAATATATATTCCAGCAGGGGCATAAATTCAAATTCTCAAAACTTGGGCCAATTTCTAATATTAATTTCTGCAAGGGTATAAAATGCAACTTCAAAAGATGGGGTCAAAACTGCAATTATGAAATATGGGTACTTTTCTGCAATTATATCAAAAGTAAGGGGCCCTGATTTAATTAGGTTAAAGACTCTCTCTTCAACCTATGAACAAGCGCTGAAGTGTTGAAGGAGGGAAGCAGGCCGGCGGCGTAGAGCAGGGCATGACACAAGGGGCTTTCGGTGGTGTGGCTTCGGCAGAGATCGGCTCCGGAAGCGCAACACAGAGACGGCTCCACCGGTGTGGCTCTCCGACGAAGAGATGTAGGCAGAGGGGTTCCCTGGTGGTTGACGACGGTGGAGCACAGGGAAGGAAGGTGACTCCGGCAGGAGAGGCGCGGCAAGGCACTTCCTTACGGCGAACAAAGACCTCGAGATGTTGCCGGCTCTTGTACTGTTGTTGCTGTGCTGATTCGACACAGAAGAATGAATGGAGTAGAGGAATGGGGATTGAGTTGTTGGGGTCCCATGGTGGCCGTTCTCATCTCCGGTGGTGCGAATGCAAGGCAGCTCGGCTCCTCTGGCGATGCTCCAGTGGAGGAGGTCCCGGTTGCAACAAAAAGGGAGGAAGAACAAGGTGGCGAGGTTGCTGTTTGCAAGGGAAGAGACCCAAAGAGAGTAGGGTGAGGCTGCTAGAACAGGAGGGAAAATGAGGGTGGCGTCACTTGTTGTGGAGAGTAGAGGGAGAGAGGAGTTTGAGCAAGGGTCAGTGCAAGGTTCAAAAGAGCAGAGGGAAGCTGCTGAGGAGATAGGCAAAAGAGCAGAGGGGAGGACTTGCGTGAGAGAGGCAAAAGAGCAGAGGGGACGCAGGAAACGAGGCGTAGGTGCACTCATCAACCAACAAGCTAAGGAGAGATGGAAAAAGAAGAATAAAGAAAAAGGGAAAAGAAATAATATAAGGATAGACTCGTTCTCACACATTTGGAACGGGATTTTCGAATCGGAAAAACTTTCCGACCCTTTTCCGAAAATTCAAATAAAATATATATCATACTCGGGAAAGCTATATTTTTACGTCTTTAAAATAATAAAATAAAATAAAAGGCTAATAAAATATCGATAAAAATGGGGAGAAAATATCGAAAACGCTCCAAATAAACGGGGCGTTACATTAAATCCCCCTAAAAACAAGTTTCGTCCCGAAACTTACTATACTTCGAACTTCTCAGTTCCTAAGGCCGAGGTATGAACTCTCGAACTAAGAATGCTTAAATATTCTGATCTATACACACAATCTACTCAAACTACCACCGCAAGATATATCAGGTTATATAACACAATCCCGCACAGGGCACAAGCTCCACATAACATCACACATGCACATAACTCATTCTAGTAAAGAACTAGGTTTAATCCGTCGATTCTATCGATACTACTAGATCCGCGTAAAACTCAACTAAAGATTCTACCCTCCGTCTTCTTGTTAGCCTCATTGGTTCCTCATCTGCCACTAGATCCTCATGGCTGACAACATGTCTCGAGTCATGTATGTACTCTCTCGATTAATACACATGAAACACCGGGTGAGCACCCTCTACTCTCCACATCCAGACCAACCGGTAAACCATTTTCCCAACTCGCGCTAAAATCTCGAAAAGGTCCAATATATCAGAACTCAACTTCATTCTTGGTCTTTCTCAATGCAGCATTTCCATTATGTTTCTCTTTTATTGTCTCTATGAAAGAAGATCAAACTTCTTAATTGGTCCCGCTAAACCAAACTTTGATGTTACATCTTCTCAATCTTGTTGCATGTTCCAAGCAACGAAGGAAGTACTTTACTTCACACCGCTTCTACTAGCGAGACACGTATACTATTAATTTTATCTCGTTCCTCAATACTCAATCAAGACCTTGTCTTGGAGAATTACTTGTACACTTCAAATCCATCACACCTCGAGGCAATTTCAAAATAGTTGCACCAATGAATCTCCTCTTAACTCTCAACATCGCCATGGTCCATTTCCGTCTCACCTAATACTTCATTGGCATCCGGAGTAGGTCAGCCATAGATGGTGATACTTGGAGAATCTCTCCACAAATCCGGTAATGACCAGCACATCTAAGAAAACTTGTAACTTCTTCCTCGTCCTTCGGGGTTTCCATCCCGAGGTAACTTGTCATACAACTTCTCTCTTCTACGAGAGTAGACCGAAATATCTTATCCAGGGCATTAGTAAGCCCATATGGAATCACTACAACTCCTAGTGACCATGGTTTGTCCGGAATGCCGTATTTGCAATATCCCAATCTTGAATTCTCAATTGATGATAATCAGTCCTTAAATCAATTTTATGAGAAACTATCGACCCTTGCAACCGATCGAGTAGATCATCTACCCGTGGTGAGGGATACTTGTTCTTCATTGTTATCTTGTTCGGTTCATTGTAATCGATGTACAAATGGAGATAACCGTCTCTCTTTTTGCAAATTGGTGTTCTTCATAACAACTTCAAATCAAGAGTTTAAGATAACGTTTGGTGTTCTCTATGACATTTCACTAATTCTAATGAAATCTTATCATTGAATTCTTGCAGTTGCTCCTTCACTTGCTTCCACGACTCATGTCTCTACACAAGTGTTATTCCATACGGCGCCTTAGACATAGGAATCAAATCAAGTTCGACCTTAGTGGAAAAATCCACATTCTAACGTATTTGAATCCGTGATATCTCGGTTTTTGTCTTTTCCTCTTTTGTCACATAACGTGGTAACCGACACAACCTTGTTTAAACTTGACAGGTGTCATGATAATAATGATATACCCCAATCTGTTGGGGTGACGTCCTTTAAACACGTGTATTGTTCCATCTGTAGCTACGATGTTGACCATCCTCTTCCAAAGATTCTTCACCTCCTGAAGTCGAGAGACTTGCTCGAGTCTTCTGACTCATGTAGCCTTATTTAAGTATCCCTTTAGCTTAATCTCCTTCTTTAACTTTGATGACATGATTGTAAAAATCTTCTAAGGTTTCTTACTTATGTGCAGCCATAAGGGTCCAAACTGCATGACTTAACCGTCCTTCAAAATAATTGATGTTATCTTCTTCGCTTTCCATGACATCCCAACATATAGAAGGAGCTCTTCGTCGTCTAAATAAGCTTTCACTGTAGACCTCCTTTTTTCAAGTAGGCGTAGAAATTTATACTTCATTTCCTTATGTAACGTCAAACTGACTGTAAAGGCTCTAACCCCAACCTTTCACGTACTCCTTGTACATCTCACATCAACAACCTCAAAACTTCGGCCTTCTATTACTCTTGTTGGTCACCTTATGCATCTCTCGATATTCCCTGAACAACTTCACAACCGTACATGTATCCCCATGGGAAATGCTAGAAGAAGTTCCCCATCCAAAACCATTGAAATAGCAAACCCATTACATCTCCAGGTACTAACATCATAAACTCTAACCTTGCAGCGTTGCCCTAATCTAGGTCCTCTCTTTCACGCCATAGCCACCATGTCTCTTCTGTGTGAGTCTAGAAACTTGACTTATCTCTTAACCGCGGTAACATATCATCCATTTCATACCCTGCATCCTCTATATACTCCCGTTTACGTACCACCTCCACGACACCTTACCTTTTTCTTGATTCACTACTTCCCCTTTACCGTGGTTAAACTTTAAAACCTCTAATTTGTGTCGTTCTCCCATATGCCAATTTCATTACCTACGAAGGTCGTATAAGGTCATCCAAATCCCTCTGTATACCCATAATCTTGTTTACTCATCACCTTCTACACTCACCAATAGACAACCCGCACCTGTGCGTTCTCAGTTGTTACCGATTAACTTGTATCTGACCTTCCAAAGTCAATGACTTATTATTCTACTACACTTCTCATGTTACCATTCTCATGAAGGCTACCCTCCTCGGGGTACTTTATCTTAAACTCTGTTAGTTCTTTCTTCATTCCATGCTTCCTCTTCTTTATAAGGTAACTATATCTTCTTGGCCTTGTTGTTTCATATAACTCCCTTTCATAGACTTACCCTTTCTTTCTCGATGTCTTTCAAGAGCACCTTCCCAAATATTATAACCTTTGCTAGCATCCACTCGCGTTCCTCTTGGTTGGTATCTTAGATCTCTCGATCAAAGCTCTTCGTTTCGTCTTTCATCTTCTTGGGGTCATCATTTATACACACTTTCTCCTTCTTGGCGTTTCTTAGTCTTATCATCATAATGGAAATCGAACAACTCCATGTGAATCCCCATAATGCCCTTCTTCTCATAACTCTAGTAATGTTGAAACTTTACTTTTTGGTACCTCGTAAGCTTAACTTACAATCTCTTAAATCTTTAGCAAATGGTTCAGTCACTCTTCTCGTATTGACTCGAATGCTTAGGAGCATCTAAAGAAGACTTCACATCTTATTGGAATGTCACCTTTAACCTTGTTAGAATGTATCCATCTCCTCCTCGCTTCGCATCTTTAGTTGTCCACGCGTCTTCTTGAAGAACTTATGTTTGTTATCCTTATTGGTCTTGTGGTCTTTCTAATTGTGACTTCTTTGTAACCACTTCCACACCTTTGTGTTACTCCTTTTTCTTGTATGTTCCCCATCTCAATTTCTCTTAAGTTGTCTCGAGTTTTCTTTTACTTGATTGTCCTTCGTTTACGTATCTCTAATCCTCCTCTTCGACATCCTCTTAAAGGAGTACAAGAAACTCCAAGGTATTCGTCCGATCTTAACGCTCAAACTCGATACTTGAGCTTATTCCTCCTCGTATGAACGTTATCCTATGCCAACAATATCGTCCTAAGTTGATGATATCTTACTATCATCTTTTCTATAAGGTTCTACATCTCCATATACTACTATATATAATAAGAATACGTATATTAGTCCTATGTCCATATCACTACTAATATGCCAAATCCAGAAAATACATTACAACAATACAAGGTTCAAAAGCTAATAAGATCCTATCATACAACATATATAAGCATGTATCAATATAAAGCCATGTCACTACTATACATAACAAGTCCATCATACATGGGTACAATCCACAAGGATACCTATCAACTCCATCATGCATAACTACAATCCACGTATAATATACATATCTACATATATACACATATCTATATATATCCTAAAAATCCAATAACTATACTACCGAGATCTGCGGAAGGAGTGGTGGTCCGTACATTCTAACTCAAACCCGAATCATGCATATGATTTTGAAAACGAAAACTCAGAACCCGTGGGGTTCTGTTTATTCCTTATTCGGCCTTTAGAAGATTGCGAGTGCCATTGTTGTCAACCTAGGGCTCTGATACCACTTTTTTAACACCCCGATTCCGCGGGACTCGGGATGCTATGGGTTGGGACCTCACAATGGGTCCCGACCCTTAGCCTGACAACAATTTCACTGGATCTTACAAAAAGACAAAAATAAAGGCAAAACCGAAATTCATTTTAATGCAATGATATGAACCCCAAAAGAAAACAACGAAAGACTTCAACCGAGATACAACGCTAAAGGCAACCGCCATACACGCGACATACATAATACCCTAAACAATACATAAAAACAACCCCCAAAACCCATCCTAAAATGTACGGACCCCGGCTACCCACTCTTCCGGATCTCTCGGCCGCGCCCCTAACCTGCAAGGCAACTACAACAATATCGGTATAGAACCGTTAGCTAGCATTCAAGGCATTAGAATCATGGTATTGGCACACACACACATAAGACATCATAAACACACAACATGTTCCAAAACACACAATCCGGTTTATTATCTTTTTATTATTAGGTCATATCCCGTTCTAATTCAACTTCTATTGTGACACGAGAATCTTAAAGATTTCGCCCTTGTCCCCTTTCACCATACGGGTTTGTACTTGATGCGGATCAGCATCACCCGATGGGCTGGTCGCAAGGCACCTCCCAGTCATCCCCATTTTGGACTGGACAAGCGGTCACCGCCCGTTATCATACACTTGGGCCAAATATAAACATATAAAGTCGGTGGTCCTATTACCGGTTTAGATATTATAACATAAGCAATAAACACACACATAAACAATAAACACACACCACCAAACACGCATTAAAACTAATACAGAGAATACGAGCTAAGTAAGTCCGAAGACTTACCTGTCCCAAAGCTAAACCCAATAAATCCCGTACTCGGTTTCACGCAGGAAGACGCTCAACGCTTGGCCAAACAAGGCACACCATCAGTACTTACCAATAAGCTAGAAGCCTTCGGCTTCTAGTCTCCCAAAACCTATATGAGGTCACAATCCTAGCATTCTAGGTCCAACTCCTAATCTCGAAGATCGTCCTTTGATCGTACCGGAAACATCATAATACTCATAACCATCCAACAACTATATACGGTTCAAGGCCACTACTTGGCGTTTCCAATAAGTTATGCTAGATCTATCCTAGCATGATACTAATATTAAACATAACTAGATCGAGGAAAAAGGTAACTCACACGACGTCAAAAGACTGAAGACGGTCTATGGATGTCGACTTGGACTCATAAGGTCTTTATCGGTGCGCTTCCGAACCTATAACCAAAACTAGACAAATTTAGCTCGTACGCTAAATTTGATCGAAGCATATATAATATATAAAAACTAAGGAAAACTCGATTTCAAATGCCCTCGTTAAAAACCCGCAAAAACCCTTCTGGGCAAAATATGAACTTCTATAAACTTGGTCACAAAACTGTAATTAAAACTTAAGCCATAAACCGAATTTAACCCAACAAGACATAATATATTGCATTTCAATAATAGGAATATCCCGTAAACAAAATCCAAGGTTCAATACCGCTAAGCCATTCCCGGGGAAAAATACTAACACGCGTCGTAAACCCGCAACCCAAACTCCGGGCCGTAAATACGGAACTCAAGAACTTAAACCATATCCCGAAAATAAATTTTGGCCAAAACATAAAATATATATTCCAGCAGGGGCATAAATTCAAATTCTCGAAACTTGGGCCAATTTCTAATATTAATTTCTGCAAGGGTATAAAATGCAACTTCAAAAGATGGGGTCAAAACTGCAATTATGAAATATGGGTACTTTTCTGCAATTATATCAAAAGTGAGGGGCCCTGATTTAATTAGGTTAAAGACTCTCTCTTCAACCTATGAACAAGCGCTGAAGCATTGAAGGAGGGAAGCAGGCCGGCGGCGTAGAGCAGGGCATGACACAAGGGGCTTTCGGTGGTGTGGCTTCGGCAGAGATCGGCTCCGGAAGCGCAACACAGAGACGGCTCCACCGGTGTGGCTCTCCGATGAATAGATGTAGGCAGAGGGGTTCCCTGGTGGTTGACGACGGTGGAGCACAGGGAAGGAAGGTGACTCCGGCAGGAGAGGCGCGGCAAGGCACTTCCTTACGGCGAACAAAGACCTCGAGATGTTGCCGGCTCTTGTATTGCTGTTGCTGTGCTGATTCGACACAGAAGAATGAATGGAGCAGAGGAATGGGGATTGAGTTGTTGGGGTCCCATGGTGGCCGTTCTCATCTCCGGTGGTGCGAATGCAAGGCAGCTCGGCTCCTCTGGCGATGCTCCAGTGGAGGAGGTCCCGGTTGCAACAAAAAGGGAGGAAGAACAAGGTGGCGAGGTTGTTGTTTGCAAGGGAAGAGATCCAAAGAGAGTAGGGTGAGGCTGCTAGAACAGGAGGGGAAATGGGGGTGGCGTCACTTGTTGTGGAGAGTAGAGGGAGAGAGGAGTTTGAGCAAGGGTCAGTGCAAGGTTCAAAAGAACAGAGGGAAGCTGCTGAGGAGATAGGCAAAAGAGCAGAGGGGAGGACTTGCGTGAGAGAGGCAAAAGAGCAGAGGGGACGCAGGAAACGAGGCGTAGGTGCACTCATCAGCCAACAAGCTAAGGAGAGATGGAAAAAGAAGAATAAAGAAAAAGGGAAAAGAAATAATATAAGGATAGACTCGTTCTCACACATTTGGAACGGGATTTTCGAATCGGAAAAACTTTCCGACCCTTTTCCGAAAATTCAAATAAAATATATATCATACTCGGGAAAGCTATATTTTTACGTCTTTAAAATAATAAAATAAAATAAAAGGCTAATAAAATATCGATAAAAATGGGGAGAAAATATCGAAAACGCTCCAAATAAACGGGGCGTTACACCTTGGGAGGTTGAGTAAATCCGGGTGGAGGTTCTTGTGAAGCTCTTGGTGGTGGAGTTGTGCTTGTGGAAGCGGGAGGGTTCAAGGCTCCATCCGGGTTAGGGTAAGATAATCCGGGATGGTTGTGGTTGGGCCGGTAATTGTTGAATTGCCGGTTGTTGTTGAAACTCCTTGGGCCTTGGTAATTGTTGAAGTTGCCCCTTCCCATATAATTCACATCCTCCTCCTTGGAAGACAAGTTGGCTTGTGGAGGCACTTGAGGAGTTGCTTGGTTCTTCAAAGTTGTAGCACACAACTCCCTCAAGGACTTCAATTCGTTGTTGATGGCGTCAAGCTTGAAATTGTTCATGGTGACTTCACTCACCTCATATGCTCCCGCCTTTCTTCCTTCACTCTTCCTATGGGAGTACTTCTCAATCACTAGAGTTTGCTTCTCCACAAACTCCCAAGCTTCATCTACATGCTTCTCCTTAAAAGTCCCACCGGAAAGAGATTGGAGCTTGAATTGGCTATCTTCGTCAAGTCCTTTGAAGTAGATCTCCAATAGCTCAATTTTCGGTATGCCATGGTGTGGACAATCAAGGAGAAGATCTTTGAACCTCTCCCAAGACTTGAATAAACTTTCTCTATCCTTCATCACGAAGGCATTGATCTTCCCTCTTAATTCGGTAGTCTTGGAAGGTGGGAAGAACTTGGTCAAGAACTCGGTTGTCATCTCCTCCCAAGTACCAACTCGCCCTTGTGGAATAGATTGATACCAAGCTAAGGCTTTATCCTTAAGAAAGAAGGAAAAAGCCCGAAGCTTATGGTTGTTGCTCTCCAATCTTGGCGGTCTAAGAGTCTCCATCAAGATCTCATAGTTCATCAAGTGTTGATGAGGAGACTCTCCTTCCATCCCTCCAAATTGATTATGCCGGATTATTTGTAGAACTTGAGGGCGGAGCTCATAATTGTGGGTCGCGGGATCTCCTAAGTTCACACCCGGTCGGTGTGCTCTTTGTGCCGGATCCATACGTCTCCCTAGGGTTTGTGGCTCCTCAATAGCAATGGGTACAACCCTAACATTAGCCGCCGGCTGCGGTTGTGGTGGTGGAGGAGGTGGAGGTTGTTGACGATTAAGCTCCCCTCGTACAAGGGTTTGCCTAATCTCATCAATCTCCCTCCTAGTTGCTTCTTGCCTCTCATTGGCAAGTCTCCTTTCTTCCTCCAAGAGCTCATCTCTTAGCCTTATTTGCTCTATGGCTTCATCCAATTCAGCTTGGAGATCTCTTCCGGCCATCTCTTTTCCTTTCTTAATACTCTTGGATCTAGATCTAAGGGTTTTCTCCGGTTCGGGATCGAATGGAGCTAAATCCTTGCCACGAGATCTTCGCATACACCTAGAGAATAAGAGATGTCCTGAAAAGCAAAAATATACACCAAAGAGAGATCAAAAGCAACAAGAAAGATCTACACTAATAAACAATCACAAAATAAACTCAATCTAGACCTAGTCCCCGGCAACGGCGCCAAAAACTTGTTACGCTAAGATATATTGTGATGCGCAAATGGGTTTTAAATTTATAACTCGAACTAAATCCTAAACTACCTAGCGAAACCCGCAGTGTACGGAACGTTTGTAGTAGGGATAGTATTCCGAGGTCGAACACAAAGACTAAGGTGAAATTGATTTGGTTTGTGATTGAGTTTAGTAAAGACCTAGATTGAAAGAGAAGAAAGAAATAAAGAAATGAAAATCTCAAATGTTTTTGGTTGGTTTTTGGTGATCAATCAAAGATCACAATTCATGCAAAGTAATCAATCAACTATACTATGAATCAACACAAATAAACAAACTAAACAAGATGTGAATCAAAGAAAGAAAAGACGGATTCTAGGGGTTGGAAGTTCCGGTTATGGCATAGGACTCAAGCTATCTATTCATTTCTTGGATTAACTATGTTGGGGTTAAGTGTTTCTAAATTGGGATCAATCACCGGGTAGGTCTCATGATCCACTAGTCCATTCCCTAGGTCTCATTACCGGGTAAGTCTCTAAGAACCTAAGAGACGGAATTCTACTCAAACCGGATTGTTATCTAAGGATCCAACCTATCCTCACCGGGTAAGTCTCGGAAGGGTTAGTCTTAAGCTACCATCCAGCACACCTAATCCAATGGCGGCTTATTAGGCTCACCACTACCTAAGGTTTGTTATCTTTGGAATCTAAGAGTAAGGATTACCGGGTAAGTCTCTCCTAACACTTAATTGCTAACACTAGGTCACCCTAGGATAGATTTAACTCGACAAACACTTAGGATTTCAACATTCTAACAATCTAAGACTAGATCCACCGAACCAGGGAAAATCATGGCTTGTTCTACCTAACCACGGCCGTGGTTTGACAAGAACCACCCGTGATTCCTAACAGAGGCTACGTTTATGCACACAAGTCATCCAAAGATAAATTTAAGTCCGTCCTATCATAGCCCTAGCCATAACCATCCTTTCCTTACCCTAGAACCTCATCTATTTAGCCTACAACATTCATAATAGAAATCGAAACAAGCAAACATAAAATCATGATATCATTTGCAAGATGATGAAGGAAAAGAGATGAACAAGTGAACTTAAATCAAAACCAAGCTGAAAATAGACTTAGAGTAACTCACGATCCTTCCAAAAGAAGGTTCAAATGGTTCATACACTCTAGAAATAGAATCCGGAATTCTTGGTACAAAAACTATCAAGTGTGGTAATGGTGTGTGTTCTTCTTCTCCTCTTCAAGGGAGCTCTTCTTCTTCCTCTTTGACACTCTCCTTCCTCTTTGACACTTTCCTTCCTAGAAAAACTTCTTGTTGAAAGAATATTTTTGTTGAAGGATAATGGATAACGGAGAGCTGCTCCAAGATGCTTCTCACAGCCCATGAAGGACCACTTTTATAACAAACTTGCATGAGCTGGCCATGAGAGTCGTGGCACAGCTGTCACAAGAATCTGGCAAAATCCACGGGTGATTCCACGGCCGTGGAGTGTCAGAGAACCGTGATTCTGTGCAGAAACTTCGCCTTGGATCATTAAGCTGTGATTTGGTGCATGGCTAGTGTTGGTAAGGTTCCATGAGTCCTTCTTAGCCTTTAGCTTGTATCCTAGTGAGTCCGAGGGTGTGTCGTCTAGATGAACGATCCTCAAACGTATCGTTTTAACTCCTAAATCTCCCGAAATACCTACAAAGCAACGCACAAGTCCGTGTAGACGTCTATCTCGACAAAGTGCGTGAATTACGTGCAAACGTCGTGAACTAGTGCTAAACCACGCATGAATGAGTGAGAAATCTATCTAAATGATTGCCTAAAACTAAGTCATAAATCGTGTTATCAAGCTGTTTGGGAAAGAACTCAGAAATTGGCTAACTATAGATTTCTGGATTTTGGAACCATCTTTGTAGATTTTTTTAGGAGTTGTTATTGAGTGTTTTTGAGGGATCTTTGCTCCTAGAAGTAGTATGCATATCATAGAAGACCTAGAGATTTATTTCGGAATTTTTATATTTTTATCTGAGCCTCGTATCTTAAGTAAAAGTCGGAACTTAGCGACTTTTTGTGAAAATCAAGAATGGTGTGTAACTCTTATAAATCTTTAGCGAACTTTTCCGTGAGGGCTAGATGGTGAAAATAGGTTCCAAAGGAGAGTTGGAAACTATGTTATATAAAATCCTGGAGTTTCGGGACCAGGGGTAAAATGGTCATTTTACCTTAAGAGGGCTTTTTAGTCTTTTTCTCTTGATGAGGTTGTGCATCATAGAAGTTATAAACTTCTAAGAATATGAGACGTATGTTGATCCACTTGCCTTGTATAACAGGCGGTTGAGTTTCTACGGTTACAAACCGAGTCGAGATAACGAGATTTGAGATTTGATACAGGTAAGTCCTTTGGGCTTACTTAGCTGACTTCTAGATATGAGTGTGGATAATGATGGTGGTGTGTGAATGAAATGTTTATAGTTATATTTTAGCAGTAATTATCTACCGACCTATACTTTGGCCTAAGAGTAACGGGCGGTGGCATTCTGCTCAGTTAGCCTGAGGGCGCTGGGGGTTTCTTTAGGGACTAGTCCATACTCGGTTTGTAGTGATGCTACCGGCGGAGATAAGCTAGACCTACACCCAGTTGGATAAGGAACGGAGGCGAGAACTCTTAAGATTCTCGTGCCACAACTTTAAAACGGATTAAAGTGAATCACCTACGATATCAGATAATAACCAAATTGTGTGCCAGCATGATGGGTGTTTATATTACCTTGTTTGTGTTTGTGCTATCCTTATTCTGCTTTTATTTGGATTGTTAGCTAACGGTTTATCCGTGTTGTAGATTTGTAGAGATAGACAGTTGCAGAGAGATCCGAAACGGATGGTCAGCCGGGTCCACGTACTCATTAGATGGGGACGGGGGAGTCTCCCATACAGCATGCATGCTATGTATATGTTTAGGTTTTGTAAGGCTGTCACATGTGTACATTCATACAATAAAAATATTATGTTTTGAAATTGTTTTAAGTACATTTGTGCCTTGTTGTAAGATCCAAGTATTGTTGTTGTTAAACCAAGGTCGGGACCCATTGTGAGGTCCGAACCAGTAGCTCCCCGAGTTCCAAGAACTTGGGGTGTTACAATACAAGGCATCACGAATCAGGAATCAAAACGAATGCTAGAAGTCTATAACTTCTAATCTACATGATATCTAAGAGATCTACACAAGCTATGGTCACAACGAAAGTTCATACCGAAAGTTCATACCGGATGTTCATACCGAAATTTTTTATACCGGAAGTTCATACCGACATTTTTTATACCGGAAATTCATACCGGATGCCAATGATGTTTACACTGGTGAATTTACCACCTTTGTTCGCTCAGGGTGATGTTGACAGTGGTCTTGATCGTCTCTGGGCAAAGAAGAAGGTTATACCATTTTAGAGACATTTTTGTTGCTTCAAGGTTGATACCTGAATGTTGCGATTTTGCTCATACCATTTTTATAACTTCCGGTATGTAATTCTCCGGGATGTAATTCTTAATTCTAAACTATGACATAAAATCAGTTTGTTTGGTATAACTTCCGGTATGATAACTTCAGGTATGATAACTTCCGGTATGATAACTTCCGATATGATATCTTCCGGTATGATAACTTCCGGTATGATAACTTCAGGTATGATATGATAACTTCCGGTATGATAACTTCCGGTATGATATGATAGCTTCCGGTATGATATGATAACTTTCGGTATGATAACTTCCGGTATGATATGATAACTTTCGGTATGATATGATAACTTCCGGTATGATAACTTCCGGTATGTGAACTTCCGGTATGTGAACTTCCGGTATGTGAAACTTCGGTGTGCATTCCAAAATAATAAATAAATAAATAAATAAAAGAAAAAAGAAAAAATAAATAAAGAAAATAAAAAATAAATTATGTATGATAAATTCCGATATAATATGATAACTTCCGGTATGATATGATAACTTCCGGTATGATATGATAACTTCCGGTATGTGAACTTCCGGTATGTGATATTCCGGTATGTGAAATTCCGGTTTTGGAAATTCCGGTATGTGAAAATTTCGGTATGTGAAAATACAGAAAATAAAAAATATAAAGAAAATAAAAAAGAGAAAAAAATTATTAAAAGAAAATTAAAAAACAAATTCAAAATTTTAAAATTTAAAACTTCCACTTAAATAACAAATAACAAACGTTTTTTTTAAATAGAAGGATTAATTAGTTTTATCTACCATTAAATGAAAGTGGAAAAAATATGGGTATAATTTCTTTAACAAAAACAAAAAGAGCCTAGTAGGCCAAATTCTTTCAATAATTTATAATTTTAACAATTTGTATCACATTTAAAAATCCAGAATTTGAAAAAAGTTATTGGATTAAAAACAAAGTTTTTAAATCAGAATAATAAGTTATACACCTAAGGATTCACGACTAAAACAAAATTTTCATATTTTCATTCTCTTTGTTCGTCTAATTTATAACAAACAAACAATTAGTTTGTCCCCCTTTTTTATGAGTAAAAAGGGTAAGTAGGCTTTTATTGTATAAATGTAAATTAAGTAGGCTTTTATGTTTTAATTTGTATTAACTGGTAAATGTTCAGGTACGGCCCTTATATTGCGGTACGGTCGTACGGCCGACCGTACGGGCGACACGTGTCCCGAAAAAAAAAATATTTTTTTTTCCGGAAACTAATGAAAATTTATTTGAACTACCATGTTATAATTTATGCACTATTCTCCTATAAACTTTGAACTATTCCCATATAATCCATGAACTATTACTTTTTAATATAATCCATGAACTATTCTATTATAATTCATGAACTATCCCATAATAAGTTTTGAACTATTACTTTCACTCCTTTATAAATTTTTGCACTTTAAACTATTCTATTATAATTCATGAACTATTCTATTATAATTCATGAACTATCCCATAATAAGTTTTGAACTATTACTTTCACTCCTTTATAAATTTTGCACTATGAACTATTCTATTATAATTCATGAACTATCCTTTTAGAAGTTATGAACTATTACTTAATAAGTTTTGAACTATTACTTTCATTCCTTTATAAATTTTACACTATGAACTATTCTATTATAATTCATGAACTATAAAAGTTATGAACTATTCCATAATAAGTTTTGAACTATTACTTTTACTCGTTTAAAAAAAAAAAAAAATTCCGGGACACGTGTCGGCCGTACAGACGGCCGCACGGCCGTACCGGAATAATGGGTCTTACTTGAACACTTCCCTGTATTAACTAGGCCCCTTGTAATTTTGAGAAAAAGATAAAATTTAAAATAATTTAAGATACTTTCAAAATTAAAAAGGAAAATGAGAGTGGTCCCCTACAATTATTCAAAATTAAAAAGATACTCTCCCTATAATACCCGAAAATTTAAACTCCGTTTAATACTGAATTCAACCGGATTCCGATCCGCCAACTTTTATCCTTTTAAATAAAATAAAATGAGATTTAATTTCTATCATTTTATGTGACCTTGATTCACATAAGATGATAAATTATGTAACCGGATATAATTCCGTACCTTTAAATTAAAATGATAACTTATATAATACAGTGAATAATTCCGTAAGTAATCCCGTAATTAAGTTCCGTATTTTACGATTCCGGGCGAATAACAAACCTTCCTTCAACCTTTTATTTTAATGATTGAGCAGGCCAATTCTGGCCCAACACCAGGCCCAATGACCACCCAGCCCAACCCATAATCTACCTTAACCCTAATTAATTAACTTAATCCTTGTTTGCCCTAATCTAAATCAGCGCTAAACCATCCCCTTCCTACGCACAACTATCTCACGTTTGGACATCGATACCGCCTCCCTTTCTCCCTTCTGCTCACCGTCTCGCTCTCACCGGAGATCAGGGAACATGGCCATTTCTGCGACAACAGATACCGACTGGTGTGGCCCCGTCCGACGCCGAGTCTAGCCTCTGCAACCGACGTCTTCAACGTGCTGCACAATCGAGATTTCTACATCTCCAACCGGTTGTAGACAAGAAGTGGTAAGATGTCCCCTCTTGTCCCCTTTCCCTCTTTCCCCCTAACGTTTTGAACATCCTAACCTCCAATCTCGTAACACCACAGGAGACGGACGGCTCGACTCTGTAGACATTACCAGCCACGTCTCGCGACCGCCAGACAGCTGCGTCTTCGTCTTCATCATGAACCATAGCCACAACCGACCTTCTGCATACACGACTCCGGTAAGTCCCGCCCTGACTATCCTTTCCCCTCTTGCGTCCCTCGTTTCTGCACATCCTAACCGCCAGCCCTCGCAGCACTCACTGCAGGAGACAAACAACTTAATTACGGGCCAACATGAGCCACGCAGGACTGCTACCCTTCTCGCCTCGTCAAAGGGCTGCTATAGACCAGAGTTGGGTGAGTTTCTGCACTACCACCTGCTACTCATTCGGTACTATTTTAAGTTTTTTCAACAGCCTAAGTACATCTAGTATAAGCTTATGAGAGGAGCTAAGTTGAGAGTGAGATGAAGAGAAGAGTAGATTGGCCTGTGTTGGTAGTATAGTGAAGGAGTAGAGAATGTTGAGGAGTGTGTGTATGTATCTTGTGTCTCTTGTTCTTTTTTTTTAAACTAAGATCTTCAAGTTATGGTAAGGGAAAAAGGGTGTTGTCTTAAGACTTGTTTTTAAGATCCAAAACTAACCAAGAATTTCCAATGTGTGTGAGCTGAAACTGGTGACTTTGAACCCGCAATTAGATAGCTTAGATCGAACATCCACCGTTGAATTTTTGATATACTGTAGATAGAAATATGAAGTTTACTTTATTAAAATTTAGGAGAAAGTTAACGGTCGGATTAGAGCTTATAAGGACTCAAAGTAGGACATATGAGTAGTTTTTACAGCAGAGGGAAAATTGACTAAGTATGGAAAATTCAATTTTTATCCCAACTTTGGAGATTTATGGAAGAGTTATGATTTAGTATTTTTGAGAGTTCTTTACTCCTATGTCTAATATGTATATTATAGAAGATCTAGAGATTTATTTCGGAATTTAATACTTTTATCGGAGCCTCATATCTTAAGTCAAAGTTGGACCTTAGCGACTTTTTATGAAAGTCAAGAATGTGTTTAACTCTTCTAAAACTTTAACAAACTTCCTTTCTAGAGTGAGAGTGTGTTTTTGAGTTCTAAAGAATAGTTTGGAACCTTGTTATAGAATTTTATAGAGTTTCGGGACCAGGGGTAAAATGGTCATTTACCCGTATAAGGGTACTTTGGTAATTTCTTTATGATCGATTATATATCTTAGAAGTTGGAGAATTCTAAGAAAGTGGGATACAGTATTGATCCACGTGCCTTGTGTGACAGGCGTTTGAGTTTCTACGGTTGCGGACCGAGTTGAGAAATTGAGAGTTGAGATTTGATTCAGGTAAGTCCTTGCGACTTACTTAGTTGGTTTCTGGATGTTAGTTGAGTGATAATAGTGGTGTGTGCAATGTGTGTTTATAATAATAATAACTTGATAGGACGACGGTTATTATTTCTGTTTTAAGGCCCAAGTGTATGTATAACGGGCCGTGACATCACTGTCCAGCTCTGCCAGGAGACTGGGAGGTTCTCTATACCCAAACCATACATGTACAAGGTGAGATGCATCAGATCCATTCTTGATGGTTACACGGGGGCGGAGGCGAAGTTTGGGAATCCCTCGTGTCACAAAATAAGTATCATTAGTAAGAGTGAATGACTTAAATGAAGATAATAAATAGATTTGTTTGAAAGCATGATGAGTGTGTATTATTGCTATGTGTGTGTGCTATTATTATTCTTCTAATGTTTAGATAACTAGTTAATGGTAGTTTTGTTGTGTTTTTAGTTTCACCACAGGTTAGAGCAGCAACTGAGTGATCCGGAAGTAGTGGTCAGCCGGGTCTCTGTACTCCTTAGAGTGGGGTGTTATCTTGTTGTTTCTTTCTTCTATTGTTTAAGTTCTATAGGTTGTTAGACGTTGTTGCATTCATTCCTATAAAAATACATTTTTATGACTTTTGGTTTTTTTTATTTGTGTCTTGTTGTAAGATCCTAGTAATATTGTTGTCAAACTGAGGTCGGAACCCATTGTGAGGTCCTAACCAGTAATATCCCGGGTTCCGAGAATCCGGGGTGTTACACTCCCATAATTTTTTAAAATAAAAAAAGAAAATGAGAGTGGTCCCCTACAATTAAGG
This sequence comes from Fagopyrum homotropicum, assembly GCA_033239125.1. Classification (NCBI taxonomy): domain Eukaryota; kingdom Viridiplantae; phylum Streptophyta; class Magnoliopsida; order Caryophyllales; family Polygonaceae; genus Fagopyrum; species Fagopyrum homotropicum. The sequence continues at coordinate 137,811,288 of BSWB01000002.1, forward strand.
AATAGTTTAACATTCAAAAGATTATCTTCCTTAATTAATATTGCTTATTTTTTTTCAAAGAGTCGCTTATTTGTTGGCATTAAAATTAGTTACATAATTTTATGTACATAATTTGCGTACGAAATTATTTACATAATTTGCGTGCGAATTTATGTACATAATTTCCGTGCGAAACTATGTACATAATTTGCGTGCGAAATTATGTACATAAAATTATGTACAGAACTTGTGGGGGACCAGTCTCATTTTTCTTATTTTATTAAAAAACAACCATATTAATTAAGGGGGGGAATTTTTTAATGAGAGTGGTCCCTGTAACACCCCAAGTTTTTGGAACTCGGGGAGTTACTGGTTAGGACCTCACAGTGGGTCCCGACCTTAGTTTGACAACAACTTAACAAGATCTTACAACAAGGCACGGATAAGGAAAATCCGGAAATCATAAATTAAGTCTTAACAACGTTATGCATGTGACCAGAAGTACTAACAGCCGAAAAAAACACAAGGTATCATCAACAGATAAAAAGAAACCAAGGTTCTAATTGGAAAACCAACAAAGAGGAAACTGCAACACGTCCTACTAAGTACGACACCCCGGCTGACCACTACCATCCGGATCACTCGACATCTGCTCTAACTTGTGGTACTCTACACAATATAACAGCTGTTAGCTAACTATCCAAATATAAGCAGAAATAATAATAGCACAAACACACTCAAGATAATATAAACAAACATCATGCTGGCACACAACCGATTATTATCTATTACTTAGGTGATTCATCTTATTCAATTTTACAGTTGTGGCACGAGAACTCTTAACAGTTCTCGCCTCCGTTCCTTATCCAACTGGGTGTAGGTCTAGCTTACCTCCGCCGGTAGCATCACTACAAACCGAGCATGGACTAGTCCCTAAAGAAACCCCCAGCGCCCTCAGGCTAACTGAGCAGAATGCCACCGCCCGTTACTCCTAGGCCAAGTATAGGTCGGTAATTATTTATTACAACCTATAATTCTAAACATCTCAATCACACACCACTATCATTATTCATACTCATATTCAGAAGTCAGCTAAGTAAGCCCAAAGGACTTACTTGTTATAAATCTCGACTCTTTGTAAACCCAACTCGCTCTGTAACTGTAGCAACTCAGTTGCCTGCCACAGGAGATAAGTGCATCAGCACACTCCAAAGTAATTTGAAGTCTAAGACTTGTAAGATAGAAGATCGTATTAGAACAGAACTGATTACAGTACTAATTTATGGTAAAATGACTATTTTACCCTTGGTCCCGAAACTTCCCAAAAATCCATAATTCATGCCTAAACTCTTATTTAAGACTAAAAAGTCATATTCTAACTCCTAAAGATGAGTTTGGTTACAAACTAGCGAATTACCCTTTTTCTTATTTTCCAAAAGCTCATTAAGGTCCAACTTCGGCTTCAAATATGAAACTCAAATAAATTCCTAAAAATTCCGAAATAATTCCCTAGATCATCTATGATATCTCATCTACTCCTAAGAGCAAGAATATCTCTAAACTGTTCAACCATCAATTCTATAACAATTCTCGAAGTTGTTTCCAACACTTATATTTCCTATACTTAGCCAAAATTTCATTAGTGGAAAATCAGGTTAACAAACCCACTTTGTGAGCTTATAACTTCTAATCTGACCGTTCATTTCTTCTCAAATTCTAACATGGTAAACTACATATATCTATCTATTATCTATTAAAATTTCAACGGTGGATCTTCATTGTAACTCCTTAACATTGGTCAACAAGATGGGCAGTTCCTAACTTCAAAATGAAGGAAAAAGATGTGTACTTACAACAGTCCTTGTTTCTACCATTATTGTCATCCTATGATCACAAGTTTGACACTCTAGGGAAACATCAACAAAGCTCAGGCCTTACCCCAGCTTTCCAGGTCGGAACTCCTCTCACAGCAACTAAACATATACAACTATACTACATCATTCAGAAGACGTAAAAAATAGGACTGCAGACAGGAGAAAGCTCACCTCTTCCAGCAGCTACTGGCTATAGGTTTCTCGACTGATCTCAGAAGGGGATGGATCAAAGTGAACTGCACAGAGGAGACGCCTTACTCAAATCAACCATGGTTCGGTAGATGGGACAATAAGATGAATCAGTAGGGATATAAGCCGCTTTCGGGAGGCCATCGAGCAAGAGGGTGGAAGGGACTTACCAGCACCAACTGTCTCTCTAGGTTGTTGACACAAAGTGTGTATAGGGATGGTATGCTGCCTAAGGTACATCTGCCCGGTGTGTTCTGTGCATTCGTTCAATCGATAAGCACGTAGAAAGCAAGGGAGCGGGAGAGAGGGAAACGAGGCTTACCTATGCCAAACTCTACTGAGTACAGAAGTCCAAACTCCGGACCACTTGTAGGAGATGCAAAGACGACAGCCGACTCGATCTGGATGAAGAGACGCTGGCTTGGGAGAGGGTAGACGCTGCCGATCTGTTGTCAACGAAGGAAGGGAGGAGATGGTGTTTGCTTGTGAATCTGGACGGAAATAAGGGGTCGAGTTACACAAGGAAAAGAGATCAGGAGGAGCTTGATCGTCTGCGTGAAATCCGGGCAGTTACCATCCTTGTAACGTTCATCAGAGGCGTGGGATCTGTAGGCGATTGGGAGCTGTCTTGGGCTGGCGCAAGTGCTGGCTGGTGCTTCTCTTCAGTTTACTGGGCTGGACAACTATTGGGCCGGAACACCCACAAAACCGGAAGCTGAAAAATAGGCCAAGGTGGGCTGAACAGAAAACAGTTTAAGGCTAGGCTGAAAAGCATGTAAAAGAAGTGGCTGAGATTGTTATGGGCTTGTCAAGGCCTTGTCAGAACTCGTCTTGGTCTCGTCAAACTTGTCATGGTCTCGTCTTGGCTTCGTCTAGATCTCGTCACTAGGACGTCATGACCTTGTCAAAGACAAGTCATGTTGTAAATTAGGGTTTGTTATAAAAAGCTTATCATTTTATGTGAAGAGGTGTTACATAAAATGATAAACATTCGAGATATTGTGCTTGCCTAAGTAAACAGATAGGGATTAACGGATCGAATTCCGGTTTGCTACGAAGATAAACGGAATAAAAATTCCGGGTATTACAGTCCCCATAATTAATATTTACTTATCTTTTTAATTTAGTTTATTTATTTAATTTTTAATAGTTATTTATTCTCCTTAATTAAGGGAGACAAAGTGGTCTCCACAATTAATAACTTGTTTATTACACTATTACGCATATAGCTCCTTTATAATATAATTTTATTTTATTTTTAGGGAGAAAATTGGAGGGGCCTAAATTGTATAATGGATACAAAAAAGCTTCCCTACACCTTATTAATTTTAAAATTTTAATTTTGAAACAAACTAAATTTAAATAAAACATATTTCCTACTATTAAATTAATTTGTTTTTAAAATAATCAATTTTAAAAAAACGATTTTAATTTTATTTTTTAAGTTTTTGTTTATAGGTAATAATATTAAAAAATTCAAATGAAAATTTGTTACGTAATTTTTTTATTTAATACTTTAACAATTATTATAAATTTAATAATTAACTTTTTGTTATATGATCTAATCAGATTGGTATCCATATATTCTTAACATTTGTTGTTACACTAAAAATTGTTAGGGCTTTTTTAAAAGAATTGTACTTTGTTTAGCAAATAATTTTTTACTTGCCAGCTGCCACCCTTGTAATAATCGGTATTCAACTAGAAACTGGAATTTCGATTTTTGTAACTGGTATAAATCTCTCTAGTATAAATAAATCAACGTTTTTGTAGCTAACTGACCAATATAATGAGATTATTATTAATATAAGTTTTGAAAAATTAAATAGATAAGAAATTTGTAATTGTCTTAATATATTTTCTATTACATTTATTCATTCAGAACCTTTCGAGTTTAATTCAAATAATATCCAAATTACAGAATGGTAGAAACTTGGCGCCCAGTCTCTCAATTCTAGTAAATAGGTTTACAAATACTTGTATATATATATTCTATTCCTCAAATTCTAATGATGAACCAACGAGCTCAGAACCAGACAATGGCGAATGATAATATTTTCAGTCCTAGTTTCGAGGTGATCGCCAGAGAAAGCAAGGAGAAGAAACACAGTTTTAGAGTTTCTGGAGTAGAAATCGAGTTAGACCTCAAGTACGATTCTATTGAGGCAATCAGAAGGGACTCATTCGGGCTAGTTATCTTTTGCCGTAATCAACAAACCGGAGAACGAGTCTGCGTGAGAAAGATTTGCGAAGTAACGAAACACCGTTGTATTGCTCTTACCACTCTCCGGGAGATGCAAATCCTTAGACAAATCAGCCACAAAAATGTCATACGCCTCCAAGACGTTATGATCTCGTCATCGCTGCTCGGAGAGGCTAATTTCCGGGATCTTTATCTGGTTCAAGAATTCATGGAATTCGATCTCGCTTATGTAATTAGAGCCAAGAAGCTTTGCGAAAATGATTACAGATCTTTCCTCAAACAAATCCTTCGAGGTGTGAGGTTTCTTCATTCCGCGAACGTGATTCATCGGAATCTTCAGCCGAGGAATCTTTTACTGAACAAGAAACTCAAAAAACTGAAAATTAGTGATTTTGGTCATGCTGCTACGCTGGATCAAAACTCTAACTCGTCAGTTAAAGACATGATTGATTTCCCGTGGTACAAAGCACCGGAGATTCTATTAAGCAGTCGATTGCACGGAAAGGAAGCCGATATGTGGTCGGTCGGATGTATTTTTGCCGAGATGATGAGTCAGGTTCCCATCTTCAAAGAAAGCAATGTTGTAGAGCAGTTGAAGGAGATGATCAGGATTCTTCGGACGAAATCGGATCTTAGTTTTGTGGACAATTTTATGAAGTTGCCTTACTCGCCGGGAGTCGGGTTTTCGAGTTTGTTTCCGGAGGCGGATCCATTGGCCATTGATTTGCTAAAGAAGATGCTTGTGTTTAATCCTTTGAAGAGAATTTCGGCTGTGGAAGCCCTGAAACATCCATACTTTTCGGGGTTTAAAGATCCATTGAGGGGTTGTGTGAGCCCTTGGAATGTTGTGTTGAAAGATTATGCTCAGAATCGTGAAACTGTGAATGAAATGATGCTGAGAAAATGGATTTGGAAGGAGATGGTGTTTTACCATCCTCAAGAACGTTGTTATACTCTTTTTGAAAGCATCTTTGATTCATAAAACTTATACTAGATTCAATGAGGCCATCTGTTTTTTTTTGTGTTTTCTGAATGAGAATTTGTATTTGTTAATTCTTTTTTTGATTGTCAAGATTACTACTGCCGTATAGCTTCTACGTGTCACAACACGTCTTCATTTAGTCCGGATCTGGAATCAGCAAACACATTCTACCTCATCGTCCTTCAGTTTAGTCTTTCACATCTTTCTGAATATGATAACGGCTTCTTCGTCACCTAAAGGTATTTCCTAATCTAAACTTCACACCATATGCAGCCTTTATTTAGGGATTTAGTTCGTGTTGTTTTAGGTTAGATCAAAACGGGAAGCCATTGATGCCAATGGAAGAACAGATAATTATTATTGATTGTTAGTTGGTTGAATTTGCACACGGACTGGATGAATCAACACGTGGTAGACTTTTTCTGATCGAAAAATGTAGGTTTCTCGCTTAGGGGATAACCGATAGCAGAGGACATTGGGGTGCATAGAAGGTGTTTGATGTAATGCCGGAAAGAAATTATGAATTTGTTGTTGCAGTCTAAGTAATGAATATACTTATCTTTTGTGTTGTGCGCTTCTTCTGCCGGTTCTTTATTGTTGCTGCTTCATTGATATCATATTGGCCAATGTAATCATTATGTTTGTTGTTTGTCAACTACAATTATCTTATAAGTTTTAACAGGCAATGCTTACTCATAGAATCGTACTGGTCTGTTCATTTACTTTGAACTATTTCTGATACTTTGGGGTAATGTGATGGAAGGAGAGGAATGCGACACGTAGGAGCTATGGCAGTAGTAATCTTGAAAACAAAAAAAGAAATTATCAAAAAGAGCATAACAACGTTCTTGAGGATGGTAAAACGCCATCTCCTTCCAAATCCATTTTCTCAGCATCTTCTCATTCACACTTTCATGATTCTGAGCATAATCCTTCAACACAACATTCCAAGGGCTCACACAACCCCTCAATTGACCTTCAAATCCCGAAACGTAAGGATGTTTCAGGGCTTCCACAGCCGAAATCCTCTCCAAAGGATCAAACACAAGCATCTTCTCTAACAAATCAATGGCCAGTGGATCCGCCTCCGGAAACAAACTCGAAAACCCGACTCCCGGCGAGTAAGGCAACTTCATAAAACTGTCCACAAAACTAAGATCCGATTGCGTCCCAAGAATCCTGATCATCTCCTTCAACTGCTCTACAACATTGCTTTCTTTGAAGATCGGAACCTGACTCATCATCTCGGCAAAAATACATCCGACCGACCACATATCGGCTTCCTTTCCGTGCAATCGACTGCTTAATAGAATCTCCGGTGCTTTGTACCACGGGAAATCAATCATGTCTTTAACTGACGAGTTAGAGTTTTGATCCAGCGTAGCAGCATGACCAAGATCACTAATTTTCAGTTCTTCGAGTTTCTTGTTCAGTAAAAGATTCCTCGGCTGAAGAATCCGATGAATCACGTTCGCGGAATGAAGAAACCTCACACCTCGAAGGATTTGAATGAGGAAAGACCTGCAATCATTTTCGCAAAGCTTCTTGGTTCTAATTACATAAGCGAAATCGAATTCCATGAATTCTTGAACCAGATAAAGATCCTGGAAATCAGCCTCTCCGGCCAGCGATGACGAGATCATAACGTCTTGGAGGCCATGACAGGATAAATGGTAGGGTTAGACAATATTTATAGAGATTACAAAAATATGTACTATGAAATAATATGATTATTTATAATTAAATCGTATCTCATAATATATTATCTACCCTAATATATCTTGATATTATGTTTATATAATTATATAACAATAATAATATCTTAATATATGGTTAATTTATATATCTATATATCTATATATATTTACTAAAGTAGAGTACAAATGACGTGGTAAGCTGAAAATCTTATATCTATTAAAACAGAAGTCTCTATTACTACGTGTCAACATCATGTTCTCTAAGTCTAAAAAATTATTTTAATAAGTGATTTCTAAATGTTATTATAAATTATAAATGGATTTCTAAATTTTTTTTAAATATTTAAATAAATATTTTTATAAATAATTTTTTTAAACTTTTACGGATTTTTTTACCAACAAGCATATCTTAACAAATCAATTTAAAAGTATAATTAATTATAAGAGAATTAAAAATCATAGTCATAATTATACTTCCATTCTCCGAATTTTTATTTTACAAATATACAAATAAATTATAAGTATTAAATATTTATTAAAATTAAACCCGCACAAAGTGCGGGTAATACACTAGTTGAGAATTTAAGCCAAATCTTCATATATTACTAAATTAAAATAAATCAATTTTTATAAAATTTCATTAATTTCATTTTTTATAAACATTTCAATTCTTGTGTTGTTACTATTGCAACTAACTGATCCACGTCAATATAACCCAAAATTAAAACAAAATCATTAACTAATTATTCAACTATCATTTTCTAATTAGTATTTTAATTATTTTTTAATCTTTTTTCTTGGTAGGAATTTTTTTAATCTTATTAGTCATATCATACTAATTATATTTCAAAGTAACTAGCCTAATACAATTTTGATTTTCTTTCTTGAATATTATACTATGAAATATTTTCCTTTTCAATAATTTTTTTATAGAGTTAGTCACTAATAATATTTCTAATTGAATTAAGAGTAAGATTAATCATTGTAACATTTTGTTAAATAATTACATATTAAATTATTTTAATCAAAATTTGATAATAAATTATGAATTAAAGTTTCACTTTACTTACTCGATTATGAATGAACCTATTAATCGATTTAATTTTTTGAAACCAAAATTCTTAAAAATCTATATTTAAAAATATATTTATGTTAACCTAGGGGTGGGCAAGGACGGGATGAGATGAAATTGAGGTCATTTCAGTCCCGTCTCGACTATTTTATATTAGGTATTTTAGATTGAATCCCATTAGGTCCTATCTCGACTGAGATCGGGATGTGACGGACTCAATCCCGACCGTAATTATAAAAATGTATAACATCATAAACCCAAGGTAAAACTCGTTGTCAAAGTCAATGTTAAAATCCCGTAACTTAATCTTTGAGTCATAACCCGGAATTAATCCAACATGAGCATAACATATATGGTATATATAAATAAGAATATAATTTAAGTAAATCCCAAATTTAAAACCCAAAAATACATTTTCCGCCAATTAATACAATTTTATAATGCCGCTGTTATTTAGCGCTTTTTTTTTACTAACAACGCACATTTGTCCGTTACGGACAAATGTGCGTTATTTAGTACTTTCATTAATCTTGTCCGTGACGGACAAACATACCTTGTCCCTGACGGACAAGGTTTTACATATAGATAAATAATATCTTTGTTTTATTTTAGGATAAATAATATCTTTATTTTCTTTTAGATTAAATAAATAAAATTATTTACGGATAGATAAATAATATCTTTATTTCCATAAATTAATAAGCATAAATCTTATTTACGGATAGATAAATAATATCTTTATTTCCATAATTTAACAAGCATAAATCTTATTTACGGATAGATAAATAATAACTTTATTTCCATAAATTAAAAATCCTAAATCTTATTTTTGGATAAATAATATCTTTATTTCCATAATTAACAACCCTAAATCTTAAATCAATTTTTTTCATCTTATAAAAACCGTAGTCAATCTCCTCCAACCCTCATTCAGCCATCTCCTCGTAAAGTCTATTCTTTTTGAAAAAGCAACTTAACAATGTCATACGAGGAAGATTATGATATTGATGATGAAGAAATATCTTTGAGTTTTGAGAACGAAGACGAAGATAATGTTGAGGTAAGTAAGTTTTGTTTATTTTGATCATTAAAGTTGAAATCATTAATTGTGTTTGAACTTAGATATTTAACCATTGATCGATTATAGCCGAAAAGGCAAATGGCTAGATTTTGTCCGTTACGGACGACAACTATCTGTCCGTTACGGACGACAGCTATCTGTCCGTTACGGACGACAACTATTTTTCTGTAACGGACAGAGAACTTTAACAGATTTTTTTTAGGGTTTAGAGGAGATAGATGCGGACGTTGATAATCTTAGCATTGATGAAGGATCAACAGATAACGTAAATGCATCCGCCTCAAAAACGACGAGTAATGATTATTCTAGCCTGTTCACAACCGACTTAAGCTTCAATAATCGAGAGGAGGTAATAGGATGGGTTCGAAAAGTCGGACAGGAAAATAAAATGGTTTCATCTGCTTGACGGGTAAAGAAGTCGGTCCTCGATAGTTTGGGAAAGACATGGCTGTCGTGCGAGAAATATGGAGCATACAACCCAAAAAAGATGCAGCCAGCTCAGAGGAAGAATTCATCGACGAAGAAAAGCGTGTGTGAATTCATGATTACGGTTTTTGAGACTTACCAAGGTTTATGGAAAGTTCACGTGCAGTGTAGTGTCCACAACCACAAGCTTGGAAGAAATTTAAAGGGTCATGCATTAGCGGGAAGGATGAATGAGGAGGAGAAGAAGTTAGTAAAGAACATGTGGACCAGTAATTACACCCCTGTCCAAATTGCGAGTTCTTTGAGCATTGATAAAGGTAACAACACAAGGATGAGATAAATCTACAACCAGAAGCAAAAATTACGTAAAGAAGGTTTAGATCAAAGGACAGTCGCTCAACAATTCTTTTTCGAATGTCGTAAAGAGGGTTATTTCTGTGAGCATAGGGGAAACAAGGACGGTGAAGTGAGCGACATTTTCTTCGCATATCCGGAATCAGTTGCCCTCCTTAAGGCATTCCCTTACGTATTGGTAATGGACTCAACATACAACAATAACATGTAAGCTTCACAGTTATTTACTTTTCCGTAAGATGTCCTTTTTTGATGTATGTAAATTTAATGCTTTGATGTTATTTTTTTTACAGATATAAGATGCCATTTTTTGAAATTGTTGGGTTTACATCAACATGGCTGAACTTTAACGTTGCCGGTACATTTCTATCCACGGAGAAGGAAGAGAATTATGTCTGGGCGATTGAGCAACTTGCAAAGCTTTGTAGGCGCGTTGAGAGGACATCAACTACAATTGTGACGGATCGAGAGAAGGCTCTTATGATTGCACTTGATCGTATTTTCCCAGAAACCCAGTTTCTATTATTTCGCCGTCATATATTCAAAAATATTGAAGGAAGGGATAGGAATAATCACATGAATAAAGAACTCGCTCAAATATTTGCCAATAGTTACTCGGGTTTATTTACATCCAGAACGGAAGAGTCTTACGAGAGACGGTTAAATGAACTTGAAAACAAGTGGAAAAGGAGAGGACATCTTCTACAATATGTGAGGACGCAATGGCTAGATCCTTACAAGAGACGAATTGTTTCCGCGTGGACGGATCAATATCTGAACTTCAAAAGTAACACGACGAATAGGTACATATTTCACAGCAATTTAAAATTTTATTTACCCGATTTGCCGTTAACTCTTTTATTTCTCAACAGGGCAGAAACTGCGCACTCTATTCTGAAACAATTCATGAAAACAAATTCTGCGAAGTTGGATACAATTTTCAGGTTCTATCACTCTTTGATGAGGATTCAGTTGGATAAGATCCTCGGTTCGTTCAACGAGAGCATGTCAAAAAAGATAACATGGACTTCTTGTGTTAAACAATTTCAGTCGTTGCACCACAACATCTCCCGCACAGCTTTTTTTACTTATTATCGATTAGTACAATAAAGCTCGTGCTAACAAGCCCGATGGTCTGTGCACATGTTCATTTCCGACGACTCATGGTCTGTCGTGTATGCACTTTATTTGGGGTTATAAGAAGAAAGGTTTGTCTATCCCTCTTACAGATGTGCATGAATTTTGGAAAAAGTTAGATGTCGATGACGTGGCTCCGGAATCAGAAGAAGGACGAGACGTGCGTCGAGTTGCAAGAAATATATTGTCGGAGTTCTGCGAGAAAGATTTTCCAAACCTAAGCCCTACTCGTCAGTTGGAAGTTGTACATAAAGCTATAGAAACTGCTTTTCCGAGGAGGACTAGTTTGCGGGAACCTGCTAGGGTTGTGACTAAAGGAAGACCGAATGGCAGTCCAAACAAAAGATTGCCATCCGATTGGGAGCTAGGAGGTATCCCACCCAAAAAACAAAGAGGTTGACCCCGAAAGAACCCTATACCAGTGTCAAGTCCATCTTCTAATACCGATTTACCACCCAAAACACCTTCAAAGAGAACTATATCCAAGCATAACCTTGATATTTTAGTAGAATGGCCTGAGGTGATTCCCATTTGGATGAAAGAGTATGTAATCAGTTGGAATAATGTTAGAGGGGATAGAAATTGTGGTTTTAGAGCACTACATCATGCAATTTACGGCACAGACACAGACGAAGGATGGCGGATGATTAGGCGACTGATGTTAGAAGAGCTCCTTTCTCATCGCGAGTTGAATGAGGGTTTTTTTCATCAACGTAACATCGATAGGACGATTATGGCACTTTGATGGAATGGAAACGGTTTTGCACCATCACAATACTGGTTTGTTGTGACGGACATTGGGTATTTAGCTGCAACTGCATTGCAGTGTATTGTCGTAGTGCACGGTGGGTGCAACTACACATATGTTCCGCTATATCGTCGGGAAGAAGGAATTACTTCGAACTTAGGGTTTCTAGAGATCCATATATCATTAGTTCCCAACCAGTATCATTACATTAGGGTATGTCCTCTAAGATCTTTTCATTTATCATTTTTGGTTTTGTTCTTTACAACATAAATGTACTATTCTCCTATAAACTTTGAACTATTCCCATATAATCCATGAACTATTACTTTTTAATATAATCCATGAACTATTCTATTATAATTCATGAACTATCCCATAATAAGTTTTGAACTATTACTTTCACTCCTTTATAAATTTTTGCACTTTAAACTATTCTATTATAATTCATGAACTATTCTATTATAATTCATGAACTATCCCATAATAAGTTTTGAACTATTACTTTCACTCCTTTATAAATTTTGCACTATGAACTATTCTATTATAATTCATGAACTATCCTTTTAGAAGTTATGAACTATTACTTAATAAGTTTTGAACTATTACTTTCATTCCTTTATAAATTTTACACTATGAACTATTCTATTATAATTCATGAACTATAAAAGTTATGAACTATTCCATAATAAGTTTTGAACTATTACTTTTACTCGTTTAAAAAAAAAAAAAAATTCCGGGACACGTGTCGGCCGTACAGACGGCCGCACGGCCGTACCGGAATAATGGGTCTTACTTGAACACTTCCCTGTATTAACTAGGCCCCTTGTAATTTTGAGAAAAAGATAAAATTTAAAATAATTTAAGATACTTTCAAAATTAAAAAGGAAAATGAGAGTGGTCCCCTACAATTATTCAAAATTAAAAAGATACTCTCCCTATAATACCCGAAAATTTAAACTCCGTTTAATACTGAATTCAACCGGATTCCGATCCGCCAACTTTTATCCTTTTAAATAAAATAAAATGAGATTTAATTTCTATCATTTTATGTGACCTTGATTCACATAAGATGATAAATTATGTAACCGGATATAATTCCGTACCTTTAAATTAAAATGATAACTTATATAATACAGTGAATAATTCCGTAAGTAATCCCGTAATTAAGTTCCGTATTTTACGATTCCGGGCGAATAACAAACCTTCCTTCAACCTTTTATTTTAATGATTGAGCAGGCCAATTCTGGCCCAACACCAGGCCCAATGACCACCCAGCCCAACCCATAATCTACCTTAACCCTAATTAATTAACTTAATCCTTGTTTGCCCTAATCTAAATCAGCGCTAAACCATCCCCTTCCTACGCACAACTATCTCACGTTTGGACATCGATACCGCCTCCCTTTCTCCCTTCTGCTCACCGTCTCGCTCTCACCGGAGATCAGGGAACATGGCCATTTCTGCGACAACAGATACCGACTGGTGTGGCCCCGTCCGACGCCGAGTCTAGCCTCTGCAACCGACGTCTTCAACGTGCTGCACAATCGAGATTTCTACATCTCCAACCGGTTGTAGACAAGAAGTGGTAAGATGTCCCCTCTTGTCCCCTTTCCCTCTTTCCCCCTAACGTTTTGAACATCCTAACCTCCAATCTCGTAACACCACAGGAGACGGACGGCTCGACTCTGTAGACATTACCAGCCACGTCTCGCGACCGCCAGACAGCTGCGTCTTCGTCTTCATCATGAACCATAGCCACAACCGACCTTCTGCATACACGACTCCGGTAAGTCCCGCCCTGACTATCCTTTCCCCTCTTGCGTCCCTCGTTTCTGCACATCCTAACCGCCAGCCCTCGCAGCACTCACTGCAGGAGACAAACAACTTAATTACGGGCCAACATGAGCCACGCAGGACTGCTACCCTTCTCGCCTCGTCAAAGGGCTGCTATAGACCAGAGTTGGGTGAGTTTCTGCACTACCACCTGCTACTCATTCGGTACTATTTTAAGTTTTTTCAACAGCCTAAGTACATCTAGTATAAGCTTATGAGAGGAGCTAAGTTGAGAGTGAGATGAAGAGAAGAGTAGATTGGCCTGTGTTGGTAGTATAGTGAAGGAGTAGAGAATGTTGAGGAGTGTGTGTATGTATCTTGTGTCTCTTGTTCTTTTTTTTTAAACTAAGATCTTCAAGTTATGGTAAGGGAAAAAGGGTGTTGTCTTAAGACTTGTTTTTAAGATCCAAAACTAACCAAGAATTTCCAATGTGTGTGAGCTGAAACTGGTGACTTTGAACCCGCAATTAGATAGCTTAGATCGAACATCCACCGTTGAATTTTTGATATACTGTAGATAGAAATATGAAGTTTACTTTATTAAAATTTAGGAGAAAGTTAACGGTCGGATTAGAGCTTATAAGGACTCAAAGTAGGACATATGAGTAGTTTTTACAGCAGAGGGAAAATTGACTAAGTATGGAAAATTCAATTTTTATCCCAACTTTGGAGATTTATGGAAGAGTTATGATTTAGTATTTTTGAGAGTTCTTTACTCCTATGTCTAATATGTATATTATAGAAGATCTAGAGATTTATTTCGGAATTTAATACTTTTATCGGAGCCTCATATCTTAAGTCAAAGTTGGACCTTAGCGACTTTTTATGAAAGTCAAGAATGTGTTTAACTCTTCTAAAACTTTAACAAACTTCCTTTCTAGAGTGAGAGTGTGTTTTTGAGTTCTAAAGAATAGTTTGGAACCTTGTTATAGAATTTTATAGAGTTTCGGGACCAGGGGTAAAATGGTCATTTACCCGTATAAGGGTACTTTGGTAATTTCTTTATGATCGATTATATATCTTAGAAGTTGGAGAATTCTAAGAAAGTGGGATACAGTATTGATCCACGTGCCTTGTGTGACAGGCGTTTGAGTTTCTACGGTTGCGGACCGAGTTGAGAAATTGAGAGTTGAGATTTGATTCAGGTAAGTCCTTGCGACTTACTTAGTTGGTTTCTGGATGTTAGTTGAGTGATAATAGTGGTGTGTGCAATGTGTGTTTATAATAATAATAACTTGATAGGACGACGGTTATTATTTCTGTTTTAAGGCCCAAGTGTATGTATAACGGGCCGTGACATCACTGTCCAGCTCTGCCAGGAGACTGAGAGGTTCTCTATACCCAAACCATACATGTACAAGGTGAGATGCATCAGATCCATTCTTGATGGTTACACGGGGGCGGAGGCGAAGTTTGGGAATCCCTCGTGTCACAAAATAAGTATCATTAGTAAGAGTGAATGACTTAAATGAAGATAATAAATAGATTTGTTTGAAAGCATGATGAGTGTGTATTATTGCTATGTGTGTGTGCTATTATTATTCTTCTAATGTTTAGATAACTAGTTAATGGTAGTTTTGTTGTGTTTTTAGTTTCACCACAGGTTAGAGCAGCAACTGAGTGATCCGGAAGTAGTGGTCAGCCGGGTCTCTGTACTCCTTAGAGTGGGGTGTTATCTTGTTGTTTCTTTCTTCTATTGTTTAAGTTCTATAGGTTGTTAGACGTTGTTGCATTCATTCCTATAAAAATACATTTTTATGACTTTTGGTTTTTTTTATTTGTGTCTTGTTGTAAGATCCTAGTAATATTGTTGTCAAACTGAGGTCGGAACCCATTGTGAGGTCCTAACCAGTAATATCCCGGGTTCCGAGAATCCGGGGTGTTACACTCCCATAATTTTTTAAAATAAAAAAAGAAAATGAGAGTGGTCCCCTACAATTAAGGAATAGTTTAACATTCAAAAGATTATCTTCCTTAATTAATATTGCTTATTTTTTTTCAAAGAGTCGCTTATTTGTTGGCATTAAAATTAGTTACATAATTTTATGTACATAATTTGCGTACGAAATTATTTACATAATTTGCGTGCGAATTTATGTACATAATTTCCGTGCGAAACTATGTACATAATTTGCGTGCGAAATTATGTACATAAAATTATGTACAGAACTTGTGGGGGACCAGTCTCATTTTTCTTATTTTATTAAAAAACAACCATATTAATTAAGGGGGGGAATTTTTTAATGAGAGTGGTCCCTGTAACACCCCAAGTTTTTGGAACTCGGGGAGTTACTGGTTAGGACCTCACAGTGGGTCCCGACCTTAGTTTGACAACAACTTAACAAGATCTTACAACAAGGCACGGATAAGGAAAATCCGGAAATCATAAATTAAGTCTTAACAACGTTATGCATGTGACCAGAAGTACTAACAGCCGAAAAAAACACAAGGTATCATCAACAGATAAAAAGAAACCAAGGTTCTAATTGGAAAACCAACAAAGAGGAAACTGCAACACGTCCTACTAAGTACGACACCCCGGCTGACCACTACCATCCGGATCACTCGACATCTGCTCTAACTTGTGGTACTCTACACAATATAACAGCTGTTAGCTAACTATCCAAATATAAGCAGAAATAATAATAGCACAAACACACTCAAGATAATATAAACAAACATCATGCTGGCACACAACCGATTATTATCTATTACTTAGGTGATTCATCTTATTCAATTTTACAGTTGTGGCACGAGAACTCTTAACAGTTCTCGCCTCCGTTCCTTATCCAACTGGGTGTAGGTCTAGCTTACCTCCGCCGGTAGCATCACTACAAACCGAGCATGGACTAGTCCCTAAAGAAACCCCCAGCGCCCTCAGGCTAACTGAGCAGAATGCCACCGCCCGTTACTCCTAGGCCAAGTATAGGTCGGTAATTATTTATTACAACCTATAATTCTAAACATCTCAATCACACACCACTATCATTATTCATACTCATATTCAGAAGTCAGCTAAGTAAGCCCAAAGGACTTACTTGTTATAAATCTCGACTCTTTGTAAACCCAACTCGCTCTGTAACTGTAGCAACTCAGTTGCCTGCCACAGGAGATAAGTGCATCAGCACACTCCAAAGTAATTTGAAGTCTAAGACTTGTAAGATAGAAGATCGTATTAGAACAGAACTGATTACAGTACTAATTTATGGTAAAATGACTATTTTACCCTTGGTCCCGAAACTTCCCAAAAATCCATAATTCATGCCTAAACTCTTATTTAAGACTAAAAAGTCATATTCTAACTCCTAAAGATGAGTTTGGTTACAAACTAGCGAATTACCCTTTTTCTTATTTTCCAAAAGCTCATTAAGGTCCAACTTCGGCTTCAAATATGAAACTCAAATAAATTCCTAAAAATTCCGAAATAATTCCCTAGATCATCTATGATATCTCATCTACTCCTAAGAGCAAGAATATCTCTAAACTGTTCAACCATCAATTCTATAACAATTCTCGAAGTTGTTTCCAACACTTATATTTCCTATACTTAGCCAAAATTTCATTAGTGGAAAATCAGGTTAACAAACCCACTTTGTGAGCTTATAACTTCTAATCTGACCGTTCATTTCTTCTCAAATTCTAACATGGTAAACTACATATATCTATCTATTATCTATTAAAATTTCAACGGTGGATCTTCATTGTAACTCCTTAACATTGGTCAACAAGATGGGCAGTTCCTAACTTCAAAATGAAGGAAAAAGATGTGTACTTACAACAGTCCTTGTTTCTACCATTATTGTCATCCTATGATCACAAGTTTGACACTCTAGGGAAACATCAACAAAGCTCAGGCCTTACCCCAGCTTTCCAGGTCGGAACTCCTCTCACAGCAACTAAACATATACAACTATACTACATCATTCAGAAGACGTAAAAAATAGGACTGCAGACAGGAGAAAGCTCACCTCTTCCAGCAGCTACTGGCTATAGGTTTCTCGACTGATCTCAGAAGGGGATGGATCAAAGTGAACTGCACAGAGGAGACGCCTTACTCAAATCAACCATGGTTCGGTAGATGGGACAATAAGATGAATCAGTAGGGATATAAGCCGCTTTCGGGAGGCCATCGAGCAAGAGGGTGGAAGGGACTTACCAGCACCAACTGTCTCTCTAGGTTGTTGACACAAAGTGTGTATAGGGATGGTATGCTGCCTAAGGTACATCTGCCCGGTGTGTTCTGTGCATTCGTTCAATCGATAAGCACGTAGAAAGCAAGGGAGCGGGAGAGAGGGAAACGAGGCTTACCTATGCCAAACTCTACTGAGTACAGAAGTCCAAACTCCGGACCACTTGTAGGAGATGCAAAGACGACAGCCGACTCGATCTGGATGAAGAGACGCTGGCTTGGGAGAGGGTAGACGCTGCCGATCTGTTGTCAACGAAGGAAGGGAGGAGATGGTGTTTGCTTGTGAATCTGGACGGAAATAAGGGGTCGAGTTACACAAGGAAAAGAGATCAGGAGGAGCTTGATCGTCTGCGTGAAATCCGGGCAGTTACCATCCTTGTAACGTTCATCAGAGGCGTGGGATCTGTAGGCGATTGGGAGCTGTCTTGGGCTGGCGCAAGTGCTGGCTGGTGCTTCTCTTCAGTTTACTGGGCTGGACAACTATTGGGCCGGAACACCCACAAAACCGGAAGCTGAAAAATAGGCCAAGGTGGGCTGAACAGAAAACAGTTTAAGGCTAGGCTGAAAAGCATGTAAAAGAAGTGGCTGAGATTGTTATGGGCTTGTCAAGGCCTTGTCAGAACTCGTCTTGGTCTCGTCAAACTTGTCATGGTCTCGTCTTGGCTTCGTCTAGATCTCGTCACTAGGACGTCATGACCTTGTCAAAGACAAGTCATGTTGTAAATTAGGGTTTGTTATAAAAAGCTTATCATTTTATGTGAAGAGGTGTTACATAAAATGATAAACATTCGAGATATTGTGCTTGCCTAAGTAAACAGATAGGGATTAACGGATCGAATTCCGGTTTGCTACGAAGATAAACGGAATAAAAATTCCGGGTATTACAGTCCCCATAATTAATATTTACTTATCTTTTTAATTTAGTTTATTTATTTAATTTTTAATAGTTATTTATTCTCCTTAATTAAGGGAGACAAAGTGGTCTCCACAATTAATAACTTGTTTATTACACTATTACGCATATAGCTCCTTTATAATATAATTTTATTTTATTTTTAGGGAGAAAATTGGAGGGGCCTAAATTGTATAATGGATACAAAAAAGCTTCCCTACACCTTATTAATTTTAAAATTTTAATTTTGAAACAAACTAAATTTAAATAAAACATATTTCCTACTATTAAATTAATTTGTTTTTAAAATAATCAATTTTAAAAAAACGATTTTAATTTTATTTTTTAAGTTTTTGTTTATAGGTAATAATATTAAAAAATTCAAATGAAAATTTGTTACGTAATTTTTTTATTTAATACTTTAACAATTATTATAAATTTAATAATTAACTTTTTGTTATATGATCTAATCAGATTGGTATCCATATATTCTTAACATTTGTTGTTACACTAAAAATTGTTAGGGCTTTTTTAAAAGAATTGTACTTTGTTTAGCAAATAATTTTTTACTTGCCAGCTGCCACCCTTGTAATAATCGGTATTCAACTAGAAACTGGAATTTCGATTTTTGTAACTGGTATAAATCTCTCTAGTATAAATAAATCAACGTTTTTGTAGCTAACTGACCAATATAATGAGATTATTATTAATATAAGTTTTGAAAAATTAAATAGATAAGAAATTTGTAATTGTCTTAATATATTTTCTATTACATTTATTCATTCAGAACCTTTCGAGTTTAATTCAAATAATATCCAAATTACAGAATGGTAGAAACTTGGCGCCCAGTCTCTCAATTCTAGTAAATAGGTTTACAAATACTTGTATATATATATTCTATTCCTCAAATTCTAATGATGAACCAACGAGCTCAGAACCAGACAATGGCGAATGATAATATTTTCAGTCCTAGTTTCGAGGTGATCGCCAGAGAAAGCAAGGAGAAGAAACACAGTTTTAGAGTTTCTGGAGTAGAAATCGAGTTAGACCTCAAGTACGATTCTATTGAGGCAATCAGAAGGGACTCATTCGGGCTAGTTATCTTTTGCCGTAATCAACAAACCGGAGAACGAGTCTGCGTGAGAAAGATTTGCGAAGTAACGAAACACCGTTGTATTGCTCTTACCACTCTCCGGGAGATGCAAATCCTTAGACAAATCAGCCACAAAAATGTCATACGCCTCCAAGACGTTATGATCTCGTCATCGCTGCTCGGAGAGGCTAATTTCCGGGATCTTTATCTGGTTCAAGAATTCATGGAATTCGATCTCGCTTATGTAATTAGAGCCAAGAAGCTTTGCGAAAATGATTACAGATCTTTCCTCAAACAAATCCTTCGAGGTGTGAGGTTTCTTCATTCCGCGAACGTGATTCATCGGAATCTTCAGCCGAGGAATCTTTTACTGAACAAGAAACTCAAAAAACTGAAAATTAGTGATTTTGGTCATGCTGCTACGCTGGATCAAAACTCTAACTCGTCAGTTAAAGACATGATTGATTTCCCGTGGTACAAAGCACCGGAGATTCTATTAAGCAGTCGATTGCACGGAAAGGAAGCCGATATGTGGTCGGTCGGATGTATTTTTGCCGAGATGATGAGTCAGGTTCCCATCTTCAAAGAAAGCAATGTTGTAGAGCAGTTGAAGGAGATGATCAGGATTCTTCGGACGAAATCGGATCTTAGTTTTGTGGACAATTTTATGAAGTTGCCTTACTCGCCGGGAGTCGGGTTTTCGAGTTTGTTTCCGGAGGCGGATCCATTGGCCATTGATTTGCTAAAGAAGATGCTTGTGTTTAATCCTTTGAAGAGAATTTCGGCTGTGGAAGCCCTGAAACATCCATACTTTTCGGGGTTTAAAGATCCATTGAGGGGTTGTGTGAGCCCTTGGAATGTTGTGTTGAAAGATTATGCTCAGAATCGTGAAACTGTGAATGAAATGATGCTGAGAAAATGGATTTGGAAGGAGATGGTGTTTTACCATCCTCAAGAACGTTGTTATACTCTTTTTGAAAGCATCTTTGATTCATAAAACTTATACTAGATTCAATGAGGCCATCTGTTTTTTTTTGTGTTTTCTGAATGAGAATTTGTATTTGTTAATTCTTTTTTTGATTGTCAAGATTACTACTGCCGTATAGCTTCTACGTGTCACAACACGTCTTCATTTAGTCCGGATCTGGAATCAGCAAACACATTCTACCTCATCGTCCTTCAGTTTAGTCTTTCACATCTTTCTGAATATGATAACGGCTTCTTCGTCACCTAAAGGTATTTCCTAATCTAAACTTCACACCATATGCAGCCTTTATTTAGGGATTTAGTTCGTGTTGTTTTAGGTTAGATCAAAACGGGAAGCCATTGATGCCAATGGAAGAACAGATAATTATTATTGATTGTTAGTTGGTTGAATTTGCACACGGACTGGATGAATCAACACGTGGTAGACTTTTTCTGATCGAAAAATGTAGGTTTCTCGCTTAGGGGATAACCGATAGCAGAGGACATTGGGGTGCATAGAAGGTGTTTGATGTAATGCCGGAAAGAAATTATGAATTTGTTGTTGCAGTCTAAGTAATGAATATACTTATCTTTTGTGTTGTGCGCTTCTTCTGCCGGTTCTTTATTGTTGCTGCTTCATTGATATCATATTGGCCAATGTAATCATTATGTTTGTTGTTTGTCAACTACAATTATCTTATAAGTTTTAACAGGCAATGCTTACTCATAGAATCGTACTGGTCTGTTCATTTACTTTGAACTATTTCTGATACTTTGGGGTAATGTGATGGAAGGAGAGGAATGCGACACGTAGGAGCTATGGCAGTAGTAATCTTGAAAACAAAAAAAGAAATTATCAAAAAGAGCATAACAACGTTCTTGAGGATGGTAAAACGCCATCTCCTTCCAAATCCATTTTCTCAGCATCTTCTCATTCACACTTTCATGATTCTGAGCATAATCCTTCAACACAACATTCCAAGGGCTCACACAACCCCTCAATTGACCTTCAAATCCCGAAACGTAAGGATGTTTCAGGGCTTCCACAGCCGAAATCCTCTCCAAAGGATCAAACACAAGCATCTTCTCTAACAAATCAATGGCCAGTGGATCCGCCTCCGGAAACAAACTCGAAAACCCGACTCCCGGCGAGTAAGGCAACTTCATAAAACTGTCCACAAAACTAAGATCCGATTGCGTCCCAAGAATCCTGATCATCTCCTTCAACTGCTCTACAACATTGCTTTCTTTGAAGATCGGAACCTGACTCATCATCTCGGCAAAAATACATCCGACCGACCACATATCGGCTTCCTTTCCGTGCAATCGACTGCTTAATAGAATCTCCGGTGCTTTGTACCACGGGAAATCAATCATGTCTTTAACTGACGAGTTAGAGTTTTGATCCAGCGTAGCAGCATGACCAAGATCACTAATTTTCAGTTCTTCGAGTTTCTTGTTCAGTAAAAGATTCCTCGGCTGAAGAATCCGATGAATCACGTTCGCGGAATGAAGAAACCTCACACCTCGAAGGATTTGAATGAGGAAAGACCTGCAATCATTTTCGCAAAGCTTCTTGGTTCTAATTACATAAGCGAAATCGAATTCCATGAATTCTTGAACCAGATAAAGATCCTGGAAATCAGCCTCTCCGGCCAGCGATGACGAGATCATAACGTCTTGGAGGCCATGACAGGATAAATGGTAGGGTTAGACAATATTTATAGAGATTACAAAAATATGTACTATGAAATAATATGATTATTTATAATTAAATCGTATCTCATAATATATTATCTACCCTAATATATCTTGATATTATGTTTATATAATTATATAACAATAATAATATCTTAATATATGGTTAATTTATATATCTATATATCTATATATATTTACTAAAGTAGAGTACAAATGACGTGGTAAGCTGAAAATCTTATATCTATTAAAACAGAAGTCTCTATTACTACGTGTCAACATCATGTTCTCTAAGTCTAAAAAATTATTTTAATAAGTGATTTCTAAATGTTATTATAAATTATAAATGGATTTCTAAATTTTTTTTAAATATTTAAATAAATATTTTTATAAATAATTTTTTTAAACTTTTACGGATTTTTTTACCAACAAGCATATCTTAACAAATCAATTTAAAAGTATAATTAATTATAAGAGAATTAAAAATCATAGTCATAATTATACTTCCATTCTCCGAATTTTTATTTTACAAATATACAAATAAATTATAAGTATTAAATATTTATTAAAATTAAACCCGCACAAAGTGCGGGTAATACACTAGTTGAGAATTTAAGCCAAATCTTCATATATTACTAAATTAAAATAAATCAATTTTTATAAAATTTCATTAATTTCATTTTTTATAAACATTTCAATTCTTGTGTTGTTACTATTGCAACTAACTGATCCACGTCAATATAACCCAAAATTAAAACAAAATCATTAACTAATTATTCAACTATCATTTTCTAATTAGTATTTTAATTATTTTTTAATCTTTTTTCTTGGTAGGAATTTTTTTAATCTTATTAGTCATATCATACTAATTATATTTCAAAGTAACTAGCCTAATACAATTTTGATTTTCTTTCTTGAATATTATACTATGAAATATTTTCCTTTTCAATAATTTTTTTATAGAGTTAGTCACTAATAATATTTCTAATTGAATTAAGAGTAAGATTAATCATTGTAACATTTTGTTAAATAATTACATATTAAATTATTTTAATCAAAATTTGATAATAAATTATGAATTAAAGTTTCACTTTACTTACTCGATTATGAATGAACCTATTAATCGATTTAATTTTTTGAAACCAAAATTCTTAAAAATCTATATTTAAAAATATATTTATGTTAACCTAGGGGTGGGCAAGGACGGGATGAGATGAAATTGAGGTCATTTCAGTCCCGTCTCGACTATTTTATATTAGGTATTTTAGATTGAATCCCATTAGGTCCTATCTCGACTGAGATCGGGATGTGACGGACTCAATCCCGACCGTAATTATAAAAATGTATAACATCATAAACCCAAGGTAAAACTCGTTGTCAAAGTCAATGTTAAAATCCCGTAACTTAATCTTTGAGTCATAACCCGGAATTAATCCAACATGAGCATAACATATATGGTATATATAAATAAGAATATAATTTAAGTAAATCCCAAATTTAAAACCCAAAAATACATTTTCCGCCAATTAATACAATTTTATAATGCCGCTGTTATTTAGCGCTTTTTTTTTACTAACAACGCACATTTGTCCGTTACGGACAAATGTGCGTTATTTAGTACTTTCATTAATCTTGTCCGTGACGGACAAACATACCTTGTCCCTGACGGACAAGGTTTTACATATAGATAAATAATATCTTTGTTTTATTTTAGGATAAATAATATCTTTATTTTCTTTTAGATTAAATAAATAAAATTATTTACGGATAGATAAATAATATCTTTATTTCCATAAATTAATAAGCATAAATCTTATTTACGGATAGATAAATAATATCTTTATTTCCATAATTTAACAAGCATAAATCTTATTTACGGATAGATAAATAATAACTTTATTTCCATAAATTAAAAATCCTAAATCTTATTTTTGGATAAATAATATCTTTATTTCCATAATTAACAACCCTAAATCTTAAATCAATTTTTTTCATCTTATAAAAACCGTAGTCAATCTCCTCCAACCCTCATTCAGCCATCTCCTCGTAAAGTCTATTCTTTTTGAAAAAGCAACTTAACAATGTCATACGAGGAAGATTATGATATTGATGATGAAGAAATATCTTTGAGTTTTGAGAACGAAGACGAAGATAATGTTGAGGTAAGTAAGTTTTGTTTATTTTGATCATTAAAGTTGAAATCATTAATTGTGTTTGAACTTAGATATTTAACCATTGATCGATTATAGCCGAAAAGGCAAATGGCTAGATTCTGTCCGTTACGGACGACAACTATCTGTCCGTTACGGACGACAGCTATCTGTCCGTTACGGACGACAACTATTTTTCTGTAACGGACAGAGAACTTTAACAGATTTTTTTTAGGGTTTAGAGGAGATAGATGCGGACGTTGATAATCTTAGCATTGATGAAGGATCAACAGATAACGTAAATGCATCCGCCTCAAAAACGACGAGTAATGATTATTCTAGCCTGTTCACAACCGACTTAAGCTTCAATAATCGAGAGGAGGTAATAGGATGGGTTCGAAAAGTCGGACAGGAAAATAAAATGGTTTCATCTGCTTGACGGGTAAAGAAGTCGGTCCTCGATAGTTTGGGAAAGACATGGCTGTCGTGCGAGAAATATGGAGCATACAACCCAAAAAAGATGCAGCCAGCTCAGAGGAAGAATTCATCGACGAAGAAAAGCGTGTGTGAATTCATGATTACGGTTTTTGAGACTTACCAAGGTTTATGGAAAGTTCACGTGCAGTGTAGTGTCCACAACCACAAGCTTGGAAGAAATTTAAAGGGTCATGCATTAGCGGGAAGGATGAATGAGGAGGAGAAGAAGTTAGTAAAGAACATGTGGACCAGTAATTACACCCCTGTCCAAATTGCGAGTTCTTTGAGCATTGATAAAGGTAACAACACAAGGATGAGATAAATCTACAACCAGAAGCAAAAATTACGTAAAGAAGGTTTAGATCAAAGGACAGTCGCTCAACAATTCTTTTTCGAATGTCGTAAAGAGGGTTATTTCTGTGAGCATAGGGGAAACAAGGACGGTGAAGTGAGCGACATTTTCTTCGCATATCCGGAATCAGTTGCCCTCCTTAAGGCATTCCCTTACGTATTGGTAATGGACTCAACATACAACAATAACATGTAAGCTTCACAGTTATTTACTTTTCCGTAAGATGTCCTTTTTTGATGTATGTAAATTTAATGCTTTGATGTTATTTTTTTTACAGATATAAGATGCCATTTTTTGAAATTGTTGGGTTTACATCAACATGGCTGAACTTTAACGTTGCCGGTACATTTCTATCCACGGAGAAGGAAGAGAATTATGTCTGGGCGATTGAGCAACTTGCAAAGCTTTGTAGGCGCGTTGAGAGGACATCAACTACAATTGTGACGGATCGAGAGAAGGCTCTTATGATTGCACTTGATCGTATTTTCCCAGAAACCCAGTTTCTATTATTTCGCCGTCATATATTCAAAAATATTGAAGGAAGGGATAGGAATAATCACATGAATAAAGAACTCGCTCAAATATTTGCCAATAGTTACTCGGGTTTATTTACATCCAGAACGGAAGAGTCTTACGAGAGACGGTTAAATGAACTTGAAAACAAGTGGAAAAGGAGAGGACATCTTCTACAATATGTGAGGACGCAATGGCTAGATCCTTACAAGAGACGAATTGTTTCCGCGTGGACGGATCAATATCTGAACTTCAAAAGTAACACGACGAATAGGTACATATTTCACAGCAATTTAAAATTTTATTTACCCGATTTGCCGTTAACTCTTTTATTTCTCAACAGGGCAGAAACTGCGCACTCTATTCTGAAACAATTCATGAAAACAAATTCTGCGAAGTTGGATACAATTTTCAGGTTCTATCACTCTTTGATGAGGATTCAGTTGGATAAGATCCTCGGTTCGTTCAACGAGAGCATGTCAAAAAAGATAACATGGACTTCTTGTGTTAAACAATTTCAGTCGTTGCACCACAACATCTCCCGCACAGCTTTTTTTACTTATTATCGATTAGTACAATAAAGCTCGTGCTAACAAGCCCGATGGTCTGTGCACATGTTCATTTCCGACGACTCATGGTCTGTCGTGTATGCACTTTATTTGGGGTTATAAGAAGAAAGGTTTGTCTATCCCTCTTACAGATGTGCATGAATTTTGGAAAAAGTTAGATGTCGATGACGTGGCTCCGGAATCAGAAGAAGGACGAGACGTGCGTCGAGTTGCAAGAAATATATTGTCGGAGTTCTGCGAGAAAGATTTTCCAAACCTAAGCCCTACTCGTCAGTTGGAAGTTGTACATAAAGCTATAGAAACTGCTTTTCCGAGGAGGACTAGTTTGCGGGAACCTGCTAGGGTTGTGACTAAAGGAAGACCGAATGGCAGTCCAAACAAAAGATTGCCATCCGATTGGGAGCTAGGAGGTATCCCACCCAAAAAACAAAGAGGTTGACCCCGAAAGAACCCTATACCAGTGTCAAGTCCATCTTCTAATACCGATTTACCACCCAAAACACCTTCAAAGAGAACTATATCCAAGCATAACCTTGATATTTTAGTAGAATGGCCTGAGGTGATTCCCATTTGGATGAAAGAGTATGTAATCAGTTGGAATAATGTTAGAGGGGATAGAAATTGTGGTTTTAGAGCACTACATCATGCAATTTACGGCACAGACACAGACGAAGGATGGCGGATGATTAGGCGACTGATGTTAGAAGAGCTCCTTTCTCATCGCGAGTTGAATGAGGGTTTTTTTCATCAACGTAACATCGATAGGACGATTATGGCACTTTGATGGAATGGAAACGGTTTTGCACCATCACAATACTGGTTTGTTGTGACGGACATTGGGTATTTAGCTGCAACTGCATTGCAGTGTATTGTCGTAGTGCACGGTGGGTGCAACTACACATATGTTCCGCTATATCGTCGGGAAGAAGGAATTACTTCGAACTTAGGGTTTCTAGAGATCCATATATCATTAGTTCCCAACCAGTATCATTACATTAGGGTATGTCCTCTAAGATCTTTTCATTTATCATTTTTGGTTTTGTTCTTTACAACATAAATGTACTAATGTTTTTTTTTTCTATTTTTTTAGCTAACACTTGAAGAGGATTGTCCTTTACCAGAGATTTTAAAACTTGGTCGCACTTTCATAACAACACCGTTGATGGTATTGAAGTCAGATTAGCTCATCGCCTCGCTCGCTGGAAGGAGTTACAATTACCATATTCACGACCAACACGGATAGATCTTGGCACAATTACTTAATCTTGTTTAGTTCAATTTGTTAATTTTAACTTTACGATCAGACATATTTTCTTAAGGTTTTGTCATTTATATTATGTTAAGGTTTAGTCATTTATATAGTTATCATTTATATTTAGTTAAATATAATGCAAAAAGTTATGTACGATGTTTAAACATACAACAAAACAAGTTTAAACATACACAAAAATGTAGACATAAGATTTAAAAGTTTAAACACACAATACAAACCCAAAAAAAGTGTATACACAAGTCTACTCGGCATCGTCATGACGAGTACCACTACCCTGTCCATGATCGTAAAATCCGTATGAATAATTTCCGAGATCAGGAAAATAATCTACATAAGTGCGTAAGTCCTGATGCAGAGAAGGAGGGACAGAAGGATCACCAATGTACTGCCTAAACCGTGTAGCATAATCGTGAGGGTTGGGTCCAACAAATGTCGGAGGTGGAGGTGGAGGAGGATGCATCTGCTGAGCACCTGGGCGTATAAACCGGTGCGATCAGTCTGTATACCACGCCATATAATCGTCGGTGGCGGTATATCCAGGGCCATAACGTGCAGTCATCTCCTCAACCGTGATGTGATGGTGCTCTCATCTATCCCACGCCTAGCTACCTCGAGGATAGCCCACTCTGTAGCTCCTAGGATCCTCGACCCTAATAGCATAATCAGGCTGTATGAACGAAGGCGGAATCGTCTGAATATATCCAAAAGCCCTCATGTTTTCGTATGG
Organism: Fagopyrum homotropicum; assembly: GCA_033239125.1. Classification (NCBI taxonomy): domain Eukaryota; kingdom Viridiplantae; phylum Streptophyta; class Magnoliopsida; order Caryophyllales; family Polygonaceae; genus Fagopyrum; species Fagopyrum homotropicum. The sequence continues at coordinate 137,839,762 of BSWB01000002.1, forward strand.
ATCGTAGGGATCTGATACGTCCATAAAAGTCAACAACCCGTGGAACAACGAACGTTGTAACTCTCCATGAGTGAAGTCCAACTGGCCGTATGGCTGCCAGTTCACCTGTTTAACAAACAAATAACATTGTTAGAAAATAAACACATTAGTTGACAAAAAGATTACAAGTATGCACATGTACTGGACTTGACTGATCAACACTCATCTCATCAAGCATCCGTTTGTAGTCACGGGTGTCCCTCCTAACAGGCCTGATGTCAAATTGTTCGCTCCAAACGGTGTGTGCAAGCTTTAAATTTATAACCCTAGACGTAAGCTTAAAACAAGGATGCGAACCCGCAGTGTACGGGTCAATCGTAGTAAAAAGCAAGGAATTCCAGGGGTCGATCACAGGGACTTAGTGAAACAAAGTCCAATTACGGTATGCTCTAGTAATTACTAACCACAAAACAATTAAAACAATCAAAGATGATATAGAAGTCAATAAAGGAAACGTGCAATTCTAGGGATTAAAGCATCTAGTTGTGGTTCCAACTCAAGATCTAAAGATAAGCGGACAAAGTTGAGGTTTTTGCATAGGGAAGGTGTTACTAAAGTGGAGTAGATCACCGGGTAAGTCTCACTACTCACTGATCCCTAACCGTAACTCCTATTACCGGGTAAGTCTCAAGGAATTAAGATAAAGAACTATAACCTCAAACTAACACACCATCTAAGGGAATAGAATCAACCTTTACTGGGTAAGTCTCAGGCCAACTCACAAAGATGGGATGGAAGCACACTCAAACCCCAATAAAGGATAAACCTTTATTACCTACACTTATGATCTTAGGTAAACAAACTAAGGAATTACCGGGTAAGTCTCATCCTAAGCTTGCATTGGACCAGGAAAGGTGTAATAAGAATAGGATTTGGCAAACTCTAACACTTAGCTCTCAGTTTCGGATCAGATAGTCACCTCGGTCAGCCAAATTCCACCCCGGCCGAGATGTTCATCGACTGAGCGAGATGCTTAGGGTTAAGGTAAAGACTCGAACTTTCAGGGTCCTACTGTGATTAAGATCATTCTATCATCGTTTTTCCCACAACCTTCAGCCAATCACCCTAGAATCACACAAAGAGATTAGCCACTCATCATCATGAAAGTATTAATCAAGTATATGGGAAGAAGGTGAATATTTGAACAAGAAGAATTTAATGAAAAGACTTCAATAACTGAATCAAATATCACAACAAAGCGTTCCTTGGATAGAAATCCAACAAGGCAAGACAACAAGGAAGGGAATCTAAGATAATCTTACAAAACCCTTCAAAAGCTATAAAAGCTACAATCTTCCTTCTTCAACCTTCAAAAAGGTTCTTCAAATCTCCCAACTGGAGTATGGCTGCTGCGGTGTAAGCGGGATCTCCAACTGTATGCGGATGTATGCAGCGTCTATAGCGTGCTATGCGGGATGTCGGATTTGTGGGAAATCCGACCCTTTTTATAGAAAAATGACTCTCCAAAGATAAGATATCTTAGAAAGATCTCTTCCCATAAAAATAGGTAAAATATATGATCTAGTATATCTTCTTCCTTCTAGGAGCCAAGCCCAAAAATATAAGATCTCTTTCCAAAGATAAAAGATCTCAGCCAAGAATAAAATATTCTCGCCGCGTCCCAGGTGTTTGCCTCGGTCGACTCGACTTCTCTGGATCACCTCGGTCGAGGTGAATCTGTGGTCAACCGAGGTCAGTCACAACTGAATGTGAAATCTCTCAAATCTGGTCCAAATTAAATCTCTAATCCATGGCTATGCTTCCTGGATGGTTCCTTATGTTCCTTAATGTAGCTCCAATGACTCCATAGCTCCTTTTGCTCCTTTTTGATGCAAAACATGCCATTTTACCTACGATTACAACAAAACTAGGTGTAGACCTCGATTCCCGCAAAGGTAGATGAAATGGTAATATAATCACATATTATACATACAAACATGCAGATTATTGAAGATAAAACGTCCAAACAAACCCCAAAATATAGACTATAATTCATGCTATCAAAATACCCCATACTTAGCCCTTGCTTGTCCCCAAGCAAGTTCCGGATATAAAAGACAAGATAGAAATGGATTAATAGTCAAGAAAATCAATGAAAAGTCTTTCAAAACATTTTTATAGTGTGCAACAATCATAGATCACTCTAAGAGAATACTTCATGGAATTTAAAATCAAAATATGATCAAAACATTTTATAAATATAGGAAAGTTGTTCATCTTTGCATAAAACCATAGAATGCATAATAAGTTATAATTATCGAAATTAATCATGTGTAATCCAGTTTAAACCGCTAAGTCAATCAACAAGCTCGAGGTCTCAAGGGCTTCCCAAAAGAAAGGTCAAGAAACGTGTAGGGTAGGGATGTATGTAAGGTAATGTGGTGCTAGAATCCGGGAAAAGGATATACTTCACTTTCACTTTGACTTGCAACATCTTCCACCAATAAGCTTTGCTTATTTCACACTTTTTCTTTTTGCTTTACTTTTTGGGATGCATGGACAGAGGTGCACAATAACCGAAGCCTAGGAAATCAGCAATCATCAATTTCTTGAGATGCATCAAACCCTTGATGCACATACCATGACCCGTTAGGAATATCGCTCAATCCGACTTTGGCAAGACACAAACACCCGGCTATGTGAATGGTGCCGAGTTACTCATCATCATGATTGACTTCTCCAAACCTATTATTACTTTCTAACACTTTCACTTCCATCCCACCTCTCAACTTTAACTTCACTTGCTTTCGCCACTTCGCTTGCTTCCAAATTTCCGGATAGGTAAAGGGAGGCAAAATGTATATGAGGGGCTAAGCATGATTAAGAAGAAGAAGAGAAAAGAATGAATTGCCTTGGTCTTTCCAGGAAGAAAGTGAGAGAACTTATCTTGCGGTATCAACCTTCAAATTCAACATAATTTGGATAAAAACAAAGTATTAAACATGCCAATAATTTCAAACAAAGCATTTAGCAACTTAAACATATTATAAAACCTTTCAAACACATAAAGATTTCAAAACCAGTCAGTAAACAAGATCTTCACTGAGATCATATCCAGATAAAAAGCACAAAAATCGTTTTCAAAAACTCTCAGTTAACCCACCTCGGTCGAGGTGTTCTTAGGTCAACCGAGGTGAAACACCTCGTTCGGCTAGAACTGCCCCGGTCGAGGTCAAAATTTTTTTTTTTAAAACCAGTTTTCTTTCAGTTTCGACGTTTTTCTCAATCAAATAACCTGTAAAGTATGCATGCAGTCTCAGATAAACACATGGATGCAAAAGTGAAGCATAAATATGAATAAATATCCGGTCAAATAAAGTCATACATCACATAAGTCAAATACATCAATAAACACCCCATACTTAGGACACACTGTCCCAGTGGGTCAAAATAAGTCTAAGGAATAAAATACTCACCGGATAATAAGCTGAACTGCATAAAAATAAGAAAGAAAATCCTGCAGCTCTCAATAGTCACGATCCGGTGGTGGTGGTGGTGACACATACGGATATTGGGACGGGTCGAACGGATAGCCCATGACGTGCTCAAACTGAATCTGGGCCATCATGTGCTGGTAATGCTGCCTCTCCTGCATCTCGTGGATATCCAGTGACAAAGCGGCATATGAATCAATAACCTGATCCGTCAGATTGTCGATCCGACTGTGAGCCTCTGGATCTCTGTGTCGGCGTGCTCTACGCCTAGCAGGTCTCACTGGAGAAGTAGCAGGTGCCGGCTCAGTATCATCGTCCAGATCTATGACCGGCGCACTAGTCCCTGCAGTATCTGTCCCTGTATCCATCGGGACTCCACCATCTCTGTCATCAGCTGTCTCCTCATCATCTGCCTCCTCCTCAGCTGGGGTAGCTGCTGCCTCTCTATAACTTCCATCAGTGGGGCCGAAGCGGTCTGCCAATAATGAGGGTCATAAACAGTAAACAGTGCTGACCACCTGATCTCCTGTGGTGCAGTCAGCTCCCATGGCATAGCCACGTACGGTGTAGTCAGACCTCGGGGAACCAGAATCCGCCGAGTGATCATCTCCTGCAGCCCAAGCGGCTTGGCAGCCGCCACCATAGTGCAAGCGCTGAGATCCATGTCCTGATAGCTGGCAATCACTAGTACAAATACCCTCCCTAGACCACGGTTATTTTGTACATGGGAACCCGGTTAAGGAAGCGTGGTTAACGGGAGCGAGGTCCGAGCGTTCGCACCCCGGTAAATGTCACCGAGTTAATATTTTCGGACCCCGTTTTTTAATAACCGGGGTAATTTTTCGGACCCCGGTTATTTTAAAAAACCGGGGTAATTTTCGGACCCCGGTTTTTTAAAATAACCGGGGTAAAAGTCGGACCCCGGTTATTATAAAAAACCGGGGTCATTTTCGGACCCCGGTTTTTTTATAATAACCGGGGTCCGACTTTTACCCCGGTTATTTTAAAAAAACCGGGGTAATTTTTGAAAAAGAATGGTAATTTTTGGACCTCGGTTTTAGTATAATAACCGGGTTATTTTTTTTACCAATTTTTAAAATTTTATTCACCGATTTCTTCCAGTTTTTAAAATTTTATTCCTTGGTTTCTACATAAAACCGGGATAATATTTTAACCGTAAGTTATTATTTTTAATATAAAAATAGGTACTTTTGCACTTGCTTAAATTACACAATATACGTATTGTACGTAACCGAAATTATTCATAAAAAAATAGTTAATATTAAGCTAAAATACTTAAGCAAAATTATCATGTAATTAATATTTCAATTATATAATCCGCTTGAACGGTATACGATGTTGAAAGGGCAGAGCCGCAGAGGGTGATAACCAGGACAATCTACAAAAAGAATTAGTGTTAATATTTTTAGATATGATACAGGCGCTTGACGAGCTAAGTTGTTGTCTGTCAACTTGGCAAGTGCAAAGACTCCTTCATCCTGGTGATGAAGTGCTCTTGACTCCATTATCATATGAAAGTTAACAAGAAAACTTGCAAGAGCAAGAACTCCAAGACCAGTGCTGAGGAGGAGCACTTCTCGAAACCCCAGCTCAGTCCCGGGCTTGAAATTAAATATAAATGCATAGTTGACTCAGTAGCGCTTCCAACATATATGTTTGCCGCATACATGAGCATGTGCAAGACTAAAAATGCAAACAAGCTGCAACATAACATTGGAATACAGACTAAAAAGCTCCCCCTGTCGGATCTTCTGGGGCGTCTCAGTATGCGCCAGAAGTGTCTCACTGAAAATCCGGTGGGATAACCTAAAGGCTAAGTGGAAGATGACCTTCTCCCTGGAATCTCCAGGGCGCCATCTGTCTGCGTGCTCAACCACGTGAGCAATCTGTCCCCAAAACTCCCTAGCTACAGATCGGGACGGGAAGTCAACAGCTGCCGGCTCAGGAAAACCAAAAATCTCTCTCCAGTACTCTAGTGGCACTAAGAAGTTCCGGTTCATCAACCGGTACTTCACAGATCGCTCTGTGGGGAGGTAGGTGAAGGAGCTAACGAACTCTAGGGTGGGCTCCAAATAGGCTGGGGCTCGGATCTCAGTAAACTGATCCAGCCCTACTATAGATATCATCCGTCTAAGGTCTCCGTCTACATGGAGACAGTCAAAAGCAGACACGTCCAGGAAGCGAGGTGCAATCACTGGACGGCCGGAAATACGCTCATAGTCGACCTGGTGTCGCTCGTGGATCACCGGGCGATAGAGTCGGGAAGAAGAGGAAGAAGGGGAGGGTGAGGTTCTATCCCTAAGGGCAAGGCGTATGTCGGAACTCATTTTCAAATCTGTCACTGTCAGGTCACCTCGGTCGACTGACAACACTCAAGAATCACCTCGGCCGAGGCACAGCTCGTCTGGACCGAGGCGGAAAACTGGATTCTAATTTCTTCAGAAAATTCAGTTCTTTTCCCCCAAAATCACTACAACTGCTTCCTATGGGGTACTTAATCCTTTTCTCAGCAAATGCAAAGGCAACCAAAGCCCAAATCGAAGCGAAATCAGTGAGTTAGGGTTTCGGTTTTGTTTTACCTTGTTTGGCCGAATCAGTTCGATTTCTTCGTAGATCGACGTTGCACTGGGATCCCCTATGGTTTAATCGCAGTTTGGAAGTGAAAATCTTTGAAAATGAGAGAGATTCGGGGGAGCGAGGTGAAAACTGTCACCGCGGTCGAGGGAGAGGGTAAAGTGAGGAGAGAGAAATCTTCAGCCCTTTTTATACCCTTTCTGGAACTGCTGTCACCTCGGTCGAGATGGTCTCGACTGGACCAAGGTGGTACGGACCGAGGTGGTTCTTCAGAAACCCTAGTCGCCTCGGTTGCTCAAGAATCATCTCGGTCGAGGTGCTCTGACAGCAACCGAGATGCCTCAGTCAAACTTCGTCTTCTCAAATTCTCGATTTTCTGTCCTTCCAGTTATTTTGCTTCCTTAGATGTCTCCTGTTATCTGTCTAGGACGCCAAAAACAAAACAAAGCAAAGCAAAAGCAAAAACTATCTAAGCTAGACTAGAAAAGGGAAAAGAAAGCAATACCTTGGGTTGCCTCCCAAGAAGCGCTTGGTTTAAGGTCGCTAGCTCGACCATGATGCGTCTCTCATACGTGATGGGAGGTGTCCTCACCCCATACTTCACCTCCATCGTGGGGTGAAGTAAGTAAGTCTATCAAACGCTCCAACAAGTGTAAATGCTCACGGGGAATGAATCGTCTATGGGTGGGTCGTCCTTCTCGCGTGAAGATGCAGGTAGCCGGCTGAGGTGATCCGCAACAGAATTTTCGGATCCCTTCTTATCGCGGATCTCTAAGTCAAACTCTTGAAGCAAGAGAATCCATCGAATAAGGCGTGACTTGGCATCTTTCTTAGCCAACAAGTAACGGATGGTTGCATGGTCGGTGTAGACAATGACTTTCGGCCCTACTAGATAGGAACGAAACTTCTCGAAAGCGTAAACAACCGCCAATAACTCCTTCTCGGTGGTAGCGTAGTTGCGTTGTGCTACATCTAGCGTCTTGCTAGCATAGTATATGGCGGTGGTCCGGCCATCCTTCTTTTGTCCAAGCACCGCTCCTACGGCTACATCACTAGCATCGCACATGATCTCAAAGGGCAAGGTCCAATCCGGAGGTTGGATAATGGGAGCGGAGATCAACGCTTCCTTAATCCTGTAAAAAGCATCAAGACACTCCTGCGAAAACTCAAAAACAACATCTTTATTCAAGAGGTTAGTTAGAGGTTTAGAAATCTTAGAGAAGTCCTTGATGAATCTCCTGTAGAAACCTGCATGCCCGAGAAAACTCCTCACACCTTTAACAGAACAAGGGGGAGGGAGTTTCTCAATAGTCTCGATCTTAGCGCGATCGACCTCAATGCCTCGATTAGAAACGAGGTATCCTAGCACAATGCCTTCATTAACCATGAAATGACACTTCTCCCAATTCAGAACAAGATTAGTGTCTTCACATCTTTTAAGCACTAGAGAAAGGTTAGATAGGCAATCATCAAAAGAGGAACCATATACAGAAAAATCATCCATAAATACCTCCATGATCTCCTCTATGTATTCGGAAAAGATGGCCATCATGCATCGCTGGAAGGTAGCGGGTGCATTACACAATCCAAATGGCATCCTCCTATAAGCAAATGTCCCCCATGGACAAGTGAAAGTGGTCTTCTCCTGATCATCCGGATGGATAGGAATCTGGAAGAATCCACTATAACCGTCTAAGTAGCAAAAGTGTGAATGCTGGGCCAACCGCTCGAGCATTTGATCGATGAAGGGAAGTGGAAAATGGTCCTTCCGTGTGGCCGTGTTCAGCTTCCTATAATCAAAGCAAACCCTCCAGCCCGTAACGGTCCTGGTTGGGATCAACTCGTTGTTCTTATTCGTCACAACGGTCATCCCTCCTTTCTTCGGAACTACATGCACCGGGCTAACCCATTTGCTGTCCGAGATAGGATATATGATACCTGCATCCAACAACTTAAGAATTTCCTTCTTCACAACCTCTTTCATGATCGGATTTAACCGTCTTTGAGGTTCCCGTGAAGTCTTATGATCATCCTCCATTAGAATTCTATGCATGCAGAAAGAGGGCTTAATGCCAATAAGATCATCTATAGTGGAACCCAAAGCTTTTTGATGCTTTCTCAAGACATGCATTAGTTTAGATAATTCAGTTGCGGAAAGGGAAGCACTAACAATAACGGGATAAGTGGAATCCGGTCCAAGAAAGACATACCTCAAGTGATTCGGGAGTTGTTTAAGCTCCACAACTGGGGGTGCTTTCTGAGGAGGATCCTTGCTTCCTTCTTCCAGTGGAGTAGATCCAGGAATTGGACTTTCGGAAGTCTCAGTTAAAATCGTCTCGCCATCGACCTCGGTCGAGGCGCAGACGCGTTGACCAAGATGTTCTTCAGTCGCCTTGCTCAGTCCAGGAAGTGCCTCGGTCGAGGTACTGCAACTGGAACCGAAACTGGAGATCTTCGTCTCCTGGATTAGCTTCTCAGTTTTAGCTCCTGGATCTTCTTCCAGTGCGTTTAAGCTCCGTATATCTGTATCACCAGAAGCATCTATACCTTTCTCCATTAAATTGAAACTAATAACTCTTTCGAGTGGATCGTTAATAAGGATAGAGCTCACCAATTCTCTTGATTCTTCTTCATCGTAGATGTTGAAGATATCATCGCTTAGCTGCTCCCCTTTCATGGCTGCAAGTAATGCGAACTCCACCTCATCGCCGCCAATGTTGGATTTCAACTTAGCGTTCTTGCAATCCACGTTGCAACCCGAAGTTGCTAGAAATGGCCTCCCGAGAATAATAGGAACAGGATAATCTGCGGGAATGTCAAGTACAACAAAATCTATTGGTAAATAGAAGTTACCTAACTTGACCGGAACGTCCTCCAAGATTCCCACGGGATGGGTGATGGAGCGATCCGCCATATATAGTCAAATCTTGACCGGCTTGGGCTCTCCAAGTCCGATCTTCACACATAGCTCCAGCGGGATGATGCTCACGCTGGCTCCTAGATCACAAAGGGCTTCACAAGTGACATCCCCAACTTGAATGGGAATGCAAAATGAGCCGGGATCTCTCAATTTAGGTGGCATCTTCTCCTTCATGATTTGAATGAGCTCCGAGGATTTAGATGTCATCCTAACTTCACCAAAATCTTCCAGTTTCCTCTTCCTTGATAGGATCTCCTTCAAGAACTTTCCATAGGCGGGCATTCCTAGAATAGCATCAAGGAAAGGAATGTTAATGTGCAGTTTATTCATCAAGTCAAGGAACTTACCAAAGTGCTTGTCTAGATGTGCTCTGGCCCTTGACTGGGGGAATGGAAGTGGTGGTTTGTATGCAGGAGGTGGAACATAAACTTCAGTTTTCCCCTCCGCTTTCTGTGGCTCCACCTCGGTTGGCATCTCGGTCGAAGCGTTCTTCGTCTGCATTTGGACCGAGGTGGTCTTCGTCGGTACTGGCACCGACTGAGGCACTAGATATGCAGTTTTCAGTCCACTCCTCGTAGTTATGGCCATGATCTGGCTCTTAGGGTTGCTCTCCGTCCTTGCTGGAAGCTTCCCTGGATCTCTTGGCGCTTCTTTCGCCCTACTTGCAAGTTGTTGTTCAAAGGCTTTTTGGGCCTTCGAAAATGAAGTCATGGAAGTCTCCATAGCATTAAGCTTGATCAAGATAGCCTCCAGAACTGCGTCTTTCTTTTCCGGCTGAGACGAACTTGATCCTTGCCCCTGGCTCTTTAATGGAGTAGAAGAAGAAGAAGAAGAAGAATAAGAAGAAGAAGGGGAAGAGAGGAAAGGATTAGAGGAATCGTTAGAGTTGGAGTTTGAATGATTGTTACCAGAATTTTGGTTGTTCGCCCTCCAGTTGTTGCTATTGGATCCTCTGTTGTTGTTGTTGTAATTGTTGTTCCGGGAACCGTTGTTGTTGTTACGGTATCCGTTGTTGTTGTTCCTTTGTCCTTGCTCTTTCTTCTTGGTTTGAGCAACCAAGAGTTCCTTCAATTGCTTCACGTCATTCTTCAAAGACGTGAGTTGATTATTGTTGGGCTGAGTTTCCTGGAAGTTAACTCGTTTAACTCCACCTTCAGCTCCTTGGTGGGTGTACTTCTCCATATGCAAAGCTTGCTTCTCGATGAAGTCCCAAGCTTCGTCAATCGCCATGTCCATAAACGTACCGGCGGAGAGTAGTTGGAGGTTGAACTAGGTGCTTCCGTCCAATCCCTTGAAGTATATCTCCAATAACTCTAACTTTGGAATCCCATGATGTGGGCAATCCAAAAGAATGTCCTTGAACCGCTCCCATGACTTGGACAAGCTCTCCTTGTCCTTCATAATGAAAGCATTGATCTTCCCTCTCATTTCAGCGGTCTTAGAGGGGGAAAGAATTTGGTCAAGAATTCCGTAGTCATCTCCTCCCATGTGCTAATTTTTCCTGGAGGAAGAGATTGATACCAAGTAAGAGCTCTATCTTTTAAAGAAAAGTAAAAAGGTCTTAGCTTGTAGTTGTTATTTTCAATCCTTGAAGGTCTCAAGGTCTCCATCAAGATCTCATAGTTTTGAAGATGTTGATGTGGTGATTCCTTCTCTAGCCCTCCGAATTGGCATTGGCGAATCATGGATAGAACTTGCGGTCGAAGTTCATAGTCATGGTCCGCTGGATCTCCTAGGTTAACTCCTGGACGCCTCAGTTGTTGATTAGGGTCCATCCTTTGACCTAGGGTTTGTGGGATTCCTGCAAGAAGAGCGCCTCGGACTGGGATCCGAGGTGGAAGTATCTCGGCCGGGGCATCAGGTACTGGAACCTGCCTCGGCCGAGGGTCAGCAACTGGATCCTGCATCGGTCGAGGATCTGGGACTGGATCTTCCCTCGGTCGAAGTAGAATTTGGTCTCGTATGGCTGCCATATCTGCTTCGATTGCTTCAGTCCTGGTGCGAGTTTCTTCCTTCTCTCGCCTTAGCTCTTCCCTGCGGAGGCGTAGCAGCTCTAACGCCTCTTTCAACTCGGCCTCAAGATCGCGATTGTCTTGGTGGGCCATCTTCGTTTCTCTTAAGCGTCGTTTGTATGTCTTTTCTGGTTCGGGATCGTAAGGAACGATTTCCTTCCCAGTGCGGGTTCTTCGCATAAACCTAAGAAAGAACCTGCAAAAGTCACTCAAGTAGAGTGGTTAGAAGACACGGGGGCAAGTGCCCCAAAAGCAAACCGTAACCGGCTCGGTCTAGACCAACTCCCCGGCAACGGCGCCAAAAACTTGTTCGCTCCAAACGGTGTGTGCAAGCTTTAAATTTATAACCCTAGACGTAAGCTTAAAACAAGGATGTGAACCCGCAGTGTACGGGTCAATCGTAGTAAAAAGCAAGGAATTCCAGGGGTTGATCACAGGGACTTAGTGAAACGAAGTCCAATTACGGTATGCTTTAGTAATTACTAACCACAAAACAATTAAAACAATCAAAGATGATATAGAAGTCAATAAAGGAAACGTGCAATTCTAGGGATTAAAGCATCTAGTTGTGGTTCCAACTCAAGATCTAAAGATAAGCGGACAAAGCTGAGGTTTTTGCATAGGAAAGGTGTTACTAAAGTGGAGTAGATCACCGGGTAAGTCTCACTACTCACTGATCCCAAACCGTAATAACCTATTACCGGGTAAGTCTCAAGGAATTAAGATAAAGAACTATAACCTCAAACTAACACACCATCTAAGGGAATAGAATCAACCTTTACCGGGTAAGTCTCAGGCTAACTCACAAAGATGGGATGGAAGCACACTCAAACCCCAATAAAGGATAAACCTTTATTACCTACACTTATGATCTTAGGTAAACAAACTAAGGAATTACCGGGTAAGTCTCATCCTAAGCTTGCATTGGACCAGGAAAGGTGTAATAAGAATAGGATTTGGCAAACTCTAACACTTAATATTACGCTAAGATCGTGATGCGCAAATGGGTTTTAAATTTATAACTCGAACTAAATCCTAACTACCTAGCGAAACCCGCAGTGTACGGGTCGTTTGTAGAAGGGTTAGTATTCCAAGGTCGAACACAAAGACTAAGGTGAAATTGATTCGAATTGTGATTGAGTTTAGTAAGGATCTAGGTTGAAAGAAAAGAAGAAATAAAGAAATGAAAATCTCAAATGTTTTTAGTTGGTTTTTTGGTGATCAATCAAAGATCACAATTCATGCAAAGTAAACAATCAAACTAAACTAAGAATCAACACAAATAAACAAGCTAAACAAGATAATGATCAAGGAAAGAAAAGACGGATTCTAGGGGTTGGAAGTTCCTGTTATGGCATAGGACTCAAGTTATCTATTCATTTCTTGGATTAACTATGATATGTTGGGATTAAGCGTTTCTAGATTGGATCAATTACCGGGTAGGTCTCATGGTCCAACTAGTCCACTCCTAAGGTCTCATCACCGGTTAAGTCTCTAAGAACCTAGGGATAGGAATTCTACACAAACCGGATTGTTAATTAGGGGTCTAACCTATCCTTACCGGGTAAGTCTTGGAAAGGAAAGTCCTAAACAACTATCCTAGCACACCTAATCCAATGGCGGTTTATTAGACTCACCACTACCTAAGGTTTGTTATCTTTAGAATCTAAGAGCAAGGATTACCGGGTAAGTCTCTCCTAACACTTAGTTACTAGCACTAGGTCACCCTAGGGTAGATTAAACTCAACAAACACTTAGGATTTCAACATTCTATAGATCTAAGACAAGATCCATCGAACCAGGGAGAATCACGGTTTGTTCTACCTAAACCACGGCCGTGGTCTGACAAGAACTACCCGTGATTTCTAACAGCAGCTATGTTCATACACACAAGTCATCCAAAGGTAAATCTAAGTCCGTCCTATCATAGCCCTAGCCATAACCATCCTTTCCTTACCCTAGAACCTCATCAATTTAGCCTACAACGTTCATAATAGAAATCGAAACAAACAAACATAAAATCATAACATCCATTGCAAGATAATGAAGGAAAAGAGATGAACAAGTGAACTTAAAACAAACCAAGCTGAAAATAGAATTAGAATAACTCACAATCCTTCCAAAGGAAGGTTCAATTGATTCATACAACTCTAGAAATAGAATCCGGAACTCTTCACTACAAAAATCTATCAAGGTGTGGCAATGGTGTGTGTGTTCTTCTTCTCCTCTTCAATGGAGCTCTTCTTCTTCTCTTTGACACTTTCTTTCCTAGAAAAACTTCTTGTTGAGAGAATCTTTTTGTTAGAGAGAAAATGGATAATGGATGAGCTGCTCCAGGATATCTTTCACAGCCCATGAAGGACCACTTTTATAACAAACTTGCATGAGCTGGCCATGAGAGTCATGGCACAGCTGTCACAAGAATCTGGCAAAATCCACGGGTGATTCCACGGCCGTGGAATGTCAGAGAACCGTGATTCTGTGCAGAAACTTTGCCTTGGATCATTAAGCTGTGATTTGGTGCATGGCTTGTGTTGGCAAGGCTCCATGAGTCCTCCTTAGCCTTTAGCTTGTGTCCTAATGAGTCCGAGGGTGTGTCATCTAGATGAACGATCCTCAAACGCATCGTTTTAGCTCCTAAATCTCCTGAAATACCTATAAAACACGCACAAGTCCGTGTAGACGTCTATCTCGGCAAAATACATGAATTGAGTGCAAAACGTCGTGAACTAGTGCTAGACCATGCATGAATGAGTGAGAAATTTATCTAAATGTTCCGCTAAAACCTAGTCATAAATCGTGTTATCAAAATACCCCATACTTAAGGTTTGCTCGTCCCCGAGCAAATTCCCAACTATAGATTAAGAGATGACATGATTTATGTATGCAGAAAAATGGCAAAATCTTTTTGGGTTTGTGCTTCTACTATTGGATCACCTTCAAAGTCATGTTTATGGCAAGGACAAGCAATCATGCATTCAAACAAATGAAGACATGGAAAGACAATTGTACTTAACTCAAAAGTATGCATGAAATGTAAAGATGAAGAAGTCAAGAAGATCAAGAGTACATCCAATCTAAACCACTAAGTCTTACAAACATGCAAATAGGTCATAAGGTCTTGTGAGATAAAAGGGCCAAGAAATGTAGTGATTGGGTGGGGATTTCTAGGTTATGTGATGCTAATCCGGGAACGGAACTAACTCCACATTCTTGTCCTCGGTCAACTTTCCTCAAGTGTATATTTTCCTCTATCTTTTCTTTCTTTTCTTTTTCTTTGACTTATTTTTGAGACAATGGCATTGGTGTACAAAAGCCGAAACCTTGGTGATTAGCCGTCCTCGGGCTTTTTCTTAGTTTTCGAGGTGCATCCACACCGGGCACACATACCAAAGCTCGTTAGGACTATTGGTTCATTTGACTTTGGCAAGGCACCAACACCCGATTATGTGAAGTGTACCGAGTTACTTGTCATTTAAGCCAATGTCCCCAAGCCTATATTTTTGGCTACACTTTCATAACAAATTCAGCATTTTATGCATGATATTCTTTTCATCAACAACTTTACTTAACACTTGCTTTTCACACACATCAACACACTAGCATGCTCCTATTCCCAGATGGGTTAAAAGAGGTCAAATTTATCTCAATTGAGGTGCTCAAGCAATCATGATTAAGATGAGAAGTAGAGAAAGATTGAGTTGCCTCATTCATTCCTAGATGGTATGAAAGAACTATCATGTAATTTCGATCTTCACTACTCAATCCTTTCTAGGCAAACATCATGGTCACAAATCATTCATAGAATTTCAAGAGAAGTACTTCAAGTCCACATATGCGTTCATTAATCCTAACACATGAGGCCATCCATAGCCAATTCACAAGACAAGATTCATCATTAGGGTCATATCCAAGCCTAGAAAGCACAAAATTTTTTAAAATTTTCTGATTTTTATGGTATTTTCGATTTAAGTATGTACAATGCAAGACATGTGAAGATTTTAAACTATCCTAGATGCTCATCATGCAAAGGATCATGCAAACCCCACCCCATACTTAGAAACACATTGTCCCCAATGTGGTATAAAAGTAAAGAGAGTGAAAGAAGGTTCTCACAATGTAAAAATGGTTTGTTATGGTATTTGGGATTACTCAATAGTGAATTGACGTTTGATGATCCTATCAACCATGGTAGAGAGCTCTAAGCATCCATCAAAGCTTCGGGACCCGCGCTAGGCACCGCTAGCCGTCCAAGTTCCGCATCCGCTCCACCCATAATTTATGAGGGTTTCATCATCATCGTTCCTATGTCAAGCAAGGCTTCCAATGCCACTAATGTTCTAGCACACACACAAAGTAGACAAAGCACACACAAAGATAGAAAAATCTAAAAACGAAAACAAAACGAAAAAAAAGGGAAAAAATGTTACCAATGGGTTGCCTCCCACCAAGCGCTTCTTTAAGGTCATTAGCTTGACCAAACTCGGGGGCGTCTATTCTAGGTGAAGCGGGGCAATTACTCCACCGGAGCTCCCGGGATATACTTCTTCAACCGGTGCCCATTCACCTTAAAGTTCCCACAATGTTCCCCTCCTATCTCAATGGCTCCATGGGAAAAGATCTTCTTCACCACATATGGCCCGGTCCATCTTGATTTGAGCTTTCCAGGAAAGAGCCTTAGCCTTGAGTTGAAGAGAAGGACAAGATCTCCTTCACTCAACTCCTTGGGGATGATCCTCTTGTCATGCCATCTTTTGGTTCTCTCCTTGTAGATCCGGGCATTCTCATAAGCGTCCAACCGGATCTCCTCGAGGGCATTCAATTCAAGCAATCTCTTTTCTCCCGCCGCTTTGAGATCAAAATTTAGCCACTTAATGGCCCAATAAGCTCTATGCTCCATCTCTACCGGTAGGTGGCAAGACTTTCCATAGACCAACTTGTAAGGAGTGGTGCCAATCGGTGTCTTGAAGGCGGTCCTATATGCCCACAATGCGTCATTGAGCTTCATAGCCCAATCCTTTCTAGTCCTAGACACCGTCTTCTCAAGGATGGCCTTGATCTCCCGGTTGGAGATCTCCACTTGGCCACTTGTTTGGGGATGGTAAGGTGTTGCCACCTTATGAGTCACCCCATACTTAGCCAAAAGTGCTCCAAAGTTCCTATTCGTGAAGTGCTTTCCTCCATCACTAATGATCACCCTTGGTGTTCCAAACCTAGGGAAGATCACCCGGTTGAAGAACCGCACTACCACCTTGGCATCATTTGTAGGAGAGGCGATTACCTCCACCCATCTTGACACATAATCCACCGCCAATAGGATGAAGAGATTGCCACATGAAGAAGGGAATGGTCCCATGAAGTCCACACACCACACATCAAATATTTCGACTTCTTGGATGTTGTTCAAGGGCATCTCATTCCTTCTTGAGATGTTGCCCGTCCTTTGGCAAGCATCACATGCCGCTACAAAACCTTGTACATCTTTAAACAAGTTAGGCCAATAAAAACCGGATTGCAATACCTTTGCACACGTCTTGTGTGAGCTAGCATGGCCTCCACATGGTAAGGAGTGACAATGCCGGATCACACTCTCCACTTCATCTTCCGGTATGCATCTTCTAAACATCCCATCCGACCCTTTCTTGAACAAGAGTGGCTCACTCCAATAGTAATGTCTCACATCGTTGAAGAACTTCTTTCTTTGTGCATATGTCAATCCGGGAGGCACTTCCTCACACACTAAGTAGTTCACAATGTCGGCATACCATGGCTCATTTCCTCTAGACACTTGGAACAAGCATTCCTCCACCATTTGCAATTGCTCATCTCGGAATGAGTCATCAATTGGAATGTCATCTCTTCCAAGCTCTAATGGAGGCAATCTACTAAGGTGATCCGCCACGGAGTTCTCGGATCCCTTCTTATCTCGTATTTCCAAATCAAACTCTTGAAGAAGAAGGATCCACCGAATCAACCTTGGTTTGGCATCCTTCTTTGTAAGTAGATAACGGATCGCCGCATGATCCGTATAAACTATGACCTTCGCTCCAACAAGGTATGAGCGGAACTTTTCAAATGCATACACCACCGCAAGCAACTCCTTCTCGGTGGTAGCATAATTGAGTTGGGCATCATCTAGCGTCTTGCTAGCATAATAAATAGCATGAGTGCGCCCATCTTTCCTTTGCCCCAAAACAGCCCCTACGGCTACATCGCTTGCATCGCACATGATCTCAAATGGTAGACTCCAATCCGGAGGTTGCATGATAGGTGCGGAGATCAAGGCGTTCTTCAACCTACAAAAAGCCTCAAGACAATCTTTGGAAAAGACAAAATCAACATTCTTCATTAGTAGGTTAGTGAGAGGCATAGAAATTTTAGAGAAATCTTGAATAAACCTCCGGTAAAAACCGGCATGCCCTAAGAAACTCCTTACCCCCTTCACCGAGGTAGGTGGCGGCAACTTCTCTATCGTTTCAATTTTGGCCCTATCAACCTCAATGCCACGGTTGGACACCAAGTGTCCTAACACAATGCCTTCACTTACCATGAAGTGGCATTTTTCCCAATTTAAGACAAGATTTGTCTCCTCACATCTTTGCAATACTAATGACAAGTTAGCCAAGCAATTATCAAAGGAAGAACCATAAACAGAGAAATCATCCATAAATACTTCCATGATATTTTCTATGTATTCCGAAAAGATAGCCATCATGCACCTTTGGAAGGTGGCGGGTGCATTACACAACCCAAATGGCATTCTCCTATATGCAAAAGTACCCCATGGACATGTAAAGGTTGTTTTCTCTTGGTCATCGGGGTGGATAGGGATTTAGAAGAATCCACTATAGCCATCTAAATAGCAAAAATGAGAGTGTTGAGCTAACCTTTCTAGCATTTGGTCAATGAAGGGGAGAGGGAAGTGATCTTTCCTAGAGGCCATGTTCAATTTCCTATAATCAATGCACATCCTCCACCCCGTAACCGTTCTAGTCGGGATTAGTTCGTTGTTCTCATTAGTTACTACGGTCATCCCACCCTTCTTAGGAACTACATGAACGGGACTAACCCACTTACTATCCGAGATAGGGTAGATAATTCCCGCATCTAGCAACTTAATGATTTCCTTTTTGACTACCTCTTTCATTATAGGATTCAATCTCCTTTGATGTTCAATAGAGGGTTTGTGTTTATCTTCCATCATTATCTTATGCATGCACAAAGAAGGCTTAATGCCAACCAAATCATCAATAGTATAGCCAATGGCTTTCCTATGCAATCTTAGTTCATGCAACAACTTAGCAAGTTCATCATCACTCAAGCATGCATTAACAATCACAGGATATGTAGAGTTTTCACCAAGAAAAGCATACTTCAAATGAGAGGGGAGGGGTTTAAGTTCAAGTTGAGGAGGACCTTTATCGGTTGAAGATGATCCAAATAAGGTTGGATGAGATGAATCCAAAGCAAATAAAGACTCCTCATGGCTCCTAAAAGCTTGATCATCATCAAGGACTGGTCTAGGGAAAACCACGGCTGGAATCACGGCTTGCTCAACTTCCACGGCCGTGGTTCTTGCTAAGCTTGCTTCCCGGAGTTGTCCAGAAAGTTTGACGGCCGTGGAACTTAAATCTCGACCGTGGAACTTGCAACTGTTCAACACCTCTTCGTGGCTTTCAAATCCAACTCTTGGCTCCTCTTCCAATGCTTCCAAGGCCTTGATCTCTTCATTGCAAGCCTTCTCAACACCTTCCTCCATCATACTTAAGGTAAGAACCTTCTCCAAGGGATCCTTGATCAAGATCAAGCTCACAATTTCCCTAGATTCCTCTTGCTCGACTATGTTGAAGAGATCCTCATCAAGGGCTGGCCCTTTTGTCATTGTGGACAACTTGAACTTGATGTTCTCTTCTCCAATGTTGAAGGAGAGAGTTCCATTCTTGCAATCCACTAGGCATCCGGAGGTGGCTAGGAAGGGTCTTCCTAAGATGATGGGAACCGGATAATCCGCCGGAATGTCCAAGACCACAAAATCAATTGGCACATAGAATCCTCCTAGTTGCACCGGGATGTCCTCTAAGATCCCAACTGGATGAGTGATAGAGCGGTCCGCCATGTAGAGGGTCATCTTGACCGGTTTCGGCTCTCCTAGCCCAACCTTGTTGCAAAGTGCAAGCGGTATGATGCTTACACTCGCTCCAAGATCACAAAGGGCTTCGTACTTCACATCTCCTACTCCTATTGGGATACAAAAAGAGCCCGGATCTCTTAGCTTGGGAGGAATCTCCTCCTTCATTGTTTGGATCAATTCCGAGGATCTCTTGGTCATTCTTATCTCCCCGTACTCCTCCAACTTCCTTTTGTTGGAGAGTATTTCCTTCAAAAACTTGCCATATGCCGGCATTCCTAAAATGGCATCCATGAACGGAATGTTAATATGTAATTTGGACATTAGTTCAAGGAACTTACCAAAGTGATTGTCCAAACGAGCTCTTGCTCTTGATTATGGGAACGGTAGTGGTGGCTTGTATGGAGGCGGTGCCACATAGGTTGGCTCTACATCCTTGCTCTTGCCTCCATCTTCTTGCAACTTTCCCTCTTCTACCACTACTTGCTTTCCCTTAGCATTGTCCTTGGGCAAAGGATCTTTCATACTCAACCCGCTCCTCGTTGTAATAGCCAACACTTGGCCTCTTGGGTTGTCTTCGGTTCTTCCGGGAAGCTTTCCCGGGTCTCTATGGGCTTCACCCGCTTTTTGGAACACTTGTGCTTCCAAAACCTTTTGAGCCTTAGAAATTGAAGTCACCGTGCTCTCAAGACCACTCAACCTTCCAAGCAATTGCTCAAACATCATTTCAGTTCTATCCTTTGGAGGTTGAGTAAATCCGGGTGGAGGTTCTTGTGAAGCTCTTGATGGTGGTGTTGTGCTTGTGGAGGAGGAAGGGTTCAAGGCTCCATCCGGGTTAGAGTAAGAAAATCCGGGATGGTTGTGGTTGGGCCGGTAATTGTTGAATTGCCGGTTGTTGTTAAAACTCCTTGGGCCTTGGTAATTGTTGAAGTTGCCCCTTCCCATATAATTCACATCCTCCTCCTTGGAAGACAAGTTGGCTTGTGGAAGCACTTGAGGAGTTGCTTGGTTCTTCAAAGTTGTAGCACACAACTCCCTCAAGGACTTCAACTCGTTGTTGATGGCGTCAAGCTTGAAATTGCTCATGGTGACTTCACTCACCTCATATGCTCCCGCTTTTCTTCCTTCACTCTTCCTATGGGAGTACTTCTCAATCACTAGAGCTTGCTTCTCCACAAACTCCCAAGCTTCATCTACATGCTTCTCCATAAATGTCCCACCCTAAAGAGATTGGAGCTTGAATTGGATATCTTCATCAAGTCCTTTGAAGTAGATCTCCAATAGCTCAATTTTTGGTATGCCATGGTGTGGACAATCAAGGAGAAGATCTTTGAACCTCTCCCAAGACTTGAATAAACTCTCTCTATCCTTCATCACGAAGGCATTGATCTTTCCTCTTAACTCGGTAGTCTTGGAAGGTGGGAAGAACTTAGTCAAAAACTCGGTTGTCATCTCCTCCCAAGTACCAACTCGCCCTTGTGGAATAGATTGATACCAAGCTAAGGCTTTATCCTTAAGAGAGAAGGAAAAAGCCCTAAGCTTATGGTTGTTGCTCTCCAATCTTGGCGGTCTAAGAGTCTCCATCAAGATCTCATAATTCATCAAATGTTGATGAGGAGACTCTCCTTCCATCCCTCCAAATTGATTATGCCGGATCATTTGTAGAACTTGAGGGCGGAGCTCATAGTTGTGGGCTGCGGGATCTCCTAAGTTCACACCCGGACGGTGTGCTCTTTGCGCTGGATCCATACGTCTCCCTAGGGTTTGTGGTTCTTCAATGGCAATGGGCACAACCCTAACATTAGCCGCCGGCTGCGGTTGTGGTGGAGGAGGTGGAGGTTGTCGGCGATTAAGCTCTCCTTGAACAAGGGCTTGCCTAATCTCCTCAATCTCCCTCCTAGTTTCCTCTTGCCTCTCATTGGCAAGTCTCCTTTCTTCCTCCAAGAGCTCATCTCTTAGCCTTATTTGCTCTAAGGCTTCATCCAACTCAGCTTGGAGGTTTCTTCCGGCCATCTCTTTCTCTTTTCGGATGTTCTTTGATCTAGATCGAAGGGTTTTCTCCGGTTCGGGATCGAATGGAGCTAAATCCTTGCCACGAGATCTTCGCATACACCTAAAGAGTAATAGATATCCTGAAAAGCAAAGACACAAACCAAAAAGAGATCAAAAGCAATAAGAAAGATCTACACTAGAAACAATCACAAAATAGACTCAATCTAGACCTAGTCCCCGGCAACGGCGCCAAAAACTTGTTACGCTAAGATCGTGATGCGCAAATGGGTTTTAAATTTATAACTCGAACTAAATCCTAACTACCTAGCGAAACCCGCAGTGTACGGGTCGTTTGTAGAAGGGTTAGTATTCCGAGGTCGAACACAAAGACTAAGGTGAAATTGATTCGAATTGTGATTGAGTTTAGTAAGGATCTAGGTTGAAAGAAAAGAAGAAATAAAGAAATGAAAATCTCAAATGTTTTTAGTTGGTTTTTTGGTGATCAATCAAAGATCACAATTCATGCAAAGTAAACAATCAAACTAAACTAAGAATCAACACAAATAAACAAGCTAAACAAGATAATGATCAAGGAAAGAAAAGACGGATTCTAGGGGTTGGAAGTTCCTGTTATGGCATAGGACTCAAGTTATCTATTCATTTCTTGGATTAACTATGATATGTTGGGATTAAGCGTTTCTAGATTGGATCAATTACCGGGTAGGTCTCATGGTCCAACTAGTCCACTCCTAAGGTCTCATCACCGGTTAAGTCTCTAAGAACCTAGGGATAGGAATTCTACACAAACCGGATTGTTAATTAGGGGTCTAACCTATCCTTACCGGGTAAGTCTTGGAAAGGAAAGTCCTAAACAACTATCCTAGCACACCTAATCCAATGGCGGTTTATTAGGCTCACCACTACCTAAGGTTTGTTATCTTTAGAATCTAAGAGCAAGGATTACCGGGTAAGTCTCTCCTAACACTTAGTTACTAGCACTAGGTCACCCTAGGGTAGATTAAACTCAACAAACACTTAGGATTTCAACATTCTATAGATCTAAGACAAGATCCATCGAACCAGGGAGAATCACGGTTTGTTCTACCTAAACCACGGCCGTGGTCTGACAAGAACTACCCGTGATTTCTAACAGCAGCTATGTTCATACACACAAGTCATCCAAAGGTAAATCTAAGTCCGTCCTATCATAGCCCTAGCCATAACCATCCTTTCCTTACCCTAGAACCTCATCAATTTAGCCTACAACGTTCATAATAGAAATCGAAACAAACAAACATAAAATCATAACATCCATTGCAAGATAATGAAGGAAAAGAGATGAACAAGTGAACTTAAAACAAACCAAGCTGAAAATAGAATTAGAATAACTCACAATCCTTCCAAAGGAAGGTTCAATTGATTCATACAACTCTAGAAATAGAATCCGGAACTCTTCACTACAAAAATCTATCAAGGTGTGGCAATGGTGTGTGTGTTCTTCTTCTCCTCTTCAATGGAGCTCTTCTTCTTCTCTTTGACACTTTCTTTCCTAGAAAAACTTCTTGTTGAGAGAATCTTTTTGTTAGAGAGAAAATGGATAATGGATGAGCTGCTCCAGGATATCTTTCACAGCCCATGAAGGACCACTTTTATAACAAACTTGCATGAGCTGGCCATGAGAGTCATGGCACAGCTGTCACAAGAATCTGGCAAAATCCACGGGTGATTCCACGGCCGTGGAATGTCAGAGAACCGTGATTCTGTGCAGAAACTTCGCCTTGGATCATTAAGCTGTGATTTGGTGCATGGCTTGTGTTGGCAAGGCTCCATGAGTCCTCCTTAGCCTTTAGCTTGTGTCCTAATGAGTCCGAGGGTGTGTCATCTAGATGAACGATCCTCAAACGCATCGTTTTAGCTCCTAAATCTCCCGAAATACCTATAAAACACGCACAAGTCCGTGTAGACGTCTATCTCGGTAAAATACATGAATTGAGTGCAAAACGTCGTGAACTAGTGCTAGACCATGCATGAATGAGTGAGAAATTTATCTAAATGTTCCGCTAAAACCTAGTCATAAATCGTGTTATCACTTAACTCTCAGTTTCGGATCAGATAGTCACCTCGGTCAGCCAAATTCCACCCCGGCCGAGATGTTCATCGACTGAGCGAGATGCTTAGGGTTAAGGTAAAGACTCGAACTTTCAGAGTCCTACTGTGATTAAGATCATTCTATCATCGTTTTTCCCACAACCTTCAGCCAATCACCCTAGAATCACACAAAGAGATTAGTCACTCATCATCATGAAAGTATTAATCAAGTATATGGGAAGAAGGTGAATATTTGAACAAGAAGAATTTAATGAAAAGACTTCAATAACCGAATCAAATATCACAACAAAGTGTTCCTTGGATAGAAATCCAACAAGGCAAGACAACAAGGAAGGGAATCTAAGATAATCTTACAAAACCCTTCAAAAGCTATAAAAGCTACAATCTTCCTTCTTCAACCTTCAAAAAGGTTCTTCAAATCTCCCAACTGGGGTATGGCTGCTGCGGTGTAAGCGGGATCTCCAACTGTATGTGGATGTATGCAGCGTCTATAGCATGCTATGCGGGATGTCGGATTTGTGGGAAATCCGACCCTTTTTATAGAAAAACTTGTTCGCTCCAAACGGTGTGTGCAAGCTTTAAATTTATAACCCTAGACTTAAGCTTAAAACAAGGATGCGAACCCGCAGTGTACGGGTCAATCGTAGTAAAAGCAAGGAATTCCAGTGGTCGATCACAGGGACTCAGTGAAACAAAGTCCGATAACGGTAAGCCTTGTAATTACTAACCACAAGAGCAATTAAAACAATCAAAGATGAATAAGAAGTCAATAAAGCAAACATGCAATTCTAGGGATTAAAGCATCTAGTTGTGGTTCCAACTCAAGATCTAGAGATAAGCGGACAAAGCTGAGGTTTTTGCATAGGGAAGGTGTTACTAAAGTGGAATAGATCACCGGGTAAGTCTCACTACTCACTAATCCCAAACCGTAACTCCTATTACCGGGTAAGTCTCAAGGAATTAAGATAAAGAATTATAACCTCGAACTAACACACCATCTAAGGGAATAGAATCAACCTTTACCGGGTAAGTCTCAGGCTAACTCACAAAGATGGGATGGAAGCACACTCAAACCCCAATAAAGGTTAAACCTTTATTACCTACACTTATGATTGTTGGTACACAAACTAAGAAATTACCGGGTAAGTCTCATCCTAAGCTTGCATTGGACCAGGAAAGGTGTAATAAGAATAGGATTTGGAAAACTCTAACACTTAACTCTCAGTTTAGAATCGAATAAGTCACCTAGGTCAGCCGAATTCCACCCCGGCCGAGATGTTCATCGACTGAGCGAGATGCTTAGGGTTAAGGTTAAAGACTCGAACTTTCAGGGTCCTACTGGAATCTAATATTATTCTATCATTGTTTTTCCCACAACCTTCAGCCAATCACCCTAGAATCACACAAGGAAATTAGCCACTCATCATCATGAAAGCAATAATCAAATATATGGGAAGAAGGTGAATATTTGAACAAGAAGAATTTAATGAAAAGACTTCAATAACTGAATCAAATATCACAACAAAAGCATTTCTTGGATAGCAATCCAACAAGAGAAGACAACAAGGAAGGGAATCTAAGATAATCTTACAAAACCCTCCAAAAGCTATAAAAGCTATGATCTTCAATCTTCCTTCAACCTTCAAAAAGGTTCTTCGAATCTCCCAACTAGAGTATGGCTACTGCGGTGTATAAACTATGATCGGTGGTATAGCATGCTATGCGGCCCCCTGGATTTGTGGAAATCCAACCCTTTTTATAGAAAAATAACCCTCCAAAGATAATATATCTTAGAAAGATCTCTTCCCATAAAAAATAGGTAAAATATATGATCTAGTATATCTTCTTCCTTCCAGGAGCCAAGCCCAAAAATATAAGATCTCTTTCCAAAGATAAAAGATCTTAGCCAAGAATAAAATATTCTCGTCGCGTCCTAGGTATTCGCCTCGGTCGAGTCGGCTTCTCTGGATCACCTCGGTCGAGATGAATCTGTGATCAACCGAGGTGAATCACAACTGAATGTGAAATCTCTCAAATCTGGTCCAAAGTGAATCCTAAATCCGTGGCTATGCTTCCTGGATGGTTCCTTATGTTCCTCAATGTAGCTCCAATGACTCCATAGCTCCTTTTGCTCCTTTTTGATGCAAAACATGCCATTTTACCTACGATTACAACAAAACTAGGTGTAGACCTCGATTCTCGCAAAGGTAGATGAAATGGTAATATAATTACATTAATGTACATACAAACATGCAGATTATGAAAGATAAAACGTCCAAACAAACCCCAAAATATAGACTATAATTCATGCTATCAAAATTACTCTCCAAAGAAAAGATATCTTAGAAAGATCTCTTTCCATAAAAATAGGTAAAATATATGATCTAGTATATCTTCTTCCTTCTAGGAGCCAAGCCCAAAAATATAAGATCTCTTTCCAAAGATAAAAGATCTCAGCCAAGAATAAAATATTCTCGCCGCGTCCCAGGTGTTCGCCTCGGTCGAGTCGACTTCTCTGGATCACCTCGGTCGAGGTGAATCTGTGGTCAACCGAGGTGAGTCACAACTGAATGTGAAATCTCTCAAATCTGGTTCAAAGTAAATATCTAATCCATGGATATGCTTCCTGGATGGTTCCTTATGTTCCTGAATGTAGCTCCAATGACTCCATAGCTCCTTTTGCTCCTTTTTGATGCAAAATGTGCCATTTTACCTACGATTACAACAAAACTAGGTGTAGACCTCGATTCCCGCAAAGGTAGATGAAATGGTAATATAATCACATATTATACATACAAACATGCAGATTATTGAAGATAAAACGTCCAAACAAACCCCAAAATATAGACTATAATTCATGCTATCACAAATCTCGTTGTCCAAGGCATCCCAGGCTCCCACCCCTCCACAATCTCCGGTGCAAAGTATGGAAAATATAGGTATATCCATGCCTTTGAACAAAAAGGAAATAAAAATTAGACAAACATTACAAATTAAGTTACGAGAAGAATAATATGAGTATAGAAGATATATTTACCTGCAGCAGCGTCAGACAACCGCACATCTGGCGACAGTCGACCCGAGTGGCCTCGCCCATACGCCTATACAAGTAGGCGAGTGTCGCCGTACCCTAGGATATACTCATCACCCGATCAAGATCCTCCACCAATATCAGCAAATCAGGAGAAATCTTGTGCTGAGATTTGTCGGTGAAGAGCGTCGATCCTAGCAGGTACAACAACCACCCAGACGCTGCAGTCGTCGGATACAGATGAACATAGCCGTCACACTGATCCAGTAAGAAGGCATGTAACAGCCCTCGACGACACACATCTCCGGCAGTCATCTGCTCATCAGTAAATCCAAAAAACTCCTGGACACGGAGTGCAGCATCAGGTCTGGCGATCACCTGAGTAACCGCCGTCCCGGAGATGGGTATACCCAGGATGAGATAGACATCATGCAGAGCAATCGTCACGGACAGTTAATCTTTGTCCGTGACGGACAAACTTCACTTGTCCGTGACGGATAGATCATTACATCAAAACTTGAGATTTACAACATATATTTGTATCTTTTAAATCAACCAATAATGTGTACAACTTTATTAAATTAATGAGTTTATTTTACTGTAGTAACATTTTCGTCAAATTTTAATTTAGTAAGATCTTTTAATGAACATAATGAGTTGTAACGAACATAATGACATAAAAATATCAACTTAACGTTATTGAGAGTATTATAAATTCCTGTCAATCAAAATTACGTAACTTCCTATCAATAAACATTATTGAAAGGATTATAAAGTTTTACAATTTCATAACGAACATATCAATAAACGTTTCCTTCGTTTAAAACTTATAGATTTCGTAACGAACATATAAATGTTCAATAAATAAAACCTTACTATCATTCAAAGTTTTAAGATTTGATATCGGACATATAAAGTTCAAATAAATAAACGTAACTTCCTACACATACGTATCTACGATCCAATCAAAGTAATGCTATTGAAAGGATTTAAACTTTCTTTTACAAAAGACGATCAAATCAAAGATATTTTATTCAAAGGATTTAACACTTTCTTTCAACAAAGAAATCAAACTTACTTACAAACATAACAATTACAAAGGAATCAAAGTTTCAAGATCATTGTTACATTTTTAAACCCGACGTTGAACTTAAAACTTAAATACGATCAAATCAAAATAGCGTTATTGAAAATATTTATACTTTCTCTTAACAAAAGACAATCAAGTCCAATTTTTGTTATTCAAAAGATTACAAATTTCTTTCAAACAAACCAAAATTTATAATTTTAATCAACATTATATTGCACAAGGCAAGTTGTCCGTCACGGACGGTGCCCATTTGTCCGTGACGGACAAATAATATAAATTTACTACGTTATGCCCATTTGTCCGTAACGGACAAATGGACATTATGTAGTAAATTTAAATGCGCCAAATAGCCTGGACGTTTTATAAATATGGGACATTATTCGTAATTAATTCCTTGGGCCGTTTTCTGTAATTAATTCCAGCTGGGCATAATTGCATAAACTCAAAAACACGGGCCAAAACTGTAAATACAAAACATAGGGTAACAACTGCAATTATACAAAAATATATGGGGATGATATAAATAAGGAGAATAGGGTTTTCTTCAAACTCTGCCGACGAACCTGCGCGAGAGGAGAGTGGACCAGAGAGGGCGGCGGCGTAGGCGGCTCCGATGGATCCCTCCGGCGGTTGCAGCTCTAAGCGACGGCGAGGAACCATCTTCTGGGGCGTGGCAAGGGCGTGGCTGCCTCATTGGCTCCGGCCGGCGAAGGCAGCTCCGATTGCTTCCTCTGGGTGGCGTTCCTGGCGGCACAGAGAAGCTGACTGCGGAGGCCTCTTGTAGCTGTTTGAGATGAGGGAAAACAGAGGGGCTCGAAGGTGAATGTTGTAGAGAAGTCCAGGCGTGGCAATCAGCTCCGGCGAGACGAAGCTCCAATTCAGGGGTTGCAGTAGCCACGGTTTGCAGACGAAGGATATCGACATTGTGAAGGGAGGCGGTTGAAACGCTTGAAATGGTGCACAAGCTCCGTTAGGCTGCGAGCTGGAGGGCAAAACAGAGGGCTTTGAGCCTCTTGGTCCAGAGAATGAAGGAAGTATAGAGGGTTGGGATGGGAGATGAAGTGACGAGGTCAAAGGAGCTTCTCCGGTGTTGGCTCAATCTAGAGGAAGGATGAGGTGGGATGAGGAGCACGAGTGAGCATTGAGAGCTGCTCGGGAGTAAACATATGAGAGTACAGAGAGTTGTAGAGATATAATCAGAGGGATGAGGAGTTTGAGTAAAGGAGGGAGGTAGCGTGAGGAGTGAAAAACAGACAACAGATGGCTAGGTGCAGAACCCAAAGGCTAGGGGTGGCTAGCTGGGCTGCAAGACATGGCTAAGGAGAAGGGACATGCCATCAGGCCCGAAAAGATAAAAAAAATAAAAGAAATAAAATACGAGATCGGGAATTAAAATAAACCCGATCAAAACAACCGGAATGGGATTTTTGGATTGAAACTTTTCCGAACTTTTCCGTAAAATAAATTAAGGAATATACACAAATATAAAATATATTAACTTATAAAATTAATTTACAACATGAGAATGCCCGTAAATATATACAAGTTATTAAAATATCGATAAAAATCGAAAACGTGCCTAAAAATTGGGTGTTACATATGATAAATATATGTATATTACTAATGCTTATAAATTTTATTTATATTATTATTTTATAATAAAAGATTTATTATATATGGGATGGGTCTAGCGGGATGAAAAAGTTAAGGCTCATATACCGTTCCGAATAGTATTTAGTGGGGGTGGGTTTAGAACGAGAGTTCTAATTTTCAATGAATTCCCGCCGGGATCTGGATGGGACCAAGTTTGGCGGGACGGGACCGGGTTTGGTGGGATGGGACGGGATCATGATGTTCGAAGTTTAAGTTTGTTGTAGGTGTAATATTTTTATATTTTCATAAGAACTTGTATTATTTAGTGATGAATTTTTATTTGGATTTATAAATTAATTTATCTGGTCAATACTATCTTTATTAATCTAATTATGACAGGAAATATAGTGCAATTTCCTAGCTTGACAACGCCCCAAATATAATCATATATAATCATATTTTCATCGCGGACTTCATTATCTGTTTTAGTATTTTTTTTTTCATTATCCTCAATTTTTAGTATAATTATGAACTTATTCAAAAGCGTCGTGGATGACGTTTATATACTTCTTATAATATACTCAAAATACACTATATATTTAGATGTATATATCTTATAAATACTCACACGGTACGGGTTCTAAACTAGTCTGCCTAAGGATTTGCATCTTCTGGAGAGTGATAAGAGTAATATATAATACAACGGCGACTCGTTACGTCGCTAATCTTTCTGACGGAGACTTGTTCTCCAGTTTGCTCATTAAGGCAACATAAAAGTAACCCGAATGAGTCTTCCTTTGCTTTGAGAGGTTTATACTTGTGGTCTAACTCGACTTCGACACCATAAACTCTAAAACTGTGTTTCTTCTTCTTGCTTTCTCTGGCGAATTGTGTACACCGGTTTCCGATCACCTCAAAACTAGGACTGAAAATATTATCATTCGCCATTGTCTGACTCTGAGCTCGATGGTTCACGATTAAAATTTGAGGAATAGAATATATAAATATATATATATATATATATATATATATATATATATATATATATATATATAAACTATTTACAAGTTTCTACCATTTTGTAATTTGGGTAAAATTTTGTCGTACAACGGTATTAAGATATTATTTGAATTAAACCTTTCAAGTGAACGAATACATGTAATATAAAATTATACTAAAGAATTAGGTTAAATAGGCATTTATTTTGTGAATTTTTTTAATTTTACTCTATATATAATTACACCTAATGAAATAAATGGATTAAATAGGAATATATTTACTAAATGAGTTTATGTTACGAGTAATTTAATAGAATAATAGTGGTAAAAAGTCTAGTTAGTCATTTTACCTCATAGATAGATAATTGGGGCATTATCTTAGGAGATATGAAAATCTAAATAAAGGGAATTTATACGTTAATGGCTCCAACTACAACGGCATCGAAATTTATGTTTGGCCGGTGATTCGAGGGATTGGAGTATGCTACTCTCTTTCTCGGTCAAAGAATGTATTGAATTGTTGTTTCGATGCTTCTTTTCATGTTGATCAACTTTATCATTTGAGACATTGTGATCCTGGTTCATATTTCTACATATGATCTAATTATTTGATACGTTGGTCTTGGTTCATAATTCTACATATGAGTAAGTTGACCATACGATAACTTTTGTTTCATAATTCTACATATGAGCAAGTTGACCATACGATAACTTTTGTTTACCCAAGCAGTCATGGGCCTTACACATAGCCTAAAAAATGGGTCTTTCATTTTCCAACTATATATCAAACTCAAAAAAATATTATTTTTCAAAATAACTTTATAATCGTGAGCAGAAGACACACAGGGAGACCCTTAGTGTATACAAGGTCATTCCGTTGAAAATAATTTCATTTATGCTCTACAAACGCCTACAATGCATGTAATGTCATAAACTAACCGATACTCCAAGGCACAAAGGAGAAGAAAATAAGCCAATGAACTATGAAATTATGCCCAAATAAGTAGGACGGATAATAATGTGTTGGAAAATATGTTAAAATGAGTGCTATCAAGAATGGAGGAAGATCTTGATGAATTTAAAAAGGATGACATCTTCGGTGTACTCAACCCCATTTAGTCCACGAGGGAGCGCATTTCAAAGTAGGGTTCCTCCGGAGTCAAGGAACCTAGGTGAAGGCGGTCAAGTCTTATTTGTACCTAAATGACATATTCTAAGGCAATCCAACGACAGACCATATCGGCCTTGATTCTTTCCAATTGATATAAGCGCCTTATTCTTATTTGTTGTGTTCCTTACATGATCCATCATTCAACAATAATAAGGAAAAATGCATAATAGTGACGCCTACCTTCTTCTTCTTCTGGGGGGAGGGCATCTTGATAACAATAGTAACGGATCGTTTTTTCAACTTGCGCTCCATTTGAAGTATCCGCCATGACCACTTTTCCATGTGAATTCTTGCATCTAAGCCTTTGTGAAGGCCTTCGAGTTTGTTGTCACCGTCATCCATTATGTGAATTCCTGCAACTTCAATTCTAAACCTTTGTCAAGGCCTCGGGGTTTTTTGTCACCGTCGTCAATTAGAGGATATGCTTCATCGTCTAGTTGGGTAGGAAAGAATTTATCGTCACCAACTTGAGTGTGAGGTTCATAAGTCTCCGTGGTAGGCTGAGTTGTTCATTAAGTTGTGCTTCATTATTGGGTGAATTATCGGAAACCACCCGTTATATAGGTACATTTGCAACTTATCACCTATTCCTTTCACGAAAACCACCCGTAATAACGGTTCTGTCACTAAAAGACCACGCCTCTTACTCCGAAATTTTGTTAAAGGGGTCCACTTTGTAATATTTTAATATTTTTCATCTTTGAATCATGAACCGATTGCATTATCATTTAAAATTCGAGCTGAAGCAGGGTTTCTTTAAAAAACATTTTTTTTATAAATAACATAACCCTAAATCTGAAAACTTAGATTTGGAAGAAGATATGCTTCTATTCATGCCCAATTTTTATGAACCAACACTCTTCTTCCCCAAATAAAATGAGAGAACCCTAGACTTGGAAACTCATATTTGGAAGAAGATGCACTTCGATTCAGGCGGTGGTGTGGAGGTTTCTTTGTGGTGACGACGCTACATAACTCTCTATCCGCTTCCACCCTTGTCTCTCTCCTTCCAAACCTCCCTCTCTCTTTCTCCTCTTTCTGTATCCCTATGACACACGGACACGGCAAGAAATGGGGAAGCGGCAATACTCAAAAGAATATTAAACGGGGAAACGGTGATGAAAATAAATAATATATCATTTTAAAACTATTGTATTGTAGAATTAATATATCACAATGAGACATATATATGAAAATCAATTTTATATGAGTAAATAAAATATTAACATGACAACAAAATAACCCAAACAAAAGCTTATAATAAACATAAAAATAAATAAATTTAATTTACAATCTCAAATAAACATACTTAGTTTCAAAACTGAAGAACGAATCATCCATTTTGCAACAATAACCAAACAACATAATCAACCATGGAAAACAATAATAAAAATTTATAAATAAAAAAGTAAAAGAATTGGAATAACACACCCAACACACAATAAAAAAGAGATTACACTGTAAATAAGTTATCAAAGGTTCAAAATTTTACGAAATCATAAGAAGAACGGATAGAAGAGTCGGCTGGCGGACCAACAACATTTTAACATTAGAAGAAGAAGAAGAAGAAGAAGAAGAACGGTGTCTTGATTCCGGCAACCACAACCTCGTAGGTGGTCATATAGGGCAAGGTTTAGTCAGAAAAAATGGGAAAGAAGCATAAATATTATGATAAATCAATTTTTCTTTATTTTTTTTTAAAAAATTAATTTTATTTTGTTTTAGCCTTAAAAGTAGGGAAAACTTTTGTTGACCGTGTCTTGACCGAACACAATCCGTGCCCTCGCCGTGGCCTACCTTTGAACCGTGTCTTGACCGTGTTGGCCCATATTTGACAGTGTCTAAGCCATGTCCTGTCGTTTCCTCATGTCCGACATGGCTGGACAAATGACACTCTACCCATTAGAGGTGTTCGTGCATCATAGTTGTATCCTCGAGCTCCGACCCAACATTGAACTCATCGGGATACCATATTCAATGCAGACATTACACTTATAGATCTAGGGCATAAACACCTGAAACAAAGAAAGCAAAAATACCAAAGCCATTAGTTCAACAAGGTATATAGCAAAATAGGTACCTGCATAGTGCATGAATCAAGGCTCGAATAGGGCTGTAAATATTGGGCTTCAGTGATGATGAGGGACCATCCTCAACACCTTCGACTATACAAGGAGCAATCATTAGATCAAAGGCAAAATCATCGAAGGATAATGATGACATGAATTATATACCATTATAATTATGCATATTGTAGAGGTTTACCTCGATTTACCTTGCATTTAGAGGGAACTTGTGTACCTTTTAGGCTTTATTCAATTATATTTCGGAAATAGAGGTCTACACAAGTTTCGGTTGAATTGTAGGTAAATTCAATGGATTTGGAAGCAAAAGTGGAGCAAGGAGCATCTAAGGTATTTAGGGAAGCTAAAGGAGTCTTAGAGGAATCACAAAGAGCAAAGGAGTTTCGTAAAAGAGTCATAAAAGGGAGGAAGGAAACAAGCCAAAAGACGAGCATTCTCTATTGAAAAAAATCGTGCCATTTACAACATAAATCGGACGATTTTTATCATTAAAAATCGAACGGTTTTGTATATAAATCGGTTGGCACGATTTATTTGTTTTTCGGCCCAATGGTAATGACGACTCAAAGCCCATCACTTTTAGGCTAGAGTAGTGTTTTGCCAAGCGGCCCATTAGCAAAGAACTATAGATTGGAACCCTAGGGACGGAAACGGGGGTTCCGCAGCGGGAAATCTTTACACGTTTGAGAGAGATTGAATATTCTTGGAGAAGGATTGAAGCGATATTGCCGGGAAGTCAATCTTGATCATATTTGTGAGATTCCTTATTTCCATTGCGATCTTTGTGGTTTTTGAACACAATATAGAGTTGATTGAGAGATACTTTGATTAGTTTTGAGATTGGTTTACAGATTTGAAAGTTATTGAGTTTTTATTCAAGATTCGGGTTTATTTGATTTATTCACTCAATCTTAATTTTAATTTGATTTTGAAAATGGTTGGCTAAAACCATTGTGATTCTGGGGAGAATAGTTGATGATTGAGGCTTAGATGATGATAGACTGAACTCATTCAAATATTTGGACCCTGAGAGTTTAGATTTTAACTTTGCGACAACAGGAAAATCGATATGTTCTTGAATAAATCGTCCGATTTATCTATGAACAGCACGATTTATTTCACTGACGATCCTTAATTGATTTATTTTTAAACCAAAGTTAATCCTTGCCTAAATCCCAACCTTGCTTAACCTTTTTAACCTCTATTTGAGTGTATGAAGAGACTTCACCATTGATTCTACATTTAATAGATTAAGATTACAAGATTTGGGTAATAGAGAGACTCAACATCCTTTATTAAGGTCTTAAGTGTGCTTTCTATCTTTGCTTTGAAGAGTCACATCCTGGGGTTTTAGATAGTTAGTTCGAGTGTAATTCTTGTCCTTAGATCTTCCTATATTGCAGCCTCAACAACCCTTATAGAGAGAACCTTTGGATTGGACAAATAGGTTTCGGAACTTCACCATACGATATCTACTTTTGAAACACATAACCTTGGCAATATAAGCTATGTCCTTTGATCTTTAGAAGTGTCTTGAATCGAAAGCCGCAGTCGGATACTTGAATCCTTGGAATCATTTCCTCCTTTATAAATCACAAAAGCTTTTGCACCTTGTTAGATAATTGAATTCGATTTTATTCTCACCAAATCCCTGAGTTCGATTCTGGAATTTCTTACCTTGCTACAGCTGATCCGTACACTGCGAGTTCGCCTTGCTCTTATTCTAGTTTAATAAATTTAAAACTTATTTGCACGCACGTTTAGGGGCGAACAAGTTTTTGGCGCCGTTTCCGGGGATTTGGTCTAGACCAAATCCGGTTTTTGGTTGTCTATCTTGAGAGCTCTTGCTCTTGTGATTTGATTTGTCTACTTGAGTGATCTTTGCAGGTTCTTTAGGTATATGCGAAAGACTAGATCTACCAAAGATCTAGTTCCTTTCGATCCCGAATTGGAGAAAACTTTAAGAAGAAAGTTAAAGGAAAAGAAAATGGCTGAAAATAACGAGAGAAACATCCAAGTTGAGTTGGATGAAGCTCAACGTCAACTTAAGTTGAGTGAGAAATCCCGTTTGGATGCAGAAACGAGTCATCAATTCCAAATTGATGAACTCAGGGCTATGAGGTTGGACATGAAGTTGGAGCTGAATGATGCTAGGAAGAAGAATAAAGTCAAGAAGCCAACTAAGTCCACTAGAGATGATTCATCCGATGATGAAGAACTCGATCCGGATATGCCGGAACTTGAGGAAATCAATCCAATGATTCATACCGTTCGTAACAACCCAAGACCACCGGTTGTTCCTCGCATTCCAGCTGGGGATGTGAGAGTTGCTAATGGAGGAGATGAACCCCGAACTTAGGGGCAAAGGATGGATCCAATTCAGCAACCACGCCGTCTAGGTGTGAATTTCGGAGCTGAGGACATCCAAGAATTCAGCTTTACACCATAAGTCATCACCATGGTTCACCAAAGTCAGTTTGGTGGAGCAAGTGCTGAATCTCCACACCAACACTTGCAGAATTTCGAGATTCTCATGGAGACCATGAAGCCGAAGAAAGCTACCACAAGTAATTACAAGATCAAGCCGTTCTTCTTCTCTTTGAAGGACAAAGCTCTAGCTTGGTACCAAACTCTTCCAGTTACAAAGTTGGCCACATGGGAGGATCTATCTTCGGAATTCCTCACCAAGTTCTTCCCGCCATCCAAAACGACGGAATTGAGAGGTAAGATAAATGCTTTTTCTATGAAACCTAACGAAAGTTTGTTTCAATCTTGGGAAAGGTTTCAGGATCTCTTATTGGATTGCCCACACCACGACATTTCAAAGTTGGAATTGTTGGAGATCTACTACAAGGGGTTGGATGTGGAAACACAATTAAATCTCCAATCTCTCTCTTGTGGCACATTCATGGATATGAGAGAAGATGATGCTTGGGACTTCATTGAGAAGCAAGCCCAGGTGATTGAGAAGTATTCCCACCGAAAGGTGGATCCAAATAGCCGGAATCAAGGAGATCCGGGAGCTAAGTTGAACCACGCTGCTCAAACACAAATATTTTTCCTCAACAATGAAATCAAAGAGTTGAAGGAAGTCATCAAAATTAGCCTTCAAAAGGCTAAGGAGCAAGAAGCCAACTATATGGGAAGGGATAACAATCAAAGGAATGACTACCGGAACAACAACTGGAATAACAACAATAGGAACTCCAACAACAATAATTGGAAATCCAATCAACAAAATCCAGGTAATCCCTATTCACATGCTAAAAAATCTTTAACATCTCCATCTTCTTCTACTCCTTTGAAAAGCCAGGAACAATCACCAAATGGATCGAACAAGCCCGATCCCATGTTGGAGACAATTCTAGGAAAGCTACAAGGATTGGAGAGTTATATAACTTCGGTTGATAAAGCTCACAAGGCTTTAGAAAACCAAGTATTTAGCAAAGCCGGAGAAGTCCCAAGAGATCAAGGGAAGCTTCCCGGGAAGGCGGAAGATAACCCAAAGGGAAGGGTTATGGAAATCACTACTAGGAGTGGTGTAACAACCACCGATCCTCAACCTAAAGTTGTTGAAACCACCACCGAAGAATGGAAAGGAAAAGAGAAGGAAGATGTCTATGTTCCTCCTCCCGCCTACAAACCACCTCTACCTTTTCCTCAATCTAGAGCGCGGGCGCAGCTAGATAAACACTTCGATAAGTTTATTAAACTTATGAGTAAGCTGCATATTAATAGACCTTTTATGGATGCAATTTTAGGTATGCCAGCTTATGGAAAATTCCTAAAAGAAATCCTCTCTAACAAGAGGAAATTAGAAGATATTGGAGAAGTCAAGATGAGCACGGAGTCATCCGAACTCATCAAGACAATGACAGAGAATATGCCACCTAAGCTGCGTGATCCGGGATCATTTTGCATACCCATCACCTTAGGAGAGGTTACTTATGATGCACTTTGCGACCTTGGAGCAAGTGTGAGCATCATACCACTTGCTTTATGCAAGGTAGTTGTTCTAGGAGAGCCTAGACCGGTGAAGATGACGCTTTACATGGCCGACCGTTCCATCACCAGGCCAGTTGGGATAATAGAAGACATTCCGGTAAAACTTGGTAAGTTTTACATTCTTATAGATTTTGTCGTTCTTGACATCCCTGCAAAATATCCAGTTCCCATCATTCTTGGGAGACCATTCCTTGCAACCTCCGGATGCATGGTTGATTGCAAGAATGGACAGCTATCCTTCAATATAGGTGAAGAGAAAGTGGAGTTCGTACTCTCCTCTTTAATCAAAGAGCCAACCTTGAGAGAAGATGTTTTTAACATCTTTGATGAAGAAGAGTCTAGAGAGGTGGTGAGTTCGATCCTAATGAAAGATCCACTTCAAAAGGTTCTTAGTATGAGCATCATGAAGGAAGGAGTAGAGCATGATTGTGATGATGAGGTAAAGGCGTTAGAAGATGTAAAGGAAGAACCAGGAGCAGGATTTGAAGAGTTGGAATTAACCCCGGAAACTGTGAAAAAAATCGACCTACACGATATAAATCACTCGATTTCTGAAAAGGCAAGTCGATTTTTGACAACAGGAAGAAAAATCGACCTAAAAATCGGACGATTTTCTTCACAAGGGGGCGATTTAGCGATGATTTCTCCGGTTTCTACGAACTTGACTGCAATTGTTCTCAACTCTAATAGTGCACCTTCCCCACCTTCAGAGGCTTCTCCCATGACATTAGAAGGTCATGAATCATCAATCAAAGCACCTCCTTCATTGGAATTAAAGCCCCTTCCTACACACTTAAGGTACGCATTTCTTGGGCCTAACTCTACATATCCTGTTATAGTTAGTGCGAAACTGAATGATGATGAATTAGAGAAGCTTATGAATGTTCTAAGGCAACATAGGAGAGCATTAGGCTATACTATTGATGATTTGATAGGCATTAAACCTTCTCTATGTATGCATAAAATCTTAATGGAAGAGGATTACAAGCCTTGACGGCAACCTCAAAGACGGTTAAATCCGATCATGAAAGAGGTCGTGAAGAAAGAAATCCTTAAGCTACTTGATGCAAGTATCATCTTCCCTATTTCCGATAGCAAGTGGGTGAGTCCAGTGCAGGTAGTACCAAAGAAAGGAAGCATTACCGTTGTTGCCAATAAAAACAACGAGCTTATTCCCACAAGGACAGTTACGGGATGGAGAATGTGCATCGACTACCGTAAGCTGAATGTGGCCACCAAGAAGGACCACTTTCCCCTTCCTTTTATTGATCAGATGTTGGAAAGGTTAGCCCAACACTCTTACTTTTGTTATCTAGATGGATATAGCGGTTTCTTTCAGATTCCCATTCACCCGGATGATCAAGAGAAGACGACCTTCACGTGCCCTTGGGGTACGTTTGCTTATAGAAGGATGTCATTCGGCTTATGCAACGCTCCAGCCACCTTTCAAAGGTGTATGATGGCAATCTTCTCAGAATATGCAGAGAATATCATGGAAGTATTCATGGACGACTTTTCGGCATATGGTTCTTCCTTTGATAACTGTCTCTCTAACCTTTCATTAGTTCTTAAGAGATGTGAAGATAAAAAATTAGTTTTAAACTAGGAGAAGTGTCATTTCATGGTCACCGAATGAATTGTGTTAGGTCATCTAATATCAAATAGAGGAATAGAGGTTGATAGGGCTAAGATAGAAACTATTGAGAAACTACCTCCTCCTTCCTCGGTGAAAGGAATTAGAAGCTTTTTAGGACATGCAGGCTTCTATAGGAGATTCATAAAGGATTTTTCTAAGATTTCAAAACCCTTAACTAATCTTTTAATGAAAGACGCAACTTTTGAATTCTCGAAAGATTGTCTAGAAGCTTTTTGTAGGATCAAAGAGGCTTTGATTTCAGCACCAATCATTCAACCACCCGATTGGACTCTTCCTTTTGAGGTCATGTGCAACGCAAGCGACGTCGCTATAGGAGCCGTTCTCAGACAGAAGAAAGATGGTCGTACGCACACCATCTACTATGCTAGCAAGACGCTAGACGAGGCTCAATCCAATTATGCCACTACGGAAAAGGAACTTCTAGCCGTAGTTTATGCTTTTGAAAAATTTCGTTCCTATCTTGTAGGTGCGAAGGTGATAGTCTATACGGATCATTCAGCAATCCGTTATTTGTTCACGAAGAAGGATGCGAAGCCAAGGGTTCTAAGATGGATCTTACTCTTACAAGAGTTAGATTTGGAGATTCGTGACAAGAATGGCTCAGAAAACTCAGTTACTGACCATCTTAGTCGTCTTCCACACCTCACCGACGAGATGGATGATCTCCCTATAGACGACTCATTCCCTGACGAATAACTACATGAGATTGAAGAGTGTCTTCAACACATCTCGAAAGGTAATGATCCATGGTTTGCTGACATTGTAAATTACCTTGTTTGTCAGGAGATCCCCCCGGACTTTCATATGCTCAAAGAAAGAAGTTCTTTAAGAACGTCCGGCATTTCTATTGGAACGGACCTATCCTCTTCAAAAGAGGTCCCGATGGCATATACAGAAGATGCATTCCAGAAGACGGAGTGGAAAGTGTCATCCGCCATTGCCACTCTCTACCTTGTGGAGGACATGCTAGTTCCCATAAAACATGTGCTAAGGTACTTCGTTCCGGTTTCTTTTGGCCTACCTTATTCAAAGATGTGCAAAAAATATGTTATTGCTAGTGATGCTTGTCAAAGGACAGGTAATATTTCTAGGGAGGAATGAGATGCCTCTCAACAACATACAAGAAGTGGAGATCTTTGATGTATGGGGAGTAGACTTTATGGGCCCATTCCCATCCTCTTGTGGAAACCAATACATACTCCTAGCCGTAGACTATGTCTCAAGATGGGTAGAAGCAATCGCTTCTCCTACTAATGATGCAATGGTAGTGGTGAAGTTCTTCAATAGAACGATCTTTCCAAGGTTCGAAACTCCCCGAATAATCATTAGTGATGGAGGAACGTACTTCACAGCCCGTCGATTTGAGACTCTATTGGCTAAGTATGGGGTGAACCATAAGATAGCTACACCGTACCATCCGCAAACTAGCGGACAAGTTGAGATATCCAATAGAGAGATTAAGGGAATTTTAGAGAAAACTATCTCTAAAACAAGAAAGGACATGTCAATGAAGCTTGACGATGCACTATGGGCATACAGGATTGCCTTTAAGACACCAATAGGTACGACTCCATATAATCTTGTTTATGGTAAATCTTGTCATCTTCCTGTAGAGCTAGAGCATAAGGCATATTGGGTTGTCAAGTGGCTCAACTTTGACATGAAAGAAGCCGGAGAGAAGCGGCTCTTGGATATCAACGAGCTGGACGAGATCCGGCTAAATGCATATGAGAGCGCAAAGATCTACAAGGAAAGGACGAAGCGTTGGCATGATAAGCACACCATTACAAAGGATTTGAAAGAAGGAGATCAAGTTCTTCTATTCAACTCAAGGCTTCGACTATTCCCAGGTAAGCTTAAATCCCGTTGGACAGGACCTTATGTAATTAAACGAATTTTCCCCCATGGTGCAGTTGAAGTATGGGGTGAACAAAGCGGAAGTTTCAAAGTAAATGGCCAACGGTTGAAGAAATACACACCGGAAGTCCCGGTTGAGGAAATAGCTCCTATCCTCCTCCATTGAACACCAAAACAAGCACCGTCCAGCTAAAGACGATAAATCAAGCGCTTCTTGGGAGGCAACCCATGATAGTATAACTCTTTTCTTCATTTATCACTTAGTTTAGCTTAGTTTAGTTGCTTTGTCTCTTTTGTTTTGCTTTTGTTTGTTCCTCGATGCACTCTTGGTTTGTTTGTGTCAATAATCGCAGGAAATTAGGTCCAATTTGAGAAATCAATGAAGATAGAGGGCATAAATTAGTTCAAATTGCAATATTCAAGAAAAACAAGGAAAGAAATCGAGTTACACAAAGCAAATCGTTCGATTTAGGAACAAAGTAAGTTGATTTTTGGCAACAGGGAGATAAATCGACCCCCTTGAGTTAAATCGTCCGATTTTCTTCTTTGAGCTGAGAAAATGAAGAAAAATCGCCCCCGACAAAATAAATCGCCCCTAAAAATCGTCCGATTTTCTTTATTAAAACTCCGGCCAATATAAAGCCTTCACCACTCGATTCTTTCATTCCACAAACTCTTCATTCCCGATTTCCCTTCTCCTAAAGAACCGAAAATCGCCCACCCTCTCATCTCCTCATTCCTTAATCGTTTTGAACGATTCTTGACCCTAAACTGAAGCATTTTTGACAAGGAACAAGGATCTAGCAACAACAAGCTTGGCAATCGACTCATCCATCCGGAATTAAGGTTTTTCAATTCGAAACCTAAGTTTTTCGCTCGATTTTGATTTTTGCTTAGAGATTGTTTGTTTGCTGAGATTGATTGAGGGGTTTGCTTAGAAACAACTATAGGAGACTGTGTGTGGTGATAGTTTGTTCAGAACTTTACAGAATTGTGAGAATTGTTGAAATCGACAGAAAAATCGACCAGCCCAGATAAATCGTCCGATTTATTGTTAGAACAGCCCGATTTTTTGTTGCAAAAATGGAGACTTTGAAAAGAATCACTCGAAATACGGGGAAGAAGAAAGGATCTTCTTTCAAAGCCCCTCCCCTACCACCACCACCCTCTCAAGCCATACCAAAACTCCCCCCTCCCCTCTCAAAACATAAGAAGAGATATGAACGTCTCTTAGATCGTCCCTTCACCCCTCCTCGATACATTGTTCTTGATGACTTAGATTCCTTGTTTGTTCGAGAGGATGTGGACATGATGTTAGATAGAGTTGGGTTGGGCCAGTTTGCTATGATTAGGGAAGATGCTTATACCGAGATCACCCTAGAATTCCTTAGCACATTTGAGGATGATCCTAGAGAGAGGATGGTCTCTTTCCGCCTCATGAACCAAAACCATGCCATGACTATTGATGACTTTGCAGATTTGTTTGGTTTTCCCTACTCTTCTGCAGGCACATTCGCGAGAGGAGTTAGTGCTAGTGCCTTTTGGGAAACCATCTTAGTGGGAGAGTATGGTGGTGATAAGTGGAGACCCGGAAATTCGAAAGAGGCTAGCATGTACAACCTTTCCTTTAAGGTAGTGCATAGGATCCTTAGTGATAGCTTGTTTGCAAGGACTGAGACTCCGGAGAAACTCAAGGCTGACGAGCTCTTTATCTTGTACTGCATGACATGTAGCACCATTCCCGGCATCACCTCTATGCTTGCTGACTATCTAGGAAAGATAGCCAACAAGGCAAAGGGTGACATTTGTGCTGGAGGCCTTGTCACTCATGTGGCAAAGGCATTGGAGTTAGATTTCTCAGATTGCACCTTAGCCGAGAGTGCCCAGCCTTTAGGATCACAGAGATTGATAGCGAGACAGATCTTGATTCCTCGAGAAAGAGGAACTCTTCATGTGCCCATGCCGTGGGCAAAGGATCCACAAAAGAAGCCATCCGAGATAGTGTGGAAGTCTGAATATACCATTTGGAACAAGAGGAATTGGAAGGAGACTTTTGTACTAATGCTTGAGGAGATAGCTCCTCCTTTGTATTATGATGATGATGCAAGTGACACTGAGGATGAGGAGGATCATGAGGACGGAGTACACCAGGGGACCATGCTCGAGTTCGAGAGTGACACTTATAGTGGTCACGCCACGGATGCCATGGATACCGATACTCATGGTGCAAGACTTAGCCGGACTAGTCGAGGCACGGAGGAGACAGAGGATGACATGCAGCCACCTCGCCACTCCTTCGCACATGCTCCTAGCTACGGTAGAGGCCATGGACGAGGACATAGACTTCCCTGCCATTTTAGAGACCTAGTCTCTAGCTTCCAGGGTCTACGCACCGACTACCAGAGTCTACGCTCCGACTATCAGGCCCTACACACCGACTACAGCACCTTGAACACTCAGTTCAAGGAATACCGGCAAGAGACGGACGCTAGACACTCCTCCTATGACGGCCAGATGAGAGACATGTACTACCATCAGTTCGGCCACTTCTATGTTCCCAGCGCGCCGATGTATCCATATCTTCCACCTCCGCCACCACCGACCAAGGATTGAGATTCCACTCCTTTTACATTGTAAGTATTTTTCTCCAACTTATGCTTGATTTTTCACATTGGGGACAATGTGAAGGTTAAGTATGGGGTGGGGGTACTTACAATCTCTTTTACTTCATTTTAGCACTCTATGCACTTTGTATTACTTTTGATGATTTGGCTTGTAATAACTCTTGCACTACTTGCTTTCCACTATGACATTCGCATTTGCATGCTTTCTTTCAAATATTATGAGTTTTCAAAAAAATTTGTGCTTCCTATGATGAAAATGACCTCTATGATGAGAATTGTGATGTGGAAAGACAAAAAGATGACATGGTTATGTTGAGATTTTGATTATAGCATGAATGAGCTTACTTTTCTTACTTGAACAGATGAATAGTTTATATGATTTTGATGTTTTGATAAGAGAATGAAATAATGGCCAAAGCTATATTATAAGTTCTTTTGCATCATATAAGAATGACCAAGGCAATTCACTTCTTCTCTAATTCATATCTTGCTCATGCTAGCTCCTCAATGAAATATGTGACCTCCCTTTTACCATCCGGTAACTAGGATAGGTGATTGAAAAAAAAAAGGCATGTTTGATGTGGGAGGGCCAACAAAAATGCGTTAAGTGAAAGTTTAGCAATTCATAAGTTTGGGGACGTTGAACATGAGGATGAG
This sequence comes from Fagopyrum homotropicum, assembly GCA_033239125.1. Lineage (NCBI taxonomy): Eukaryota > Viridiplantae > Streptophyta > Magnoliopsida > Caryophyllales > Polygonaceae > Fagopyrum > Fagopyrum homotropicum. The sequence continues at coordinate 137,883,758 of BSWB01000002.1, forward strand.
TAACTCGGCACCATTCACATAGCCGGGTGTTTGTGCCTTTCCAAAGTCCGATTGAACGACAAGTCCTAACGGGATATGGTATATGCATCAAGGGTTTGAGGCATCTCGAAATTGAGAAACGCCGATCTCCTAGGCTTCGGTTATTGTGCACCTCTTTCCATACTCTCAAAAAGTAAAGTATAAAGAAAGCAAAGCTTTTACATGCAAAGCATGTGTGGTGAAGTAAAGTTCTTGAAGGTATTATGTTGTTCCTCTTTCCCGGATTAGCACCACAATTGCCTAAAAGAATTCCCTCCTTTAACACGTTTCTTAGACCTTTTCTTTGATTAGAAGACCTTGAGACTTTTATGCATGTATTTAAGACTTCATGGCTTAGACATGTTTGATTTTAATTGCCTCAACATCTTTATCATGTCTTTCATTTGTGTTTTTGAGAAAGAAAAAAGGGTTAGTTCATGTTATTATTATCATTGATACATGCCTTGTCTTCCTATGTCTTGAAACATCACTTTGAGGGTGATCCAATAAGAAGAAGCACTATCAAATAAAAGGTTTTTGAGTTTTCATACATAGATAATCCATGGCATCTTGTATCCTAAGTTTGAATCTTGTTTGGGGACAAGCAAGGGGTAAGTATGGGGTATTTTATTTTGATGACATGAATTATATACCATTATAATCATGCATATTGTAGAGATTTACCTCGATTTACCTTGCATTTAGAGGGAACTTGTGTACCTTTTAGGCTTTATTCAATTATATTTCAGAAATAGAGGTCTACACAAGTTTTGGTTGAATTGTAGGTAAATTCAATGGATTTGGAAGCAAAAGTGGAGCAAGGAGCATCTAAGGCCATTAGGGAAGCTAAAGGAGTCTTAGAGGAATCACAAAGAGCAAAGGAGTTGCGTAAAAGAGTCAGAAAAGGGAGGAAAGAAACAAGCCAAAAGACGAGCATTCTCTGTTGAAGAAAATCGTACCATTTACAACATAAATCGGATGATTTTTATCATTAAAAATCGAACGGTTTTGTATGTAAATCGGCTAGCACGGTTTATTTGTTTTTCGGCCCAATGGTAATGATGACTCAAAGCCCATCACTTTTAGGCTAGAGAAGTGTTTTGCCAAGTGGCCCATTAGCAAAGAATTATAGATTGGAACCCTAGGGACAGAAACGGGGGTTTCGCAGCGGGAAATCTTTACACGTTTGAGAGAGATTGAAGATTCTTGGAGAAGGATTGAAGCGATATTGCCGGGAAGTCAATCTTGATCATATTTGTGAGATTCCTTATTTCCATTGCGATCTTTGTGGTTTTTGAACACAATATAGAGTTGATTGAGAGATACTTTGATTAGTTTTGAGATTGGTTTACAGATTTGAAAGTTATTGAGTTTTTATTCAAGATTCGGGTTTATTTGATTTATTCACTCAATCTTAATTTTAATTTGATTTTGAAAATGGTTGGCTAAAACCATTGTGATTCCGGGGAGAATAGTTGATGATTGAGGCTTAGATGATGATAGACTGAACTCATTCAAACATTTGGACCCTCAGAGTTTAGATTTTAACTTTGCAACAACGGGAAAATCGACCTGTTCTTGAATAAATCGTCCGATTTATCTATGAACAACATGATTTATTTCACTAACGATCCTTAATTGATTTATTCTTAAACCAAAGTTAATCCTTGCCTAAATCCCAACCTTGCTTAACCTTTTTAACCTCTATTTGAGTGTATGAAGAGACTTCACCATTGATTTTACATTTAATAGATTAAGATTACAAGATTTGGGTAATAGAGAGACTCAACATCCTTTATTAAGGTCTTAAGTGTGCTTTCTATCTTTGCTTTGGAGAGTCACATCCTGGGGTTTTAGATAGTTAGTTCGAGTGTAATTCTTGTCCTTAGATCTTCCTATATTGCAGCCTGAACAACCCTTATAGAGAGAACCTTTGGATTGGACAAATAGGTTTCGGAACTTCACCGTACGATATCTACTTTTGAAACACATAACCTTGGCAATATAAGCTCTGTCCTTTGATCTTTAGAAGTGTCTTGAATTGAAAGCCGCAGTCGGATACTTGAATCCTTGGAATCATTTCCTCCTTTATAAATCACAAAAGCTTTTGCACCTTGTTAGATAATTGAATTCGATTTTATTCTCACCAAATCCCTGAGTTTGACTCTGGAATTTCTTACCTTGCTACAGTTGATCCGTACACTGCGAGTTCGCCTTGCTCTTATTCTAGTTTAATAAATTTAAAACTTATTTGCACGCACGTTTAGGGGAGAGCAGATAATGAGTCTCAACCATTACCATCACCTACTATGGAAGGAGCAATTACTAGATCCAAAGCAAGAATCATTCAAGAAAAGGTTTCTAGCTTGTTGGCATCATTAGCTTCTAAGGAGACCATTGGTGATCTATTTGTGTATAAGTCTTCCTTAGTCACATTGATGTTCATTATGTAAGAGTCATACACGTTTGAGGAAGACAAGAGTGAAGCTTGAAAAGCTTCTAGTTAGTTATTTTATTTTAATACCTTTAAAGCTCTAGACATTCTAAAGGTATTTTATCTTAGGATTATTTTTATCTTTTATTTGGAGGATTTTAAGACTATATAAGGCCCTTACCTACACGTTTTTAGGGTATATTTTATTGATTATTTCAAAACTCATTAATGAGAGACTTGTTGCTTCGTTTATGAAGACTTTGTTTTATTCATTCCTATTCAATCAAAAGGAGAGCCTTTGATTGAATCGTTGTGAATCAGTGTTAGGTTGTTCTTGTGTGTGTTAATCTTATTAAAGTTTGGTGCTCCTAGTCAATTCTAGTCCCTCCTTGTGCTACTCTCAGTTTGAAGACTTGTGTAAGGTTGAAGAAGGAAGGTTTAAGATAATTCATTGTTCGGGTTTTGATCCAATTGATTAAGGTTCTTGCAAGTATATCTTGGATCTTTTATTCCTATACTTTCCATTAAATTCATCCATAATCACCTTCTTAAATCTCGCCATATATCATCCATATCTCGCCATTCTTTGTACCTTTGTTTTCTATCGATCTCGGCCTCCATGTTACTGATCTCGCCCGAGATCTTATGCCAAGATTGTTCAAGGTCGAAGCTTTGTGGACTTCAAATCTAGATCTTTCAATTGTGGCTTCAACCCCACATCAAAGTTATATTAGAGCTAATCGATTGAAATTCAACTCAACCATACATCATGGTTTGAGTATTTTTGTATGAGTCTTCTTTGAGTTTGGTCAAAATTGAGTCATTTTTTGTTTTCATTCTCTTGTTAAGAGTCTATTTGAGTTTAATTTGCTTTGTTCTTGTATCCATTGGAGAAAAGAGAACATCCATAGCCAAACACAATTCAACCATAACCCAAGACTTGAAACCTCGTGGGAACCCTAACATCGAGATATCACTTCCATCAAAATCTCGCCCCGAGTGTAAGATCCCAGTTTTGACCTGCACCGCCCTTGCGGTGACAATGGGCCACCCCTGCAGCTGAGGCAATCCACCCCTACGGATTTGCTGCAGATTGCGCCCGATCTATTTTTGTTCGTTTTATCTTCCTTCCATAGATAGAATACCCAATATTTTATCTTATGGGCCGGTTTCCTTATCCCCTTCTTAACCATAGATGTCCTTCCTTTTTATCTTTCCAGCCCGCCTTTATATATTTCCGTCTTTCATCCTTCTTCCCGTTTTTCGCTTACGTTCCTTCAACCCTGAAGTTGCAGTCGTCTTCCCTTGCTTCCCCTATGATCTTGCAGAACGTGTAATTCTTCCCCTCTGAGTTCTTCATCACGTTCATGTAGTTGCTGCATGACTTTTCCTTCTATTTCGTTTTATTCTTTCGTTCTTCCTTTTCTGCCTCTCCAAGAATCAAGTTTGAACCTTGATTCTTGTTTGCATCCCCGTTGTTGATATGGTGTTGTTCTCAGGCTCTTTTGGTTGAGTCTTGACGTGGTTAGGATCAAAGGTTCGAGCTTTGGATCCCTTGCTGATAAGTTTCTATCGAGAGGAACCCGACAGTGGTTGCTGTCACAATTTCCACCCCTACACCTGTCTAACCGCCCCTGCAGTTTCCTCTGCAGTAACTTCCGTTCTTGTGAGTTGCTTCCTTCCTTCCTTTCCTCGTTCCTTTCCTTGTTCCTTCTGGATGTTCCTTGTCCCTTATGTATGCTGTAAGACTAAAGTTGAGTCCTTAGCTTGTGGAGATTTCTTAGAGATCATTGAGACTACAAGTTATAGACTTTTAGCAACCATTTTGTTCTTGATTCGTGATTCTTGTGTAAACAGGTTTTCCTTGCTCCTTTCTTGAAGGAAACTGAGCCGTTTTTTGAGTTTGTGTAGTGTGTTGAGTATTCCTTCGAGTGAGGTAAGTCCCTTGGACTTACTTAGCTTCATTCCGTATATTGATTTGAGTGTTTTGTCTTGTTTGTGTTGTTTATCATGTTTATAACGGATGAACGGAATAGGATTCACCCTTTATAACCTTAACTAGCCCAAGTGTATGATAACCGGGCGGTGATCACTTGTCTAGTTCTATAGGAGACTAGAATGTGCTCTTGCAACCCAGACCCTAGGTAACGGATAGTACTGATCTATTCCTATTGGTAGAGGAAGCGGAGGCGAGTTTCGGGAGATTCTCGTGTGACAAAAGAAGTTGAATTAGTAATGGATAACCTTAAGAAATATAATAACCGGTTGTGTGCGAGCATGTTATATGTTTACCTTTACCTTATGTGCGTTTGTACCTTTACGTTCGTTTGATATCTAGAATGTTAGCTAACGGTTTATATGGTCGTTGAAGATGTTTCACAGGTTCAGGATGCTGCTGAGTGATCCTGATGGTGTGGTCAGCCGGGGTTCCCGTACATTATAGGACGGGATCAGGTTTTTGTTTACGTTGTTGTTTCCTTTTTTGTTTTGAACTCGGCTGCGAGTCTTTTACGTTTTCTTTTTTTCAAACCTTTGATTTTATTTTGAGTTTTTGTTTTCATTTGGTTGTGCCTTGTTGTAAGATCCGTTGTGTTATTGCTACGTTGAGGGTCGGGACTCATTGTGCAGTCCTAGCCCGTAATGCTTCGAGTTCCTAGAACTTGGGGTGTTACACCGAGATTCTTAAAGATTTGACCAAGATATTGCTTGACCGGCAAGTTTGTTACTGTTCTCCATATTCAGTCGAATCAAGCAAGATATTTGGATCAAATCTTATCAAATATATTCATATCCAGATGTTCTATCAAGGAGAAAAGATACAACCCTTGGATTCATGTTTCAATTCACAAAATCCTCTTTTTTATTCTGGCCTACACTTTATATCATAAATTATAACCAAAGTTTTGGTGAAACTTGTACAACAAGAGTTTTTTGCAATCCAAGTGTGAAAGTAGCAAGAAAGCAGTAAGGAAGATACTTACCCCAAACCCCATCCAATTTCCATAACCAAAACCTTTCCTTTTTGTTAATCTCGCCCCCAATGAATATCTCTAGCCAAGATTTAGACCGAGATTTGTCCCTGTCGAGATCAATACCCAACCAACTATCTCTCTCTCTCCAATTGCTCAAGTGTAAGGTAAGTAAAGCTCTCTTCTTAGTCTCTTATGTTCCTCTTTCAAGCCTCTTTCTACTCTAAACACATTGAGTAAATTATTTGGGTGTGTTAGTTTTCTTTCTTTATATCACATTAGTTGAGTTTACTTGCTATATTTCTTTCACTTTGTGTCAATTGTGTGAAGAAAAGTCCAACAGCGGTTCCTTAACCATCTTTCAACACAAGAACTTTCTTTCACACCAAGAATTCATCTTGAATCATTAAACGAGTAATCTAGTTGAAGCTAGTCATCGAACTTAAAGGAATATTAATCCATCCAAGTCAATTACATCAAATTAGCTTGAGTTATCACAACAAGAGTGTGAGTGTGAGAGAAACACAAGTAATGAACTTTTGATTTCACTAACTTCACTAGTTTGTTGTTACTTTGCATGTTTGTGTAGATGTCAAGGTCAAATAGTCCTAGAAGGTCACAAAGGAGTGAATCATCAAGTCTAGAAGCCATGGACCTGTTGAAGCAACTCATCGCCTCAGTTGTAACCTTGACCAAAAGGATAAGCACGCGAGAACCTCGCCCCAACGCTATATCTCGCCCTCCAGCCCAAGTCGAGATCTCAACCGAGATCAGTATTTGAAGTTGGTGGTAGTTATCGACATTCAACTAAAACTCCATTCCCGGAATCACCTCAAAGAGCCCCTCAAGGACAAGGTATGAGATATTCAAATCCCCTCTTTAATACACCTAATATGCCGGATTTTGTTGATGATTTTCAAGAATTAGAGGATGATGATGAAGAGGGCATGTGGAGAGATTATCCAAGACAAAATCATCGTCCACAGAGAGGTTGAGACTTGGAATCATATAGACCTCACCAAGAGCATGACGGAATTGGAAAAGTGAAGGTTACAATTCCAAGTTTAGAAGGCAAGTGCGATCTGGACGTTTTTATGAAGTATGAGACCAAAGTAGAACAAAATTTGGTCTTGTCATAATTTTAGTGAACAAACGAAGATCCAACTAGCTGCATTGGAATTTCAAGGTTATGTCTCAGTGTGGTGGGATCATCTTGTGAATGAAAGGAGAAGAACGCTTGATTTGGAAATCAACACATGGGAGCAAATGAAAGCCTTGATGAGAGCTAGATTTGTGCATCAACATCATGCTAGAGAGTTAAGGCAAAGATTGGAGAACCTTAATCAAGGATTTTTTAGCGCTGAAGAAGTTTACACATCCTTGCAAATGGTAATGGTGAAAGTCAATGTTATAGAGGATGAAGAGTCTACAACGGCTCATTGTTTACGTATTCTGCATCCATTTTTAGCTAATGAGATTAACTTATATCCCTATAATACTATGGAAAATTTGTTGCATTTGGCAGTCAAAGTGGAAAAGAAGACCAAAGGAAGAAGCCAAGCAACCAAGTCTAATTATGGAACTACAAGTTCATGGAAACAACAAAATAATAGGTTCCAAAATCCACAAGGCCGAGAGCTAGCATCGACCAAGGAAGGAAATAAAGGTCAAAACGTGGATCAAGGAGGTAGGAAATTTTTGACACCTTACTCACAATCTCGATCCTTGAATGAGCCTTTAAGTGATCCTAAAGAGAGAAATTCTAACTCTACTTTACGTTCTAGAGATATTGTATATTTTAAATGTCAATGTAGAGGTCATTATATGAGAGTGAGGAATAACATGATCATGATAACACCCACCTTAATGCATTGCATGAAAATGGTAGTGATAGTGATAGTGATAGTGATAGTGATGAAGGCATTGAGTTTGAGCATGGAGAATCATTGATTGCTAGGAGAACATTTCATGCTAAGATAGCTCCATGTGAGAGTAATCAAAGGGAGAATCTTTTTTCATACTAGATGTCTTGTTAAAGGGAAGGTGTGTAACATAATTACTGGTGCGGGTAGTTGTCGCAATATTGCTAGTATCGATTTGTTCAATAAATTGCAAATTACTATGTATCATCATCCTAGACCATATAAGTTGCATTAGATGAATGATTGTGGTGAATTGAAAGTGAACAAACAAGCTAGAGTTACCACACATTAGGTAGTTATGAGGATATTAATACTTGTGATGTTGTGTTCATGCAAGCATGTCATATTATTTTAGGATGTCATGATAATTTGACAAAAGAACTAAGCATGATGGGTATATTAATAGACATTCATTTGAGTTTAATGGTCAAACATTAACTCTTAAACCCATGACTCCCTTGCAAATTGCGGAAAGCTATGAAAAAAGAAGGACAAGAGTGAGGGGCAAGAACTTGGCAAGAGAAAGGAAGGAGAAAAGAGATCCAACAAAGAATCTCACCCCAACAAAGAAGAACCTCGCCCTAGAGAATAAAAATCTTGCCCCAGTGTAGAGGCATCTCTCCCAAGTGAAGAATCTCACTACAAGGAAGGTTTATCTCTCCCTAGTAAAGAATCTCGCCCCAAGGAAGAATTATCTCACCCTAGTGCACCTTCATCTTGCCCCAATGAAGGAAAACTTCACCCAAGTGTCGTATCTCGTCCTTGTGAAAAGATTTCTCTCCCGGTGCAGAATCTCGCCCCAGTGTAAAATAACCAAAACAAAAGCTTCAAGATATATGAGTTAATAAAACATTAACATGGCACGACAACATTGCAACATTATAATAGAAGAAGAAGAAGAAGAAGAAGAAGAAGAAGAAGAAGAAGAAGAAGAAGAATGATGTCTTGCTTCCAACAACGACAACCTCGTAAGTGATCATGTGGGGACTAGGTTTAATCAAAAAAATGGGAAAGAAGAAGAAATATTACGGTAAATCAATTTTTCTTCAATTTTTTTTAAAATTTAATTTTATTTTGTGTTAGCCTTGAAAAATAGAGGAAACTTTTGTTGACCGTGTCTCGACCGGACACAATCTTTGTCCTCGCCATGGCCTACCTTTGAGCCGTGTTTGACCGCGTCAGGCCATATTTGAAAATGTCTAACCCATGTCTTGTCGTGTCCCCGTGTCCGACACGGCGGGACATAGGACACTCTCTGCCCATTAGAGGTGTTCATGCATCATTTGTATCCTCGAGCTCGGACTTGACAATGGGACTCATCAAGATACCATCTTCGGTACAGACATTACACTCACAAATCTAGGGTATCAACACTTGCAACACATAAAGCAAAAATACCCAAGCAATTAATTCAACAATATACATAGCAAAATAGGTAGTTGCATAGTGCATGAATCAAGGCTCGAATAGGGCGGCGAATATTGGGCTTCAATGATGACAAGGGACCATCCCAACACCTCCTACTGCACAATGACCAATCACTAGATCAAAGGCAAGAGCATTGAAGTAGAAGGAGTCTCAACCATTACCATCACCTACTATGGAAGGAGCAATTACTAGATCCAAAGCAAGAACCATTCAAGACGAGGTTTCTAGCTTGTTGGCATTATTAGCTTCTAAGGAGACCATTGTTTGTGTCTTAGTCATCCTTAGTCACATTGATGTCCATTATGAAAGAGCCATATGTAACACCCCAAGTTTTACAACTTAGGGAGTTACTGGTTAGGACCGCACAGTGGGTCCCGACCTTAGTTTGACAACAACTTAACGAGATCTTACAACAAGGCACAGATAAGAAAAATCAGAAATTATAAAATAGTTCTTAATAATGCATGAATGTGACCAGATCGACTACAGCCGGAAAACGGAATATAACAAAGTACGAAAGGAAACAATGTTCAACAGTAAAACCCACAAATGCCAAAAACTGCAAAACGTCCTAAAGTACGACACCCCGGCTGACCACTACCATCTGGATCACTCGGCATCTGCTCTAACCTGTGTCAAGTCTAAACAACATATCAATAGTTAGCTAACTGTCCAAATATAAGCAAAATGATAACAGCACAAACACAAGCAGAAACAAAAATAAACAAACATCATGCTGGCACTCAACCAATTATTATCTATTATTTAAGTGATTCACATTATTCAATTTAAGTTGTGGCACGAGAATTATTATTAGTTCTCGCCTCCGTTCCTTATCCAACTGGTGTAGGTCTAGCTGACTTCCATTGGTAGCATCACTACAAACCATGTGTGGACTAGTCCCGAAAGAAACCCCCAGCGCCCCGCGAGCTACTGAGCAGAATGCCACCGCCCGTTACTCTTAGGCCAAAATATAGGTCGGTAATCATATATCACAACCTATCTCTCTAACATGTCAATCACACACCACCATCATCATTTATACTCATATTTAGCAGTCAGCTAAGTAAGCCCAAAGGACTTACCTGTTATAACGCTCGACTCTTTATAAACCACTCACTCTGTAAACTATAACCACTCAGTTGCCTGTCAAAGGCGATAAGTGTATTAGCACACTTTCACGTAGATAGAAGTCTAAAACTTCTAAGATCAAATAAGGTATTAAGACGTACTAGTTACAGTATTAGTTTTAGGGTAAAATGACCATTTTACCCTTGGTTCCGATTTTCTCGAAAACCTTAAATTTCATGTCTAAACTCCTATTTGAGGTTCTAAAAATATATTCTAACTCCTAAAATTTTATTTGGTTCCAAACTGACGTTTTTCCTATGTTTCTATTTTCCGGAAGAATCGAAAAGGTTTAACTTCGGCTCTAAATATAAAATTCTTAACAGCTTATAAAATTTCTGAATTAAATCTCTAGATCATCTATGAGGTTCTATCTAACCTTAGAAGAAAGAATTTCTCCAAACTGTTCAGCCAATATTTTTATAATAATTCACAAAGTCGGTTCCATCACTCTAATTTCCTATACTTAGCCAAAATTCAAGTTTACCAAAACTGCTCAACTACCTAACTTCGGGAGCTCATAACTTTCAATCCGACCGTTCATTTCTTCTCAAATTTTAATATGCTAAACTACATATATCCATCTACAACATATCCAAAATTCAACGGTGGATCTTTATCCAAACGTTTAATAATTGATCGACAAGATGGGCTGTTTGTAACCTAAAAGCTGAAGGAAAAAAAATGAATTTACAGCAGCCCCCTTATTTCTATTATTCACACCTACAGCAGTCCTTTGTTCCTATCCTTAGGTCTATATACTCAGCAGCTACTCAAGGTCAACCTAACCCATGTTCAAGTCCGACTACAGCAGTTCATCATTCTAACATTACGGAAATAGTATACATACATAAGATTATACAATAACCTTCCCCTTAAACTAATCGGAAACCTATTTTAATCCAAGTATAGGCTCTTACCGGGTTGCAGCTAGAAGGTTAATTCCTACTGGTTATGATTTGGAACAACAATCAATCTCCACTGCACTACTACTTTACTAACGGGGTTTACAGAGAATACTAACCAACAGGTTGGGGTCCGATTTCCAGCTATGTAAATCCCGGTCGGCTCGCTTGCTTGGATGCCCAACAAGGCTGAGACTTTGCCTTACCCCCAAGTCGTAGCAGAGGTTCTAGGCCAGCTCGTTTGCACTCCAACGTTGCACCTCCCTCTCTTGGCTAGCTACTGTAGGACCCAGACGAGATTCAAACTTCCAGTTGGCACACGAACATAAGGGAAAGCAGAGGGAAAGGAGGCAAGGACTCACCTACTGCAGCGAATGAGGAACCTCGCCACTGTCTCGATCGGCCCACTGCAGTCAGGGAGGCAAGCGCTGCTTCGTGACTATTCCGGATGGCTCGAGGCGGCAGAGTTAGGATCTTCGGCTCGAAACAGGAAACGGGAGAAGGAAGACGGAGGAAAAGAGAGGCCAGGATCTTACCGGACTCGACTGGAGGCGGCGCAAGCTCGGCGGTGGCGACTACGGTCGGAGGCGGTGGCGACACTGGTGGTTCGGTGAAGGCGCAGTCCGGCGGCTGGTGGTCGTCCTTTCGTCCGTCCAAACAGGGAGAAGCGGAGCGGCGTAAGGTTGCGATGTGCAGTTGGCGAGGAGAGTCAGCACAAGCGGCAATAGGATAGATTAAGAGGGAGGGTAATTAGCGGATTAGGTTAAGAGGGATTAGGGTTAGAATTAAATTAAGATTTTTAATTAAGTTTTAAAATGGGCTTAGGAAAGTGGGTTGATGGTTGGCCCAACTGAGCGGTGATCTCATGTATTAAACGGAACTCGTAACCCGTTAATTTTGTGCGGAAATTTATATAATACGGAATTAAATTCCGTATTTATAAATTATAATTATTTTTATTTTAACAACGTAAAATTATTTTCGGTCATTTAATTTATCATTTTATGTGAATCTAGGTCACATAAAATGATAGAACTAAACTCGTTTTATTTTACTTATTTATTTATTTACGTTGGTCTCATCGGACTTTGTTTAATTTCACTTTACCGGAAACTTAAAATTTTCGGTTATTACACCATACACGTGTGAGAAAGACAAGAGTGAAGTTTGAAGAGCTTCTAGTTAGTTATTTTTACTTTAATATCTTTAAAGCTCTAGACATTCTAAAGGTATCTTTTATCTTATATTTTATCGAATTTCTTTTGTTCTTTTATTATGAAGGCTTTTAAGACTATAAAAGGCTCATACCTACAGGTTTTTAGGGTAGATTTTATTGATTATTTTGAAACTCATTAGTAAGAGACTCGTTGCTTCATCTATAAAGACTTCGCTTTATTCATTCATATTCAATCAAAAAGAGAGTCTTTGATTGAATCATTGTGAATCCTTGCTAGGTTGTTCTTGTGTGTGTTAATTTTCTTAAAGGTTGGTGTTCCTAGTCAATTCTGGTCCATCCTTGTGTTTGTCTCAATTTGAAGACTTGTGTAAGTTTGAAGAAGGAAGGATTAAGGTAATTCATTGTCCGGGTTTTGATCAAATTGATCAAGGTTCTTGCAAGTATATCTTGGTGCTTTTATTCCTGTACTTTCCATCAAATTCATCATATTCATCTTCTTAAATCTCTCCATATATCATCCATATCTCGCCATTCTTTGTTCCTTTATTTTCTATCGATCTCGGCCTCCAGGTTACTGATCTCGCCTGAGATCTTACGCCGAGATTTTTCAAGGTCAAAGCTTTGTGGACTTTCAGTCTAGATCCGTCAATTGCGACCTCAACCCCGCATCACGTGATGTCACCACCGCCGATAGCCGGTAACTCTAATCGATCAGTAGTAGCAGGTAAAGGAAATAATTTCACTCAAATGACCTAATTTCGACATCAATTGATTCTTCGAATCAAGAATCAAATTATATGCTTCAAATCGTTGTCAATCTCAACAAAAGCAAAGTAAAGATCCTCCAAATTGATTTTCTTTCCTCTTTTACAATACACAACAAAAGGTATCATCTTTCTCCTCCAACTCTTTCACTCTCTTCTCCATTCTCTTAGGTGTAGTCTCGTGAACCAAGCTGAAAGTTGTCACCGGAATATGGATTCTTGTTGGTGTCCTCTTCATAAGTCGTCGCCAATGATAATGGTCCTTCTAGCAAGAAGTCCGAAATCATGAGACTAATGATCGGTGACAATGAAACACAAAGAGGAATTTTTCTGTTTTTTATTTTGAGTGCGTTATCTTCTTTGGATGTATGAATTCGAAGCTTGGTTTGTAAGGTTTGAATTTGTGTAATGTATATGGTTAGTGCTGTGACGATTGGTTCAAATTTTTATAAAAAGAATTCCGGTTCGGTTCAAAGAGAAAAACTATTACAAATATTGAAAAATGGTCTCCATTGACAAAAAATAGGACTGAATAGGAGGAGGGATGGTCTTTTGGTAATGGGGCCGTTATTACGGGTGATTTTCGGTAATTATGAAAGAGACGGGTGATTAGTTGCAAATGACCCTATATAACGAGTGGTTTCCAGTAATTCGCCTTTTTAAAATTCAATAAAGCTTAGAAAATGTCACATCTTCTTCCGACCACTCAGTCATACTCCAATTACGGATGGGCATCGGATCAAACATAAACAAACCGAATAGGTGGGTATCCGGGTAAACATTTTTAGGCAAAGTCCGATCTGGATCCGGTACTTTTCCAGATCGGATCGGATAATTACCCACGGATACCTGGACAATCCGTCGTGATCCGAAATAAAAGTATTAGTATCCGAATTCTATTTAGCTGGGTCGGATCGGATCATTATCCACGGATATCTAGGTGATCCGTTTGATATGATTGACATTATCCTGATCCAAATGACCCGACTGATCCGAATGGTCCAAATGATTTGAAAATTCTAAGTGATCCGCTTGGTTGATTTGAATATGCATTAAAATTTACAAGGTTATATAACTACTTTAACTAATACATAATGTAAACTCTAGATTAATTAGAAATTACATCAAATATTCACGACAAACATAGTTTTTAAAACTGCAAGGTCTAAGATCATTAATCAAAAGTAGTGGATATGTGAATCAAAATTAAGTTTTTCAAGTCTTCCACCCTACAAAATTCAGTACAAAAAAATATATAAATGGTTTTAATTGTAACTTTTATATTGAAAAGTGGTAAATAAAAAAGTGGTAAATAAAAGGGTTTGAAATATATTTACTAGTTTAACTAGTCACAAGACGTGAAATCATTAAGAGTTACTTTATAAAAAAAAATATTAATGTATTTTAAATAAAATAACAAATATCTTTCATTCTTTCAATTTTTGTATGCTATATTGTTTTACACTTATACTACATAAGCAGTTAAATAAATACTATAAATTATGTATTAGTTGTAAGCAAATGAACATTATCAATTCATTATTTTGCCTAACTCAAATATTTTTACAATGTAATATATTTTCAAATATAAATTTTAGTACAAAATTATATCATACAACTTTTTTTAGTATAATTTTATTGTTAATATTGTCAAATATAAATATTAGCACAAAATTAAACAACTATATTTACATTATCTATTTTATTAAATATTTTAAAATCGGATATTTCCGAATATCCGTGGATCGCTAAAAATCTGATTATCCGATAATATCTAGTGATTTGCGGATATCCGGTGATCCACGGATATTCAAATGCTTAAAACCCCGATGCGGACCTGTTCCGTTGATCCGTGAAAATCTCATGGATCGGATTTGGACCAAATCAAAACGGATATCAAAATATCGGGGGTTTTTGGACCAGATCAACAAGTTTTTCGGGTCTGATCGATAAATCGAGTTGGTTTTGCCCACCCCTAACTATGATCCACTAGTATTCATTAGGGATGACAATGGGTCGGATGATGGGTTGATGTATTACTTCCATCACCCACCCGTTAACCTTTTTGGGTGCATCCACCCATCACTTGTCGGGTGGATCAGGTTCAACTGCGGGTGCCTATAATTGATTATTATAGTTAACTTATATTCATTTTTACAGTATTTTGTTTTCATATACTACACAAAATCATATTTTAAAACGGAAGTCGTATTCACACGGTTCAAGATTTCATTATTGCACCACGCATTCGCAATGCGTGACCGTGGTCTCACGTTCATGCATTGCGTATGCGTGAAACGGCCACGGTTACGCAATGCATGGCCGTTTCACGCCCTAAAAGCGCATACGGGATCTCATCCCGTATCCGCTTTGTTCGCTCCAAATGGTGTGTGCAAGCTTTAAATTTATAACCCTAGATGTATGCCTAAAACAAGGATGCGAACCCGCAGTGTACGGGTCAATCGTAGTAAAAAGCAAGAATTCCGGGGTGTCGATCTCAGGGACTTAGGTGAAACAAAGCAAGTATAGGTAGTCAATATTGCAACTAACCACAAAAGCAATTATAGCAATCAAAGATGATAAAAAGTCAATTAAAGGAATATGCAATTCTAGGGATTAAAGCATCTAGTTGTGGTTCCAACTCAAGATCTAAAGATAAAGCGGACAAAGGTGAGATTTTGCATAGGAAAGGTGTTTCTAAAGTGGAATAGATCACCGGGTAAGTCTCACTACTCACAATCCCAAACCGTAACTCCTATTACCGGGTAAGTCTCAAGGAATTAAGGAAAAGAACTATAACCTCAAACCAACACACCACCTAAGGGAATAGAATCAACCTTTACCTGGTATGCTAACTCACATAGATGGAATGAAAGCACACTCAAACCCCAATAAAGGATAAACCTTTATTACCTACATTTATGATCATGGGTAAACAAACAAAGGAATTACCGGGTAAGTCTCATCCTAGGCTTGCATTGAACCAAGAAAGGTGTAATAAGAATAGGATTTGGCAAACTCTAACACTTAACTCTCAGTTTCGGATCAGAAAGGTCACCTCGGTCAGACGAATTCCACCCCGGCCGAGATGTTCATCGACTGAACGAGATGCTCTTGGGTTAAGGATAAAGACTCGAGCTTGCAGGGTCCTACTGGAATTTAAGATTATTCTATCATTGTTTTTCCCACAACCTTTAGCTAATCACCCTAGAATCACACAAAGAAATTAGTCACTCATCATCATGAAAGCAATAATCAAATATATGGGAAGAAAGTGAATAATTGAACACAAAAACCTTAAGAACAAGGCTTCAATAACTGAATCAATTATAAAAAAAAAACAAGCGTTTCTTGGATTACAATCCAACAAGACAAGTCAACAAAGAAGGGAATCTAAGGAAATCTTACAAAACCATTCACAAAAGCTATAAAAGCTATCAACTTCCTTCCTTCAATCTTCCTTCAACCTTCCAAAAGGTTCTTCAATCTTCCAGCTGTTATGATCGTAGCGGGATCCCCAAATTATGGAAAATCCAACCCTTTATATAGGAAAACTACCCTCCAAAGACAAAATATCTTGAAAAGATATTTTCCTAATAAAATATATCCATCTCTCATAAATAAATCCCTAAAATATATAATCTTCCTTCCAGAAATCCAGCCTAAAAATATAAGATCTCTCCTTCCAAAAATAAAAGATCTCAGCCAAGAATAAAATATATCCCGCCGCGTCCAAGGTGTTCGCCTTGGTCGGGACGCTCCTCTGGATCACCTCGGTCGAGATGGTACTGTAGCTGACCGAGGTGGCTCTAAACTGAAGGTGAAATCTCTCAAATCTGGTCCAAAGTAAATCTCTAATCCATTTCCACGCTTCCTGGATTCTTCCTTAAGCTCCTGAATGTAGCTCCAATGACTCCTTAGCTCCTTTAGCTCCATTTTGATGCAAAACGTGCCATTTTACCTACGATTACAACGAAACTTGGTGTAGACCTCGATTTCCGCAAAGGTAGATGAAATGACAATATAATCACATAGTATACATTCAAACATGCACATTATTGAAGATAAAACGTCTAAATAGGTCCCAAAATATAGACTATAATTCATGCTATCAAAATACCCCATACTTGTCCCTTGTTTGTCCCCAAGCAAGTTCCAAATCTTAAGTACAAGATAGAATGGATTATAAGTCAAAAAGATCAATGAAAAGTCTTTCAAAACATTTTTGGTGGTGTGCTCAAATCATAGATCACTCTAAGAGAATGCTTCATGGAATTAAAAATCAAAACATGCTCAAAACAATTTATAAATATAAGAAAGTTGTTCATCTTTGCATAAAATCATAGAATGCATAATAAATCATAATTATCGAAATTAATCATGTATAATCCAGTTAAACTACTAAGGGCCTGTTTACCTGCGGGTTTATAAACTTCATTTAGTTTATAAACCCGAGTTTTATTTATTGGTGGGTGTTTACATGTAGATGGGTTTATTTTCGAATGGGTTTATTCGGGTTTATAAACCTCTAGAAAATAACCTCCTCAATCCAAGGTTATTTTTCTTGGATGAGTTTATTTTTTCCATATACCCGAAATTGTCCTCATTCGTATCTTTACAAATCCGACCCTAACATTCACACCCGTGAAATTCCTTTCTTTCAAAACAACCACATTATTGTCGTCCACAACTATACCTTCGAGATTTTATTTTTCGATTACCCTCCTATTCATATATATATTGAATTATTCTTTAATCTTTTTAGGGGTAAAAATGTATTTTGCACTAAAATAAACCCAAAAAAAACCTTAAGTAAACATCCTTATCGAAATAATATATATAAACTGATCGAGTTTATAAATCCGAAAATAAACCATAAACCCATATAAACCCATTTAGTTTATAAACCCATAAAAATATAAACTTCTAGTAAACAGGCCCTAAGTCAATCAACGAGCTCGAGGTCTCAAGGGCTTTTCAAGAGAAGGTCAAGAAACGTGTGAGGGTGGGATGTATATAGGGAATGTGGTGCTAGAATCCGGGAAAAGGATCTTTACTTCACTTCCTTTGAACTTCAACATCTTCCACCAATAAGCTTTGCTTTTTTGCTTTTTACTTTACTTTTTGGGATGCATGGACAGAGGTGCACAATAACCGAAGCCTGGGAGATTAGCAATCATCAATTTCTCGAGATGCCTCAAACTCTTGATGCACATACCATGACCCGTTAGGAATATCGCTCAATCCGACTTTGGAAAGACACAAACACCCGGCTATGTGAATGGTGCCGAGTTACTCATCATCATGATTGACTTCCCCAAACCTATTTGTTTCTTTCTAAACTTCCAGCCAACATCTCAACTTCACTTTCACTTGCTTTTCATTTGCTTGCTTCCAAATTCCCGGATAGGTAAAGGGAGGCAAATATGTATATGAGGGGCTAAGCATGATCAAGAAGAAGAAGAAGAGAAGAGAATGAATTGCCTTAATCATCCCAGGAAGAAAGTGAGAGAACTCATCATGTGGTGTCAACCTTCAAATTCAACATAATTTGGATAAAAACAAAGTATTAAACATGCCACAAATTTCAAACAAAGCATTTAGCAACTTAAATATATCATAAAACCTTTCAAACATATAAAGATTTCAAAACCAGTCAGCAAACAAATTCATCACTGAGGTCATATCCAGATAAGGAGCACAAAAAAAATCGTTTCGAAAACTGTCTCAGTTAAGCCACCTCGGTCGAGATGATCTAAGTCAACCGAGGTACTGCACCTCGATTGGTCAGAGTCACTTCGGTCGAGGTCAATAAAAAAAAAATTTCAAACCAGTTTTTGACGTTTTTCTCAATCAAATAACCTGTATGCATGCATGTAGTCTCAGATAAACACATAGAGCAAAATAAAACAATAGATATCCATCAAGAGTCAAGTCATACATCCACATAAGTCAAATAAATACATACCCGCATACCCCATACTTGGGACACATTGTCCCAATGGGTCAAATAAGTCTAAGAAAACAGAATACTCACCGAATAAAGCTGAGCTGCATAATAAATAAATAAAAGAAATCCTGCAAGCTCTAATCCCACTCCGGTGGTGGTGGTGGTGGTGGTGGTGGCACGTACGGGTACTGAGATGGGTCGAATGGGTAGCCCATGATATGCTGAAACTGAATCTCAGCCATCCTGTGCTGGTAGTGTTGTCTCTCCTGCATCTCTCTAATGTCTAAGGACAAGGCAGCGTAAGAATCTATCACCTAATCCGTCAAATCATCGATCCGGCGGTGAGCAACTAGATCCCTCTGCCTGCGTACCCTACGTCTGGCAGGATGTGCCGGTGCTGTAGCTGGCTCCTCCTCAATCTCGTTGTCGTCTAAATCGACGATTGGCACGCTAGTCCCAGTTGTATCTGTGTCTGTGTCCATGGCAACACCGCCATCCTCATCCTCATCAGCCTCATCCTCCTCATCCTGCCCCTGAGCTGCTGCTCTTGTTGCCTCTCTGGCGTCCTCCATAAGCGGAATCCATGCAGTCTGCCAGTAATGCGGGTCATAAACAAAGAACTGAGGTGACCATCTAATACCCTGAGGTGCAGTCTGCTCCCAAGGCATCGCCACATATGGCGTAGTAAGTCCGCGAGGAACTAGTATCCTCCGAGTGATCATCTCCTGTAGTCCGAGCGGCTTGGCAGCCGCCACCATAGTGCATGCACTCAGATCAAGGTCCATGTAACTCGCAATATGAGTCACTAGACCTTCGCAGCAGATATCTCCCTTTGCCTTGGCCTTGATCTTGTGCAAATCCTCCGCCAGCATAACTCCAAAATCCGGAACTCCTCCGGTCACCATGCAGTAAAGACTCAGCAGCTCACCCTGTCTGATCTTCTAGGGCGTCTCAGTACGTGCCAGAAGAGTCTCGCTAAAGATCCTGTGAGCAAGTCTAAAAGCCAGGTGGAAGATAATACGCTCCCTGGAGTCTCCAGGTCTCCACTTGTCAGCGTGCTCAACTACATGAGCAATCTGTCCCCAAAACTCTCGAGCTACAGCTCGAGAAGGAAAATTAGCAACTGTAGGGGCAGAGAAGCCAAAAATGTCCCTCCAGTGGTCCATAGGAACTAGATAGTTCCGGTTCATCAACCGGTACTTGATGGCGCGCTCAGTGGGCAAGTAAGTGACGGAGCTAACAAACTCCAGGGTCGGCTCAAGATAAGCTGGAGCTCTAATCTCAGTGAACTGCTCCAATCCCACCATAGAAATCATCCGCCTCAGATCATCATCCACATGGAGGCAATCAAATGCAGAAATGTCCAGGAACCGTGGGGCAACAACTGGACGTGCCGCTATGCGGTCATAGTCTAACTAGTGACGCTCATGGATCACCGGTCTAGAGCGGCGTGAAGAAGAAGAAAGAGAAGGAAAGGATCTGTCTCTCAAAACTAGCTGTCTGTCAGAACTCATCTTTTTACACACTTTCAGACCACCTCGGTCTCTCTGACAACTTTCAGGAACACCTCGGCCGAGGCACAGGCCGACTGGACCGAGGCAAAGTGTTGTACGATCTTTACTCTCAAAAATCCAGTTCTTTTCCCCCAATATCACTACCAATGGTTCCTATGAGGTACTTAATCCTTTTCTCGTACAATACAGGGGCAACCAAAGCCCAAATCGAATGAAATCAGTGGAAGAAGAGGGAATTAGGGTTTTTTCGAATTTACCCCAGATTTGGTCGATTCAGAGCGTTTTTGCTGCAGATTGTTGCTTGCAAGTCGATCCTCTACCCTTTCCTTGCAGTTTGGAAGCGAGAATCGTCGAAAACGAGCGAAAATCGAAGAGCGAGGCGAATTGGGCGTTTCGGTCGAGAGGGAGATAGAGGGAAGAGAGAGAAATCTCAGCCCCCTTTTATACCCTTTTCTGGAACTGTTATCACCTCGGTCGAGATGGTCTCGACTGGACCGAGGTGTACGGACCGAGGTGGATCTTCAGTAACCCTAGTTGCCTCGGTTGCTCAAGAATCATCTCGGTCGAGGTGTTGTGACAGCAACCGAGATGTGTCTCACTCAAACTCCGTCTTCTCAAATTCTCGAACTTTTGTCCTTCCAGTTTTGCTCCTGGGTTGTATTCATTCCTTAGATGTCACCTGTTTTCTGTCCAGGACGCCAAAAGCAAACTATCTAAAGCTAGACAAGAAAAAGGGAAAAGAAAGCAATACCTTGGGTTGCCTCCCAAGAAGCGCTTGATTTAAGGTCGCTAGCTGGACCATAAGGTATCCCTAAACGTGATGGGAGGTGTCCTCACCCCATACTTCACCTTCATCATGGGGTGAGATAAGGAAGTCTATAAAACGCTCCAACAAGTGCAAGTGCTCATCGGGGAATGAATCGTCGATGGGTGGATCGTCCTTCTCGCGTGAAGAGGAAGGTAGCCGGCTGAGGTGATCCGCAACAGAATTTTCGGATCCCTTCTTATCGTGGATCTCTAAGTCAAACTCTTGAAGCAAGAGAATCCATCGAATAAGACGTGGCTTGGCATCCTTCTTGGCAAGCAAGTAACGAATAGTTGCATGGTCGGTGTAGACAATAACTTTCGCCCCTACTAAGTAAGAGCGAAACTTCTCAAAAGCATATACAACCGTCAATAGCTCATTTTCGGTGGTGGCGTAGTTACGTTGGGCTTCATCTAGCGTCTTGCTAGCGTAGTAAATGGCGGTGGTCCGCCCTTCCTTCTTTTGTCCAAGCACCGCTCCTACTGCCACATCACTCACATCGCACATGATCTCAATGGGCAAGGTCCAATCCGGAGGCTGGATAAAGGGAGCGGAGATCAACGCTTCCTTAATCCTGTAAAATGCATCAAGACACTCCTGCGAAAACTCAAAAACAACATCTTTATTCAAGAGGTTAGTTAGTGGTTTAGAAATCTTCGAGAAGTCCTTGATAAATCTCCTATAGAAACCTGCATGCCCGAGAAAACTCCGCACACCCTTAACAGAACAAGGGGGAGGAAGTTTCTCAATAGTCTCGATCTTAGCGCGATCGACCTCAATACCTCGATTAGAAATGAGGTGTCCTAGCACGATGCCTTCATTAACCATAAAGTGACACTTTTCCCAATTCAAGACGAGATTAGTGTCTTCACATCTTTGTAGCACTAGAGAAAGGTTAGATAGGCAATCATCAAAAGAGGAACCATATACTGAAAAATCATCCATAAATACCTCTATGATCTCCTCTATATACTCGGAAAAGATAGCCATCATGCATCGCTGGAAGGTAGCGGGTGCATTGCATAATCCAAATGGCATCCTCCTATTAGCGAATGTCCCCCATGGACAAGTGAAAGTGGTCTTCTCTTGATCATCCGGATGGATAGGAATCTGGAAGAAGCCACTATAGCCATCTAAATAGAAAAAATGTGAATGCTGGGCCAACCGTTCAAGCATTTGATCGATGAAGAGAAGTGGAAAATGGTCCTTCCGAGTGGCCACGTTCAGCTTCCTATAATCGATGCACACTCTCCAGCCCATGACAGTCCTAGTTGGGATTAACTCGTTGTTCTTATTTGTCACAACGGTCATCCCTCCTTTCTTCGGAACTACATGTACTAGGCTCACCCACTTGCTGTCCGAGATAGGAAATATGATACCTGCATCCAACAACTTAAGAATTTCTTTCTTCACAACCTCTTTCATGATCGGATTTAACCGTCTTTGAGGTTCCCGTGAAGTCTTATGATCGTCCTCCATTAGTATTCTATGCATGCAGAAAGAAGGCTTAATGCCAATAAGGTCATCAATAGTATAACCCAAAGCCTTTTGATGCTTCCTCAGGATATGCATTAGTTTAGATAATTCAGATTCGGAGAGGAAAGCACTAACGATGACGGGATAAGTGGAATCTGGTCCAAGAAAAACATACCTTAAGTGACTTGGGAGTTGCTTAAGCTCCACAACTGGGGGTGCTTTCTGAGGTGGATCCTTGCTTCCTCCTTCCAGTGGAGTAGATCGAAGAACTGGACTTTCAGAAGTCTCATTTGACATCCTCTCGCTTTCGATCTCGGTCGAGGTATAGAGAGGTTGACCAAGATGTTCTTCAGTCACCTCGCTTGGTCCAGAAAGTGCCTCGGTCGAGGTACTGCAACTGGGACCGAAACTGGAGATCTTCTTCTCCTGAATTAGTTACTCAAATTTAGCTCCTGGATCTTCTTCCAGCGCCTTTAAGCTCCGTATATCTGCATCACAAGAATCATCTATACCTTCCTCCATTAAGCTAAAGCTAATAGTTCCCTCAAGTGGATCGTTAATAAGGATAGAGATCATCAATTCTCTTGATTCTTCTTCATCGTAGATGTTGAAGATATCATCTCCTAGCTGCTCTCCCTTCATTGCCGCAAGCAATGCAAACTCAACTTGATCACCGCCAATGTTGAATTGTAACTTGGCGTTCTTACAATCCACATTGCAACCCGAAGTTGCTAGAAATGGCCTCCCGAGAATGATAGGAACGGGATAATCTGCGGGAATGTCAAGTACAACAAAGTCTATAGGTAAATAGAAGTTACGTAACTTGACCGGAACGTCTTCCAAAATGCCCACGGGATGGGTAATGGAGCGGTGCGCCATGTACAACCGTATCTTCACCGGCTTGGGCTCTCCAAGTCCATTCCTCACACATAGCTCCAGCGGAATGATGCTCATGCTGGCTCCTAGATCACATAATGCCTCACAAGTGACATCCCCAACTTGAATGGGTATGTAAAATGAGTCGGGATCTCTCAATTTGGGTGGCATCTTCTCCTTCATGATTTGAATAAGCTCCGAGGATTTAGATGTCATCCTTACTTCACCAAAGTCTTCCAATTTCCTCTTCCTTGATAGAATTTCTTTCAAGAACTTCCCATAGGCGGGCATCCCTAGAATAGCATCAAGAAAAGGGATGTTAATATGTAGTTTATTCATCAAGTCAAGGAACTTACCAAAATGCTTGTCTAGATGTGCTCTGGCCCTTGACTGGGGGAATGGAAGTGGTGGTTTATATGTAGGAGGTGGGACATAAACTTCAGTTTTGTCCAACCCTCTCTGTTGCTCAACCTCGGTTGGCACCTCGGCCGAAGTGTTCTTCGACTGTATCTGGACCGAGGTGGTCTTCGTCTGTACTGCCATTGGTCGAGGCACTAGATCTGCAGTTTTCAGTCCACTCCTTGTCGTTATTGCCATGATCTGTCCTTTAGGGTTGCTTTCCGTCCTTGTTGGAAGCTTCCCTGGATCTCTTGGCACTTCATTCGCCTTGTTAAAGAAGTGTTGCTCTAAGGCTTTTTGTGCCTTCGAAAATGAAGTCATGGACGTCTCCATAGAGTTGAGCTTGATCAAGATTGCCTCCAGCACCGCATCTTTCTTTTTCGGTTGGGACGAACTCGATCCTTGCTCCTGTCTCTTCAATGGAGTAGAAGAAGAAGAGAGGAAAGGATTAGAGGAGTCATTCGAATTGGAGTTAGAGTAAGGGTTACCCGAATTTTGGTTGTTTGCCCTCCAATTATTGCTGTTGGATCCCCTATTGTTGTAGTTGTTGTTCCGGTAACCGTTGTTGTTGTTCCGGTAACCATTGTTCCTTGAATTTTGATATCCTTCCTCCTCTTTCTTGGTTTGAGCAACCAAAAGGTCTTTCAATTGCTTCACATCATTCTTCAAAGAGGTGAGTTGATCATTGTTTGGTAGAGCTTCTTGAAAGTTGACTCTTTTAACTCCACCTTCAGCTCCTTGGTGGGAGTATTTCTCCATGTGCAAAGCTTGCTTCTCTATGAACTCCCAAGCTTCGTCAATCGGCATGTCCATGAACGTGCCGGTGGATAGTAGTTGAAGGTTGAACTGGGTTTTACCGTCCAGTCCCTTGATGTATATCTCCAACAACTCTATCTTTGGAATCTCATGATGTGGGCAATCCAAAAGGATGTCTTTAAAATCTCTCCCATGACTTGGACAGACTCTCCTTGTCTTTCATGATGAATGCATTGATTTTCCCTCTCATTTCAGCGGTCTTAGAGGGGGGAAAGAATTTAGTCAAGAACTCCGTCATCCTCTCCTCCCAAGTATTGATTTTTCCTGGAGGAAGAGATTGATATCAAGTAAGCGCTCTATCTTTCAAAGAGAAGTAGAAATGCCTTAGCTTGTAATTGTTGTTTTCCAGCCTTGAAGGTCTCAAGGTCTCCATCAAGATCTCATAGTTTTGTAGATGTTGATGCGGAGATTCCCTCTCTAGCCCTCCAAACTGGTATTGGCGAATCATAGAAAGAACTTGCGGTCGAAGTTCATAATCATGGTCCGCTGGATCACCTAGGTTGACTCCTAGACGCCTCAGTTGTTGATTAGGGTCCATCCTCTGCCCTAGGGTCTGTGGAATTCCTGCAAAAAGAGCATCTCGGATTGGTATCCGAGGTGGAAGTATCTCGGCCGGGGCAGCTGGTATTGGGTCCTACCTCGGTCGAGGAGCTGGAGCTGGTTGAGGTAGTTGGTCCCGCAAAGTCGTCATATCTTCTTCTATCGCTTCCGTTCTTGCACGAGTTTCTTCTTTTTCCAAGCGCAATTCTTCTTTGCTGAGGCGTAGTTGTTCCAATGCCTCCTTCAATTCGGCCTCAAGATCACGATTCTCTTGATTGGTCATCTTAGCTTCTTTCAAGTGTCTTTTGTATGTCTTTTCTGGTTCAGGATCGTAGGGAACGATTTCCTTCCCAGCGCGGGTTCTTCGCATAAACCTAAGAAAAAGAACCTGCGAAAGTCACTCAAGAAGAGTGGTTAGTAGAAACAGGGGCAAACGCCCCAAAACCTACCGCAACCGGCTCGGTCTAGACCAAGTCCCCGGCAACGGCGCCAAAAACTTGTTCGCTCCAAATGGTGTGTGCAAGCTTTAAATTTATAACCCTAGATGTATGCCTAAAACAAGGATGCGAACCCGCAATGTACGGGTCAATCGTAGTAAAAAGCAAGAATTCCGGGGTGTCGATCTCAGGGACTTAGGTGAAACAAAGCAAGTATAGGTAGTCAATATCGCAACTAACCACAAAAGCAATTATAGCAATCAAAGATGATAAAAAGTCAATTAAAGGAATATGCAATTCTAGGGATTAAAGCATCTAGTTGTGGTTCCAACTCAAGATCTAAAGATAAAGCGGACAAAGCTGAGATTTTGCATAGGGAAGGTGTTTCTAAAGTGGAATAGATCACCGGGTAAGTCTCACTACTCACAATCCCAAACCGTAACTCCTATTACCGGGTAAGTCTCAAGGAATTAAGGAAAAGAACTATAACCTCAAACCAACACACCACCTAAGGGAATAGAATCAACCTTTACCTGGTATGCTAACTCACATAGATGGAATGAAAGCACACTCAAACCCCAATAAAGGATAAACCTTTATTACCTACACTTATGATCATGGGTAAACAAACAAAGGAATTACCGGGTAAGTCTCATCCTAGGCTTGCATTGAACCAGGAAAGGTGTAATAAGAATAGGATTTGGCAAACTCTAACACTTAACTCTTAGCTTCGGATCAGAAAGGTCACCTCGGTCAGACGAATTCCACCCCGGCCGAGATGTTCATCGACTGAACGAGATGCTCTAGGGTTAAGGATAAAGACTCGAGCTTCCAGGGTCCTATTGGAATTTAAGATTATTCTATCATTGTTCCCACAACCTTCAGCTAATCACCCTAGAATCACACAAAGAAATTAGCCACTCATCATCATGAAAGCAATAATCAAATATATGGGAAGAAAGTGAATAATTGAACAAAAACCTTAAGAACAAGGCTTCAATAACTGAATCAATTATCAAAAACAAGCGTTCCTTGGATCACAATCCAACAAGACAAGTCAACAAAGAAGGGAATCTAAGGAAATCTTACAAAACCCTTCACAAAAGCTATAAAAGCTATCAACTTCCTTCCTTCAATCTTCCATCAACCTTCCAAAAGGTTCTTCAATCTCCCGGCTGTTATGATCGTAGCGGGATCCCCAAATTATGGAAAATCCAACCCTTTATATAGGAAAACTACCCTCCAAAGATAAAATATCTTGAAAAGATATTTTCCTAATAAAATATATCCACCTCTCATAAATAAATTCCTAAAATATATAATCTTCCTTCCAGAAATCCAACCTAAAAATATAAGATCTCTCCTTCCAAAAATAAAAGATCTCAGCCAAGAATAAAATATATCCTGCCGCGTCCAAGGTGTTCGCCTCGGTCGGGACGCTCCTCTGGATCACCTCGGTCGAGATGGTACTGTAGCTGACCGAGGTGGCTCTAAATTGAAGGTGAAATCTCTCAAATCTGGTCCAAAGTAAATCTCTAATCCATTTCCATGCTTCCTGGATTCTTCCTTAAGCTCCTGAATGTAGCTCCAATGACTCCTTAACTCCTTTAGCTCCATTTTGATGCAAAACGTGCCATTGTACCTATGATTACAACGAAATTTGGTGTAGACCTCAATTCCCGCAAAGGTAGATGAAATGACAATATAATCACATAATATACATTCAAACATGCAGATTATTGAAGATAAAACATCTAAATAGGTCCCAAAATATAGACTATAATTCATGCTATCACGCTTTCTCATTCAAAAAACAGAAAGGAGAGGAGCAGCCGGCAGCGATGAAGGGGACGAGAAATCGAACGGCCAATCGATCAAAACCAACCCATTTCACACAAAAACAAGCAATGGATAAAGACGGTAACGGAGGAAGGCCATTTCAAAAGCGGAAACACGACCCGAGAGAGGTATCATTTGATTTTTGTTCGGTTTTTGTTTCGATTTTGTTCGGTTTTTGTTTTTTACTTTCGGGTTCGTAATTGAGGATGAAATTGAGTGTAATAGGTTAAATTGTTGTTGATTGTGATAGTTTTAGGTTGTTTGTTAGTGTATTTGATGAACAGAAGCCGATTGAACCATCGA
The DNA here is from genome assembly GCA_033239125.1 of Fagopyrum homotropicum. Classification (NCBI taxonomy): domain Eukaryota; kingdom Viridiplantae; phylum Streptophyta; class Magnoliopsida; order Caryophyllales; family Polygonaceae; genus Fagopyrum; species Fagopyrum homotropicum. Next base: position 137,911,458 of record BSWB01000002.1, read on the forward strand.
CAGTCCGCCATTGAAGGCGGACTGTCGAAGACGATGAACAGTGGCTCACGGTCACGCATTGCGAAACCGTGGAGCCATTGTTCATCGTAAAATGCATTGGAATGATATAAATACAATTTAAATTTAATTAAATTAATTAAAGAAAATTAAATTTAATAAAAATATAATTTATAATAATTTGGATTAATTAAGTTAATTTATTTGAATTAGATGATATAAATACAATTTGAATAAATGTAATTACTTAGTCCTAATTTCTTTTAATTTAATGATATAAATTTTTAATTTATAATAATATAGATTGATTAAATTTAATTAAATTACAATTTATAATAACTTAGCTTAATTAATTTAAATTATTTCAATTAAATGATGTAAATACAATTTGAACAAATGTAATTACTTTATCCTAATTACTTTTAATTAAATGATATAAATTATGAATTTATAATAATTAATATTAATTAATCTTAATTAATGTATATTAATTTAAATTAACTAATAATGTAATTTAATTAATTTAATTGTAATTATTGTAATTATAATTTAAATTAAAATCTCTACCTTTACTATTTAATTTCATACAAGTACTTTAATGTAAAATAAAATGGAATAAAAATAAATTAAATTGAAATCTCTACCTTTACTATTTAATTAATTTAATTAATGTAATTGTAATTAATGTAATTATAATTTAAAGTTATTAAACAAGATTAAAAGGTAAATAAATTAATTTAATTTATTTACATTTTAATCTTGTTTAATAACTTTTACGTTCATTTAAAATAGTAAAAAATTAAATTAAATAAAATTAATACAATTACTTTTAATTGATTTCATTTAATCTCATTTAGTTTCCTTTAAATTCATTTCAAATGAAAGTAAAGTAAACTACATAAAAGAAAATTAATTAAATTAAATTAAAATATCAAATATAGATATTAGAAGCCATGCAGACACAGGGACAGAGGCGTCTTACGGCCTCCACTCGTAGAGATAGACTCGCTACGATGGAGAGGAGCTCCCAGGTAGCTGGTTCGGCGGCCGACACACCATCACAGCAGCCATTGAGACCATGCATATCAGATCCCTCTCCGGCTCTCCCTCGGGAGGTTCTTTCATTGCCGACATATGGATCAGACTCGGACCAGGAGGTGGCAGCTCCTTCTGGCCAGGGGAGATAGATCCACCAGTTGGCGAGCATGTTGATATTATTGCTGACGAGCAGGTTGAGCCAGCTACAAATATTACTATTGACAAGCAAATAGAGACAGCTACAAATATTCATGCTGAGGAGCAGGTAGAGCCACCAGATGGTGACCATACTGAGCAGCGAGAGTTTGATTTTGATGTTCCAGCTGCAGAGCCTGTAGTGCCGCCGCAGGAGCCATTTATATCGGCTGATCGAGGCCGTGTAGTTGTTGATACAGGGGCACCATTGATCAGCGATGTGCTGACTTGCTACGCCGGACACCGTGCTCGCGGTGTCTGGATGGGAGAGGTAGATAACCAATCAAAGTTTAAACACATTATGTTACAAAAACTAAATTAATAAAACGTTTCATTGAATATTCGTTGTGTTATGAAGGAGGATTATAGGAGGCCGATGACCGCGTTACAGCGGATAGATCACATTTCCGCACTGAGTAGATGGATTTTAGACGCTGACAGAGCCGACCCCACTTCCTGGTTTGTTGTTGTATCTCAGAGTGGATTGATGGGTTTGCTTGACGTCTCTTTTGCTTGAGTTGACCACGCCCTTATACATGCATTCGTGGAGCGTTGGCATCTAAAGACTAGCAGCTTTCATCTATCTTGGGGTAAGATGACCATCACCCTGCACGATGTAGCCGTCATCCTAGGAATTTAGGATTGATGGAGAGGCCATGGTCACACCTATGTTGGCACGAGAGAGGACTAGGTGGATTAGTGACACATTCCGTATACCAAAGGTGGAGGCTAGGAGTCACTAGACAGCTCTACCCGTTGATTTGCTGAGGACTGCATATGATGTCATTCGGCGCGACCCAGCTACCCCAGCTGAGGAGGTTTCTTATGTATTTCTTCTCTTCTTTTTGGGCTCATCCTTGTTCGTCGATAAATCGACAAACAAGATTCGACCTTGGTTGATCGACTTGGTACGGGATCATGGCCCGACTAGAGACTATGCTTGGGGCACCGACGTGTTAGCGTACTTGTACTAGTACGTATAACTATCACTCTACTTCAGTAACTAATAACTTTCTATTGTTACTGTTATGATAAATGACAAATCTGAACTTTCCCTTCAATATGTTGGGCGACGCTTCACGGCTGAAGGTGAAAACGATTGGAAGTTGTACATCACTACTACAGGTAAGAACATTTATTGTAATTAGTCACTTCAGGTAAGATCTTTCATTTATTATTAATATTAATAACTTTAGTTTAAATTAATGTTTACAGTTCTGGATCTACGCCCACTTCCCATCCTTGGGTTGTTCTGCGGCAGAGGATCCAGGACGTCATAGATTGGCGAGATGGGCTTCGAGACTTTCTGTCCCGAGGACCCCAGCATCCACTCTTGAGAGGTTGATATCCTTGCGCTCACAATTGGATTAGATGAGAGCAGAGGACATCAAGTTCATGCCTTATAGCGACAGAGTGTTGGATTTTGAGGGCGAGTTTGCTGTTTCGACGTACCGGGGGGTGATCCAGATAAGAGATATCGTCGAGGCATACATGCCGGATCGAGTCCTCCGTCAGTTTGGGTACGTTCAGATGATCCCCCTCGAGAGGATCGTCCCTTATTTGGAACAGCGCCCCGCTTCTGGTAGTAGGGGGTATAGGGTCAGATTCCATGGCGTAGATGACCGTTGGGCTGCTAGACACGAGGAGGCGAGCGATTTTCGCTTCAGGGTCAAACTAGGGCCCCTTACCCATGGACAGTATCTCAGGACTACATGTCCTGGTTTAGCGAGCGGGGCCATCCATTTCTCCTTCCTGGCTCGGCTATACAAAATCTACCAGCAGATCGTCCTCCTCCGGTCCCTATTTCAGTTACTCGGGTATGTGTTGATATATTTATTTGATGGTTTTTAAAGTTCTATACTTTACCTTTAGCGCTCACAACTTTATATTCCAATACAGAGGCTACGCATCATTCAGGCCCGCCTCCGGGATATTATTAACCGTGGCTCAATGACTATGGAGGATATACATGCGATATATGACGAGTCGGTTGGCCAAGAGATTCATATAGCACCATCTCAAGTCAGGGCGACCCAGCCCAGACGAGATTGATTTTTGTTTTTTTATGTGTTGTATGATACTTTACCTTTTGTTGTACATATTACATTTTATGTGTTGTATGATACTTTACATTTTGGTTATGTCTTATTTTTCAATGTTATATACTTTACCTTTACATTGTTTTTAAAGTTCATCAACTAATCTCGATTATTCTATACTTTACATTGTATTTAAAGTTCATCAACTAATCTTGCTTATTCTATTGTAATCAGTGTTTTTAAAGGTCAAGACTTCATCAACTAATCTGGCTTATTCTACACTATATACTGTTTTTAAAGTTCAAGACTTTTCATTTTCACAAATGAAAATAACAACAAAACACAAGTTATATAGTACTCATTTTCCATGAATTACATATAAACTCACAACAACGAAAATGACAACAAACCAAACATCCATGAAACACATATAACCTAAGAAGAAGAAGATGAGAGATTGATTGTCACTTTTCTAGGACACTCTTTGCGCTGGTGTTCGTCGAACAAATTGAATCCATCACGGAAGTGTGCATCCCATCCATCAACGCTAGAATCATGTCCACGCCTCCATGTAATGATCAAAGGTGGTAATGGAGAGTCTGGTTTTAGCCAAACCTAACGAAAAATGATTGACAACTGAAAAAGTGACTACCTTTTTTTGTCCTTCTTGAATAAAAGTAACGGAATGTAGGAGATATAAAAGGTACAAAAAGAAAACTTACTGCTACAAAGTGATTGCCATCAACCCACGCGATTGCACGAATCTCCGTTAGGGTGTTCTTGGTTCTCAACCGTTGCAACAATTGGTAAACATATCTCGGGACTTGATCCAAGTATAACAACTGCGCACCGGTAATATGTCGCTGCTGCCGTTGCAACAAGTGGACACTTCATCCAATTCTCCAGCCCACAAGGTATAGGATCAGTCCACCAAGTGGTCTCGATAACTTCATCAACCGTCCATTTTACCGCCGACTGTTGACAAACAAAATAATTATAAGTGAAGTAGTTGTTATTATTTTATCAACAAAATATAGTTAAGCAAAGAAAAGAAATACTCACATGTGCGTACAAGTCCTTTCTCATGAACAACTCTATAGTCAATTCCTTTCTAACAATCAAGTAATCTTATTCCCAGTATCCCGAAACCACGGCAAGAGATCTAAATCCACAATGCCCATCATCATAGGCTGAAAGGATGAAGGGTTTCATGAACTTCTGCATCCGATCACCCTTGAACCGATAGTTCTTAGAACGTCTGGTGGTGATTTTCTTAGCACGTGGCTCAGCCTCCTCAACCTTAACTTCAAGTTCGGCCTCAACAGGTTTGGCTTCTTCAGGCTCTGCCTCCTCAACCTTAACTTCCACATGTTGTCTTGCTTTTGGTGGACGACCTCGGGGACGTGGACGTGCCGATCCAGAACCATGTTCAAACTCACTTGGTTCTCTCCTTGTTGAAAGAATGTCGTACTTTGGTGGCCTTCCTTTAGTTCTAACTTTCTGCTCTAGTACTCTCAACGTTGAATTGCTCGGAATCCTAATATCATCATATGATGAAGCCATCCGCTCAAGCACATCTCTCGGAAGAAAATTCTTGTCCAATTGCTCTCTAAAGTCATTGAGTGACTCCATGTATGGATCAATATGGACAATATCATCTTCATGCGTCGGATTCAATCTTTCCATCGTACTTGCTTTCAATAAGGGTGAATCTGATCCAAAACTATTGGCTCCCGATGCCTAATAGCAATAAAGAACTCGTGCACACAAGGCAACCCATGAGCTTCCCTCCAATATGAATCCTTACATGTTGTCAAGCTCCTAATTTGCTTTGCCTTCTCGTAGATCTCCAACAACACCAGGAAGCACTCGTTGCTTACTTTGTTTTGGAGCAAATCAAATATAGGCACACGTACAGCCAACAATATCCTCTCACGTGGCATCTCTATTGACGCTTGAATCTTATCAATCTGATCATTTACCATCAAGTCAATGATCTCCATCACCAACTGAAATCCTTGCATGGTAGAACGCAATGTACCCTTCAACAATGAGTGTGCGGACTCACACCTAACAACCAATATCAATTCAATACATTAATCCTCAATAATTATTAGAAAACAAGTGTAAACAATATAGTTCTTACGTATTCGTTGTCCTCGTGCCAAAGTGTAGATGCAAGTCGCACCAATATCGAACAATTGCTTCCTTGTAGGGGATTAGCCATGTAGTTTCCAAATACTCCATCAACATCGGATAAGCTTGCCAACGCACTTTCATTTTACCCAAACGCCGCTCGTAACTCTTAGGAGATCTAGATTCAATAAGAGCATGGTAGTGTGATGCAAAAACAGCTTGTAATTCCTTTGACCGTGTCACCGCCCAAGATCTATGTTGGATGTTGCACTTTATATGAAAGGTGCAAATCATGTGCTTCACATCCGGAAAAACAACACCGAGTGCACTTATGAGTCCTATCTCTCTATCCGTCACAATCACTCTCGGTGTAACATTTCCACACACATATCGGAGTCTCCATAATGCCCACTCGTAGTGATTGACGTTTTCCTTGGCAATGAAAACAAATGTTATTGCAACGTCAACCTCGTGCTAGTGATACCGACAATCTCTAACAACGGCATCTTGTACCTATATAGGACATATTAAGAGTTTTGTTCGACTTCATACCAAAAGTTCATGAAATATAAAAAAATTCGTAAAAACATGTATATTAAAACTTACTCGTTTGTCTTGTACGTCATGTCCATTATGATGACATAAGAAAATAGGTTGAGGAGATGTCTTGAATCCGGATGCATGATGAAAAAATCTGAAATTTCTTTCGATTCCGAGCATCTTCTCACATTGACGTAATAACGACGTTTCTCTAACATATGCAGTGCTTGTTGGAGAGGACTTCACCCTTCAGCTTGTAGCTTCCTAATCTTCATTCCAGCATTGTATATTTGTTCTATTGTGCTGACGTTGTAGGGATCATATAACTTTATTGACTTCAAACTATTTCTTGGCTTGAAACCCGACCAAAGCTCACGTCCCACCCTCCGAAATTGTTTCTTCGTCAATCTGCCGGCATATGTGTGTCCCTTTAACTACTTGGGAAGTGTATGATAGTGCACTCCGTTCATAACATGCAACGTCCACTTCTCAGTCTTGCTTTGTACGCCCTCAAACTCAAAACAACATCCATCTTTCTTCGATTTCTGTGCTCAGCTAGAAGATGACTCGGTATCAGGATCAACGTCTTTCTTCTTACGAGGGGCTCCAAAACGTTCACATGTCAAACGAAATGTAACGAATCCCCATGAGTTTCTCCACGACCTACTAGTAACCAACACCATGTTCATAGTTCCTCCCATGAATCGAGCCCAATCCACCATCGTCTCGCGATCTTGAAAAAAACCGCGAATTTCAAACATTCGCGGATAATCAGTCCCTTCGTTACGAGAATAATTCGGAAGACCCTAGTTCACATAGAAAAAAAACTATAAAATTTCTAGTTTTCGGTTTAATCCTCAATGAATCCTAATTTTATAAAACAATAATTTCAAATCATAAAAACACGAATTATATCAAAGGTTTCTAACATAAATTGCAACTATGTCTAATGTTTCTAACGTAAACATACACTATATATAACATTTCTAGTTTTTCTATATTTTTCGGTTATAAAGTACTTACCTCGAAATGTCGAAGAAACTCGTCTGGGTCACTAAATTTTCTATCGTCGAACGGAATCATCATCTCATCATCCTCGTGTGTTGACATTCTCGCAGCTGTTCTCCAGAAGATATTGCGTTGTTTTTTCAAAGATGTTGTGAGCGTTATTCACCTCTTCTATTACAATCTATATATCACCAATGGAAATCAATAACGTTTACATTATAACAGTCACTTTTATAACGTTTGAATGACAACGTTTGGATTACAACGTTCGAATCTCAACGGTCGCAACATCCACGTAGGCAGGATGCGTGACCGTCACGGTCACGCATCCTGCCTATGTGGTGCGTATACGAAATCTTGCACCGTGCCCGTAATAACCCCCTTTTAAAAACACATCTTATTATGAATAAGATATAAAAAGTATATATAATGTGTTATTACAACATCAACAATAACAAAGCTTTCATAACTTTATGATTTTAAGATAAAATATGTAAAAATTTAGATATTTCCGGTGTATCAAGTCGGGTGATGGGTGAAGGATCATCACCCATCAACCACCCATCACACGACTTTTTTGGGTTTTCATCCGCTTTTTTGGGTTTGGTGATTCGGGTACCCAACGGGTGCGGGTAAAAAAACGGTTATCCCTAGTACTCGGTTTTTTAGTGGTAAAGTGATACTAGACTAGTTGACCGAAGGTATTTCTATGGTCGTCTATACCCAATCAAAAGTAAATCCCGACTTAGCACTAAGAAGAAGTATAGTGATTAAGTAAGGGTCAAACCCAAGAGAGTTAAGGTGTTTTAGATGCAATTATCGATTATAATGATTAGTGACACAAAGGGGGGGGTTGGTTGAATTGATGCACAAAAACTTAAGAAAACGATTAATACGACAAGTAAGACAATAATGGATGAATCTACACTAGGTTGATTCTAAGCATGCAATTGCTACTTTGGTGCATTCCTTTTACAAGTTTTTAAGAAATCTCCCGTCTCGATCATACATATCTGTTGAGCCAACCGACATCAACACAACTTAGCCTATTAAAGTTCCGTAAACCTACAAGAACAAATAACAAGTTAGCATTCAAACAAAGACTAAGGGATATAAAGAGAAGATTAAAACCGTTAAACTTATCTTTATATTTGTGTTCCTTTTCTTTAAGTAATTACAACCCGTTATTACTTAAAGTTGCTACTAGATTAAAGACCCAAACCCGGAACCTATTAATCCTAGTTGTTTACATGCACTTTAGAAACTAAGGTGATCAATCTCAAGTAATAGTTAACATGCAATTAAACAATGGAGATCAAGGAAACACAAAGCATTACTGAATAAAAACTTATATTAAAAGAACTTACAACCAAAGTAACAAAGCAGCTTCAAACCAACCCAATGTAGCAAGGGAGTGAGTAACTCATTACAATGGAAAACTCAAGTCTAAAAATGGATTTTGTGAGGAGAAGCATGGATAATTCTAGCAATCAGCCATGGACTATTTATACTACAAAAAACACTAAATTAGGAGTAAATAGCCGGCCTAAAACAGCCACCTTTAATGCCATAAAGGTGGTGTAAACAGCCGGAGTAAAGCTTCTGGCGTTAAACCGCAGGGGCGGCCTTCAGGACCCGTAGGGGCGGTTTAGACAGAATCGGTTGATCTTCTTCAGAACCGCTGGGGCGGCTACACAACTCCGCTGGGGCGGATCTTTAATGCACTTCAACGTCTGACCTTTCGCCTTCCTAACGTTTCTGATGTCAAGGCGCAGGGGCGCCTTAAGGCCAACGCAGGGGCGGTGACATAGACGCTTCACCTGCCAGCTCCCAAGGCGAGGCGCAGGCAGGGCGCAGTGGGAGGAGTAGGGGAGCTGGTCTTCGTCTCGTTAAGGCAAGTCACCGTAGGGGCGGCTGCAAGGGCCCGCGGGGGCGGTGGAGCAATAGAAACTTTGCTTCTTGATCGATCTTTACTCCTAAGTGCTTATAACTCCTTCTTTAGCTTCTTTTGATCTTCTTCTTCTGGACCAAGGAGTTAGTAGCATAAACCGACACTAATGCAATAAAAAGATTCTAAAAACTACCCTAAATGATAGTGATTCCATCACCTATCAAACTCCCCCATACTTAGACCTTTTACTCGTCCCAAGTAAAACAAATGACAGCCATTAGACTCAAGGTCTCAGGAAGCAAGGGAAAGAAAGAAAAATAATGGAAAACAAGAGAAAAACCAAGAAAGAAAGAAGGGAAAAGAGAGGAAATGTGAGAAAAAGAGATACTACCATCCTTATCACTCCAAGAGTGGCCTACCCGGACAACCTCCTTATGACTCCCCTTCTTATGTCGCCAAAATGCCGGAAGGGAAACCTACACTCGGTGTCGCTCATCTTGCCAAGGTGCCCTTTCGGGTTTTCACCTTGTCACTCTTCTTCTTTTCTCACTTAAGCTCTGATAGCATGAATTATAGTCTATATTTTGGGGTTTGTTTGAACGTTTTATCTTCAATAATCTGCATGTTTGTATATACATTATGTGATTTTACTGCCATTTCATCTACCTTTGCGAGAATCGAGGTCTACACCTAGTTTCGTTGTAATTGCAGGTAATATGGTACGTTTTGCATCAAAAAGGAGCAAAAGAAGTCAAGAGTCATTTGGAGCTACATCCAGGAAGCATAGCCATGGATTAAGGATTTACTTTGGGCCAGTTTTGAAAGATTTCACATTCAGTTGTGACTCACCTCGGTTGACCAGAGATTCATCTCGACCGAGGTGATCCAGAGACGCCGACTCGACCGAGGCGAAAACCTAGGACGCGGCGAGAATATTTTATTCTTGAAGGAGATCTTTTAAACTTGGAAAGTAATCTTATATTTTTGGGCTGAGCTCTTGGAAGGAAGGAGATATGCAGAATCATATATTTTACCTATATTTATGGGAGAATATCTTTCTAAGATTTATTATCTTTGGAGGGTTATTTTCCTATAAAAAGGGTTGGATTTTCCACAAATCCAAAGGAGTGCTTAGACCCCGTTTACACCGAAAAATACGCAGCAGCAGCCTACTCCAAGTTGGGAGATTTGAAGAACCTTTTTTGAAGGTTGAAGGAAGATTGAAGTTCATAGCTTTTATAGCTTTATTGAAGGGTTTTGTAAGATTGTCTTCAATTCCCTCAATTGTTGTCTTGTCTTGTTGGATTATTATCCAAAGAACGCTTTGTTGTGATATTTGATTCAGTTATTGAAGTCTTTTCATTAAATTCTTCTTTGTTCAAATATTCACCTTCTTCCTATATATTTTAATACTTTCATTATGATGATGAGTGGCTAATTTCCTTGTGTGATTCTAGGGTGATTGGCTGAAGGTTGTGGGAAAAACAATGATAGAATAATCTTAGATTCCAGTAGGATCCTGAAAGTTCGAGTCTTTAATCTTAACCCTAAGCATCTCGTTCGGTTGATGAACATCTCGGCCGGGGTGGAATTCTTCTGACCGAGGTGACTTATTTGATTCGTAACTGAGAGTTAAGTGTTAGAGTTTGCCAAATCCTATTCTTATTACACCTTCCTGGTTCAAAGCAAGCTTAGGATGAGACTTACCCGGTAATTCCTTAGTTTGTGTATCAACGATCATAAGTGTAGGTAATAAAGGTTTATCCTTTATTGGGGTTTGAGTGTGCTTCCATCCCATCTTCGAGAGTTAGCCTGAGACTTACCCGGTAAAGGTTGATTCTATCCCCTTAGATGGTGTGTTAGTTTGAGGTTATAGTTCTTTATCTTAATTCCTTGAGACTTACCCGGTAATAGGAGTTGCGGTTTAGGATTAGTGTGTAGTGAGACTTACCCGGTGATCTACTCCACTTAGTAACACCTTCCCCACGCAAAAATCTCAGCTTTGTCCGCTTATCTATAGATCTTGAGTTGGAACCACAACTAGATGCTTTAATCCCTAGAATTACATGCTTGCTTTATTTGACATATTATTCATCTTTGATTGTGTTAATCGCTCTTGTGGTTAGAACTAACGTAGCATACTGTGTTGACTTTGTTTCACCGAGTCCCTGTGATCGACCCCTGGAATTTTCTTGCTTTTACTACGATTGACCCGTACACTGCGGGTTCGCATCCTTGTTTTAAGCTTAAGTCTAGGGTTATAAATTTAAAGCTTGCACACACCGTTTGGAGCGAACAAGTTTTTGGCGCCGTTGCCGGGGACTTGGTCTAGACCGAGCCGGTACGGTTTGCTCTTGGGGCATTTGCCCCGTTTTGTCTAACCACTCTACTTGAGTGAATTTTTCAGGTTCTTTCTTAGGTGTATGCGAAGAACCCGCGCTGGGAAGGAAATCGTTCCTTACGATCCCGAACCAGAAAAGACATACAAGAGACGCTTGAGAGAAGCGAAGATGGCCTAACAAGACGATCGCGATCTTGCGGCCCAATTGAGAGAGACGCAGGAGCTGCTGCGCCTCAGCAAGGAAGAACTCATGCAAGAGAAAGAGGAGAATCGCACCAGGACTGCAGCAATCGAAGCTGAGATTGCTACCATTCGGAACCAGATTCTACTTCGACCGATGCAGGATCCAGTAGTTGATCCTCGACCGAGGCAGATTCCAGTACCCGACGCCCCGGCCGATGTACTTCCACCTCGGATGCCAGTCCGAGATGTTCTTCTTGCAGGAATTCCACAAACCCTAGGTCAAAGGATGGACCCTAACCAACAACTGAGGCGTCCAGGAGTGAACCTAGGAGATCCAGCAGATCATGACTACGAACTTCGACCGCAAGTTCTAGCCATGATTCGCCAGTGCCAATTCGGAGGGCTAGAGAAGGAGTCGCCGCATCAACATCTTCAAAACTACGAGATCTTGATGGAAACCTTGCGACCTTCCAGAATTGAGAACAACAACTACAAGCTAAGACCTTTCTACTTTTCTTTAAAAGATAGAGCTCTTACTTGGTATCAATCTCTTCCCCCAGGAAAAATTAGCACATGGGAGGAGATGACTACGGAATTCTTGACCAAATTCTTTCCCCCCTCAAAGACCGCTGAAATGAGAGGGAAGATCAACGCTTTCATCATGAAGGACAAGGAGAGCTTGTCCAAATCTTGGGAGCGGTTCAAGGATATCCTTTTGGATTGCCCACATCATGGGATTCCAAAGATCGAGTTGTTGGAGATCTACTTCAAAGGGCTGGACGGAAGCACCCAGTTCAATCTCCAACTACTCTCCGCCGGTACATTCATGGACATGGCGGTTGACGAGGCTTGGGACTTCATTGAGAAGCAAGCCTTGCACATGGAGAAGTACACCCACCAAGGAGCTGAAGGTGGAGTTAAAAGAGTCAACTTTCAAGAGACTCAACCCAACAACAATCAACTCACGTCCTTGAAGAACGACGTGAAGCAATTGAAGGAGCTCTTGATGGCTCAAACTAAGAAGGAAGAGCAAGGGCAAAGGAACAACAACAACAATAACGGGTACCGTAACAACAACAACGGACCCCGAAACAACTACAACAACAACAATAGAGGATCCAATAGCAACAACTGGAGGGCGAATAACCAAAACCACGGTAACAACCATTCAAACTCCAACTCTAATGATTCCTCTAACCCTTTCCTCTCTTCTCCTTCTTCTTCTTCTACTCCATTGAAGAGCCAAGGGCAAGGATCAAGTTCGTCTCAGCCGGAAAAGAAAGACGCAGTCCTGGAGGCAATCTTGATCAAGCTTAGTGCTATGGAGAATTCTATGACTTCATTTTCGAGGGCCCAAAAGTCCTTCGAACAACAACTTGCTAATAGGGCGAATGAAGCGCCAAGAGATCCAGGGAAGCTTCCAGCAAAGACAGAAACTAACCCTAAGGGCCAGTGCATGGCCATAACGACGAGGAGTGGACTCAAAACTGCAGATCCAGTACCTCGCTCGATGCAGACCACCTCGGTCCAGACCCAGTCGAAGAACACCTCGACCGAGATGCCAACCGAGGCGGCGCAACAGAAAGCAGGAGGAACGACAGAAACTTATGTTCCACCTCCTGCATATAAACCACCACTTCCATTCCCCCAGTCCAGGGCCAGAGCACATCTTGACAAGCACTTCGGTAAGTTTCTTGACTTGATGAATAAGCTACATATTAATATTCCTTTCCTTGATGCCATTCTAGGTATGCCCGCTTATGGGAAGTTCTTAAAAGAAATCTTATCAAGGAAGAGGAAGCTGGAGGAAGTAGGTGAAGTTAGGATGACATCTAAATCTTCGGAGCTTATCAAGATCATGAAGGAAAAGATGCCACCTAAGTTAAGAGATCCCGGCTCATTTTGCATTCCCATTCAAGTTGGGGATGCCACTTGTGAAGCCCTATGTGATCTAGGAGCCAGCGTGAGCATCATCCCGCTGGAGTTGTGCACTAAGATCGGTCTTGGAGAGCCCAAACCGGTCAAGATTCGACTTTACATGGCGGATCGCTCCATTACCCATCCCGTGGACATCTTGGAAGACGTTCCGGTCAAGTTAGGTAACTTCTATCTACCTATAGATTTTGTTGTACTTGACATTCCCGCAGATTATCCAGTACCTATTATTCTCGGGAGGCCATTTCTAGCAACTTCAGGTTGCAACGTGGATTGCAAGAACGCCAAGTTGAAATTCAACGTTGGTGGCGATGAGGTGGAATTCGCACTACTTGCAGCCATGAAAGGGGAGCAGCTAACTGATGATATCTTCAACATCTACGATGAAGAAGAATCAAGAGAATTGGTGAGCTCTATCCTTATTAACGATCCGCTCGAAAGAGTCATAAGCTTCAGTTTAATGGAGGAAGGTATAGATGCTTCTTGTGATGCAGATATACGGAGCTTGAAGGCACTGGAAGAGGATCCAGGAGCTATAACAGAGAAGCTGATCCAGGAGACGAAGATCTCCAGCCTCGGACCCAGTAGCAGTACCTCGACCGAGGCACTTTCTGGACTGAGCGAGGCGACTGAAGAACACCTCGGTCAACGCCTTTGCGCCTCGACCGAGGTCGACAGCGAGACGATGTCAACTGAGATTGCTGAGAATAACAATTTTCTTACTCCTTTCTCTGACATTCACCCACTGTTGGCGGACCATTCCCTCCACCAACTTTCTGATAATAAAGGTCCTTGGTATGCTGATATTGTAAATTATCTTGTTTGCCAGGAAATACCGCCCGGTTTGACGTACTCTCAAAAGAAGAGATTCTTCAAGGAAGTACGACATTACTACTGGGATGAGCCGCTGCTATTCAAGCGCGGACCGGATGGGATGCTTCGAAGGTGCATTCCGGAAGATGAAGTTAATAGCGTCATAAGGCATTGTCATTCACTTCCTTGTGGAGGACATGCTAGCACCGATAAAACATGCGCTAAGGTATTGCGTTCCGGTTTCTTTTGGCCTACATTATTTAAGGATGTGCAATCTTTTGTTGTTTCTTGTGATGCATGCCAAAGGACAGGGAACTTGTCAAGGAGGAACGAGATGCCACTTAACAACATCCAAGAAGTGGAAATCTTTGATGTATGGGGGATTGACTTCATGGGACCTTTCCCATCCTCCGGAGGAAACCTCTACATTCTCCTTGCAGTTGATTACGTCTCTAGATGGGTTGAAGCCATTGCTTCTCCCACTAACGACGCCAAGGTGGTTGTAAAGTTCTTGAATAGAACTATCTTTCCACGATTTGGAACTCCCCGCATCATCATCAGCGATGGAGGAACGCATTTCATCAACCGGAAGTTTAAGGCACTTCTATCAAAGTATGGGGTAACCCACAAGGTATCAACCGCTTATCACCCTCAAACTAGTGGACAGGTCGAGATCTCAAATAGAGAAATCAAGGCAATTTTGGAGAAGACCGTCTCTAGAACGAGGAAGGATTGGTCCATGAAATTGGACGATGCTCTTTGGGCGTACAGGACAGCATTCAAGACTCCCATAGGTACCACCCCTTACAATTTGGTATACGGGAAGTCTTGCCATTTGCCCGTTGAGCTGGAGCACAAGGCATATTGGGCTATCAAATGGTTGAACTTTGACATCAAGGAGGCTGGTGAGAAACGACTATTGGAGCTTAATGAGCTGGAAGAGCTGCGGTTGAACGCCTATGAGAATGCCAAAATCTACAAGGAAAGAACAAAGAGATGGCATGACAAGCGTATCGTTCCAAAAGAGCTTAACGAGGGAGATTTAGTTCTACTCTTCAACTCCCGCCTCCGCCTTTTTCCAGGTAAGTTGAAATCTAGATGGACCGGGCCTTACGTTGTGAAACATGTTTTCCCTCATGGTGCAGTTGAGATATGGGGAGAAACTAGCGGAAATTTCAAGGTCAACGGTCATAGACTTAAGAAGTACCAACCGGAAACGCCGGTTGAGGAGGTTGCACCAATCTACCTCGTTTGAGACGCACCATGGTCCAGCTAGCAACCTTAAATCAAGCGCTTCTTGGGAGGCAACCCAAGGTATTGCTCTTCTTTCCCGTTTTCTAGTCTAGCTTAGATAGTTTTTGTTTTTGCTTTGCTTTGCTTTGTTTTTGGCGTTCTGGACAGACAACAGGGAATATCTAAGGAGGAGCACAACTGGAAGGACAGAAGTTCGAGATTCTGAGAAGACAGAAAGACCTCGGTCACTGTCAAAGCACCTCGACCGAGTTGATTCTTGAGCAACCGAGGCGACTAGGGTTTCTGCAGAACCGCCTCGGTCCATACCACCTCGGACCAGTCGAGACCATCTCGACCGAGGTGACAGCAGATCCAGTAAAAGTATAAAAGGGGGAAAAATTACATTTTCATTTTTTTACCCTCCTCGACCGCGGCGAACAGACGCACCTCGCTCACCTCGTTTCTTGCTCGTTTTCGACGTTTTCTGCTTCCAAACCGAGATTGAAGGATAGAGGAGTCGATTGCACCTACAGATCTGCAAGAAATTTGAGCGTTTCGACCGGAACGAGGTAAAAACGTTCGAAAACCTAAACTCGTTCGTTTACTGAAATTTGGGCTTTGGTTGCCCTTGATTCTGTTGAGGAAACCTTTAAGTACCCCTTAGGAAGCATCGGTAGTGATTTTTGGGGGAAAAGAACTGAAATTCAGAGAGTTGGAAATCGCACTGCCTTCGCCTCGGTCCAGTCGACCTGTACCTCGGTCGAGGCGATTCTTGGAGTTTGTCAGTCGACCGAGGTAGTCTGACAGTACAGTTTTAAGATGAGTTCTGACAGATTGTTAGCCCTTAGAGACAGATCCTCTCCTTCCTCTTCTTCTTCCTCATCCCGACCTTCTATCCCGGTGATTCACGAGAGACACCGGGTAGATTATGATCGTATTGCTAGTCGTCCAGTTATCGCTCCTAGATTTCTGGACGTTTCTGCCTTTGATTGTCTCCACGTAGATGGAGAGCTTAGGAGGATGATCACCACCGTCGGGCTGGATCAGTTTACTGAGATCCGAGCCCCAGCCTACCTTGAGCCGACCCTCGAGTTTGTCAGTTCCTTCACTTACCTCCCCACAGAGAGGGCTGTGAAGTACCGGTTGATGAACCGGAACTACTTAGTACCTCTTGACCACTGGAGAGACATTTTTGGCTTCCCTGCCCCCACTGCTGTAGACTTCCCGACCCGAGCTGTAGCTAGAGAGTTCTGGGGTCAGATCGCCCACATTACGAGGGATGCAGATAGGTGGCGCCCTGGTGATTCCAGGGCGAAGCTTATCTATCATCTAGCTTTTCGGTTGGTACACAGGATCTTCAGCGAGACGCTTCTGGCGCGTACTGAGACGCCCCAGAAGGTCCGACAGGGGGAGCTCTTCTCTTTATACTGCATGGTCACAGGTGGATACCCTGACTTTGGATTGATGCTGGCAGAGGATCTGCACAGGATCAAGGCCAAAGGGAAGGGAGATATATGCTGCGGAGGGATAGTGACCCATATCGCTAGGTATCAGGATATGGATCTGAGCAGGTGTACCATGGTGGCGGCTGCCAAGCCGCTCGGACTTCAGGAGATGATTACACGGAGGATTCTAGTTCCCCGTGGTTTGACTACACCTTACGTTGCTATGCCATGGGAGCTGACTGCACCTCAGGGCATCAGATGGTCTGCACAGTTCTCTGTCTTTGATCCACACTACTGGCAGACAGCATGGGGTCCACTTATGGAGGATTACAGAGAGGGAGCAGCTACCCCTGCTGAGGCTGAGGAGGAGGTTGAGGACGAGGACGACGATGATGATGATACAGTAGATGAGAGAGGAGGTGGCGTCCCGATGGACACAGGTACAGATACAGCTGGGACGAGCGCGCCACCTATTATTGATTTGGATGACGACGAGGAGGACACTGAGCCGGCGCCAGCTGAGGCATCTCCAGTCAGACCTGCTAGACGCAGGAGGCGTGGAGTTAGGGACAGAGCTGCACACCGACGGATCGATGACCTGACGGATCAGGTTATCGACTCATATGCTGCACTTTCGCTGGATATCCGCGAGATGCAGGAGCGGCAGCATCATCAGCACATGATGGCTCAGCTACAGTTTGAGCGTATCATGGGCCATCCCTATGACCCGACTCAATACCCCTACATACCACCACCACCACCGGATCGAGACTACTGAGGAGCTGCAGGACTTTATTATTATATCTTTTTTTATGCAGTTCGGCTTTTACTCGGTGAGTTCTCTTGTTTAGACTTTTATTATACCCACTGGGACAGTGTGTCTCAAGTATGGGGTGTTTGCTATTTGACTACTTGACTACGTGATGTATTCGACTACTTTTGATGTATTATATTTATCGGATATTTTCATATTTATGCTTCATTTGCCTTTATGTGATTATCTGATATTACATGCATACCTACAGGTTATTTGATTGAAAAAAAAAAAAAAAACAAAAACAAAAAAATATTTTATAAAAAAAAAAAAAATAAACGTCGAAACCGAAAAATTTTTTGACCTCGACCGGGGAGATTCTGGCCGAACGAGGTGATTCACCTCGGTTGAACCAAGAACACCTCGACCGAGGTGGGTTAACTGAGAAGTTTTCGAAAACGATTTTGTGTGACTTATCTGGATATGATCTCAGTGAAGATCTTGTTTACTGACTGGTTTTAAATTCTTTATGTGTTTGAAAGGTTTTATGATATGTTTAAGTTGCTAAATGCTTTGTTTAAAATTATTGGCATGTTTAATACTTTGTTTTTATCCAAATTATGTTGAATTTGAAGGTTGACACCGCAGGTTAAGTTCTCTCACTTTCTTCTTGGAAAGACCAAGGCAATTCATTCTCTTCTTCTTCTTCTCCTTGATCATGCTTAGCCCCTCATATACATTTTGCCTCCCTTTACCTATCCGGGAATTTGGAAGCAAGCAAAGTGGTGAAAGCAAGTTAAAGTTGAGAAGTGGGCTGGAAGTGAAAGTGCTAGAAAGTAATAATAGGTTTGGGGAAGTCAATCATGAAGATGAGTAACTCGGCACCATTCACATAGCCGGGTGTTTGTGTCTTGCCAAAGTCGGATTGAGCGATATTCCTATCGGGTCATGGTATGTGCATCAAGGGTTTGATGCATCTCGAGAAATTGATGATTGCGGATTTCCTAGGCTTCGGTTATTGTGCACCTCTGTCCATGCATCCCAAAAAGTAAAGTAAAAGGAAAGTGCGAAATAAGCAAAGCTTATTGGTGGAAGGTATTGCAAGTCAAAGTAAAAGTGAAGTTCATCCTTTTCCCAGATTCCAGCACCACATTACCTTACATACATCCCTACCCTACACGTTTCTTGACCTTTTCTTTTGGGAAGCCCTTGAGACCTTGAGCTTGTTGATTGACTTAGCGGTTTAAACTGGATTATACATGATTAATTTTGATAATTGTGATTTATTATACATTCTATAATTTTGTGCAAAGATGAACAACTTTCCTATATTTATAAAATGTTTTGAGCATATTGAGTTTTTAAATTCCAGGAAGTACTCTCTTAGAGTGATCTATGGTAGTTGCACACCATAAAATGTTTTTGAAAGGCTTTTTCATTGATTTTTCTTGACTTATAATCCATTCTATCTTGTCTTCTATATGCGGAACTTGCTTGGGGACAAGCAAGGGCTAAGTATGGGGTATTTTGATAGCATGAATTATAGTCTATATTTTGGGGTTTGTTTGAACGTTTTATCTTCAATAATCTGCATGTTTGTATATACATTATGTGATTTTACTGCCATTTCATCTACCTTTGCGAGAATCGAGGTCTACACCTAGTTTCGTTGTAATTGCAGGTAATATGGTACGTTTTGCATCAAAAAGGAGCAAAAGAAGTCAAGAGTCATTTGGAGCTACATCCAGGAAGCATAGCCATGGATTAAGGATTTACTTTGGGCCAGTTTTGAAAGATTTCACATTCAGTTGTGACTCACCTCGGTTGACCAGAGATTCATCTCGACCGAGGTGATCCAGAGACGCCGACTCGACCGAGGCGAAAACCTAGGACGCGGCGAGAATATTTTATTCTTGAAGGAGATCTTTTAAACTTGGAAAGTAATCTTATATTTTTGGGCTGAGCTCTTGGAAGGAAGGAGATATGCAGAATCATATATTTTACCTATATTTATGGGAGAATATCTTTCTAAGATTTATTATCTTTGGAGGGTTATTTTCCTATAAAAAGGGTTGGATTTTCCACAAATCCAAAGGAGTGCTTAGACCCCGTTTACACCGAAAAATACGCAGCAGCAGCCTACTCCAAGTTGGGAGATTTGAAGAACCTTTTTTGAAGGTTGAAGGAAGATTGAAGTTCATAGCTTTTATAGCTTTATTGAAGGGTTTTGTAAGATTGTCTTCAATTCCCTCAATTGTTGTCTTGTCTTGTTGGATTATTATCCAAAGAACGCTTTGTTGTGATATTTGATTCAGTTATTGAAGTCTTTTCATTAAATTCTTCTTTGTTCAAATATTCACCTTCTTCCTATATATTTTAATACTTTCATTATGATGATGAGTGGCTAATTTCCTTGTGTGATTCTAGGGTGATTGGCTGAAGGTTGTGGGAAAAACAATGATAGAATAATCTTAGATTCCAGTAGGATCCTGAAAGTTCGAGTCTTTAATCTTAACCCTAAGCATCTCGTTCGGTTGATGAACATCTCGGCCGGGGTGGAATTCTTCTGACCGAGGTGACTTATTTGATTCGTAACTGAGAGTTAAGTGTTAGAGTTTGCCAAATCCTATTCTTATTACACCTTCCTGGTTCAAAGCAAGCTTAGGATGAGACTTACCCGGTAATTCCTTAGTTTGTGTATCAACGATCATAAGTGTAGGTAATAAAGGTTTATCCTTTATTGGGGTTTGAGTGTGCTTCCATCCCATCTTCGAGAGTTAGCCTGAGACTTACCCGGTAAAGGTTGATTCTATCCCCTTAGATGGTGTGTTAGTTTGAGGTTATAGTTCTTTATCTTAATTCCTTGAGACTTACCCGGTAATAGGAGTTGCGGTTTAGGATTAGTGTGTAGTGAGACTTACCCGGTGATCTACTCCACTTAGTAACACCTTCCCCACGCAAAAATCTCAGCTTTGTCCGCTTATCTATAGATCTTGAGTTGGAACCACAACTAGATGCTTTAATCCCTAGAATTACATGCTTGCTTTATTTGACATATTATTCATCTTTGATTGTGTTAATCGCTCTTGTGGTTAGAACTAACGTAGCATACTGTGTTGACTTTGTTTCACCGAGTCCCTGTGATCGACCCCTGGAATTTTCTTGCTTTTACTACGATTGACCCGTACACTGCGGGTTCGCATCCTTGTTTTAAGCTTAAGTCTAGGGTTATAAATTTAAAGCTTGCACACACCGTTTGGAGCGAACAAGCTCACATCCCTCAAGTCCAATTTTGCACCAACCTAAGGTTGGTCGGACTACCTTCTTTTTACCTAAATTGCCCTTTCGGGTTTTTGGTTTATCCAAGGATTTTCATGCCTTTTTTCACTTCTTTGGCTTTTTCTTTTTTTTTCAAACTGATTTCAGCAATGCAAAACAAATGCCAAAAAAAAAACAACTAATAAACTGTGCAAGCAATGATATATATCCCTCCCCCATACTTGAAGTGCACTTTGTCCTCAAAGTGGAAATGAGTCAAAGATAAATGTGGGAGAAGGGAAAGAAATGTACCCCTCACTGGGATGGTCCGGATGGACCACCAGGACCCTCCTCCGGCGGGTAAGGGAAATGGCGGAAGAAGTGCTCCTGCCGGCGGTGAAGGGTGTCAATCCGGTCCTCCTGAGCCTCCATCCTTTCTCGAAATGAAGTCTCATAGCTAGCCTGCCAAGCTAGCTGCTGAGTCTCCAACTGCTGCTGATGAGCCGCCTGCCAAGCATCCTGACGGTGGTCAAAGTGGGTGGTCATGGAGGAGGCGAAGCTGGACTGCCACGCCTGTTGCTGCTCAAGCATGGACCGCTGATACTCTGTCTACCATGACTGGTGCTGTGTAGTCAAAGCAGCCATCTGAGCCTGCAGACTCTCCATGGTCTGACTGTCGTGTCCCACCGTCAGCATCTCCTCATCAGTGGTGTGGGCCCTGCTAGAGCCGGCTGCGTACCTCCCAACAATATCAACTTGAGGTCGTCTCGGAGGGACAGGGTCAGCCGGTACATATAGGTCGGAGAGCTCTTCTCCCAAGGGGAGTCGTCGGGGAAGATATGTGATGTGACTCCCATCTGCAAGGGAGATCGAGAACCGATGCTCCCCGTCTCTCTTGAGGAGCCTACACCTCCTAAATAACCCTTCATTGTATAAGGGTGCCTCCAAACCTTCTTCCAATAGAGGAAGATCCATAACCCGCACAGCTAGTAATGAAATTATACCTCCTCCCACTATGTCACGAGGCGCATTCTTCCTAATCCGCTTAAGAGCAGTAAGGAAGAGATATGCCCAATCCGGCACCCAATCATTCGTGGAGAGGCAAGCATATAACAATGGAAAGTCCTTGAGAGCGACCTTATTCTCCTCCTTGTGTCCACAGAAGACACTCAAGAAGACCTTTGATATGAGCCTCAAGCAGGGGTGAGTGAATTTGTTGGAGTACTCACCACCTGCATGGAACTCTGACCTAGTGGCGGCCTGCCAAAACTCAAGCAAATCCGGTGTCAGAATGGGTTTCCACCAGTCATCGGAAGCTGCTATTGTCACCCCTAAAGCCTCCGATATTTGGGTGTAATCCAATGTGTACTTCCTCTTGTTGTACTTGAATGAAAGCCCAACACACATTTGGTCTACCATCTCCATTTTGAATGTTGCTATAAATTATCTGCTGAGGTCGGGGTGTGTTGGAGCGGTCTTTATCAGAAAATCTCGCAACCCGGCATTGTTTAGAAATTCCTGCATACTCTCCAACATCCCTAGATTTTCCAAGGTGGAAACATCAAGGAACCGGGTTACATGCACCTCCCGGCTTTGAGAAATCCTATATCGATCCTTCTCACCTTCCGTCAACTTGTATTTCCTTTGTGGTTCCATCTCTTGTAATTGATCAAGTAAAAGAGTTACAAAGTTCAGCAATTTGATCAAAAGACGAACCTTCTGTCGTAAAATCTGCAGGGGCGGCTGTAACAGGCGCAGGGACGGCTCGACGCAGGGGCGGGAGCTTGCAGGCACATGTGCGGGTGAAGAGCAGAAGGGCAATTTGGTCGTTCAACGAAGGTGGTGGCGATTGTGCTTTCCGACGTCTTCCTTGCTGCCGCAGACGTTGCCGGAGGTGGGTAGGGGAGTGGGGAGAAAGGGTTGAGTGTATGTGGTGGAGATTGTTTGTGTTTGCAGGAAGGGGTGGCGTTGTTGGGTTGCCGGAGGTGGCGTAGGGGCGCGACAAGGTGGTGGCGAGATTTTCCGGAGGGCGCAAGGGCATGGGGGGGGGTGAGGCGGCTAGGTTACGAAGAGTGAATGGAGAGGAAGTGTAGAAGGCGGTAGATGTAGGTTATTTTTGGAAAGTGTATTTTTTTTCTTTCCTTAACTGTACCGCAGGGGCGGTGTGTGTCGCCGCGGGGGCGGTGACAAGAGAGAGGGGGTACGCAGCCTCAGCGCCGGGGGCGGAGCTGAGGGTGCGTGTTAAGGGTGGCCGCCGCAGGGGCATAGGGTTGGCACCGCGGGGGCGGTGACCTACGTGAGCAGACGCAGGCCCAGCGCCAAAGGTGGCGTTGGCCAGGGGTGTCGCCGCAGGGGCGTGTTTTTAGAACCGCAGGGGCAGTTTGCTTGACAGAAGCTCCTCTTCTTATTCCTTTGGGTTGCCTCCCGAATTAGCGCCTTTGTTTTACGTCGTTGGCTCGACGTAAGGACTCTTCCTCTATGTTTGAACCTCTTCCTGCATGCCTTTTGGGTTTATAACCGTTTGCGACGGTAATCCTCCGGAGGCCCTAGTTTCAATTCTTGTAATGGCTTCTGCCATTTGACCAACCTGCTTCTCAAGGTTCTTGATGCTTGATTTTGTTGTTTGGACATGAATAGCAAAGTGTTTAGTCAAAACCTGCAACATATCTTCAGTTGAGTGATACTTACCTTGGCGGGGCTGCTGTTGTTGGTTTTGTTGATCCCTCCAACGAAAATTCTGTTGGTCACGCCAATTCGGCATGAAATTTTGTGCATAGGGATCGTTCCTAGGTCTTTGCTGTTGTGGTTGTCTATAACCCATTGCGTTTACTTCAGCATCGTCATCTTGAACTTGTGGACACATGTCCGTTGGATGATATGGGTCAGCACAAACTCCACAAGCCTTGAGCTATTGCGGTGTTCCCATAAGTGTTAGCCTCTTCACCATTTCCTTCAATTCCGCTAGCTCGGTAGAAATCTCGTTCTTCCCGGAACTCACGGCATGAACTCCTTTCTTAGCCGGGGTCCTTCCAAAGTTCCGAGTTCCTTCCGCTAGTTCCTGTATCTTTTCCAAAGCAAGGTCAGGAGTAGAGTTAAGAATATTACCCCCGCAAGCCGCATCGACGATCCTCCTTTCATTGTCTAGCAAGCCATTGCACAAGTACAAGACTAGATCTTGAGTTGAATATCCGTGGAAAGGACAGCTGGATCGGAGGCGTGCAAACCTTTCGAAGTACTCGTAGAGAGTTTCGGTTGCCTCTTGCTCGATGTTGCTTATAGCTTTCTTCAAGCTATTGGCCTTTTTAGCTGGAAAGTATTTCTCCAAAAACGCTTTGTGAAGGTTCTCCCAAGTGTCAATGCTCCCGGATGGAAGGTGGTAATACCAATCATCCGCCGAATCCTTGAGTGTGAAGCCGAATGCCCTCATCTTGATCTATTCTTTGGTAATGTTGGCCGGCTTCATGCTCATACAAACGGTGTGGAACTTCCCAAGGTGCTTGATGGGGTCTTCACCACTTAGCCCATGGAAGGATGGAAACAAGTGAATAAGGTCCGGTTTGAGCTCAAAGTTGACTCCTTCCCCTAGTGCCGGTATAGCGACCGCAAGAGGGTTTTGAGCCAAGGTGGGCTGCGTAAGTTGCCGAAGAGTACGGTCAGCCATCTCTTGTTGTAGTTGTTGTTGTCTTCGTTGTCGGATGTGCGTCCTCTCAATTTCTGGATCAAAAGAAACAAAGCCGGAATTAGTAGTACGGGTTTGAACCATAAAAATGGTTCAAACCAATAATCAATAATAACAATAAAACACAAAAACTCCCCGGCAACGGCGCCAAAATTTGACCGAAGGTATTTCTATGGTCATCTATACCCAATCAAAAGTAAATCCTGACTTAGCACTAAGAACAAGTATAGTGATTAAGTAAGGGTCGAACCCAAGAGAGTTAAGGTGTTTTAGATGCAATTATCGATTATAATGACAAGTGACACAAAAGGGGGGGAGGGTTTGGTTGAATTGATGCACAAAAACTTATGAAAACGATTAATGCGACAAGTAAGACAATAATGGATGAATCTACACTAGGTTGATTCTAAGCATGCAATTGCTACTTTGGTGCATTCCTTTTACAAGTTTTTAAGAAATCTCCCGTCTCGATCATAGATATGTGTTGAGCCAACCGACATCAACACAACTTAGCCTATTAAAGTTCCGTAAACCTACAAGAATAAATAACAAGTTAGCATTCAAACAAAGACTAAGGGATATAAAGAGAAGATTAAAACCGTTAAACTTATCTTTATATTTGTGTTCCTTTTCTTTAAGTAATTACAACCCGTTATTACTTAAAGTTGCTACTAGATTAAAGACCCAAACCCGGAACCTATTAATCCTAGTTGTTTACATGCACTTTAGAACCTAAGGTGATCAATCTCAAGTAATAGTTAACATGCAATTAAACAATGGAGATCAAGGAAACACAAAGCATTACTGAATAAAAACTTATATTAAAAGAACTTACAACCAAAGTAACAAAGCAGCTTCAAACCAACCCAATGTAGCAATGGAGTTAGCAACTCATTACAATGGAAAACTCAAGTCTAAAAATGGATTTTGTGAGGAGAAGCATGGATAATTCTAGCAATCAGCCATGGACTATTTATACTACAAAAGACACTAAATTAGGAGTAAATAGCCGGCCTAAAACAGCCACCTTTAATGCCGTAAAGGTGGTGTAAACAGCCGGAGTAAAGCTTCTGGCGTTAAACTGCAGGGCGGCCTTCAAGACCCGCAGGGGCGGTTTAGGCAGAATCGGTTGATCTTCTTCAGAACCGTTGGGGTGGCTACACAACTCCGCTGGGGCGGATCTTTAATGTACTTCAACGTCTTACCTTTCGCCTTCCTAACGTTTCTGATGTCAAGGCGCAGGGGCGCCTTAAGGCCAACGCAGGGGCGGTGACATAGACGCTTCACCTTCCAGCTCCCAAGGCGAGGCACAAACAGGGCGCAGTGGGAGGAGTAGGGGAGCTGGTCTTCGTCTCGTCAAGGCAAGTCACCGCAGGGGCGGCTGCAAGGGCCCGCGGGGGCGGTGGAGCAATAGAAACTTTGCTTCTTGATCGATCTTTACTCCTAAGTGCTTATAACTCCTTCTTTAGCTTCTTTTGATCTTCTTCTTCTGGACCAAGGAGTTAGTAGCATAAACCGACACTAATGCAATAAAAAGATTCTAAAAATTACCCTAAATGATAGTGATTCCATCATCACTAGTGTTATCAAAGAGATTCACGTTCGAACCCTCCTAGCATCATATATAGATAAATTAATATTGTGAATCTCTCCAAATGGACTACAAAGCACCTAGCCGGGACATATAGCTACATTGACCAATTGAATCGGACATTCCAACAATGTTAATGCGTTCGTGTTTAACTTGCTCAAGTCCGTTTGCTTTTTTGATGCACTTTCTCCCTTTCTTAAATCGTCTTGTGCTACTGTTCAGATCAAGTTCACCCGTTCGGTTAAAATGTATAAGGTTAATATGTTAAATGTCACTGAGTCAAATATTATTCATCATGTATTTCCACCCGTTTTTTCTTAACCGGTTATTTATGTTTAAATAAGCTTTTGGATAAATTTATTAGCCACTTAGATCTTGGCATGCCCTTATCTTTATCCAAACACAATGATGTGCAATATATCTACAAACCAACAACTACATTCATCTTATATTCTTTCTTATTTCATTAACTCAGTTTTGTATAGCACCGTAATAAAACCGCCATATTCATATTCTTTTATTCCTTGTTGCCCACCTTCTTGTGCAATATTCGATAAAGAAGGGATTGGAGAATAAAATTTAGTTGAATGAATAAATTATGTTTTATATAACACCATAATAAAGTACACGGGAAGAGGTGTGAAATTGTTTAAAACAATTTCCTATTGCTTTTGTACTAAATACGATAAATTTTAAATTATTATTTTTATTTTCTTGTTAGGATTTCTTCTATCCCGGAGGGCGGGTCTCGTGACTTCCTCTGCGGTCTCGTTACGACTCCCAGGAATGGCTAAGTAAAAACCGGCAAGGATGATCCCACTGAGGGACAAAACAAAAGAGACCTTGCCAACTACTATTAATTAAGGAATAACTACTCTAACTGGTGGAGTCTCCAAAACAACTAATAACCATGGAATCTAAAGAATATAAACTTCCAACAATGAAATGAGCAGTACCCGCGAGCTAGGAGCCCAACCCAGGTGAAGCAGCATCTCTTTGTAACCGCATTTTCCCTGGGGACTAAGAGCAGGAGCAAGCCTGAATGGGCTTGGTCAATCAAATTAGATTTCACTATTCTATGCCGGAACCGTAGCCAAGTGGATTTGAAAAAAAAAAAGGTCCACCAAAATATGTGGCAACAAGTTATCAAATGTTAAGAAATATGACAAAATTTCTAACCTTTGAAAAATTAAAAATCACAAAATGTTGAATGAAAGTCGGCAAAAACTAACGAGTGAAGATCATTTTTTAAACGATGAATATCGCCACTCAATTTATCTAAATGGCAACCGGTTAAAACGCATCAAGTGAACATGCTCGTAGATAATTTATCCTTTTTTGTTTCTTTAATACAATTAAATAGCTTTTTTCATAAAATTAAATTCTAACAGTTATTAATATTCCCACATGAAATAAATTTACATCTTCGATTCTTCCTTTAACTGAAAAATAGAGACTTCTGAATCTTCTGATTAAGATGAAAAAAATAAATTTAATCTCTTTTTAATTTTATCCACAAGATTGAAAGATTAACCTCCGTGGCCTAAAGCAAAGCCTAATCATCCCACCACAAAATCACTCCCTCACACGCGGCGAAGAGAGAGATTCAACAGTTGTAATTTTAATTTGATTTGTTATTTTTAAAAGTATTTATTTCCTAATCTTCATTTTCTCCCTCATAAAAAATAGAAGTTAAAGACGTCCAGCGCGACAACGACTCGCCACGACGACACACACCTTTACTTGCTCTCCCCTCTCCCAAACTGGAAAACCAAGAACTACAAGCCCTAATTTCTCTACCCTTCCAACCCAAATCCACGATTCTAAACACACTCTTCTTTCGATCTCACCTTCCAAATCTAATTCCCGGTTATTTCTGCATTAATTAGCCTGGGAATTTTATTAATTTTTGTAAATTCGATCGAAAACCCTAATTTCTATGTGTGTTGTTTTGCACCAATCCAGAGGTCGTGTGCGTTGTAGCTCACCAATTCGCCTGACTGTCATGTAAAGCTCGACTAGTTACCGAGTTCACCCTGGGTTATACGGTAATTGACAGTGTTCGTTTTAGTTAGATTTGTTCTTACTGTTCTTTGATTTGCATTATAATGTAAAATGGGCTTAAATTTCTCTGCTTTTTGTAGGATGAGCTTGTGAAAAGGCGTTGTTTGTAGTTCGAATCTCCCCTCTTTAATTTGTAAATCATGGGTAGTAGTGAGACAGATAAATCTGCCAAGGATCCGAAGACTCCAACCCCACCGCCGGCTACTAATCAGGTTATTTTCGTTACTGTTTGATTTTCATGTGCCCATTTATTGGTATTTTGTGGGTTGCTTGTGTTGTTGTATACAGTTATATGCTCTTAAAAGGTTCATGGTTTCATCTTCAGGAGCATTCTTCTGCTACAAGCGCTGGGGCTGTTAATCCTGAGTGGTCTGGATTCCAGGTTTTTGCTCAGAAAGGCCTCTATTAAAGTTTATTGTTGATTCTTATTTGAGCGTTTTATTTCACCTAAATTTAGTTAAATTTTGCTTAAGAGATGCGGTTTTCGTTGTTTGTGATAGGCTTATTCTCCTATGCCTCCTCATGGATTTTTGGGATCTAGTCCACAAGCCCACCCTTACATGTGGAGTGTTCAGGTAATGAAGCTAGGTTTGCCCTTTGCTTGTCTATTGTTCAAGCTTATTACTGCTTTGGTACAACTTTCTTTATTTGTTGGTGAGGGAGTCTTGTGCCAATTAACAAGGTTGTATTATTCACAACCCGATCTGTGATCAGAAGATAGTCTTCTATTTTATATGAAAAGGAGTATGCCTTACTAATCATGCAGTCTTCATAGACTGGCTTCTCGTTAGGAAAAAAGTGAGAAGCATGGAGAGAGAGAGGGAGGGGATAGGACCTTTGCAGAATGCTGGTCTTTCTTTGCAGTCTATTTCCATTTGATTTGGGTTTGCTTCCTTCCCAAAAATGCTGGTCTTAGGTATTGTTGTTTTTCTTTTGATAGCCTATCATGCCACCATATGGAACACCACAACATCCTTATGTGGCAATGTATCCGCCTGGAGTATATGCACATCCTTCCATTCCTCCGGTATGTATGGACTTAGCACTAGTATGTATCATGTTCAAGTGATTTTTTTTTTTACTAATTTAGTTAATTGCTGGGAAACTATGGATAGGGATCTTATCCTTATAGCCCGTTTGCTGTGCCTCCTCCCAATGCCATGCCTGAAGCTTCAGTAAGTGTATTGTAGTTGAATGAATCTCTTACATTTACTTTCAAAGGACCATATATTGGAGAAATTGGTTTAAAGGTAAATAACATATGGAATTTTTGCAGGGAAATACACCTTTAGGAATGGAGGTGGA
Source organism: Fagopyrum homotropicum (assembly GCA_033239125.1). Taxonomy (NCBI): domain Eukaryota; kingdom Viridiplantae; phylum Streptophyta; class Magnoliopsida; order Caryophyllales; family Polygonaceae; genus Fagopyrum; species Fagopyrum homotropicum. Next base: position 137,940,903 of record BSWB01000002.1, read on the forward strand.
TGGAAAGCTTCCAGAGGGGAAGGAAAAACTGCCAATCAAAAGGTCAAGGGGAAGTTTGGGTAGTTTAAATATGATTACTGGTAAAAAGAATGAACAGGGGAAAACAAAAGGACCTTTGACTAATGGCACCTTCTCAAAGAGGTATGCCGTGTGAGGGTTCTTGAATGTGCTACACTGTCATTTGTGTGATATCCTTTTCTTTTTAAACAGAAGTCACTTTATGATCGTTGAGTTATCTTCATGTTCTTATTGTCTCAGCATCCAAATTATGGAGTTATGGCTGTATCACTTCGTAGCACTTTGTTAACTGAAGTTGTTTCTTATGATTGATTGGCACATTATTCAAACTCAAAAGTTAATTTAGCCAAATAATTGGGATGATCTCATTCTCTTGTGTTTCGTACTAAGTTCATGTAAATACATCTTGACCTGCAGTGGTGAGAGTGCAAGTGATGGTTCAAGTGAAGGAAGTGATGCGAATTCCCAGGATGTAAGAATTTATGCTAATTAAATTTGTTTAAGCTGCACTTCTGTTGACACTTGACTTGGGTTCAGGTCACTTATTCTGATAGGACTGTTATTTTTTGAATTTAGTTGAAGCTTATTAATTTTTGGTTTTCCCTTTGTCTGCTTGTGACCATTGTTCATAATTTAATTAATATTGCTTGCAGGGCTCTCAGATCAGATCTACTGACAGACAAGAATCTTTAGAAGGTTCCTGATTGCACACTTTGTCTTTATGTGATTTGTGACCATTGTCTGTTCCTTAAATAAGTAAAAGCATTATTTTCCTTTTTTTTTTGGCAGCAGATGCTTCTCAGAATGGAAGTTCTATGCATGGTTCTCAAAATGGTTTACCAAATCCACCTCATGCTGTGGTGAACCCAACAATGCCTATTGTGCCTATGCCAGCAGGGGCTGTTGCTGGACCCACGACAAACCTGAATATTGGAATGGACTACTGGGGCGGTGCTGCTGCGTCTGCCATACCTGCCATGCATGGGAAGGTAGCTTCAGCACCAATTCCTACTGGAATTGTTACTACTGGTTCTCGAGATAACATGCAGTCCCAACTTTGGTTACAGGTTTAAATCACTGTCATTTCTAGATCTGTCTCTGCTAACCCTGTCTGTGTGATGGCCGGTATGAGTAGGTGTCACTAGTGGAATAAGTAAATTTTTTGTGAATTATTTCTGAATGTATGAGTTTTTTTTGCCACTAACTTTGGACCTGGTTTAGTAACCAAATTAATGATCTGTCGAATGTTTCTGTTAGTTCTGTGCTCTGCACCCATCTTCTCCAGTGGTATGGAGAATTCTAGTCCTGGCTCGTTTATGTTTATTAATAATGTTGGAACCAACTAGAAAACTTGTGGTCTAACTGCAGGAAGTTTCGGAGGAAAAGGCTCACTGTAATGGGTCAATACTCTGGTGTAATGTGTATGTTTAAACATCTGATATGTAGCATAAGCATAATCCTACAACATATCTCAATCATATTGCTTGCAGATATGTAATATTTAGGCGAACAAAATTTTAGTTGGACTGCTTAGGATTTCTGGACATAGTTGGTGAACCACTGTTCAGATTGAACAGGATATATATATATATATATATATATATATATATATATATATATATACGCAAGCTGTGTGTCACTTCATGTGTAATGTGTTTCCATTTTTATTTGTTTTGTATTGGCTTCTTGATATTTGTTTTCCTATTCTAAGTAATTATAGGGTAACATATATGCGTGCTTTTTTTTTTTTTGTGGTTTTTGTGGAAAAACAGACAGTTCTCGTTGTTTGTTATTTATCATATGGGAGGCTTGGGGAAATTAATGGAAGAGAGATTGAGATGAAAACATTTTCAATGCATGTAGCACTTGCTTGACACACATTTTGATACGGCTCTGCAGTAGCATATAGTTAACTACTGATTTGTCAATTACTGATGTGTTTTATTTCTTTAGTTTCATTATTTAGTTTGGCTAGTTAGTATGTCAAGTACTAGGTGAGTTTGTGTGTCAAGTAGTGGGACAATTAGCGGGTTAATTAGTTATCGATATCTTCTTTATAAGAAGACTCAGCGCCAGTTTGTCAATGCAGACTGATATTGAATTGAACACATAACTGAGGATTCCTCAGATTTCCTGTGTTAGAGATTCTTTAGCACATATTCTTTGTTTTGTGAGATTCTTGCTACGCAGTCCTAGGAGTGATTCTTGCTTCTAGTGGGTTCTAACACATTTGCTATTGGTTCTACATCGATGGATTTTATTACACCATAATAATTAAATTCTGTTATATTCTGCACAAGTATCGCAACCCTTTCTTATTGACTCGTACATGTAACATTATGCCTTTAGGACGAGAGAGAAATAAAGAGGCAGAGACGTAAGCAGTCAAATAGGGAGTCTGCTAGACGTTCGAGGTTACGCAAGCAGGTGAAGACTTTAGTCTAGTGTTGCAACTCGATTTGCTTGATTATTTCTAGGCCTAAATGGTAAGTTCTGTCCTCTGCATTTTTGTAACTAGGCCGAGTGTGATGAGCTGGCACAGCGAGCTGAATCAATGAAAGAAGAAAATGCGAGTCTTAGATCAGAACTCAACCGCATCAAGAATGAATATGAGAAGCTTTTTGCAGAAAACAAAATACTTAAGGTAATCTTATGTCATCATCCTGTAGTAAAGTATTAATGTTCTAAATGAAGCAAATGCAAACATCTTATAATGTATTTTAAGACTTCTAACCATTTTCTTCTCCTGTGCAATATGTTTTTTTCCATTTGTCCATCAGTTATGGTGATCTATATGAGATATTGTGAAATGTCAACTAGGGATGTCCTAACTCGTTGAATCATGGCATTGTCATTGCCAAAATTGACAATGATCCACATTCAGTAATATGCATTGGTTGATAATTTAATTGAAACATCTTATAATGTATTAGTTACTGCCTTTTGATTTGTTGAACAAACAGCAAGGTAGAAAATTTGTCTCCTGGGTGTTGAATTTGTGTCCAATTTTATTAAAATTATAATGTATAATGTACGTTTATGCTGAAAAAGAACAATTGCAAACAGACGTAACTTGAGTGATAGAACTCAAGAAAGATCTTTGTTGGAACATAGTAGGATGGAAGCGATACTAGCATCCAGTAATATCCTTTCTAATGTAGAATTCCTCCTTCCTGTAATTGACAAACGTGTGTGGTTGCAGGAGAAGCTCGGGGAAGTGCCTGACCATGCTGGATCGGATAGGACAAAACATGCGGCTAACGAAAGCCAAACAACTGGGCAAAAAGAACAAGGGGGAAGTGGCCACTAAAATGTTAGGTGTGCCCCTATTTAGGCTGCCTTATTCGGTGACACGGACTGACCTAGTATCTATAGTTCAAAAATTGAAACCGTTATATCTAACACAGCTTACGAGTGCTGAACCTGATCCGATTCTAGGTGCAGGATCAGGTACTACTCTCGTATTATCCTCTTGAACTCTGTAATTCAGCATTGGTAATGCTTGTTTATTTAGGGCTGCAATGCTAATGTGCATGGCACGCCATGTAGTGTATGAAGCTTAGTGATACACTCGACTCCTAAATTGTTGTGGAGGGAGGTATATTTTGTTAACAAGAGATGTACAAGTCTGAATTCGGAAACGGTACAATTTGAGATAGCTTAAGACTGCAGTAGATGTTATTTAATGGTTTTTTACGGTTATAAACCATAGTTTTATCATACAAAATAATTCTTAAGAGGTATATTATGATGGCGTACTGCTGTATTTTGTAACCAGTCAAGTGTCAGTCTTGGGAGGGTTTAAAAAAATTGCTACTTTTCAATTGAATGTTGACTTGGAAGTGGAGCTTGTACACGGCAACAACATATTGTACCTCCTGCTCTCTCTTCTAACAAAATTTCAATTGAATGTTGAATCAAAATTGCTGTGAATTTCTGTTTGCAAGTTTTCACAGGGAAATGAGGGTAATTAGGGGTGGGCATAAATCCCGCTTAATCCCGTCTCGCATCCCGTCCCGATCCCGGCGGGATTTGGAAAAAAAATGTGTATCCCGTCCCGCAAAAAATTTGCAGGACGGGACGCGGGATGAAGACTTCCCATCCCGGTTAATCCCGTCCCGCATATATATATAACTAATATTTTTATATTTTTATAAATATTATATAGATAAATAATATACATAAATTATAATTTTTAAATATATTTTTTTATTTTTAAAATTATTAGATCGATGATTATTCATCATTCATTCACTCATTCTTTACTACTCATTCTTTACTACTCATTCGGTTGGATCTAAAATACTAGAGTTTCTGATCTCCCTTGATTTAGTCCGTTTGTCGCCTTGCTCTAGTCCGTTCCATCGACACTCTTGCTCTAGTCGGTTCCATCGCCCTTGTATTTGTGGATTACCACAATTGTAATCGATAGTTAAATAAATATAATTTTCATTAAATTATCTGTTGTTATTTTTTGAATGTGAGTCGGTAAGACATTTTGATGTAACTTGAATTTGTTTTCAATGTATAAAATACTAATGTAGGCGTCATGAATCGATAATTCGGTATCGAGTTTTTTTCCCGATCATTTATGTCTTTAAACACGAGAGAAAACAAATATACATATTAAATATAATCGGTGCGTAATTTTCGCGGGATTTGTCCCGTCCCGTCCCACATGGGACAGGGCCCGCGCGGGACGAAGAAAAAATGTCATAAATCCCGTCCCGTAAATAACTTACGGGACGGGACGCGGGACGACCCCCGTCCCGTCCCGTCCCATGCCCACCCCTAAGGGTAATCACTTTATTATTCATAGTATTTTGGTCTTTTGTTCGAATCGATAATTATCCTAAACCATTTAACTAAACACACAAATAGTTTTTTACAAAGCACAAATCTTAATAAAACTCATTAATAACCACAACCCTAACCATAAATCACAACAACAAATCTAATTATACCAAACACGCCATAAGTTGAAATCCAATTTTACCAAACACGTCATAAGTTGGAAAGTTGAAGTAAAATTTATAAGATGGGCCCACCTTTATGTTTCTTTTGGATGATAAAACAAAAACAGAATTTGGAGCGACATTTTTTGATCGTGAATATTCAAGTATAAAAGGAAGCAACAATATCACACTAATCAAGTAATCATGGATGCACTTTTTTTTGCCGGAAGGAGATTTAGTACCCTTCATGCACCTAGTCGTGAAAATTATTAATACGGTAAAAAATGTTAAGTAGTGCTCACTCAGGGAGTTCAAAACAAAACTAGCTAGAAAGTTGGCAACATTATTCGTCTCACGGTAGACATGTTAAATCCGGACATCCCAATTTCTTCTAATGAAGCCTTGTCACAAATGTACCATAATAAAGGGAGTGGCAACGGGAAATGTTCTTGTTAACGAGAGTTGTACGAGTTAGGAATTGTTTCGAACTTTACCTTTCTATGACCATTCTCCCAAGCCATGGATATGTTTATGTTGATGACAATAAAGACTAATTTTGTCAGTGTCATTCGACATGCAAACTTATGTCACCCTCTCCATCCATTCAATTTGGAGTTACTCTTTTCCACATGCACGGATAATATATTATTTTTGTACATGCCCTTACAAAATCAACATAGCATTAAAGACTGATTTCGTCTTTATGTGCTTTTGTATGTTGACGATGTTCTCATTATATGTAAATCCAAAGTCAAAAGTAAGAAATTTAATATTAAGTGATATTCAATTTTGATATGAAAGATATTGTCATGTTAAGAAAATTTTGGGATTAATATCGCATGTGATAGGATTCTCAGACCTTACACATTTCAAAGCTCACAAACCCTGAGAGAGAAAGAGAATGTCGTCATTGTTGCTTCAAGAAAGTTTCGATCCACCTCATTAGTGGACACTCGAAGAGAATCAAAGACTCGTGCTTGAAGATATGTCCTCTTGTGTTGCATATCCTTCGTTTTGTCGTAATTTTTGTTTGTTCCTCTGTATATTTGTTTACACTTCTAGTTGTTCTATATATATTCTTGAAACCTTTTATCCTCTGTAATCGTTGTGTTTTCTAAACGATATAGTGGACTGAATCTCTTGAAATATCGGGGACGTTCCGAACCTAGTAAATAAATTTTTATGTTTGATCTTTCACTTGAATTGTTATTTCTTGAATGATATGTATGTGTCTTATCTTATATTTGTCATGCTTCATTTTATCATTTTGGAATTTTATTGAACGTCTTCGCCATACATTGAAATCCATATTTTACAACGCAATTGCACTAACTCTCTATTTTTAGTAAGAAACAATTTGGCCTACTAGGCCTTTTTCAGTTTTTATTTTAGTAAGTGTACCCTAAATATTTTTAGGGTTCAAGTGTTATTAATGGGTAAATTAATTTCACTTACCATCATCCCGCTCATTCACAAACCACCAAAGTTCGTTTTCGTTTATACCAGAGAACTAGAAACCGTTCACCGACTCCTCAACTTCAACTCTCATCTCCCTTAATCTCTCTTGTAATCTCCATTTTCTTCAACTTTGATTCCTTCTTCGTCTATCTCCGTCCATCTCCTTCACTTGATCTGTCATTTTCGTCTTCATTTTTACCCCAAACACACTAGAAATTATTCGATTTTTGTAAACCCTAAGAAAGTGAAAATGTTGACTCGATCAAAAGTCGTTGCTAACCAATCTTTATGTGATGTTCCTACCTACCTTCTAACTCCAACGCCTCCTTTACCTGTTGTAGATGACATACCAAACGAAGGCCAGACTTCTGCTGTGTCTGAGGATGAATCAGGCCTTCAAATTGTATTATCTGGTGCTCGAACATTCGATATACCGGTGGTTAGTATTGCTTTGATACTATTTCATATTTTATGGTATTACAGTTTTGGGTATTTGTTCATATTAGGGTTTGTAAGTTTATTCATTATTTTTGGTATTTGTTTTGATATGGTTTGTTCTGTGTTTTGTTTGTTCTTTATATTTACATGAGTTTTCTAGTATGTTTGTATGTTATTAGATGTTCTGGTATGTTATTGGTTTCTAGTTTTCTGGTATTTGCTTTAGTTTAAGATTATGATATGTTTTTATTGTTAGGGTTTCTGGTATTGCAGGTTGATGTATTACTTTTTGGTATGTTTTCTGGTATTTGTTCATATGAGGTTTTTGGTTTAATGTTTTCTGGTATTTGCTTTAGTTTAAAATTCTTGTATGTGTTTATGGTTAGGGTTTCTGGTATTGCATGTTGATGTATTACTTTCTGGTATCTTTTTTGGTATTTGTTCATATGAGGTTTAATGTTTTTTTGGTATTAGATGTTTTGTTATGTTATTTGTTTAATGTTGTTTCTGAACATGAAACAAGTTTTTAAGTTTATTTATTAATGTTTTCTGGTATTTGTTCATATGAGGTTTTTATATTACTTTCTGGTATTTCATGTTGATGTATATATTGATATTATTTTAATGGTATGTTTACACAGGCTGTTGAAGAAAATGTTACTGATGGACATGAACAGTCCTTTGTAAGTTGAATGCCTGATATGAGTTTCTGGTTTGTTGTTGTAATGTTTTTCTTGTATTAACAATCTTGTTTCCTTTACTAGTTAATGTACAGATTCGATGATAACCCAAAATACGAGGCAGCACGGATAACTGTTTTATCTCGTGTAAATATGGTCAATTTTTTACTTGAAGGGTTGGATGCCAATTTGGCAACTATTGTTCAAGAACTCTATATTTTTCAGACCTCATCTCCCTTTGTACAAATCTTAAATTTTCCAACCAATTAATACACTTCATGCTTCTGCATGAGGTGAAAACTGACCGCAAACACTCTATGTGGTTTGCAATCAACAAAACTCTGCTTAGGTATTTATAACTATACACCCAACCTTTTCATTTCAGTTTGGTACCTCCATTCCACTTTCTATTGTTAATGTGTTTCTTTCTTTTTTTTTGTTGTATATTTTTGTTCATAAGGTTTTGCTTAAGCGAGTTTTCTGAAATTACCGGCCTTGAGTGTTGGTTCCATGTATACAATGAAGAAGAAAATGTCGACATGAAAGAGTTGTTCGGCATCTCCAAGTGTAAATTGGAGCATTTGGAGGAGAAATATTCAAAACTTCCTAAGAATGACGAAAGGAAATTTAAGATGGCTCTGCTGCTCTTTGTTGAATTTGTTTTGCTTGGGAATGACAAGAAGAAGTTTGTCTCCAATCTTCCTCTTTCCCTTCTGAACAACATGGATGCCTTTAATTCTTATCCATGCGAGCCAAAAAAGTTTCGGACATCAGGAAGTTACTGCCTTTCTGGTTTTCCTTTGGCATTCTAGGTATGCTTCTGATTTTCCATTTATGTGCCTCTGGTTTGGTTATATTTGGTATTTTTGTTATGGTTTACGTTTCTGGTATGAATGGTTTTCAGTTATGTTCCTCTGGTATGAGTAATTAGTTACCAGAAATGTTAATTTTGTGATTTTATGGTATGCTTTATTGCATTAGCATTTATGGTATTTCTTTCTTGTTTGTGTTTCTTGTGTTTTGTTTTCATGTATTTGATTTTGGTATGATTGTTTATGTTTTATAATTGAGTTATGTGATGTATTGTGTTATTTCTGGTATGTTTTGAATTTTATACTTTCTGGTATGAGTTTACTTGCTTTCTGGTTTTATGATATGCATTTGTGGTTTTATTTTCTGGTATGATATTATTTTATTAGTTTCATATTATTTATTGATTTGAGTTTCTGGTATGGTCTATTCATGTGTTTCATGTCTATAATTTGCAGGTTTTCATCCTTGACTCTATCCTCAAACTGGTATCTTTGTTTGCCACATGTGTTGATGAAGAAACAACCCCACTTTGTCGTAAGTGGGTTTCATCAACCAAGGGAAAGATGAAATGCAGCTTCCAAACAATCAAAGATACATCGTCATCGGTGGCCCAAGATGACATCAAAACTATCCCCCTCTCCCTAGAAGACCCAGAAACTGAGGATGACTGCAAGTGGTGGGGGATGAAGTTTTGGACCCAACTGGCTATCTATGTTATCTTTTCAAAGTTAGGTTCCACAATGTACGTGTATGCAGGCCTGGAGGACGTGATGTCAAGGTTATCAAGATGCCCCAAAGAAGGAGGAATCCGACAGTGATGACTTTGCTACTCCTCCTCCTCCTCCTCGTCATATTTTGAGGTTGCCAAGACCACAAAAAGTTGTAAATAAAGAAGATGGCTCAAAGAAGAGGAAAAATGAAGAGGGAAGGAAAAGGTATTTCAATATATTTCATACTCAATCTATCTTTTAATTATGTGGCATTAGTTTTTGTTATGTTAGTCTCTTTAGTTTTATTGTATGAATGCTTTTTTGCTTTCTGGTATGTGTCTGTTAGTTTCTGGTATGCTTTTTATATAACTTCTGGTATGAGTTTCTGTTTTAGTTTTTTGGTATGAATGCTTTCTTACTCTCTGGTACGTGTCTGTTTGTTTCTGGTTTGTGTTTTATCTTAGTTCTGGTATAAGTTTTGTCTTATAGTCTTGTATTAGTTTTGATATGTTTTCTAGTATGATCTTTTGAAGCTTGTTTCCTGTGTATATTGTTATGTTTTGTTTGATTTCAATTTTCGGTATGTTTATCATTTACTTAATAATGTTTTTTTCCTAATGTAGGGCTCCATCTAAGAAACCTAAGACAGAAAAGATTATTGAGGAAGCTGAATGGTAAACTGAAGTTGAATACGCATTTATATTATCATACCAGAATTCTTAATTTTTAAAATATTTGTTCTATTGTTTTAGCCCCGAAGAAGACATGATGGCATTGGCTACTCCCTCTGAGGTTGATGTTGCACCATCTAGCCCTGTTGGGATTGTTGATGCTCCAGAAATGGATACCATTATCCCTACAGAAGCTGTGGTTGCACCACCTCTCCCTGATCCTACCACCTCCAATGCAGAAGTTGTGGTTGCACCACCTCTCCCTGATCCCACCACCTCCACTATTCCTACCACAAGCAGGTAATTGATATTTTACATGCCAGAATTTATTAGTTACAAATGCTTATTTGATATCGCATTTGTAATCTTGTACTATGTTAATATATAGGGTGCCTGATTGGGTTAAGGATTTAATGAAACAATTACAAATCCAAAATCAAGTGATTTCTGAGTTGGTCAAGAAGGTTGAGCAACAAGATGCAACTATCAACGAAGTTGTTATGAGGCAGAAGGCACAAACTATGACCCAACACAGAATAGAAGGTCAATGTTTCAAGATCCTCACCAATGTTCAAAGGATGACCGGTTCTTCTAAAGGCACCAAACCCTCTAAAAAGCCGGCCTCCTACCTCCAGTTGATGCTCCTAAGTTCGAAATTCTTGGGGTTTCTTCAAGTTCTGAAAAGATGTCATCTCTAGAAAAGACAAAACCCCAACCCCAGCCCCAGTCCCACCCCCAACCCAAGGAGGATTATGAAGTTGATCAGCCAAAGGAAGAAGCAGTGGAAGAGGTATAATACACTACTATTCTTAATGTGTTTTGTTTCCGTGCATATTTATTAATGTTTGTGTTATGTTTTCATTTTGGTACAGAAACAAATACCAGATGTAGATGTGAAAGGGAAAGTTAAAACCAGAGGACCAAGGAGAATGGGTTTACATGAAAAAAACCCCAACGACTGTGTCGTATCTCCCTATGTCGTCCCATTAAAAATCCCCAAGCCACCTAAGCATAATTTCTTAAGCAAGAAGGATAGAGATGCTTTTTATGCTTGGTACCTTGACCCGAAGACTTCAAAAGATTTTATTACTGGATTTCAACATTCAGCAAATAAACAAAACTTCAAGCTCTTACTCCAAAAAACTGGCTGGTTGTGGGATTATGTAAGTTAACGCTAACCTTACTTTTATTCAAGTTAATAATTTCTGGTATGATGTTTTTCTGGTGTGACTTTCTAATACTAGCCACTGATGTGTTTCTGGTAAGAGGTTGGGTGTGCATTTTATTTTAAAAATTTCTGGTATGATGTGTTGTACTGCTTTCTGGTATGAGCTAGTTGTATAAGAGTCTGGTATGACTTTGATTTGTGCTTCTTCTTTTTTTTTTTGGTTTTTTGGTATTATGTATTTCATTAGTTTTACGGTATGTAATTCTTTCATTTTCCCATAAATTATCATTTGACTTCCTTAGATGATTTATTGCTTGAGCTTTCTGGTATTTATTTATGTTTTGTGATTATAGTATGATGTGTTTTCATGTATGTGTATCTTGCTTGATGGTTTTCATGTCTTGAATTCTGGTATGAAATTTTTATGTGTTTCTGATATGATTCTCATATGAGCTTCTGGTATTGAATTATTAGTTTTTTTCCTACTTTACAGCAACTGGATGAAATGATTACATACCTCCAAAAAGTTGTACTTGAATATCCCGAGGTTTATGGCAGTATTTCCATTCTTCTCGTACCATTCGTCGACTACTTCAATAATGTGCGCTATAAACAATTCTTAGCGTCGAAAAATACAAGGAATTTTAATTACGGTGAAGAATTGCAGGTTTTATATTTGGACTTGATCCCCTTCTTTGCCAAGAGCTTATATGAATTCGATATAATATACACTACCATCAACACCTGTGTAAACACTGGATAGCGCTACAGATTGATTTAATTAAATGGTGTGTTTTTGTATATGACTCAATTGTGGACTGTATGTCTGATGGGGACTTGAAAGCTTTGCTCACCCTATTCCTTGTTATGTATCCTCACATTATGAAACTTCATGGAGAATTTGAGAGGTCTGGGGAAAATCTTGATAAGCCATTGAATTATGTTCGAAAGACAGCCAAACAAGTTCCATAGAACAACCCAAGGTAATTTCTACAATACTACTCATATGTTTCTGGTATGTTCATTAGTATGATGTTTTGAAAAAACACTTATATAATATGTTGTCTACAATTGCAGTGGAAGCTGTGGTGTATTCACAATCAAGCACATTCAGTATTTGTCATCTGGACGAACTGATTTGTCGAACATATGTCAAGAATGGGTCCAGCTTTCAGGGAACAATTTTGTTTTATTTTGTACCATAGGGAGTTGGTGAAACCCCACGAGTCCCTTTGAAACTGAATCTGTCCTATATGATGTAGTTGGCTCTTGATAAACTGATATTTTGGTATTGACTCACTCTGTTGTAACAGTCATTCAGGTTGTATATATTGACTCTTTCGTAATATAATCTTGTTGATGACTCAATAACAAGTATTCTGTTAATATAGTTTGTTTACCAGAAGTGTTTATGTTGCAATTTAGGATTCTGGTATTTTATTTAAGCGCCTCTGGTATGAGTATATCTGGTATTTTTTTGTTATTTGTTATGCTTCTAGTATGATTGGTTTTCATATATGTGCCTCTGGTATGAGTAATTACTTACCAGAAATGTTCATTTTGTGATTTTATGGTATGATTTATTGCATTAGTATTTCTGGCATGTGTTTCTGGTTTGTGTTTCTTGTAGTTTGTTTTCATCTATTTGATTCTAGTATGATTATTTGTTTACCAGAAACGTTCAGTTTGTGATTTTATTGTATGATTTATTGCTTGAGCTTTCTGGTATGCATATATATAGCCTGACAATATTCTTTTATTGAATTATGGTATGAGTTTTTTTTATTGAGTTTTTGTTATTACCTGTTGTTATGCTTCTGGTATGAGGATTTTTACACATAAAAGAAACATATATTAATATAGTAACTGTTTTCTAAAATCTCATAATGACAAATAATCATAATTTGTAATTCTGGTATGTATCTTCATTCATTCTCCATTGGTTGATTTTGGCAAGTTTTTTTTGTTATGGCCTACCATGCTGCAACAAATGCATTTCTTCTTCTTGCTTCCTTCCGTTGATCCCCGTATCCTAGCTTTAGGCAATCTTCCGGTTCTCTTCCTCTTTATAGGAGGGTTGCATTCAATAGATGTAATGCAACTTGGAATATCTAAATTCTCATGATCTACGATTGGGTATATTGTCTCCTCATATGCAGTCTTCCAATATTCGGTGCTGTAATAATTATTTACCAGACAAGCCGGATTCATTTTCGCCATCTTTGTTGCAGCTATTGCATGAACACACGGTATTTCCTCACTATCAAATGTAAGTACAACTCCTATCCACTAAACATACAACTTCCCTTTCCTAGTTTCATTGTACCTCAAACAACAACCTTTTCGCATCAAGCACGTAGCATCCATACTTTGTTGCGTCCCCATATTTAGCTTGTATTAGGGCATCGGCGTTTGGTGTTGTCATTTATGTACATTATACAACATTTTCCCTTCGTGTTGCAAACCATCTACCCACCGTCTGTCTGATAACATCAATGAGGTCAAGCAATGGATAATCCCTTGCATCACACAATACACTATTTATACATTCTGCATTGTTGATTGTCATAATGTTGTAACGCTTGGTGGGGCAAAAAGCTTGGGACCAAGCAGCAAATCCAATTTCTTCTAATAGCTGCGCAACTACTACCTTCTCCTATAAACATTTTCAGGTACACATGAAATTATATACAATACCAGAAAAATCATACCAGACACGTAACATGTTTCCATACCAGAAAAAGGTCATACCATAATCATTGTTCATCAATAATAATATTCAATACCAAAAACATATCATGTATGATACTAGAAACGAGCACAAAATGCATACTAGAATTCTTACCAGAGATTAAATGTAATATCAGAAATGATAATGCTCATACAACAAACCTAACATGAGTTCATACCAGAAACATTCATACCAGAGTCACTATTAATGAGAGATAAGGGACAATACAAGAAATGAAATAAACCACCAAAAATGAAATACTAGAAGCATAATATGATTGCATACCAGAAAATACTATAAACCAGAATAAACATACCATCTTTATATTTTCAAACAGTTCAAGACACTTATCCTTTCTGTAGCACCTAGCTGCATCCAAGAACATTTGTTGAACTATATTCTTGGTTTACTTTTTCTTGATGTTCCCTTTCAAGTGGTACATGCAAACTCTATGGGATGCTTTTGTGTAGTGCTTAGCAATACCATTCTTTATTGACATGTGTTTGTCCGATATAAATAGTTGTTCCTCGCTGTCAGGGACAAACTTGTGTATATGATAGAAGAAGAAATCATATGAGTCATCACATTCACGGTCAACAATCGCAAATGCTAGCGGGTATATTTGTTGGTTTGCGTCTTGCGTTATTGCAAGCAATAACACCCCACCATATCGTCCTTTTAAAAATGTTCCGTCGACTGATATAACCTTAAACAACAACAATCGCCAATCAATTATTTTTATGGTATACCAGAAAAGGATAATACTCATACCAGAAACTTCATTGTTCAAATATATATCACTATACCGGAAACTGAGCATGTAATCAAATCAGAAATGATATTACCAGAAGCACATTTATCTAACAATACCAGACACTGAATATACAAACAAAAAAAGAGCATATCAGAAACATAACTCTACTACTTACCAAAAACATAACTCTACTACCGGAATCTATATCATTCATGCATAATTCATAATACCAGAGGCATAACTTTATTACATACAAGAACAAGAATAATACCTTTCTCATTACTGAATATCCTTTGATTGATTGTCCCAAAGCAAAGAAGACATACTTGAATTTATTTTCATCATCCAATTGCAGCGCTACAATAGTGTTTGGATTAGCCTCTTGCAATCGATGTAAGTACACCGGCATACCCTTCTCTTCACTTGTTCCTCTTATATTGTCCTTCACAACCTCTTGTGCCATCCAACATTTCTAGTAGCTAGCTTCTAAACAATGCTCGTTTCTCAAAATTCCAATAATTGTCTTAGGCTCGGGGAGTTTGTGTATATTAGCATACCTGAATAACATAAACAATATGATTTTAATGTAGTTCATACCAGAATGGAAGAAAACAATATAGAATTGAATATTATATGTGATAATAAGCAATGGACTTACATTTTTGCAACTATTTCAACAATGACAAGATATGAGACCTTTTTGCGATAATTTCTTCTTGTATGGAATGAACAAGTGTGCTCTTTGGTATACTTTGTTAGTGTAAGATTTCTTGATTTTTAAGAACCGCACACGCCACTTACAATTCTTTATCTAGACATCGCGCAAGAATAGCAAGCTTGATAGACTTTGTTATTTTGTATTGTGTACATTCAACTACAGCATTCAAACACAATGCATTTTTCACTGCGGTTTTATCCTTGAACTTTTGACCAAGCTTAAGACCCTATTGAGTTTCTTCAGGTTGAACTTTAGTGATTGCATAACTATTCTCTGTTTCTATTTCAGTCACACTAAGAGCGGGAACAATGGCAGTGTATGGATGATATTCATTAATTTCTTCAATTTCTGGTATAACAATTCTAGACTTTAATCTCACAGACAATGGCACACTCCAACATGGTTGAGTTAATTGATTAACTTCAACAAAATCCTCGAAATCTTCTACCGTCTCAATATCAAATGGTTACAACGCTTCATATAAGGTATTCTTGTATGTAAGTTCCAATTTGTTCACTGTCTCATCTACTTGAAAACGTTTGGCAATCAACATCCTAATTTCTGGTATGCTAACTGGATCTCCCACAGTGATGGGTTTGCACACTACTTTATCCCCTATATATGTCCATTCATTTCCCACAGATTTTCATTCGCCTCCACAATAAACCACAATTTGTAAATGAGCCATGCCTAACAAGTTTTGTATATACTAGAAAAAAACTACTATAAGTATACCAGAAGTTAGTGTATGCACAACACCACAAATACCAGAAGTTAAAGTATACTAGTTAAAGTATGCCTAACAAACAGAGCATGTTACATACCAGAAATAAGCATACCTGAAATACCAGAAATAGGATGATACCATAAACTGATCATGTATACGTACTAGAAAGTCACATACCATAAACACAATTTTGAAACAATACCAGAAACAAAATTAACAATCAAATACCAGATAAATGATGATACCAGAAACATTATTATTCAAATATAATGTACATACCAGAAACACAATTATTGTACCAGAGACTTGATGATACCATAAACATTGTTGTGATATTTTCAATACCAGAAGTCATTCAAATCATTATATCAGAGAATTGATGATACCAAAAAAGACAATTATCATACTAAAAAAGGGATTATACCAGAACTCATTCATTCATACCACAATTAAGAAAACAAACTAGCAACAAGGTTCATACCAGAATCGTTTATCAAATTGATACCAGAACAGAGAAAATCCAAATGTAATGGACAGAACCAAAAATTGGAATCATAACACACTCCTTCATACCAAAAACATAATTTAAAACAAAACCAAATCTGACGATACCTTATACTAGAAATACAAGAATCTGATCAAAATTTCACAATGGTGAACATAATACCAGAATAATACCGAAGAAGATGGCGAGAGAGAGAGAGAGAGAGAGTAGAATAGTGTGAGAGAGATACCTGGTCAGATCGAAGCGATTTCTGGTATTTGAAGTGTTGAACCACAATTCGATTGCGTTGTATTCGTTTCTGGTGTTTGATCGATTGATACCAAAGAAGATTGCGAGATCGATGTCGATTGTGAGAGAGAAGAGCGAAAATAGATCGATAATTGTGATACCATAGAAGCTTGCGAGAGGAGAAGCTTGTGAGATCGAGATCGAGAGGAGGAGAATAATGGATTTTGAGATCTTTCCTTGAGCGTAACATAAAAGAGAGAGAAGGAGGAGAATATTACTAATTTATGGTAAATAATTGCCTTTTAACACGATAAATAAAATTTAGGATATATTTTCTTAATAAAAAATATAAAAAAATTTATTTAGCATCATAATTTCTTAATAAAGCTAGTTATCAAATTTGCCCTTTCAGTAATTCTATTTTTTAATCACAAAATAGGGATTTTGATGGCACAAACGTCAAGAGCACTAAAAGCGTGTTGTCGAAGAAGAATTTAAAATTGGAATAAATATATTATTTATAATAAATGTCAAAATAAAAATATTTATAATTTTAAATGGTTACGGAAGCTATTTTTGAGTTTGAAGTCTCATTTTGCTCGGGCTACAAAATATCCTAATCCTAACAGACGCCTTCCCCGTTCACAAGATAGACAAGTATCACTTGCCTGCCGCGTAATATGCAGGTGGCCGGAGCCATAACCGACTTCCTCGTCACTCTTCCTTTCTCCGGCAGCTACAGGTTGAGGGAGTACAGGAGTTTCCATTTCTTTCCTGAATCCAAGCCAGTTGGGTATTTCTGCCTCTCTTTCCTCAAATGGAACTTCGTTATTCGTTTCATACCACAAGTTTGAGTGTTCAATTTGGCAATTTCATCTTCATTTTTGTTTCAGTTCTCTCCTCCTAGTACTCAGAATTGAAACTCCTACAATTTTGAGTTTTAGTTGTTCGATAATGCGGTTGGTGACGATTTGTGTTTTGTATTTTCATTTTTCTGATTCAGTTGTTACATGTGAGAACTGAGAAGGAGTAGTTCAGAAATTGGGGGCGGATTGAATTTAGGTGTTCAAAATCTGCTTGTTGTTATTTGTTCCTCCTGGTTGCCCGAGAAAGTTGTTTTTCTTTTGCATTTCTGTATTGGTAAAGTTTGTCCCTGAAGTTCTACGATTAAGTCATTCAGTTCCATTCTTGTCCTGATTTTGTTTTTTGTTATTCTTTATTTGTAAATTTATGAATGAAGTTTTCTCAAGAGGAAAGACATATAATTGAGGTTTCAATGTGGAATCTTGATAAAGCAATGGAGGGGATAAGAATGTTGCGTTGTTTGCAATGGACGCCCTTTTCACCTTTTCTAGAAATTTGGAAGTATAAGCTGGAGTGCTAAATTTCAGCGAACTCCTAATTATACTTTTGTTTCATTATAGAACTAACGCAGGTTATTTTCTTCAGTTTCATGATTGGTACTTTGCTGAGTACATGTTTTTTAATTTTAGTTTTAGGCTTTGTTGAGGTTGTTTCCTTTTGGTTCATGTTAATTGAAATTTATGTGAGTATTATAAGTCTAGGCTGGATGAGGAATTTGAGAAATATGTAGTCGCATGAGCGAACAAGACAGCTACTCATTGCTCATATACGAAAGAGAGGAATGGTTCGTGTCCCTTTAAGGCATTAGGTAGTGCTTCTCTAGAAAGAAGCATCGAGGTTGTCCGGAAGAGAGAAGCCATGCGCAACGAAAACGCTGTCTGTATAGAGTAGTAGTACAAAGGAATTTCGAATTCAAAACATAGATTTTGCTAGAGAAGGGGCTGCAAGTTGGATGAAGTTCTGTGATCCCAGTTTGTTACTTGCTAGTAAAAATCATAGTAAAAAAGATTGTTGATGGATGGGAAATCAAATGGCCTCACAAGGAAACAAATGATGCCTGATCAATGATAATTAACTACAACCCCAAATAGGTGCATTCATGGTAAGCATACTTTGCCTTTAGAAGCTTCCTTAAACGTCTGAGTTCTCGGTCTGTTTATTTAGGATTTCTGTTTTCTAATTGCTTGATGTCCCTTAGCCCACATTTCTGATCCTTCACCTAAAAACTTTATAATTTGAATGCCAAAACTCATTTATGTACCCTCATATAGTTTTTGCCATTCAGTGTTATCTATCATTTGGCATTTCAAAGGCTGTCAATGGAATGGGTAAGCATCGAGGATTCATTATGAGAGCATCTGCAAGTCCTTCTGAAGATTCAGGACCAGTCGCTCCAGTTCCTTTGGAATCTCCAGCTGGCCAGCTTTTGGCACAGATATTGCAAACTCATCCTCACCTCCTCCCCGCAGCAATTGATCAACAGCTTGAGCAGCTAAAAAATGATAAAGATGCCCAAAAGGAAGAATCTTCATCATCACCACAAGACCTCTTGTACAAGTATGTCTTATAAAGTTTCATTCTTATCTTGATAAGAATTGGGTTGGTTCCAGGTAATTATTTTAAAGACTTTTACAGTTGCATAGTCATTCTTAAGTAATAAAGGAGACTATGTGAGTCATGTAGAATTAGGATATTCGTGCAATGACTCTACTGAAGAAATTGAGTTGCTTATGTTGTCGTCCAGAATTTGTAGACCGTTTGTTTAGCCATTGTTAAGTAGAACCACTGGATGAGCAAGCGTAAATGTATTATACTACTTGAGCTTGAATGTTAAATTAATCATAGAGCTGAGTGTCCGGTTCAAAAATACTAGGAAAACCGTTATAATACTTTAAAGTTTTAACATCCTGATGGCCCATGAAGGGGTTGAAATAAGACGTCGTGATGGTGATTTGTAGTTTGAATGTTCATGAATCTGATCGTTGAAAGATAGTTTTTGTTTATCTCTATTATAGTTTTTGCTTGTACTCAGATACTTGAATCTGATGACTGTGATTGTCCATTGAAATTTAAAAACTATAACTTCAGGAGAATCGCTGAGGTGAAGGAGAAGGAGAGACATAAAACTCTGGAGGAAATAATGTACTGCTTGGTTGTACAAAAGTTCATGGAAAACGACATTGTAATGATCCCCAAGATAACACCAAGCTCAGATCCCATGGGCAGGGTGGATTTCTGGCCGAACCAAGAAATGAAACTAGAATCTATTCATTCCGCTGAAGCATATGAGATGATACAGGCCCACCTTGCCCTTGTAATTGGAGACCGCCTCGTGGGGCCTCTACAGAATATTGTGGAAATCAGCAAGATCAAGCTTGGGAAGCTTTATGCAGCTTCTATTATGTACGGGTATTTTCTGAGGAGAGTTGATCAGAGATTCCAGCTAGAGAGAAGCATGAAAACACTCCCCAAGGAATTCAGTGAAAAGGAGGCCAGGTTTAATGCTCCCCCGGCAAAAACAGACCAAGCTACTACTGACCCGGATTTTCTATTCAGGGCCCCACCCGATGAGTCAGATGACGAAGAAACCGGTGAATCCATGTACACTGGTGGTGATGACAACTCCAATAAGCTAAGATCATATGTAATGTACTTAGATGCAGAGACTCTTCAGAGATATGCAACCATAAGGTCTGGCGAAGCAGTCTCCTTGATTGAGAAGCAGACTCAAGGTCTTTTCGGAAGGCCTGATATCAAGGTTACTGAAGATGGTACCCTCGAGACAGGGACTGACGAGATGCTTGTGCTTACCTTTTCGGGTCTGACAATGCTGGTATTGGAAGCTGTAGCTTTCGGGTCATTCTTGTGGGAGGCGGAAGACTATGTCGAATCGAAGTATCAGTTCATTGGAACCTAGTGATAGAGAAGTGAATTTGTGCAAGATGTATATTATTTGTGTTATTTGGCAGTTTGGTGAATGTTGAAGCAGTTGAAAATCAAGAAATTTTGTATGCATACTAGTTGCTAATGCGGCTCTGCATATATTTACACATAAAAATCTGCATGGATATTGGATACTGTAATTTTGGACTGCTTGTTAAAATTTTCTTTAATTTTATATTACACATAATTTAACTAGAATTATATTCATATGTTCTAAATATCCTCGAAAGTCTACATATTTTAATTTATAGTATAAAGTACTCCTCAATAAAACATAACACTATCGTTTAGGGCAGTTTGAAATCGATAAGGATCATTACTTAAAACACAACATTATCGAATCAATAGAAAATCATATTTATTTAACGGTTAAAAATTAATGTTAGAGGTCTTTTAACACATAAAATAACATAATTATATTTCTCTCATTTTATTCTCCTTAACCGTTTTTATTTCATTCATCTAATCAAATGGAGACTTGATTTTTAATTAGGTATGAAGATTAAATGTCGTTTAATTTCATGAAAATGAATGTATTGAAATAAAGAATTCACATAGACATTCCAATGCCTACAAATATGTCAAACTAGCTCTATAATGTGTCTAAGTCGTGTGCAGGTAACATTAATCCACTCTTTTTCGGGGCTTTGGCCTATGTTCTTTAGTATTTCTTTTATTGTCAAATGACTTATCAAGTCTTTGGCAATACACAACCTAACTTTTTTTTAACTTAAAATCATCAACATTCTTCAGACGGTCCAAATAATATATATATTTTTTATAGTGCACATATTCAGTTTTATGGATATAGTAAATAATGATTGAGAACAAAAGTTATAAGGCCACAATAACATTTGTGTATTTGTAATTTGACAAATTTTAATGAATTTGATTAAATTTTATACTAAAACGAATTGATGACAAAATAAGCAACGTACATTATATAATAATAACTTTTTATGTCTATAATTAAGATGAGATATTTTTATTAATAAATATCAATTCTTAAATAGGAAAAGTTATATACATGGCCTTCATTTTATTAATGTAAAAATAACTCGCAATCCCCTTTCTTCGGCGTGATGGTCCGTCGGATGGCATGAGGGTGTCCGAATCTCTTTGGCGGTCGGTGGTTCCCCTTCCTCCCAAGTTCAGTTATTCTCCCCCTCTTCTCTCCTTCTCATTGGCGGTCTATGCACATCTCCTTTCTTCGTTTGGTTTTGGCCATCCCTAACGTCTCTGACTGGCGTCGTGATCCCTTTCTCCCTTGCATCGGGTGCTTTGTGACTGGCGTCGAGATCCCTTTCTCCCTGGCAGAGGGTGCTTTGTTTTCTACTACTGCTTCTACATTTGGTTTTTGTGTCTGCGTTTGGTGTTGGCCCGTTTCTGCATTTGATTTCTCACTAGTGTCTGTGATGCGGCTGGTGTTGGCCCGCTTCTGTTTTTGCTTCTTCTGTTGCGATTGGTTTCTTGTGTTGCATTTGGTTTATTTCTTGCAGTTTGGTTCTTGTTATTGGTTTTTTTTGGCTAGGTTTGGAGACGTCTAGTTGTTGTTGCATTTGGTGTTTGTTTATTGTGCGTACTATTGGTTTGCTGCATGAGAGGAGCGGGTTCGTGCCACCCGTGCGGGTGCATTGCCCCTTCGTTGGGCGGGATGGATGCCGTTATGGCGGGGGTAAAGGTCGTACATCGGCTTACTTCGTTAGGCACTTGCGAGATATCCATTTATGTGTTGACACCTTACCCGGGTTGAAATCCCTTATTGGCTCTGATCACTGTGTGTATGATAAGTTTGGGCAGTCCTTAGGCAAGTCGGTCTTTGGTTTTGCGTCACTCACACAGTGTCTAAGAATTGCTTTCATACTAGTGGTGTGATCGAAGCTCCTTTGGCTAATGATAGGTTTGTTACTTTCTTCATTCATGGCTTACGCGGCGGTTGTTGCTTCTCAAGATAATATTGATGCGGTGATGTTTCCCGGTGTCTTGATCTTGATGATGGGTTTGATGTTTCTATGGGTGAGAAGGTTTTTAAGGCTAATGTTCTTACTATGAAGAGCCTCTCGTGGAAGTGCAAGCTTGGTTTTGCTAGGGTTCTCAAATCTTGTTTGCGTGGGTTTACCTCCTTAATTTACCTCGTTTTATCTTTCATCGGTATAAGCCCAAATCTTGTTCTGAAAACCGGTTGTATTTGAAGCGGAGTTTGCAAACTGAAAGTATCGTTAGAGCTTCTCAGTTGTGGAAGGAACCGGGAGGTATTAGTTGTCTTGTTGATGATCTATAGTCTTTTGAGTTTGATTCCCGCCCTAGGATACTAACGTTAGTAAAGAAGAGGTCAATATGAGGCAATGTAAAAGAAAAGTTAGTGATGGACATTTTGTGGCTGCTATCCATATTCTCACGTCCTCGGTAATTGCCCCCCCCTCCCCGGTCTGAGGACACTCTTCTTGGGCTTCTAGATATGCACCCGGTTTTCCCACCGCCTTCCTTACCTTCGCCGGTCAGTTTCGGAGTTGCTTTGTAGGTTTACAAGAGTTTGGTCCTATTGTTCGCTCAAAAGTGTGTGCGTCAAAGTCTTAAAATTTATAAAACTGAAATTAAGAAAAAACGAACCCGCAGTGTACGGATCGGCGTAGTAAAGCAAGATTCCAGAGTATCGAACTCATGGATTTGGGGGGAACAAATTCAGTTCACAAATTGTCAGGCAAATATCAAAAGCTTTTGTAAAGATGATAAGGAAAATAACGATTCTAAAGATTCAGGTATCCAATTGTGGCAATTGATTCAAGATATTCTAAAGATATAAGGACAGAGTCGGGATCGCAAAGGTATATCTAAGGTAGGGAATTGTACGGTGAAGTTCCAAAACCCTATATGTCTCACCCAAAGACTCTCTCTATAAAGGTTGTTGAGGCTGCAGTATAAAAAGGATCTAAGGATAAAAGTTACTCTCAAATACCCATGCCCAAACCCAAGGGAATCAAAGATAAGCCAAAACGGTTAAGGTTGTGACACTCGAAGCAAAAGCAAAGTACGTACGACAGGGGAAACCACATCCAGATCTTGAGGAACCACGGCCGTGGAACTCAAGAACAAGCCGTGGAAAAGGTCGACGACAAGGTTTCTCGCAACTCTCAAGGTCCAATCTGTTTAAGTTCAATCTATCATCATCTATGCCACAACTATCAACCCTTCACCTTAGAATCGCTAAAGGATTTTAGCCAACAATCATCATTGTAAAATCAATAATCAAATAAGAAAGGAATAAAAGATAGACCTTTGAAAACTTAATGAAAAACACCAAAATCAATCTCAATAAAACCAAAAATCCGTCAATGTGTTCAATGAATAGAGAATAGAACAAGAATATCTCACAAATCTCAAGAACAAAAGAGGAACGGGATGTCAATCCACCTTCTATCGAAACCCTAAGATATTTCTCCAAGTATGCAATCTTCAAAATGCGTCCTTTTCGGAATCTTCCCTGAACGCAATAAGATCTTCCTAAGCAATGCTTCCAAAATATACTGTGTGCGGGATGTATGAGAACTCCTCTTTTTTCTCCTTGCCTCTGCCTTCTTATAGGGAAAAAGTAGGGTTACGAAAGCCCAATGAACACTGCTGATGTGGAAAATATGACACGTGGCGACCGTTATTGAAACCACGGTCTAGTACAAACTTCCACGGCCGTGAAAACGGTCGTGGAACCTTTCTGTTGCTCTCGACCTTGTTTTCCACGCCCTCAATGCCTAAACCACGGTCGTGGTTTCTCATGTTTGGCCGTGGAAACTCCAATTCCCATGCAAAAGCCTTTGTTTCGTAAAGCTCTCTAATCATGCTCCTTCCTTAGCTTCTCTAATGCATCCTCTTGATGCCTAGCATGATTAAATACTCCTACTCTCTCATATATGCTCCAATCCAAACTTTTATTCACCTAAAAACACAACAAAGCTTGTGTAGATCTCTATATCGACAAAATAGGTGAATGTGCTCATAAATGCTTCAAACTCTTATCCATGTACACAACTAAAGGGGAAAAACAACCAAATCAAGTGCCTAAAATATGGTCATATTTCATGCTATCAAAATACCCCATACTTGTCTCTTGCTTGCCTCCAAGCAAGGTTTTCAAAAGCTTAGAATACAAGGTAGGATGAAATATGAATGCAAAATAAGGTAAAAACAATCTTTTTGGTATTGTGCTTCTAATCAATAGATCATCCTCAAATCTTGCTTCATATCTCCTTGAGAACTTCCACGCACATAAATCAAATCATGCAAGCAAAGGAAACATCATATATTGAATAAACTTCAAAACAAACATCATAACCTTAAGCAATGTCAAAATCAATCATGTGAAACACCAATTTAGATCACCAAGTCAAAAAACATTCCATAGATCTTAAGGGCTTTCAAGTAAAGGTCAAGAAACGTGAATAGGTGGGAAACTTATAAGGGAATGTGGTGCACAAATCCAGAGAAAAGGAAAAACACAAACTCCTTTTCTTTTTATAACTTGAATTAACCACCTTTTGAAAGCCTTGCTCTCCCTTTTTAGCACAAAATTCTGTTTCGACTTTACTTTTTTAGAAGTATGGACAGTGGTGCACAAAAACCGAAGGCTAGGAGATTGAAGTTTCTCAATTTTGAGATGCCTCAAACCCTTGATGCATATACCATAATCTGTTAGGAATATCGCTCAATCCGACTTTGGCAAGACACAAACACCCAGCTATGTGAATGGTGCCGAGTTACTTATCATCATGATTGACTTCCCCAAACCTATTTTCTATTCTTTGAATGCACAATTTTCGTTCATGGCCCTCCCACATCAAACATGCAAAAATCAACTCTTCCTAATTCCCGGATAGGTAAAGGAGGCAAATATCTCATTGAGGGGCTAGATGAACAAAGAAGAAGCAAGAAAAATCGAGGTGCCTTAATCATTTCATATAGAAGTGCAAGAACTTATATTGTGATTTCAACCTTCATTCCTCAATATGATTTAAATATAAAACTTTCACATTATGAAACTTGCAAGAGAGATAAAACAACACATTCAATTGCTTCACAATTTACAATTCAACTTAAGCACACAAATATCATCAAAAATTCAATCCACAAGTAGATTCATCATAGAATCCATCTCCAAACCTAGAAGCACAATAATTTTCAAAAATTTTCAAAATTTTTATGGGTTTTTCAAAGCTTTTTAATGCAATGCACTAAAGAAACATGTGACAATAAAAGAAAGATGCAAATGTTCATGGAATAAAGCAAAGCAAGTGTATCAAGTTATTACATAAAACGAGAGTCACGCCCCACCCCATACTTTACATACACATTGTCCTCAATGTTTAGGAAAAATAGAGAAAAGAAGAGAAAAAGAAAACTCACTAAGGCAGTGGAGTGGCTCGAACCATCCATGGTCAATCACTGCTGAGGCGGCTGCGGTGGTGGGTAAGGGAAGAAGTCGGAGCTGAATGGTCACCCAAACTGCTGGCGGTATACATCACGAAGGATCCTAGTATTCTCTTGGCGTTCTTCATCTCGCTCATCTTGGCGAGTCTCTAGGTCATCCATCCTCCGTGTAATATCACTCGTCCATCCCAGTTTCTGTGTATACCAAGCAGGAGGTTGTTGTGTCCACTCTGGCGGCTGCTGGGTCCATGCAGGTGGCTGCTGCATCCAAGGTGGAGGAGCTCCCATCCAAGACGGTTGCTGGTCGTACCAAGCATGTGGACTCTAGTTGGTTTGCAATGTGCGTAACCAAACCTCCATAGCCTATATTTCCTGCTGATTTGTTCTTCACTTTGCTAAGAGTGGAGGCGAGCATGGTTGCACAATCCGGAGAGTGGCCGGAAATCATGCAATACAAGATAAAGAGCTCATCGGTTTTGATCTTTTGAGGGATCTCGTTCCTCGGGAATAAGCATTCGGAGAGGATCCTATGGCCGTGGTTTTTGAAGAACAGACCGTGGTTTCTGGAAAATTTTGAGAAAATGTTCGGAACAAGGAAATCAAACAGGGCTAAGAAGCAAAAGGGTACTGGATCTTCTTCCCAACCCCCTCCTAACCTCCCATCAACCCCTAGAGTACCCACTATCCATGAGGATTACATTAGCGTTATGGAGAAAAGGGAGTTCATCACTTCCTTTGAGCATAATGCCGTTAACCGAACGGTATCTTTTAGATTGATGGAGCGCAACTATAATCTCTCCATTGTGCAGTTTGCGAAGATGTTTGGGTTTACCGAGACGTTCAATGGAACGTTTCCTAGAGGAGCTAAGGCAAAGGAGCTTTGGAAGGAAATAGCTATGGTTATCGGTCATGAGGACCGTTGGCAACCGGCCGATTCAAAGGCCAAGCTCATCTACCACCTAGCTATTAAGATAGCCCATATGATCCTCTCCGAATGCTTATTCCCGAGGAACGAGACCCCTCAAAAGATCAAAACCTAGCCATTAAGATAGCCCATAGGATAATCCGGGAGGTATTTCCTGACAAACAAAATAATTCATAAAATCAGCAAACCAAGGTTCGTTACCTCTAGAAATAAGATCGATGCACTCTTCCATTATATGCAATTGTTCGTCCGGGAAAGAGTCATCAATAGGCAAGTCGTCACTAGTAGCATGTGGTGGACGACTCAAATGATCCACAACAGAATTTTCGGATCCCTTCTTGTCACGGATTTCAAGATCGAACTCGTGAAGGAGGAGAATCCACCTAATCAGCCTTGGTTTTGCATCCTTCTTGACGAGCAAATACCAAATTGCTGAATGATCCGTGTATACTATCACCTTCGATCCTACAAGATAAGAACGGAATTTTTCAAAATCATAAATGATAGCAAGAAATTCTTTCTCTGTTGTAGCATAGTTGAGTTGTGCTTCATCTAGCGTCTTGCTAGCATAGTAGATGGCATGAGTGCGTCCATCCTTCTTTTGTCCAAGCACCGCTCCTACAGCTACGTCGCTTGCATCACACATGATCTCGAAGGGAAGAGTCCAATCCGGAGGTTGAATAATTGGGGTTGAGATTAGAGCTTCCCGAATCCTGTAAAAGGCATCCAAACATTCTTTCAAAAATTTGAAAATTGCATCATTCATCAAAAGATTAGTTAGTGGTTTAGAAATTTTTGAGAAGTCTTTTATGAATCTTCTATAAAATCCAACGTGTCCTAGAAAATTTCTTATCCCCTTCACCGAAGATGGAGGGGGAAGCTTCTCTATTGTTTCAATCTTAGCCTTATAAACCTCAATCCCTCTATTAGAGATCAAGTGTCCTAAAACTATACCTTTCTTAACCATAAAGTGACACTTTTCCTAGTTTAGAACTAGGTTCGTGTCTTCACACCTTTGCAAAACAAGATCTAGGTTAGCAAGACAATTATCGAATGAGGAACCATAAACAGAAAAGTCATACATAAAAACCTCCATGATTTCCTCAATGTATTCCGAGAAGATGGCCATCATACACCTTTGAAAGGTGGTTGGAGCGTTGCAAAGTCCGAATGGCATCCTCCTATAAGCAAACATACCCCATGGGCACGTGAATGTGGTCTTTTCTTGATCGTCCGGATGAATCGGAATCTGAAAGAAACCACTATAACTGTCAAGATAGAAAAAGTAAGAGTGTTGTGTTAACCATTCAAGCATTTGATCGATGAATGGCAGCGGGAAGTGATCCTTCCTCGTCGCATTGTTGAGCTTGCGATAGTCAATGCACATCCTCCATCCTGTCACGATTCTTGTTGGAATGAGTTTTTTATTTTTGTTAGCCACAACAGTCATTCCTCCCTTCTTCGGAACAACTTGAATGGGGCTCACCCACTTGCTATCGGAGATAGGGTAAATGATACCTGTATCAAGTAATTTGAGGATCTCCTTCTTCATGACCTCTTTCATGATCGGATTTTACCGTCTTTGAGGTTGGCGTGAAGGCTTATAATCCTCTTCCATTAGAATCTTGTGCATACATAAAGAAGATTTGATTCCTATAAGATCTTCTATGGTGTAACCTAAAGCTTTCCTATGTTTCCTCAAAACATCCATAAGCTTTTCATGTTCATCTTCGTTCAAATCGGAGCTAACAATAATGGGAAACATAGAGTTAGTTCCTAGAAATGTATACCTAAGATGTGTGGGAAGTGTCTTCAATTACAAGGTTGTTGGTGCCTTTGGAGTGTCTTGAGGATTAGTTGATGTCTCCTTGGAAGTCTCCAAGGGTGTGGGAGTGTTGGAGGAAGAATCATGGATGCTTGTAGAAAGAACGGAGTTATCTTCAGCATTTTCTAAAACCACGGTGTCACTGTTACTTCCACGGCCATGGAAAGTGTCTTGGAGGCCGTGGAAATTGGGTTGAATTAAATCTTTGCACTCGACATAACTTTCCACGGGTGGAATAGGAGAAACTACGCCCGTGGAAAAGCACGACAAACCGTGATTTTTGACGTTTTCGGAGCCATTGTAAAATTTTTCGAATTTTTCAATCTGTATCTCTTTTAGCTCTTTCAAAGCATCAATCTCAGCATTACATTCCTCTTCTTCTCCTCTTTCTATGATGCTCATGGTTATGACCTTTTGCAATGGATCTTTGAATAAGATCGCACTTACTTCTTCCCTAGACATATCTTCGTCATAGATGTTGAACATGTCTTCTTCAAGTGTTGGATCTTTTGTCAAAGTCGAGAGGACAAACTCAATCTTCTCTTCTCCAATATCGAAGGCCAATCTCGCATTCTTGCAATCGACCATACAACCGGAGGTTGCAAGAAAAGGTCTCCCGAGTATGATCGGGACTAGACAATCTGCAGGAATATCAAGCACAACAAAATCTATAGGAATATAGAATCTACCGAGATTAACAGGGACATCTTCAATGATTCATATGGGTCGAGTAATGGATCGCTCTACCATATACAACTTCATCTTCACCGGTTTTGGTTCACCTAAACCGGTCTTCCTGCACAAGGCAAGTGGAATGATACTCACACTCGCTCTCAGGGACTTAGGTGTCGATCTCAGGGACTTAGGTGTCGATCTCAGGGACATCTTCTAGGGATTAAATTCGAAAAACAAGAATTTCGGGGTGTCGATCATAGTAAAAGCAAGAATTTCGGGGTGTCGATCTCAGGGACATCTACCGAGATTAACAGGGACATCTTTAATGATGCGAACCCGCAGTGTACGGGTCAATCGTAGTAAAAGCAAGAATTTCGGGGTGTCAATCTCAGGGACTTAGGTGAAACCTAAGCAAGTATAGGTAGTCTATGTAATTACTAACCACAAAAGCGATTAAAGAAATCAAAGATGATAAAAAATCAATGAAAGGAAATATGCAATTCTAGGGATTAAATCATCTAGTTGTGGTTCCAACTCAAGATCTAAAGATAAGCGGACAAAGATAAGATTTTGCAAAGGGAAGGTGTTATTAAAGTGGAATAGATCACCGGGTGAGTCTCACTACTCACTAATCCCAAACCGTAACTCCTATTACCGGGTAAGTCTCAAGGAATTAAGGAAAAGAACTATAACCTCAAACCAACACACCACCTAAGGGAATAGAATCAAACTTTACCGAGTAAGTCTCAGGCTAACTCACAAAGATGGAATGGAAGCACACTCAAACCCCAATAAAGGATAGACCTTTATTACCTATACTTATGATCTTGGGTAAACAAACAAAGGAATTACCGGGTAAGTCTCATCCTAGGCTTGCATTGAACCAAGAAAGGTGTAATAAGAATAGGATTTGGAAAACTCTAACACTTAACTCTCAGTTTCGGATCAGAAAGGTCACCTCGGTCAGACGAATTCCACCCCGGCCGAGATGTTCATCGACTGAGCGAGATACTCTAGGGTTAAGGATAAAGACTCGAGCTTTCAGGGTCCTACTGGAATTTAAGATTATTCTATCATCTTTTTTCCCACAACCTTCAGCCAATCACCCTAGAATCACACAAAGAAATTAGCCACTCATCATCATGAAAGCAATAATCAAATATAAGGGAAGAAGGTGAATAATTGAACACAAAAACCTTAAGAACAAGGCTTCAATAACTGAATCAATTATCAAATAAACAAGCGTTTCTTGGATCACAATCCAATAAGACAATTAACAAGAAGGGAATCTAAGAGAATCTTACAAAACCCTTCACAAAAGCTATAAAAGCTATCAACTTCCTTCCTTCAACCACTATAAATACAGCGGGATTTCCGGTGATGCGCCGGCTGTAGCGGGCGTACTGAATTGTGGAAAATTCAGCCCTTTATATAGGAAAACTACCCTCCTAAGATAAAATATCTTGAAAAGATATTTTCCTAATAAAATATATCTACCTCTCATAAATAAATCTCTAAAATATATGATCTTCCTTTCAGAAATCTAGCCTAAAAATATAAAATCTCTCCTTCCAAAAATAAAAGATCTCAGCCAAGAATAAAATATATCTCGCCACGTCCAAGGTGTTCGCCTCGGTCGGGACGCTCCTCTGGATCACCTCGGTCGAGATGGTACTGTAGCTGACCGAGGTGGCTCTAAACTGAATGTGAAATCTCTCAAATCTGGTCCAAAGTAAATCTCTAATCCATTTCCATGCTTCCTGGATTCATCCTTAAGCTCTTGAATGTAGCTCCAATGACTCCTTAGCTCCTTTAGCTCCATTTTGATGCAAAATGTGCCATTTTACCTACGATTACAACGAAACTTGGTGTAGACCTCGATTCCCACAAAGGTAGATGAAATGACAATATAATCACATAATATATATATATATATATATATATATATATATATATATATATATATATATATATATATTCAAACATGCAGATTATTGAAGATAAAACGTCTAAACAAGTCCCAAAATATAGACTATAATTCATGTTGTCAAAATACCCCATACTTGTCCCTTGCTTGTCCCCAAGCAAGTTCCAAATCTTAAGTACAAGATAGAATGGATTATAAGTCATAAAGATCAATGAAAAGTATTTCAAAACATTTTTAATGGTGTGCTCGAATCATAGATCACTCTAAGAGAATGCTTCATGGAATTTAAAATCAAAATATGATCAAAACATTTTATAAATATAAGAAAGTTGTTCATCTTTGCATAAAATCATAGAATGCTTAATAAATTATAATTATCGAAATTAATCATGTATAATCCAGTTTAAACCACTAAGTCAATCATCAAGCTCGAGGTCTCAAGGTCTTTTCAAGAGAAGGTCAAGAAACGTGTGAGGGTGGGATGTATATAGGGAATGTGGTGCTAGAATCCGGGAAAAGGATCTTTACTTCACTTCCTTTGAACTTCAACATCTTCCACCAATAAGCTTTGCTTATTTTACTTTTTGGGATGCATGGACAGAGGTGCACAATAACCGAAGCCTGGGAGATTAGCAATCATCAATTTCTCGAGATGCCTCAAACCCTTGATGCACATACCATGACCCGTTAGGAATATCGCTCAATCCGACTTTGGCAAGACACAAACACCCGGCTATGTGAATTGTGCCGAGTTACTCATCATCATGATTAACTTCCCCAAACCTATTTGTTTCTTTCTAACTTTCAGCCAACATCTCAACTTTTCTTTCACTTGCTTGTCACTTGCTTTTCACTTGCTTGTTTCCAAATTCCCGGATAGGTAAAGGGAGGCAAATATGTATATGAGGGGCTAAGCATGATCAAGAAGAAGAAGAGAAGAGAATAAATTACCTTGGTCTTTCCAGGAAAAGAGTGAGAGAACTCATCATGTGGTGTCAACCTTCAAATTCAACATAATTTGGATAAAAACAAAGTATTAAACATGCCACAAATTTCAAACAAAGCATTTAGCAACTTAAACATATCATAAAACCTTTCAAACATATAAAGATTTCAAAACCAGTTAGCAAACGAAATCATCACTAAGGTCATATCCAAATAAGAAGCACAAAAATCATTTCGAAAACTGTCTCAGTTAAACCACCTCGGTCGAGATGTTCTAAGTCAACCGAGGTACTGCACCTCGATTGGTCAGAATCACTTCGGTCGAGGTCATAAAATTTTTTTTTTCTTAACCAGTTTTTGACGTTTTTCTCAATCAAATAACCTGTATGCATGCATGTAGTCTCAGATAAACACATAGAGCAAGATAAAACGATAATATCCATGAAGAGTCATACAAGCTTACACATAAGTCATATAAATACATACCCACATACCCCATACTTGGGAAACATTATCCCAATGGGTCAAATAAGTCTAAGAAAACAAAGTACTCACCGGATAAAGCTGAGCTGCATAATAAATAAAGAAAAGAAATCTTGCAAGCTCTAATCCTCTAGTCCCGATCCGGTGGTGGTGGTGGTGGTGGCACGTACGGGTACTGAGATGGGTCAAACGGGTAACCCATGATATGATGAAACTGAATCTCAGTCATCCTGTGCTGGTAGTGCAGTCTCTCCTGCATCTCTCTCATGTCTAGGGATAAGGCGGCGTAGGAATCTATCATCTGATCCGTCAGATCATCGATCCGGCGGTGAGTGACTGGATCTCTCTGTCAGACCACCTCGGTCACTCTGACAACTCTTAAGAACACCTCGGCCGAGGCACAGGCCGACTAGACCGAGGCGAAGTGTTGTTTGATCGAAACTCTCAGAAATCCAGTTCTTTTCCCCCGATATCACTACCAATGGTTCCCCAAATTTGGTTGATTTGGAGTGTTTTTGTTGCAGATTGTTGCTTGCAAACCGATCCTCTACCCTTTCCTTGTAGTTTGGAAGCGAGAATCGTCGAAAACGAGCGAGAATCAGCGAACAAGGTGATTTGGGGCATTTCAGTCGAGAGGGTGAGAGAGGGAGAGAGAGAAATCTCAGTCCCCTTTTATACCCTTTTCTGAAACTGCTGTCACCTCGGTCGAGATAGTCTCGACTGGACCGAGGTGGTACAGACGGAGGTGGATCTTTAGTAACCCTAGTCGCCTCGGTTGCTCAAGAATCATCTCGGTCGAGGTGCTGTGACAGCAACCGAGATGTGTCTCAGTCAAACTCCGTCTTCTCAAATTCTCGAACTTTTGTCCTTCCAGTGTTACTCCTGGGTTGTATTCCTTCCTTAGATGTCTCCTGTTGTCTGTCTAGGATGCCAAAAACAAAGCAAAGCAAAGCAAAGACAAACTATCTAAAGCTAGACTAGAAAAGGGGAAAAGAAAGCAATACCTTGGGTTGCCTCCCAAGAAGCGCTTGATTTATGGTCGCTAGCTGGACCGTACGGCATCCCTCAAACTAGGTATAGTGGTGCAACCTCCTCAACCGGGACTTCCGGTTTGTATTTCTTAAGTCTATGACCATTGACCTTGAAGCTTCCACTTGTTTCTCCCCAAATCTCAACTGCATCATAAGGGAAAACATGTTTTACAACATAAGGTCTTGTCCATCTAGATTTCAACATACCTGGAAAGAGGCGGAGGTGGGAGTTAAAGAGTAGAACTAAATCTCCTTCTTTGAGCTCCTTAGGGATGATACGCTTGTCATGCCATTTCTTCGTCCTTTCTTTATAGATCTTGGCATTCTCATAAGCGTTCAAACGCAACTCCTCCGGCTCATTGATATCCAATAACCGCTTCTCACCGGCTTCCTTGATGTCGAAGTTCAATCATTTGATTGCCCAATATGCCTTGTGTTCTAACTCAACGGGAAAATGACAAGACTTCCCATATACAAAATTATAAGGGGTGGTACCAATGGGAGTCTTGAATGCGGTCCTGTAAGCCCAAAGAGCGTCGTCCAACTTCATGGCCCAATCCTTTCTCGTCCTAGAGACAGTCTTCTCCAAGATTGCTTTAATTTCTCTATTTGAGATCTCGACGTGTCTACTAGTATGAGGGTGATAAGGGGTTTCTACCTTGTAGGTCACCCCATACTTCGATAGAAGTGCCTTAAACTTACGGTTGATGAAATGTGTCCCTCCATCGCTAACGTGGAAAGATAGTCATGTTAAAGAACTTCACAACCACCATGGCATCATTAGTGGGAGAGGCAATGGCTTCAACCCATCTAGAGACGTAGTCGACAGCTAGGAGAATGTAGAGGTTTCCTCCGGATGACAGGAAAGGTCCCATGAAATCTACCCCTATACATCAAAGATTTCAACCTCTTGTATGTTGTTGAGTGGCATCTCATTCCTCCTAGATAGGTTCCCTGTTCTTTGGCATGTATCACAAAAGACAACAAACGATTGCACATCCTTAAATAATGTAGGCCAAAAGAAACCGGAACGTAATACCTTGGTGCACGTTTTGTGAGCGCTAGCATGCCCTCCACAAGGAAGTGAGTGAGAATTCCGTATGACGCTAGTAACTTCATCTTCCAGAATGCATCTTCGAAGCATCCCATCCGGACCTCTCTTAAATAGCAGTGGTTCATCCCAGTAGTAGTGGCGTACATCCTTGAAGAATTTCTTCCTTTGAGCGTACGTCAATGTGGGTGGTATTTCCTGGCAAACAAGATAATTAACAATGTCAGCATACCAAGGTCCTTTATTATCAGAAATTTGGTGGAGAGAGTGTTCCACCAACTGAGGATGAATGTCAGAAAAGGGAGTAAGAGGTTTGTTATTCTCAGTCGACATCATCTCACTTTCGACCTCGGTCGAGGTCCAGAGAGGGTGACCGAGATGTTCTTCAGTCAAGAACACCTCGCTTGGTCCAGAAAGTGCCTCGGTCGAGATACTGCAACTGGGACCGAAACTGGAGATCTTCTTCTCCTGGATTAGCCTTTCAAATTTAGCTCTTGGATCTTCTTCCAGCGCCTTTAAGCTCTGTATATCTGCATAACGAGAAGCATCTATACCTTCCTCCATTAAGCTAAAACTAATAACTTTTTCAAGTGGATCTTTAATAAGGATAGAGCTCACCAATTCTCTTGATTCTTCTTCATAATAGATGTTGAAGATATCATCTCCTAGCTGCTCTCCCTTCATTGCCACAAGTAATGCAAACTCCACTTCATCTCCGCCAATGTTGAATTTTAACTTGGCGTTCTTACAATCCACATTGCAACCCGAAGTTTCTAGAAATGGCCTCCCGAGAATGATAGGAACGGGATAATCTGCGGGAATGTCAAGCACAACAAAGTCTATAGGTAAATAGAAGTTACCTAACTTAACAGGAACGTCTTCCAAAATGCCCACGGGATGGGTAATGGAGCGGTCCGCGATGTATAACCGTATCTTCACCGGCTTGGGCTCTCCAAGTCCGATCTTCACACATAGTTCCAGCGGGATGATGCTCACACTGGCTCCTAGATCACACAATGCTTCACAAGTGACATCCCCGACTTGAATGGGAATGCAAAATGAGCCGGGATCTCTCAATTTGGGTGGCATCTTCTCCTTCATGATTTGAATGAGCTCCGAGGATTTAGATGTCATCCTTACTTCACCAAAGTCTTCCAACTTCCTCTTCCATGATAGAATTTCTTTTAAGAACTTCCCATAGGCGGGCATCCCTAGAATAGCATCAAGGAAAGGGATATTAATATTTAGTTTATTCATCAAGTCAAGGAACTTACCAAAATGCTTGTCTAGATGTGCTCTGGCCCTTGACTGGGGGAATGGAAGTGGTGGTTTATATGCAGGAGGTGGGACATAAACTTCAGTTTTGTCCAACGCTTTCTGTGGCTCAACCTCGGTTGGCACCTCGGCCGAAGTGTTCTTCGACTGTATCTGGACCGAGGTGTTCTTCGTCTGTACTGGCATCGACCGAGGCACTGGATCTACAGTCTTCAATCCACTTCTCGTCGTTATTGCCATGACCTGTCCCTTGGGGTTGCTTTCCGTCCTTGCTGGAAGCTTCCCTGGATCTCTTGGCGCTTCATTCGCCTTGTTAAAGAATTGTTGCTCTAAGGCTTTTTGTGCCTTTGAAAATGAAGTCATGGATGTCTCTATAGAGTTGAGCTTGATCAAGATGGCCTCCAGCACCGCATCTTTCTTTTCCGGCTGAGACGAACTTGATCCTTGCTCCTGGCTCTTCAATGGAGTAGAAGAAGAGAAGAAAGGATTAGAGGAGTCATTCGAATTCGAGTTAGAGTAAGGGTTACCCGAATTTTGGTTGTTTGCCCTCCAATTATTGCTGTTGGATCCTCTATTGTTGTTGTAGTTGTTGTTTCGGGAACCGTTGTTGTTCCGGTAACCGTTGTTCCTTGAATTCTAATATCCTTCCTCCTCTTTCTTTGTTTGAGCAACCAAAAGTTCCTTCAATTGTTTCACATCATTCTTCAAAGAGGTGAGTTGATCATTGTTTGGTGGAGCTTCTTGAAAGTTAACTCTTTTAACTCCACCTTCAGCTCCTTGGTGGGAGTATTTCTCCGTGTGCAAAGCTTGTTTTTCTATGAACTCCCAAGCTTTGTCAATCGTCATGTCCATGAACGTGCCGGCGGATAGTAGTTGAAGGTTGAACTGGGTTTTTTCGTCCAGTCCTTTGAAGTATATCTCCAACAACTCTATCTTTGGAATCCCATGATGTGGGCAATCCAAAAGGATGTCTTTAAATCTCTCTCATGACTTGGACAAACTCTCTTGTCCTTCATGATGAATGCATTGATCTTCCCTCTCATTTTAGCGGTTTTAGAGGGGGGGGGGGAATTTAGTCAAGAATTCCGTCGTCATCTCCTCCCAAGTATTGATTTTTCCTAGAGGAAGAGATTGATACCAAGTAAGCGCTCTATCTTTCAAAGAGAAGTAGAAAGGCCTTAGCTTGTAATTGTTGTTTTCCAGCCTTGAAGGTCGCAAGGTCTCCATCAAGATCTCATAGGTTTGTAGATGTTGATGCGGAGATTCCCTCTCTAGCCCTCCAAACTGGCATTGGCGAATCATGGAGAGAACTTGCGGTCGAAGCTCATAATCATGGTCCGCTGGATCACCTAAGTTGACTCCTGGACGCCTCAGTTGTTGATTAGGGTCCATCCTCTGCCCTAGGGTCTGTGGAA
The DNA here is from genome assembly GCA_033239125.1 of Fagopyrum homotropicum. Classification (NCBI taxonomy): domain Eukaryota; kingdom Viridiplantae; phylum Streptophyta; class Magnoliopsida; order Caryophyllales; family Polygonaceae; genus Fagopyrum; species Fagopyrum homotropicum. Next base: position 137,978,254 of record BSWB01000002.1, read on the forward strand.
TACCTGCAAAAACAGCATCTCGGACTGGCATCCGAGGTGGAAGTATCTCGTCCGGGGCAGCTGGAGTTGGGTCCTTCCTCGGTCGAGGAACTGGAGCTGGTCGAGGTAGATATTGTTCCCGTAAAATCTCCATATCTGCTTCGATCGCTTCCGTTCTTGCGCGAGTTTCTTCCTTTTCCTGTCGCAATTCTTCATTGTTGAGGCGTAGTTGTTTCAATGCCTCCTTCAATTCGGCCTCAAGATCGCGATTCTCTTGATTGGCCATCTTAGCTTCTTTCAAGCATCTTTTGTATGTCTTTTCTGGTTCGGGATCGTAAGGAACGATTTCCTTCCCAGTGTGGGTTCTTCGCATAAACCTAAGAAAAAAAACCTGCGAAAGTCACTCAAGTAGAGTGGTTAGTAGAAACAGGGGCAAGCGCCCCGAAAGATCACCGCAACCGGCTCGGTCTAGACCAAGTCCCCGGCAACGACGCCAAAAACTTGTTCGCTCCAAACGGTGTGTGCAAGCTTTAAATTTATAACCCAAGATGTATGCCTATAATAAGGATGCGAACCCGCAGTGTACGGGTCAATCGTAGTAAAAGCAAGATTCCGGGGTGTCAATCTCAAGGACTTAGGTGAAACCTAAGCAAGTATAGGTAGTCTATGTAATTACTTACCACAGAAACGATTAAAGCAATCAAAGATGATAAAAAATCAATTAAAGGAAATATGCAATTCTAGGGATTAAAGCATCTAGTTGTGGTTCCAACTCAAGATCTAAAGATAAGCGGACAAAGTTGAGATTTTGCAAAGGGAAGGTGTTTCTAAAGTGGAATAGATCACCGGGTAAGTCTCACTACTCACTAATCCCAAACCGTAACTCCTATTACCGGGTAAGTCTCAAGGAATTAAGGAAAAGAACTATAACCTCAAACCAACACACCACCTAAGGGAATAAAATCAACCTTTACCGGGTAAGTCTCAGGCTAACTCACAAAGATGGAATGGAAGCACACTCAAACCCCAATAAAGGATAGACCTTTATTACCTATACTTATGATCTTGGGTAAACAAACAAAGGAATTACCGGGTAAGTCTCATCCTAGGCTTGCATTGAACCAAGAAAGGTGTAATAAGAATAGGATTTGGCAAACTCTAACACTTAACTCTCAGTTTCGGATCAGAAAGGTCACCTCGGTCAGACGAATTCCACCCCGGCCGAGATGTTCATCGACTGAGCGAGATACTCTAGGGTTAAGGATAAAGACTCGAGCTTTCAGGGTCCTACTGGAATTTAAGATTATTCTATCATCGTTTTTCCCACAACCTTCAGCCAATCACCCTAGAATCACACAAAGAAATTAGCCACTCATCATCATGAAAGCAATAATCAAATATAAGGGAAGAAGGTGAATAATTGAACACAAAAACCTTAAGAATAAGGCTTCAATAACTGAATCAATTATCAAACAAACAAGCGTTCCTTGGATCACAATCCAATAAGACAATTAACAAGAAGGGAATTTAAGAGAATCTTACAAAACCCTTCACAAAAGCTATAAAAGCTATCAACTTCCTTCCTTCAACCACTATAATGATAGCGGGATTTCCGGTGATGCGCCGGCTGTAGCGGGCGCACTGAATTGTGGAAAATCCAGCCCTTTATATAGGAAAACTACCCTCCTAAGATAAAATATCTTGAAAAGATATTTTCCTAATAAAATATATCTACCTCTCATAAATAAATCCCTAAAATATATGATCTTCCTTCCAGAAATCTAGCCTAAAAATAAAAGATCTCTCCTTCCAAAATAAAAGATCTCAGCCAAGAATAAAATATATCTCGCCGCGTCCAAGGTGTTCGCCTCGGTCGGGACGCTCCTCTGGATCACCTCGGTCGATATGGTACTGTAGCTGACCGAGGTAGCTCTAAACTGAATGTGAAATCTCTCAAATCTGGTCCAAAGTAAATCTCTAATCCATTTCCATGCTTCCTGGATTCATCCTTAAGCTCCTGAATGTAGCTCCAATGACTCCTTAGCTCCTTTAGCTCCATTTTGATGCAAAACGTGCCATTTTACCTACGATTACAACGAAACTTGGTGTAGACCTCGATTCCCGCAAAGTTAGATGAAATGACAATATAATCACATAATATATATTCAAACATGCAGATTATTGAAGATAAAACGTCTAAACAAGTCCCAAAATATAGACTATAATTCATTCAATCACACATGAAAGGGATTAAAGATTGAATTGTGTTGTTGCATCTAATCCCTTGTAGTAGATCTCCAATAATTCCAGTTTTGAGATGCCATGGTGTGGGCAATCCAATAGGAGATCTTGAAACCTTTCCCAAGATTTAAACAAACTCTCTTTAGGTTTTATAGAAAAAGCATTTATCTTACCTCTCAATTCCGTTGTTTTAGATGGCGGAAAGAAATGGTGAGAAACTCCGAAGTTAAAATCTCCCATGTGTTGAGTTTTCCAAGTGGAAGTGCTTGATACCAAGCCAACGCCTTGTCCATTAAAGAAAAGAAGAACACTTTCAGTTTGTAGCTATTATTGATGGTCCTTCGAGGCTTCAAATTCTCCATAAGAATCTCATAGTTTATCAAATGTTGATGCGGAGATTCAGCTTCCATTCGACCAAACTGATTTCGACGGAGCATAGTGATGACTTGTGGGCGAAGTCCAAAGTCATGATCATCTTGCTCTCCAAGATTCACACCTAAACGGCGTGGTTGCTGAATTGGGTCCATTCGTTGCCCAAGAGTTCGTGGTTTTGCCACGAAATTAGTGTCTCTCTCGTCCCTAGCATGAGCCCGAGGGTCAATATAAGTCCGATGATTGATTGGGGGTATGTCCTCTAGTTCCGGCATATCATCATCATCATCGGATGATTCAGCTTTGGATGCCTTAGCTTTCTTTTTCTTGGTGTTATTTCTCTCCAATTGCATATCCAAAATCATCGCTCTAAGCTCATCTATTTGAAACTGATTTCGCTCTTTTTCTTCCATATGAGCTTTCTCACTTAATTTGAGTTGAGTTTGAGCTTCTTCCAACTCCTCTTGGAAGTTCCTCTCATTATTTTCAGCCATCTTTTTCTCCCTTAACTTTCTCCTCAAAGTTTTCTCTAAAACGGGATCAAAAGGAACGAGGTTTGTGATTGATCTAGACCTTCGCATATAGCTATAAAAATTCCTGCAAAAAATCACTCAAGTAGATAGATCAAATCACAAGAGCAAAAGCTCCCAAGCCCGACAACCGAAGACCGAATTTGGCCTAGACCAAATCCCCGGCAACGGCGCCAAAAACTTGTTCGCTCAACAATGTGTGCGTCAAAGTCTTAAATTTTATAAAACTAAAACTAAGCAAAAGCGAACCCGCAGTGTACGGATCGGCGTAGTAAAGCAAGAATTCCAGAGTATCAAACTCAGGGGTTTTGGGGGAACAAATTCAGTTCACAAATTGTCAGGCAAATATTAAAAGCTTTTGTAAAGACGATAAGGAAAACAATGATTCTAAAGATTCAGGTATCCGATTGTGGCAATTGATTCAAGATATTCTAAAGATATAAGGACAGAGTCGGGATTGCAAAGGTATATCTAAGGTAGGGAATTGTACGGTGAAGTTCCAAAACTCTATATGTCTCACCCAAAGGCTCTCTCTATAAAGGTTGTTGAGGTTGCAGTATAGAAAGGATCTAAGGATAAGAATTACTCTTAAATACCCATGCCCAAACCCAATGGAATCAAAGATAAGCCAAAACAGTTAAGGTTGTGAGACTCGAAACCGAAGCAAAGGATGTTGAGTCTCACTACTACCTAGAAAAGGTAAGCCAAGGTTAGGTTAAAGCAAATCTTTAACTTTGGATCAAAGCAAAAGCAAAGTACGTACGACAGGGGAAACCATGGCCAGATCTTGAGGAACCACGGCCGTGGAACTCAAGAACAAGCCGTGGAAAAGGTCGACGACAAGGTTTCTCGCAACTCTCAAGGTCCAATCTGTTTAAGTTCAATCTATCATCATCTATGCCATAACTATCAACCCTTCACCTTAGAATCGCTAAAGGGTTTTAGCCAACAATCATCATTGTAAAATCAATAATCAAATAAGAAAGGAATAAAAGATAGACCTTTGAAACCTTAATGAAATACACCGAAATCAATCTCAATAAAACCAAAAATCCTTCAATGTGTTCAATGAATAGAGAATAGAACAAGAATTTCTAACAAATCTCAAGAACAAAAGAGGAATGGGATGTCAATCCGCCTTCTATCGAAACCCTAAGATATTTCTCCAAGTATGCAATCTTCAAAATGCGTCCTTTTCGGAATCTTCCCTGAACGGAATAAGATCTTCCTAAGCAATACTTCCAAAATATACTCCGTGCGGGATGTATGCGAACTCCTCTTTTTTCTCCTTGCCTCCGCCTTCTTATAGGGAAAAAGTAGGGTTACGAAAGCCCAATGAACGCTGTTGACGTGGCAAATATGACACGTGGCGACTGTTATAGAAACCACGGTCTAGTACAAACTTCCACGGCCGTGGAAACGGTCGTGGAACCTTTTTGTTGCTCTCGACCTTGTTTTCCACGCCCTCAATGCCTAAACCACGGTCGTAGTTCCTCATGTTTGGCCGTGGAAACTCCAATTCCCTTGCAAAAGCCTTTGTTTCATAAAGCTCTCTAATCATGCTCCTTCCTTAGCTTCTCTAATGCATCCTCTTGATGTCTAGCATGATTAAATACTCCTACTCTCTCATATATGCTCCAATCCAAGCCTTTATTCACCTAAAAACACAACAAAGCTTGTGTAGATCTATATATCGACAAAATAGGTGAATGTGCTCATAAATGCTTCAAACTCTTATCCATGTACACAACTAAAGGGGAAAAACAACCAAATAAAGTGCCTAAAATATGGACATATTTCATGCTATCACCTATTAAGAATTTTCCTAAGGGTACCTCCTGTGGAAAGGATGACTTGCATGCCCAACACTTTTTGGATGCCCTTGGTGGTGGTGGTGTTGCTGACGAGATGATTGAGTCGGTTTCTGACTTTTTGGTGTTGTCAACCTTTTCCTTAGTGGACATTGTCCGGCCTCCCTTAGCAAATACATTTCGAGTGCTCCGCTCATGCCTCTCCTTAAACCAGGAGGTAGTATTTTCCCCATTGTTTTGGCTCTATTTGGAGGCATTTGGTTTCCAAAGTTGTTGCCTCCACTATTGGTAAGTCCCTTGGACCTTATTTTGAGGATGCACAATTTGGGTTGGTGTTTTCGGTGGTGGGGAAGCGGTTTTGCATGCGGTCAATCGGTTAGTGGAATCTCAGGGAGATGATGATAGTCTTTCCATGCTTCTGGTTGATTCAAATAATGCTTTCAATTTAGTTAATCGTATTGCTATGATTTCTCAAGTCCGATAGGTGTGTCCTGCTATCACCTATTGGGTTGAGTTCTGTTATGCACGTCCAGCTCGTCTCTATTATGGGGAGCATGCCCTCTATTCTTGTCAAGGGGTTCAACAGGGGGAACCTCTCGGCCCGTTTCTTTTCTCGCTTGTTCTTCATTCCCATATACGGAAAATTTTGGACAACGGCCGGTTGAAGCTCCATGCTTGCTATCTTGATGATGGGAAGTTGATTGGTGATACATTTATGGTCAGTATGGCGCTTGACATCATGATGGCAGATGGCCCCGCTTTAGGCATTCACCTTTATTCGGCAAAACGGAGATCTTTTGGCCAAAGGTTGATCCGCGTAGAAGAGAGATTGGTGTTTTCCCTGAGCATATATCTAGGCCATTAGATGGTGTCAAAATTTTGGGTGGTGCTATTAGTATTGGCCCGGTCTTTTGTTCTTAGGTAGCTTTGAAGAGGGTTGTGAAAACTAACTCCTTAATGAAGGCCATTATGAGATTGGGGGACCCCCAATGCGAGTTACTACTTCTTCATGCATGTTTTGGGGTGTCTCGTCTTTACTTTGCGATGCGGATTACTCCATCCTCTCGTTTTTCTGAGGCTATGAGTGTCTTTGATCACTCATTTGCGTTGTGCGGTTGAGCACATTGTTACCGCTGGAGGGGTTGTGTTTGGCCCTCTTCAGTGACGTATTTCCACTATGCCGATTAGCAATGGAGGGATCGGTATCTTTACTTGTGTTGATACGTTGCATTTTGCCTTCCTGGAATCGAGAACCTAGACCCGTGGCTTGCAGGATCAAATCTTGAGATTATCTGGTGTGTCAAGTGATGGTGTTGCTTTTAAATTTGTTTTTGCTAGTTGGGTCAATTTCTGGAAAGATTACGACTTGGAAATGAGTGTGATACGCCCAACCCCCCATTTAATGAAGAAAACGGCTAGTAGTTATTACAAAATCGTAGATAAGTGTCTTCAGAGGGATTTCAGTCTTTCGGTTAGGCAAAATGCCTTAATTGAAAACCTGATATTACCCCTGGCACAACAGTAGCTTAAAGTCGTCCCGGTTTCTAGTCTTGGTCAGGTTATGAACCTGGCTACCTTTTGGACTGTCGTTTAATATCGCTTGGGGTGACCATGCTCTTGCTTGTGTTGCACAGATTGGCATTAAGCACCGGCATGTCATGGTTCATGATGTCATATATGATGAGTTCTTAAAGATTGGGGTTTATGTTCGAAAGAAGGTTCCTATTGGCATGGTTGATGGTGATGGAGGGGAGGTCCGCCCCGCCGACATCCTTTTTTATATTTGGTTTCAGGGCAAAGAAACATGTGTTGGCATCACTGGTTCGTCTCCTTTTCTTCATCTGGCCTTTCTAGTTTTATCTCAAGTAAAGCAGTGAGGGTTGCTGCTGAAAATAAAAGAAAGAAATATGCTGACATTTGTAGTTCCAAGGGTATTCACTTTCTTCCCTTTTCCTTTTCTACGTTTCGTGACTTGGGAGATGACGCGGTGGAAATGCTTAAAAGATTGGGCACATATGCTAAAGAGCTACCCGAGTATAGTAGGAATACTTGTTTTATTTTGACTAGTATTGTTTTTACCATTCAAAAAGGGTGTAGAGCTCAACTTGTTAGCCGGCTCTCATCCAACGGCGTGTAATGTGTTCTCCTTCAATAGCTTTATTATTAAAAATAAAAATAATAATAATAATTGGGTGCGGCGCCTACATTGAATTTTGTTTTAAAAAAATATTAGTTAATCTATTAAAAATGATTATTTATTAGACTTTCGTAGCAAGCTTTGTCAACCATAATCTATCTCTATGCGGTTCAAAAATTTTTTATTATATAATCTCATCCCCAATCATCATCTTCAACCCTATACCCTCTACCGAATGGGCTTTAAGTCACTTACATTATTTTTTACGGAAAAAAGAGAAATCTATATATTCAGGGAGTTAATTAAGTGGTTTTTTTCGATGCCTTTAAAAAATTGCAAATCAACTCCGGGACGTCATCAGTCGGTGCCCATATTGAAAGAAGAAAAAAAAAAGGACGTCGACATCATACGTACGTCAACGTTCAAGCTAGGTGCCGACGCCTTGCGACTCTTGTTGACAACAAGTAAATTGAGCGCCGTGTATATAAAACCCTCCACAATGGAGAGTAGGGGATACAAACCCCTAGTCATGTCATCAAATTAATGACATGGAAGAGAAAGGGGTTTAGTAGCCTTGGGGGTCGACGTCAATATTGGCGTCGACTCATATCTCTTTTTTCTTTTATTTTAATCAAAATGACGTCGTTTTGGCCAACCCTCACTTGCCGAAATCTGGACAACACGTCCATGTGGCAGGGAGTTAATTAATTTTAAAATCCTCATTTATTATATCAATACTAATTACAAAAAGAATTTTTATTTTTGAATAGGATTTAATTTTATCTATCCAATTGCACTCACTTTGCGTATGTTTCAATAAAAAATTATTTTTGACTTCTTGGAACGTATATAGAATTTTACGTAGTGAACATTTGGATGCGACTGGTAGACTTGGCCTAAGCCCGCTGCAAAACTACACCGCAATCATACATATGCTAGTGTATGGATTAGGTGCCCACGTCGTGGATGACTATATATGTTCACATTGGGGCATCCACGACAAGATCTTTTTTACCCCACTTTGTAGATGAAATTATAAACTTGTTCAGGGATGAGTACTTACGCAAGTCAAATGCCAAATACATGCAACGCCTACTATGCGCAGGTGAGCACGAGATTGGCCTGGAATGATCGGTAGTATAGATTGCATGCATTGAAAAATGCAAAAATTGTCTAACTGCTTGACAAGGTCAATATGTCAGGGTGATAAAAAGCTAACAGTTATGCTATAAGTTGTTGCATCTTACAATTTATGGATATGACATGCATTTTTTGGAACTCCATGTACGTGTAATAATATTAACGTTATTTGACCGTTCTCTTGTGTTTGATGATGTGTTGCATGGTCGAGCACCCACGGCCAATTTGGTTGTAAATGGTAATCATTACAACATGACATGTTACCTCGCCGATGACATTTATCCCGCATGAGCTACATTTGTCCCATCAATTCCACACTTATTTGGTGCGAAAGATATATTGTTTTCCCAACGACAAGAGTCACGCCGTAAATACGTGGATTCAGTGTCTTGCAGCTTGTTTTGTTATTATATGTCATCTTGCGCTTGTTGGAGACATTAATTTGATTGGAAAAATAATGAGAACATGCATCATTTTGCATAATATGATCGTTGAAGATGAACGTGATACCTATCAACTATACTATGATCCATCCCAATTCGATCAAGTTGTTATTAATGAATCGATCGCCTCGGATCTTCCATTTCAAATGGTCCAGTTTATACAAAATAGTAGTGCACTCCGCTACACGAGTATGCATCACCAGCTAAAAGCGGACTTAGTTGAGCATATATGACAAAATTTTGGAATCCCCGATGATAATCATTAAACATTTGTAGTTGCATTTTTTTATTAAGTTTTTTGTTATTTAAATTATGTTTTTTCGTTCTTGTTGTTTATTTTAGTATGTAAATTTTGTTATGTTGGTTGTTATTTAAATTGTGTTTCTTTTTTATCAAGTTGTTTGTTATTTAAATTTTAATCGTGGTTGTTATTTAAATTGTGACTCTTTTTTTATTAAGTTGTTTGTTGTTTAAACTATTTATTTTATTAACTTTAGAAAACATTTACATTATAAATTCTATAGATAATGTTTATTTATAATAGTATTTGTAATATTATTTAATAACAAAATGATATATAAATATACAATTCATTAACTTGTTGAAAATAAACAAAAAAAAAGTAAAAAGTGAATAATAGGAGTCTCGGGTTTTCTATCGGTGACAGACTATGTCCCGCTTATTCATTAACTTCTCAGTGAGTTTCTAACTCTAGATGACACGACCTACCTCCCACCCTTATATGAGTTGGACTAATTAAACATGTGTATTCTCTTGTTGATGCACAATGTTAATACACGGTGTAAATACACAATTTCAATTACAATATTAAATTACATAGTTAACAAGTTTGATCATTTTCCAATTACACAAGATTGAGTTACCACAATCCCAAACGAGTTGCACAAGTCCAAAAGTCCGTCATATTTACACAAGGTCGAGTTACACAAGTTCAAGCTCATCTAGTTACACAAGTCCAAGTTCATCGAGTTACACAAGCCCAAAAGTCCGACGTTTAGACAAGGTCGAGTTACACAAGCCCAATCGAGTTATACGAGCCCAAAAGTATAGGTGCCCTTTCGTAATTTATAATGTTGGGACATTTTATATAATTATAAACTTGGACCAATTTCTATAATTATACTTTTAAAGGCATATTTGCTAATTCAAAAAATATGGGTCATTAATGTAATTACAAAGTATAGGATTCCTTTTGTAATTTAACTAAATTTGGAGAAATAGGTTTATCGGATATCGAGTGTTTCTGGAGATCAGGTGTTATTGGAGATTGAGTTCTCCACAATGGCCGGCTTCGTCGGAATCTGGTGTGCAGCGACGGTATGCGACAATGGATGCTCCACACCCATAACTGCTTCGTCAGGATCTAAAAACCCTAATTGGCTACAAGAACAAACACAGCAGGCGAGGAAATCCAAACTGATGACTTAGGATGATTTTAGTGTTTTTATTTTCATTTTTACATTTATACCTTTTTGTTTATTAGTTTTAGAATTCAAAAATCATCAGATTATTAGAGGGCCTAGTTTATATCAACGATACAAATTTTTTTTTACTAACCTATTCTTCTTAAAAAAAAAAAGGTCCGGGATTATGTTGCGCATGGTCTAGCACGCCCCTTATATAAATATGACCCATTTGGGAATTTCGAACCCCAAAATACCCTTTTCTGACGATCCGGAATTTCGTGTTCTCATCCGCAAGGATGATTTGGGATGAACTACCTCTAGAAGATAGTTTTTTCTAACCGCTTTCCGTTTTTAAAAAATAAATAAATAAATAAAAGTAAGGGTTATTGAAGTGGATCAATCCACTTTTGAATGTGTACTAGCTAGATTCATGGATTCATCATAATTAGCTATAGCTAGCTAGCTATTAGTTTAATTATATATGTAATCATATTCCAAATGTTGTTAAGCCATAAGCCAATTAGCTACCTCGTTAGTGCGGAGACAACAAAAAGCTAGTGTAAATCCATATAGGATCATATTTTTATAAATAAAATGCAGTTATAATACAAGATATAACCCAAGGGCTGCTTGCAGTTTACGTTACAATTCCAGCCGATTGTAAATTGGGAGTTAAAAAGGCTTCGAATAATGCTGTGCAAATTATTTGTTTAAAGAATCGCTATAATAATATTAATGTCTCTCTAACAAACCTTAGAATATAATATAAAATTATATTAAAAAGGATGGAATTAGATTATTGTCTTGCACATGCAGTTGAGGGACTTTGGTGACTGCCGCAAATAGCTCTCATTTTGAGTTGAATTTGATAGTTTCTTATGCTTTTAATTAATAATGAAAAGATGACTTAAAAATAAAATAATTATTTTCTTTAAATATTAAATAATTCAGTTTTTTTTTTTTAAATATACTAAAATTAGTAAAAGTTATTAACTTGGTAGAGCAAAAATAGGAACAAAAGTTTTAGACCCTAGCTACTCGGCTGAGATTATTGCGTAGATTATTGTAGAGCTTTGTGCTTTTTTAAAGCTACGTGTTGTTTGGCATCATAGATTTTGTAAGAGCTTTTTGAGGAGCTTTTTGGTGGAATTTGAAAAAGCTTTCTAGTATAGCTTCTTGGATAGATTATCAAATTTTTTTTTTTTACAATTTTACCAATCTTTTACATCTTTAACAATTGTACATTTGTGTTTTTTTTGGCTTTTCGGAAAATCTACCATACAAATCTATCTATAAATCTACTTTTACCAAATATCAATTAGCTTATATGTTAGATTTTTGGAATTTACAAAACTCTTTGAAACTCTACTAACAAATCTACTCAAAAAGTTAAAGCTACTCAAAAAGCTTAAACTACTCAAAAATCTCGCTTTACCTAACAAGACTTTAGTTGAAGTTATTATGGAAAATTATGATTGAATTTAGTAATATATATTTGGGTCATAATAATTAACAAAATACCTAAAGGGATGATGAAGAAAGGATTACTTTGTTGGTGAGAACACCTTGCCATAACGTGAAAGGTTAGAGAACATGTGTAATGGTTTCTTAAAGGTTTCAAGTGAAATGGCAGGAAGGGTAAAAACAATTTAGTTATTGATCGCGGAAGGACTATGTTTGTCGGAAACCCCGTTATGAAAATATGTAGAAAACAAAAATATCACCAACGAGAACAAAACGGTATCGACATTAATTAATAGTGAGAATATTTGACACCACGACAAAATTAATTGATAAAGATATCAGCCAATACTTCCTTGTACTTTGACACAACATATCCAAAGTAAAATTCTAGATATATTATATTGGGTTTTTTACTCGAGATGATGGTTCCCAACAAAATTAGTTGTGTAATTGCTCGAAAAACAAATGAGCTTGAACATGACACCTAAATAGATTGAAAGAATTTGGCCAAATAGGTCATTTTCTATTTTCATTAGGTTTTTGTACCCCTTCAATTTATACCACTTTTATTAAATTGAAATTGGAAGGTGAGAGGTTTGATTAGAGGCACATTTACTAAACATATTTATAGCATGTGCCTAGTTAATAGAAAGAAATCTCAAAAAGGCTTATTTAGTTAATTTGGAGAAAAATGGTGAAATGAGACATCGTGTGTAACTTGTAGAATAACTAGTGGCCGAAAATAAGGAAGATTCTGCAAATATATTACTACCCAATTAACTAATGAAACAATTTGGTTTACTAGTCTTTTTCTAGTTTTGTGTTTAGTAAATGTACCCCTTGAGAGAAGAGTGTGTAAAGTTTGAGAATAAATACAAAAGGTTGGGGTATATTTACTGAATTGAAACATTAAAAAGTCTAATTACTACTATAGTTTTTCAAAAAGACATAGTTACTAAAATTGCCCTTAACTAATTATTATTATCTCTCATCTGATTATAATAAATAGAAAATTGAATAAAACAAGCTCTACAAGGATATCCTAGGGTGGTGCATTAATCGAAAGTGATCCATCTGACGGATTTAATACTTAGATCTTAACGTGTCATCATTTTAGGCGTTAAAAGTTAAAACTTTGAGTGTGATGCTAATTTTGTAAAAAAATTGAATAAAACTAGCTCCACAAATTAATATTAAAGTGATTACTATTAAAATATTAAGTTAAAGTAACATTTTTTTTATGTCCACATGAATATCAAAAGTGATAACATATCATAATTCACGTGTCACATAATGGCTGATATCAAAATTTTATGACTTAATTAGAGATATAGGACCCTTAAAATATTATTTTTGCAAAATGGGCTTCTAGGAAAAATAATAAAAATTAGGCCTGCCCTTATAAAAATAGGGGGTCGATTGAAATGATGGTGGTGTACAAAATTTAAATAGTGATATAATGTTTACTTTTGACTTTTTGATTTTTTAAATAAAGTGAGAAAAAACTCCCACTAAATCATTCATTTAGAAACTCATTTCCCATCTCCTCCATTCTTCCAAAAAAATCTGGCCGGGAAAACAAGAACAAACCTAAGGGCGAGCGAGAGATCTAGGGTTTCCTTCGAGCGGGAGAGATCTAGGGTTTCCGTCGAAGGGCGAGCAAGATATCTAGGGTTTTGCTGTCAAGGTTGACACAAGGAGGGGCTACGCCACTAGTTTCTGGCACCGGCGCCGCTGTTTGATCGTTGTTCCGTCACCAACCCGCCTCTCTCTCACCGTTGTATGCTCCGTCGTTGTCGGGAACCAGATCTGTATTTTTGGGTAAGCTATTTCTACTAGATTTTTGGTATGCATTTGATTCGTTTTGGTAAGTAGTAGAGGGTATGTGTTTGATTTTGTGTGTGCAGTTTGGGTATGTATTATGAATGAGATTGATTACTTAACGTTTACATTTTTTGGGTATTTTTTTAAATTAAGTATATATGTGTGTGCATTTTGGGTATGCATTATTGAAGATAGACTTTTGTTGTTTGGGGTATGTATTTGTTATTGAAGATATGTTTTTTGGGTATTGATTATTGAGTATATGTGTGTGCAGTTTGAATATGCATTTTTGAGTATATGTGTGTGCAGTTTTGGGTATTGCTTATTGAGTGATTGATATGCATTTTTTTTGTATGCGTTTTTGGGTATTGCTTATTGAGTGATTGATATGCATTTTTTTTGTATGCATTTTTGGGTATTGCTTATTGAGTGATTGATATGCATTTTTTTGGTATTGCTTATTAAGTATATGTGTGTGCAGTTTGGGCATGCATTTTTGAGTATATGTGTGTGTAATTTTGAATATTGCTTATTGAGTGATTGATATGCATATTTTTGAAAATGCATTTTTTGGGTATGCATTTTTGGGTATTGCTTATTGAGTGATTGATATGCATTTTTTTTGTATTGTTTGTTGAGTATATATGTGTGCAGTTTGGGTATGCAGTTTTGGGTATTGCTTACCCAAAAACAAATGTTGCTGCTTACCCAGAAATACAACAGGGGCTGCTTCCAGATTCCGGTGAAGGGAAGAAGAAAGGACATGCGTTTGGAAGAATTTGAGCTATGGAAGATAAAGGACCTGCGTTTGAAGGAAAGAAGAAGAAGGGACATGCGTTTAGGAAAGAAAAAGATGCTGCATTTATTGAGCACAAATTCCAAGTAAAATGTCCATCAATATTATCACCAATCAAATCAATGACTACCACTTTTTGTATTTTTTCTGATTTCATCTACTATATAAAAGCCCATTATATAAATTACAAATTGGGAGGCCCTAACTTCCAACGTGTAAAAGGCCTACGATGTCAACTCTTCCAAATTTTATTCCGGTTAAAAATTGAATTATTTTTGAATAATAATTAATAGTGTATGCTACTTTTTTATAACTTTTAAAGCATGCATGTCATATTATTTTGGGTTAAGTTAATAGTTGTTATTATTTGAGCCTACAAATATAGATTAATTCTGAATTGTTTCTCATGAGCAAAAAATCCAATTAGGTGCTCCTTGAAGATTGGTTGTCTCCTTGATGCAAAAAATAAAGTTATCAATTTACATGATACCTGTGATATATCTCTTATACACACATATATACACTAAAGTCAGCAAACTTCAATTATATAAATTAGTTTGTAGATTAAATATTCCTTACAATAAAAAAATAGTTTAGATATTAATTATGATAATAGCATTGCATTAAATGCTCCAAAATCAAATATCAAATTTAAGGTGTTAAATAACCGATTATACAATGCAACGACTAACGAACTTTTAACTAATAAACGAACTAATTAATGTGTCACGTTTTTATTTTTTTATTGAATTTCACCGTTATAAGTTATAACGATTTTGAGTAAAGTTATTTATAATTCAATTTTATGTAAATTACCTATTTAAAACGTTGCCCGATATATTTAATTTGTGCAACAAGTTTTTTTTACATTCATCCCTTACAATAATTCATTAGAAAACTAACATATATTAACAAAATGATGCTATGCACATTTGCTATATAAATGGTCTTTGTAGTTAAGAACGTAGCAGTGGCATGCCAAGTAATTTGTCCAAAATTGAAGCCCAGTTCTAGACTAATCCATTCCCAAAGCCCCGCATATAAAAGCATCGCCCCCTTCCCAATTTTAGCCCATCTTCTGTTACGAGCTTCACCAGAAAAGCAGCTCTTAATTTTGGGGTTGCAGAGAAGGCGCAGAGAGAAATCGCCCCAAAATAAACAAAAGCAAAACCACAAAAAAAGAAGAAAAACATGGAGCTCTGTCTCCGATCTCTCGCGCAGCTCACGTTCATCAACTTATCTCTTCTCCTCCTGGTTTCTTCCGTTTTCGCCGGTCCCGGTGCCGGAACCATCCCCGTCGTCAACACCGCTTCCGGTCCTCTTCGCAACCTCTCCACAATCTCTTTCAATCAAGGATACGCTCCTCTTTTCGCTGACTTCAACATCCGACGATCGCGTGATGATCGAACCACCAGCCTCCTTCTCAATCGTTATGCTGGTAACTGAGATTCATATCCACCGCTTCAATTGATTTATTTCCCGATCAACTGATTATTGATGATTTGTTTTTTTTGGAAATTTTAGGTTCTGGATTTATCTCGTCTAAGTATTACGACTATGGATTCTTCAGCACTAAGATCAAGCTTCCCGGAGATTACACCGCCGGAGTCGTAGTTGCGTTCTACGTAAGCGAACCGAATCTCTTTCTTCGCTCTATATCTCATGTTTTTTAAAGTCCAAATATAGTTCCGGCACGGTTCCGATCGATGGAAACGAAAAAAACAAATTAAGTTACCAATCCCTATATCCTTCTGGAATCCGCTGTTTTGCATGAACCGCAAAACTGACGCTGTATGGCTGTTCTGCCAAATGATCTGTATCTTGGACTTCCATTCAAGCCTGTAACAAACTTCTCTTTCCTTTTTGTTGTTATCGAAACAAACCGTCTATTATGTATAAAAAAAACAATTCGTTGTTTTAAGTTATAACTCGGTATCGTAATTGCTATAAACTTATCATCATTATATATATCTGGTATATATCAGTATTCATTATCGTAATTACTAACTAAGTTGCGACTTAAAAACCGCTCACTCCATATGTTTATCTCAAGGCCAAGATCTACGGAGTATATGATTTGTAACTGAAATTTGTGTCAGTCGTCAATTATTATTTAGGAGTTCAAACCATTTCGATATTAATGCTGTGCTAGAACTCAATTTTTTTAAACAGAACTGCCGCATATTATTGGTTGATGTTGTTACTTTGTAGACTTCAAATGGAGACGTGTTTGAGAAGAGTCACGACGAGCTGGACATTGAGTTTTTGGGAAACTTGAAGGGGAAGCCATGGAGGTTTCAAACCAATGTGTACGGCAATGGCAGCACAAGCCGTGGGAGGGAGGAGAGGTACAAACTATGGTTTGATCCAACAAAGGACTTTCACCGTTATAGCATCCTATGGAATTCTCAAAGAATCATGTAAGTATTGAATTAATCAGTTAAATAAACCTACACGGTTCAATCCTTCTATACTATGCGTATATTTTTTAAGACAACTATTAAAAAATAATTTTGATCAACATGATTCCTTAATTTGCACCAAAATTGCATTTTTCATCTCTTCCCAAATTTGATAGCGTGTTGAAAAGTAAAACAATTTGATAGCGGTTGAAAAGTAATACGGCCTTACGCCGTATCCGCCTGAATATAGATTTTCCTTTTTCCCGGATGTAGAATAAATTGAACCAGAAATAGACAGAGTGATAGTGGGAAAAGTTCATGGTCAAGAATGGGAAAATATGTTTCTTACCTTAAGACATTGAATTTGGTACACCTCCACTAGCTAGACTGCTAAGAACGTTTTATTCTATCGTATGCCTCTTTCTCTCTCGTTAGCTTATTACCATTCTAATAACAATAATGTTTTTCTTATATTAGAATAATCATGACTTAATACCTCTAATACGCCTTTTTCATTTCAATTAATCACCTTCAAAATTAATTTTGACTAGGGACGTGTTTTTCTTAAAGAGAACTGAAGTCAATTAATCTTTCTAGAACTTGATTTTATTTTTTCTAATCTATAGGTTATTCACCTTTGGGGCTTTTCTTTTATCGTAAAAACATGAGTTAAAGTGTGTGTTCCGTATATATTATTTGCTAGTTTTTAGCAGACTATCAAATTATTTTTTTTATATTGTTTGAAAAATTAAATTATTGAAGAGTTAACTTTTGAGAGAGTTTTTTTCATAGTTTTGAGAATAACTTTTTAAAAAAGGTTTAAGAGTTTATCGAAATATTAATCAAGTTCACTAATTCTTTAGTACAATCTTCTATTTTTATGTTCTCTTTTTCAGTAAAGTACGTGAAGTTTACTTTTTAGATTTTTTACATTTTATAAAACTATTCAAAACTCAAAAAAAAAAAGAAAATATTGGTGTAGTAAAGTCTTTTTGTATCACAAATATAAAGTAGGTCCGTCCAATTTCACAATTTAAAATAAATTGGTGTGATAGAATCTTTTCAGAAATAAATTAGAAGGGACAATTTGTATCCATACGTATGTTTAATGTTACAATAATAATCCACGAACCCTTTTACTAACTAAAATATAAAGTTTTCCGAACAACATAAACTATATGAAAATTTCCTTCTGCTGAACATGCTCTTACTCCCTATATTTTGATTAATTAGCTGAATAGTGTACAATAACTAAAAGATAATCGAACAGGTCCATGCATGTAGCTAGGCGTGAATTGTAGAATGTTAGATATCGGAGCTTGTATACAGAACTAGGTTGATAATGGAAGTGGAACAATAATTAAAGATTTCGCCATGATGAACGGAAGCTTGATAACTATCTCTTTCACTTTACACTTTCTCATATATGAATGAACTTGTTACCATAGTTGTCCTACAGAGATTTTCCCATTTTGGCAACAAAAAATAGCACATGGTATCTAAATCGTCGAATAGCCGAGTTTTTGCTAGCTGGGCAACTATCCACTTTTAATCATCAAAAACAGAAATGTCCTTTTCAGTGAAAGTTGATGAGGCTCGTGGAGATACCTTCTGGTATCATTTCATTTTCTCGTATGTCCATCTTATATCGTTTTTGGTTCGTAGCCTAATCCTTGTTCGGTATACTAGCATATGATCTCTTTACTTCATGATTATGCATATATACCTAACTTTCTGGATTCTAAATCAGGATACCAAACAAACCAACTTTAACCATGCTGATTTTTTATGGTTCAATTATACCTTATGCAGATTTTATGTGGATGAGGTGCCCATCCGTGAAATAGTCCGAACCTCAGCCATGGGAGGCGACTACCCATCAAAGCCCATGTCCGTCTACGCCACCATCTGGGATGCTTCAAGCTGGGCTACATCCGGAGGTCGCTACAAAGTTCGGTACGAGCACGAGCCTTTCGTCTCCGACTTCACCGATTTCGTCCTCCAAGGCTGCTCGGTTGACCCTCTCGAGCAATCCCCAAGAAACTCCACCGTCAACTGCCAAGCCCAAAAGTCAAAGATCGAGTCAGCAGACTACTCGAAAATCACCCCAGCCGGACAAGTCGCCATGAAGTGGTTCAGGGAACGCTATATGTACTATTCATACTGCTATGACACGCTTCGATACCCTGTCCCACCACCTGAGTGCGTACTTATCCCAAGCGAGCAGACCCGGTTCAAGGAGAGCGGACACCTCAAGTTTGAAGCGATCCCGAGGCAGCAGCAGAGGCGGAGGAGGCGGGGTCGTGGGCGAAAAGCGAGGCCTGCAGCTCCGGTGGCTGTGGTGGAGGAAAAGCGTCTTCCTCCGGTGGCACCTACTAGGGCTGCTCCGCCAGAGGCTGAACGGCAGGCTGATATGTGAGGAGAGAAAGGGAGATGCTATGTGATTTTGGGGTGTAATATGATGTAAAACACCAAATTTTAGTGTTGGGAGAAGTTGGCATATTGTATGTAAATTGACTCTAGTACTCTTGGTATGTGAGTGGTAATCTTGGTTAGGGTGCTCGCTTAATTCCTTTCTTGGTAATTCGTATAAAATAAACTAGGTTTTGCATCAAATGATATATATTGAATAGATCTACATTGGCTCCATTCCTTATGATAGAATATGTAATTATATATATAGGTTACCACTTCCGCCTCTTCCGATCCATAAATTTTTTCCGCTTCCGCCTCTTTCTTGTCCTAGCCGCCGGCGGCGCCATCTTTCTACCGTCGTTGCGTGCCCTCCCGCCCCTTCCTCTTTGCATCACCATCAACTATTTCTACGGAGAACGAGCAAACATTTCATTCCGCTCTAAGAATTTTCAACATCAAGAACAATATTGCTCTTTTACTTGATCATGACACGACATATGTTTTCTGGGTTACTCTTTTTCAACGAGTTTTTCAAAAATAAATTCCATCTGATTGCCGGTGATTTTATGTATGTTTTTATCATTTTATGATGCTCATAGGTGTTTAACGGAGCAAAAGGCTTCATATCGTCAATCAACTTGTCTATTTTGTTTGTCCGGTATGGTCATGATCTCACCTGTTGAAAATGTTTGCATTATTGTGTGCAAAGATGCATGAATTCACTAAAGTCGGTCAGTCACATTTATATAGAGTAAACGATTAATTAAAAATTAAAAAAAAGTTGACATGAGATTGTTTGCTTGCTATAATGTCAACTGCTTCAAAATAATAAACTTGGGATCTCACAAACTATCCACTACAACATATTCAAATAATATCGCCAAATAATGTGGAATAGATAGAATGGTTGAAGTTGGTGAACCATCGTCAAGTTGGCAAGTAAAAGAAAAAGAGTTTAATTTGGGGTTTATGGTAATTGGGTGGGGAGGTGCTAACGACGAATGCGTCTGTTACTTCTCTGTAAATACCACTTTTAACTTTTTTTAGGGTCAAAATAAATCACTTTTCTAAGGCTCAGGTCTTTCTTATGTAAGGTAGACTATATGCAGTGCAAATGTGTTTGACAGAGCTTTGGCCATTTGCAAAACCAACCCCTCCTTTTAATAACTTTATTTGAAAATCATTCCAACACTTCCCGCCGTTTTCACGGGTTATTTACTATTTAGAATAAAATAAAGGAAACCGTTTATTTACTGAGCAATTTGGGCCGTTTATTTAGTTAATCGAATGGTTTTCAATCAACAACATCATTTAACGATTTATGTGAGGTACGGTAACAATTTTATAATTTTAAGAAGGTATATCGTTATAGTACACTTATTTTGTTGCTCTATTGATCATCTCCTAATTTGAGTTTAAAAATTCAACTCGCTAATCAATCTACATGTTAACCTCTAATTCAACTATACGAGTTGAATTAAAATGGGAAATCAGTAAACTTATGAAGTTGTAGAGATTGAAGGATAGAAGATGGGTGGGCGGGTAGGAGAGGGTTAAAGAAAACAGTTGTTCAATTTGATACTATCGCGTCTATATACTTTTTCTTTTTTTAAAAAAAGAACAATAAATGAGAATCAATTAGTAGGGAAAAAAGGAGTGACAACAAAACAAGCGACACTAGAGGTGTGCACATCGGGATGGAGATTTTTCAAAATTTATGGGGATTATTCGTTGTGGGAATAAATATTTTAACGCGACAGGGATGAGGTGAAAATTGATTCTTACTTGAGGATGAGACGGGATATAGAAAGGGATATTCTTCCCGTTCTTCTATTCGAACCGATTAGGCGTTGATATTGGAGGTGAAGAGTGACATTGGTTGAGCGCTTATTGAGGATGAGACAAACGCTTGAGGTTCATATCTTGTTGGCTGCACAGGGGTCGCAGTTGGATGGTGTCTAAATGAGAGAGAACAACGAAGCTCCTACTGAGTGAAAACAGAGAAGGGGAAGAAGTGGATGGGTCGACGGCTTGCTTGCGTCGGCCTGCCTGTGGAGGTGGCGCCCACGGCGGACAATGACTCCGGTTTCCCACTCGAGCCCTACGTGCGGTTGTTGTTCCTGTTCCATGACTACGGCGCTTGGCCATTGGAGGGAGCGGTTGACAGATAAACAGAAAGGCGTTGGCTATATCAATGTCATGTTTCAGTGCCTTGTTGAGTGCTCTAGTCAAGCGTAAGCATTTCTCCCTCGTTATCACTTTTTACAAGACGTTGGCTTTTCAAGTGTTCTTGGGCTGAGATCAAATCCCATCATCCTACATATTTTGCTGAACTCCGATGGTAGCATGAAATTAGGGAGTGCTTCATTTTCATTTCCTGGCCAAAATTTAAAGAATGGCTATCACCGGATATTTTTACTTTTACTGGATTGGTCAAAGAATTATGTATGGAGCTGGAAATTGTTGAAGCTTTTGCTTTGTTTTCGAAGATGATTCGGTTGGGCTACACTCCTGATACTGTTACTTACATCACTATTATCCATGGTTGATGTAAAATCAGAGCTTGAAAACAGCCTATGGGATATGCCCATGGTTCATAATTGTTAAATTAACCAAGCTTTTTCTAGCAGCAGTTTCCTTGTGACAACAACAGTTTCCTTGTATAAAAGTGTTATATTGCAATGCTTTGAATATGCTTTGTATGCTCTGGTGTGAGTTTTCTTGTATAAATTTCATACCAGAAAACTCATTCCATAATTTTCATACTAGTATGAAATTATGGTTTGAAAATTTTTGTATGAAATTCATAACAAAAAATAAAATAAAAATAAATAAAATAAATGAAAAACAAAACAAAACAAAACAAAATAAAAATAAAAGTCAAAATTCATTTTACGTAACAAAATTGGCCAAATTCATGCATGTTTTTTTAAATAGAGGTGTTAATTACTTTTACCTAATGAAAGTGGTAAAAATTAAAGGTACACTTATCAAAAGGAAATAGAAAAGGTCCTATTTAACCAAATTCTTTCAAGATAAATTGTTAATTGTTATCCTTAATAAAGTTGAAAATGATTTCTTTTCTTCTATCATTGTAGTAATTATCCTTCAATAAATTCAAATGTAGTGTTTATTTCATGAAACTAATTTTAACAAAATTAGTTAAAATTATACACATTATAGATTTTTGAGAATTTCTTCTTGATGTCCACAAGGTGTTATCCTTACCTCTTGATCACCATAAGTTTTAAAGTTTTTTCATGGTACCCTCGAGGTTAAATGTTTTTTCTTTCCATACCCATTATAAACATTTTGTTAATAAAACTAAAATTTTATTAAAAAAAAAGTTTTAAAAAAGAAATTCAAAATTTTAACTTATTTTTGAAACAATGAAAAAATACGCAAAATTACGATTATAAAAGGTTAGTAAATTATATACAATTTTTGTAATCATGAACTAAAGGTAGTAAACTCTATACATTGTATGATTGTAGGAATGGGGTTGGAGTAAGGAATCGGAATGGAAAAAGGAATTGGAATAAGCCATTCCTGATACTTGGTGTTTGGTATGATGTTGGAATGAAAATTTTTTAACACGTGTTTTTTATTTTATATGAGTCAACGAGAAATCGTATCATATTTGGTGATATATGTGTGAATGTTTATCATGTAAATATATGCTATTTTTAAACTTCATTTAAAAAAAATGAAGACTAACGAATAACTTAAAGATTAAACACTAAACAATCGTCAACCCAAATAAACATGTATATATTTCTTCCATCAAATATATTTTTTCTAATTGAACAAATTATATTATTTCGAGCATTTTCCGGTTACATTACATCTCGAATGAAATATTCGTATTATATAATTTAAATTAATTGATGGACAATAAATTTATTAAAAAAAATTATTTTTATTTTTTGAAATTAAATAAACAAGTATATAAATGTAATTTTAAATTAAAAATGAGTTATATTGGAATGGGATACCCACCTTTAATTTATGGCATCAACTTCTTTTCTAGAGTTGGAATGAGTCATTTCATGGAATCATTCTAATTCCAACTCCAAGTCTTACCAAACACGAGGTATTGGTACGACTCATTCCGATTCCGATTAGTGATTCCATTGGAATTGTACCAAACGAGCCCTTTGTACTTTAGGATAACACCCTCGTAGAATTTGTGAATACGTCGTAAACGTCAAATCACAATGATCAAATGTATTACACACTACATTTTTTTATGTGTCTTATATCTCATGTACGTGTTTTGGTGTGCAACTTAAACCCTAAACTATAAATGAAAATTATTGTAAAATTTATCTTGAGATTATAATCTAAATGTTAATAAGTTATAATTATTTTACTTATACGACCGAAACCTAATATATATATATATATATATATATATATATATATATATATATATATATATATATATATATATATATATATATATATATATATATATATATATATATATATATATATAGGGTGCGGTTCCCATGAGAACACTCTTATTGTATATCATGAGAACAATCACAAACCGTCGGATGGTAAGTATTAAGGGTCGAGATTTATGGTAGATATCATAATTAATAATAACTACGAATAATAATAACTACGAATAATAATAACTACGAATAATCCATTCAACCAACAATAACTACGAATAATACATTAAACGATTTGACACCTTCGTAACAAAACTAATAATAATAACTAGGAATAATATATTAAACAATAAGGCTTGTTCTCATATGATCTATATATATATATATATAGATATATATATATATATATATAGATAGATATATAGATAGATAGATAGATAGATAGATAGATAGATAGATATAGATAGATAGATCCTGACTCATATGTAAACAACTCTTACCATGTAAACATGAGAACAAATTACAGAATATATACTATACCGCCGAATATATGTGACTATACCGCCGAATATTTCTTCCACTAATCACACGGTTTTTTTTCCTTTAAACTCACCTAATATCAGTCATCTATTTAAAGATCTAACGAATACAATTCGTTCTCATTTTACATGTAAGAGCTGTTTACATGGGAGCCAATGTATATATACACAATAAACCTATACTTTGACCAAATCTCTTTTTCACATTTATTATCCAATTTAATATTTATGTCAAACTCTTGAAAGTTAAACAAGGATGAGATTACGGGAAACCCATCAAATTTTAAATTGGAAAAAATTAACCGTGGAGGGGATTCCCATATGGGGACGGAAATCCAACGAGGATGAGGATACTTTTCAATACCTGAATGGGGATGGGCATGAATAAGGTACTCCCCACCCATACCCGACCCATTAACACCCCTAAACGACACCCTACAAAAACTAAACAATACATTTATCACTTTAGTCCCGAAAATGATAGCCGACAATAACAAGACACTATATAATGTATATAGCTTGTCCTCTATAACCTACAAAATAATCGCTAAGATCCTTACATCAAGACTAAAAAAAGTTATTCCAAACTCGATACACCCACTTCACGGGACATTTTTTTTAATAGGTCTATCCAAGATATGTTTTAACTGCATGTGAAAACGACTTCAAGGGAAAAAAATTCACGAAGGCTACATTGTCGTGAATTTAAACTATAAACGTGTTTTTATATGTTCTCGTTAAATTTGTTCGTAATAGAATTTGAGATGAGTCTAAAGTTTAATCGAACTTATTATCTTTATACTCGGATAATTTAGAAAGTTAACAAGTTTGGATTAAACTTTTGTATGCTCATTTTCAACTCGTCTATAATCGGCTCACTTAGAAAGTGAACCGCTTGAGCCAAACATTTCTCCTCCCATGCTCGAGAATTCTTATCGTATAACAACCATACTAAAGATTGACTCATTGGGTCCTATTTAGTGTTGTTTTATGTAAAGATTGACCCATCGGATCCTCTTTAATGATGGTTGTTTTTTGAGTAAAATGAGCTAAACTTTGATATGTTTATGTTCAACTCGTTTATAATTTGGAAAAGATTTTAAACCAAAAAATAAAATAAAACTTGGAGGAAGAAGGAAAGTTTAAAATTTAGGTCTGATAAGTCTAAACATGATTCTTAATATACTTAATAAGAGTAACGGATAAAAAAATGTATTGCAATATTAATTTATGTTACATGACAAATTAGAGAAATGTTAACAAAAACTATATTGGCCTCTAAAATGTTATAAAAATGAGTAGTAAATGATTTTTGTAGGTAGGATAATCAATCAAACGACATTACATTGTCATAGTAAAAAGGCCAATCAACAGTATTGTTACGTAGAATTAAGAGAAAGAACAGAATTCAACAAACAAGACAGATAACACACGCAGATTTATAGTGGTTCATCCAATAATGATTACTTCTAATTTTCAGAGAGATTTTATTGAGGAGTTTCAGAATACAAATGAATAGATAATTTGAGACAAAGGGATAGCTACAATACATAGAGTAACGAAACCCTATGTTATACTTGGACGTTAAATATAAGACTGGGTCAAATAGTAAAGGCTCAAACAGATGACAAGCACAATTCAAGGCATATCAACAAATCTTCACATTGGCTTGACCCTCACAGATTTACCAAATGCATTAGTTAATGCCCAAATTAACTCCTCTCTATCCAGATGTGCCTTTTGGGAACTCAACAACTTATGACATTTAGCAAGTCCAAACAATGTTGGAACTTGATGTGAGGTACCAACTTGGTGAACATATCAGCATGATTATCAGTAGTACCTACTTTCTTTACCATGTTCCTCTTCTCATTTCTCAAGAAATGATACATGCTATCAATATGCCTAGTTCTCTTATCATGAACCTGATTCTTGGTAAAACAAATTATACTCAAACTAGCACAATATACAATAGCCTGATCGTGATGTATACCTATATCACTAACAATTCCCTCCAACCAAATTCCATCTTTAGTTGCTTTTGTCAATGCCATGAACTCCACCTTTGTAGTATACAAAGCAATTGTGGGTTTTAAGGTTGTCTTCCAACTCACAGCAGAACCCCTAAGAGTGAAAAAATAACCGGTTATAAATCTTCTAGTATCAACATCTCCTGCATAATCAGATCAGAGTACCTTGTGACCAAACACCATGTATCATTCCCAAAATGAGCCAAATGTCAGATGTACCTCTAAGGTACCGAAATATCCTCTTCATAGCTTGTTAATGTTATTTTCTTAGTTGCCCGATGAACCTACTGACGACACTAATAACTTGTGACAATCTGGCCTTGTGCATACCATAGCATACATCAAACTCTCTACTACACTAGCATAAGAGACGCGCGACATATACTCCTTCTCATCATCCGATTGAGGTGAAAACATAGTAGTATGATGTATGTTAGCAGCACTAGGTGTATCAATAGGTTTGGCCGATGGCATTCCGAACCTTGACAACAGCTTTTCAATGTGGTATTTTTGTGATAAGAAAAACTTCTTATGATCCCTATTTCTAAGAATCTCCATTCCTAGAATTTTTGAGTTGCCCCTAGATCATTCATCTCAAACTCAACACTTAGGAGATCCTTCAGCTTTTGAATGCCATACTTATTATTTGCATCTATTAGCATATCATCTACATACAAGATCAAATAGATGAGAGAATCATCCTTCAACTTGTTGTAGTATGGATAGTTGATGAAATCACTATCATATCTAGGTAGTTTTTGCATATTACTAGAGTCCTTTGGTTGTTTTGTATCGCTATTATGTACATCCAGCTGAAGAAGTCAAAATTAAAGATATCCAAAGAGTTAGCAACACTTGGAAGAGAAAGAAGATCAAAGAAGACAACCAAGACGGCTTTCTGTCGCTCAGCCGCCCCCGTGGCCATGTGTCACCACCCCCACGGTGACTGACACTTCCAACGCCCCACCCTGTGTGTCGCCGGCGCCTAAAAGCAAGGTTGTCACCGTCCCCGCTGCACACTTGACCTATAAGGGCCTTAGTCTTTGGATCCTAGGAGCCTTGCTGAGCCTTAGGTGAGTTAGCTTTGACACTGTTAGCCGCCCCAACGGACCCTGCCAGCCGCACCTGCGCCCCAGGTGAGCCGCCCCTGCGCATGGTTGATCCGCCCCTGCTATTTTGTGCGGCTGCAGCCACTTTTGTTGACCTCTTGACTTGCTTTTGGGTTGGATTCTCTTATAAGCTTTCCCTTACCTTCAGATGGAGGGTTTCTTCATCTCTTCAGCCTCTCTCTTTCTCCTCACATCCTTCTTCTTCTTCTTCTTCTTCTTCTCCTCCTCCTCCTCCTTTGATCCTCTTTGATCTTCTTTTACTCGTTTGAGTGATTTCTTGAGAGTTGGAGTGTATTCTTGGCTTTGGATGCTCTTGGAGTTGTTGCTGAGAGTTGTTGCTGCTGTGTTGAGGCTGAGAGTGGTGTTGCTGCTCCTTAGTTGTAGCCTAGGGTGGAGTGGTAAGTCCTTTCTCTTCTTCTCTCTTCTTTCCTTCTCCTTGCTTCTTTCTTCTTCTTTCTAGCCTAGGATCACAAGTTGGACTTGTGATTTGATCCTTCCTGGATGTTGTGATGATCATATGTGTGTATATTATGCATATGTGTTGCTGTGATGTGTTGAAGACGTGAAGAGAATCAAGAAAGGAGTCGAAGAGAAGTCGGGACCAACTCTCTACACAGTTGGCCGCCCCTGCGTCTGATCTGAGCCGCACCTACGCCTAGTGTGGAGCCGCCCTTGCGCCTCTGGTGAGCCGCCTCAGCGTCTCACTGGTATGGCTGGTGTGTTCTTGCTTCTGTTGGTACATACCTTGTTGGTATGTCTTCCTCCCTTCCTTTCCTTTTACCTTGGCTTAGTTGATAGCTAGGTCAGGGTGGTTAGGATGAGTTGTATGTTAAAGATGTGCCTTAGGCACTTGTGTTGATGTTGAGAGTATGCTATAGGCCTATGTGATCTTGTGTTGATCTTTAGGTTGTAGGTTGGTTCTGGTTATGGAGATGAGTCTCCTAACCCTTTCAGGTTGTGATGTGGTGTGCCTTGCTCTTGCATGCGTTGGTTTCTTCCTCGAGGGGAAGTTATGACGTGGTAGAGGATACGAGTGTATCAGGTAAGTCCATAGGACTTACTTAGCGTACGGTTGTGGATTGTATGATGGTGATGGTTGTGTGTGTTCATATGTTTGTACATTTATAACTTAAACCGGACTAGGACGACCATTCATTATATTTATTTGGCCCAAGTGTATTATAACGGGTGGTAACCACCGGTCTCCGCATGCGGGTTAGGAGGAGGTGCCCTGAAGATGATCTCACAAGAGGGGACGAGTGACGGTCACCCCATGCAAAACTCTTGTGTTACGTTGGATGGGGCGAGGTTCTGGAGGCTCCTCGTGTTACAAAAGAAGTTGAATTAGTAATGGTATAACGAAATTAAAGATAATAATTGAATGTGTGTGGCATTGCATGTATGAGATGTTGTGGTGTGTTTGTGCTATTACTATCATGCTTATCTATTGTTGTAGCTAACGGTGTATACCGTGTTGTAGATGATCTGCAGATTAGGAAGACTGCAGAGTGAGCCATATGGTGTGATCAGCCGAGGACTTCTGTACATTAGGCTGCGTGGGTTGGGGATCTTTTGTATCAGTTGATGTGGTTGTTATGGTTTTGTACTCGGCTTTGTCTTTGTAAACTCTTTTGATGTATTATACAGCTTTTATGTATTTGTTTTACTCTACTTGTGCCTTGTTGTAAGATCCAATGAACTTGTTGTCAGGCTAGGGTCAGGATCCATTTTGAGATCCTAGCCCAATGTAGCATTCTGAGTCCCGCGAATTCGGGGTGTTATAGAGTTGGTATCAGAGCCTTAGGTTGACAACAATGGCACTTGCTATCTGCAATAAAGGTAGAGTGGATAAATAAATAGAACCCACATGGGTCTGACGTTTTAAAGAGTTTTGGTTTTAAAGCGAGTACAGATGTTTTGGGATAGTGTGTACAGAAGTCGTCACCCATCTGAGGATCTCGACAGTATAGATATATATATATATATATATATATATATATATATATATCTATATATATACATATATATAGATACCTTTTATATGATGATATGTGTGCTTGTAATATTAAGTATTGTGTATATATATATATATCTATACATATGGCCTATATAGAGCCTTATACGTTAGGTGTGCATACCCCGTAGATGGCTCGGACTAGAGCTACTGCTGCAGGCAGAGGTAGAGGTAGACCACCTCTTCCTCCAGGAGAGATGAGACAGGGACCAGCTCCCGCTGCAGATCCACCAGTGGTGGAGGAGGCTCATGAGGAGGTTGCTGAGAGCTTTGTTCCAGCTACGAGGAGTGGTGGGTCCAGGAGATAGCAGACCCATCCAGGCCAGTCTGATAGTTCAGTCCGTGTCTCCATGGGCGAATATGAGTTCAGAGAGTATCTCAGGCAGTTTGAGGAGGCCATCAGAGCGGGTCGACGAGCCCCAAACTCACCAGGGTAGGAGGGATTATCTGAGGAGTCCCATGGAGCTACGCAGGTACCAGCTGCACCAGTTCGTGTAGCTGAGCCAGCTCGAGTTGGGGAGGAGACTAGAGGGCCTTGACCAGATACCTGGTTGAAGGCATTCCACCAGCAGGGAGTACCACACTTCTCTGGGGAGATCGGCCTAGAGACTGAGGTGTGGATTGGGCATGTAGACTCAGCTTTAGAGTCTATTCGTTTGTAACACCCCAAATTCGCGGGACTCAAGATGCTACGGTTGAGACCTTACAATGAGTCTTGACCCTTAGCTTGACAACAATTTCACCGGACCTTGCAACAAGGCACAAATAAAGGCCAAAACCGAAATACATTTTTATGCAATGAAAAGAAAAACCCAAAATAATACAACAAAGGACCTCAGCCGAAAATACAACCCCAAAGACTAAACGCCATACAACATACAAAATACACTAATACTCAAACTCGACTCTACCCAAAACCCAATCCTAAAATGTGCGGACCCTGGCTGCCCACTCATCCGGATCTCTCGGTCGCATTCCTAACTTGCAAGCCAATCTACAATAATCGGTATAAAACCGTTAGCTAATATTCGAGGCATTAGAATCAAGGTGAAAGGAACAAACACAAGTCAATCATCATAAACACCCAATATACTCCAAAGCACACAAGTCCGGTTTATTATCTTATTATTATTAAGTCATATCCCGTTCTAATTCAACTTAGGTTGTGACACGAGAATCACCGAAACTCGCCTCGGTCCCTACTTAACGGCGTGGAATGGTACTGATGCATCTGACCGTCTACCAGTACGGGATAGTCGCCGAGAACCTCCAAGCTCTCGCGGGAGCCAGGCAAGTTGTCACCGCCCGTTATCATACACTTGGGCCAAAATAATATAAAGGTCGGTAATCCTATTTCCGGTTTAGTTGTTATAAACAATAAACAATAAACACACACACCACCAAACACACATCAATGCTAATACAAGGAATACGAGCTAAGTAAGTCCGAAGACTTAACTCGTCCCAAAGATAATCCCGCTAATCACCGCTCTTAAATCCCGTAGGAAAGCACTCAACGCCTGGTCAAAACAAGGCACACATCAAAATCTCTCTCACATTCTAGAAGTCCTTAGACTTCTAGTCCCAATGATCTCAAAAGATCATAAACCATAATCATGCTAGGACAACAAACTCCTAGTCCTAACGATCTCACAAGGTCATAACCATGCTAGGACAACATACACTTAAAGCCATAAACAACCTCACAAGATAATATCAACTCCTCAAGCCTTACAACATTTCACAATCCACAAATTCACCTAAGGTCCACAACCACTACTTGGTATTCTCTCTAGGTTATGCTAGATCCTTCCTAACATGATACTATTACTAAACATAACTAAACGAGGGAGATGGTACTCACACGAGGTCAAAAAAGGAAAACGATCAACGGATGTCGAGTATGGATGGGCCTTCTATGGGCGCTCCCAAACCTAAAACAAAACTAATTAAATTTATCTCATACGCTAAAATTGAACGGAATATATAATATGTATAAGACTAAGGAAAACTCGGTTTTCAAAGCCAATGTTAATACTCGTTAAACCCATTTTCGGACAATTATCCAATAAAGAAATTTGGTCAAACTCCGCAATTAAATCTTTGGGGTCATAGCTCGAAATTAAATCAACAAGGCATAAGATGTAGTATACACAAAGATTAGAATATCCCCATAAATCCAAGGTTATAAACTACTAACTTATTTTCAAACCCGCAATCCAAACTCCGGGCCGTAAATACGGAACTCAAGAACTTAAACAATATCCCGAAAATAAATTTTGGGTCAAAACATAAAATATATATTCCAACAGGGGCATAAATTTAAATTCCCGAAACTTGGGCCATCTTCTATAATTAATTTCTGCAGGTGCAACTTTCAAAGATGGGTCAAAACTGCAAATATGAAATATGGGTACTTTTCAGCAATTATACCAAAAGAGGGGGTGGCCCGCTTTTAAAATAAACAAGCAGGGACACAAGGTTTCGCATCCTTGAAGGCGGCAGGGAAGCAATGGTGTTGGCCTGCTTGGCCTTCGGTGGCTCCGATAGGGCAAGGCGAGCCATCGGGGTTGTACTGGCGGCGGCTTTCTTCTCCGGTGGTAGCACAAAGGGCGGGGACACAGTGGATAAGAAGACAACCTGCAACGAGTTACAAGTAGTGGGTTCCGGCGCTACAGGAGCTTCGAGCAGGGAGGAGAGGCCAAGGCGGAGGTAGGAGCGGCGACCAGTGGTAGAACACATAGAGGGAGGCGCAGCAGTGTCGGCGGCACAAAGGCGGTCAAACTCCGACTGCAACGGCCCTTCTCGCGACGAAAGAAAACAAAGGAGGGGAGAAAAAGGAAGTCGGTGGGAGCTTTGCTCGCTGGCGGCTCTGGTTGCTCGGGGCAGCGACGTGGAGGTGGCTTCCCTTTGTCCCGGCGGTTTCAAGGTGGTGCAGCGGTGCAAGCTGGCGGCCTACAGTGACTGGGTTGTAGCTGTGGCGGCGGCACGGAATGTTCCCCCCTTGGTGTCGGGCTCGAGGCGGTGGCGTCCAAAGAGGAACGGTGGCGGCTTTCCAGAGGGGAGGGCGGAGCCGCGATGTAGGCTGGCGGCGAGGAGCTTTCCTGGACGTTTGGGAGAAGAAAGAACCAGGGGAGGGAGACGCTGGAAACAGAAGGAAAGAGAAAGGAAGGTGAGAGTGTGACTAGGGTTACGTTTAATTCCCTAGCAGCCTCTCTTTGATGGGCCCAGCGGGCCTATCCTGATGAGCCCAAAGTTGGCCTGTCTTGATGGGCCTGCTGGTTTTTCATATTAACGAAATTTACGATACTAGTATCGCCTAAAAGGTCAACCCGGTCGGATTACTGTTTGACTCGAAATCTATCTAAAAATAAATTTACTTGTCCGACTTTCCACAATAATTAAATATTGAAAATATAAACAAAATATATACTTGAAAAAAAAAATATAGTTTGAAATACAAAACCATCCTCGTAATTTATTTTACGATATAATATAATAATTTAAACACGGGTAATAAAATATATCGATAAAAGCCGGAAAGATAAATATGCAAACACGCGAAAAATTTGAGGCATTACATAAGATCCCCCTAAAAACAAGTTTCGTCCCGAAACTTGCTATGCGTCAAACTTCTCGGTCCCTAAGGCCGAGGTATGAACTCTCAAACTAAGAAGGTTTAAACCTTCAAATCTATACACAAAACCTACTCAACTACCACCGCATTATATATCTGGTTATATAACACGTTCCCGCACGGGGCACAAATAGCATATAACATCACATATATATACACAACTCAACTAAGAGAAGAACTA
This sequence comes from Fagopyrum homotropicum, assembly GCA_033239125.1. Lineage (NCBI taxonomy): Eukaryota > Viridiplantae > Streptophyta > Magnoliopsida > Caryophyllales > Polygonaceae > Fagopyrum > Fagopyrum homotropicum. The sequence goes on from BSWB01000002.1 coordinate 138,011,145, forward strand.
GGTCTAACCCGTCGATTCTATCGATGCCACTAGATCCACGTAAAACTCAACTAAAGATACTATTCTCCGTCTTCCCATTAGCCTCATCGGTTCCTTGTCTACCACTAAATCATCATGAATTACAACATGTCTCTAGTCATGTATGTACTCTCTCGATTGATACACATGAAACCTTGGGTGAGCACCCACTACTCTTGGCGGCTACGCCAACGGGTAAACTACTTTCCTTACTAACATTATGATCTTCACAAAGCTCCGATATATCGGAAACTCAACTTTCTTCTCGGGTCCTTCTCGAAGCAGCATAACCACTATCCTTCTTGTTGATTGTCTCCAACAAGGAAGATCAAATCTCCCCTTTTCACAGTTGACTCTAGTCCTTGTCAACCCAACTTTAATGTTACGTTTCTTGAACTTTTGAAGTAAGTTCTAAGTAATGCAGGAAATACTTTATTTCACAGGGCTTCTACTAACGAGACACATACGCTATTACTTTTACATCATTCTTCAATACTCAGTCAAGACTTTGTTTTTGAGAATCACTTGTACACTTCAAACCCATCATACCTCGAGACAATTTCAAAACTGTTACACCAATGAATCTCCTCTTAACTCTCAACAACTCCATTGTCAATTTTCGTCCTACTCAAACTTATTTGTCTTCTGAAGTAGGTTAGTCATAGATGGTGTAACTTTGGAGAGTATCTCCACAAATCCGGTAACGACTAGCATGACTAAGAAAACTTGTAACTTCTTTCATGTCATTCGGGGCTTGCCATCCCGAGACAACTTGTCATAAAACTTCTCTCTTCTTCGAGAGTCGACCAAAATATCCGGGGCATTGGTAAGCCCATATGGAATCTCTATAACTCGTAGTGATTATAGTTCGTCTGGAATGCCGTACTTGCAATATCTCAATCTCGAATTCTTAGTTTGTGACCACCATACTTTAAATCATTCTCATAAGAGACTACCAACCCTTGTAACCGATCAAGTAGATCATCCATTCGGTGTATGGAATACTTGTCCTTCGACTCACGGTAATCAATGTTCAATTTGGAGAGAATTGTCTGTCTTTTTCACAACAATTATGGTGTTTTCATAATAACTTCGAATCAAGAGTTGAAGATATGTTTCAAGATAAACATCAAATCAAGATTTTAAGATATCTTCTGGTGTTCTCTATGGCAGTGCATTGGTTCTAATGAACCTTTATCAAGCATTCCATGCAATTGCTCCTTTGATTGCATCCCCAATTCGAGTATCCTTACGGGTATCATTTCTTGATGTCTTTTTTACACTGCTTTAGAAATGGGAGTTGAGCCCAAATCAATCTTAGCGGTAAATTTCACATTCCGATGCATTGGAATCCGTTCTATCCCGGGTTCCATATTTTCTCTACCCATCTCATATCGTAATGACCGACACAACCTATTCTTAACGCTTGACAAGTGGTCCACCCCGGCCGGTTGGGGTGACGTCCTTCAACACGTGTATTGTTCCTTCTATAGCTACAATGTTGATCATCTTCTTTCAAAGACCCTTCATCTCCTGAACTCGAGGGACTTGCTCGAGTCTTCTGACTCTTGAAGCCTTGGTTAAGCAATATTTCAACTTAATTCCCCTTTTCACTTTGAAGGAATGACGATAATAATATTTCTTGATCTCACACATATGTTCAGTCACGAAAGTCCTAACTACAAGACTTAACCATGCCTTATAACAAATTGATCTTATCTTCTTCGCTTCTCCAACATCCCAACATATGGGAGGAGCTCTTTGTATTCCACATTAGCTTTCACCATAATCATCCTTCCATCAAGTAGGCATATAAACTTATACTTCATTTTCTTATGTAACATCAAACCGACCGTAGAGACCCTAATCGCAATCTTTCATGTACTTCTTGTACATCTTATATAACGACCACAACCTTCTAAAGTTCGGTCTTCTCTTACTCTTGTTGGTCACCTTATACATTTCTTGGTATCCATGAACAACTTAAAAACCGTACCAGTATGCCTTTAGGCGAAACTTCTCAACCACAATCACAGAAAGATCCACTCATTATTCCTCCAACCACTAACATCATAACTCTAAGCTTGTCGCATTGCCCTAATCCCGATTCCTCGTTTCACGTCATAGCCACCATGGCTTCACCATGGGAGTCACAAAACCTTGACTTAGCTTGGCTCATAAAAACATGACATCCATTACCTTAGAACAAACATAACACACCTCCCCATATATATTCCCCCTTTACGCACAATAGTCATAGAAGACTCACATTTCTCTTTGTTCTTCCAATTCCTTTTACTCTAATCCGTGTCATTTCTCCATATGACAATCCCATGACTTACGAAGGTCGCACCATATCGTTACAATCCCTCCCAACAAGGTACGTTACCATCACTTGTTGGAATCGGTAAATTGCTACTTGATTAAGACGTTTATGCTTCCGTTAATACACCTCCTTATTATTGATATTCAACCATCACGAATGTTCCAAGTTCTTGTTACCCCTCTTCATGATCTCATCTCCTGGGTTACTCTCCCCACCTACATACACATCAATAGACAACCCACACCTATGCGTTCTCATTTGTCACCGATTAACTTTTATCCGACCTTCTCTGAAGTTAATGACTTACCATTCTACAACACTTTCCATGTTACCACTCTTATGAAGGCTACCCTCCTCGGGGTACTCTACCTTAATTTCCATTAGCTCATTTTACATCCATGCTTCCTTCCTCTTCTGTAAGATAATTATACCTTCTCGACCCTGTTGTGACATATGACTCACTTTCATCGGCTTAACCAATCTTCCATGATGTTCTATAAGTGTACCTTCTCAAATATCATGTCCTTAGTTAGTATCCACTCACGTCTCTCTTAGTTGGTATCTTAAGTCTTTTGATCAAAGCTCCTTGTTTCATCTTTCACCTTCTTGAGATCATCATCTATACATACTTCATCCTCCTCGGCGTTGCTTAGCCTTATCATCAAAACAAAAACCGGTCAACTCCACGTGAATTCCCCCATGCCCTTCTTCTCATAACTCTAGTAATATTGACGCTTCACTTATCGGTACCTTATAAGCTTAACTTACGGTATCTTCATCTTTCGCAAATGGTCCGTTCACTCTTGTTCATCTTGACTCCAATGCTTAGGAGCTTCTAAGGAAAGTTTCACGTCTTGAAGGAATACCACCTTTAACCTTGCTAGAGTGTATCCATCTCCTTCTCGATTCGTATCTTTAGTTGTCCATGCGTACTTAAGTTCGTTTTCACTATTGGTCCCGTTGTCGTTCAATCATGGCTTCTTGGAACCACTTCCACACATAAATGTTACTCCTCTTTCTTGTATTGTCTCCATATCGCTTTCTCTTTAGTTGTCTCGAGTTTTCCTTTCACTTGTTCGTCCTTCGTTTATGTCATCTCTAATCCTCCTCTTCGACATCCTTTTAAAGGAATCCGAGAACGCCATGGTGGCTATTAACACGAATGCTCAACTCAATATTTGAGTGTACTCCTCCACGTATGAACGCTATCCTAAGCCAACCACATCGTCTTTAAAGGTGATGATACTATACTTATCATCTTTTCTATTAGGTCCCGTAACTTCATATGCTACTACTATATATAATAAGAATACGTATACATAACTATATAAATCCTACGTCCATATCACTACCAATATAATACATCCAACATTTCATACACAATATAAGGTCCCAAAACATATAGCTGTCCACATATATAACTATACACATATATCCAGTTCATCATGCAACATACAATCACAAAGATACACATCAATTCTATCATGCATAACTACAAAACTCATATAATATACATATCTACATATATACATATATATCAAGTCCAATAAACTAAGCTGCCGAGATCCGCGGAAGGAGTGGTGGTCCGTACATTCTACCCCGACACATGCATGTGATTTTGAAAACGAAAAGTCAAAACCCGTGTGGGTTCTGTATATTCCTCATTCGGCTTTTAGAAGATTGCGAGTGTCATTGTTGTCAACCTAGGGCTTTGATACCACTTTTGTAACACCCCAAATCCGCGGGACTCAGGATGCTATGGGTTGGGACCTCACAATGAGTCCTGACCCTTAGCTTGACAACAATTTCACCGGATCTTGCAACAAGGCACAAATAAAGGCCAAAACCGAAATACATTTTTATGCAATGAAAAGAAAAACCCGAAATAATACAACAAAGGACCTCAACCGAAAATACAACCCCAAAGACTAAACGCCACACAACATACAAAATACACTAATACTCAAACTCGACTCCACCCAAAACCCAATCCTAAAATGTGCGGACCCCGGCTGCCCACTCTTCCGGATCTCTCGGTCGCATTCCTAACCTGTAAGGTAATCTACAACAATCGGTATAAAACCGTTAGCTAATATTTGAGGCATTAGAATCAAGGTGAAAGGCACAAACACAAGTCAATCATCATAAACACCCAATACCCTCCAAAGCACACAAGTCCGGTTTATTATCTTATTATTATTAAGTCATATCCCGTTCTAATTCAACTTAGGTTGTGACACGAGAATCACCGAAACTCGCCTCGGTCCCTACTTACCGGCATGGAATGTACTGATGCATCTGACCGTCTACCATCACGGGATAGTCAGCGAGAACCTCCTAGCTCTCCCGGGAGTCAGGCAAGTTGTCACCGCCCGTTATCATACATTTGGGCCAAAATAATATAAAGGTCGGTAATCCTATTTCCGGTTTAGTTGTTATAAACAATAAACAATAAACACACACCACCAAACACACATCAATGCTAATACAAGGAATACGAGCTAAGTAAGTCCGAAGACTTACCTCGTCCCAAAGATAATCCCGCTAATCACCGCTCTTAACTTCCCGTAGGAAGACTCTCAACGCCTGGTCAAAACAAGGCACACATCAAAATCTCTCTCACATTCTAGAAGTCCTTAGACTTCTAGTCCCAATGATCTCAAAAGATCATAAACCATAATCATGCTAGGACAACAAACTCCTAGTCCTAACGATCTCACAAGGTCATAACCATGCTAGGACAACATACACTTAAAGCCATAAACAACCTCACAAGATAATATCAACTCCTCAAGCCTTACAACATTTCACAATCCACAAATTCACCTAAGGTCCACAACCACTACTTGGTATTCTCGCTAGGTTATGCTAGATCCATCCTAGCATGATACTATTACTAAACATAACTAAACGAGGGAGATGGTACTCACACGAGGTCAAAAACGGAAAACGATCAACGGATGTCGAGTATGGATGGGCCTTCTATGGGGCGCTCCCAAACCTAAAACAAAACTAATTAAATTTATCTCATACGCTAAAATTGAACGGAATATATAATATGTATAAGATTAAGGAAAACTCGGTTTTCAAAGCCAATGTTAAAACTCGTTAAATCCATTTTCGGACAATTATCCAATAAAGAAATTTGGTCAAACTCAGCAATTAAATCTTTGGGGTCATAGCCCGAAATTAAATCAACAAGGCATAAGATGTAGTATACACAAAGATTAGAATATCCCCATAAATCCAAGGTTAAAAACTACTAACTCATTTTTAAACCCGCAATCCAAACTCCGGGCCGTAAATACGGAACTCAAGAACTTAAACAATATCCCGAAAATAAATTTTGGGTCAAAACATAAAATATATATTCCAACAGGGGCATAAATTTAAATTCCCGAAACTTGGGCCATCTTCTATAATTAATTTCTGCAGGTGCAACTTTCAAAGATGGGTCAAAACTGCAATTATGAAATATGGGTACTTTTCAGCAATTATACCAAAAGAGGGGGTGGCCTGCTATTAAAATAAACAAGCAGGGACACAAGGTTCCGCGTCCTTGAAGGCAGAAGGGAAGCAATGGTGTTGGCTTGCTTGGCCTTCGGTGGCTCCGATAGGGCAAGGCGAGCCATCGGGGTTGTACTGGCGGCGACTTTCTTCTCCGGTGGTAGCACGAAGGGCGGGGACACAGTGGATAAGAAGACAACCTGCAACGAGTTACAAGTAGTGGGTTCCGGCACTACAGGAGCTTCGAGCAGGGAGGAGAGGCCAAAGCGGAGGTAGGAGCGGCGACCAGTGGTAGAACACATAGAGGGAGGCGCAGCAGTGTCGGCGGCACAAAGGCGGTCAAACTCCGACTGCGACGGCCCTTCTCGCGACGAAAGAAAATAAAGGAGGGGAGAAAAAGGAAGTCGGTGGGAGCTCTGCTCGCTGGCGGCTCTGGTTGCTCGGGGCGGCGACGTGGAGGTGGCTTCCCTTTGTCCCGGCGGTTTCAAGGTGGTGCAGCGGTGCAAGCTGGCGGCCTACAGTGATTGGGTTGTAGGTGTGGCGGCGGCACGGAATGTTCCCCCTGGTGTCGGGCTCGAGGCGGTGGTGACGTCCAAAGAGGAACGGTGGCGGCTTTCCAGAGGGGAGGCTGGAGCCGCGATGTAGGCTAGCGGCGAGGAGCTTTCGTGGACGTTTGGGAGAAGAAAGAACCAGGGGAGGGAGACGCTGGAAACAGAAGGAAAGAGAAAAGAAGGTGAGAGTGTGACTAGGGTTACGTTTAATTCCCTAGCAGCCTCTCTTTGATGGGCCCAGCGGGCCTATCCTGATGGGCCCAGAGTTGGCATGTCTTGATGGGCCTGCTGGTTTGTCATATTAACGAAATTTACGATACTAGTATCGCCTAAAAGGTCAACCCGGTCGGATTACTGTTTGACTCGAAATCTATCTAAAAATAAATTTACTTGTCCGACTTTCCACAATAATTAAATATTTAAAATATAAACAAAATATATACTTGAAAAAAAAAATTGTTTGAAATACAAAACCATCCTCATAATTTATTTTACGATATAATATAATAATTTAAACACGGGTAATAAAATATATCGATAAAAGCCGGTGATAGCATGAATTATTGTCTATATTTTAGGGCCTGTTTTGACGTTTTATCTTCAATAATCTGCATGTTTGGATGTATATTATGTGATTATATTGTCGTTTCATCTACCTTTGCGGGAATCGAGGTCTACACCAAGTTTCGTTGTAATCGTAGGTAAAATGGCACGTTTTACATCAAATTGGAGCAAAATGAGCTAAGGAGTCATTGAAGCTACATTCAAGAGCTTAAGGAAGAATCCAGGAATCATGGAATTGGATTAGAGATTCACTTTGGACCAGATTTGAGAGATTTCACATTCAGTTGTGATTCACCTCGGTTGACTACAAAGTCACCTCGACCGAGGTGATCCAGAGGAGCTGACTCGACCGAGGCGAACACCTTGGATGCGGCAAGGATATTTTATTCTTGGCTGAGATCTTTTATCTTTGGAAAGAGGATCTTATATTTTTGGGCTGGATTCCTGGAAGGAAGAAGATAATTTAGCCCATATATTTTACCTATTTTTATGGGAAAAGATCTTTCTAAGATATCTTATCTTTGGAGGGTAATTTTCCCATAAAAGGGTTGGATTTTCCACAAATCCACATCCCGCATACCACCGATAATCTGCTTATATACCGCTTAGGGCTGGAAGATTTGAAGAACCTTTTTGAAGGTTGAAGTAAGATTAAAGGAAGAAATTTTATAGCTTTTATAGCTTTGGGAAGGGTTTTATAAGATTCCCTTAGATTCCCTTCATTGTTGTTTGTCTTATTGGATTTTGATCCAAGGAACGCTTGTTGATTGATAATTGATTCAGCTATTGAAGCCTTTCTCTTAAGGTTTTCTTGTCCAATTATTCTCTTTCTTCCCTTATATTTGATTATTGCTTTCATGATGATGAGTGGCTAATTTCCTTGTGTGATTCTAGGGTGATTGGCTGAAGGTTGTGGGAAAAACAATGATAGAATAATCTTAATCACAGTAGGATCCTGAAAGCTCGAGTCTTTATCCTTAACCCTAAAGCATCTCGCTCAATCGATGAACATCTCGGCCGGGGTGGAATTCTTCTGACCGAGGTGACTTATCTGATCCGAAACTGAGAGTTAAGTGTTAGAGTTTGCCACATCCTATTCTTATTACACCTTTCCTGGTCCAATGCAAGCCTAGGATGAGACTTACTCGTTAATTCCTTTGTTTGTTTACCCAAGATCGTAAGTGTAGGTAATAAAGGTTTATCCTTTATTGGGGTTTGAGTGTGCTTTCATTCCATCTGTGTGAGTTAGCTTGAGACTTACCTGGTAAAGGTTGATTCTATTCCCTTAGGTGGTGTGTTGGTTTGAGGTTATAGTTCTTTTCCTTAACTCCTTGAGACTTACCCGGTGATAGGAGTTATGGTTTGGGATTAGTGAATAGTGAGACTTACCCGGTGATCTATTCCACTTTAGTAACACCTTCCCTATGCAAATATCTCAGCTTTGTCCGCCTATCTTTAGATCTTGAGTTGGAACCACAACTAGATGCTTTAATCCCTAGAATTGCATATTTCTTTAATTGACTTTTTATCATCTTTGATTGCTTTGATCACTTTGTGGTTAGTAGTTGCATTGACAAACCTATACCTGCTTTGTTTCACTGAGTCCCTGTGATCGACCCCTGGAATTTCTTGCTTTTTACTACAATTGACCCGTACACTGCGGGTTCGCATCCTTGTTTTAAGCTTACATCTAGGGTTATAAAGTTAAATCTTGCACACACCGTTTGGAGCGAAAAGCCGAAAATATAAATATGCAAACACACGAAAAATCGTTTCCCAAAGGACAAACGGATAGAGCTAGTACAATCTCTATTCCGTGACTTGGCACATCAGTGGTGGAGGACAGTTAGAGCACGAGTCACCACCTATGAGCAAATGTGGACTCTGCTGAGGGAGCAGTTCTGCCCTGCCTCACTGAGGAGGGAGGAGCTGCAGGATTTCGTGGAAGCGGGCTTTGAGGACGTACCCATTACAGATGTCATTCGCTGCTTCCGGACTGAGCTAGCTTTGTTGGGTCCAGCTGCACCTTCTAAGGACCAGAATGTATACCTATTCTCCCGACGTCTGAGGGAGAGTACGCGTTCATATATGACGGGATTTCATTGTGATTCATTGGCAGACTACCAAGATCGGGCTTTTGCTTATGAGAGAGAGAGGGCTAGCCAAAGGAGGACTTCTCAGACCGGACGGTCTGAAAAGAGACAGCGTACAGCACCGACTGGTGCAGGAGCATCTGGATTCGGGCGAGGCCAGACTCAAGGTCGCTCGAGTATTCCAGTTTCTGCGGGGCTTATGGACATATAAGGACTGATTTCCCTAGAGCACCATTGACTTGCTTCTCGTGCGCGAAGCCAGGACATATAGCTACGTTTTACCGTCAAGGCAAGGCGCCATCACAGCAGGGTTCTTCCCTTGCAGGTGCAGCAGGAGGTGGGTAGAGACCGCCTCAACATCAGAGACAGCAGAGGGTCCCAGGGACACCTGCTACTCAGGGTTCAGCTCCTGGACCGAGTAGGGGTAGAGGTAGAGAGGCTAGCACTAGTGATGCTCAAGGAGTTCGAGGCTGTGCTTTTGAGTTGAGGAGTGCTGAGGAGCCGCCAGCACCAGCTGCGACATGTACCATTCTGTTACATGGTTTACCTGTTAGAGTTTTATTTGATACGGGTGCTACGCATTCATTTATTTATGCTTCTTGTGTTGAGCGTTTGAGTTTGTCTACCATAGAGGGGGCACCCTTTACTATAGGGTTACCTGATGGTAGTAGGGTCAGAGGTACCCAGGAGATACGTAGTTGTCCCCTACGCTTAGGGACTCGTGTACTACTTGTTGACTTCTTAGTCATGCCTTTGATGCATGAAGAAGTCATATTAGGTATGGATTGGATGCGTAGACACCGTGCGGTGTTAGATGTGGGTAAGAGAACTGTTACAGTCTTTACCGACTTAGGTCCGATAGAGGTCTTGCGGGGTTGGGACCTTGGGAAGACAGGATCTGTAATCAGTGCTGTACGAGCAGCTAGACTGATTGTCCAGGGATGTGATGCCTTCTGGTGCTACGCCATGAAGGATGGAGAGAGTCCAGCTTTGGAGGATATACCGGTGGTTTGTGAGATTACAGACGTTTTTGCAGAGCCGTCTAGCTTGCCACCTCAAAGGAGCGTAGATTTCGGCATTGATTTAGAGCCTGGCACGAGACCCATCTCGAAGGCCTCATACCGTATGGCACCTGTCAAGATGTTGGAGATGAAGAAGCAACTTGAGGAGTTGGCTGATAAGGGCTTCATACGCCCTAGCGTTTCACCATGGGGTGCACCGGTCCTCTTCGTGCGGAAGAAGGACGGATCGTTGAGACTGTGCATAGATTACAGAGAGCTGAACAAGGTGACCATCAAGAACAGGTATCCACTACCTCGTATTGATGATCTACTTGATCAGTTGCAGGGAGCGACGGTCTTTTCCAGGATTGACTTGCGTTCTGGGTATCACCAGCTGAGGGTGAGAGAGAAGGATGTGCACAGGACGGCATTTCGTACCCGTTATGAACACTACGAGTTTGTAGTGATGCCATTTGGGCTGACGAATGCCCCAACAGTTTTCATGGAGTTGATGAACATCATCTTCATCGACTTCCTAGATCAGTTTGTAGTGGTTTTCATTGATGACATTATGGTATACTCTCGTAGCAGAGAGGAGCATGCGGGACACCTGAGGACGGTATTGCAGATTTTGAGGGCTAGAGAGTTGTATGCCAAGCTCTCTAAGTGCGAGTTTTGGATGTCTGAGGTTGCTTTCCTTGGACATATTGTCTCTGCCGATGGGATCATGGTTGACCCGGCGAAGATTGAGTTTGTTGCTGCATGGACGACACCGACGAACGTCAAGGAAGTGCGTAGCTTTCTTGGCTTAGCCGGTTATTACAGACGCTTTGTGGAGGGATTTTCTGTGATTGCCCGTCCACTGACTAGTCTTTTGAGGAAGACTACTAGATTTGTATGGACCGACCAGTGTGCTTAGAGTTTTGAGGAGTTGAAGAGGCATTTGACTTCTGCTCCTGTCTTAGCACAACCAGAGGGTTATGAGGATTTTGTGGTCTACAGTGATGCATCCAAGCTAGGCTTGGGATGTGCGTTGATGCAGAGGGGCAGAGTGATTGCATATGCGTCTAGACAGTTGAAGACGTATGAGGAGAACTACCCGACTCATGATCTGGAGTTAGCAGCGGTAGTTCATGCTTTGAAGATCTGGAGACATTACCTGTATAGTGCTACATGCCAGATCTTCACAGACCATAAGAGTCTGAAATAAGTTTTCACGCAGCGGGAATTGAATAACGGCCAACATCGATGGCTTGAGTTGATGAAGGACTTTGACCTTGAGATTTTATATCATCCTGGCAAGGCGAATGTAGTAGCTGACGCCTTGAGCAGGAAGACGCCTCGAGAGAAGGCGATTGCCAAACTTACTGTACAGCCTCAGCTTCAGAGGGATCTAACCTGGCTAGAGATGGACATCCAGTTTCCTAATGAGGATGCCCAATTGTTTACCTTAGAGGTTCTACCTGGTCTTTTGGATGAGATCCAACAGAAGCAGGGGACCTGCCCGAACTTGGCGAGGATCAGAGATAGGATGTCTCGTGGAGAGGCATCCCAGTTTACTATTGGGGCAGATGGAGTTATGAGGCAACATGATCGTATCTGTATTCCTGCAGATGCAGAGTTGAGACAACGGATTTTACAGGAGGCTCACTGTACACCTTACTCAGTACACCCTGGTACGAGTAAGATGTACCATGATGTGAGACGTGCATTTTGGTGGGGAGGGCTGAAGCCCGACATAGCCAGATTTGTGGCTCAGTGTGCGACCTGTCAGCAGGTCAAGATAGAGCATTTTAGACCTGGAGTTGAGCTCCACCCACTGCCAGTACCGCAGTGGAAGTGGGAGGACGTCTCCATGCATTTTGTGACTGGGTTGAGGACCAGTAGGAGCTTTGATGCCATCTGGGTAGTCGTTGACAGATTGACGAAGACGGCACGTTTCATCCCCATCAAAGAGACGTGGCCTGTGAGCAGATTAGCTGAGGAGTACACTAGACAGATAGTGAGACTCCATGGAGTACCAAGGACGATCGTTTCTAATCGTGATGGACGATTCACACCGAGATTCTGGCAGCAGATTCAGATGCTTTGGAGATGAGTCTACACTTTACGAATGCGTTTCACCCCCAGACAGATGGTCAGTCTGAGAGGACCATCCAGACCTTAGAGGACATGATGCAAGCCTGTGTGTTGGATTGGGGATAGGGATGGTCTGATTACCTCTCACTCGTTGAGTTCTCATACAACAACAGCTGGCATGCATCTATAGGGATGGCTCCTTATGAGGCATTGTATGGACATAGATGTCCTACAACGTTATGCTAGGATGAGCCTAGCAGTATCAGTGGGATAGCGCCAGAGAAGATTCAGGATTATATAACTCGAGTAGCGCTGATCGGAGAGAGGATGCGGGCTGCACAGAGTCGCCAGAAATCGTATGCAGACAAGAGGCGTCGACCTCTAGAGTTCAGGGTAGGAGCTCATGTCTGGTTGAGAGTATCTCCGATGCGAGACGTTAGACGTTTTGGCATAAAGGGGAAGTTGAGTCCCCAATATGTCGGTCCTTTTAAGATACTAGATAGAGTAGGGCGAGCAGCTTACAAAGTAGTTTTGCCTCCGAGGTTAGAGGGTGTTCACTTATGAGCAAATGTGGACTCTGCTGAGGGAGCAGTTCTGCCCTGCCTCACTGAGGAGGGAGGAGCTGCAGGATTTCGTGGAAGCGGGCTTTGAGGACGTACCTATTACAGATGTCATTCGCTGCTTCCGGACTGAGCTAGCTTTGTTGGGTCCAACTGCACCTTCTAAGGACCAAAACGTATACCTATTCTCCCGACGTCTGAGGGAGAGTACGCGTTCATATATGACGGGATTTCATTGTGATTCATTGGCAAACTACCAAGATCGGGCTTCTGCTTATGAGAGAGAGAGGGCTAGCCAAAGGAGGACTTCTCAGACCGGACGGTCTGAGAAGAGACAGCGTACAACACCGACTGGTGCAGGAGCATCTGGATTCGGGCGAGGCCAGACTCAAGGTCGCTCGAGTATTCCAGTGTCTGCACAGACTACTGATAGAGGTCGGCAGTGTTACAACTGCGGGGCTTATGGACATATGAGGACTGATTGCCCTAGAGCACCATTGACTTGCTTCTCGTGCGGGAAGCTAGGACATATAGCTACGTTTTACCGTCAGGGCAAGGCGCCATCACAACAGGGTTCTTCCCCTGCAGGTGCAGCAGGAGGTGGGCAGAGACCGCCTCAACATCAGGGACAACAGAGGGTCCCAGGGACACCTGCTACTCAGGGTTCAGCTCCTGGACCGAGTAGGGGTAGAGGTAGAGAGGCTAGCACTAGTGATGCTCAAGGAGTTCGAGGCTGTGCTTTTGAGTTGAGGAGTGCTGAGGAGCCACCAGCACCAGCTGCGACAGGTACCATTCTGTTACATGGTTTACCTGTTAGAGTTTTATTTGATACGGGTGCTACGCATTCATTTATTTCTACTTCTTGTGTTGAGCGTTTGAGTTTGTCTACCATAGAGGGGGCACCCTTTACTATAGGGTTACCTGATGGTAGTAGGGTCAGAGGTACCCAGGAGATACGTAGTTGTCCCCTACGCTTAGGGACTCGTGTACTACTTGTTGACTTCTTAGTCATGCCTTTGATGCATGAAGAAGTCATATTAGGTATGGATTGGATGCGTAGACACCGTGCGGTGTTAGATGTGGGTAAGAGAACTGTTATAGTCTCTACCGACTTAGGTCCGATAGAGGTCTTCCGGGGTTGGGACCTTGGGAAGACAGGATCTGTAATCAGTGCTGTACGAGCAGCTAGACTGATTGTCCAGGGATGTGATGCTTTCTGGTGCTACGCCATGAAGGAATGAGAGAGTCCAGCTTTGGAGGACATACCGGTGGTTTGTGAGATTACAGACGTTTTTGCAGAGCCGTCTAGCTTGCCACCTTAGAGGAGCGTAGATTTCGGCATTGATTTAGAGCCTGGCACGAGACCCATCTCGAAGGCCTCATACCGTATGGCACCTGTCAAGATGTTGGAGCTGAAGAAGCAACTCGAGGAGTTGGCTGATAAGGGCTTCATACGCCCTAGCGTTTCACCATGGGGTGCACCGGTCCTTTTCGTGCGGAAGAAGGACGGATCGTTGAGACTGTGCATAGATTACAGAGAGCTGAACAAGGTGACCATCAAGAACATGTATCCACTACCTCGTATTGATGATCTACTTGATCAGCTGCAGGGAGCGACAGTCTTTTCCAGGATTGACTTGCATTCTGGGTATCACCAGCTGAGGGTGAGAGAGGAGGATGTGCACAGGACGGCCTTTCGTACCCGTTATGAACACTACGAGTTTGTAGTGATGCCATTTGAGCTGACGAATGCCCCAACAGTTTTCATGGAGTTGATGAACATCATCTTCATCGACTTCCTAGATCAGTTTGTAGTGGTTTTCATTGATGACATTATGGTATACTCTCGTAGCAGAGAGGAGCATGCGGGACACCTGAGGACGGTATTGCAGATTTTGAGGGCTAGAGAGTTGTACGCCAAGCTCTCTAAGTGCGAGTTTTGGATGTCCGAGGTTGCTTTCCTTGGACATATTGTCTCTGCCGATGGGATCATGGTTGACCCGGCGAAGATTGAGTCTGTTGCCGCATGGACGACACCGACGAACTTCAAGGAAGTGCGTAGCTTTCTTGGCTTAGTCGGTTATTACAGACGCTTGGTGGAGGGATTTTCTGTGATTTCTCGTCCACTGACTAGTCTTTTGAGGAAGACTACTAGATTTGTATGGACCGACCAGTGTGCTCAGAGTTTTGAGGAGTTGAAGAGGCATTTGACTTCTGCTCCTGTCTTAGCACAACCAGAGGGTTATGAGGATTTTGTGGTCCACAGTGATGCATCCAAGCTAGGCTTGGGATGTGTATTGATGCAAAGGGGCAGAGTGATTGCATATGCGTCTAGACAGCTGAAGACGTATGAGGAGAACTACCCGACTCATGATCTGGAGTTAGCAGCGGTAGTTCATGCTTTGAAGATCTGGAGACATTACCTGTATGGTGCTACATGCCAGATCTTCACAGACCATAAGAGTCTGAAGTATATTTTCACGCAGCGGGAATTGAATAACCGCCAGCATCGATGGCTTGAGTTGATCAAGGACTTTGACCTTGAGATTTTATATCATCCTGGCAAGGCAAATGTAGTAGCTGACGCCTTGAGCAGGAAGACGCCTCGAGAGAAGGCGATTGCCAAACTTACTGTACAGTCTCAGCTTCAGAGGGATGTAGCCTGGCTAGAGATGGACATCCAGTTTCCTGATGAGGATGCCCAGTTGTTTACCTTAGAGGTTCTACCTGGTCTTTTGGATGAGATCCAACAGAAGCAGGGGACCTGCCCGACCTTGGCGAGGATCAGAGATAGGATGTCTCGTGGAGAGGCATCCCAGTTTACTATTGGGGCAGATGGAGTTATGAGGCGACATGATCGTATCTGTATTCCTGCAGATACAGAGTTGAGACAGCGGATTTTATAAGAGGCTCATTGTACACCTTACTCAGTACACCCTGGTACGAGTAAGTTGTACCATGATGTGAGACCTGCATTTTGGTGGGGAGGGTTGAAGCCCGACATAGCCAGATTTGTGGCTCAGTGTGCGACCTGTCAGCAGGTCAAGATAGAGCATTTTAGACCTGGAGGTGAGCTCCACCCACTGCCAGTACCGCAGTAGAAGTGGGAGGACGTCTCCATGCATTTTGTGACTGGGTTGAGGACCAGTAGAAGCTTTGATGCCATTTGGGTAGTCGTTGACAGATTGACGAAGACGGCATGTTTCATCCCCATCAAAGAGACGTGGCCTGTGAGCAGATTAGCTGAGGAGTACACTAGACAGATAGTGAGACTCCATGGAGTACCGAGGACGATCGTTTCTAATCGTGATGGACGATTCACACCGAGATTCTGGCAGCAGATTCAGACTGCTTTGGAGATGAGTCTACACTTTACGAATGCGTTTCACCCCCAGACAGATGGTCAGTCTGAGAGGACCATCCAGACCTTAGAGGACATGATGCAAGCCTGTGTGTTGGATTGGGGATAGGGATGGTCTGATTACCTCTCACTCGTTGAGTTCTCATACAACAACAGCTGGCATGCATCTATAGGGATGGATCCTTATGAGGCATTGTATGGACATAGATGTCGTACACCGTTATGCTAGGATGAGCCTAGCAGTATCAGTGGGATAGCGCCAGAGCAGATTCAGGATTATATAACTCGAGTAGCGCTGATCAGAGAGAGGATGTGGGCTGCACAGAGTCGCCAGAAGTCATATGCAGACAAGAGGCGTCGACCTCTAGAGTTCAGGGTAGAAGCTCATGTCTGGTTGAGAGTATCTCCGACGCGAGGCGTCAGACGTTTTGGCATAAAGGGAAAGTTGAGTCCCCAATATGTCGGTCCTTTTAAGATACTAGATAGAGTAGGGCGAGCAGCTTACAGAGTAGTTTTGCCTCCGAGGTTAGAGGGTGTTCACCCCGTGTTTCATGTGTCTCAGCTGAGGGAGTACATACCAGATCCGAGGCACATCATGAGTTATGATAATCTAGTTGTTGAGCCGGACCACACGTTTGTAGAGCACCCTATTGCAGTCCTAGAGCGAGGTGTGAGACGCTTGCGTTTGAAGGACATTCCTATGTTGAGGATACAGTGGTCTACACGAGGACCAGATGAGGCTACCTGGGAGACAGAGGATAGTATCCAGAGGAACTATCCAGAGTTTTATGCGGAGTTAGAGGCACCAGTAGAGTCTATGAGTAGATCTTAGCACCTTCTTGGTGAGTGCTTGTATTTTATGTGCTTATGTGATATGTTATGTTTCCGTGGTAGTTGTGTGTGCATATGATCTGTTAGATCCTGTTTGCTAGCACGAGATAGATATAGCTGGAGATGGTTCTTTCCTCCATGCTATGGTGTATGTGTTAGGATTAGCAGGAGATGGTTCTTTCCTCCATGCTACCTTTGATGGACATAGTGTGAGTGGAGATGGTTTTCCTCCACATAGTAGTGTTATGTGTATGTGGTGGCTGGAGACGGTTTTCCTCCATGCCAGTGTGTTGTGGCTAGTGTTTGGCTAGAGATGATCTTCCTCTAGACCTTGTGTAGAGTTGTGATGCTGGAGTTGTGATACCTCCATGCTATGTTGAGGATATAGAATGTTATAGGCTTCGACCCGACGTTCTTGAAGAGAGTGTGTTACCTCAACTTACAGGTCCGAGAGGTTTTGGGATCCTGCAACTTTCGGGACGAAACTTGTTTTTAGGGGGGTGAGATGTAAGGGCCTTAGTCTTTGGAGCCTAGGAGCCTTGCTGAGCCTTAGCTGAGTTAGCTTTGACACTGTTAGCCGCCCCAACGGACCCTGCCAGCCGCACCTGCGCCCTAGGTGAGCCGCCCCTGCGGTTTTGTGCGGCTGCAGCCACTTTTGTTGACCTCTTGACTTGCTTTTGGGTTGGCTTCTCTTATAAGCTTTCCCTTACCTTCAGATGGAGGGTTTCTTCATCTCTCCAGCCTCTCTCTTCCGCCTCACGTCCTTCTTCTTCTTCTTCTTCTTCTTCTTCTTCTTCTTCTTCTTCTTCTTCTTCTTCTCCTTTGATCCTCTTTGATCTTCTTTTGCTCGTTTGAGTGATTTCTTGAGAGTTGGAGTGTGTTCTTAGATTTGGATGCTCTTGGAGTTGTTGCTGAGAGTTGTTGCTGCTGTGTTGAGGCTGAGAGTGGTGTTGCTGCTCCTTAGTTGCAGCCTAGGGTGGAGTGGTAAGTCCTTTCACTTCTTCTCTCTTCTTTCCTTCTCCTTGCTTCTTTCTTCTTCTTTCTAGCCTAGGATCACAAGTTGGACTTGTGATTTGATCCTTCCTGGATGTTGTGATGATCATATGTGTGTATATTATGCATATGTGTTGTTGTGATGTGTTGAAGACGTGAAGAGAATCGAGAAAGGAGTCGAAGAGAAGTCGGGACCAACTCTCTGCACAGTTGGCCGCCCCTGCGCCTGATCTGAGCCGTACCTGCGCCTGGTGTGGAGCCACCCTTGCGCCTCTGGTGAGCCTCCCATGCGCCTCACTGGTCTGGCTGGTGTGTTCTTGCTTCTGTTGGTGCATACCTTGTTGGTATGTCTTCCTCCCTTCCTTTCCTTTGACCTTGGCTTAGTTGATAGCTAGGTTAGGGTGGTTAGGATGAGTTGTATGTTAGAGATGTGCCTTAGGCACTTGTGTTGATGTTGAGAGTATGCTATAGGCCTATGTGAGCTTGTGTTGATCTTTAGGTTGTAGGTTGGTTCTGGTTATGGAGACGAGTCTCCTAACCCTTTCAGGTTGTGATGTGGTGTGTCTTGCTCTTGCAGGCATTGGTTTCTTCCTCGAGGGGAAGTTGTGACGTGGTAGAGGATACGAGTGTATCAGGTAAGTCCATAGGACTTACTTAGCATACGGTTGTGGATTGTATGATGGTGATGGTTGTGTGTGTTCATATGTTTGTGCATTTATAATTTAAACCGGACTAGGACAACCATTCATTATATTTATTTGGCCCAAGTGTATTATAACGGGCGGTAACCACCGGTCTCCGCCCGCGGGTTAGGAGGAGGTGCCCTGAAGATGATCTCACAGGAGGGGACGAGTGACGGTCACCCCCATGCAAAACTCATGTGTTACGTTGGATGGGGCGAGGTTCTTGAGGCTCCTCGTGACACAAAAGAAGTTGAATTAGTAATGGTATAACGAAATTAAAGATAATAAATGAATGTGTGTGGCATTGCATGTATGAGATGTTGTGGTGTGTTTGTGCTATTACTATCATGCTTATCTATTGCTGTAGCTAACGGTGTATACCGTGTTGTAAATGATCTGCAGGTTAGGAAGACTGGAGAGTGAGCCAGATGGTGTGACCAGCCGAGGACTTCTGTATATTAGGATGCGTGGGTTGGGGAGCTTTTGTATCAGTTGATGTGGTTGTTATGGTTTTGTACTCGGCTTTGTCTTTGTAAACTCTTTTGATGTATTATACAGCTTTTATGTATTTGTTTTACTCTACTTGTGCCTTGTTGTAAGATCTAGTGAACTTGTTGTCAGGCTAGGGTCAGGATCCATTATGAGATCCTAGCCCAATGTAGCATTTCGAGTCCTGCGGATTCGGGGTGTTACATGACCCACCCCCGCGGTGACACCACCTGGAGGCCCCTTGTTAGCACCCTTGTACCTCTTTCATGCGGACCTGTGAAGCTCAAGAGTCTGTGTCACCACCCCCACGGCGACACTAGGCCGCACCTGCGGATTGAAGAGAGAAGCGTCAAACGTTTCCCGAGCATTAATGATGCCGCTCCCGTGGCACTCCCAAGCCGCCCCGGCGCCTAAATAGAAGATGAAGCGCTTTGCACAAAACTGCCCCCGCGGCTCCCAGATCTACACCCGCGGTTGTGCAACAGATGACATTACTTCGGATGTTTAAACCCCACCTTTATGGCCATTAAGGTGGTTGTTTACACATCCCATTTACTCCCATTTAGTGTCATTTTTAGTATAAATAGAGGTCCTAGGCTGATGTTAGAATCACCTCATTTTCCCACAAAACCTCCCTTTGTTAATTTGTCATTTGTATGGAGTGTTATGTCTCCTTTCTATATTGAGTTGATTGAAGCTTCATAAAAGTTGGTTGTAAGTCTCTTTTAATAGAAGTATTATTCAGTATTATATTTGTGTTATAATCCTTATTTCTAACTCAGTTTGCATGATTGTTTTCCACTTAGTTTGATCACCTAAGTTGTCTCAATTGCATGAAAAAGGCTAAGGTTAATTGGTTCCGGGTTTGGGCCATTAATCCATTAGAAAATTCTTAGGTAATAACGGGTTGTGATTATCTAAGTGTAAAAGGAATACAACTACATTATAAGATTAACGGGTGGTTTATCTTTTATGTATCTCTTTATCTTTGGTTGAATGCTAACTTGTTGTTTGGTCTTGTAGGTTTACAGATTAGTAACTTGTTAAGTTGTGCTAATGCCGGTTTGCTTAATGCATAAATATGATCAAGATGAGAACAAGTGTTGAATGCTTCTAAAAAGAACCAACCAAGTTATATGCAAGCGAAAATCTAACCTAGTGTAGTGTTTTTCTCTTTACTATTATCACCATCTTTGCTTCAATTACACGCTTTTGTCTTGTCACATTCTGCAATCCAAAACCCTGCCCTTGGTTACTAATTATTGATAATTTAATCTAAATTGCGTTATAATCACACTCTCACGCTCTTGGGTTCGACCCTTGCTTAATCACTATACATTGGTTAGTATTAAGTTCGGAATTAACTTTGATAAGTTTAAAATAACGACCATAGGATTTACGCTTGTTGTTCGCTCCAAAAAGTGTGTGTAAGCTTCAATATTTATACCAAGAATAAAAGAAAATAAGCGAACCCGCAGTGTATGGATCGATCGCAGCAAAAGCAAGAATTCTAGGGTCGAACTCAGGGATTTGGTGAAATAAAAAATCAGAATAAGATATCTAACAAAGGAAAATGCAACTATTGATAATAAAAGACAAAGATTTGGGAAAAGGGATTCTAAGGATCAAGATATCCGATTATGGTTTTTGATTCAAGACTTCTAAGGATTGTTTGAATAGAGTTGGGGTTGCTAAGGTATGTGTTCTAAAACGGAATGATGTACGGTGAAGTCTCCACCACCCATGTCCAAACCCAAAGGTTGTAAATAAACGATGTTGAGTCTCGATAAGATAAAGGATCTAATGGAAGGATAATATTCTCAAAACCAAACACAACCCCAAGGGAATTAGGTTAACTCACAAAGGTAATGGTTTTGGCACACTCAACCTTAATAGAGGGGTTTTAATCCCCTATTACCTAGAACTTGTAATCGTTGACAACCAAGAAAGGAAACCACCAGGTAAGTCTCTTCCCACACTCGGATATAGGTTAGAAAGGTTCAACAAGGCTAGAGTTTAAGCAATATTTAACCAAAGATCAAGGATAAAGCAAGATAGGTATGACAGAAGGAAAATCGGGTTGTTCATCAAAGGAGATCGGTCGATCCTAGCCAAGAACACTCCGATTTTTGCCTTCTGCCATGGTTAATTTCAACTCTTAGGGTCCAATCTTAATGTGAGATTCATTCTATCATCATCTTAATCACAATCTTCAAGCAATCACCCTAGAATCACAAGGGTTTTATCCAAGAATACACATTATCAAAATCAAAAGAGATATTTAATCAAGAAAGTAAAGAACTTGAGAAAACTTTGAATCTTGAATAAAACCAAACCAAGAACGTATGAACAATGTTCAATCCTTCAAAACTCAAAGAAAAACTCAAAAACAAACTCCAAAACGTGCTCACAATGACAAAATATAAGATCAAACTCACAAAGCTCCAAGAACTCTCTTCTTGGACTTGAACTCCAAAACTTTCTTCAAATCTTCAACTCCGAAAGCTCTTCTCAGTGCTCTTGATTGTATACTCAGTGGTATTGGATGATTCTAAAGGTAGTAAGACGTCCTCCTTTTATAGGCTATGATACGTAATCTTATGGTTGCAATCCTACAACCAATTGGATTATATAAGATAAAAATCGGATGATCTATAAAGGAGATCGACCGATCTTAATATATATTGATCCGATTTTTGCTCCTGATCTTGTGATATCTTTTGATTCCGTCTTCTATCTTCTAGTGTGATCTTTTCTCATATCTTCTTCTATCTTTTAGCTCCCTTCCTGATCCTTAATGATGTCATGCTTCGCAATGCTCCATTTCCACACCAAACCTCCACCTTTTACCTACAATTTCACAAATAAATGTGTGTAGACCTCTATTTTCAAAATATATATGGATATGGACTAAAAGCCATACAATCTTCATCAAATACATGTAAAACTGAGGTTATAAACTCGTATAATGTATGAATATGATGGTATATAAATCATGTCCTCAAAATACCCCATACTTGTCTCTTGCTTGTCCCCATGCAAGGTTCAAATCTAAAATACAAGATGATATGGATTATATAAAGCTTAAAAACAAAAACTCTATTTTGTAATGTGCTTCTTAATAATGGATCACTCACCACATGTTGTAATAAGGCATAGAAAAGACAATGTATGAATCGACATGATTATAACATGAAGAGTAGATATCCTTTATTCAAGAAGCATACAGGAAAGATATGGTATAAAATGTAGAGATAATCATAAGAAAACAAAACTACTCCATATAAGCCTTAAACACGTGGACAAAGGTCTTAAGGACTTTCACAAATAAAGGTCAAAGAAACGTGTCAAAAGGGCTGAGAAGATATAAAGGATATGTGGTGATAAATTCCGGGAAATACGAATAAAACTTCACAATTTTTTAACTCTTTTGCAACCACCGAAAAAATGGTACTTCACTTTTGCATTTTTCAGTTTTTACTTTTTTCACTTTTTGAGAACATGGACAAATGTGCACAATAACCGAAGCCTAGGAAATCAACAGATCTCTATTTCTCGAGATGCCTCAAATCGTGATGCACATACCATGACTCGTTAGGATTATTGCTCAATCTGACTTTGGCAAGACACAAACATCCGGCTATATGAATGGTGCCGAGTTACTTGATAGCATGAATTATAGTCTATATTTTGGGGTTTGTTTGAACGTTTTATCTTTCATAATCTGCATGTTTGTATGTATATTATGTGATTTTACTACCATTTCATCTACCTTTGCGAGAATCGAGGTCTACACCTAGTTTTGTTGTAATCGTAGGTAAAATGGCACGTTTTGCATCAAAAAGGAGCAAAAGGAGTCATGAGTCATTTGGAGCTACATCCAGGGAGCATAGCCATGGATTAAAGATTTACTTTGGAACAGTTTTGAGAGATTTCACATTCAGTTGTGACTCACCTCGGTTGACCAGAGATTCATCTCGACCGAGGTGATCCAGAGACGCCGACTCGACCGAGGCGAACACCTAGGACGCGGCGAGAATATTTTATTCATGGATAAGATCTTTTAAAATTGGAAAGTGATCTTATATTTTTGGGTTTGGCTCATGGAAGGAAGGAGATATGCAGAATCATATATTTTACCTATATTTATGGGAAAATATCTTTCTAAGATTTATTATCTTTGGAGGGTTATTTTCCTATAAAAAGGGTTGAATTTCCACAATTCCGACATCACGCTATACCGTGGATCAGGGTTTATAGCACGCAGCAGCAGCAGCCTACTCCAGTTGGGAGAGATTCGAAGAACCTTTTTGAAGGTTGAAGGAAGATTAAAGTCTATAGCTTTTATAGCTTTTTTTTGGAGGGTTTTGTAAGATTGTCTTCAATTCCTCACTTGTTGTCTTGTCTTGTTGGATTGCTATCCAAGGAACGCTTTTGTTGTGATATTTGATTCAGTTATTGAAGTCTTTTCATTAAATTCTTCTTGTTCAAATATTCACTTTCTTCCCATATACTTCAATACTTTCGTAATGATGATGAGTGGCTAATTTCCTTGTGTGATTCTAGGGTGATTGGCTGAAGGTTGTGGGAAAAACAATGAAAGAATAATCTTAGATTCCAGTAGGATCCTGAAAGTTCGAGTCTTTATCCTTAACCCTAAGCATCTCGCTCAGTCGATGAACATCTCGGCCGAGGTGGAATTCTTCTGACCGAGGTGACTTATCTGATCCATAACTGAGAGTTAAGTGTTAGAGTTTGCTAAATCCTATTCTTATTACACCTCTCTGGTACAATGCAAGCTTAGGATGAGACTTACCCGGTAATTCCTTAGTTTGTTTACCAACGATCATAAGTGTAGGTAATAAAGGTTTATCCTTTATTGGGGTTTGAGTGTGCTTCCATCCCATCTTTGTGAGTTAGCCTGAGACTTACCCGGTAAAGGTTGATTCTATTCCCTTAGATGGTGTGTTAGTTTGAGGTTATAGTCCTTTATCTTGATTCCTTGAGACTTACCCGGTAATAGGAGTTACGGTTTAGGATTAGTGAGTAGTGAGACTTACCCGGTGATCTATTCCACTTTAGTAACACCTTCCCCACGCAAAAATCTCAGCTTTGTCCGCTTATCTATAGATCTTGAGTTGGAACCACAACTAGATGCTTTAATCCCTAGAATTGCATGTTTGCTTTATTGACTTCTTATTCATCTTTGACTGTGTTAATTGCTCTTGTGGTTAGTATTCACGAAGCTTACCGTTATTGACTTTGTTTCACCGAGTCCTGTGATCGACCCCTGGAATTTTCTTGCTTTTTACTACGATTGACCCGTACACTGCGGGTTTGCATCCTTGTTTTAAGCTTAAGTCTAGGGTTATAAATTTAAAGCTTGCACACACCATTTGGAGCGAACAAGTTTTTGGCGCCGTTGCCGGGGACTTGGTCTAGACCGAGCCGGTACGGTTAGCTCTTGGGGCGCTTGCCCCCGTGTCATCTAACCACTCTACTTGAGTGACTTTTGCAGGTTCTTTCTTAGGTATATGCGAAGAACCCGCACTGGGAAGGAAATCGTTCCCTACGATCCCGAATCCGAAAAGACATACAAGCGACGCTTAAGAGAAGCGAAGATGGCCCAGCAAGACGACCGCGATCTTGCGGCCGAATTGAAAGAGACGCTAGAGATGCTACGTCTCAGCAAAGAAGAACTAAGGCAAGAGAAAGAAGAGAATCGCACCAGGACTGCAGCAATCGAAGCGGAGATAGCAGTCATACGGGATCAGATTCTACTTCGACCGAGGGAAGATCCTCCTGTTGATCCTCGACCGATGCAGGATCCAGTAGCTGACCCTCGACCGAGGCAGGCTCCAGTACCTGACGCCCCGGCCGATGTACTTCCACCTCGGAGGCCAGTCCGAGATGTTCTTCTTGCAGGAATCCCACAAACCCTAGGTCAAAGGATGGACCCTAATCAACAACTGAGGCGTCCAGGAGTGAACCTAGGAGATCCAGCGGATCATGACTACGAACTTCGACCGCAAGTTCTAGCCATGATTCGCCAATGCCAATTCGGAGGGCTAGAGAAGGAGTCGCCACATCAACATCTTCAAAACTACGAGATCTTGATGGAAACCATGCGACCTTCCAGAATTGAAAATAACAACTACAAGCTAATATCTTTTTACTTTTCTTTAAAAGATAGAGCTCTTACTTGGTAACAATCTCTTCCTCCAGGAAAAATTAGCACATGGGAGGAGATGACTACGGAATTCTTGACCAAATTCTTTCCCCCCTCAAAGACCGCTGAAATGAGAGGGAAGATCAATGCTTTCATTATGAAGGACAAGGAGAGCTTGTCCAAATCTTGGGAGCGGTTCAAGGATATCCTTTTGGATTGCCCACATCATGGGATTCCAAAGATCGAGTTGTTGGAGATCTACTTCAAGGGACTGGACGGAAGCACCCAGTTCAATCTCCAACTACTCTCCGCCGGCACCTTTATGGACATGGCGATTGATGAGGCTTGGGACTTCATTGAGAAGCAAGCCTTGCACATGGAGAAATATACCCACCAAGGAGCTGAAGGTGGAGTTAAAAGAGTCAACTTTCAAGAGACTCAATCCAACAACAATCAACTCACGTCTTTGAAGAATGACGTGAAGCAATTGAAGGAACTCTTGATGGCTCAAACTAAGAAGGAAGAGCAAGGGCAAAGGAACAACAACAACAACGGGTACCGTAACAACAACAACGGTCCCCGAAACAACAACTACAACAACAACAATAGAGGATCCAATAGCAACAACTGGAGGGCGAATAACCAAAATCACGGTAACAATCATCCAAACTCCAACTCTAACGATTCCTCTAACCCTTTCCTCTCTTCCCCTTCTTCTTCTTCTACTCCATTAAAGAGCCAAGGGCAAGGGTCAAGTTCGTCTCAACCAGAAAAGAAAGACGCAGTTCTGGAGGCTATCTTGATCAAGCTTAGCGCTATGGAGAATTCTGTGACTTCATTTTCGAGGGCCCAAAAGTCCTTCGAACAACAACTTGCTAGTAGGGCGAATGAAGCGCCAAGAGATCCAGGGAAGCTTCCAGCAAAGACGGAAACTAACCCTAAGGGCCAGTGCATGGCCATAACGACGAGGAGTGGACTTAAAACTGCAGATCCAGTACCTCGTTCGACGCAGACCACCTCGGTCCAGATCCAGTCGAAGAACACCTCGACCGAGATGCCAACCGAGGTGGAGCAGCAGAAAGCAGGAGGGACGACTGAAACTTATATTCCACCTCCTGTATACAAACCACCACTTCCATTCCCTCAGTCCAGAGCCAGAGCACATCTAGACAAGCACTTTGGTAAGTTTCTTGACTTGATGAATAAGCTACATATTAATATTCCTTTCCTTGATGCTATTTTAGGTATGCCCGCCTATGGGAAGTTCTTAAAAGAAATCTTATCAAGGAAGAGGAAGCTGGAGGATGTTGGTGAAGTTAGGATGACATCTAAATCTTCGGAGCTTATCAAGATCATGAAGGAAAAGATGCCACCTAAGTTGAGAGATCCCGGCTCGTTTTGCATTCCCATTCAAGTTGGGGATGTCACTTGCGAAGCCCTTTGTGATCTAGGAGCCAGCGTGAGCATCATCCCGCTGGAGCTATGCACGAAGATCGGTCTTGGAGAGCCCAAGCCGGTCAAGATTCGACTTTATATGGCGGATCGCTCCATTACCCATCCCGTGGGCATCTTGGAGGACGTTCCGGTCAAGTTAGGTAACTTCTATCTACCTATAGATTTTGTTGTACTTGACATTCCCGCAGATTATCCTGTTCCTATTATTCTCGGGAGGCCATTTCTAGCAACTTCGGGTTGCAACGTGGATTGCAAGAACGCCAAGTTGAAAT
The DNA here is from genome assembly GCA_033239125.1 of Fagopyrum homotropicum. NCBI lineage: Eukaryota > Viridiplantae > Streptophyta > Magnoliopsida > Caryophyllales > Polygonaceae > Fagopyrum > Fagopyrum homotropicum. Next base: position 138,038,097 of record BSWB01000002.1, read on the forward strand.
TCAACGTTGGTGGCGATGAGGTGGAGTTCGCACTACTTGCAGCCATGAAAGGGGAGCAGCTAACTGATGATATCTTCAACATCTACGATGAAGAAGAATCAAGAGAATTGGTGAGCTCTATCCTTATTAACGATCCACTCGAAAGAGTTATTAGCTTCAATTTAATGGAGGAAGGTATAGATGCTTCTTGTGATGCAGATATACGGAGCTTGAAGGCACTGGAAAAGGATCCAGGAGCTAAAACTGAGAAGCTAATCCAGGAGACGAAGATCTCCAGCCTCGGTTCTAGCAGCAGTACCTCGACCGAGACACTTTCTGGACTAAGCGAGGCGACTGAAGAACACCTCGGTCAACGCCTCCACGCCTCGACCGAGGTCGATGGCGAGATGATGTCAACTGAGATTGCCGAGAATAACAAATTTCTTACTCCCTCCTCTGATATTCATCAACTGTTGGTGGAACATTCCATCCACCAACTTTTTGATAATAAAGGTCCTTGGTATGCTGATATTGTGAATTATCTTGTTTGCCAGGAGGTACCGCCCGGATTGACGTACTCTCAAAAGAAAAGATTCTTCAAGGAAGTACGACATTACTACTGGGATGAGCCGCTGCTATTCAAGCGCGGACCGGATGGGATGCTTCGAAGATGCATTCCGGAAGACGAAGTTAATAGCGTTATACGGCATTGCCATTCGCTCCCTTGTGGAGGACATGCTAGCACCGATAAAACATGCGCTAAGGTATTACGTTCTGGTTTCTTTTGGCCTACATTATTTAAGGATGTGCAATCTTTTGTTGTCTCTTGTGATGCATGCCAAAGAACAGGAAATTTATCAAGGAGAAACGAGATGCCACTTAATAACATCCAAGAAGTGGAAATCTTTGATGTATGGGGGATTGACTTCATGGGACCTTTCCCATCCTCCGGAGGAAACCTCTACATTCTCCTTGCAGTTGACTACGTCTCTAGATGGGTTGAAGCCATTGCTTCTCCCACTAACGACGCCAAAGTGGTTGTGAAATTCTTGAATAGAACTATCTTTCCACGATTTGGAACTCCACGCATCATCATTAGCGATGGAGGAACGCATTTCATAAACCGGAAGTTCAAGGCACTTCTATCGAAGTATGGGGTAACCCACAAGATATCAACTGCTTATCACCCTCAAACTAGTGGACAGGTCGAGATCTCAAATAGAGAAATCAAGGTAATTTTGGAGAAGACCGTCTCTAGAACGAGGAAGGATTGGTCCATGAAATTGGACGATGCTCTTTGGGCGTACAGGACCGCATTCAAGACTCCCATAGGTACCACTCCTTATAATTTGGTATATGGGAAGTCTTGCCATTTGCCCGTTGAATTGGAACACAAGGCGTATTGGGCGATCAAATGGTTGAATTTCGACATCAAGGAGGCTGGTGAGAAGCGACTATTGGAACTCAACGAGCTGGAGGAGCTGCGTTTGAACGCTTATGAGAATGCCAAAATCTACAAGGAAAGGACGAAGAGATGGCATGACAAGCGTATCGTCCCAAAGGAGCTTAACGAAGGAGACTTAGTTCTACTCTTCAACTCCCGCCTCCGCCTTTTTCCAGGTAAGTTGAAATCTAGATGGACCGGACCTTATGTTGTGAAACATGTTTTCCCTCATGGTGCAGTTGAGATATGGGGCGAAACTAGCGGAAGCTTCAAGGTCAACGGTCATAGACTTAAGAAATACCAGCCGGAAATGCCGGTTGAGGAGGTTGCACTAATATACCTCATTTGAGACGCATCATGGTCCAGCTAGCGACCTTAAATCAAGCGCTTCTTGGGAGGCAACCCAAGGTATTGCTTTCTTTTCCCGTTTTCTAGTCTAGCTTAGATAGTTTTTGTTTTTGCTTTGCTTTGCTTTGTTTTTGGCGTTCTGGACAGACAACAGGGAATATCTAAGGAAGGAGCATAACTGGAAGGACAGAAGTTCGAGATTTTGAGAAGACAGAAGCATCTCGGTTACTGTCAGAGCACCTCGACCGAGTTGATTCTTGAGCAACCGAGGCGACTAGGGTTTTCTGCAGAACCACCTCGGTCTTTACCACCTCGGTCCAGTCGAGACCATCTCGACCGAGGTGACAGCAGATCCAGGAGCAGTATAAAAAGAAAAAAAAATTTCAGTTTTTACTTTTTACCTTCTTCATCTCGACCGCGGCGACAGCCCACTTCGCTCTCTCTCTTTTCTTGCTCGTTTTCGAAGATTTCCGCTTCTAAACTGTGATTGAAGGGTAGAGGAACCGATTGCAACAACAGATCTGCAAAGAAATCGAACGAATCGACCGAAACGAGGTAAAAACAGTCGAAACCCTAACTCGTTCATTCGCTTCGATTTGGGCTTTGGTTGCCCCTGATTCTGCTGAGAAAAGGCTTAAGTGCCCCTTAGGAAGCAATTGTAGTGATTTTTGGGGGAAAAGAACTGAATTTCTGAGAATTGGAATCGTAACTGCTGCGCCTCGGTCCGGTCGAACTGCATCTCGGCCGAGGTGATTTCTGAGTCTTGTCAGTGACCGAGGTGATCTGACAGTGTTGAGAGAAAATGAGTTCCGATCGTCGCCTAGCCCTCAGAGACAGATCCTCACCTTCCCCTTCTTCCTCTTCTTCCCATCCTTACCGCCCGGTGATCCACGAGAGATGTCGGGTAGACTATGAGCGCATAGCTAGCCGTCCAGTTATCGCACCACGTTTTCTGGACGTGTCAGCTTTCGATTGCCTAGGGTTAGATGGTGACCTTAGGAGGATGATTGCCACTGTTGGGCTGGATCAGTTTACTGAGATCCGAGCCCCAGCCTATTTAGAGCCGACCTTAGAGTTTGTTAGCTCCTTCTCCTACCTCCCCACAGACCAGTCTGTGAAGTACCGGTTGATGAATCGGAACTTCATAGTTCCCTTAGAGGTTTGGAGAGAGATTTTCGGCTTCTCTGAGCCCACCACCACCGATTTCCCCTCCCGATCTGTAGCTAGGGAGTTTTGGGGGCAGATTGCCCATATTACTGAGCATGCAGACAGATGGCGCCCTGGAGATTCCAGGGAGAAGGTCATCTTCCACCCGGCCTTCAGATTAGCCCATAGGATTGACGTCCCCAACCTATTTTTCTATACTTTAACACATTTTCACTTTTTCACATCAACTTCACAACACATCACACTTCACACTAGCATGCTTCCTAATTCCCGGAAAAGATAAAGGGAAGGCAATAATAAATATGAGGTGTTTTAATGTGGGTAAGAAGAAGAAGAAGAAAAGAAAGAACGAAGCGCCTTAATCATTCCAATATGATGTATAAGAACTTATTATTCGGTTTTGACTATTATTCCCTAATTCATCAAAACATCAAAATACATATAAATCATATATAGTTTTAAAATAAGGGATAAATGTCCGCATACGAAATAACTAAATCTCAACAATACAAGTCTTCTTTTTTGCCATTTTACATACACAATTGTCATCATTGAGATCATATCCGTTTTAGAAGCACATAGTTTTTGAAATTTTTCGATATTTTTGGATTTTTGATAATGGATGAAATGCAAAATGTCCGAAAGAAACGTGTGAGAAGAGTTATTACAAACCCAAAATCCGAAAATGCAAATGCAATAAAATAGACGTGTGACAAGATGATAAAAGATTGTAAGTACCCCCACCCCATACTTAAATCTAGCATTGTCCCCAATGTGAAAACTCAAGTATAAGATGGAGAAAAATACTTATAATGTAAAAGACGAGTCTCTCAGTCCTGCGGTGGTGGTGGTGGATAAGGATAAGGATGCATCGGAGCTGCAGGGTCGTAGAATCGACCAAAGGTGTGATAATAGAGGTCATTCCATTTACCACCATAGGAGGAGTGTCGGCCCTGTACCTCAGTCCGGAAGTCTCGAAAATCCCTCGTCAATATGGAAATCTATGAGCTGAGATCATCATCTCGATGCTGAGTCCTACGTCAATGCGAGAATGACCGTCGAGGTGGTCTCGCTGGCATCTCCTGCTGTGGAGGAAAAACATGGTCGGCCTCAGCCATGTGCTCATCCTCTGTGGCCTCGTCATCAACCGGCCTACTCGGTCTTGTCTCCTGGTTAGTATCTAGAATCTCGGTGTCTCCTCCACTGCCTAACTCGAGCATGCCCAAACTGGAGCATGTGTATCGGTGGGATAACCCCCACTGTCGCCACCTATATCCTTAGCTCGATCAGTCTCAGCATTAGCAGCCTCATCCTCAGTGAACTCCTCATTACTGAAGTGCTCAAATCCTTCCTTCCAGTAGTAAACAACCTTAAAAGTGTAGCCCGGCTTCCACACAATTTCTTTGGGAATTCTATCCCAAGGCATAGCAACATGTGGCTCTCCTCTCCCTCTCGGAACTATAACGCCTCTAGAAACTAATCTCTGAATACCCAATGACTGCGCCTCTACAACAAGAGTGCCGAAATGTCGACTCCTAAGGCCTTGGCCACGTAGGTCACAAGACCTCCAGCACAGATGTGACCACCAGATTTGTTGGTAATCTTTCCAAATAATCTAACAACATGGTGGCGTAATCCAAAACTGTACCCTTAGACATACCATATAGGATGAAGAGTTCGTTTGCTTGTACCTTTTGTGGAGTCTCAGTTCTTGCGAACATCGACTCGCTCAAGATCCGATGAGCTATGTTAAAGGTGAGGTTGTAGATACTCTTTTCCTTAGAGTTTACGGGTCGCCATTTGTCACCTTTAACATGTCCGATTGCAATGCTTTCCCAAAATGCATCAGCTCTAACTCCATGAGGGAAAGCTCCTGCAGAAGAAGCTGGAAAGCCAAAGAAATTCCCAAACATTACAATACTGAAGCTGTAGTTCTTGTTCATTAGCCTAAAGGTCACATTCCTTGTGTTCGGATCATGTGAAAACGAACTAACGAACTCTAAAGTGATTTCATGATAGGCATTCTCTCTAATCTGAGCAAACTCCGTCAATCTAGTTTTCTCAATAATCTAATCAATATCTTCCCTAATATGCAGTGCATTCAGCTCATCTAACTCAGTATAACGGGGGCAATAATGGAGCGAGAGAGAAGACGTTCATACTTTTGTTTATGCTTCTCTTGGATGACGGGAAGGCTTGGAGTAGGTGGTGGAGGTTCCTGAGAAGGTTGGGATGAAGATCCCCTTCGAGTGAACAAATTTCGGATGGATCTATGGAGTCTTTCCATCAAAACTGAGAAAAATTGGGCTGTTCTTGAGGTTAGATCAACCGATTTTCCTGGGCTCAATCGATTTTTCCACTGTTTCGATCAATTGATCGATTCTACAATAATCTGTTCAAACTAATAGCACAAATACTTCCCACAAGCAGTTTCTAAACCTTCTAACTCAACAAATTCAACAAACAAACACTTCAAAAAAACGGATCGGAGAATATGAAAAACTTAGGGTTTTCGAACTTTAAACCTGAAATCCGAGCGTTTCGTTGTTTTGCCAAGCTGGTTGTTGCTTCAATCTTATTTATCTTCTTGAGAGCTACGGTTTTGGCTCAAGAACAAGCGAAAACGCTTACAAAATGAATATTTGAGGGTGGGAGTCGTTTGTCGGCCGTTCTTGTTCGTGAAGGAGATAAATGAGAGTAAGGGTTTGTGAGGAAGAAGAAGAAGGAAGAGATTTTATACCTTCTGAATAGTCAGAAGAAAATCGACCGATTTTAGGGGGTTGATTTTTTTATCGGTCCGATCTCAGTTATTTTCGTCATGAGAAGGCAGAAATCGACCGATTTTATTGGCCATCCGATTTTTCATCCGATTCCTAGCTACGACTTTTTCCAAATCGACTCAATTAAAAACATTATATTTGCCAGATCGGTCGATCGCTTTGTAAATCACTCGATTTTCCTCTTTTTCTTCTTTAATGAACTTTTGTTGTTATTTCTTCTATTGTTTCCTCCAAGATCTCGATCATAACTTCTTTCCTTATGGTTTGTACCTATTTTTTGTCATCACAACACGAGAAAACCCGGAGCACACCAACGAAAAGAAAAGAAAACTAATCTACTCTATTCTAAGAAAAAGAAAAAGGGACATAAAATTACCTTGGGTTGCTTCCCAAGAAGCGCTTGATTTAAAGTCGCTAGCTGGACCAATCTCCCTCTATGATCGCTCAAAAAGGGTAGGAGTGTTCGCTCCAAACGGTGTGTGCAAGCTTTAAATTTATAACCCTAGATTTAAGCTTAAAACAAGGATGTGAACCCGCAGTGTACGGGTCAATCGTAGTAAAAAGTAAGAAATTCCAGGGGTCGATCACAAGGACTTAGTGAAACAAAACAGGTATAGGTTGTCAATGCAACTACTAACAAAAGCGATTAAAACAATCAAAGATGATAAAAATTCAATTAAGGAAATATGCAATTCTAGGGATTAAAGCGTCTAGTTGTGGTTCCAACTCAAGATCTAAAGATAAGCGGACAAAGTTGAGATTTTGCAAAGGGAAGGTGTTTCTAAAGCGGAGTAGATCACCGGGTAAGTCTCACTACTCACAATCCCAAACCATAACTCCTATTACCGGGTAAGTCTCAAGGAATTAAGGAAAGGAACTATTATCTCAAACCAACACACCAACTAAGGGAATAGAATCAACCTTTACCGGGTAAGTCTCAGGCTAACTCACAAAGTTGGGATGAAAGCACACTCAAACCCCAATAAAGGATAAACCTTTATTACCTACACTTATGATCTTTGGTAAACAAACAAAGGAATTACCGGGTAAGTCTCATCCTAAGCTTGCATTGAACTAGGAAAGGTGTAATAAGAATAGGATTTGGCAAACTCTAACACTTAACTCTCAATTATGGATCAGATAAGTCACCTCGGTCAGACGAATTCCACCCCGGCCGACATGTTCATCGACTGAGCGAGATGTTCTAGGGTTAAGGATAAAGACTCGAGCTTTCAGGGTCCTACTGTGATTAAGATTTTTCTATCATTGTTTTTCCCACAACCTTCAGCCAATCACCCTAGAATCACACAAGGAAATTAGCCACTCATCATCATGAAAGCAATAATCAAATATAAGGGAAGAAAGTGAATATTTGAACACAAGAACCTTAAGAACAAGGCTTCAATAACTGAATCAAATATCAAACAAACAAGCGTTCCTTGGATCACCATCCAACAAGAAAATCAACAAGAAAGGGAATCTAAGAGAATCTTACAAAACCCTTCACAAAAGCTATAAAAACTATCAACTTCCTTCCTTCAATCTTCCTTCAACCTTCCAAAAAGGTTCTTCAAATCTCCCAGCTGTAGTGGGGTGAAACGGCTGTCTAAGCACGGTTAGCGGATGCTTGCGGGATGCCGGATTTGTGGAAAATCCGACCCTTTTTGTAGGAAAATTACCTCCCAAAGATAAAAGATCTTAGAAAGATATTTTCCCATAAAATAGGTAAAATATATCAACTGAATTATCTTCTTCCTTCCAGGAATCCAGCCTAAATAATATAAGATCCTCTTTCCAAAAATAAAAGATCTCAGCCAAGAATAAAATATATCTCGCCGCGTCCAAGGTGTTCGCCTCCGTCGAGCAGCTCCTCTGGATCACCTCGGCCGAGATGGTACTGTAGCTGACCGAGGTGACTCAACTGAATGTGAAATCTCATCAAATCTGGTCCAAAGTGAATCTTCAATCCATTTTCATTCTTCCTGGATTCTTCCTTAAGCTCCTGAATGTAGCTTCAATGACTCCTTAGCTCCTTTAGCTCCATTTTGATGCAAAACGTGCCATTTTATCTACGATTACAACGAAACTTAGTGTAGACCTCGATTCCCGAAAAGGTAGATCAAACGACAATATAATCACATAATATACATCCAAAAATGCAAATTATTGAAGATAAAACGTCTAAACAGGCCCCAAAATATAGACAATAGTTCATGCTATCAAGGAGCAATGTCCTCAACCGGAAATTCCGGCGTATACTTATTCAAACGATGGCCGTTAACTTTGAAACTTCCCGTTTCCTCACTCCATATGTCAACTGTACCATGAGGATAGATATAATTTGATTAGAAAGGGTCCAGACCAACGGGATTTGAGTTTACCTAGACATAGACGAAGTCTTGAGTTGAAAAGAAGGACGAGATCTCCGTCATTCAGCTCCTTCGGAACGATATGGTTATCGTGCCATCTCTTTGTCCTTTCTTTATAGATCCTCACATTCTCGTATACGTTGAGATGGAGTTCTTCAAGCTCATTGATGTCCAAGAGGTGTTTCTCTCCGGCCTCTTTCAAATCAAAATTGAGCCATTTGATTGCCCAATGTGCTTTGTGTTCCAATTCTACCGGAAGATCGCAAGACTTTCCATAGATAAGATTGTACGGTGTCGTTCCTATGGGAGTCTTGAAAGCGGTTTTGTACGCCCAAAGTGCATCATCCAGCTTGAGATGCTAGGAAGTGGTGCTACAAATCCATGGCAAGAGTTCCAAGAACTTGTTCATCCAATCATGCATACACAGTCTTAAATTTATACTTGATATATCTCCTAAACTACCTAGCAAAACCCGCAGTGTACGGGTCATATAGTAGAAAGGGAAGTATTCCGAGGTCGAACACAAAGACTGAGGTGAGATTAAACCATGCAATGATCAAAGATAGTTCAAGTCTAGACCAAGAAGAGAGAAAACAAAGATAGGAAAATCATATATTTTTGATGGGCTTTTGCGGTGATCAAGCAAATATCACAACTAAGAAACAATGTCAACCAAAAAACAAAGCAAACACAAGATATAAGATCAATGTATAGAAAGCGGATTCTAGAGATTCGGATGTCCGGTTATGGCATGGACTCAAGCTTCTAATCAACTTAGGAACAAGTTGTTGTATGTTGGGAAGGAATGTTTCTCTAATGGGATCAATCACCGGGTAGGTCCCATGGTCCAATAATCCCGCACCTAAGGTCCTATTACCAGGTAAGTCTCTAGGAATCTAAGGTTGGGAATTCTACACAAACCGGGTCACTACTTAGGGGTCAAACCTCTCCTTACTAGGTAAGTCTCGGAAAAGCAAGTCCTAAGCAACAATCCTAGCACACTCAATCCAATAACGGCTGTTGAGGCTCACTACTACCTAACATTTATCATCTTCTATACCTACCGGGTAAGTCTCATCCCTCACCTAGTTTACTAACATAGGTCACCTTAATGCTAGATTAGGCTCAACAAACACTAGGATTTCAACTCTCAAACTCCCTAACATGAAGATATAACACTATAGGATCAACAGCTCATACACCTCGGGTGGATTAAGAACATCTCTGCCGAAATGGTTGAAGAACACGCCGAGATTGCAAACTGAGCTAGGGATTTCGAGCATACAACTATCCTAAGATACATCTAAGTCCAATCTATCATTATTCTAGCCATAACCTTTCATCCATCTCCCTAGAATCACATGCTACTTAGCCAACAACAATCATCTCAAGTACATTTATCATCAAAACAACAAACATACATGCCATAGCTAGATGAAGGTAAGAGAAGCAATATAAACCAAGAAAAGGCTGAATAATAAGTTTAGAATGAGCTTACAACCATCAAAAGGTAGCTTTAAATCAAGCTCAATAATCTCTACAACTTTCCTCACTACAAGTCTCTCAAAAACGCACTCTAAGACTATGAAAATGTGTGCTTTTCTTTTTCTCTTCAATGGAGTCTTCTTTCTCCTCTTCTCCACTCTATGGCTTGCCCAACAAGATTGAAACCAAAAGTGAGAATGTTCAGGGATCCCCTGCAAAAGATTTGTGCATGCTGCAATATATCACTTCTCCGCCATCATGAGAGAGAAAGGTTGTGGGCTGGAAATTTTGTGCCAAGTGTCATGGGGGACCAGTGAACGATCTCGGATGGTCCAGAAAGCATCTCATCCGAGATGGGTGAGGGCTGCATGGCTAAAATCATGGCTAAACACAAGCCAGTGCATGGCTCGAACCAACTAAGGTCAATTTCTTCTTCTTTTCTTCATGCTTGCTCCATTGGAACCTTGAATCCGGGTTGTCACGAGGTTTGATCCTCAGATATGATCAATAATGCATGAAAGCTCTCCAAAATACCTACAAAACCGACAAATGATCGTGTAGACGTCTATTCCGATGATATGACTCGATAAAGCATAAAACGTCCCGAACATGTGCAAAACCATGCATGAATGAATATAAAAACTACCTAAAAGAGTGCCTAATCTAGTGTGATAAATCACGTCATCATCCGCTTTTTTGAGGATGGTAAGGAGTTGCGATCTTGTGGGTAACCCCATACTTAGACAATAGAGTTTCAAACTTACGGGTTGTGAAGTGCATCCCTCCGTCACTAATGATGGTTCGGGGCGTCCTAAATCGTGGGAAGATCGTTCTATTAAAGAACTTCACTGTCACCATAGCATAATTAGTGGGAGAAGCGATTGCTTCAACCCATCTAGAAACATATTCCACATCTAGAAGTATGTATTGGTTTCCACAAGATGATGGAAAAGGTCCCATGAAGTCTACTCCCCATACGTCAAAGATCTCAACCTCTTGAATGTTGTTGAGAGGCATTTCATTCCTTCTTGATATATTTCCCGTTCTTTGACAAGCATCACAAGCAACAACAAAATTATGTACATCTTTGAATAGGGTTGGCCAAAAGAATCCGGACTGTAATACCTTAGCGCTAGTTTTGTGTGAACTAGCGTGTCCACCGCAAGGGAGTGAATGGCAATGGCGGATAACATTTTCAACTTCATCTTCCGGAATGCATTTTTTAATCATTCCGTCCGGACCTCTCTTGAAAAGGAGAGGTTCATTCCAATAGTATTGTTTGACTACTTTGAAGAACTTCTTTCGTTGAGCATATGATAATCCTGGAGGTATTTCATTGCAAACCAAGTAATTAAATAAAATCAGCAGACCAAGGTTCGTTACCTCCTACGCTTTGTTGAAGACATTCCTCGATTTCATGGAGTTGCTCATCCGGAAAGGAGTCATCTATGGGTAAATCGTCCTTCTTGCTTGTGAGATGCGGCAGTCGACTTAGATGATCCACCACCGAGTTCTCGGATCCCTTTTTGTCACGGATCTCTAAATCAAACTCTTGTAGAAGGAGAATCCATCTAATAAGCCTTGGCTTCGCGTCTTTTTTTGTGAGCAAGTAGCGGATTGCTGCGGTTTCGGTGTAAATGAACACTTTCGCTCCCACAAGGTAAGAACGAAACTTCTCGAAAGCATATACCACGACCAATAGTTCCTTCTCCGTTGTACCGTAGTTTAGTTGGGCTTCATCTAGCGTCTTGCTAGCATAATAGATGGAATATGTTCGTCCATCTTTCTTTTGTCCACGAACGGCTCCTATGGCTACATCACTAGCATCGCACATGATCTCAAAAGGTAGGTCCTAATCCGGTGGCTGAATTATAAAAGTTGAGATCAACACTTCTTTAATCTTGCAGAAAGCATCTAGACAATCCTTCGCAAACTCAAAACCCACATCTTTCATTAGTAGGTTAGTCAATGGTTTAGAAATATTAGAAAAGTCTTTAATAAAGCGTATATAAAAACTTGCGTGACCAAGAAAAGTTCTTACTTCTTTCACCGATGTTGGTAGAGGTAGCCTTTCGATGGTTTCGATTTTTGCCCTATCGACTTCAATACCACGGATGGATATCATATGTCCTAGAACAATGTCTTCGCTAGCCATAGAGTGACACTTCTCCCAATTCAAGACAAGATTAGTGTCCTCACATCTCTGAAGAACTAGCTAGAGAAAGGTTAGCAAGACATTTATCAAAGGAAGAACCGTATACGGAAAAATTATCCATAAAAATCTCCATTATATTTTTGATGTATTCGAAGAAGATGGCCATCATACACCTTTGAAAGGTGGTTGTAGCGTTGAAAAGTCCGAATGGCATTCATCTATAGGCAAACAATCCCCATGGGCATGTAAATGTGGTCTTCTCTTGATCATCGGGATGAATGGGAATCTAAAAGAAACGACTATAACCATCTAAATAGCAAAAGTGGGAGTGTTGTGCTAACCTTTCAAGCATTTGATCGATGAAGGGAAGAGGGAAATGATCCTTCCTTGTTACAACGTTCAAGTTGGATGATATCTAGTGTCCGGATGTGATCTTTGTGCTCCTGGTCGTGAACTGGTGGTTGGAGGTGGTTCTGCAAGTGAGTGAGATCTTGGAGATGCTCCCACATCACCATGAACATGATGACGACACTAACAACTTGTGACAGATTCGGCCTTGTACAGACCATAACATACATCAAACTCCTACTAAACTAGCATAAGGGACTCGCGACATATACCCCTTCTCCTCATCCGACTGAGGTGAAAATAGAGTGATAAGATGGATGTTAGCAGTACTATGTGTATCAATAAGTTTCATCGATGACTTTCCGAACCTTGATAACATCTTTTCAATGTAGCCTTTAAGTTATAAGAACATCTTCTTGTGACCCATATTTCTAAGAATCTCCATTCCTAGAATTTTTCGAGTTGCTCTCACATCCTTCATCTCAAACTTAGCATTTAAGAGACCCTTCAACTTTTAAATCCATACTTGTTATTTGCCGCTATTAGCATGGTAAACCTTTCTCTCTTGCAAGCCTTTTATGGGCTGAAAATATGATTAAGGCCCAATAATGACCCAATAAAATATGACTCATAGTTAAACAAGTCTTTTATGGGCTGGATATAAAATAGAATGGATCTAGAGTGGCCCATTCTTAGATCCGTACGTCTTTGATCTAGAATCGATCTACAGTGGCCCATTCTTAGATCCACACACATGGTTGGATTCCTTCACTCGCATGGTTAGCCTTCTTGTCTTGCATGGATACGTACACCCCTCCTACATGGTTGATTTGATGCAAGTCTTGTATCCAGAATGTTGAGATGTTCTCGTTTCTAGGCATGAGTCTTCTAGTGTGCAAGAGTTAAAGTTCTTTTGGAAAGATCTTCTTCTCCTTGCTATTAGCTAGTGTATTCTCAAGCTTTGATACACTCGAGAACTCCTTATTGGATGAGCATCATAGTATGAGATCCTCCATTTCTCTCGGATTGCATGTAGACCCTTCTCCCTTCTTCTTGAGTTCCATATGAACATTTCATCTCTCTTCTTTGTCACCTCCTCTTCCTTGTAGGTCTTATGCATCCCTGCTCTTGATCCTTCAATCTCTTCGGCTCTTGTCAGCTCCGTAGTAGTTCATTCTAGCTGTTGAGTTGGTCTTGTGCCATCCTTAAAACCCACGGACATTTCTAATGTCAAAAATGGACCTAATGCCAAGGATAACCCTAGTTGTGATCCGTGTGAGTTTTGGGATCTTGTGGTCATTCCGGTTGTCCAAAATGGATATGGCGTCAAAAATGACCCTGGGTGAGATCTAGCATCCGGATGCGATCTTTGTGCTCCTAGTCATAGACTGTTGGCTGAAGTTGTTTCTACAAATGAGTGAGATCCTGGAGATGCTCCTGTATCATCCCCTCCTTTGAAAGGATTTGACCTCGAATCCAAGTCTTCTAGCGTTGATTCGTTTGGGATCGGCTCTTGGGGTAAGGTACCTAGGTGGAAAACAAGCACACACGTTCAATGTACAAAACCCCATACTATCCAACATACTCAAGGATATCAAATTATTAGTAATAAGTAGAACATGTCTAAACTCGTTCAATGTATAAAATCTACCTTCATGTATTTTGGTTTTAATCGAGTTAATTCCAACCGCCTTGCAGACAAAAATGTTGGTCATGGAAATACTGTCATCATCTACCTACTTATAAGTTTTGAACCACTCTTTGTTAGGACATATGTGATCAGAAGCTCCAGAATCAAGAACTCACACATCAGCCTGATAAGTGTGTCCACCGACAACCAAAGTTATATCCTCGTCTGATTTAAAATCATCTTCTACAACAGTTGCAGAACTAGAATCATGCGGTTTCTTCTTCGTATGACATTCGTTCTTCCAATGTCCTTTCTCCTTACAGTAGTTGCAAACGTTGTTAGGCTTAAGACCTTTAGAAGAAGACGACTTCCTGTACTTTTTCTTCCCTAATTCTTCTTGTCCCTTGTCTCCGCTTGTAAACATACCAGATGTTTGATTGCCTTACCTACACCACTTCCATTCACCTTATGGCATAGTTCCCTTGTATGAAGGGCATACTTGACGTCTTCTAATGTAATAATATCTTTCCCAACAACAAATGATTGAACAAATTTTTCATATGGTGACGGCAAATATACCAACGGAATCAACGCAACATCATCGTCCTCAATCTTAACATCAATATTACGTAAATCTAGAAGAATTGTGTTCAAGTGATCTAAGTGTTCACAAAGTTATGTACCTTCCTACATTTGTAGGCTGGACAAATGTTTCTTCAAAAACAACTTGTTGGTGAGAGACTTTGTCATGTAAAAGCTCTTCAACTTCAATTGTGGTTTGGTTGTGGTATCCTGATCTAAAACCTCACATAAGAGATCATATACGAGACACAACATGATGGTCGAATGCGCCTTATTCTCCTGAGTAGTCATCTTAGCAACACCGCTCTTTTCTTTACCGGATTCCTTCCTTGACAAGGATCCCCATAAGCCCTATTGTTTCAACAACACTTGCATCTTGATGTGCCATAGATTGAAAATATTCCTCCTTGTGAACTTACCGATCTTTGTGTTGGAAGAAAACATTTTTCTCCCAGAATACAGAAAACCAAAGAACGCAAAGCTGTGCGGAATTAAGTAAAAAAAGAAAAAATTTAACAACCACAGTTTCAAGAAATTTTATCTTCGACCAAAACAAGAAAGACGACATACAGATTTATAATGACTCATTCAATAATGGCTACGTCCACTTTGCAAAAAGATTTTATTGGGAGTTTCAGGATACAGATGAATAGATAATTGGAGGCAAAGAGAACACTACAATATAGAGAACAACTAAACTCTATGTTATACATACTTAAACGTCAAATATAAGACTTACTTAAGTGTCAAATATAAGACTGAATCAAACAGTAAAAACTCAAAAGGCCCAAACATATAACAAACCCAAACCCAATACAAGACATATCAACAAATATAAATCAAAATTTATAAATAATATACAAAAATTAACAGCATTATGAACCGAAAATAGTCCAAAATCAAAATAGACCACCTTCTAAACAAACGGATTATAGGATTCCATGCACCATAATCCATCCAATTACCCTAAATTACAATGAAAAAAATAACAAAATAAATATTATAACGTCCTCTGTGTGCAATTTCGCAATGTAATCATCCAAAAATACTAAAACATCCCAGGGATGAAGCAGTAACACTTTCACCTGACAAAAGAATGGTATAAATGAGTCTTCCTTGTGTTCTTGTATCCTTAATGACTAGGTGTTCCCGGTAATAGTACTCCCGGAGGGCGGGCTGATCGTCACCCACAGGAGCGACACAGTGATCGCGATAAGGCCAGCCCAAACGTAGACGATTGTCGGAGTTCTGCCACGTCGCCCCATCAACCCCTTTGCGAAAGGGTAGAGATGAGCCAGAACCCAGAAGCTGAAGAACACTCCTCCAAGGAGCCTACTCCATTGGGGAATTGTACTATACAAGGTCCTGCTCGCTCCCACCGCGATTGCTATAAGGTTCACTATAATGATCACGAGTGGCGGTATCATCAACGACGTCCATTTGATCATGTACAAGTCGGCAAACTCGTCTTCGTTCTCATCACCGCCTGATTTGGAGGTGAGTGTGAAGGAAATCTCGATCCCGGCTACAACCTTGAGCAGACCCTGAATAACAGCTGCTAAATGAGAGCTGACGCCTCCAATTAGCCAGAACTGCTCGTTACGCCACCATTGCTCGAGAGTGATCTTGGACCACTTGATCTCGAGGAGTGCGAGGAGGCAGAGAGTGACAGAGATGACAAGCAGGTAGAAGAGGAAGGTGATGTTGAGCGACTGCACGATGAATTGGCCGGAGAAGAGGGAGAGTGCTGGGAGGAAGCAGTAGATGATCAGGAAGATTGATGTGAATGGGTAAATGCCGACGTTGAGGTAGGCGATGCGTTGGAGGAGCTTCATCTTTGTACTGGCGAGGAATGCGTTGTTTCTCGAGAAGAAGATCTCGACCGAGCCTGTGGCCCAACGGAGCACCTGGTGGAGCCGATCAGTCAAGTTAATAGGAGCTGTTCCTCGGAAGGCGTCTCGCTTGGTTACACAATAGATGGACCGCCATCCACGGTTGTGCATTCGGTAGCCTGTCACCACATCCTCTGTCACGGACCCGTAAATCCAGCCGATCCGGACACCCCACTCGGTCTTGTCTTCGTACCAGCAGCTGATCACACTGATCGCCTCTGCTACTGTGGGTGCATCGAGGAGGTCCCGGGGGATGGTGAGGGCGCCAGGTGGGCGACCGTTCTTGATGGACGGGTGGTCGGCCAACGGCCTGCCTTGGAACTCAGCAACCGGTATGGAGTCGACGAGGAAGCTTGATTGCCCGAACTTCTTGGGGAGGATAGCGAGGTTCATTCCGTCCAAGTCGTCATCGTCACCCATCCGAAGGGACGGGTTTTCAGGGGAATTCATAGTGGTAGCAACAGCCTTCTTGCGTCGACCGAAGCAACAGTCTAAGAAACCCGAGTGGTCCTTAGAGCGAGGAGGATCAAATCCGTAGAGGGCAACACGACGAAAGAGACAACCAGTTCCCACATAGACAGGGCCCTGGAGGCCGTCTAGAGCTCGCATATTGATGTCGAAGAAGACGGTGTTGTGGTTGGCATATCGATCAGAAGGGTCGATACCCTCGAACCGTTGAGGGAACTGGACATAGCATATACGATCACCACCTCGGTCCATCATAAAGCACATGCCCTCACGGATAGCTTGTGAGTTGTAGAAGTAGTGATCACAGTCAAGGTTTAAGATGAAGGGTCCATTAGACATGATAGCCGAGCCACGAACCAGGGCATTCATTGCACCAGCCTTCTTGTTGTGGTCGTAACCAGGACGCTTCTCACGGGAAACATAAACCAGCATTGGAAGTCGGATGTCGATCTCAGTGAAGTCAACGGGAATGGCATCGCTAGCCGCGTTCCCATGCAGAGGCTCGTCACTGGGAGGTTTCAACATAACCTGTTGTTCCAAGCAACAACCAAAGCTTAGTTATACAACAAGCTACCGAAAACGAAAAGGCAATGAAGTAAATTTACCTGAATAACTCCGGCATGATCACCCTTGGTATGATCGGGTGATGGTTGCAACCAAGTACCAGGCCAGTGAGTAGCATCAGCCATCCAAGTCGCTTTCGTCACTGTCACTGGCTCAGTAGGCATCTCACCTCCAGACTGTTCCCTTTGCATCTTAAGGGCCTGCATCTCCTCCCGAGTATTATAAGCATCCGATCTCCTCCTAATTGAATCAGGCAGTCCATTGATCCTCACTTTAAACTCATCATACTCGCGCTTTATCCTCCTCCGGTCCTTGACAAAGTCCTGTTTCACCTTGTTCTTGTAGGGGTCTTTCTTGAGGTTGAAATAAGAGTCCGGGTTCCTAGGTTCAATCTTGTGCTTCCTACAGAACGGGACCCAAAGATTAGCGAAACTTGCAGCCTCTGCCATGGCCTCAAAGGTTAGCAGGGCCCCACCGTCATCAGAGACGTAGCAAGCCAGCTTCTCCACAGGGTAATCAGCAGCTAGGATCGAAAGGATTGTGTTCGCAGTGACAAGAGGAGGCTCCTTCTCTGGGTCAGCTGTGGAAACAAAAATGTCTACACCAGGAAGGTCTGATTTTCCAGTCGGATTATTCGGACCCGGGGTTTCGAACTTCTCGTGAAGAACATTGAGGTCAACAACGCGGTTGACTGGGTTGAGCTTGGGAAGCTGGTCAAGGACCCATGAGAAAGCAAACCAGATCTCACATACAATAGACATGAGCCACAGCCATACTGCGTCATTGTTAGGGTGTGTGATTCGCCACATGAGGAATAGACAGAGAACAGCCAATCGAATGAAGACCAAAAGCCTGCAAATTGATACAATAGTCACTTTTCTTAAAGAGTATAATTAACAACAAAAAAAAAACAGCAAGTCAACTGAACTGCAGGCTGCAGCAGATAAACTGATAATAGAGGCAGTACTCTTTGTTTCTCTCCTCAGCTTATATCAAAACGTCCGAATACAAGCATTTATAACTAGAGATTATGAATAGAGATGTGGACGGCAAAGCTCCTGAACATAACATACAATAAACTTACCAAGCACAATTCTTACTTCTATCTATGTAACAAATTATGAAGCCAATGATTAGACATAAATGGTATGAAATATATCTGTCATTATTTAAACAGCATGCACATGTGTTGCCAACTTCACATTCATCAGCAAACAGAAATCTCAACATATTAGACTCTTGACTTAGCTATCATATGCAATCCCGTTCCTAAAAGTCACCTTCCTCGTATAATTATATGGTATTTAATCACAGTCAATGTTTAAAGAATGCTTATGAGCATTAAAGAATCAATTTCTCTGTTTTATTATCAATATCATCTGCAATACAAAAAAACGATAAGAAAATGAAAACTGATAAACTTGGACCAAATGCTGATCTAAACAACTTTATACCGGCAATATAGAAAACAAGATGGTCATAATAAGGCTATTCTTGACCAATTCAATGCACAGCCTCATGATACTCTAACTTGACACTTTATTAGCACAAGAAAGATGCTACAGACATCAGCAAATCAAACCTGTTTAGTCATAGAAGCTTAAAAGCTACATGCTACGAGTTTCTGATGTAAAATTTCAGATGATCTCATATGAAACAGAAAAGGCCATAATACAGATAGCATAGAGAAGATAAGAATACATAGAATAAAGCATTACCGATAAGGACTGATTACACCAGCTGATATCCTCAGCTTCCGCGTAAGAGGCCGCCAAGGCTTGTTAAGAAATGCAGTTGGTTCATGCATTCCATCATCAATATTACCATCGTTTCCAAATCCACCAGAATCATTTGACCAAATAGCATTCCCGTATCCATAAGTACCCTTAGTCTCAAACAACCACCTATTATGATCAAACTCAGCTCCACCATTTTGGCCCCTAAACCCGGATTTAGTAGACTTCATTAACGACATCCTCCTCTCTCCCTTTGAGGGCCCACCTGATGATGGCAAAGGCAAGGGATGCTTGCCACCACCTACCGCCTTCTCATCCAAATCGGTATGCTTGTAAGGCTCTTTACACCCGGGACATAGAGCACCACCACCCTTAACAGAATCAATATAACAATCCCTACATATTTTGAAATCACATTCACAAGGGAGTATGTCCATTCCGCGTTCATCACTCATCACCTTACCGTCACAACCATTGATGGCACAAGATGACCCTTTTGCCCCCGCCATCTGAGGGTGGCTGGACTCGGAGTCAGTCACCTTGTCCATCAAATGGGCTCGTGTGACGCTGTTAAACCCACCCGTAAAGAGAGAATTCGACACATATTGTTCCTCCACCCTCTGAGAAATGGAAGGGTCCATTGGCTGGTTATCCGGGGTAGGAGGGATGTGGACCGTGTAGTTCATGAATTCGTTGCCAATCTCGCTGTCGAGATCTTCCCTAGACAGGTTATCCCTCGAGTGGTTGACATAGCGGCCTGATGGGGTCCGCTTTGCAAAGTTAGGCTCCGATTGCCGCATTGCCCCTCCTGGTGGGAAATCAGATGAATCAGACAAATCAGACCCACTAGGCTTATACATCTTGAAACCCTTGAAATACAACAGAACTTTCTAAAGGTTGTAGCTATGGAAGATCAGACAATAAACAAGAGGAACGATCCTCTAATGACTCATCAAACCATAAGGTTCAAGATCAGTGCCAATTTGGCACTCTCCATCTTAAACCCTTTAAGACCCTTCTATTGAACCGAATCAAGTAAGCTTATGTGCTCTCAAATGAAACCATGACAACCGAAACCCAGAAAGCACAAGCTCAAATAGAGAAGAAAAGTTCAATGAAAGTAGGCAAATATTTCTCTATCTCTACCATAGTTGATGCCCATTACTTTAAGACAGAAAACCAGAAAATAGGGGAATAAACAAAGCAGGTTCACTAAAACAAGAAGAAACGTGCAATACTCAAATCATAATTCAGACCCCCAATTAACCACATTCAAGAGAGAGAAAGAGAGACGTACCTGGTGTATTATGGCGTTGAAGTTGAGCACCACAACTCCTCAACTACAATGCCAACAAAGAAATAATAGAACCCACAAAGAATTCAAAACAGAGGTGCTGTAATTCCCTACCAAAACCCCTAAAAAAACAAATCCTCAAGTGCTTAACGCAAATCTGACAATGACCTCGTTCAAGAGACCGAGTCCACCTACGCTACGCCCAGCAATTTTACAGCCTTCAAAGCAACTTCGAATTCCAATAAATTATTATTGCACCGACCATGGAATTAAAACCCCAAGCATTGATATTGCGTGATCATGGAGACCCAGTACGTGTACACGAGCATAAGTGCCGGCGATCGAATCAATAAATCAATTGGCCAAAACCCCTGAACTCATCATTCTTGCAATAAATGAGAATCATGAAGAATTTCGGGAACGATGATGAAGCTGTACAGTTTAAAAAAATGTTTTTTAGTAGAAATTTGGATTTGAGTTTGTTTCCGTTGCTTGCGATTTTGAAAGGGGATTAAGAAAATTAGTAAGTAGAGAAGAAGAAAACGCAGAGGCCGAAGGGAATGAACAGAGAAAAGAGTATAAAAAGGTAACTAGGTAATAAGGTAGGGGTAAAATAGTAATTACGGGGATGTAAGAAAGTCAGACACGGTTGCTAGGATGTAGACGCGTTTGAAAGGCGCGTGTTTTCTACTTTCCTAAAGGGGATGTTTTTATTCCATCCTTTTAATGGGTGAGGTGTGATCCCCTGTGGTCACGTGCAGGCACGACGATCTCAAAGCCAAGGGCCCACAAATAATTAGGTCCCACTATGATCCATCGAGTACAACTATAGGATCGATCTAAAGATTCTAAACTCTAAACTCAAATCGACTATTAGGAATTGATAATCAGTTTTAGGAATTGATTTTCTTATTATTATCAACGTGTCAATGTGTTAGTCAAAAATGGATTTTTTTTAACATGAGTGGTCGCTTTTGTTCATCTAAATATTGCTTGAAAATGGTCTTCGGCTTTTTCTTTTTTGGGTTCCATGTTCTAATCGACTATTATTTTTTTTTTTTGATGTGAATACGGAGAGAAGATCTCTCCCCGCGCAAGCGCTTATTTATAAAGAACAAAATTACAAACGAGTACAACGAGGTAATGCAACACCTCGTAAATCATCCATAAGTAAAATTCTAACATCGGGCGTAGGCTCCATAAGCATATGGGCCCCGAACCCTAAGGAAAAGGCATAGTTTGCAATAGCGTCCGCAACTCTATTTCCTTCCCGAAAGGTATGTGTGAAACTGATACTCCAGTCTCTAGTAAGGAAGCCTTGGCAACGTATCACCAGGCTGGCAAGTGGATGCAACTGACTCACCCCATTCTCGATAAAGCCCACCACTAAAAGCGAATCAATTTCTACCTCCACACGTCGGTATCCCAACTCCCAAGCCATTTCAACTCCGTGGATAACCCCCCAAAGTTCCGCCATTGAAGCCGTGCAAGCCCCCAGGTTAACTGCAATTCCCCTCACCCATGACCCCTGTTCATCTCGTATTACTGCCCCAGCCGTCGCAACTTGTTGTTTGCCTCTGGAAGCACCATCCGCATTGACTTTTACCCATCCATGCTTTGGCATCTTCCAGCTAATAAACTTTACTTTCTTCTTTGGCAGTACCTGCAGACGATCACCTTTCTTTGCCTCCATGTACTCTTGGACCTTCTTCCGTACATATTCAGCCTTGTTTCGCGCTATTCTCCCTTCGCCAAAGACCCTAGCGTTTCTCCATCGCCATAACCACCAAACTGCCACCGTAAAAACGTCCCTCCAAACATGTCCATCTGCATTTTTTAAACCCATGACCACATTTTGTGAATAACCACTCCGTCCATTCCATTGCGTAAAAAGTTTCCTGAAACTCCCTGGGTACAAGGTGATCCCAAGTTTCCTTTGCAAATACACAGTCCCTGAGTGTGTGTAAAAGGGTTTCGCTATCCGCCGGGCAAGCCAAGCAGTTCGGAGAGTCAGTCATATGGCGGCGGAACCTCTCACTGTTCGTTAACGGGATACCCCAGGCCACCTGCCACAAATAAAATCGAGCCCTCTCAGTAGCATTTACCTTCCATATCTGTGTGAACAGCTTTTCCCGTACCTCTACCTTCCCCCTTGCAGATCGTATATAGGTGTGAGCTGATGCAACAGAGAATTCTCCATTCTTCTCGATCGTCCAACACACCCTATCCTCACCTCTATCAACCTCCCACAGTCCAGTAGCAATCACTCTAAGCATGCTTGCATTGTTCAGTCTGCAGGAGAGGTAGTTCCAATCCCATGTTCCATCTTCTCTCCAAAGATCACGTACCTTCAGTTCAGTTTCTGCATTGGATAGTGGTATTTGGCAGTGATTTATCAGAGGTTCTTGTGTTACCCAAGGATCACTCCAAAATCTAGCCTTCCTTCCATCCCGAACCCTCCATCCAAGATTCGGTACAATGACTTTGTTATATCCTTGAGCTATACTCCTCCACAGTATCGAGCTGCCAGAAACAACTTGGAGTTGTGTAGGCCAATCAATGGAAGATCTATGGTATTTTTTCAGCAAACACTTAGCCCAAAGTTCCTCCTTACACGTAAATAATCTCCAGCTAAGCTTACTGATGAATGCAATATTCGCTTCTGCAGCCTTCCGAATACCTAGTCCTCCATTCGTTTTGTCTTGGCAAATCTTATCCCAGTTGAGCAAGTGAATCTTCCTGGTTTCTCCATTGCTTCCCCAGAGGAAGTCTCTACATATTTTGTCCAGTTTATGGGTAACAGTACTTGGCAACAGTATGGTGTTCATGTAGTACGACTGTATAGACGATAGGACTGATCTAACCAGCGTGACCCGTCCAGCAATACTCATTCTCTGTGCTTTCCATCCTGCTAACCTGGCTGACACTCTTTCCACCAGTGGGTTATATATTTCCTTTGATACTGGTCCATGAAATATAGGTACCCCCAAGTAATGCCCCAGGTTTCGAGTGAACGGGATTCCCCCCGCCTCACTGAGATTCCTT
This sequence comes from Fagopyrum homotropicum, assembly GCA_033239125.1. NCBI lineage: Eukaryota > Viridiplantae > Streptophyta > Magnoliopsida > Caryophyllales > Polygonaceae > Fagopyrum > Fagopyrum homotropicum. The sequence goes on from BSWB01000002.1 coordinate 138,061,383, forward strand.
TCCAAGGCTCCTCTGCAGTTATGGGAGACGAAGATACGGGACTTGGCAAGACTAACTTTCTGTCCCGAAGCCGCACAAAACTCATCAAGGATTTCCTTCACAACCCGCATCTGCCCACAAGAAGCTTCAGCAAAAAGCAAAATATCATCCGCGAAAAAGAGGTGAGATAGTAATGGTCCACTACGTGCCATCTTCATGGGCTTCCACTTCCCTTCCGTAATTGCCTTCTCAATAAGATGCCCCAACCTTTCAAGACAAAGAACGAAAAGATACGGAGATAGAGGGTCTCCCTGTCTCACTCCTCTAGTCATCGCAAAACTGTCAGTTCGTTCTCCATTCCATAGAACTCGCATAGAGCTAGAAGAGATACAAGTATTCACCCTTTCCATCAAAATATCCGGAATTCCAATATCTTGGAGAGTATCTAAAACGAATTCCCAGCGGAGCATGTCATAAGCTTTTTCGAGATCCAACTTTAGGACCATCCAGCCCTTTCCTCCTTTCTTCTTTCCCATCGAATGAATTGCTTCTTGGGCAAGGACAATGTTATCCGATATAGATCGGCCCGGGATAAAGCTCGTCTGCATAGGGCTTACTAGAAGATTCATCATCGGCTTCAATCTATTGGCGAGAAGCTTTGTAATAATCTTGTAAGAGACATTACATAAACTAATAGGGCGGAAATTTTGTATTACCTCCGGTTTCGCAATCTTACCTATGAGCACCAGCATTGTTTCGTTTGCTTTCTGGGGGAGATGACCAGAGTTCCAGAAATCCTGCACAAAACGGACCAGTGAGGGTCCCACGATGTTCCATAGTTGTTGATAGAAAACCGGTTGAAAACCGTCTGGGCCCGGGGCTTTAAGCGACCCCATTCCCATGAGTGATTCCCTGATCTCGATCTCTAAGCAGTCTTTCTTTAACTCGGCAAGCTGGGCACATGAGAGTGGGTTGAAACCCCCCTTGTTCAGTACTCGGAGGTCACTCAGAGTTTGTGGACCATAAACATTTTTGAAGTGTTGTAAAGCATGGCCCTCCAGAACTTTCTGCTCTATACACCATTCACCATCTTCCAGCTTTAGGGCGTCAATCCGGTTTCTTTGTCTTCTTATTATCGTAGATAGGTGGAAGAATGAAGTATTCCTATCTCCGCACATAAGCCATTGTTGTCGAGATTTTTGGCACCATAAGATCTCTTCTTGCTCTAGTACCTTTTCCAACTCATGTCCCACAACTCCCTCTCTCTGAATATGGTCCTCAGTTGGGTATTCATTTAGGCTTCTCCCAATTTCCTCAAGTTCTCTCACCAACGCTTCCTTCCTATGCTGAATGGAGCCGAAAACTGTCATATTCCACATCTGTAAAACATGTTGGAGCTTCATTAGTGCTACAGGGTGATGAATTACTTTGTCCCAGGATTCCTCAATGAGTTTATTGAATTCTGGATGCGTAAACCATGCAGCTTGGAAGCGGAAAGGTCTCCTATATGTCTCTCCAAGTCTAGCCCGTTCGAAGCAAAGCAAAAGTGGATTATGATCTGAACACAGTCTCGGTAGGTGTCTTACCGAGGCTTCAGGCCACTTTAATCTCCCTTCCGTGTTCATCAAAACTCTATCAAGGCATTTGGATATTCTGTTTTCTAAGGACCGCCCACGTGCCCAAGTAAAGGGGGAACCCACAAAACCAAGATCAATCAGTTGGTTTTGCTCAATCCAAAGGCTAAATTTTACGGATTCCCTGCTAAGTCGATTGGAGCCTCCAGAGCTCTCCTCGGGACATCTAACGACATTCATGTCTCCCCCAAGTACCACCGGCATATTAACTGTTTCAATGATATGTGCTAATTCCGCCCAAACTTCCCCTCTTCGGCTTGACTCTGGGGCGACGTACATAACAATTAACGTAAACGCTTCCGTCCCCTGGCCAACAGTGGCGTGTATGAACTGTCTGTTGCTCGTAACAATGACTAGAGGACAGGATATCGAGTCCCACAGTAGCCAGATGCCCCCTCTTTGTCCTTCAGCATCAACTCGTTCTACCGAATCAAATCCCATATTGGCACAGATACCTTCCGCTACTTGACCAGAGCTGTGCGTCTCGAAAATAGCCAGAAAATTCGGTTTATGCTTTCTAATCATATATCTAATAGATCTTCGAAAACTAGGCTTTATAGTCCCGAAGCTATTCCATAATAAACCTATCATCTAAACAACTGAGGTAGGATGAAGTCGCACGCTCTCAACTCTGAGAGTCCGGTACGATTGAGGTCTGAGAATCTCCCTCCAACTGAACTTGTCCTGGGTTTGCTTCTTCATTTGTACCCATGACCACATCTGGTACTATTTGTTGGTTTTCTCCCCCTTTAGCCGTAAAAGTTATATTTGTCGGTGCAGCTCTATGTAGAATTCGCACTTGTTGAACCTTTTCCGGCATCCTCGTGGTCCCCATACCTCGCTGAATTTTCTGTTCACTTGTGCCTTTCCCCCTTTGATTACTTAGTGGTCTTTCTGCTGCATTCTCATTTGACCTATCCTCTGCTCTAAACCGCTTCCTTACTTGAGCCTGGCTCGCATTTCCTTGTACATATAGCCTCCCTTCAGGACTATCTTTCTCCCTATCATAACCTTTGCCTACCATTTTTGATTTCCTTCCCAATTCCTTTTCTGTTTGCCCCCCTGTTCTTGCATCAGGTATACCTTTATCATCTGCTACTCCTTTACCTTTGTTAACAACCTTTCTGCGAGGTACAACCATCCAAGGGCCATGACCCTCTGCATTAGTATCCACTCGGTCATTCACCCTCCCCACATGTGTTGCTATGGCCTTTGCACTTCCTGGCTCCATTTGATCTGTCTGTCTATCGTCTTTTTCAGTAACTGAATCCACCCTGCTTGAAATGTAAGGGCATAAGTCAACCAAGTGTCCATAACACCCACAGCCGAAACAAATTGTATGCAGATTTTCATATTCAAGTAGCAGGCGTTTGCCATTCAATATCACATCTCCTTTTAGCGGGCGAGTGAGATCGACTGAAACGCAGATACGCGCATACTTCCCTCTGAACACCCCCAACGTATTAGTATCAATGCGTAGAGGGGTTCCGATCGCCGATGCGATGGCTTTCAAAACTGAGATATTATACATGGCAAAGGGAAGACCCGTAATCCTTACCCACACGCCTGTAGATGAGATCACCGATGTCATAGGATCAAAGGTTTCATCCCACTTTTCCATCATCAAATAGTGTCCATATAGCTTCCATGGTCCCCCTGATAGGATATCAAGCAGATCCGATTCATTCTCAAATCGGATAAGGAAGAACTCATTTGGGAGGTCCAAGATAGTCCATCCCCCTTTCGGTTTCCAGACTTGTCGAATTGTTCTGTCAAAAGCCGCAAAGGAAATCATTCTACCCAATAGCTTAACCACTATTGAATTTCTCCAAGGCGCATTTAGTACTTGTACCACTTCTTGTGCCACGTTAATAACCGGCGTACCATCATGTCCTTTCGGAAAGTCGATCTTAATACGTCCAGTATCAACGAGATTCTCCGGCAGCACCGGCATTTGTTTCCAAGCATCATCACCAAACAACATATTACTCCAGGATGGCACCATTGATTCAGGGCTTTCTGCCTGTTGCCCTAACTTGTGCACCAAGGTAGGGCTATCTTGTTTCTCGCTACCAATAGCAATTGGTACTGGATGAGGAGGCTGTTGATCATTGGGATCCGGCGCAATAGACTCAGAGGGAGGGGGGAAAGTTTTCGCATTGGGAATCGCCATAGACCGCTGCCAAACTAGGGTTTTTTCTAATGCTTCTAATCGACTATTAATATATACAAGGCAATTTCTCTGTCACATATTTATTGGGTTTATGGATTAGAAATAATATTTTATTAGTAGACAGTTAAATAGAGTTAAGATATCAATTTAGTTTTGGAAACTTTATAATTCTTCCAAAATTTGTAATTTTTTTCCCAAATGGGTCAGGATTAATTGTGTTTCCATATTATTAAGATAATACGATTTTATATTGCTGAAAAATAATAAGTAAAGGTGATCAATGAATCATACTACTTAACAGGAAAGAGCATTTAATAGGATTTTTTTTTAAATAAATAAATAAATAATTTATTTATGATATGAGGAATGGAACAAAACGAATTCCAAGAATAGGAAGTAATTCAAGTTCGAAACAAGCCCGTTGTTATAAATAACGGGTTTCATGAAGATCTCGTAAATTCTTCGGTTTTATTTTTGGATTTTGGAAAAAGAAAAAAATTGTGAAGGACCTTTAACTTTAAACTACGTTTTTTTTTTTCTCTTAAATCTTATTTTTATTCTTGTCATCACTCTCCTCGCGAGGAGGACCACCTCCTTCAGCATTCAACCCTCAAAAACCTACAGCTCCACATGTCAATATGACCTCTCGCTCTTGGTATCCAAACACTTTTGCAATCCATCACTACACACCCCTGACAAAGGCGTAGCCAGGGGGTGGAGGGGGTAATGGCCTCTGACGAAGTTTGATATTATATTAATAGGTTGAACTTTGTAAACCATATTTCACCGGTTCATCTGGGTATGCTAGAAGTCTATCACTTGAAAAGGCATATCACACCAGGTGATCCCAAGTTTGATGCCTAGTGGAAGCATTTTATATATATATATATATATATATATATATATATATATATAATTTCAAATCCTTTCAAAGTAGCCACATTGAAGTTGCTTACGACTTTAACATGAATCTAATTGTTTTAGTTTATGATTTCTTTTTCGTAAATTTATTTTACTTTTCAGATTATTGTATTTGAACATAAATTTAATACATGTAAAATTCAAATAAATTTCTATGAATTTTATATAAAAATAAGATTTTCGGCTTATAAAAACTCATAGAAATAGTATTCTCTTATAGCCGTTTTCAAATTAATATAGATGAATTTTAGTCTTTAACTTCGACTAAATAAATGAATGATGCGTAAAAAGTTTTTAAAAAAAACTCGCCCCCTTGAAATAACTTTTTGACTCTGCCACTAACCCCTGACCTTGCAAACCTTCGCAACGATCATCACCCCTACGATGTCACCGAACAGGTTATCCTTGGCGATGGATCTTCAATACCAATTCACGACCATGGAAGATCTTCCTTCCACTCCTCATCTCGTATTTTTTGTCTCACTAACCTACTTCATACTCCTACTATCACAAATAATTTATTGTCTATTTCTCAGTTTTGCAAAGATAATGATGTTTATTTTTTTACTCTTCTTTCTTTCTTGTGAAGGATTTGAAAACCAAGACGCTTCTTCTTCAATTAATGCAATCAGACTAAAGGTTTCGGCAACTAGAAGGCATAAACTATACCCTGGCCCCCTCCTCACTCGTTCAAACTTTTAGTCATAGTTTATTCTCTGTTTTGCAAAGATAATGTTGTGTAATTTTCGATACCTAACACTCTAGAATGGGTCATCCCTCCTACGGAATCACTACTCTCCTTTTGGGCACCTAAGGATCAGTCCACCAAAAAGAGCTTGGTCTTTCCAAATGCCAATCATGCTCTTGGGCCAAGGTTCATGCCCTACCCTATCCACCAAGTCCATCTTGATCATCTAGTTATTTTAAACCCTTGTTTTGTGATGCATAGGGCCAGCCCACCACCTTTCAATTAATGCAAACATATATTACCTTTTTATTGATGATGATCACTCCAAACTTTGTTTCCATAAAAATAAACGCTATCCAAGCCAATGGTGGAACGAAATTCAAACCTTAAAAACACATCCTCCAAACACATGGCACTACCCACCGGCTCACTTTTCTCATTCCCATTAACAAAATGGCACCGTCGAGTCTCGTCATCATCGCATTGTCAACATGGGTCACACTCTCATAAAACATGCCTCATTGCCCTTCAAATTTTGGGAATATGCCTTCGAGACATTCACATACCTCCTCAACCGTCTTCCTACCCCCATCCTTGATCATAAAACACTTCATGACATATTGTTACAAAAGCCTCCCGATTACCATTTTCTCAAGGTATTTGGTTGCCTTTGTTTTCAAGCTTACGTCCATATAATCAACATAAAGTATATTTCCGCTCTACACCCACAATATTCTTGGGTTACATTTGAAACAATTGGATCAACTCAAAAACATATATTTCCTAGGACATAATTTTTCATGAGATGGTTATTCCATACTCCAACACAAAAATCATTTCCTCACCCCTCCTATAACTTACACATATCTTCTTTTCCCAAATTTCGGATCCATTACCACCTCACATCCATTTGAGCTATTATAGCCCACTACATCACACTCCATCCCAACTCTCACTTCCCAACCCACTTTAGCACAACCCTCTTTTTACTCTCTCCACTTTACCTCTCATTCGACAATCCCGTATCACCGGCCAATTCCTCCACATCCTACCCAATTCAAACTAGGTCAAACCCACCTCCTAACAAACAACCTCAACTCAATCATCCCATGACTACCCATCTTCAAAACAACATATCTCTACCTCTCATTCTAATGCCGGAACCATACCCTGGCCCCCTTCTCATTGTCATGCCACCAACACCAACACTCCAGATGATCCTTCCTCCTATAGTGAAACCTCAAAATTCCCCATTTGGCGAGATGTAATGTTTAAGGAGTTCGAAGCCTTACTTACTACAAACACATGGACACTTGTTTCACTCAACCCTTCATCCAATGTATTGGTGGGTTTACATAATAAAATGCAACTCCAATGGTTCTGTAGAAAGAAGAAAAGTCCACCTAGTTGCAAAGGGGTATCACTAACTAGAAGGTATAAACTATGCCGAAACCTTTAGTCTTGTTGCCAAGCCATCAACCATTCTCTTATTACTCTCTCTTGAGCCTTGAAACAGTGGACCACCTGGCAGCTAGACATCAACAATACCTTCCTACATGGTGACTTGAAAGAAGACGTCTACATTGAGCAACCCTCCGCTTTTATTCATGATAAATTTCCTCATTTTATTTTCAAACTACAAAAATCTCTCTATGGTTTAAAACAAGCTCCAAGAGCATGTTTGCATAATTACGAGACACACTTTTTACAATGGATTTCTTTCATCTAAAGTTGATACTTCCCTCTTCTATCATTGTCAAGGAAACCTCATGGTATTTGTATTGGTGTATGTCGACGACATCCTTCTTATTGCCTCTAATCCTACCCTTTCCACCAATTTCATAACTCATATGTCATAGATTTTTCCAGTAAAGAACCTGGAAAAGTTGAGTTATTTCTTGGGAGTTGAGGTTACACAGAAATATTTTTAATTATTTTTATGTAACCTTCCATCCCAATAAGAAGGATGTCGACGACATCCTTCTTATTCCTCTTCTATCATTACAGATGGGTATACTTCCGAGAAACTCCAACGTATGTGGTTTCTTACTGGTGGATCCGGATCGGTACGAGGGAGGGAAGGTGAATCATGCGTGAGACGAAAGGATCTAGTTCGAGGTGAAGGAGGTAGCAGTGGTTGGCGATGGGTTTGGGATGAGGAGAATGTGATGGGTTCGAGAATGATCCGATAGGCGAGTACTCGGTGGTAGCAATGACGAACGATGTTGCATGGCGGTTCCGGTGAGTGTGATTGGTCCGGGTTAGGGAAAGGTGGCTCATGTAGACCAAATCTGGCTCGAGCAAGAGAGGGGCAATGTCTTCTTCAAAGTAGAAGTGTGTTTCACAAGTGAGAAAAGGTGGTTTATATACTTGGTTACGGGGCGTAAAAACGAAACAAAGTAGGTGCAATAATGTCATTTTGTAGCATAAATACTAGTGTAAGCTGAAAAACCTTGCTCAAATTAGTGTTTCAAAAATACTTTCAAAAACACTAATTACTAGTGTTTTTCGGCTTGTCAAACACTCAATAAATCTATTACCCTTCTAAACACGCATAAACACTAGTGTTTATGACATGTCAAACATTCATAGTTTTTATTCACTAAGCTATCAAATTTAGCATACACTAAGTGACAACATTAACTCATACTAATGTAATAACTTTGATATAGCAAATTGACACAATAAATCTTAACTACTAAACTCTTCCAAAATCAAATATAACATGCAAATTTACTTGTCCATTTTTCTTATCAAAAGATAAAGAATTATATATTCAACAAGGGGAACCCCGAATAACACTACCATTCAAATCTCCCACTAACGTTCAAACGCAGCCCAAAAGCTCTCTCCTGTAACAAAACCTAAATTTTGGGATGACCTCTCATCCAACCATGACTACAGCCTCCTCCACCTCTTCGCCTCCAAGATTTCACCAAAGCATAACCCATCCCCTTCTCAGATTAGCCTCCTTTGAGGCTTATAACTAGGTTATCGACCTCCTCTCCGGTGTAACCCGCCGCCTTCTCCGACGTAGGCCACCGCCTTCTCCAGCTTTCCTACTGTGTTCACCAAATCAAAGGAACCATCACCACCTGCGGAACTTGTTCGCTCGAAAGTGTGCGTCACCAAGTCTTAAATTTATATCTAGAACTTATGCAAAAGCGAAAACGCAGTGTACGGATCGGCGTAGTAAGGCAAGAAATTCCAGAGTCGAACTCAGAGATTTGGTGAGAATAAAATCGGTTCACAAGTCGTCGAGCAAGTAAAATATAGAAGCTTTGTAAATATTGGAAAAACAACAATCCTAACGATCCAAGTATCTAATTGTGGCAATTGATTCAAGATATTCTAAAGATATAAGGACAGAATCGGGATTGCAAAGGTATATCTGAGGTAAGGTATTGTACGGTGAAGTTCCAAAACCCTATATATCTCACCCAAAGACTCTCTATAAAGGTTGTTGAGGCTGCAGTATAGAAAAGATCAAAGAAGAAGAATTACTCTCAAATACTCATGCCCAAACCCAAGGAATCAAAGACAAGTCAAAACGGTTAAGGTTGTGACACTCGAAATCGAAATAGAGGATGTTGAGTCTCACTACTACCTAGGAAAGGCAAGTCAAGGCTAGATTAAGGCAAATCTTTAACTTTGGATCAAAAGTAAAAGCAAAGGACGTACGACAGAGGAAACCACGGCTAGATCTTGAAGAACCACGGCCGTGGTTTTCAAGAACAGACCGTGGAAAAGGTTGTCGATGAAGTTTCTCGCAACTCTCAAGGTCCAATCTGTTTTGGTTCAATCTATCATTATCTAAGCCACAACTATCAACCCTTCACCTTAAAATTGCTAAAGGATTTTAGCCAATAACCATCATCATTGAATCAAATATCAAGTTTAAAAGAGAAAAAGGTAAAATCCTCGAAAACTCAATAATATTCGAACAATCAATCTCAAATCCAAACAACCAATGTATGTGTTTGATGAATGCGGAAAAAGGGAACAGAAATCCTCACAACAATATTGAGAAACAATGAAGAACGGGATGTCAATCCGTCTCCAAATGTAAACCCTAAGATAATCTCTAAGTACGCAATCTCCAAATCGTGTCCTTCTCGGAATCTTCCCAAGCAATGATCCAAAATCTCTCTCTTCGGGTGTAAGCGGTTGTCAATGCCAGCTTCCCCTTTTTCTCCCTCCTTCAACCTTCTTATAGGAAAAAATAGGGTTACGAGAAAGCCTGATAACTGTTGCTTACGTGGCAAATATGACACGTGGCAACATCATGCAAATCACGGTCTAGTGTAGCATTCCACGGCCGTGGTTTAGGGCGTGAAACTTTCTTTTGCTCCTCGACATCACTTTCCACGAACTCAATGCATAACCACGGTCGTGGTTTAGGTCGTGGAAACTCAAAAGCCTTTGTGAAAGCCTTTGTTTCGTAAAGTTCTCTAATCATGCTCCTTCCTTAGCTTCTCCAATGCATCTCCTTGACATCTAGCATGATCAAATACTCCTATCCCTTCGCATATGCTCCAATTCTAGCCTTTATTCACCTATAAACATAACAAATCTTGTGTAGATCTCTATATCGACAAAATAGGTGAATGTGCTCATAAATGCTTCAAACTCATATCCATGTACACATCTAAGAGGGAACAACAATCAAAACAAGTGTCCAAAATATAGTCATATTTCATGCTATCAAAATACCCCATACTTGTTGCTTGCTTGTCCCCAAGCAAGGTTTTCAAAAGCTTAGAACATAAGGTAGAATGAAATATGAATGCAAAACAATACGAAAACAATCTTTTTGGTAATGTGCTTCTATTTAATAGATCATCCTCAAATCTTGCTTTATGCCTCCTTGAAAACGTTCATATACATAAATCAAAATATGTAAAGGAAAAGAAACATCATAAATTGCATAAACTTCAAGACAAACATCATAACCTTCAAGTATTATCAAAATCAAACATGTGAAACTTCAGTTTAGATCACCAAGTCAAACATCATTCTCATGATCTCAAGGACTTTCAAGTAAGGTCAAGAATATGAATAGGTGGAAAACTTGTAAAGGAATGTGGTGTATGAATTCGGGGAAAAGGAACAACACAAACTCTTTTCTTTTCACCATTTGAACTAGCCACCAATTTAGAGCTTTGCTCTTTACTTTTTGCACAAAATGTTTCGACTTTTTTGGAAATATGGATAGTGGTGCACAAAAACCGAAGCCTAGGAGATTGGCGTTTTTCAATTTCAAGATGCCTCAAACCCTTGATGCACATACCATAATCCGTTACGAATATCGCTCAATCCGACTTTGGCAAGACACAAACACCCGGCTATGTGAATGGTGCCGAGTTACTCATCATCATGATTGACTTCCCCAAACCTATTTTTCCTACACTTTGAATTCAAACAATTGCTTTCATGGCCCTCCCACATCAAACATGCCAAATTCAACTATTCCTAAATCCCGGATAGGTAAAGGAGGCAAATATTTTCATTGAGGGGTTAAATGATCAAAGAAAGAAGCAAGAAAATTGAGGTGCCTTAATCATTTCATAAAGAAGTCCAAGAACTTATATTGTGATTTCAACTTTCATTCCTCAATATGATTTAGATAAAACTTTCACATTATGAAACTTGCAAGAAAGGTTAAACAACATACTCAATTTCTTCACAATTCATAATTCAATTCAAGCATACAAAAGTCATCAAAAACTCATTCCACAAGTAGATTCATCATAGAAATCATCTCTAATCTTAAAAGCACAATAATTTTCAAAATTATCAAAATTTTATGGGTTTTTCAAAGCTTGTCAATACAATGCAATAATGAAACGTGTGACAATGAAAGAAAGATGCAAGTGTTCATAGAAATAAGCAAAGCAAGTGCATCGAGTTATTACAAACGAGAGTCACACCCCACCCCATACTTAACATACACATTGTCCTCAATGTTCAAGAAAAATAAAGAAAAGAAAACAAACAAAGAAAACTCACTAAGGTGGTGGAGTAGCTCGAAACATCCATCATCAACCATTGTGAAGGAGGTGGCGGGTATGGAAAGAAGTCCGAACTGAAGGGTCGCCCAAACTGATGGCGGTAGACATCTCGGAGGATCCTCGCGTTCTCTTGCCTCTCCACATCATCCTCTCCCTGGAGGATCTCTAAGTCTCTCACCCTCCTGAAAAGGTCACTCGCCCATGCCGGCTGTTGTCCATACCATGCGGGAGGTTGCTGTAACCACTCCGGTTGCTGCTGTTGAGGAGGCATCGGTGAAACTGGTGGCTGATCATACCAAGGAGGCGGAGCTCCCATCCAAGATGGTTGTTGTCCATACCAAGAAGGTGGGGCATCCATCCATGTCGGGCACTCAATAACACTAGCTCGGCATGAGGAATAAGAACCGGAAGGCCTCGACTGGTGGGGGGATCTTCTAGGTGGCTCCGGGAAGTTAGTTGGCTGCTCCGGGAATGATTCAAAGTCTTGCTCATCCCCTCCTACATCCGGATAGTCTCCTCCTCCCATCTCCTCATCATCTACAGCTACATCTGGAACCTCATCGGGAACATAAGGAGGAGCTACTAACCTATTAGCATGCATCGGAACAAAGGTCTCCTTCCAATTATGGCGGCCAAGCATAAGAGAGTATTCCGAGAACCATGGAATGCCTCTACCACCTCTTTCCTCCCAAGGCATGGCTGCGGTAGGTGGACCACGGTGACGAGAGAAGATAAGACCTCTAGTCATGAGCCCATTGAGACCCAAAGGTCTCGCAGTTATCCTCCTACAAGCGGAATAATCAAGATCCAGCTGGTTGGCAATATGTGTCACCATACCTCCATGTCCTATGTTCCCGACTGATTTGTTCTTCACTATATTAAGGGTGGAGGCAAGCAAAGTGGCACAATCTACGGGATGACCGGAAAGCATGCAATAGAGAATGAAGAGCTCATCGGCTTTGATCTTTTGGGGTGTTTCGGTTCTAAGGAAAAGGCATTCCGATAGGATCCTATGAGCTATCTTAATGGCTAAATGGTAGATAAGCTTGGCCTTAGAATCGGCCGGTTGCCAACGGTCCTTTGAAGCATATATTATGGATATCTCTCTTCAAAAATCTTTAGGTTTCACTTCTCGAGGAAACCTTCCATTGAATGTTTCTTGAAACCCAAACATGGTTACAAACTGCACAATGGAGAACTCGTAGTTACGTTCCATCAACCTAAATGATACCGTTCGGTTAACGGCACTATGCTCGAAGGAAGTTATGAACTCCCTTGTAATCTCTTCATACGCATCCTCCCTAATGGCGGAGAATACGATCAATCCAGCTCTATCTAATAGCCAAGTCAAATCATTAACCACATTAGCTCTTCGAGCTCCTCCAAGGCAATGTACCTAGGTCCTATCACATCTCTCTTAGAAATCTTATCCATGGCTCTAATGTAATCTTCATGGATTGTAGGGACTCTAGGGGATGGTGGTGATGGTGGTTGATTGGGAGGGGGTTGGAAAGAAGAAGACCCATCACCCTTTTGCTTCTTGTTTCTACTTGATTTCCTCCTTCCAAACATTTTTGCTCAAAACAGAAAAAACCACGGTCTGTTCTTCACAAAACCACGGCCGTGGAACTGTACGGACCCGTGGAATTGTTTGAAATTCCTCAAAAACTCAACAAATGCACAACAAACTCAGTAATCACAGCCCTAAACTACTTCTAATTCCAATTTCGTTCAGTTCTCCTAGAAACTTGCTAGAAAAACGAACCAAATCAACCAAGAAGAGATAGAGAGAAAACCTAGGGTTTGGATTTGAAAAAATCCAAAATCCTTCCCAATTGTTGATTGTTTGCTCAGTTTATTGATGGGATCTTGTAGAGGATTCGATTTGCTCCACTTTTGGTTGAAGAATCGTTCGAATCGGTCTCCGGATGAGGGATTACGAGAAAGGGGAAATTTCCGGCTTTTAGAGCGTGGTTTGGGGCGTGGTTGAGAAGAAGAGGAAAATATATAGTGGCCGTAAAAATTTGGAAAACCACGGCCAGTCGGGGTGTTCCACGGTCGTGGTTTTGCCCGTGGAATCCTCTGATATGTGCCAAGAATCCAAGTTTCGTCAATCTTTCGGCTTTTCCTCCCTTCCCTTGCTCTTTCCTTATTCCTGGCATCCAAAAATACAACATACCGGAAGGTATCGAGGGGAAACAAACAAAAACAACTAAACTAAACTAATCTAAGAAAGAAAGAAAAACAAAAACAATAATGCAATACCTTGGGTTGCCTCCCAAAAAGAGCTTTGTTTTGGGTCCGTAGGTAGACCGTTCATATGTTCAAATGAGGACAATCAGAGCGATTTCCTAAGCTTGGAGCTCCGGTGAGTACTTCTTAAGTCGTTGACCATTCACCTTGAAACTTCCACACTTATCACCCCATACTTCAACTGCGCCATGAGGAAAAACACGTTTAATCACATAAGGTTCAGTCCAACGAGATTTAAGCTTACCTGGAAAGAGTCGAAGTGTAGAATTGAAGAGGAGAACTTGATCTCCTTCTTTGAGGTCTTTTGGAATGATATGCTTATCATGCCAACGCTTCGCCCTTTCCTTGTAGATCTTGGCGTTCTCATAAGCGTTCAAGCGGAGTTCTTCTAGCTCGTTAAGGTCTAAGAGGCGCTTCTCGCCCGCTTCTTTCATGCTGAAGTTCAACCACTTCACAACCCAGTACGCCTTGTGTTCCAGCTCTACCGGGAGATGACAAGACTTCCCATACACAAGGTTGTATGGTGTTGTGCCGATGGGAGTCTTGTATGCTGTCCTATACGTCCATAATGCATCGTCTAGCTTTAGTGACCAATCTTTCCTTGTTTTTGACACAGTCTTCTCAAGGATTCCTTTTATTTCTCTATTCGAAATCTCCACTTGTCCACTTGTTTGCGGATGGTAGGGAGTGTCGATCTTGTGAGTCACCGCATACTTAGCTAGTAGAGCTTCGAATCGTCGGGCTATGAAGTGCGAACCTCTGTCACTAATGATGGTTTGTGGTGTCCCAAATCTTGGGGAAATAGTTCTATTAAAGAACTTGACAACCACCATAGCATCATTAGCTGGAGAGGCAATAGCTTCAACCCATCTCGAAACATAATCTATAACGAGAAGTATGTATTGGTTTCCGCAAGATGATGGGAATGATCCCATGAAATCAACTCCCCAAACGTCAAAGATTTCCACCTCTTGAATGTTGTTGAGAGGCATCTTGTTTTTCCTAGAGATATTTCCTATTCTTTGACAAGCATCGCAACAAGAAACAAAAGTTTGCACATCCTTAAATAAAGTAGGCCAAAAGAATCTGGATTGCAATACCTTAGCGCTAGTTTTATGGGAACTAGCGTGTCCTCCACAAGGAAGTGAATGACAATGACGAATGACGCTTTGCATTTCGTCTTCCAACACACATCTCCTAATGATGTCGTCGGGACCTCTCTTGAAGATTAGAGGTTCATTCCAATGGTATTGGCGGACATCCCTAAAGAACTTCTTTCTTTGTACATAGGATAGTCCGGGAGGTATTTCCTGACAAACCAAGTAATTTACAAAATCAACAAACCAAGGTTCGTTACCTCTAGAAATCTTATCGATGCATTCTTCCATTATGTGTAAGTGTTCATCCGGGAAGGAGTCATCGATGGGTAGGTCGTCGCCTTCGGTGTGGTAGACGACTTAGGTGATCCGCAACAGAATTTTCGGAATCTTTCTTGTCGCGAATCTCTAGATCGAATTCTTGAAGAAGAAGACGAAGAAGAATCCATCTAATCAGCCTTGACTTTGCATCCTTCTTGGCGAGCAAATACCATATTGTTGAATGGTCCGCGTATACAATCACCTTCGCTCCTACAAGATAAGAACGAAACTTTTCAAAAGCATATACAACGGCTAAAAATTCCTTTTTCGTCATGGCGTAGTTGAGATGCGCTTCATCTAGTGTATTGCTAGCATAGTAGATGGCATGAGTGCGGCCTTCCTTCTTTTGTCCAAGCACCGCTCCAACAGCTACGTCACTCGCATCACACATAACCTCGAATAGAAGATTCTAATCCGGAGGTTGGATTATCGGGGCTGAGATGAGAGCTTCTCGAATCTTATAGAAGGCATCTAAACATTCCTACGAAAAATCAAAAACAGCATCCTTCATCAATAGATTAGTTAGTGATTTCAAAATTTTCGAGAAATCTTTGATGAATCTCCTATAAAACCCTGCATGTCCTAGGAAACTTCTTATCCCCTTCACCGAAGATGGAGGAGGAAGCTTCTCTATCGTCTCTATCTTAGCCTTGTCAACTTCGATCCCTCTATTAGGGATCAAATGTCCTAGCACAATGCCTTCCTTAACCATGAATTGACACTTTTCCCAATTTAGAACAAGGTTAGTGTATTCACATCTTTGCAAAACAAGAGAAAGGTTAGCAAGACAATTGTCAAATGAGGAACCATAAACTGAA
The DNA here is from genome assembly GCA_033239125.1 of Fagopyrum homotropicum. Taxonomy (NCBI): domain Eukaryota; kingdom Viridiplantae; phylum Streptophyta; class Magnoliopsida; order Caryophyllales; family Polygonaceae; genus Fagopyrum; species Fagopyrum homotropicum. The sequence goes on from BSWB01000002.1 coordinate 138,077,278, forward strand.
AAATTGTCCATAAAAACCTCCATAATTTCCTCAATATATTCTGAGAAGATGGCCATCATACACCTTTGAAAGGTGGCTGGAGCGTTACAAAGTCCGAATGGCATCCTCCTATAAGCAAACGTACCCCATGGGCACGTGAATGTGGTCTTCTCTTGATCGTCCGGGTGAATCGGAATCTGAAAGAAACCATTATAACCGTCAAGGTAACAAAAGTAGGAGTGTTGTGCTAACCTTTCAAGCATTTGATCTATGAATGGTAGCGGGAAGTGATCCTTCCTAGTTGCATTGTTCAGCTTGCGGTAGTCTATGTACATCCTCCAACCCGTCACAGTTCTCGTTGGAATGAGTTCGTTGTTCTTGTTGGTCACAATGGTCATTCCTCCCTTCTTAGGAACGACTTGAACGGGGCTCACCCACTTGCTATCGGAGATGGGATAGATGATACCTGTGTCAAGTAGTTTAAGGATTTCCTTCTTCACGACCTCTTTCATGATCGGGTTTAACCGTCTTTGAGGTTGTCGTGAAGGCTTGTAATCCTCCTCCATTAGAATCTTGTGCATACATAAAGATGGTTTAATTCCTACAAGATCCTCTATGGTATAGCCTAAAGCTTTCCTATGTTTCCTCAAAACATCCATAAGTTTCTCATGTTCATCTTCATTTAAATCGGAACTAACAATAACGGGAAAGGTAGAATTAGTTCCAAGAAAAGCATACCGAAGATGTGCGGGAAGCAGCTTCAATTCCAAAGCTATTGATGTCTTTGATGTGTCTTGAGGTGTGGTCGATGCTTCCTTAGAAGTCTCTAAGTGTGTGAGAGTAGTGGAGGAAGACTCAAGAGTGGTTGTAGGAAAGACGGAATTGTTCTCAACATTTTCCAAAATCACGGCACACTTGTTACTTCCACGGCCGTGGTTTAGGGCGTGGAAGTCTTTGATGTTCTCGAAATAACACTCTACGGGTTGAATTGGTGGAACCACGGCCGTGGAACAGCACGACTGGCCGTGGTTTCTTCTGTTTTCCGAGCCATCATAAAATTTCTCGAACTCTTCATCTTGCACCTCTTTTAGCCCTTCCAAAGCTTCAACCTGAGCATTGCAATCCTCTTCTTCTCCCTTTTCCATGATGCTCATGATTATGACCTTTTGCAATGGATCTTTAAACAAGATCGAACTTACTTCCTCTCTAGACGCTTCTTCGTCATAGATGTTGAACATATCCTCTCCAAGTGCAGGCTCTTTCACCAAGGTTGAGAGAACAAATTCAACCTTCTCCTCTCCTATATCGAAATTTTGTCTAGCGTTCTTGCAATTCACCATACAACCGGAGGTTGCAAGAAATGGTCTCCCGAGTATGATCGGGACCGGACAATCTGCAGGAATGTCAAGCACAACAAAATCTATAGGAATATAGAACTTACCGAGCTTGATTGGGATGTCTTCAATGATACCTACGGGTCGAGTTATGGATCGATCTGCCATGTACAACGTCATCTTCACCGGTTTAGGTTCACCTAAACTGACCTTCCTACACAAAGCAAGCGGGATGATGCTTACGCTTGCTCCTAAGTCACAAAGAGCATCATATGTGACTTCGCCAACTCCTATTGGAATACAAAATGACCCCGGATCTCTCAACTTTGGGGGCATCTTCTCTGTCATTGTTTTGATGAGCTCCAGAGATTCCGAACTCATCTTGACTTCTCCAAAGTCTTCCAGCTTCCTCTTGTTAGAGAGGATTTCTTTTAAAAACTTCCCGTAAGCGGGCATACCTACAATTGCATCAATAAAAGGTATGTTAATATGCAGTTTGCTCATTAGATCAATGAACTTACCGAATTGCTTGTCTAGATGCGCTCTTGCTCTAGATTGTGGGAACGGTAGAGGAGGTTTGTAAGCTGGATGAGGAACATAAACATCTTCCTTCTCCTTCTCATTATTTTTCTCTTTCCCGGCGGGGACTTCTACAAACTTGGGCTGCAGATCGGTGGTTGTTACACCACTCCTAGTAGTAATCGCCGAAAAGAGTCCTTTGTTCTTGGAAGGAGGAAATCTCTCTGATAGTTCTCTACTTGCTACTTATTCCTTTCCGGATTGTCCTCCGTCTTTCCGGGAAGCTTCCCTTGGTCTCTAGGAACTTCTCCAGCCTTTTCTAAGGCTTTTTGTGCCTTATCAACCGAAGTGATGTGATTCTCTAGTCCTTGGAGCTTTCCTAAGATTGTCTCCATCATAGCATCATGCTTATCCTTCTCCGGCTTTCCCGAGCCATTCGATGTTTGACCCTGTCTTTTCAAAGGATTAGACGATGATGGAGGTGTTAGAGAATTTTCATTTTGCAAATAGGAATTACCGGAATTTTGTTGGTTGAATCTCCAATTGTTGTTGTTGGAGTTCCTGTTGTTGTTGTTCCAGTTATTGTTTCGGTAGTTGTTCCTATTGCCATGGTTATTATCCCTCCCTAGGTAGCCAGCTTCTTGCTCCTTCGTCTTTTGAAGGCCAGCTCTTATGACTTCCTTCAACTCCTTGATCTCATTGTTGAGGGAAAATATTTGAGCTTGTGCAGCTTGAGTCAACTTAGCTCTTGGATCTCCTTGGTTCCGATTACTAGCATCCACCTTCCGATGGGAATACTTCTCAATCACTTGGGCTTGCTTCACTATTAAGTCTCAAGCGTCATCTTCTCTCATGTCCATGAATGTACCACAAGAAAGAGATTGGAGTTTGAATTGTGTCCTCCACATCCAATCCCTTGTAGTATATCTCTAACAATTTCAGCTTTGAAATGCCATGGTGTGGGCAATCCAATAGAAGATCCCGAAACCTTTCCCAAGATTGAAATAAACTTCCGTTAGGTTTCATAGAAAAAGCATTAATCTTACCTCTCAACTCCGCCGTCTTGGATAGCGGAAAGAACTTGGTGAGGAACTCCGAAGTCAAATCCTCCCATGTGTTAAGTCTTTCAGCCGGAAGAGCTTGGTACCAAGACAAAGCCTTTTCCTTCAAATAGGAGAAGAACGGTATTATCTTGTAATTGTTGTTGACAGCCCTTTTCGGCTTCAATGTCTCCATAAGAATCTCGAAATTTTGTAAGTGTTGGTGGGGATATTCAGCATTCGCTCCACCAAATTGACTTTGGCGAACCATGGTAATAACTTGCGGGCTAGACCCGAAATCCTGGACGTCTTCACCTCCGAAATTCACACCTAAACGGCGTGGTTGCTGAATTGGATCCATTCGTTGTCCAAGGGTTCGTGGTTCATCCCCTCCATCAGCGGCTCTCCCATCTCCAGCGGGAATGCGAGGGTCAACATGTGGTCTAGGATTGTCATGAACTGGATGGATTATTGGTGCAATATCCTCTAGTTCCGGCATGTCATCATCGTCGGATGATTCAGCAATAGATTCCTTGGCTTTCTTCTTCTTCTTCTTCTTAGCATCATTCCTCTCTAGTTTCATGTCTAGAATCATTGCTCGAAGCTCATCTATTTGAAACTGATTACGTTCTTTTTCTTCCAAGCGAGCCTTCTCACTCAATTGGAGTTGAGTTCGAGTTTCATCCAACTCCTCTTGGATGTTCCTCTCATTATTTTCAGCCATCTTTTTCTCTTTTAGTTTTCTTTTCAAAGTTTTCTCAAGTTCGGGATCAAAAGGGACGAGATCTTTGGTAGATCTAGTCCTTCGCATATACCTAAAGAATCTGCAAAAATCACTCAAAAAGACAAATCAAATCACAAGAGCAAAATCTCCCAAGCTCGACAACCGAGAGCGGAATTTAGTCTAGACCAAATCCCCGACAACGGCGCCAAAAACTTGTTCGCTCGAAATGTGCGTCACAAAGTCTTAAATTTATATCTAGAACTTATGCAAAAGCGAACCCGCAGTGTACGGATCGGCGTAGTAAGGCAGGAAATTCCAGAGTCGAACTCAGGGATTTGGTGAGAATAAAATCGGTTCACAAGTCGTCGAGCAAGTAAAATATAAAAGCTTTGCAAATATTGGGAAAACAACAATCCTAAAGATCCAAGTATCCAATTGTGACAATTGATTAAATATATTCTAAGGATATAAGGACAGAGTCGGGATTGCAAAGGTATATCTAAGGTAAGGTATTGTACGGTGAAGTTCCAAAACCCTATATGTCTCACCCAAAGACTCTCTCTATGAAGGTTGTTGAGGCTGCAGTATAAAAAAGATCAAAGGACAAGAATTACTCTCAAATACCCATGTCCAAACCCAAGGAATCAAAGACAAGCCAAAACGGTTAAGGTTGTGACACTCGAAACCGAAATAGAGGATGTTGAGTCTCACTACTATCTAGGAAAGGCAAGTCAAGGCTAGGTTAAGACAAATCTTTAACTTTGGATCAAAAGCAAAAGCAAAGGACGTACGGCAGAGGAAACCACGGCTAGATCTTGAAGAACCACGACCGTGGTTTTCAAGAACATACCGTGGAAAAGGTTGTCGACGAAGTTTCTTGCGACTCTCAGGGTCCAATCTGTTTTGGTTCAATCTATCATTATCTAAGCCATAACTATCAACCCTTCACCTTAGAATTGTTATAGGGTTTTAGCCAATAACCATCATTATTGAATCAAATATCAAGTTTAAAAGAGAAAAAGGTAAAATCCTCGAAAACTCAATAATATTCGAATAATCAATCTCAAATCCAAACAACCAATGTATGTGTTTAATGAATGCGGAAAAAGGGAACAGAAATCCTCACAACAATCTTGAGAAGCAGTGAAGAATGGGATGTCAATCCGTCTCCAAATGTAAACCCTAAGATAATCTCTAAGTACGCAATCTCCAAATCGCGTCCTTTTCGGAATCTTCCCAAACAATTATCCAAAATATCTCTCTTCGGTTGTAAGCGGCTGTCAATGCCAACGTCCCCTTTTTCTCCCTCCTTCAACCTTCTTATAGGGAAAAATAGGGTTACGAGAAAGCCCGATAACTATTGCTTACGTGGCAAATATGACACGTGGCAACGTCATGCAAATCACGGTCTAGTGTAGCATTCCACGGCCGTGGTTTAGGGCGTGGAACTTTCTGTTGCTCCTCGACATCACTTTCCACGAACTCAATGCATAACCACGTTCGTGGTTTAGGTCGTGGAAACTCAAAAGCCTTAGTGAAAGCCTTTGTTTCGTAAAGTTCTCTAACATGCTCCTTCCTTAGCTTCTCCAATGCATCTCCTTGACATCTAGCATGATCAAATACTCTTATCCCTTCGCATATGCTCCACTTCAAGCCTTTATTCACCTATAAACATAACAAAGCTTGTGTAGATCTCTATATCGACAAAATAGGTGAATGTGCTCATAAATGCTTCAAACTCATATCCATGTACACATCTAAGAGGGAAAAACAATCAAAACAAGTGCCTAAAATATAGTCATATTTCATGCTATCATAACGCGCCGCCTTCTCCGGCCTCAGTCACGGCCTTCTCCGGCTTTCATGTTGGTGCACTCACCAAATCAAAGGATCCATCTCCAATACTAATGACTTCGTTTGATACCACCACAACCCATTTCATCTTTCCATCACCAATACTAATGGCTTCTAGTCCTTTTGCGAGTTGTATATCTTATTCCCATATATAAAACTTCAAAATATTGAGGTTGATGTAGTCATTTGCTGGTGGTTTTGTGCGTTTGTCGAGAAGGGGGCGTGAATTTGTGATTGACTTCTGACGGCTCTGTTGCAGTCCAAATCTGAGGTGTTCACAGTTGTTCCCCAGACTTTCTCCTGTGTACTTCCTTCGAAGATGAACGTTTATGTTCGGTGCCTCATGTTGGCTGGGCTGGATCGTCTTGCTTCCTCTTGAAGACTTTTTGCCTTTCGGTTTCATTTTGATGTATTTTTGTGTTTTTCTTTTCTATTTTATTTGTGATCCTTCGTGACAGTTTAGACCGTCTGCCGATTTTTTCGACCTTTCAACCCCTTGAACGGCGCGCCGTCTAATGATTTCGAACCGCTTTCCATTTAAAAAAAAAAAAAACAAACAAAACAAGGGGAACCTAAGTATGTGAAGCCCGGTAAAAATCAAGCTCAGCTTACTCCGGTCTTGTTCCCCTAGAATTACTCTAGGTGAAGTTCAAAAAATCCAATAGAAATAATCAAACACAATTAAAGGTAATTGAAAATTAAAAAGATTTGGAGAGAGAATGAACTTAATCTAACCATTGAATCATCATTCAATGGCTGAGATTCATTCAATTCTAGGTAGAGTTTTTTTCAAGAACTTCACCGTAACTAAACCCAGCTTACTCGGCTGCCTATGAGAAATAGAAAGTACCACGTAAGAGCTAGGTAGGCATCTGAGTATCCAACACTACACCATGACAAAGCTCATACGTGTAAAAATTGGTTGAGCTATAGTAGATTCCCATTTTGCCCTCAGTGATTTACATAAAGAAAAAGTCAACATTTATATAGCTTAACATTGTGTTACGCGGTTTGGTTTAACACTTAGTCAAATATTTGGTAGGCCAACTCACCTTAATTTTTTTACAACTTATATTATAATAAAATGAATTTTGTTACGCTATCTATCTATAAACCTTCCTTGCGTGACTTTCAAATCTTTTTATATTAGGATAATCTCGTAACAAAAAAAAAAACTAACTTGCATTGATAATCTCCTAATAAAAAAACTAACTTAAAATTAGTTTGTTTTGCTGTTAGTTAGGGCTAATATAGTGATTAGAGGTTATTTAGTGGGGAATGAGAGGATTCCCGCCGTGACATGGGGAGACTTAAAACAAATATTTTTTTCTTTTTCTTTGGGTTTGTCAAATTATTAGTATACTTTTTTCGATTGGAATTTTATCCTAACAATATAGGTTATAAAGAGTTAAAAGACCAATAAATATTGATTTTTTCAGTCAAGTTTTTATCCATTTATACTTGAAATCTATATAATTTACTAAAATTAAGGACACTAATGCCATGTTATATCAATTTTTTGGTTAAATATTTACTAAATTATTATTGTTATTTATATTTTAAATAATTAGAAATTTTACCTAACCAATCTACTTAGGTTGTAAATGAAAAATAAAGATTTGAAATTGATAAATATAAGATTTGAAATTTAAGCATATAGTTGATAAAATCTGTTGTGGAAGTAGAGTCAATATCTTACGCATCTTCGGCGTATCGAAGTGATTACTACTTAACCCATTTCTGGTTTGATAAATGAACGTGCAGATGCATCGGACATCATTGACTCTGATTCCCGTAAAAAAAAGTATTTTTTTTTTATTTTTATTAACGATACACGTAAATTTTAAATATTTTCTTAATAAATACCCGTACAAAATTTGTTATTATAAAAATAGGTATTTATTATAATAATATAATTTGTTTATCCAAAAAAGTCTATGCATCGGAAATAATGTGACATCCCGCCGTCATTTTTGGGTTTGAGAATGTGATGTCAATTTATAAATAAAATAAAAATCAAAATAACAAAAGAAATTAAGAAGGTTAAATTAAGGGTAATTTTAGTAGCTAGGCCTTTTTGAGAAATTAAAGTAGTAACTAGCCTTTTTAATGTTTCAATTAAGTAATTATACCCAACCTTTTGTATTTATTCTCAAACTCTACACACTCTTCTATCAACAGGTACATTTACTAAACACAAAACTAGAAAAAACCTAATATATCAAATTGTTTCTTAAAATTAATTATGATTGAAAAAATTAAGTAAACTAAATATGTTTTTTCTATGTCTCCTCATCTCACAAATCAAACCCCAAAAATGATGGCATTGTCAAAATCCAAGCGGCATATCATCGTTGGGTAACAAAATTTTTACAAGATAAATAAATCATTTATTTTTTTTATTAATAATGTCGATAGTTTGTACTACTGACTAATTTTCAAATTTTGTATTTATTTTGAGTTTAAGGTTCACAGTAATTTTAAAAAATGCTTCTTAACTTTAATTGCAAGCATTCTTTTTGTTAAATGAAACAAAAAGACAAGAGAATTGAAAGGGACATTTTTGTTTATTAGTATAACTAGTATATATCCCGCACTTTATGCGGGTATATTTGTATATTTGATATTTTTGAATAAAATGTCATCAAGGTGTATACGTGAAAACTAATGATATATTTATAAAAAAAATTAAATTAAATATTTCTTTTAATTTATCACTACAAAAATTTTGTAAAAGAAAAAATATAATTTTCAACTTACAATATTTGACATTTAGATCTTTCCGCATGAGAAATGTTTGTAAAAAACACAGAAACAAACCCCTTACTTTTTATAAAATATTATATAAGATAGTTTGTTAAAATTTATATATTTTATAATATAGTTTGCAAAAAAAAATCAATTATAAAGAAGTTTTCTCAACTGAACAATATGGTGGATTCACTTTACAAGCAATTAATCATTTAGTTAACTTGGTTATTGTCCACAAATATCACAATGATATAAAAGTTAGGATTTTTACTTATTGTCTAAAAAGTAAAATTAGAGTATAAATTTTTGGAATATCTTCTAAAATTAATGGTAATTTAAATTACTAATTTGAAAAGAAAAAATAGTTAAACTTTGAAATACGGTTTCTTAACAAAATTTAGATATTATCTTGCTATAAAATAGTGAGCATAGAAACAAAATATGTTCTAACTTGTTGGATCCGATGAAGTCGTATAAAAAATTTGTGATTTGGTTGTTAGGGGTTAAGGATAAGGTTTATAAGTTTTTGTAACAAACTGATCATGTTAATTAATATTATTTCGTAACAATTGGGATTAAAAAGTTATATATTTTTTCATATCTTTTTATAAATATTTATTTTATAAAAACTGATTTGGTTGCTAAGCTGAATTTTACTAATTAACTTTATAAATTATTCCGTAACAACCCCTATTTGTTAAGCTGAATTTTTTAAGAAAAGTTCTATAAATATTTGTAACAAACTAATTATGTTAATTAATATTATTCCGTAACAAATCGGATTAAAAAGCTATAGATTTTTAATATCTTTTTATAAAAAATAATTTGGTTGTTAAGCTGAAATCTTTAATTAACTTTATAAAAATTTATTCTGCAACAAACTGCTTTTGTTAAGCTGAATTTTTTTCTTTAGTGAAAAAGATCTTATGGCTTAATTACTGATTTTAAAAAATTTAATTGCTATAATAAACCTCATGTCACCATGTCAGCCGTAGTTTTTATACCTCTTTTAATCTGGGTATTGGTTTAGATGTTATATTTGAAAATTATAATTTCGATATAAATTTTTACCAAATTTAACTTATTGTATTTCAACTATTAAGTTTTGAGTTTAATTTCAGTCTTTGAAAAAATAAAAATTATAAAAGAGTATGTCTAAATGGTAAAGAATAGAAAATAGTTATTTACAAGGACTTAATTATGAAATATACTCAAAAATAATCCGAACAAAAAAGTCACACGTTACTAAAAACGAATATCATAAGCTAGTTTTTATCATAATCATAGAATCAAATTAATAAGTTTTATTTTAATTTCTTTATTTTCTCACCTCATCTCTCAAAATCCCTCAAAAATATAATGAACAAATTCAAAATTATGATTTAGGTTTAAATTTTGAAATTCCAAATTTGTTGATTTATTATTTTTGATAAATAAAATACTTAATCATCTAAAAAATTATAAGAGAATTTTATTATGATATCCTTGCGGTTTAGAGTTTTTGCATTTTGCCTAATAAGCTATTTTTAGTTTGAATGGTGTTCATAAACTTTACACTATTCCGACGGCATATGAGTTCTCCATCAACAAAAGACCAGTGGTATCCTGTTTACAGCAAATCCGAAAAACAAAAATTAAAGTTTCATACCAATGAATCAATTTTATCTGGACAAACAGAAATTCTAATTCCATAATTTTGACATTTACAATTCTATGTCAATAAATCCTAATCTATTTCAATTCCAACTTCATACCAAAAAACATAAATGATAATCTTTGGACAAACAAAATTTTGAAATGGATTAGGGTTCATGTTCGAAGTTTATAAATTAGGTATGGGGTTCAAAGATTCAGACGGAGAATATTTTCGGGTTCGAATCCATATGAACCAATTTCTAACCACAAGCTGTTGCCGAGATTACAACACACAAGGTTGCCGCCGCCGACCGACAAAGAGAACACCAGGATGCCGTCGGTCTTTCGCTGATGGAGAACTCAAACTTCGCTGAGATGGAAGAAAAATTTGCCGAACAAAGTCGTCCCGACAAAGAAGATGTTCAAAGTTAAGGACCGTTTGACAGTCTTGACAAAATTGGACAATCCGGAATAGTGTAAAGCTTATGTACATCATTCGGACTAAAAATACTTTTGAGCAAAAAAAAAACACTAAGGGGTTTTGTAATTCAATGAGCATGGAGTTGCTATCATCTTTACAAGTTGCTTTCTTTTCTTTTTTATCCGAGCAGAATTGGTTGGATTGAAGTGGTTTACTGGCTAATATGAAAAGCTTGAACTGATGTTGGATGCATAATCCTTGCTTCTGGTTACGATGTAGAGATAAATTGTTTTAGGTTTCTAGGTTGTGGCACTAATTTCAAGTCAATAAGAACTTTTTTTTTACTATACGATAAAAACACTTCAAAACCATATTGTTTTAATTTAGAATTTTAAATAGAAGCATGTACTCTCACAAATTTCGAGTTCAGTTTCTCTCGAAGCTTAACAATTTTCAACTTTAGTGGAAGATGAACAATCAAAATCATGGGTACTCCAATGTGTAGGTTGTTTATGAAACTAATGGTGTTTTTGATGCGGGGTTGAGGCTGATCTAGATTGAAAGTCCCTGAAAGGAAATCTCGGGTAGTTCTTGATGGAATCTCGGGCGAGATTTACCAAGAACAAACCGAGATTTTGGTAAGTCGAACCAAAACAAAACGGAATGATGGAATGAAAATGGATAGATAAGAAGATTAATATAGAAAGATAATTGATAGATATAGGAAGATAAGACTATTATAAGACTTTCAAAGAACCTTTACCAATTATGTGTCAAAACCCGATACAAATAATTACCTTTCACCCTTCCTTCTTCAACCTTACACAAGCCTTTTAAGTAAGACAAGTACAAGGAGAGATCAATTTGACTTGTAGCACCAACCTTCAAGTAGAGAAGGCATGCAAAATCCGTTGATGTTGGATTGACTTTTTACCCCCGATCTTTAGTCTCGCCTACTCATAGGCCTGAACACCTACAACATGGAATGAGGAAGCAAAAACAAATTGAACTCAACGGAAACCTTCAGAAGAGCACCCAACAACACTTGATAGAAGCCTAGACGACAACTATGAGGGACGCTTTCACAATAATGATATAAACGCGCATAACCCACTCCAACAAACCTGCATCGAAAACCATACATCCACCATCAACTACAATCTGCTCTGCAACTATCGACCTTGAGATAACCACAACCGGACTCCAAATACCCACAATGTATCCATTATCCTCACCAAAAGCAAACATAAATCCATTAGGGTGATGACACTCCCGACTCAAAGCATGAAGGCTCATACACCGGCCACACAACCACATCTTGAGAACGGTCAAAACCTGCACAAACGCCACAAAAACATCAAGGTCACACTCAAGGATGCCCCAAACCTCATTCTTGCACTCAACCGCAAATAGGTGTTGTCTTTTCAAATGACTTACCAAACAAGAGAAATCTCTACTTCCCTCTCTACCACCACCACACCCATGAAAGGAACTAAGTGGACAACGGAGAAATTCATTACCCTCTATCATCATATGAAACCTTAGCTCACCGTCACAAACAAAATTTATACATTTTGTTACGGCAGTTTGTCAAACAATCTGTTTATTGCATCATAATTTCCCCGTCTTTCATCTCCAACAACATTTTCTCTTTGGGACAAACAATCAAACAGTTGGTGGACATCAATACTAAACTTAAAAAGAATGCTAAGTAATTAGAAATCCAAGTCCCAACTTTTCACTTCACTCTTTCACTGATCTTAATATTCACAAACACAATCCCTAAACGCAATCCTTGTGCTCTAATCTTAAAAAAATGAATCGGCAAGAAAAGGGACAAGAAGAAAAAAGTTTCCGTAGTTAAAAGGAACCAAATCACGACATCATTGTGACCTTGGCGGGTCGCTGGGGTTGAAGTTATGAAAGAAACCCTACACTTTGATCACCGGCCATGGCAGTGGGATTGTTGTCATCTCTCTCATGATGTTTGATCAAATGAAACATCATAATCTTAATTAATAAATAGAAAGAAATAGTCACTAGTACAAATACCCCCTCTAGACCTCGCTTATATTGGAGCGGTTTGAAAAAACCGTGATCAAATGTATTTTCGGACCACGGTTATAAGTATAACCGAGTTTAATTTATTTTTATTTTTTTAAAAAAAAATTTGGACCCCGGTTATATAAATTAACCGGGATATTAAAATTTCGGACCCCGGTTATATTAATTAACCGGGGTGACACAACTTTTCCGGACACTCAGTTTTAATAAAACCCTAATTCAATGCGTCGTTTTGCGCTTGGAAGACAATCCAACAGCCTTTGCAATTAGCCCCAAGTCCCTAACCTATCGATCGATCGATCCCAACTCTTCTTCGTGTTCAAGGGCGACTTCGATCCCAACCATCTGGCGACTGAAGGTAGCGACTAAAGGCGGCGACTGGAGGCGGCGACTGGAGACTGCGAGCCTCGACCCCGATTCTCCACCTCGCGATGGACCTCGACTCTCCAACAGGTGACTAGCGATGCGAACCCGCTTGGATAATGTGTAAACTCTGAAGGTAAGGTCTCCTTTGACGCGGGAGAAGATGATGTTGCGCTTCTACAAGATTTTTCATGTGGTTATTGGTTAAATTCATTATCTAGGCTTATTATTCCACTCAATTACAGTATTCTTTGCACTGAGAAGGCATTAGCTGATGTTGGGGTATCCAAGGAAGATATAAATTACATCAATGCACACGCTACATCGACCCCAACTGGTGACCTGAAAGAGTATCAAGTCCTACTACGCTGTTTTGGCCAAAACCCTGAGGTAGTTCAGTGAGTTTGTGCAATCTTTGCTATCATACGTGCACCATTCTTATTTGGGTCCCATATACACTTGAGGGTGAATTCTTCAAAATCTATGATTGGCCATCTACTTGGAGCAGTTGGGGCTGTGGAAGCAGTTGCAACTGTGCAGGTATGTCATCGGGCTTGAAATAATTAATTCTGAAATGTCATATGCATGTCAATGGTTGTAAGTTTGTTTATACGTGTTCCTTTTTGCATCCTAGATGTGCTACTGCTAGTTTGCTATCCCCTAATTTTTCACGAAATGGAATTCTTATATCAATTCATATTTGTCTGAGAAGTAACTAGTGAATAATATTCCATTTTGTTGGCCCAGATGATAAAAGGCCTAAAAATCACAACCACTTTAACTATCACAAGTTCTGCACTTTTATTTTGTTCTCAGTTTCTGATATCACCTTTAGAATATGCAAACGACACTTGCATTTTGGTTTGCTTAATATAAGTTAATACTTCTTTTCATATATCAGGCAATACGGACTAGTTGGGTCCATCCAAATATCAATCTTGAATCCCCTGATAAAGGCGTGGTATGTTTCAATTTCTATTAGCTAAAGAAAATAAGGTAAAATCTCTCAGATCGGCTACGTAAGTTGAAAATGGGTGTCGAAGACTATCATGTGATTGAGCAAGTTGGCGAAAGTTTATCCAGGAAGGTGTTCAAAGGAAGGAGGAAATTTATTGGCCAGGTAACGAGTCTTAATAAATTTATGTACATATCTCGAGGGCAGACTTGAGTAATGCAATATCTTGAGGGATATCTCACGTGATTAGCATATCATCAACATAAAAAGTGCAATGGTATGATTCCTTGACAATTAAACAGAGTGTAACATAAATGTCAGTATATTCTATCCCCCATTGCTTGTATATGTTGTAATAGGAAGAAAAAAATCAAACTATAGCCGAATGCTATTAAACTTTTCTGCACAATCAATCTGTTGATGCACTCTTAGAAATGCCCCTAGATCATCTAGCACTAAGAGGGCTTGTTTAAAGTGTTAATGTGATTACTGTATGCCTGAATGAAAGGTGGTTTTCTCTCTTGAATGAAATTCATTTCATATTTTGTTTATACATTTCAACAGGAAGGTTGATAACTTAATATGGTAAATATGGTAAACTATTATCCATGGTAAGTGAAAAGCCTTGTTACATCAAATAGGATGATAATCAATTTTCGTGTGCTGTTAGAGTGTCAAATGTTTGTAAAACATATTTGTTTTATTATATATATGTTGAATCTTTAACTCTTAGTATAATAAAGCATGACACTTCAATCTTCATGAAACCAATTAATCCGTCTACTATTTGCTTATCGAAGTTGCTATGTTTCCTCCTTGGAATTGTTGAGAAGCCATATTACATCTCTGTTAAATATGATATTCAACTATCAGTTAGTGATGCTGTCATGGTAACCCTGACCAAATTCCACCATGTTTCACAACTTCCATATTTGATACTTGTTTATCCATTGCCTCTGTAGTTGAATCAGTTATGTAAGTTATTGTCTAATAGTTCAGACCTACCTTTGTAACAATTTTTGTATATTCCTTTGCTCATCTTGTATCTATCTTTTGTTGCAGGGATGTTTCCAACAACAACATATGCGGAACAATTCCTACTATTGGTCCTTTTGAGCACATTCCAACAGAGAAGTAAGCATTTCCTTTGATCCTTGTTTATTTTCTTCATTACTTATGATTACACTGTGTACCGCACATCACTTATATCAGAAAATTGCTTTATATGGTTAGATCAGATAAAAGCAAGCTTCCTTTGTCAGAGTTAGCCCAAAAAATTGCTGCCATACTTGCAACCTTGACCGCAAATAAATCTGCTATCGTAAGTTTCTTACTGAGATTGGAACACATTGAGAGAATGAGAACACCTGCTTTTGATTATTTGGTGGGAGATGAAGATAGCTCGGAAAACAGAACTGCACATAGGAAGATCCAACAGCAAATGACACCAAATTTCATGTCTCCAAACTTAGAATTTGTAGTTTTTGGAGGATATAGATTGATAATAATTTGCAGCTTTTTAGAATATATTTTGAAATATTTTATTGGTGTCCCTACCAGCTTTTGTGTATATATTTATATATGCAATTGTAGCATGTACACCCAGTTCTTGAAAACCTAGTACACCACGGTTCTTTTAAGAACTGTGGTGTTTTTTATTTAAAAAAAAAGGAGTTGGGACCACGGTTATCTAAAATAACCGTGGTCCGAGATTTTTTTTTTTTTTTTGAAACAGTTTTGGGACCACGGTTTTACCCTAAAAACCGGGGTGCAAAAATAAGTTACCACGGTGACGTTTACCGGGGTCCGAGTAGCTTTACCTCGCTCCCGTTAACCACGCTATTAAAACCGGGGTCTCATGTACAATAAAACCGGGGTCTACCCCCCTCTTTTGTACTAGTGAGTGAATAGAATGACCAACTGATCGTGGAAGTTTCACCGAAGTACAACGACCTCCCCCGTAAGGATATGGGATGGAATGAAGTATAATCGGGTATCGAATTCACAAGGATTGTGTATGAATTGGATAACACCAATAATTAATTATTTTAAGCAAAAAGAAAGCAGTAAATCAACCAATGATGACAAATAATGCAATTGTGGATGTATAGCAATAGGAGAAAGGTTGATTTAAGGAAACAAGAATCTCCGCTATAATGCACCAATATATATATATATATATATATATATATATATATATATATATATATATATATATATATATAGTATAGATCATATGAGAACAGGCTTATCGTGTAATCATGCGAACAGATTCGTAATTATTATTAGTTTTGTTACGAAGGTGTCATATCGTTTAATGTATTATTCGTAGTTATTGTTGGTTATGTGGATTATTCGTAGTTATTGTTGGTTGAATGAATTATTCCTAATTATTATTCTTAGTTATTATTAATTATGATATCTACTCTAAATCTCGACCCTTAATACTCATCATCCGACAGTCTAAGATTGTTTTCATGATTACACGATAAGTCTGTTCTCATGGGAACCGCACCCTACATATACATATACATATATATATATATATATATATATATATATATATATATATATATATATATATATATATATATATATATATATATATATTATGACCATTGGATATTGATAATAGTAGGTAGCCATTTAAAATCGCCTTGGACATAGACAAACCAAGATCGTGCTCTCCAACTCATGTAGCTCTCAATCTAACGGTTCGACGAGTATAGAAAATCCCAATAAAACATGGAATTCCGAAAAAACCAAGAAAAATCTTTGTTAGTGGCCCTTCAGTTTAGAAAGGTTCAGAGACCGGAACTTTCTACGATAATTAGAAATCCTCGATGTTTTGATAAACTAGTACTCTCAAAACTAAGTTCTTTTCAATAAATTCAATAAAACAAAGTTCGTTTTTGACCCTTCACTTGTTTTATCTAAACCAATAAAAACACCACTCCTTTCAGAGGTTTTTAAAAACGTAGGAATTGAAAAGAAACAATATCAAAATCTCAATTTATAAAGATATATGCAAACAATATATTAAAGCATAATGGTGGTCATCCAATCCTTAGAGCAGGGAGGAAGTTTAGTCAATTATGATGAAATATAAATCAAAGATCATATATTGAATCAAGAAGGACAAAACTTACAAGAGTTTGGTTCCTTCAAGACAACCTTCAAGCAAAGTTAACAATATACGACGGCTAGAATAAGGAGGGAATAGAAGACTATTGAATTCAGGAGGAATCAACGTATCTAAGCATAAGGTTGAGGGGTTTTTATATAGGGGAGCAATCGAAGTCTAAAGTTTACACAAAATATACACTTTCCGAATATAAGATCGGAGTTTTGGAAGTTCTTCACTGTAGCGCCGAGATGGCCAGCCAAACGGTGGTCATACGGCCAAAAGCCCGGCGTGCATGCGGGTTGTGCATGTGTCCCATCCGAACGCATGCGCAAACTACATACTTTACCTTCTACACGTTTGTCATCCGCGTCAATTAACATTACTCTAAGATTGTTTCAACAACATTGATTTGTACATGGGAGTCATCTTGTGAAGCAGTGAGTTTATCATTGCATTTTTCATTTTATTGTTAATGATAATGATTTGAGTTTATCATTATATCGTTGCTTAATTAGTTAATTTATATTTAAAGAACTAATAGTTTACCGATGTAACACCGTTCGAATTTTATAGAGGATGGAGGAGTGCCGAGTGTGCATCCGGAAATCTCGTTCCTAAGGACCCTTATTTGTTTGGGTAAATAACCATTTCATATGTTTGTAAGAAAAATAATATTTCAAAGTTTTTTTTATACTGACCTCCAGAATTTTTCGGCCAATAAATCTCCATTTTTTAAACTACTTTTCTAAACCAGAGAATCTTTTGTTATTAAATTAACAATTTGTTATTGTAACGATTTCATGTTACTTTCTATTGTTGGAACCAATCTATTTTTTGGGACAATTTTTTAAATAAAAATAAATGGACTCAGATTTTTATGTTAGTTTCCGATTTCTATTTACGTTAAATATTTTCAAGTTATTTTTGGTTAACTAATCGTACCCTGAAGTTTTATTTTTTCAACGATTTTTTCATTTTTGTTAAAGGATTATCACCTTGATGGCTTGATCATTAAATTTGTGTGAGATTTTGTTATCCACGTCGATTAGTTACTAAGTTTGATAGTTTTGGAACTTGTATGAATAGGGAGTTTAAAGATTATACAAATAATACATTTTTTGGCCTTTTGGTTAAGCTCAAGTATAATTAGTATTCATATCGGATTAATATATGTTATGTGGGATCGTTAACTTACAATTATGTGGGTCGTAATGTTTTTCCCTAAAATATATATTAGGTAATCGTGCCCCTCAATTTTTATTTTTTATATGACTTTTTTTAAAAGATTATCTACCCGATCTATTTACGTTGAATATTTTGAGGATTTTGTTATCCCATATTGACTCCAAAGATTATACACATAGTATTGGCCTTTTGTTAAACGATTCATTTGATAAACAATTTTTTGTTAGTAAAATAAAATGTATATATCTATATACTTTACTAAAGTAGACGCCACTGGTTTGAAGATTAAACGAATCATACATTTCTGAGCCTTTTGGTGAGCATCAAATATGATATTTATTCATATCGGATTAATATTTGTATGTAAGTTGTTGTGACCTACTGATTTTTGGGTCGTTGTGACTTACTGTTATGTGTGTTATTGACCTATTAAATTCGTAATTTATATTTTATCAATATAATGAATATACAATAAATTTTAAAGCTTTTATTAACAAATATCCGTGTAGGCGTATGTAAACTAATAACGTAAAATTTATGAATTTCTCTGAATAAGTATTTTAATAAACCACAAATTAAGTCAATAAATCTATTTTTACTAAACCATAATTATTTTGTAAAATATGAATTTTATTATCTCACATCGGTTATCAAGAAAGTATGACGCTTTGAGAACTTCCATAATAAACATGGAAAGTTTAAAGATTAAACAAATCATACATTTTTGAGCCTTTTGGTGAGAATCAAGTATATTCATATCGAATTAATATTTGTACGTAGATCGTTGTGACGTATTGTTATGTGTGTTATTGACCAATAAATTCGTAATTTATATTTTATAAATATAACAAATATCCGTCTAGGACACTTATATAAACTATTTATATATATATACACTTTACTAAAGTAGATTTTTCTCGAATTAAATCTTTTACTAAATCACGAATTAAGCCAATAAATCTTTTTTTACTAAACCATAATTATTTTGTAAAATATGAATTTTGCTATCCCATGTCGATTATCAAGCAAAAATGACACTTTGAGAAATTGTATAAATAAACATAGAAAGTTAATACATTTTTCGGTCTTTTGGTGAGAATCAAGTATATTATTTATTCATATTTGTGTGTGAGTCATTGTGACATACTTAATGATTTGTGGGTCATTGTGACCTACTGATTTGTGGGTCGTTAACTTATTAAATTTGTAATTTATATAAATCAATATAATAAATATACAAAACTTTTAACTTTATTAACAAATACCCGTGTAGGGACGTATATAAACTAATTATTATTTATTATATAACAAATTAGATTTTTAAAAACTTTTATTAGCATAAAACTAATTAATGATCAACACATGGGCTACGTGGTCTCAGTTACTATCTAACACATGACACGTTATTTATACGGACTCGTGACATATAACCAACAAAGTCAACAACGTGTAGTATAGTAAAAAATTGTAAATGATAAGTTATTTTGTTAACAAATCCGCATAAGGTGTGGGTCATGCACTAGTTGTATTGTGGTAATAACGTATCCAAAATAGCTTTTAAAACAATATTAATATCAACTCATGTTTAGTATGATTAATTGTGTATGTTATCTTTTTATTTGAAAAATGAAAAACTTTTTGAAAGTTTAAGAGTGATTCACAAACTAATTTCTTTAGTTATTGATATCCTCCAATTTATTAGTCCTGATTACGCCGTTAGAGCATCCATATTGGTAATCTTATCTATATTCTTAATGCCAATCAGGAGAAAGGTAATTAAATTTTGTTAGAATAAAGAAAATTTAGTCTTATATAAAATTAATCTTAAAGTACATTTAAGGATTCACCGTAAAGCATTTCTACGTTTTGATCAAATTGATAAAAACTCAAATTAAATGGTATGAAAAATTATATTTAAATAAAATAAAATTATTATAATGTATATAATAACTTTTTTTTTATCAATATACATCCATTTTATGTATAATACTTTTTTGTTTTATGTATATAATCTTATTTTAAAAATACTTTTTTGTACACAACATATATTGTGTTTTTTATAATTTTTAAGATCAATTGAAGTATTCTATTGATCTGGGTGAAAAGTAAGATGTATTTTTAAGATGTTGAAAAAAAATAATAATAAAAAATAATGTATTTTTAAGATTAATTTTTAATTTTCTATTGGTGTGAATGGTCTTATTAGAGTGCTTCTAACATTTTATGTGTTTTCAATGGGTTTTTACTTTTTGGGTCCATATCAGTGATGTTAACAATTTTCTAAAGACCTCGTACCTACTACCTGCACGAGGGTGATATTATTTTGGTTCTCTTTAGCCACAACAAAAATATCCAATCTGGCTAAGAAAATCGTATATCCGGATACTTTCGGATTCGATTCGGCCTATGAACTGATCTTCCTGGCACAAATTCTTATTAGTATGCTTGCAAATGTGAGATACACCGAGTGAAGAGAGGAGATATTTGTAGAGCCAATTACAATTCGTTAAGCCATGAACTTATATGAATGTGTACCAAGCTAGTTGAAAGATATACAAATAAGAAACACTTGAACTCTGTATATATATATGGAGACAGTAGTTAGAACTACTGCTAGCCAAAATTTTGTGCCAAGCAAAACATAAAACGTCCAATAATGAAAATGCTTGTGTGAGGAGCAGTTTCAACCAAATGATGGAGCTAAACACTCATCAACCATCTCCACAAGGTTAGGATTTTCCAGAGCAGCAGCCACACGTTCTTTATCATTCAATTGTTTATTTACTGCAATTACCATAGAAAATGCTAAATATAAGTTAAATCAAAATAAAAAATTATGTGATGGGTACTCATGCAGTTTTTCCTATACACACTTGTCTGGGAAGACCATAATCATGATCACTATTCAATCCCCCTCGTTAGTTGAATGCAATGTAAAGTAAAGTAGTTCAATAATTAGAGGAATGGGTACTCATGCAGTCCTATCAGATGAGAAACTCATGCCATTACATGAACAGACGCCATACCATGTAAAACAAGATTACATTATCTCAGCAATCAGCATGCATTCACAAGTATATCATAAAATAAGAGTGGAGAAGAAGAGACAACCTGCTGCCTCAGTTGCATGAGTACCTGGGGCCACCCTTATGTCCACCTGCAACATAGAAAAAAGCATTTCAGGGATGGAATATCATGGTACAAAACTAGAAAATCATACAGGAGCATGTATATATCACACATCACCGTCTGCAGATATCACAACCAAGAATATATACTATGTTTCTTATTCATAAGAAAGAGCCATATGAATAAAGAAAAAGGTGTATACAGAAATTGGAAGAAGATGCATATGGGGTCAATAGAGTTCATCATGTCCATTGGTATCAAGTGACCTGTTTAAATGAGTTTGACAAATTGACTAGGTGATTAAAGCTCAGAACAGAACAAGCAAAGAATTGGTTCAACATGGTAAATCTAAATTACTATGTCATTTAGTACAAAATTTATCCTTAGCTTTGTAATACACTTATCTCTAATTCTCTGCCCTTTAGGGGGGGGGGGGGGGGGGGGGGAGACAATGTAAACTCTTTATGACATAGGAAAATGCACGCACCTTAAAAGTAGAAGGCAAACAGCGCAAAAGTTTCACCCTCAAGCAGAGACCAATAACGGTTGCCATGCTGCAATGCTCGACAGTAGGTGTAAATGTTACCCTGCATATAATCACAATTGCATAAGTGTGTCCAGTGAAAATGAGTAAATATGTATACATTCAATTAAGTTATTCATATAACCTGACATGACTGCGCTTGTCATCAACTTCAATGGAATCCTCGGTAATTACTTTAAGCTCTTCCAAAGAATAAGGATGCTCTGGGTCCTTTATGTCTCTAATATGATGTATGAAGAGTTGAGGAAATCCACAAGTTGATACAACATTTGCCAATACAGAATAAATTACTCATAATCACATGTGATAAGTAGTAGAAGTAATCTGATCCCAAAGCATAGACTACAGAAAAAAGCTAAAGACAGAATGATGTAACAATTAAAACTCCTGAAATCATGATAATGCAACAGAACTTGAAGCACTAGAAATACCTTAAGAGAACAACTTGAAGCACTAGATGATACATGCTTCAGGAATCCTTCGTTTCAACACCATACCAACCACAAAGTACAAGGAATGATTGATTGCAACTCTTCATATCATTTTGAATCCTTATTTTTATTCCTAATGTCCTACCAAACGAGCCCAAAATAATATATATTTTCTGAGAAACATGAAAAATGTGCACAACATTGATGAGCCAAAAGTACCGAGCATTGAAACAGAATTTCTGTGTATTTTAGATGATCTTGATCACATCGATCCAAAGAGTATGTGTATATCATATTGTAACTTACAATATGATATGCCGTCAGCAGAAATGGAAGTGGAAACCTGACACTGTACTCAACAGCCAACAATAATGATGAAGGTTCCAAAGCATATGCTTGCCTCATAAAAGCAAAAAAGACAACAGCAAAGGTCAAATCAGTTATCTGCATTAAATGTATTGCAAATCATGAGATAAATTTTACCGAGTTTAACTCAATGCATAACAAAGGGTAGCATAGTGTATACATGGTCAAGTACTAAACATCATTTCCTTAACAATACCATACAAATAGATAATCCAACTAAAAGAAAATCACATCTTTCAATGCAAAACAAAGGGTAGCATAGTGTGGAGAAAACTAGGGTTTTGAAGATATTTCCAGAAAGACAAAGAGAGATAAAAAGGATATCGAAAATTTCCAGATGGTCAATGGGCTCAACGGCATATTCATCTTCAACGTCGCGTGCATCGGGGCGAATGCGGCGCTCTTTCTTCTCGTACACAATTGGATTTGCGTTTATCAAGCTAGTCATCGTTTTCTCTCCTCTTCTTCGCTTCTGCTACTCCCTACGGTGCGGCCAAAAACACAAAGTTATGAAGTTCGACAGATTATGAACTAGATTTATAGAGAAGCCTTACCGAAAAATACGCAAAAGTCGAAGGAGCCAAAAAAATTTTGAGTGGATCTTGGCTGGAATAGGAGTGGTTGTTGGCCCTTGGCTGGTGTTGCAGGTCAGTCGTGGGCTCAAATCTGGAGCAAGGTTGGCTCCAGGGGATTGTTTGCAGGCTCGAAGGAAGGAGGCGAAGAGGAGCTATTGAACCCTGCTGATGTGTTTCTGGCTAGGCGCTAGGGAGGAACGAAGAAGTGGAAAGCCCGTTGGTCTGGATTGATGTTGAACAGACAATTAAATTATAGTCAATCATCATAAAAAAAAATAGTCTCACTTCAAATCTCCAATCCAACATCCATGACATTGTAGCAGTCAAGCATACAGACTGTTAAATTACAGTCAATCACCATAATAGAACAAGCATTTTGAAGAAGTGAAGAGCAAACACAATTGATTAATCGAACATGAATGAAGCTTAGGTTAAATTACAGTCATTCAACAATTATCTTGTACAAACTTAGGATACCTATTTTCTCTTAAATGAAGCTTAGCTTAAATTACAGTCATTCAACAATTAAATATCTTAATTCTTAAGACAATTACATTCATTCAATTACATTCATTCAACAATTAAAAATATATTAAGACAGATTTGCCTACAATTCTTGAGCAATTATCAGTAAAGCAACATCTGCTAATCTACTATCTTTGTTTCAAACTGTTTGCATAACTCAATAACTGGTAGTCTACTACTCTCCATTCATTCAGGAGAACACAATCTTCAGGTTATTCATCAATCAGCAGAACACAATCGAACAGGAATTTCGAAGGAGAAGAACCGAAGAATGAAAACTGAACAGGAGTTTCAAAGAAAAATCTTACCTTGCTGAGTTGCTAGAAGAATGAAAATTGAAGAATGAAAATTGAAGAACTTGCTGGGTTGCTGGAAGAATGAAAACCGAAGACCCTGTCTTTTGCTGAGTTGCGAAGAGGAGAAGAAGAATCGAAATGAGCAGCGCTGCAGTGGCGACGACTCGGCGTGAGCAGAAGCAGCCTAGGACGTCCGGCCGGCGGGGAAGGACCGAGGGCGGACTGACGGGGTGTGCAGCGGCAGCCGGCGATTGAATGCGTGATGCGTGATGCGTGATGCGTGATGCGTGAGAGGAGTTATCAAAATTCTGAGGAGCGCTTGTGGTAGAGAAACGCGGAGCATCTGTTTATTTATTTTTTTTAAATCAAAACGACGTCATTTAATAACAATTAAACGGCGTCGTTATCCCTTGCCCCTTGGCTCCGCCACTGCCCTAGGTCATGATGATTTAACTTGGAGTTTAATTAAAGCAATGCAATATGAAACTAGAGAGGATCTTAAAGAGTCTTGTTCGAAGGATCTACGATGGAAAAGTAGCTGAAATCCTCTGGTTGCCACCCGGTTTGACTATCCGTCGGCTTGGATGTGTCGATTTATTTACGAATGAGATGGAGAAGGTTAGCTTGAATTACTGTTACATGAAAGTTATACTTGTTCTGATTCTCAATTTCTTTTTAACTAATCCGTTTTGTTGGATCTTTAGAATCTCATGGAACTATGAATTGAGGGATGAATTGAGAGGATGTTGCTTCTTGTTGTTCCATGGGTCACTTGTCTGATTTTGCAGATTGCCGTTGTGGAACTTCTTGAATCTGACATATCTGAAAGGAACGTTGAGCAGCCTGAGTGAAAGAGTACCATCTCTGAATTCTGAATCTGATATATATGCCTATTGCCTACTTTGGTTAATGTTAAGAAAACTTACTTTTGATGCAAATGTTTTTAGAAGGTAGGAAAGCTGATCAAAGTTAGTATTCAAGAGCCTCTAGCATTGTTTTTTGACAGTGCACCTGAAGGTAATAACAACATTGGCTGCAAAGATGATCCTTCTGGCGCCATGGTATGTTAGATTTATTGTCTGTATAACCTTGAACTTTTTCTGTAAGAACAAGATTTGTTGTCAGTTATTGTGGTCTATTTGTTGTTCTTAAGATATATGATGGCAGAATTAGTTAAATATTTAGTTGACAAAGTATGGTAAATTAACATTTGTTGCCAGAATTGCATTAAAAAAGTTTTGTTATCAAAATCTGTCATCTAGAGCCTCTAGCATTGTTTTTTGACTAAAATTTGTCTTACTAAGACATGAGCCTCTATATACCAAAACCAGTACAGAATAGGCTCAAGTATTTTTTCTTGACAAAAAATAGAGAAGAACAACCTTTTGCATCAATTTTTGACCAAAATCTGTCATCAAGAGCCTCTAGTAATGTTTTTTTACCAAAATCTGTCTTATAAGCCTCTGTATTTTGACCAAAACCAGTCCAAAATAGCCTAATGCTCAATTGATTTGATTGCTTTTGTTTCCTTGTTTTGTTTGTGCTTATAATGGTAAATGGTAATCATCAATTTAAACTGCTTGCTTTTGTTTCCTTGATTTTAGTGAATTTGCACCATAATGCTCATTTGATTTGATTTTGGCAAAAAATAAGAAAATGTCCATAAATTGTTCTAAAAATAAAGGAAATTGTCCATAAAATGTTGTCAAACATATGAACTTGATGTCAAAAGAAAGGATTTTTTTTTGGCTATTTTAATGAGGATTATTGGTTGAATTAGTGAAAATTAGTGGCTCTCGAAAGTATATTTTATTGCTTCTTTTGGTTTATTCTTGGTCAATGAAAAAAACCATTATAAAACTAAATGTTATTTTTCATAAGTAGTTATATTTTTTCATACAATTATATCTTTACTTTATTGACTTATAAATATCATTTAACATTTATAGAAATAAGATTTATAATTTTTATTAAATATTTATATAATTTAAAAATTAATATGAAATTATAATTGTTATTTGAAACTATAGAAATAAGGGTTACAATTATATCTTAATTTTCGATTCTTATGTTTTTTGGTGTTTACGAATAATGTATTATATTTACTACATCTCGTCATTTGTTTGTAAAAGCCGCCATAGTCTAGTGGTCTTGACGCTGGACTATCAACCCAAAGATCCGAGTTCGAATCTTAGCTTGGATTTTTTTTTGTTTTTCAACACGAATTAGTTCATAATTTGGTTTGTGAAAGACCCGCAGTTTGTACTTAAAGAAAAAATGGGTTATTCATTTAGAACCCACAGTTTGAAACGAGGGGTTTGCTCCGACCCTAATCTTTTCTATTCTCGGAATAAGTTTTCTTCCGAACCTAATGTTAGATAAGATAGGTCTAATGGGCCTTTGTGTATCCTAGATACAAACTAAACCTCTATTAATTTTAAATTAATTTTTCATTTTAAATAAATTTTTATTTTTAAAAATTTAATCAATTGTAATATGTGAATAAATAAAGGATATAAAGAGAATTTGAGAGGTGAAATAAAAACCATACAAAATTGTGCATTCGAGTCATGCACTCTCAGTCGCCAGAATCCATATCCAAAACTCTCAAGTTTCTAATTACAAAAATAACCTAAATTTTGTGATTAATTACGTTTAACTCCAATCTCTACGTTGTAAAATTAGGTTTTAGATCCTTCATTGATTAATTACGTTTTTGCCCATTGTTTGATAACATTACAAAATTAGTCCCAAGTTTCTAATTACAAAAAAAAAACCCAACTTTTGAGATTGGGTATTACGAAAGTTGACGATTTTTGAGATTGAGTATTATGGAAATTAGGCTTGTCCAATTCAAAAGGACTTGTGTAAATTGAATGAGGGTTTGTGTAAATCGAATGAGGGCTTGGGTAATTACAAAACTTGTATAAATTATTAATCGAAATTGGGTACCTCGAATTTAGGTGAATCATGTAAATTGAACTTGGGTATTACATTTGAGTAACGCTAGAGTAACACTAGTTTGGGTAATTAGAAATTAAGTATAACTTTAAAAAAAATAACACTAGTCTGACTTGGACCTTGTGTAAATCGTTTGGGATTGAACCATGTTTAAATAGTTTGGATTTGAACCTTGTGCAAATCGTTTGGGCTTGAACCATGTGTAAATCGTTTGGGCTTGGACCATATGTAAATTGTTTGGCTTGAACTTGTGTAAATTTTTTGGGCTTGTGTAAACCGTTTGAGATTGGACTAGTGTAAATCGTTTGGGCTTGGACCTTGTGTAAATCGTTTAGGCTTGAGCTTGTAAATCGAAATTATCAAATAACTCACTTGAATTAGTCTTTTTAAATAAATCAAAAGAACCTACATTATTTCTTGTAAAACAAAATGGTCTACTTGTTTCTACAATGGACAAAAAGAGCATACTTAACTCACCCAAACAAAACAAATTAACACTTTTAAATTAATTGTGCTTGAAAATAATTAAGTAAACTAAATTCGTCATATATATATATATATCCTCCCCTAAGGAATCAAACCCCAAAAATAATGAGAAAAAGGGGCAAGTAGGCAATTAATGAACCAATGAAGAAGCAATGGACAATTGTGTATCTATGAAAATAAAATAAGCCCTTTCAATTTTTGTAGAAAGATAAAATAAATAGTAATTCAATATCCTTCCATATTTATTAATCATCTCTCCCAATTATTTTGGCTGTTTTTTAACTAATTAAGGTAAACTGAAAATCGTTAACGATAATCATGGAAACAGTTATTTTTATAAGTATATGATTCATCGTGTTGCTATAATGACGATCTTGAGAGATTCAATTGATAATAACGACAATTTACATACATAATCCATCATCAACATAAAAAAATCGTTCAATCTCTGCGTTTCATATCGAATTCAGGTTCTGCTTTCACATAAATCGGCATTTGTGTATTCATTAGCGCGAGACTTTGACTGCCCTAAGCGTCATCGGATTTGTAACATTTGGTTATCGGCTATCGCATACTGAATCAAGTTTTCGGCACTGTTAGTCTGTGTGATTGTCATTCTATAACCATATATGTTTTGCGAACGTCTGAATGTGAGTATTTAGTTCCCACTTGTGTATCGTTAAACAGTTTCTTTATAATTTATGTCGGATTGCCCTTACGTATCCAGATCTGTTTTTTGTAAGAGCATTAGTGTTCTAATGTGTATTGTGTGTTAACATTACGTACATTATTGAGATCTTTTACTACAATGACAAACAAAATTAAAACTTGTATCAAAATAACAAATAATTGAAAGTATTTCCAGCATTGCAAATTGGTGTCAGGTTTTTAGAAGAAAAGGTGATCTACAACAGCTTTTTAATGTAATATATTATAAAAATATATATTCTATTAAAGTTTATCTATAAATTGGAAAAAATAAAAAAAAAAAGGAAGAAGGAGAATGGGAGCTGTAGGATTCGATCTCACAAAACCAAACACCAAACAAAATTTTGGTGAGCCCCATAATCAATGCAATATACTATATTTGTTGTTCTTCAATGGTTAATATTTAATTAACCTTCACTACCCTTTTGGAATATACGAAAATTTAAAAATTAAACTACTTCTTTATTATATATTTTTTTTTACTAATTTTATTTATAATGATAATATGATATTTTAGATATGTTTTTACACATTTTAAGTATAAAAAAACTAAAAGTTTGTAAAAAAATCTTATAGTTGAGTGATTGAGTTATTTTTTATAAACTTCTAAACAACTAAATATAGTTTTTTTAAAGTTAGTATATAATATTTTATACCCAAAAGAACTAAATATATATATATATATATATATATATATATATATATATATATATTTACTCGGTTAAGGTATACTATTATAATATATTAAGTTTAAATATATTAGATTTGTTTTATTCAAATCTTAAAATTTAACAATCTAATTATTTGAAACAAACACTAAAACAACATTTTTTACATAAGCTATAAGTTCCTAATATTTATGTTTTCATATAATACTTTTAGTGTTTTTTATATTTATTTAAGACACTTAAAAATATTTTTTTTTATGATTCCATAATACAATTTATTATTTTAAACATTATTTATTCAAAAAATAAATTTATGTATAATAAAATTTAGATAAACTTATTAAAGAATGTTTTGTTTATAAATATCATATTATCATTATAAAAAAATGAGTAAAAATATATAATTAAAGAAGTACTTTGATTTTCTAAAATCCATTTTACATATATAAAAACGTTTTGTTTTCAGGTTTTTAATAATATGAAGCATATTTGAACATGAATTTAATGTGGTGTAGTGGTTAAGTGACTTGGTAAAGTGTGTGTTTGGCTGCAAAAAAAAAAAAACTAGTGTATGTGTTTTGTAGTGTTTTTGGTTGTGTTTTATGTTGTGTTTTAGTTTTTAAAAAACTGTTTACGTGTTTGGTATGAGTAGTGTTTTTTTGTGTAGTGTTTTTAGGGTATAATTACTATTGTACCCATAGTTTTACTAGAAATTACATGTCCTTACCCTTATAATATTTTATTGAAGTTTTCTCTTTCTCGTTAGGGTTTGGTATCGGGTGACACGGTATCTTCTCTCAGGGCATCCGACGACTTCTTTCTCGGTTCGGTTTCGCTTGGAGGTCCCGGCAGTGGTCCGCAACTGGAGCTCTTCTACCACCACCAGTCTTCTTCGTCGGTTCTTCTACCACCTGGAGCAGTGCCGTAACTGAACCAGGTAAGGCCTTCTCACCTTCTTTTGATTGAATTTCCTGGATGTCTTCCTTCAGAATTTATAGAATTGTTGTCGAATTGCTGTTGAATAATATGTACCACCTAGAGATCGTCTTTTGCTTATATTGTTGTCGAATTGCTGTTGAATAATCCTATACTAATATAAAGGATTTGATTGTATGTACTGCAACTCTTTTACCTCAGTTCTCGAATTTATTCTTACCATACTTGTTAAGTGAAGATTGGTATTTGTTGCATTTCATATAGGAAGCTGAATTTATCTGAATTTAATTGTTACTCATATAATGCCCTTATTTTCCTTATTCTTACCATACTTGTTGAGTGCATATTGGTATTGGTTGTATGCTTTCATATAGGAAGCTGAGTTTTGTGGATTAAATATCAGAATTTCTGCATATGAAAATATTGAGAAATTGATTGGTGAATTGACTGAAGCTGAATTTTATGCCCGTAATTTCAGAATTTCACATATTTGTTTTGTATGTGATTGGGATATGTTTTATATTTACTTAAATTTGTTGTAGTTGGGATGTAAAATAGTGTTTCTCAAAGTCGTTGTAGAGGTCCGAATTTCTCATGGGATGATGAACTAGTTAAAGTTCTAGTGAAGATACTAGTTGAATACCAAAAGAAAAATGGAAGCAAGCAAGCAAGCATACAATTAGAAAGAAATTAGTACAACTTTTACTACTACATCTGGGAAGAGTGGTGTAAAGGATACTTGTAGGAACAAGTACGAGTCAATGAATAAAGAGTGTAAGACTTGGAACCTGCTTATGAATTCTAAGACGGGTCTTGGTTGGGATGACAACACCCGTAGGATCACGGCATCAAATGAATGGTGGGATAGGAA
Organism: Fagopyrum homotropicum; assembly: GCA_033239125.1. NCBI lineage: Eukaryota > Viridiplantae > Streptophyta > Magnoliopsida > Caryophyllales > Polygonaceae > Fagopyrum > Fagopyrum homotropicum. The sequence goes on from BSWB01000002.1 coordinate 138,107,725, forward strand.
GATTAAGGTAATTGATATTTCTTTTCTATACGTTATGGTATTAAAAGACATCTACTATACAAATGTATGTTTTTGTTATTGCAGGAAGATCCAAACTACAAGAAATATAGGAACAAGGGAATAGATGCTGATTATGAAGAATTGTTGCGTTCGCTTTTTTCTGGGAACGTAGCAATAGGGCGTCTTACCATGTCTTCCGGCATGGCACGAGAAAAAAGTCCCAAGTATGTGTCACTTGCAAATGAAGAGGAAATAGAATTCGGTATTGGGGAAGGAGATGAGTCACAGTTCTTTCGCACATTTGTTGACACCGTCAACGGAGGAGCTGCTAGCCAATTTGGAACAGAAGCTCATACCCCAACTTTGGTCAATATGTGTACCAGTGAAAAGGCTCTGGTGAAGAGAAAAAGAAGACAATCTGTTGGGTCGTCCAAGTTTGAAGAACACCTTGCACATACTAGGGAGCATGGTGAGAAAATACTTGCGCTCTTTGAAGAAGAAATCACATCAAAAGATAAAGAAGAAGAGTCACTACTAGATGAAGTAATGTTGATACTTGATCGTTTCGTTGAAAAAGATTTGGTGGAAGATGGATCACCATTATGGCATTTTATTATTTCAAAGGTTAAAGGAAAAATGGATATGAAAATATTGAGAAAATTGCCTGATGACGAAAAGAGGGTGAGGTGGCTCAAATGGGAGTTTGAGAACCGTTAAATTATTTCAATTATTGTACTTGTTTTAGTCATTCATCTCTATTGGACTTGTTTGTTGATGACAATTACTTTTCTTGCATGACATTGTACTTGTTGCCTTTTTTTAGTTATGAAGAATTGTTGGTTTTGTTTCCTTTCTTAATCTTGCTTCTATTTTAATTCTCTGATGTTGCTTATTATTTTCTGTTTACCATCATTAATCATAAGAGTTCTATTTTTTTACCAATTGCAGGTGAGCGTTGTTGGTTTTAAATATGTCTAGCTGGCGTGCTGGTACTGCTGCAGAATTGCAGAAACGTCGTCGACTACTTAAAATGTACACACATTATGCGCAAATACAAAGGCAAACGGATATAGTAGCCGAACATTACTACAAACATATGCACAAACAACCGTGCTACAACGACTATGAGCGTGGGAAAATGTGGATGAATGACATTTTGTCTGGCCATCACATTCGGACCGTCAACATGTTTAGGATGGACGCAGAAGTACTTGTACGTTTGTGCACCGAGTTGGAAAGTAATTACGGTCTTACTACGTCACCAGAAGTCTCTGTCTTGGAGAAGGTGGGAATATTTCTATACATGCTAGCTCAAGGAGCCTCAGTTCGTGTTGTTGCTGAGCATTTTCAAAGGTCGACGGAGACCGTTCACCGAGCATTCCATGAAGTATTGAACTCTTTCACCGGGTACGGGCATGAAGGACGTGCACTATCACATGATCTTATTCGACCAAGGAATCCAAACTTTCCTAGGACACCCTCCCACATTGTTGTAGACCCAAGATACAAGGATTATTTCCAGGTATATATGTACTTTATTAAAAGGATTAACGTCATATGAATTATGACACTTGAATTGTATTTTGTTGTATGTAGGACTGCATTGTTTGTCTAGATGGAACACATATCAGTGCATGCATCCCTTTAGAGTCACAGGGTCCTTTCATCGGTCGAAAACATACGGTGACCTTCAATGTTCTAGAAGTTTGTGATTTTAACATGTTGTTTACTTTTGTGTTGTCTGGATGGGAAGGGTCGGCACACGACGCAAAGGTCCTAGACAATGCTATTTGCAACCCAGACGTACAATTTCCCATTCCACTTGCCAACAAGTATTACCTTTGTGACAAAGGTTACGTAGACAGGCCAGGATTTCTAGTTCCGTATTCTAAGACAAGGTATCATTTGAATCAGTTTGATAATGAGCTGCCCAACAACAAGAAAGAAGCGTTCAACAGGGCACACTCTTCTCTTAAAAGTTGTATAGAGCGTTGCTTTGGAATCCTCAAAAAAAGATGGAAAATTTTAGATGCAATGCCGTGTTATCCGGACCACACATAGGTTGACATTCATCTCGCTTGCTTCGCCCTCCACAACTTCATTCGCTTGTATTCTGGTTATAATGACTTGTCTGAAGAAGAAGAAGAAGAAGAAGAAGAAGAAGAAGAAGAAGAAGAAGAAGAAGAAGAGGAAGAATGTCAAAACCCGATGGTAAACCAAGAAGGCATAGAAGATGTTGGTATCAACGTTACAAGTGATAGAGGAATGGGGCATATTCGTGATCGTATTGCTACTACCATATGGAACTCGACAATGAATAGTTAGGGAGTTTTTATTCATATTATGACTTTTGTGTCCACGATATTTTGTCAAACGTTGTTTTACGAAGTTTCAGAACCGTTAGATTGTTTCAGTTGGTGTGTGTTTGATACATTAATCTTGATTGTATTGCTACTATTTTCCTTCTCACAAGCTCCTCAACATTACTAGTTTAGTGCATGAATATTTATAACTTCAAAATATTGCTCAGAAACTGTTGAAAACAGACTTCTAGTAGGTCTTGTTATCCTCTGCATTATTGTCAAATAAAAATAAAACCAAACACAGAAGTCTCCTCAAACAAGTGAAGAGAATAAACAGACATCTAGTCGTCCTCTACATTACCGAACTGAAAATGCTTACATAGCTATGGTACGAATATTTGTGAATACAATAATAGTAGGGAAGACCAAGTCACACAACTAAATTGAAAATGCTTACATAACAGGAATACGAATGCCTGTCAATACAATAACTGTAGGGAGACCAACTCACACAACTAAAGAGAATAGAACAATCCCGCAAATAAACCCCAATACAAATGCATTTATTTTTTCAGACTTGATTTCATTGTTGTCTCTCGCTTGAGTAAGCTCATGCTTTAATGACTCCACATGTACCTCAGCGTCCCTTTCTCGCATTCTTAACATCTGAACTTCAGATTGTGGCTCTTTTTTCTCTTCTCTTAAAGATTCCACGTAGTCTCGTAAGTCAGGGGATGCGTTACTTTCATCAAGACAACACATTACCATCTCATCTTCGGCAAGATTGTCCTTTATTTTCTTTTCATATCTCCAAAAGTCATATCCAGGATCTGCACTATCACAACTTGAGTCGTCTGACATAGTACTGCACCAACTGAAAATCTCATATGAATATTCATAATGCAAATTCAGCTTGCAAATTCAGATTGCAAATATTAAAGAATGGAAATAAAATAAGCATCATGGACACGAATCATCAGTAAAGGGTTGATTAGCGATTGATGATGGCAACAGATATAATAGAAATCATCTTCTTCCATCATTGCTAATGGCAACAGATATAATAAGCTTCTCCAAGCATTACAACTATCATTTTCTTTTAAAATAAGCTTTCTTCCATCATTGCTAATGGAAACATATATAATAGAAAATTCGCCAAAATAATACAAGGATGGGAATGGTTGATTAGCAATGCATGATCATAGTAGTTGTTGCGACCTTTCAATGAACTAACCAAATTAACAACTACAACAGTTATGACCGAAATCATCAGGAAAGGGTCTGGACACCAATCAAAATTAATTCAGTCAAGGGTCTGGACACGAATCATGAAGGACGTGGTCTTGTTCTGGCCCTGTTTGGATATGTACATTCAGTAACTAGTCACAGTCTCATATGAATATTCAGATTGCAAATAAAACCGAAATCAAAATTGAAATCATCAGTAAAGGTTCTAGACACGACTCAACCATTACAATACCCAATTATAATCAATTGAACATTCAACTGAGTGAAACATAAACCAAATCAAATTCAGTTTCACTAAAATCAAAATCAGTTTCATATAGTGGTGTGTAGGCCATAAAAGCCAAATCTAAACAATTCAGTCTAACACCTTTTTAAATAGAAATTAAGCAGTATACAAATCCAAATCTAAACAATATTTTCAAATATCATTTTATTTTAAAATATTTTGAAAGATCTCTACATTAAACAGAAAATAAGATACTTATGTTGATAAGTACTAAAAATCCAAATCTAAACAATAGTTTCAGCCACACGCCCTTAAAAGCCAATCTACATCACTATCAAAGCAATTGCTTCCACAATACTATCAAATCAGTCAACACTATCAAAGCAATTGCTAAAAACACATGATAAGCAAGGGCATTATTTCAGCAATACTATCAAAACAGTCAACACTATCAAAGCAATTGCTTCCACAATACTAGATATACAAAAAAGAATGAGATGTTTCAACAACACGCCCATAAAAGTCAATCTACATCACTACCAATTGTTAAAAACACATGATAAGTAAGGGCATTATATAGTGTAGACTGATGTATGAGGAAACATCAATAATCATAAGTCAAGTGAGAGTTAAATAAGGAAAGAGATAGGCCACAACTATCTAGGGATTTCATGAAGAACAAAATTGAGTTTACATAAGAAACCGTATAGGCTGCATTTAAATTGGTTTAAGCTAATCAATCATCAGTGAATTAACCCTAAATCCAAATTTCAAACACACACACGAACCTTACTTTTGTTTAATTTGCAATCTCCAAATCCAATTTTGTTTAATCTACTGCAATTTACCCTAAATCCAATTTTCAAATATACAAGTTGAGTTTACATCAGTGAATTAACCCTAAATCCATTTTTCAAACTGAGAAGATTGTACAAACTACGCATTTAAATAGTTTCCAATTCTCACAAGGGCAACAGGAAATCTACAATCTCCAAACACACACTAAATACAATTTTCTATGATTCTTCACACAAATTATCGCTTCAGAGATGAGGGAGAAGCAACGAAAATGGAAAACGAACCTATCGTCGGAATGGAGAGGTCGCCGGAGTAGAATGGTCGTGTGGTGGAGAGAAGACGAAGACAGGAGACACCGGAGATGAGGTTGAGGAGAACCCGACAGGGCAATTGGAAGTGTCGTTCTTTCAGAATCGGCAAACTAAAGGAGTGAAGGAGAGAGAGTGTTCTATTTGTACCCGGTAATTGAACGTAATTATGATAAAAAGTAGGGATAAAATGGTCTTTTTGATTTTAAAAACACTACCCAAAACTGAAACTCTCCTTTTTTCTAGTGTTTCATTAAACACTCACAAAAAAACCATAATCACTAGTGTTTACTAATCCTACCAAACAATTATAAATGAAAAACACAAATAAACACTAGTAAACACTAGTGTTTAGTGTGTACCAAACACACACAAACTCTCCTTTGGTGTTTGGTTGCCCAAGTTCAAATCCTGCTCTTATTCTCTTTTTTTTTTCTTCCTTTTTTTCAGATAAAAACTTTAATAGAATATACTTTTTTATAATACACTATATTAAAAAGCTACTGGAGACTCCTTTTTATCTAAAAATCTGACACAAATTTGCGATTTTGGTAAATACTTTTAATAATTTGTTATTTTAATAAAAATTTTATTTTTTTTGTCATTACAGTAAAAAAAATCCACATTATTGTCTGTTTGTGAAAGACTTATGTATGGTAGTGAATTCTGTACGCCGCATGGATTTGTAGTAATATTGTGTACATTAGTATGTAATATAATGTTATGTAATATATGTTATGTATTGACTCTTAATATTATGTACTTTATTGGATGTTTGAGAAACACTTATGTATGTAATGTAATTATGTACACAAACGGTAAATGTAATTAAGTTTATGTACAATATTATTTAATACAATGTTATGTAATTATTGTTATGTATTATTTGATAATATTATGTACATTAGGTATGTGCTTTGGATACACAACTTGAATCGCACTAAAATCAGAAGTCATATTTACATAAACTGAGCACACAACCTTGTATCGCCTTAAAATCAGAAGCCATATTAACAAAAATTGAGTAAAAAAACATGGATCTCCCTAAATACACACTCAACAAACAAAACTTGGATACACAAACTTGAATCGCTCTAAAATCAGAAGCCATATTTACAGAAATTGAGTACACAAACTACAATCGCCTTAAAATCAGAAGCCATATTTACAAAATTTGATAACATAAACATGGATCTCCCTAAATACACATGCAAAACACAAAAATGAGTACACAAACTTGAAGCCATATTTGTATAGATTGAATACACAAATTTGGATCTTCTTAAAAACACACGCAAACACAAAATTGAGTACATAAGTTTGATTCCGCCTACAATCAAATGTCGTATATACAGAAAAAAGAGTTGATTTTTTCCTTCAGATTTCTAAAATCTCTAAACAAAGTTCATCTTCTCCCTGTTTGCTCAATATATAACCTAATTTGAGGAACACGACATAAAATTTACATAATAACATAACCCATTGTTGCACATTTCAAAACCTAGAAAAGTAACCATTTTTTTATGGCGGTTTTCACTACCAATTTCATGAAGAATGCCAACACCGGTTTGCGGTGTGAAACTTCGAGACGAAAAAATAGATACAGATACTGAATTAATTCTGGAAAACTTACAACGATTGTTTGAAATTATACAAACAAGAAGTAGGATTGATAGACGAAGAAGACGATTGCTTTGAGTACTCCGACTGCAATTTCTCTAGAAACAAGACGTGATTTTTCCGACTGATTTGAGAAGAGAAGTTGAATAGACGAAGAATCCCGTAAATGTCTTTAATATTTAATTACCTATTTTACCGAGATTTTATTTTTTTGTTTTGACAGTTTTATCACTATTTTACATAACTGCCTTTATTTGGTTATCTTTATTTTGAATTTTTTCTATTTAATTTATCTTTATTTTTTGGACATAAATTAAAGGGGTGTATATTGTTATAAGGGCTTTTATACACCAATTTTCTCAAATAATGACATGTGAAAATTCGAGTGTTATATCATTCTAAAAGGGACGTGTTATATACACAACGTTCAAATTTACAAGGACCAACAAAACTCGCAAGGCGTCGGCGCCTATCTTGAGCGTTGACGGATGGCGTCAGCAACCAATTTTTTTTTATTTTTTTTAAAAAAATTTCAGGGAAAAAAAATGAAACAATTTGCTTTACTAGACTTTTTTGAGTTTTAGTTTTAGTAAATGTACGCCTTGAGAAAAGAGTGTTTAGAGTTTGAAAAAAATACAAAAGGTTGGATATATTTACCTAATTAAAAAACTAAACGGCCTAGTTACTAAAAGTAAAACTCAAAAAAACATATTAACCAAATTAGCCCAAAAAAATTGAGCGCCGACTCTAAACATCGGCACCCACTAAACACTATCGGATTGCGATTTATTTTTACGTTAATAAATGGATTGCGATTTATTTTTACGTTAATAAACGAATGTCCTTGTATTTAGCTTTTTGGTTATAAAAATAGTCTCAATCCAACTACTCCTATTGATTATTGTGTGCCATCAATTATTGGTTGTTTGATTGCTGTACTGAAAATGGTAATTAATTCAATAAATCTCAAAAGGGTAATTATTATTGCTATTTCCATCATTCCATATTGTATTAATTTTGATAAATAAAATTATATGGGGTTTTAAAAAGTTATAATTTAGTTTCTTTAACAACACCAATATAAAATAAATTTAATTATTTTATCGTAATTTTCTTTATTTTCTTATCCTATCTCTCAAATCCCTTTATGAACATTGTTGAAAATTAAAATTAGGATTTAGGTTTAAATTTTAAAATTTCAAAAAAAATAATGCCTAGAACATAATAATAAGAAGTATGATTGGAGTCGTAACCTATATTTATAATTTATGAGAAAGTTATAAATTAGTTTATTTAACAACAAATTTGAAAGAAAAAAACAATTAAAATATCGAGCAAAATACATAACAATAGCAAGTATAAAGTTAAAAGTCAAAACTAAAAATATACACCCAAAATATATCCAAAAATTATCTTACCTGACAGATAATTAAAAGGGTTTGAACTCAGGAAACTAAATATATATACCTAAAACAATGACAATCGTCTGAAAAAATTATTTGCAACTTATGACCTAAAACATCGTTTTAACATAACAAACTCTGGAGTAGTTTCTAAAAATTGCAATACAAAGTCCCTCAAACAATATCCTTTTAGACAGCAAGATCATACGACAGATTCTTCTTTACCCAATAATGCAGCACTAACAAAACATTTAAGACATTGATCACATATAAACTATGATTATTTTCATTTTCTTCAACAACAGTAAAATCTTCCTAATAACTTTTTCCCTCCTGGTAAAACTTTCACAAAGTAGAGACGAATCGGGTTATAGCTCACCTTTGTTTTATAGCTGAATCTGTACAAACCGAACAACCAAGCTGCTGCTGCTGCTGCTGCTGCTGCGCGTTCTCTATCGTCTGTTCTCTTGCTTCTTCTTGCTCGATCCACTCCCACAACACGAGAAGCAACAACAGATGGAAGAACAGAAGCATTTGTAGAGGGAGCTAAAGCATGAGCAACTGGGGCAGCTCGGTTTCCAGCATTTTATTTTCGGGAAGCAACACCATCCCGAGCATGAGCACTTGCACTTGCATTTGCATTTGGGCCGGGGCAAACAGCAGCACATGGAGCATCTGCAACATAAGGAGGAACAGTCCGGGCATTCGGGGCATTGGAATTTAACCCGACAGCTACATGTGCAACAGTTAAAACAACTCGAGCAGCTGCAACACCAGCTTGTAGATGGCATGTCAGCGGGAGAGCGAGAATGCGCCACAGTTTTTGGGCGGAGCCGGACCTTCTCCCGGATCTTTTTGAGCCGTTTCTCGGTGTTCATGTTCTCCATTTCTTGGACATAACGGCAGAGGTGGCGAATGTAATCTGGGTAGAGTTCAAGGTTGCAATGCCCGCCTCCTTTGATCCATAGGGGTTCGTAGGGTTCCCTTGCCCGTTTCCATAATCCGTTTCCGTGTAACCAGTTTACCACATCATCTTCAGTACCCTATATAAATACCAACAATATTTCAGTCAGGTTTAGAACTTCCAATTTAGATCTTTTGGACTTTACAGCTTGTGTTTATACGGCTGAGAGGAGCTTAAACAAAGCTACAAAAAGTTACAACTCGACACAGGTACCTAATTTTTAGTTTCAGCAGTGTATACGCATTCGTCAATCCATATACTCACGAATCTTTTCCAAAAAACATCAAGAAAGGTTTCAATATCTAGCATTTCAAGAGCAACTTAGAGAGTCTAGTGATGGTGCTTTCGAATCAAGCAACTTAACCCAATCATTGCTGCTGCAAAGTAGCCAGAATTCGTGATAAGTAATGATATTAAGCCTCTGTAATTTAAAATCTTATGTATATATTATATCCTAGAGAAGAATCCAGGGAATAAGTTAAAAGTGTAACTGCCTTGACCTATCCGCGCCTTGTCCTTGCCATCCACTTAAGCATTACCTGATCAAAACCTAACTCATCCCCTGTGGAATCTTCTCTAGCTGTCTAGCATATGATGTATACTTAACAGAACGTCAAAAAAGACTATTCAGGAGATAAAATCCAAACTACTGTAATATGCTATGTTGAAGTACATGCACCAATATCTATAATTGCAAAGCTTTACGCCTCGTCAACCCTTTCGCCTTAGTGCTACAAGATATATTTCCTATGATTCAATAGGTATCCAAGTGACATCATACCTAAGTGGGACCAATGTCACAATATAAGTGTGTAATAACCTGGTATGACAAACTGTTGTTTATTACATCCTAAAATTTGAACAGCTCAAAAGTTTATTTTCTAATATCAATACTGATTACCAACAGCAGCAGCAGTAGTAGTAATTACTTGAAGTAAAAAGTTTGCAGCATATGGCCAAGGCAAAGTATGATTATGTGCCAATAAGCTTTTCCCAATTTACAATAGTAAAAGTTCAGAATTAAAGTAGACAATTTGATTAACAACAATAATAGTTGTTGGTATTTCGGAATAAAGGAAAAACAAAGGCGGGGCATATGGCTTTTACACTGGGCCAATAATTGGTCACTGTTCACCTAATAAATTACCAATTAGCAAAATCCCACAAATATTTAAACACAGAATTTTCCGCAGATTTCTGTGAGACAAACATGATGGGTTAAATGGTTTTTCATTCCCTTTCGAGAATCCCAAAATCAGCAAACAAAAACATCCACATCGTTTAATGGTTCTAGGCCGAAAAGTGAAAAGATCTTATCTTTAATGGTCAGCTTTGGCACCAAATTTGGAAAACATAGTGGCAATTTTTGAATGATTGGCCAGGTGGGTTTTCACATTTTTATTGTGATGCGATGTTGTAGAGCTTTTCCTATTTACATACCGAACTCGAATATAAAGGAAAACCAAAGTGGCTCATTCCACTTTAATGTGCATGTTTTTCTCTACATGAACTATTCTAAATCACAGTTGTAATCATTCCGATTTCCTTTTGCTACAGAAATAAAGTAGAAGTGCAACAACTTCCTAGAAAAGCATACGATTTTATCTCCTAATTACAAAAAGCAGCATATAGCTATAGACTTCTATACACAATTGTGATATTAAAGTAGGAAAATCCGTAGATGAACCCCATAACACTGGCACCTAAGCAACAAGACTGTCATATATTTGTCAAGATGCACAAGTAAGGGTTTGAGCTATTGAAAATTTGAGCAAGCTTTAGCACAAACAAGATACTTACATGTATCACCAGCACAGGGCACTTCACTTTTCGAATTTTGTGTATATTCTGCATTAGCAATGATCATATTTGTCAATAGCTCATCAAGGTAGCTAGAACAAATGACTTGCCCAAGGATTAAACTTGAAAATTGAGCAATGGAAATGATACAAGACAAGAATGCAATGACTAATAGTTCAAGGTCGGTAGCTCACCCGGTATATGTCATAGCAGAAGCGAAACTTCACATGACAGAGAACACGAAGACCAGAAAGGATTGCACTGTGCAAAACAACACCTCTTAGCCTTGGAAGTTTTGCGGCTAGGTGTAATGTGGGCCCACTTCCCACAGATTGTCCATATAAAATCAAGTCTTCTTGACTAACACCATACTCGGTCTGTAGACACTCGTAAACTGCCTCAATATCTGAATATGTATTGGATTCACTTGGCTGAACATCAGAAAACAAGAAAAAGGAAGACTTAGTACTTGCATGTAGAAGTTTCTCGCTTTCTGCATACAATCCAGAGGTAGAACATCAAAACCCCAAGCAGATACATATGTTCCAGCAAATGAGATAATTAAATATCATGCTTGATTGGTTGGATTTGTGACTGGAAATTCTGAATTATTAGTAGCTTCAAAAGCTTTTGTTGCCAAATTGGAGCTCAAATGACTACAGTCTTCACATGATGGCCGAAAGAAGATGTTTGGAGCAGAAAGAGTAGCCTACCTTACCAGTAGAGGCACCATATCCAGAGTAATCATACCTGCACAGATGTAAATCATATCACATTTTGGGTTAGAAAATGGGACAGGCATTCCTGAAGTTTGGTTGCAAATTTTGGAATTTGGAAACCAATTCTTTCAATAGTTTTAACCAAAAAGAATTGGTTTGTCCTACCCTTGCTAAGTGAGGGTTTAGCTAATTCCTTATCCAATTAAAGCACTGATCATCATATATTAAGTTCCAACTCAATTTCTCATAAACCCAATCCCTAACTCCAAGCACATTCCTAAATCCTAAACAAACACCACCATATGGGAGTTCATCTGAATTTGAGCCCTTAATCCTCCTAGGGGAAGAAAAACTAGACATAATATCTTCACTTTCTTGAGATGGTACACAGAGAATATAGATCACACTACAACCAAGCAATTTCTTGGATTTGTGACTCCATCCTTGTAAATGTGCCAAATTGGACAATCAATGGGAAGCCCAAAGAGGGCAACAAACAATACCGATGGCAACTAGAAAGTTAACCAAAAAGATCCAAGCAAGAAAAATGGATTTACAGTGACAAGAAAAAAGCAAAAAAAAAAGAAAAGAAGAACCCAAAAAGCAAAAGACAAGAATATCACAGTATCCCACGAGGCACAGGCATCTATAAGCAGAAGGTGTATGCACACGCCCACTGTCACGCTCACTCGCTCACCCCAAAACAGTGATAACTCTTTTGAAGAGCCCATCATTTCAATTTCACCATCATCTACAAATTTACTACAAGCCCATGGTGAAAATAAGATTTACAGAAAGGTGGTCCACAGCCTGGGGGTAAAAGAGATGAAAAAATGAATAGTGTCAACTTACTAACACCATAACATAAACATACAAATTGAGCTCAAAAGTCCTTTTTCCAAAAAGTCCTTATCTTGCTACAAAGATGAAAAGTGGACCTATAATCACCTCAACCTTGTGCAACAGTGTCACGGATTCAAGCATTTACAGTGAAGTAAACCATGGTGAAAATGATTTATCACTGCCAGTAAGGGCTTCTGCCCATAAAAGCAAATTCATGTGACATTCACAGACATCAACTTCACACTGAAGCCCCACTTTTGTTTCACAGAATCAGAAGAAGCCTAAGGGTAGACGTATAGTATTAGTAGAGTAGATCCATCCATACACCTACAAGAAATAATTACACCTTTCCTCCCAAAAAGCTCCAAATATTTTTCAAAAAAAAAACTTTCCAAGGACATGAATTCTTCTCTTTTCATCAAAGACAGAAAAGGAAAGAAACTCCAATGGGCCTGCTAAATGCTAATTCTATACCAATCAGCCCAACCCCATAAACACCCAAAAATATAACTAATAAAATTTCAAAATGCACAGAGAAATTGAAAGAAAGAAAAAGAGAGGTGTAGTAACCGCCATTCCAACAAATCGACCCTGAAGAGTGTGTACTGATTCAACATTTACTGAAGTTTCAAAATAGAGGATGAAAATCAAGGGATTAAAGAGATAGTGACAGTCATACCCTATCAAATTGACTCGGAGATTGATTTTAAGTTGAACAAAGAGGTCATAAAGCTGGCCAAGATCAGCTGCGTTTCCATGTGAATAAAGAACAGTAAGCCTTGCATATGGATTCCTCAAGTAAAACGCTACAATCTTATTCCCTCTTTTGGTCTGAATCACATGGATCTTCAGCAAGCTGTCTTCGCCTCCGGCCTGGGGGATGGGTACGGACGTCGAGGCGGAGACGGCCACGTATTTTCCGTCGGTTTCCCTCTTCTTCACCTCGTAGGTCGGTGGCGATGGCGGAAAGAAGGCGAACTTAGCGGCCAAGTTGGAGACGGTACAACCCATTTCTCGTTAGGCAGATCAGATAAAACCCAAATCATGAATGCATGTGTTGAGAACAAGGATAGCTCTAAAATCGACTGAAATGAAATGGGTAGTTCTGGGTATGAAGGGTAGGGTTTAGAGAGAGAAAGAGATATGAAACGGCTATAGAAGCTTGAAGTTGAGTGCAACGAGGGAGGGAGAAAAGGAAAAGGGTTTTTGTTTAATTAAATTTTGTGGTGGTGTCAGAGATGAGTGAAGAGAGAAGAGGGTCAAACAGGACAAGTGCAGTTCAGGGCCATGTGAGAGTGTGTGAATCTGAAGAGAGTGCTTATTAATATTGAAAATGGGGGGCAAAATATTCAGATGTGGAAGAAGAGAAAGTGGGTAGTAGAGAGAGGACAAACTCACTATACAGTCTACACTAATTTGGATTCTTTTTCTCCATTATGAGATGTTTTGTGTAGAAAATAAGAGGATTTTAGTTGTTATAGCCTTTTAGTAGTAAATTTAGTGGACAGATCATTTTAGGTTTGCAAACTACTTTTTCCTTATTATTTAGGATTTTTAATTTTTAAAGAGTGTGCAATCAATGTGTCCCTTTGGTGTTGGGTAAAGGAAAATTTGGGATACTAATGTTATTTTCATTGTTCTACCTAGATTTATTTTACCTTCGTTCCGTTTGCTAGGGATATAAATTAAGAAGATTAAAATTATAGGAATTAAAAAGGAGAAATAATTTTTGTAATCTCATTTGGTAAGAGATTTAAGGAGATTAAAGGGGTTAGATTATGTATATTAAGGAAATTAGATTATGAAAATTTTGTAATCATGTAAAACTGTGATTATAAGAATTATGAAGATTATTGAGGGTAAAATCTCACTTTTACCCCTATTTTTTTCATCTCTTCCATCTATACAAAAATATAACACGTATGATTTCGTAATTTTACCCACAATCATATTAATTTTACCAAACACTCATTTCATTTATATCATATTAATCCTCTTAAACAATTTCATCCCCTTAATTCTTCATTTAAATAATTCTCTTCATCTACATAATCGTCAATTACCAAATTGACCCCTTATCAGATTAAAGGCGTGTTTAGTTTATGATTTGAAGATTTGAAAATATAGGGGTGATGTTTAGGACGTGTTTAGTAAAATTAAATTTGATAATGTAATTATGATTGTAAAATAGTTTTTTATTTTATTTATAAATAAAAACTTGTGTATGGGTGTTTAGGTGAATGACTTTGAATTAGTTTCAATTTGGAGAAGAAAAACAAATGCTCTTGAGGATATTGGGCTATTCCATTTTTGTTGTCTTCATTTTTACTCATCGTCAAGCCAAAAGTAAGGGTGAGAAAAGTAAATTGGTTATTTGTTTCAAATGGAGGTGAGTGATGTTGAAGAAAGAGTAATGGAATTGAAATCTGACTTGTTTATTTCAATTGACTTGTTACTTGTTTCAATTGCTTGTTGTTTTGTTTCGATCGAAATCTCTTCAATAACAAAAAACATTAGCAAGAAACGAATTCAAATCTCTTCAATCCAAACATCCCAAAAAACAACAAAATTTAAATCCAACATCGAAATCCCATCACCACCATCAATCCCAACGATCAAGCAACTTTATCAAACAAGTCTTCGACAATGGATGGAAAATCAACTCCGCAATCTGAAACAAACACCAATTTATGTACAATCGATGCAAATTGGAATACACGAAAAACATGGTGTATGCCAATGGAAACTCAATCTCAACCACCATTCTTTTATCAACATAGAGCCATTTTCATAGCTCACAATGTGCCTAAAATTTCATAATAGTTAACACAATGTACCACCAAAAATGACCAAATGCATCGTATGCATACAACTTCACAAATTCATCACAATTAATGGAACTGGCTTAAGGTTTTCTAGATCAAACTAAGTATGTTGCTTGAAACCGAAATGAAATTATATATCATTCTTTTTATTTTTGGTGTTGAAATTATGATATGTAAAGTCCAAATGAGAGTCTTTGCATAATGTGAGAAGAGCGAAGAACTAAGAGATTGAAGTTCAATTTCATGATTTTTGAGTTGTGCAAATAAAAACAATTTATGAATCTTCGGATGCAATATTCTAGGGTTTTGGAAACTAGATTTGAGAATTAAGTACAATATTACCCCTCCAATTCCTTTACTCTTTGCTTCTTTTGCTTTGTTCTTTTGTTCTAACTTTTCACTCATGATCTACAAGTAGAAGATCTCCAAATATCACTTTTGTCTTTGTCATTTTTCTCCCTATTTATCCCTTGCATTATTACAGGTAATTGTTGTTGAATTCTTCCTTGATCATTTGTTCCTTTGTTGTCTTTCATGATTTTCCTATTTAGATTTTTCGTTTGACGTGTGACTTTTTTTCTTGTAGGAAGGATAGTCGGTGGTCTCCAACGCAATTTGACGCGCTTATTATATATATATAAAGGGATAAGTAGTCAGCAAACGGGGGATAGTCCGACCCCTAACATCAGCAAAATAATATTCACTATACCCTAAATAGGGTCAAGCAATACATGAAAGCCAATGTTAAATTAAAAGTTAAGCTAGCTAAAAAAGTACGCAACATTATTCGCTTCACGGTAAGTATGCCGAACTTGGATAGACCAAACTCTTTGCAAAAATCTTTGACACATATATATCAGGATGGCGCGGGGTTGACAACGAGGAATCTCCTTGTTAAGGAGAGTAACAACAAGATGTGAATCCGTTTCAAGAACTAACCAACGTGTCCCACTCTCCCAAGCAATCTTGAGGCCACGTAGAATACCCTAGAGCTCGGCTCTTGGGATCGTATACATCCCTATATTATGAACAATACCATGTCGACACTCCTCCGACTCGTACCTAATAAAGCCATCCGTCGTCGCAAAACCTTTACTATTCACCGCACCATCCATGTCAATCTTCACCAATTTGCATGCGGAGGGGTCCAAGATATTAGCCGTGGAACCCTAATATTACTCCCCGGTGAACTATTTATTCTAACACACGCCTCATCATAAGAAGTCACGTTGCTAATGATTAGATGATGGCTCTCTAGAACTCTGCCTTCACGCCGGAAAATATACCCATTCCTCCATTTTCATGAATGCCAAAGAGCATTTGCATATATCTTTGTCCACAATACTTTACAATTGAAACGAGAAAAGGGAAATGATGTTACCTCTCAACCATAGAGTGAACGGTATCACGAAGAAGTCTGGGAACTTAACATCTGCTTGTAGCGCCTCCCATATGCTCCTCGTCGGCGGGCAATCTCGAAAAAGATGGTCCAAAGACTCCACCTCACTACCGTAGATATTACAATTATCTTCCTTTGTTCTATGTCTCTTTTTTCTTTCCTCATTAGTCAAACGTTCACCATTTAAGATCTTCCCAAGGAACACTCGGCTATGCTCCCGAACCTGAAGATCCCATACTAACTTGAATATTAACTTATCGTTTACATACAGTCTCTCCCGCTCCATTAAGATGTCACAAAGCCAACTTCACTGAGTACCACCCAAAGCTCGCGCTAGCCCAATTGATTTCATCATGACATGATATATCAAAGCCCACAACAACAAGGTTTAGAAACATATAAGGAGGAAGGTTCTCGCTAATGATAGCCCAATTCCATCTAGAATTCTCCACCCACTTATCACACACTTTAATGTCTAGATTAAGAGCATTCATAAGATTCATAGCAACCTAAGTGAGGGGATAATATATAATCCATTTATCGATCCAAAACCTCGTACCTCTACCATCACTAATGTTCCATCTTACACCCCGAGCGACAAGATCCTTAGTAACTCTCTCGATGCTTCTCTAGTTTGGTGAAGGGGCATTGTGGGTACTAAGTGAAGTCCTAACATACTTACTCCACAGTACCTTAGTCCACACGTTAGGGTTTTTTGTAATGAACCTCCAACTTATCTTTCCCACCAAAGAAGTGTTCAATACATTAACAAGCACAATTCCAAGACCAGCATTATCCTTCGGTTTGCATATAACACTCCAGGTACGGTATGCAATTTACGGTTCCCCTTGGTACTTCCCCAAATGAAACTATGGCACAGTTTGTCAATGTTATCACAAGTTCCCTTAAGAAAGAAGAACACAGGGCATCGAATAGACGGGGATATACATCAACACTAACTTAGTAAGTGTGACTAGACATGGGTCCAGTCAGATCTAAACTATCAAACAGGCCCAAACCGCCAGTTTGAGTAAACCGGTGGTTTAGGTTTGATGATTTAGGTTTCGGGCGGCTTATAGGTTTAGGTTTAGGGAAAAAAACTAAACCGGCGGTTGCCCACCAACGACTCTTTTAAAGAATCGTTTGATTGTGTCTCACTACTGCAACGGCTACTAGCCATTGCACATTGGTTTTTTATTTCTAATTTTTTTTAAAAATACAAACTTATGCCCCTTTTTTAAAAAAACAAGAACAACCCTTTTCTATAAATCTATAAATATCCAACTCCTCTTCCATTTTATCCGACACCATCTTCCTACAACATCTACTCTCTCTACTACTCAATCCTCAAGTCTCAAATTCTCAACTCTCAATCTCATATTCTCAAAATTCTCATTTACAAGTTTTTATTTCTCGTCTTTCTCGAATTCATCTCTTGACTCTCGTAATGGAAAACCCGAGTGTCAACATTCCTTTTCAATTCTTCCCTAGAATCCAAGAAAGTGAAACTCAAATTCCCGAAATGTCAAAAGACTCATAACCACAACAACCTGAACTGAAAATGCTTACACCTGACAAGCTAGAGATATCACGTGGACAATCACAATTGTCCTACACGTTTGCATCTTGTTCCTCTCAATCTCCTTTATTTATGTATAACCACAATGAAGAAAGTTTATGATGATGGACCATCCCCAATACCTCTCATACAAGGGTCAATTACTAGATTTAGAGCAAAAATATTGAAGTAAAAGAAGTCTACATCATCTTCACATTCTATCATGAAAGGATCTATTACTAGATCAAGATCCGTCTAAGAAGAGGTTGCTAGCTTATTGGCATCATGCACATCTAAGGAGACCCTACTTATGTCTAAGTCTTCTTTAGTTACATTGATATCTATTATGGAGGAGCCATACATGAGTGAAGATGATCAAGGAAGCAAGGGAGAGCAAGTACAGACCTCGTCCCCACCGTTTTAGATCCAACAAAGATATGGATATATCTCAGCCGAGATTATCTTATATTTTATCAAGATTTAGATAAGATTATAGTTAGTTACTTTATACCTTTAAAGCTCTAAACATTCTAAAGGTTTTTTTTCTATCCTATAATTTGTAGGATCATTTTATTCTTTATCTTTTAGGAGAATCTCGCCTATTAACACCCTAGGAGGCCGATATTCATAGTTAGATTAGATTGATTATTGATTTTCACATTATTGTGAGATTCTCGTTACTTCATTTACGAAGTGTATGTTTTATTTATTTTTATTGAATGAAAAAAAGAGCCTTTGATTGAATCGTTGTGAGTCCTTGCTAGGTTGTTATGGTGTGTGTTAATCTTCTTAAAGATTGGTGCTACTAGTCAAACTAGTCCATCCTTATGCTTGTCTTAATTAGAAGGCTTGTGTAAGGTTGACAAAGGAAGGGTTAAGGTAATTCTTTCTTGAGGGTTTTGATCCAATGGTCAAGATTTTTTGCAAGTTTATATCTTGGCTATATCTTCCTATATTTTCCATAGTTCATTTCATTAATCATCTTCTTTATCTTACCATTATCATCCATATTAATCACGTTCTTGTTCTCTGACTTTTCGGGAATCTCGGCCTTACCATTACCAAATCTCACCCGAGATTTGCCACCGAGATTCCTTTTGTCGTCGAATTCGTGGACTTTAATCTAGATTGAAAAACTACGGCATCAACCCCGCATCAGTTTAGGATTAACCAATGTTGTATGTTCTCATGCATTTCCATTTTCTTATTGTGAATATGAAGATCTTCGAGCATATAACACTAAATATCTTCAACCTTGTTTTAAACCAACTTCTTGCAAAACTGTTTCAATAATAGTTTCCAAATCTCACCTTCAAAAGAAACAAAAAATTATTTCAATTTTGGTATCTTTTTCGCATCAAGTATCTATTTTGAGTGATATTTGGAGTACACAATTGTAAAAATATTTGGGCTAATTTGGTGAATAGGTCTTTATGAAAATATGATCTAGTAACTAGACCTTTTAGTTTTTTGATTAGTTAAATATACCCCAAATCTTTTTTTTTACAGTGGAAACCCTAACCCATTCAATTGCCTCCCTCTACGCTCTGTTTCCATCCCCTTGCGAACAAAGAACTTCTTCTCTTCATTTTCGATCTCGGACTTCTACCTCAGATCTCTCTTCCCCATTTTGTCTACACCCTCCTTCTACCCATCAAGGTCCGGAAACAAGGATCCGATGTTGATCCGAGCAACAAAGCCGGGTTTCGGAGATGGGTTTATGTTCGCCACTTAGCGTGCGTGCAAATAAGCTTTAAATTTATAAAACTAGAATCAAGCAAGCGAACCCGCAGTGTACGGATCGACGTAGTTAAGCAAGAATTCCAGAGTATCGAACACAGGGATTTGGGGGGAACAAATTCGATTTCAGATTATCAAGCAAGTGAATGTAAGAGCTTTGCAAATTATTGGGAAAACAACAATCCTAAAGATCCAGGAATCCAGCTGTGGCAATCGATTCAAGATATACTAATGATATAAGGACAGAGTTAAGATATGCAAAGGTATGCTAATGTAAGGTAATCGTACGGTGAAGTTCCAAAAACCTTATATGACTCACCTACAAGACACTCTCTATAAAGGTTGTTGAGGCTTCAATATAGAAAGGTTCTAAAGGTAAGAATTAAAGTCAAATACCCAAACTTGTAATCCAAGGATCAAGACTAATTAAATCGATTAAGGTTGTGACACTCACAATCGAGGTAGAGGTTGTTGAGGCTTCACTACCACCTAGAAAGGACAGGCCTAAACTAAGTAAAAGCAAATCTTTAACTTTGGATTAAAGTAAAAGCAGGTTCGTAAACTTAAGGGAAATTACGGTTAGTTCTTGAGGTTCCACGGCCGTGGACTCAAGAACAGGCCGTAATTTAGGGTTCGTCGGCGATTCTCTCTAACTCTCAGGGTCCAATCTGTTTACGATCGATCTATCATCATCTAAGCCACAACTATCAACCCTTCACCTTAGAATTGTTAAGGGTTTTTAGCCAACAGCAGTCATATTGATATCAATTTCAAAGATTAAAAGATTGAAAGGTGAAAACTTCCGAAAACTTTCAATAAACTTCAAACCAATCTCAAAGTCACAATCAAGAACGAATATCGTCACTAGATTCAGAATAGAACAAACAAACACAATCTTAGATAAGAAGGAAGAACGGGATGTCAATCCGTCTCCTAAATCAAACCTAAACAAGAAGAGGAATCTCTTGCGAACAATCTTCCGAATCTTCGATCTTCCGTAAATCTGGAAATCTCAATCACAATCTCCACCAAAGTGCGAGATTAGGGCAATTCCAAGCGTAAACGTAGGATGCGTCTATGCGTAAGCGAAGGTGAAAGTGCGTCTAAGCAGAGGTGACGGAATCTCCCTTCGTCCGTCCTTTTATAGGGCAAGATAAAATATCGGCCCGGCCCAATCTTTTAAAAGATCGTGGCTTAAAGTGTGGCGAAAAGGATCGCCAAGATCACGGTCGTGGAAGGTTCCACGACCGTAATTTAGAGCGTGGAAATCAACACGGTTTGAACACATGATTCCACGACCGTAGAAGTTACTGGAATGAACCACGCTTCACTTGTTAGGGTTCCACGGCCGTGGAACTGAACGTGGAATGTAGCACGGCCGTATTTTAGAGCGTGGTTTAGGGCAAGAACGTGATTCTTCCCTAGCCTCGTGCATTCCTCAAGTTGAACTCCTTTTTGCTCCTAAGAATGCCCTCAATCCATGGACATGTCAAACAACTTCATCCTTGCTCAATTCCGTTCGGAAATGGCTCTCAATCACCTAAAATCAACATAAAGCTTGTGTAGACATCCATATCGACAATATAGGCAAACTAGCTCACAAATGCAACAATGCTCAATCAATGACTATCAATATGAATCAAATACACTTAGAAAACGTGCCTAAAATATCACAATATTTCATGCTAACAAATAACCCCATACTTGCAACTTGCTTGTCCCTAAGCAAGGTCTCTCAAGAGCTTTAAAACAAGAGTTAGGATGAAATATGTGTACCTTCTCAAAGCAATACTTCTTTTGGTTGAATGTGCCTTCTAAACAATAGATCATTCTCAAATCTTGCTTCAATCGTTTATAAGACTTTCATACACTTAGTCAAAGAGTAAAAAGTAAAGAAAGTTCATAAATCAATCAAACTTCCATACAAGCATCATAACCTTTAAACATTATCAAAATCAATCATAAGAGACTTCAATTTAGATCACCAAACCATATAACATTCTCTTGATCTTAAGGACTTCCAAAGAAAAAGGTCTAGAATGTGGAAAGGGAAGGAAACTTTAAGGAATGTGGTGCATGAATCTGGGAAAGTGGACAACTACTATTTTCTTCTTCTCTTGCGGTTTCCGCAACATCTTCAACTTAGAGCTTCGCTCTTCTCCTTTCATTTTTCGACTTTACTTTTGGAGTTATGGATAGAGGTGCACAAAAACCGAAGCCTAGGAGATTGGCGTTTCTCAATTTTTATGAGATGCCTCAAACCCTTGGCGCACATACCATAATCCGTTAGGAATATCGCTCAATCCGACTTTGGCAAGACACAAACACCCGGCTATGTGAATGGTGTCGAGTTACTCATCATTATGATTGACTTCCCCAAACCTATAATTTCTATTCTTTGAATGCAAACAATTGCTTTCATGGCCCTCCCACATCAAACATGCCTTTTTCATTCACTTCTCCAAATTCCCGGATAGGTAAAGGAGGTCAATATTTCAATGAGGAGCTAAATGATCAAAGAAAGAAGAAAGAAAATATCGAATTGCCTTAATCATCTCAACAAGAAGTATAAGAACTTATATTGTGATTTCAACTTCAATTTCTCAATATGATTTAGGTAATATTCATCACATTATGAAACTTATAAAAGAGGTATAATCAACTCATTCAATTCCTTTTCAATTCACTATTCGTTTAAGCATACAATTGTCATCAAACTCAATTCACAAGTAGTGATTATCATATAAATCATCTCAATTCCTTAGAAGCACAAAATTTTCAAAATTTTTCAATTTTTATGGGTTTTTCAAGTTCTTTTTCATGCAATGCAATAATGAAACGTGCAACAATATAATGAACATGCAAGATAGTCTCGAATAGAAGCAAACATAGTGAGTAAGAGTTATTACAAACTTTTAGTCACACCCCACCCCATACTTAG
The DNA here is from genome assembly GCA_033239125.1 of Fagopyrum homotropicum. Taxonomy (NCBI): domain Eukaryota; kingdom Viridiplantae; phylum Streptophyta; class Magnoliopsida; order Caryophyllales; family Polygonaceae; genus Fagopyrum; species Fagopyrum homotropicum. The sequence continues at coordinate 138,130,420 of BSWB01000002.1, forward strand.
AACAAACATTGTCCCTAATGTTCAAATAAAAGAAAGAAAAGAAAGAAAAGAAAAAGAAACTCACAAAATGGTGGTGGAGCGGCTAAAGCGAACGGTCATCATCATCATCACTGCGGCGCTGGTGGAGGGGGAATGGAGAGAAGCTAGGATCATAAAACCGCCCAAACTACTGGCGGTAGACATCTCTCATCATGTGATCGAGGTCGTCCAAGCGTCCATCTCTAGCATCGGCTCGAATCTCCAATGCTCCTACTCTCTCTGAAAGACCAGTAGCCCAATCCGGCATCTGCTCATACCATCCCGGAGCATGACTGTACCATGCTGGAGCGGACGGTGCTAGTGCTGGTGCTGATGCAGATGGTACCTGTGTAGACCATGGAGGTGGAGCTCCATACCATGCAGGAGGTGTGTCAGCCCATGTGGGTCTCTCACTCACGCTGGCGCGGCGAGAAGACGAGCCTGAAGCTCTAGCTAACCGTGGAGAACGTCTAGGCACATCGGGGGCCGCATCCGGCTGATCCGGAAACGTGTCAAACTCCTGCTCGGCTCCTCCTCCACCCTCAAACTGATCTCTCATCTCCTCCTCCTCAACTACTGGCGGTGGTGGGACATATGGGGGAGCTGCAATCCTGTTCGCATGCATGGCAGCGAACGTCTCCTTCCAATTATGGCGTCCCGCCATAATGGAATACTCCTATAGCCACTCAATACCCCTACCCGTCCTGCTCTCCCAAGGCATGGCCGCATAAGGCGGACCTCTATGTGTGGGGAAGATGAGACCTCTAGTCATGAAGGCATGAAGTCCTAAAGGTACGGCTGGTATGCGGGTACAGGCTGAAAAATCAACTCCCAATGCCCTAGCAAGGTGGGTAACTATCCCACCGTATCCAATGTTGCCCTTCCTCTTGTTCTTGAGCTTGCTCATAGTAGCAGCTAAGAGGGTGGCACAGTCAGCTCGGCACCCATACAACATAGAATACAACAGAAATAGCTCATCCGTCTTGATCTTTTGGGGCGTCTCCGTCCGAGGGAAGAGACACTCCGAAAGAACACGATGAACAATCTTCAAGGCTAAGTGGTACATCAACTTATCCTTGGTGTCAGCGGGTTGCCAGCGGTCCTCGCTGGCGCAGATCATAGCAACTTCCTCCAAAAAGTCCTTGGTGTAAACGCCACTAGGAAAGCGACCATTAAAGGTCTCATGGAACCCAAAGAAGGTCCCGAACTCACGGATGGAAAAATCATAGTTCCTTTCCATAAGACAGAAAGAAACGGTCCTATCCACATGGCTGTGCTGAAAAGACGTCACAACCTCTCGCGTAATCTCCTCATAAGCGTCTTCCCGGATAGCCGAGAAGACAACTAGTCCGGCTCTATCCAAGAGCCAAGTAAGGTCCTCTATGATGTTAAAAGGAGCTAGATCCTCTAACAATAAGTACCTAGGTCCAATCACAGCTCTCTCTTGGATCCTCTCGAATGCATCGAGGTGATCCTCATGAATGGTCGGTACTCTAGGGCTAGGAGTTGAGGGTGATGAAGGTGATGATGGAGGTGAAGGGGAAGAGGGTGGTGGTGCTCTAGAGGATGAAGAAGAAGAGGGATTACCCTTCCTCTTCTTGTTTTGGTCATTCTTCTTCTCTTTGATTCTCCCAAAAACTCTCCTCACAAAGTCCATCACTGTTCAAAATTACGGGCTGTTCTTGATGATTCCACGGCCGTGGTTCTGTCAGGAACCGTGGTTTGTCTGGTTTTTTCGCAAATCTCAGAAATCAACACTCAAACTCAGCAATCAGATAGCCCTAGTCTAATTCCTTCCAATTTCAATCAGTTCTTCCTAAAATTTCTAACAAAAACGAACCAAATTGACAAAGATCAAGAAGAGTGGAAAAACCTAGGTTTCGGATTTTAAAATCCGAATTGTGCGTTCCTTGGTAAATTGCCGCTCGATTCGTCGCTTGGATCTTGTTGGTGGTCGAATTTGCTTCAACTTGGGAAGAAGAATCGTTGAAAACGATTAACGAACGAAGATTTGGAGGAGGGTCGTGGAATCGGCGATTTGGGTCGTGGAAGGGGGTTTTGTGGAGTGATTTTTGTGAAGAACGTGGTTTATATAGTGACAGGCAAAATTTTGAAAATCACGGTCTATCGGGGGGTTCCACGGCCGTGGAATTGTACGGAACCGTGGTTTTGGTGATTTTTCAAAGGCTTTTGGAAATTACGGTCACTGTAGCTGTCACGGTCGTGGTTTAGGCCGTGGAACTCTCTGTAAAGCTCCAAAGTCCAAGTTTCGTCACTTTTCTTCAACCTTATTCTTCCCTTTCCCTTTTTCATCATTCCTACATCCAAAAACACGAACATACCGGAAGGAATCGAAGGCAAAATAAAGCGAAAAAACGTCTAAACTAAGCTAAACTATGAATCGAAAACAAAAACAAAATGCAATACCTTGGGTTGCCTCCCAAGAAGCGCTTTGTTTAAGGTCCGTAGCTAGACCAATCTCGCACTTATTCGAGTGCGGTAGGCGCGAACTCTTCAGCTTGGAGTTCCGGCGTATACTTCTTGAGTCCTTGGCCGTTCACCTTAAAGCTTCCGCCCGCTTCACCCCATACTTCAACTGCACCATGGGGGAAAATACGCTTAATTAGAAAAGGTCAGGTCCAACGAGACTTAAGCTTACCTGGAAAGAGACGAAGCCTTGAATTGAAGAGGAGAACTTGATCTCCTTCTTTGAAGTCCTTTGGAATGATACGCTTATCATGCCAACGCTTTGCTCTCTCCTTATAGATCTTAGCGTTTTCATAAGCGTTCAAGCGGAGTTCGTCCAGCTCATTAAGGTCTAGGAGACGCTTCTCTCCCGCTTCCTTCATGCTGAAATCAACCACTTGATAGCCCAAAACGCCTTGTGCTCCAACTCTACCGGTAAGTGACAAGACTTCCCATACACAAGGTTGTATGGTGTGGTTCCTATGGGTGTCTTGTACGCAGTCCGGTACGCCCACAATGCGTCATCAAGCTTCAGAGACCAATCCTTCCTAGTCCTTGAAATCGTCTTCTCTAGAATTCCTTTGATCTCCCTATTTGAGATCTCAACTTGTCCACTTGTTTGTGGATGGTAAGGGGTGGCAATCTTGTGAGTAACCCCATACTTAGCTAGAAGAGCTTCAAAGCGCCGGGCAATGAAGTGAGAACCTCCATCACTAATGATAGTCCTTGGTGTCCCAAATCGTGGGAAGATGGTCTTGTTAAAGAACTTGACCACCACCATGACATCATTGGTGGGAGAGACAATTGCTTCCACCCATCTAGAAACATAATCTACCGCCAATAGTATGTATTGGTTTCCACAAGAGGATGGGAACGGTCCCATGAAGTCTACTCCCCAAACATCGAAAATCTCCACCTCTTGGATGTTGTTGAGGGGCATCTCATTCCTCCTAGATATATTACCTGTTCTTTGACAAGCATCGCAGCAAGAAACAAAGGATTGCACATCTCTAAACAAAGTAGGCCAAAAGAATCTAGATTGCAATACCTTTGCGCTAGTCTTGTTCGAACTAGCGTGTCCTCCACAAGGTAGTGAATGACAATGGCGGATGACACTTTGCATCTCATCTTCCGGCACACATCGCCGAATGATGCCATCCGGACCTCTCTTAAAGAGGAGAGGCTCGTTCCAAAAGTATTCCCGGACATCCTTAAAGAACTTCTTCCTTTGTGCGCAGGATAGTCCGGGCGGTATCTTCTGACAAACCAAATAGTTAACGAAATCAGCAAACCATGGTTCGTTACCTTTGGAGATCACGTCGATGCACTCCTCTATAATGTGTAGGTGTTCGTCCGGGAAGGAGTCATCGATGGGTAAATGGTCGTCCTCTAGATGTGTTAGGCGACTCAAGTGATCCGCAACAGAATTTTCCGAACCCTTCTTGTCGCGGATCTCTAGATCGAATTCTTGTAGGAGAAGAATCCATCTAATTAGCCTTGGCTTCGCATCTTTCTTCGCAAGGAGGTACCGGATCGCAGCATGATCCGTGTAGACAATCACCTTTGCACCTACAAGATAAGAGCGAAACTTGTCAATAGCATAGACAATGGCTAGAAACTCTTTTTCGGTAGTGGCATAATTGAGCTGCACTTCATCTAGCGTCTTGCTAGCATAGTATATGGCATGGGTTCGCCCTTCCTTTCGTTGTCCAAGAACAGCTCCTATAGCTACGTCACTAGCATCGCACATAACCTCAAAGGGAAGAGTCCAATCCGGAGGTTGGATAATAGGTGCTGAAATTAGAGCTTGCCGAATTGTGTTAAACTCATCCAAACATTCCTGCGAAAACTCAAAAACTGCATCCTTCATCAATAGATTAGTGAGCGGTTTTGATATTTTAGAAAAGTCCTTAATGAAACGTCTATAAAATCCAGCATGTCCTAGGAAACTTCTTATCCCTTTCACCAAAGTTGAGGGAGGAAGCTTCTCTATGGTCTCTATCTTAGCTTTATCTACTTCTATCCCTCTATTAGAGATTAAGTGACCTAATACAATTCCTTCCTTAACCATAAATTGACACTTCTCCTAATTTAGAACTAGGTTAGTGTCTTCACACCTTTGTAAAACAAGAGAAAGGTTAGAAAGGCAATCGTTAAAAGAGGAACTGTATACGGAGAAGTCGTCCATGAAGACTTCCATGATTTCCTCAATGTATTCGGAGAAGATGGCCATCATGCACCGTTGAAAGGTGGCTGGGGCGTTGCAAAGCCCGAACGGCATTCTCCTATAAGCGAACGTACCCCATGGGCACGTGAATGTGGTCTTCTCCTGATCATCCGGTTGTATCGGGATCTGAAAGAAACCACTATAACCGTCAAGATAGCAAAAATGTGAATGTTGCGCTAACCTTTCAAGCATTTGATCGATGAATGACAATGGGAAGTGATCCTTCCTCGTCGCATTGTTAAGCTTGCGGTAGTCTATGCACATCCGCCATCCCGTTACGGTTCGGGTAGGAATGAGTTCGTTGTTCTTGTTGGTGATGACCGTCATTCCTCCCTTCTTCGGAACTACTTGAACCGGACTCACCCACTTACTATCGGAGATAGGGTAGATGATACCTGCATCAAGAAGTTTAAGAATTTCCTTCTTGACAACCTCCTTCATGGTCGGATTTAACCGCCTTTGAGGTTGTCTTGAAGTTCTAAAATCTTCCTCCATTAGTATCTTATGCATGCATAGGGAGGGTTTAATTCCTACTAAGTCCTCAATAGTGTAGCCTAGAGCTTTCCTATGTTTCCTAAGGACAATCATGAGCTGATTATGTTCATCTATGCTTAGATCGGAACTAACAATAACCGGAAAGGTAGAATTAGGTCCTAGAAAAGCGTACCTTAGATGAGTAGGAAGTGGTTTTAGTTCCATCGCTTTCGGAGCTTCCAATGATCCTTGAGGAGCATCCGATGTCTCCTTAGAAGTTTCTAAGGGTGTTGAATGTGTGGGAGAAGAATCAAAGGAAGTTGAAGAAGTGTCTCGATCACCCCTTTCCACGGCCAAAATTACGGTGTCCCCATGTCCTCCACGGCCGTAGTTTAGGGCGTGGAAAGGAAATACGGTTGCCATGTTTTCTCCACGACCGTATAACTCTCTAGAGTGGGACACGGTTTTGTTTGTGAAATCCACGGCCGTGGAATATAGTGTGTGGCCGTGGATTCTCACGTTTTCTGCCTCATCGTGGAGTTTTTCAAACTCCACTTCATGCATCTCCTCTTGTGCTTCTAAGGCTTCAATTGCCTCATTGCACTCTTCTTCTTCCCCTACATTTGTTAGACTCATAGTGATAACCTTTTGTAAAGGATCGTTGAAGAGAATAGCACTTGCCTCCTCCCTAGACAACCCTTCTTCGTCTTGGATACTGAATATATCCTCATCAAAGATTGGCTCCTTCACTAGAGTGGAAAGAACGAACTCTACCTTCTCTTCTCCTATATCAAAAGCGAGTCTACCATTCTTGCAATTGACTATGCAGCCGGAAGTTGCAAGAAACGGTCTTCCGAGTATGATCGGGACCGGACTATCTGCAGGAATGTCAAGCACGACAAAATCAATGGGGACAAAGAATTTACCTAGCTTGACCGGGACGTCTTCTACAATACCGACGGGGCGAGTAATGGATCGATCCGCCATGTACAACGTCATCTTCACCGGTTTAGGGTCGCCTAAACCGATCTTCCTACATAATGCAAGTGGTATGATGCTCACTTGCTCCCAAGTCACATAACGCATCGTATGTGACATCTCTCACTCTTATGGGAATGCAAAACGACCCCGGATCCTTTAGCTTTGGGGGCATTTTCTCCTTCATGGTTTTGATGAGATCCGAAGAATCCGAACTCATCTTAACCTCTCCAAAATCTTCTAGCTTCCTCTTGTTAGAGAGGAGCTCCTTCAAGAACTTGCCATAAGCCGGCATACCTACAATAGCATCGATAAAGGGTATATTAATATGCAACTTGCTCATGAGTTCTATAAACTTACCGAATTGTTTATCTAGGCGCGCTCTCGCTCTAGATTGAGGAAATGGTAGGGGAGGTTTGTAAGCCGGAGGAGGAACGTAGACATCTTCCTTCTCCTTCCCCTTCTCTTTGTCTTTCTCTACGGAGACTTCAACGAACTTAGGCTGCGGATCGGTGGTAGTCACTCCGCTCCTAGTTGTGATTGCCATCACCCTTCCCTTAGGGTTGTCCTCCGTCTTTCCTGGAAGTTTCCCTTGATTCCTAGGAACTTCCTCCGCATGGCTGAACATTTGGTTTTCTAAAACCTTTTGAGCTTTATCAACCCTAGAAATTTGATCATCAACCTTAATGATGCGGTTCTCCAACCCTTGAAGCTTTCCCAAAATCGTTTCCAATATGGGATCGGGCTTCTCCTTCCCCGAAGTGTTTCCTCCATTAGATGATTGCCCCTGGCTTTTCAAAGGAGTAGAGGAAGAGGAAGGTGGAGTTAGTGAATTAGAATTGGAAGGATAAGAGTTACCGGAATTTTGTTGATTGGAGCGCCAATTGTTGTTTCTTGAACCCCTATTGTTGTTCCAATTGTTGTTCCGGTTGTTGTTGTTTCCATTCCAATTGTTATTCCGGTTGTTGTTCCGGTTATTGTTGTTGTTGTTGCGGTTTGTGTTATCACCGCCATTGTTGTTGTTGCCCAAATAACCAACATCCTTTCCTTGTTGCTTTGGAAAGTTGGTCTTGATAGCCTCCTTCAACTCTTTGATCTCATTGTTGAGGGAGAAAATCTGATTTTGAGCTTCATGTGTGAGCTTCGCTCCTTGCTCCACACGATTTCCCTCCACTTTTCGGTGAGAATACTTCTCTATGACTCTTGCTTGCTTCTCAATAAAGTCCCAAGCGTCATCTTCTCTCATGTCCATGAATGTACCACATGAGAGGGATTGGAGCTTGAATTGTGTCTCCACATCCAGCCCCTTATAGTAAATCTCCAGCAATGCAAGCTTGGATATGCCATGATGAGGGCAATCCAATAACAAGTCCTGAAACCTTTCCCATGATTGAAACAAACTTTCGTTAGATCTCATGGAGAATGCATTGATCTTACCTCTAAGTTCCGCCGTTTTGGATGGCGGAAAGAATTTGGTGAGGAACTCCGCGGAAAGGTCTTCCCACGTGTCTAGTTTCCCACTAGGAAGAGCTTGGTACCAAGACAACGCTTTCCCCTTCAAGGAGAAGAAGAAAGGCTTGAGCTTATAGTTGTTAGTAGTAGCATTCTTCGGCCTCATTGTCTCCATCATACACTCAAAGTTTTGCAAGTGTTGGTGTGGAGATTCAGCGCTTGTCCCGCCAAATTGGTTTTGGTAAACAAGAGTAATAACTTGAGGGTTGAAGCTAAACCCTTGTACATCTTCAGCATCAAAATTCACGCCCAAACGGCGCGGTTGTTGTGTTGGATCCATCCTTTGGCCAAGAATTTTTGGCTCATCATCTACACGTTCGATCCTCGCATTCCTAGGTGGAATGCGGCGATTAGCAGCTCCCCGTGGAAAGGATTCACATTGATCGTGGGATCAATTTCCTCTAGCGGTGGCATGGAAGAATCACTATCATCAGCGGATGAGTGACTTCTTCTTCTAGATCTTGATGCCCTTCTTGAGGATTTCTTGCTTCCCTTATTCTTAAGGTTGCTTAGTTCTATCCTCATCTGAAACATCATATCCTTTAGATCGTTAACTTGGGATTGATGACGATCCATTTCATCCCGGCGGATATTCTCATTCTATTGGAGTTGAGCTTCTTTCTCCGCCAACTCCGCTTGAAGATCACGTTCGTGTTCTTCAGCCATCTTCTTTTCCTTACGCTTCTGCCTTAGAGTCCTCTCAAGCTCTTGATCAAGAGGTAAGAGGTCTTCGGTGTTCCTAGACCTGCGCATGCACTCAAAAAGATATCAAACAACGAGAGCAAGCTCTCAAGCTTGACAACCGGCTACCGAATTCGGCCTAGACCAAATCCCCGGCAACGGCGCCAAAAACTTGTTCGCCACTTAGCATGCGTGCAAATAAGCTTTAAATTTATAAAACTAGAATCAAGCAAGCGAACCCGCAGTGTACGGATCGACGTAGTTAAGCAAGAATTCCAGAGTATCGAACACAGGGATTTGGGGGGAACAAATTCGATTTCAGATTATCAAGCAAGTGAATGTAAGAGCTTTGCAAATTATTGGGAAAACAACAATCCTAAAGACCCAAGATTCCAGCTGTAGCAATCGATTCAAGATATACTAATGATATAAGGACAGAGTTAAGATATGCAAAGGTATGCTAATGTAAGGTAATCGTACGGTGAAGTTCCAAAAACCTTATATGACTCACCTACAAGACACTCTCTATAAAGGTTGTTGAGGCTTCAATATAGAAAGGTTCTAAAGGTAAGAATTAAAGTCAAATACCCAAACTTGTAATCCAAGGATCAAGACTAATTAAATCGATTAAGGTTGTGACACTCACAATCGAGGTAGAGGTTGTTGAGGCTTCACTACCACCTAGAAAGGACAGGCCTAAACTAAGTAAAAGCAAATCTTTAACTTTGGATTAAAGTAAAAGCAGGTTCGTAAACTTAAGGGAAATTACGGTTAGTTCTTGAGGTTCCACGGCCGTGGACTCAAGAACAGGCCGTAATTTAGGGTTCGTCGGCGATTCTCTCTAACTCTCAGGGTCCAATCTGTTTACGATCGATCTATCATCATCTAAGCCACAACTATCAACCCTTCACCTTAGAATTGTTAAGGGTTTTTAGCCAACAACAGTCATATTGATATCAATTTCAAAGATTAAAAGATTGAAAGGTGAAAACTTCCGAAAACTTTCAATAAACTTCAAACGAATCTCAAAGTCACAATCAAGAACGAATATCGTCACTAGATTCGGAATAGAACAAACAAACACAATCTTAGATAAGAAGGAAGAACGGGATGTCAATCCGTCTCCTAAATCAAACCTAAACAAGAAGAGGAATCTTCTTGCGAACAATCTTCCGAATCTTCGATCTTCCGTAAATCTGGAAATCTCAATCACAATCTCCACCAAAGTGTGAGATTAGGGCAATTCCAAGCGTAAACGTAGGATGCGTCTATGCGTAAGCGAAGGTGAAAGTGCGTCTAAGCAGAGGTGACGGAATCTCCCTTCGTCCGTCCTTTTATAGGGCAAGATAAAATATCGGCCCGGCCCAATCTTTTAAAAGATCGTGGCTTAAAGTGTGGCAAAAAGGATCGCCAAGATCACGATCGTGGAAGGTTCCACGACCGTAATTTAGAGCGTGGAAATCAACACGGTTTGAACACATGATTCCACGACCGTAGAAGTTACTGGAATGAACCACGCTTCACTTGCTAGGGTTCCACGGCCGTGGAACTGAACGTGGAATGTAGCACGGCCGTATTTTAGAGCGTGGTTTAGGGCAAGAACGTGATTCTTCCCTAGCCTCGTGCATTCCTCAAGTTGAACTCCTTTTTGCTCCTAAGAATGCCCTCAATCCATGGACATGTCAAACAACTTCATCCTTGCTCAATTCCATTTGGAAATGGCTCTCAATCACCTAAAATCAACATAAAGCTTGTGTAGACATCCATATCGACAATATAGGCAAACTAGCTCACAAATGCAACAATGCTCAATCAATGACTATCAATATGAATCAAATACACTTAGAAAACGTGCCTAAAATATCACAATATTTTATGTTAACAGTTTAGTCATTGGGAGATGGGTTTGCCACCCACTACCACAGGTGCAACACCAGCCCCTCTCGACGCCGATTGAAGCTTAGCCTAATCCGGTGGGCTCTCGATGCCATTGCAGTTGCAACAACAACCCCCCTCTTATGATCCTCCTTCGATGTAACAAGCTAAAGTATACCTCATATTATTTTGAGAATTAGTATTCTTCCATTTTGTATCATATAATGACTTCCAAGACTGGTAAAAATGCATTATCGGATCAACAAACGAAGGACAACCACTCTCCAGTGGCTATTTGGGTCTCAAGCAAAACAAAATTGGGTATAGAGGAGAAGTTTGCCGAATCTTTGTAGATGAAATCTAAACATGTCAAAGAAGGAGATCTAGAGGCTGAAATTAATAGGATATCAAGGTCTGAAAAGTCTCCAGTTGATGAATTTGTCGACTCCTTAGATGCGGCTTTTGACCAAGAAAAAAAGACATCTAATTATGCAAGTGTCAAAGACAATTTTGTATCTTCCAAAACTAGTGATGTGAATAGTAGCTTCGCCAAGACTAGTGGAAGTGCCAAAACTAGTGATCGTGTTGATTTTGATGAAAGTAGCAAGAGTAGTATATATATGGATAGCACAAGCACTGATGTCAGATGAGAGCCGTTGTAGTAGCTTTACTAGCACAATAAGCAAACCGCACAAAGCAAACTATAGCAGATGGGAAGCAAATGGTCTTCGATTTGCTGGTGTTGAATGTGAAAAATCAGTTTGTTGTTTGTAATATACTCCTTTGAAATTCCTTTTATCTGTTTAATCTTTTTTTGTTGGTAAAATTGCCCTTCTTTTAGTTGCACGTTTTGTTGGTGAATTTCATACCAGAAAATTCTGGTAAGAGTTTTTGGTATGAAATTCATACTAGAAAATTCTGGTATGAAAATTTCTGGTATGAAAAAAATTGTGAACTTTTGGTATGAAATTCTGGTATGAACTTTTGGTATGAGAAATTCTAGTATGAAAAAATTCTGGTATGTTAATTACGGGAAATAAAAAATAAAAATAAAAATAAAATAAGGCAAAAAAAATAAGTAAAAAAAATTAGTAATTAAGAATTAAAACTTACACTTACATAAATACTAACAAACATCTATTATTCTTTATTTATTAAAATAGAGGGGTTAATTATTTTTACCTACCATTAAATAAAAGTGGTTACAAATTAAGGGGTACATTTACCAAACACAAAACTAAAAAAGGTCTAGTAGGCCAAAATCTTTCAAAATATTTTCACAAGAGAATTACTTTACATTTTATTGATAACGATATATTTTTGCATAAATATGTTATTGCATGTCGCCATTTCAACCAAATGCATGATGCACCAAACATTGCAAGCATGATAAAAATAGTTTTACAAAAATTTAATTTACAATATCGAGTTTTTCATATTCTTTTGATAATGCATCCGCTAACACCGCTGCCGTAAATCATTTGGTCGAGGAGGCGAGACAGTATTTGCGAACTCCTTTAATTCATCAAAGATGTGCATGTCATATTTTAAACTTATGTGTTCAAGATAGACTTAAGATTTTAGCGATTATGCTAACCCCATCACCGGTGTTATTGATCATATTTGACACTATTCCAAATTAAGAAAAAAAATAATGAACATTATGTTTAGCTAGTAATGTTCATCCAATTGTATTTTCAAAAGACAATGGAGCTCGTTGGAACTTTACTTACAAATTACTTAGTCAAGTCATTCGTTACAAAGATCTTTTACAAGGGCTTTCCGCACAAAAAAATTCCTTGGTCAATTCTTGATGTTGAAAATGGATGGCAAACTTGCATTGATATTTGTAATATTTAAAATATTTTTAGTGATGCAACTAAATCCATGAGCTACGTTTACAACCCAACTTCTTGTAGATTTTTTGAGATAGTTGTAAATGTTTCCGAAGCTTTTCAAAACGGTATAACTTTTTCAGCCCTTATAAATGGTATCAATGACATGAAATCGAAATGGCTAAAATATTACACCGATACTCCCATAATTTATCTTATAACCGTCGTTTTTCTATCCTAGACTTAAAGTTGATGGTGTTTCTGATTTGTCGGTTGTTTATTATGATTGTTTGGGTTTAGATGTCATAATTACTAACATTATTCAAGATGTTTGTATTGAAATTGAATTTTTTTTCTTCATTTCACACAAGTGCTAGCTATTCTTCTACCGCACTAGCTTACTCCTGCACCATCACCACCTCCTCCTCCTCCTCCTCCTCCTCTTTCAAAAGCACGGCAATTTTAACCAACAGAACAAAAACACCAAGACAATCATCCTCAATTGAGAAATTTCAAGATCATCTAACAACATATTTTAGTTTTAATAGTGAAGATTTTTTTCGATATGTTGGATCGTTGGAAGAAAGTAGCTCTGCAATATCCAACATTAGTGAAAATTGTACAATAACTTATGGTTGTGCCCTGCCGTGGAGCAAGCATTTAGCCAAGGAGGGAGCATGCCCAATTACAAGAGAACCCAATCGAAGCCCGAAAAGTTGGAGGCGTAATGTTTTATTCAAGATTGGATAAGGGCAGAGAAGCGGAAATAACGAAATGCCCCGGTGCATGACTCAAAATGGGATTTTAACACCGATGACGGCGCCACTACTTCCGAGTCCGAGGCCGAAAAATAAGCGGGATAACTAAAACAACTCAGAAGTACGAAAAGGGTAAGTAAAGGTAAGAGAAATACGTGGGCTTTGATTCCTCTTAATCGCATCCTTGGTCCTTAAATGAAGGTATATTCTTTTTTTATCAAGAAGAAGATAAGTAGGCAACCGAGTAACCGGTTCAAGCCCTTTCTACTTATTTTTTTTCTCTTTCTTTAATTACATTACCGATCGCTTTTTTTTTCAACAAGCCTATGCTAAACCGGCAAACCGACGGTTTGTCGGTTTGGAGACCCAAGGTTTAGGTTTAGGTTTGGCCTAAAGGTCAAACCTAAACTGGCGGATCATAAACCTAAACAACAATTTAGGTTTATGACCCATGTCTAAGTGTGACCCTTCCAACAAAACTAAGATGCCTACATCTCCAACTAGATAACTTAGCTTTCATTTTGTTGAGAAGGGAAAGTAAGCTTGCTTCGTTAACCCGGCCTTTTAAAAGCGGCATACCGAGCTACATAGCTATATCCTCGGTGACTTCCATTATGCTAACTCTACCAAGACTTTGCCTTAGATTCTCCCCAATATTAGGAGAAACAACACACGAGATTTAGTAGTACTAACGTTTTGCCCAGCCGCCGAACAAAAAGAATTAAACACTTTCGTGATCTTCCTCAACCTACATGTGCATGCTTAGGCGAAGAGAGTAATATCATCACCAAACAGGAGATGGAAAGTTGAAGGATCATCTCTTGATAATTTAATAGGGCTTCACTCACTGTCATCAACAACCTGATGTATGAGATGACTAAGGTTTTGAATACATAGCTCAAAAATATAGGTAGAGAGAGGGTCACCTTGGCGTATACCCCTTTCAAGGAGAAATTGCTCGCTCATCCCTCATTCCAATTCAAACCCATGTAGATATTAGTCAAGCATTTCATAATCATCTTCACCCATTGTCTTGGGAGGTCAACCTCCACCAAGGTATCATTAATAAAGTCCCATCTAATAACTGTAAGATTTTTCCAAATCCAACTTCAAGACCATCCACTTTCTCTCCGTCTTTTTCTTTTTCATGGAATGAAAATTTTCTTACATCATCACAATGTTATCCTAGATGAGTCTACCGAGGATGAATCTCCCTTGTGTAGGTCCCACAAGGTCACTAGTGACACCTTATAATCTATGTACCAAGACTTTGAACATGATTTTATACAACACATTACAAAGCACAATGAGACAAAATTGTTGAACCCTCTCCGGTTTCCCCACTTTACCTATGAGGTAGATAATCGTTTCGTTAAGTTCCAAAGGCATCTTATGAGACTCAAAGAACTTCTCCACTTATCTTTTAACGGAAGCTCCTACAATGCCAACATTTTTGGTAAAAAGATCGGTTGGAGTCTGTCCAAACATGGAGATTTATAAGCCCTAAAGGATTGCACAACCTTCTAGACTTCCATAGTGCTTAGGGGCTCATAATACCTCCCTAAACATCATTGCCAATGATAGGAGAATGGTAAGTATCAAGTCTGGATGGACCAAAAATCGTTTTATCGTCAAAGATATAAAGCTTTCTAAAGTAATCAACAACCCATTTTCAAGCAACTCATATTTCTCCTCTCAAACTTCATTAGCAACTCGAAGACCTTTGAACTCTATTTCACTTTCTTCTAATAATAGTAGACATGAATTCAGGGCATCGGTTTTATTTTGTGTTCATCCAACAAACACAACACTATCGAACACACACACACACACACATAGACGTCTTGTTCCAATGATTCCAATTCAAGGCATCGGTTTCATTTTGCCATCAATTCTAGTTTTCATCTAGTCATTGATGAATCTCGTTGTTCCATTGTCGATCTATGAAGAACTGTAGATTTAGCCATGAGAAGTTACAATTTTATGAGATTTGAATCTCCACGTCTCACTATTCTCCAATTTGATTTCTCTCGGCCTTTGTTTGGGTTCTGGTATTGTTCCATCTCTCCATTGAGATTTGAATCCCCGCATCTAAATTGTAGTTAGGACATAAGAAATGGTCCTATAAGTACAATAATCAAATTCTCCATTGTAGCTAGATGTTGTTCCAACTCGCTATTAATGTTGTTCCATTTTCGACCCTTGGAAAATCGCCTCACAATTTGAATTTTATAAAATGTGAATTTACCGTGCATTTGATTTGGTTCTTCAAATTTTGCTCTTCACTTCGGATCTATAAAATGTGAGAAAACATGAGGAATCTAGACCAAACACAATCAAGAATGTTGAATTTTTTTTTGAAAAATTTTCATTTAAAAGCCTTTAAAACACAATAAAACCTTGCAATACAAAATGAAAAGTTGAAACCAAACACATTATATATTTGTGTGTCCCACAAAAAATCTAAAAAAAAGCTGATGAAATCTAATACCAAACACGCCTTAAAAGCACAACGTTTGAACTAATATTATTAAATTATTATAATACAATAAAGTATGAACTAATGATGTCAAATGTTTGAATTGATTGAACACTCTATATGAATAATATTATAAAAGTTTTGCACTAACAAATATTATAACAAAATTTGTGTTCCATAAATATTATTTGAGAATAATACCAAAAGATATGAACCGTGTAAAATGTGTGAAGCAAGTTTTTTAAAAAAATTTTAAATTTTTACTATGAAAAGTTTGAAATAAAATTATGATTATTTTCCAAAAAAAAAGTTATTTTTTTATGTAATAAAAATTCATTTTCAAAAAGTTAAACGTTTAGTTCATATTCAATTAACTAATGTTTTATCCTGTGTGAAAATGGAGAGAGTTGTCGGAGCGACACATTTATTCTTCTTCCGATCTTCAACGAAAGTAAAATAAAACGTTGAAGAAAGAAAATGGAAGACCATATATAGTTTAAGAGGTAAAATGCCTTATCCTATTGATGAATGGGAGTATGTAATTTAGAGCCCATGGGGGATGAGGTTAGCTTCAATAATTTAGGAAGTTCTCATGACTTTATGAAGATGAGTGCATGGTGTTTGATCAAAGTGCATACATATCCAACTTCCATATGCATGCAAATATGGTCAATCATAACTTTATACAAACATGTCGATGAAGCTTCAAACTTTGATCCATTTAATCACCAATTATAATAATAGGTACGTTCCCACAGCTTGAATCTTTTTGGATTATAAGATATGGATAATGCATGGTTGCTCATTATGTCTTGGGAAATTAAGGCAATCCCTTTGGAGACAAGGATGGTCCCTTTTGTGAGCTATGGATTATCATCATTTCTATTTTGTTTTAGTTTTAACAAAATCAATCATCTTTTGACTTGGGCTACAAGACATTGTTTATTATCATTGGTCCACCATTTTATATTTTTTTTGTACTTCACCAATACAACTCATTTCATTTATTCTTCTTACTTCAAACTTGTAATATTACAAACAATTTTATGTTTTATTCTTAAGATAACAATAACGTAGACATAAACCGGCCTCGACTTTAACCAAAAATAGAGTTTTTTTCCGTGTCATGCTTGCGCATAATTTAAACATTAAAATCAAATTACCCTAGTTATTATAAGGGTTTAACATATATTTTTATATAAGTTGTGAATATCGTTTATTTTATTTTATTTACTAATCAATAAAATTTATACAAGTTGTCACTAAATTAAGCAAATACAAAACAAAAATATAATATAATATGCAATCATAATTCTTGAATATGTAAAATATGATTACAAACATGGATTATCTAAATTTATTTTACCAGATAAAATATTTAATGTAAAATATATATATCATGCAATTATTTCGAAAAACAATCTTACATTTACATGCATGATCAGGTTAGATTTTGATGTACAAAAATTATGTCTCAACGGCTTTATAATACAAGCAATTCATATACTTTGAAAACGATATAACTAAAATATTATAATATATTGGGTTGTAACATTTTATTTTAAAAAATATTTGATGAATAAAAACATGATATAGAATGCGAAGTGGGTTCACCGCACGTGCATGCAGTATTATTTAATCAATTTCATTCATTTTCCACTGGAAATCAATTTTATATAAATGCATGATGTACAATTCATGGAATATTTAAAAGAAAGCAGATGTACAATAAACAAAATAAAATAGTTAGGAAAAACAGACGTACAATTAACAAAGATGGTGGCCACAAGAGACCGACAGGTCAAGATCTGTCGAATTGTAGATTTTATTGCATTTTATGATGGAACACAGCCAGATTAATGTATTAAATGCTAATTTGCGTTTAATTATAATGCATTTAATATTATGTTGATTTCCAATAAGAAAATAGCAAAAGAATGATGATCTCTGCGTTTTATTTGGATGGTTGGAGCGTTTTATGTTCTTTGGTTTATCCAACGGCTGAAACGTGTCCAGGGAAATGAATGGTAAATAATGATTAACTTGTTGACCGTTGTAACGTAAGAGCCAGGATTCCAACATGTTTCACCTCACACCTCACGCATGGGCTGTTATATGACGTCGCTTGCTTCACTTCGGGTTTACTGTATTTCATTAATTGAAAATTCGAGTTAAACTTGATTCTGATTTAAATAAGCGGAACAAAATTCAAATAATTTTAATAACGGTCCAAATCTCGTGACGGTGATTCATTATCTTAAGAACCTAATCGGTTCCTCTTCTGCTACGAAGTTTGGTCTCCATCTTCGTATGGTGAGATAGTTTTCCCCTAGGATCCAGGGACCATTTACCGTGACAAAGTTTAGATCATCCAAGGACTCAACCCGTATGATATAAGGTGTGTTCGACGTGTCAAAAAAAAAAAGTTATTTGGTAGATTATTTTGTCCATATTATTTTAGAATTATTTTGACCCAAAAAAAATATTCATATACAAAAAGATTATTAAAATTATTAGTACATTATTGAAAATTTTTCCAAATAATCTCATTGTTCCACCGAACGGACCCATAGTGAAACACACAAATAAATCAACGGTTATAAAAATTAGGGTCCACTAAATCCAAAAGTTGAAGATTATAAAAATTATAAAGTACATTCAACACTTTTATTTTTTATTTTTAATTTGACATCTTTGTATTTTTTTTTCCAATCTTTAATTTTAATTTTTGAATCAAATATTGTTAAGATTCGATGTTTGAGGACTCAAATCACATCTACCATGAACAATGTTAAAAAAAATCAAGCAAATTTGCAATTTTTGTTTTCAGTATTAAGGGTTTATTTGAACATATGAAATTTCATTTGTGTTCAATTTTAAGTAATTTTTGGTAAATAAAGCTCGAATCATATTGAGACTGCATAGACTGATGTTAGTTGACAAAAAAAATGGTCAATAGATGATTGAAATGCACAAAATCGAATATTTTACTTGTTAGAATGTTGCACACGTCAAGTCATGTTAACATTGAAAATCAATGTGTAAACAACGTTTTTACGCTAGAAGTCAATGTAGAAAGACAAACCATTTTTACTTTGGGATCCAATGCGAATTTTCAATTTACTCTCGGTTCACAGTGTGATTATTTTGTTTTTATGTTTACCACTCACAGGACAGATCTAGGGGTGGACTGGGGTTTGCTCCAGCCCACCCAAAAAGCTAAATATTAATAATGATGTATAGTTAAGTAGCATTAGATCTTTGTCATTCAAGTTGTAGTTTGCCTACCTTACCACCACAAAGGTACCTAGTTTGATTCTTTTTAGGAGGAAAATTTTCTCCCTCATAATTTTTTTCGATCATTATTTAAGCTAAAATTTAGCCTATCTAAAATTCTAATTTTAGGCCCGTCCCTGATCACCCATATATATCTACTTCTGTGATTTAAAACTACAATACTATAAATTTTATATTATTGAATACTAATTTTTATCACGTAAATCGGTGCAACTTTATCCACTATAATCAACCAAATTAGTCCACTAATTTGACAACATAGCACAAACACAATCAAAATTCAAAACAAAAAGCGCCAAAACAATAAAAAGTAATTTCAAATTTCTTAAAAATGAAAGGAATTTGGAAATTTTTCTAGCAGATTTTAGACTTGACAACAATTCAGACTTCAATAATGATTTGTTTCAAGAACTCCGATCACATGGTAGAAAAAGAATAGGGACATTAGAGAATCGGTTGTGTATCACAAATTTTCAAGAATAAAAATTTCTTAGCATGACCTAGATTAGTGATTTCAACTTTCTTTATTGATATTTTTAAAGTGACATTAGTAAAACACCGATGTAAGACACATGCTACATTTGAGCTACAACTAATCACCGACGGAAAGATCTAAATCAACTTGATCCATCCCATCCAAAATTGAGGTGTTCATCAACATAATTCATATAAATTTATACCTAAATTGAGGAATTAACTTGTCTTGAACCCTTTTTTAATACCACGTAGCCACGTACTTAGAAATTAAAAAGGTTTAAAAAAAGCAAGGCTTGATTTATGTTTGACCAAATCTGGATACTCATCATACATAAGACCAATGGGTACCTATTTGGATTATTATTCATGCCATCCAGGGTCTCCTTTGCCTCTGTTGGATCATCTATTTGGATTATTAATCATGCCATCCAGGGTTTCCTTTGCCTGTGTTGGATCATATGAACAAGGCCAGACGCTAACGTCTGGTCGATCATGGTCCGTTTAAAAAAAAAATAAAAATACTTTGTATGGGTTAAACCTGGTCCGGTTCAAACCCGGATAATATCCACTTTCTTTTAAAAAAAACGTTATAAAAGTGTAAACAAACGGTCTGGAGCATTAGGGTCCAGGACCGGTTCGTATATCATGGACTGTACCGGACCGGATTTGACAACTATGGTCCAGGACCGGACCGGATTTGATAATTGTGGTCCGGGGCTAGACCGGACCGCACCATAATTTCCGGTCCGGTTTTTCCGGTCCGATTTATGCAGTCCTATGATGATATGCAATTTCAAGTGCCTGCAAAATTGTATTACGCAGTGGTAAAGATAGGGACGATTATGATGGTAAATGGTTATAATCAAAATTCTAAATGCTACATGTCATTTAGATGGAAGAACTTTGGTGTGGGTTGGGTACAAATCAAAACTATACAGGGTTGCGTAAGAGCTCCACTCCCGGATGACCTCGGTGCAAAAATGGGTCCAGGAAACCAGTTGCTACTTCACAATTCATCACGTTCAATAGCTCTTTCGAGAAGTTCAGGGATACGCTACTCGTGCACGATGGGTCTTCGGGCTGATGAGCTGAATCAAAAGAATCCTATCTGCCTGCCAATGTCAAGTGAGAATAAAGCCAATGTCACATGAAAAATAGCCAATGTCTGTGTTGTTTGTATAGAAGACTTGTTTAAGAAATATTTGAGGACTCAACCAAGAACTTGTTTTGATGCATATATGGCTTATAATACATTTCACTAGAAGTGGTGTTTAAAAGCTTTCACAATCATATAGAATATCAGTGCATTACTATATATACTACGTTTTACACCATATACTACACAATCCTATTTTTTATGTGTAAAGTAGATAGAACTCTTGGTTCAAGCCCGTGTTGATATCGATGAATTAAGAAAACTTGATGTCAATTAACAAAAACACTTGCCCAGTTGCTAACCTACAAAGTAGACATATAATGGGACTTACCTAATAAGTAAACAAAAGATTGGCATGAAACTCAGTCATGTCCAGGGTTGTGACAATGGAATAGATGGTGTTGATGCACGTACTCCTTGCTTTCCATATATGGCAGCTTTTAAGATGTTGTATTGCTCATTGACAGAGTTGTATGATGCCTCTGTATATGCTAATTTCGCCTGCAGTAACAACAATTTATGTATGCTAAACTGGCCTTGAAAGTTTAAAGAGAACTCCAGCATACCCCAAATTTCAACGTATCAATGGATGCTCAAATTCGTAACTAGCTATATTAATACAGGAAATAGAAAAGCACAAGAAAAATGGGAATGATAATCCATATCTTCTGTTCAACCAAAACACAAAATGAAAAGAAGAAGGGCAAGGAGTGGCTCTGAGATCATATTCTCTTGTACACTGTTGAGAGATTATTAAGAATATTTAAAGCTTTTCTCCGACGTGGGTTAATAATGCATTTTGCTCTTGTAGACTAACTCTTGTAGACTAACTCTTGTAGACTAACTTGTTTCTATTTGATTCTACATACAACCGACTCCGAATATGAATTTTAACAAGTTTCCATGTAGAGGATAGATACGAAATTGCATACTAATGCCTTCAGCAGCATCACTGTCCCAATTCTAAACTGACAACACCCAATATAATACAATAAGGGGTAAATTGTGCCAAACATCCAATCTTCTGGGTGAGTCCAGACTCTACCTAAAGTATCCAAATATCACCAAGTACCCTGAAGCTTTGATATAATGAGTTTTTAGTTAGTTTTTCTATAACTTTCATCATACTGAATGATCAAACTTGTTTATTTTTGTAGATTTACGGTAGCATCCGCAACATAACCAAAAAGGTTTGGATATATAGTGAAATACAAATACTTCAGAGGAAAGCTTGTAAATATCCCAAAGATTAGGATATTTTGGGCAATTAATCCTAAAATAAATGGTGCTACTGATAGTTATGCAATATCATCCAGAAGCTGAAAGTTTTTCATAGATTTAAAAAATAATAATCTGACAATACTAACCTCTTCCTCAGTTTCACAGGGTAAAGCAACATCACTGTAGCTGATTTCTGGTGCCACTGATAATCCAGTACCGTGAAAGGCTACCATTCTTTTCTCCCCTATTTCTTTTTCAACCTGAAAAGAAGCTGAATCTTGAGTAATCATATGTGGAGATACTGAAAAGACAAGAAGTAAGATAGAATAAACCTGTAGAGGAGGCGGCATTATGTCATAGCACAATAGCGATAGTGGATAAATATGTCCTGGGACACCAGCATGCTCTATAAGCCTTCTCATGTTATCCACTGAAGAGACATCAAAGGGTGCCTGACCCTCATGTGTTAATATTTAGTAAATTTGAAGCCATGTGAAACAAGAATAATTATTTAGAATTGGGAAACAGCCAATGATATTGAAGCCCCCAGCACATTATAATCAATCTTAATGAGAACTTCCTAAAATTTTGAATTTTAATTAACAAACAGAAAAAACATTGAAAAAATTATCTAAATGTTCACCAGCATTAGGGTATACATGTTACACATGACATAGAAACCTACACATGAAATTAGGAATTTAGTGAGAACACTATTTTCTTCTTGTACTATTATCCTTCTGTGAAAAGGAAAAATAAAGTTTGTGACTATCAAAAATAAAATGGGAAAATGGACCAACATTGTTTACTTATCATTCTCAATCTCATTTATTTGTTCAGTGGGAAAAATAAACACGGTACATATATGATCTTTGCTAGAACCAAAAGTCATGTGGAAGTACATTGTATGATAATGGAAGTGTGGATATAAAGAATGGAAATCAAGAGAATAAATATTCAACAAGATAACATGAACAAAATGTGAAATAAAGAAAGTTGAGATATGTTTATCAGCAACTACTAAATATTTATTCATGAGGTATGAGTTATGAGGGGCACTGCAGCAAAAATAGATGGCTATTATTATTAATAAAAACAATAATGGAAGGCCAAAAAAAATATATTATTATTTAGAGTGGAACCTTACTGGAAACCATTCTTTTGTGATAGGATGTGGACGGTCTCTACCCCCACTTGGAGCAATCCATATGATTTGGGAACCACCTCTGTTCACAGAAGCATGAGTCAGACAAAAAGAAAGAAAGCAGAGATGACTCTCAACCCTCACGAAAACATCAACAAATGTTCAAAAATTCTGTTACAGGGACTGCATTTATGTCTTTCTGTTCAATCAATGTCTTTTTCCTTTATAAGTATCTAAAATCTCTACTTAAAATAATTTCACATACTACTAAATCTATCCTGTGATCCGCTTCTGAGCACCAATCAAAGCTGAATGCCTATCAACTCATAACCTTTGTCTACCACCTGTTCCTGAGCATGATGTTTCTCAATATGTGCCTGATCTATCTATTTTACATGAAAGAGAAATACCTCAATAGCAAAGCCATTTCTTTCAGGCTTCTAGTGTTTGCTCGTCGCTTCTTTTCAAAAAGCTCAGGAGCATCATGCATGTGCTTTTTTGAATATACACAAAGAAGATTCCTGGGACACCACAAAATTATTATAAATTCAGAACAAACAGCAGGAATGGCAATGCCTAGACAAATCTAAGCACAGGGTTATGTTCAATTACCTTCCCATGCTGAAAGGCTTGCACAAAGGGTCAGTTACCACTCTGTCCCCTGCTACACAAATCTGCAGCACATGAAGGATATATGTTGTCCGGATAAGAATGATACAAAACGTGTGAAAGGACCGAATATGTCAAGATTGAAAGCCTATCAAAATCACCATGTTCTCAGCAATGTATGGATGAGTTTTTTCTAATAGCAAAGCAATAACTGCAGGATCTGCTTCAGTTTGGTGGTTGGACATGAAGACAATGTTGTGACCCTGCAACGAAAGACTCCTTTTAGGCTTTAGCTAAGGTGAAGAAAGCAGAGGAAACGAGAATTCTTTGCAACAACAAATGAGACACATTCATGAGACAACTATCACAGGTCCTGCACATAACTAAATGCCAGCAAAATAAACATCCACAATCATGTACTATCTAGAGAAACAAATCAAGATGAAACTTTTTGTCGAGCAAGAAAGCATGGGAAAAATGACTTACATGCCACTTTTGCGTTATAACATATATCGGGTCCATAAGTTTGAAAATCAGAACAAGGAAGCTCTTAAATGTAAAAAGTTTGTTATGATACAGGCCACACATGTTGTGATAGGACACAAACTTAAATGTCTATACTAAACATTTCCATCCAACATCTATCAGCCCCCACCCTATAGCTGTTTACCTCAACAGGATTAACTTTGTTCACTGGAGCAGCTAAATTTGTGTAACTCACAGCCAAATCATCTTACCAGTTGCTCACGCATTAAACCTTTTATGAAGCTTATCCATTAAAACATATAACTTTTAAGGGAGGAAGGCAAATTTTGCTGTAAGAAAATATATGTTTAAGGTGTTGTACAAAGCAATAAATTTACAACTGCAATCTTCATCAATGTGCAAGACTATGTAAGGATTGCTTTCAAATTCAAACATTGTTGTAGTTGGCAGGTGAGTAAACAGCTGAACATTCCCAATAGCATAGATTTATGGTAAAAGCAAAACCTATTGGGGTAGTATATACCTGCCGTTGCTTCTCTTCTATTTCATTAAAAAGGGAAATGTTGCCAACATAAGAATTCCTGAGAGGAAAGGAAACAGTTAAAAGTTATTAAAAACAATTTTTTAAATGACAGATGAGGGGGGAGGAGGACCGTTGATACCGAAGCAAAAAGATGAATAAAAAAGATAAGTCTGCTTACTCACTGAAAATCAATCAAGGGACGGATGTAATTTTGACCGAACATATAATAGTCAAAAGGCTCACGAACTGCTTTGTGATATGGTGGAAATTCAAAAGGTTCCTGAAAAGCTGTTGTTACATTCATGAAAGATGTGCAAACAAATGTACAGTGAAAATTCATCTGCAGACAGGAAGTGTTAATATACCATAAGAAACAATACTTGATTGAAGAAGAGACCAAAAATACCTCCACGTCCAGCAAAACCCGATCAAGAACCACACTCATGTTTGACAATACAATCTCATCTACATTAGGAATTCCACTCTGGATAACCTGGAGTAAAACAGAGACTAAGATAAAATTGAGAAATAAGAATGTGACAATAGACCATCGACATTTTGTTGATTGCCAATAGTTTAATAGGATACACCCAATCCGTTTCTTTTTCAACGTCACACATCGAAATGAGTGTCACTTTAGGAAATCAATGGGAATAATACAACAAAATGTCAAATAAAACCATTTTTATACCAATGATCCTCTCTTATATCTTTTCACCAATCTCATTACTCAAAATAACATTAATTCTCACTTCTTTAGTCAGAGTTATATAGGGGTATTTTCCCATTATTTAAGTTGTTTGGATTACCATAAAAACTGTAAAATGCTGATAAATGCACTCAAAAGAAAAACAAAGGGACTATATCTTAAGAGTAATGCTAAAGAGAATTGGAACATAGAGACCCAACAAAAGACACTGACAAGAGAGAAACTCATTTTTGAAAATGTTCAGAACTGAAAAAACATCTCCACACAAGCATAACTGGGAAAGTTTGTTCAACACAAATACGAGCAAGCACTTGCTAGAAAGTTCAAGAGATCAAATAAAACAAAGACATCCACCTTCAAAAAGAAACATACTATGAGTTTATGATAATATAAAGCATGAAGAAAGAAAACAAAAGTAGGAAATCATTAGTTTAATTACACTTAAAATCAATGTCAAGGTATCATGAACGATCATAGCACCACAAATTTGAAGTTAAACAACTCATCGCCTATCAATAGTACATAATCTATTACTCAAAAAAATAGTACATAGAGTAAAGCAGAAGAAGATATATTACTGCATTGCGGTAGTTCCTATAAAGTTCCTCCATTCCATCAGCAACATTTGAAGGTAACCTTCCCAGCTCCCTCTCCTTTTTTATTCCAAAAAGCAGTTCTATACAGAAAAGTGCAAGTTGGATGAATCAAAACAGAATAATTACATATATAACACCACAAATAATCGTTTTAATTGCTCAAGGTAGGTGTGAGACAATAACAACACTTAAATCATCCAATTTCAAACCACCAAGTATCATAGTATAATTATTACTCCCTCCGTAACACAATGTTTGTCATTTGAGAGTTTGACACATGAATTAAGAAATAGTTAATGACTTTAAACAACTAAATAAAGTTTTTAATTGTTTGGGTGATAAGTACAATCTTTAATGATTTTATTCAAATTTCCAAGAAAAAACTCATTTTTCAATAGATTTTAGCCAATTAGAAAGTATAAGAATTTAAATTGAGAATAATTAATTCATTGATAGCAGTGTAATCATTATATCTATGCATTAATATTATAGAAGTGTCAAACATTTTGTTAAACTAAACTAATTGCTCAAATGACAAACATTTTGTTACGGAGGGAGTATAACATTTAACTGAACCTCGAACAAATTTAAATTACTGTAAGCGTATCTATTTTCCACTTTTCAAGAGTCCAACTAGGCCTGAGACATCTCTGTTGGAATTTGATTGACTTCGCAGAATGAAGGCACGATTGTCTCTTCCAACACGGAAATAAAATCGGCTGAAATAATATTGCATAAATTCCTTCATCGATCAACTCCAAGGATGACAAGTCTACTAAATTTTTTAGTATTAAATGCTAATAATAGGAAGAAAGCAAGCATTAAAAAATGTGTGAATTTATTCTGTAATCACGACATCAGCAAATGAAATAGCAAAATAAAATGCGTCGGTTATACAATCCCAAGCTCAATGCGAAGTAAGTTTGAAAGTGCAAGTAAATCAACTAAACCTAAAATATATCTCCAATTTAGCATTTCACGATACATTGAATCCAAGATATAAAAAAGAATATAAATTACCTTCCTCGGAGGAGACATGGAGGAAGGTGCGAGAGTGAGAAGATTCGATCTCAGGTCTAGTCTTCTTATCAGCACCATCTGCCACTAACTTGAGCTTGGATTTGCAGCAAGAGCAGTGATACGGGAATCGTCGAGGAGTAGTAGCAGCCGATCGAAAACCGAGAAGCGAAGGGAAGGAAGAGAATGAGATGGATTGAGGAAGAAGGGAAGGGGAAAGTAGAACTCGCTTTTGGAGATTGATGATGACTGGAGGAGAGGAAGAGAAGGCGAGCACCATAGTAGTAGAGTAGTAGTATAGATAAGGAAGAGAAGAAGAAGAATGGAAGACTGCACTTGCTACTTTCCACGGGGTGACGCGTTCTCGTGTGTGAGTGAAGTTGAGTGTATGGATGATTGGGAATCTGAGATGAGAATGAGCGAATAGAGACGAATTTGTTGGGGTCAATGTAGGCCTGGGCTTGAGGGTGAGGTGGGCCCAACATTTGGGCCTCTTGAATTACAGGAATCATTTGATCGTTTTTTATGAAAAAATATAGAATAAACTACAATTTTTCTTAATCACATGTTCCAGTTGTTTTTCTTCTTGTGATTTATATAATGACAATATCATCTCATTGATTAAGTTGATAGATATACCGGAAAAAATCTCTATTACATATTTAATATGGGGAGTATACAATAGTTCCAAAGAAAAAACTAAGGGAAATTCTGGATGATACCCTCGTGGTTTGAGTTATTCCGGATTTTGCCTAACAGTTTTTTCAAATTCGGATGGTACCTTAAGTTTACGTTGATTCCCGGATTTTGCCCAAATTCATTACACCTTTTTTAATTCCATTAAAAACATACAAAAGAAAATAAATCAAAATTAAAAAACAAATTAAAATAGAAAGAATAATTTATTTATTTTAAAAATAAAGTAAAACAGTAACTTTTTTTAAAAAAAAAATATTTATATTAATTTAAAAATAAATAAATTAGATAATTTTTTAAAAATTCAAAAAAATGAGTGTTTTATTTATTTTAAAAATAAATAAATTGGATTAGCATTTTTTTAACAAAATTTAAAAACATAAATGTTATAATTTATTTAAAAAATAAATAAAATAAGGACTCTTTTAAAAAAAATAAAAAAACACTGTTTTAATTTATTATTAAAATAGGAGTATATAATTTTTCTATTTTATTTATTTCCCAAAACTAAAACAAAGAAAATAAAGTAATATTAAAAAAAAAAAAAAACTGATTTATTTATTTTAATAATAAATTAAAACAGTGATTTTTTTAAAATTTTTAAAATAATCCTTATTTTATTTATATTTAAAATAAATTATAACACTTATGTTTTTAGATTTTGTTAAAAAATGCTAATCCAATTTATTTATTTTTAAAATAAAATAAAACACTGATTTTTTTGAAATTTTTAAATATTATCTAATTAATTTATTTTTAAATTAGTATAAAACATTTTTTTATAAAAAAGTTACTATTTTACTTTAGTTTTAAAATAAATAAATCATTCATTCTATTTTAATTTGTTTTTTAATTTTAGTTTATTTTCTTTTGTATGTTTGAATAGATTTTAAAAAAATTTAATGAATTTGGGCAAAATCCGAAAAATAATATAAACTTAAGGGTATCTTTCGAACTTGAAAAAACTGTTTGACAAAATTCGAAATATACCAAACCACGAGGGTACCATCCAGAATTCCCAAAATTTAAAAACTACCCTCTATTGTTTTTGAAAACTATTATTGTCTCATTTGATACGTTCAGCTTGCTTGTCAGAAATTTAGACTCGGCTATTTTGCCATGACGTCTTTCTCAGTTCTCAGAGTCACAGATTAATAAATGCCCATTGGTGACGTTAAAAAGGCCAAAAAGTTCGATGCCGCCATGCTGGTGTTATCAACCAATGAGAAAAATAGGTGTTCTAAACTATTTTGAGTAAATGTGAGGAACAATCAAACTTGTAAACCTATTCATCTTTTTCTTAACCGATTCCCTATTCATTTTGCAAAGAAAACACCAATATTTTTTAAGGTCTCCTGAAATTTTTCAGGACTTGTTTGGTTTGAACGTTTAAAGTGTACTAAATTTTACTTCGCAACTAATAGGAATAAATAAATATTGATTGTGATTTTTTGAAGGAGAAATTCGGGAAGTTCATATTAAGGAAGCATTTGGTAGAGGGATGAGATTAACTGATAATCTCCTTCTACCGAATGCGCCCTAAATTCGGGAAGTCCAAACACGTATTTATGCTACTAATTGTGTTATATGTCCTTGGGTTTTACTATCAACCAAACGGGCCGTGGAGGGAAACTCCACTAGTTAAAAACACCCCGAAAGAAAAGGTGCTACATACTCATCCACCTCCTCAAGATGGCAAGGGACAAATCATCCAAAGAGAGCAGAAGTAAACTCTTCAAGAATTCAAGCAAGCTCATCCACATTCTCATTTCTAAAGAAGAGCAAAAAAAAAAAAAAAAAAAAGGTGCATAATATCCATTATATTCAGCCAGAAATAGAGCTTCTATTTGCGAAACACTAAGAATTCAAGTGAACTTATAAGAACTATGTCTATCTTAGGCATTTCACCGTGTCCAATGATGCTACGGTTCTTATCCAAGGAAATTCATAATAACCAAGTGAAGCACCAAGTTGCAAAGAACAAAGTCTGCAAATGCACGTTCTGGAGGTAAATCCTGCAAGTTAAACAAGGGGAAGATGTCAAATGAGAAAGCAATGACTGTTGAAAGGAACCTCATGCATTATTATGGAACTTCTAGTTGAAGTAACTAGGCAATGAGAGCAAATGCACAAGGTATTACTGAGGTAGCACACAAAAACACTTTTGATAGGTAAATAATTGTACTTCTTCGTACTGACTTTGGTGAATAGAACACATTAGTTCACTTTACCATATTTGAGTATTCATTCAGTTAAAAAGTTAAAAAGTAAGAAAGTGGGGTTCAACCAAGAAACATGGCTTGTTCCAGTCTATACAGAATGAGAGAAAAGAAAAGATGTACAGTAGAAACCAAGAGGCAGTTTAAGGTCTTAAGGAAGATAAATCAGATAGGGAAAACTATAAAACACATGAGAACCTATGATGCACGGACACGGATACGGGAAACGGACACGGCGAGAAACGGGGAAGCGGCAATCCTCAAAAGTATAGGAAACAGGGACACGGCGAGTAAAATAATTAATATATTATTTTAAAGATATTGAAATATAGAATTGCTATTTTATAATTATATATATATATATATATATATATATATATATATATATATGAAAAAAATCAATGATATGTGAGTTGATAAATATATTATAATGATGATAATATAATCGTAACAAAAGCTTAGAAACAAACATTTTCAGTCTTACAAAACATAAAAATAAACATATTTAGTTTTATAATCTGAAATAATCATACTTAGTATCAAAATTGAAGAATGAATCACTCATTTGCAAATCAACAATAACCGAACAATGATCAACAAAGGAAAATAATAATAAATATTTGTGAATTATAAAAAGTGAAAGAATTAGAATAACATAGTCAACATTTAACAAATAAAAATTACAAAATAAACTAATAATCAAATATTCAAAATTAACTTATAAAATCATAAGAAAAATGGAGAGAAGAGTCGGCCGGCGGAACAACATTTCAACATTAAAGCCGGAGAAGAAGATCGGTGTCCTATTTCCGATAATCACAATCTCGTAGGTGGTCATGTGGAGCTAGGTTTAGTAGAAAAAATGGGAAAGAAGAAACAATATTTCGGTATATAAGTTTTTATTTCGTTGATCATGTCTTGACCGGACACAATCCGCGTCCTCACCGTGTCGTAGATGTGTCCTACCTTGGAAACGTGTCTTGACCGTGTCCGGTCATATTTGACCGTGTCCGAGCCGTGTCCGGTTGTGTCCCCGTTTCCGACACGGCAGGACACGGGACACGCCGCCTTCTAGAAGTGTCCGTGCATCATAGATGAGAACTATCTTAATCTAACTTGTAGCAAAAACATAAGGTTCAAGTACCTTAAATTCCTTGTTTTCTTTGTTTACTTGAATGCGGAGACAGACTGCAGTCAAGAAGCAGCAAATTTAGAAGCGGAAAATGGAGAGTTGATATACAATTAAGTCACTAAGACATCATAAACAGAAATACCAACAACAGGACTTACCAGCAAGAACAGCTGTTCCTACACATGAAAGTACACCAGAAAGAAAGGAATTGAAAGGAAATGTACCAACCAGTGCCATGTAAGCCACCTGTTCAAGGACAGTGGAGATTGTGAATAAAAAGAGGTGCATTAGGTAAAAATGTGCCTGTAAATTTCCAAATCAGATTGCAATCCACTGAACTTCATACTTGTGCTGAACAATAATTTTAAGCCTTCAACATATATCTAGTATTTACTAAATAACACATTTAAAGACCAAAACAAAGATAATCTGTTTCAGCAACTTGAAACATGAAAAGTAAAAAAGAAAATTTAGGCAAAGACCCATACTACATTGAAGATTTGGCTAAGGAGTTCTCATTTCAACAAATTTGGGCTAGTGTTGGATCATGATTTTGATCAGTGTCTAATAGTTCTGAATTTGAGAAGAGAATTTAAGTACATTTCCTAAACATTATAGTGGAGAAACTAAGGAATATTGGTTAGCTACATATGCATTCTCAAATGCACCTCTTCTTGCATAAACAAGTGAAATTTCTCGTCTACACCATTTCCATAAAAAGTACCCCATAGATCCACCTTCAATGTCTTCTGAGAAGCATGTTCACATAGACATTAGCAAACACTCAACCAAAGGGGTTTGGAGAAAGCTTAAACATTAATCTATAAATCAATAATCAGATTTTATCTATTAACTCTCCCTATCTTTATAATTTTAATTTATTTTCTTAGGGTTCATCACTTCTTCCGTTTGTGTAGGGTTTTCTCAACTTGATTTGTAAAAATAAATCTCAACTTCACCGGATCCAAACCGCAACCAAAGGTATAGTTGGTCAGCTACATATGCTTTCTCAAATGCATCTCTTCCAAGTTTGCATTAGCAATTTCAAATCCCCATCTACTACACCATTTCCGCAAATACATCCCATAGATCCACCTTTTATGCCTTTTGAGAAGCAAATTCGCAAGGACCTTGACAAATACTCAACCAAAATCATCTGCAGGTCCAGCAATTCAGACCAACACAGATTCAAAGTTAAGCTGAATAACTCTTCCCTTATGGGGACCTATCTGTGTTATGTTTCTATAACTATACGTGTATCCATCCACATACATGCTACAGCAAAATCGACATCCATGGATTACTATCTTACAGGACCGTCTGCTATGTTTCTACAACTATGCGTGTATCAATCCATATACATACTACAGCAAAATCGACATCCATGGATTGCCATCTACAGGACCGTATAAACACTTGGTGCCTAATTCTCCATCCAACTACATATGAAGATCTATACCTCAACTGCAATGCCCCGAGGAAAATAGAATCAGCACAATGCAACCAAATTCCTAACTCAGTCTAGGCATCTAGGTGTCTTTTTTCTATTTTTTCCGCTTAAATGGGACAAATTAGCGAAACTCCAACCCAACTTAGGCATCAGTTGGTGGCTAAACCTATTGATGCCTGAATTGACTTCTAACTGATCGGAAGCACGGTCAATCATTCTTGCGAAATTAAGGCAATATCAGATCTGCTAGGAAAGTACCTGGATCAGAGCAGTAGAGCACGCAAAACCAACATACAAATCGATAATCTGGAACACAGGTGACGGGAAGAAAAATGTCAAATGCAAATATTGAAAATCAGGGAACATGAAGCAAGCCATCAGTAAATTCCTGCCGGTGAAAAGGAGTGAAGAGATCGACCTTGAGACTAGTTGGGGTGGCGGTGTAAGCGGAGAGAAGAGACTGGAAGAGAGCTTGTGCATCCTTGCTCGTAGCCCTCACCATTGGAAATGCTCGCCCTTGATCTCTCTGATCTCTTGAATTCTCCGGGTAGGGTTTACTGGTTTAGTACGTACATCGCTCTGGCAAATACTTGGTTATTTATTTGTGGCAAATAATATAAACCAACATAATACCGAGTTATATTTAAGCATATTGTTAAAAGTAAATTTTTTAAAATATACAAACGTAATTGATAATATATTTATATAATTAAATGTTTAAACAAATATATTAATAGTTAATAAAAAAAAAAGTATTTGCAAATCTTTTTTTTTATTACAAATTACCATGATAAATATGTTTTATTTATAAATGTTATAATATATATAGGATTGACTTCATTGGAAATGAGTCTTATGATCAAAACACTAAAAAATAGGAAGGATCCACGACCATTTGATCAAGTAACGATTGTTCAAATATAATACGTATTTATTCAATTAAAAATTTTCAACTATATTCGTAATTGTTCAACTATATTCTTAAGTTTTCAAATATGTTAATTGTTCGACTATATTCGAAATGATTCAACTATATGACCGATTGTTCAACTATATTTGAAATTATTCAACTATATAACTAATTTTCAAAAGTTAATTTATATATTCAATGGTTCAAAAAAATTTTTGTTCAAATAAGGGTTAATTAATTTGGACAAATCACAAGGTTTGATTGTTTTGAACCAAGATAACGAGTCCTTCCTAGGAATTGTTGATCTTAAGACCCCTTATATAATCCAAATCATATAAAGAGAGAAACAAAGAGGGAACGTTAGAAGGGGAATTATTAATTGTTGTCTTTAAACAAATAATAAAATAGACAATGTTAATAAGACTTTTAATTGTAAGTAAATAAGATGAATTAGAATAGATAATCCGATAAAGATAATTAAATATTTATGGGATTATAATTGATATTATTTATTGTGATAACAAGTATCGAAGGAATTATGTAGTGACATATGATATTAATAATTTTGACTATAATATAGTACTAATTTACAATTTGCGTCATGTGCAAGTTTATTAATACGATATTTGATTTTATTTGTGGTAGAAAACTTGGTACCTAATTTTTTTAATAGTAATGATTTAGTTATGAACAAAACTCGGTTGGAGATGTATCCATGAGCGAAATAAGACTTGGATTGCCTTTTTCTTTGCCATGTATGGTTGCTAAGGGGATCACAGTATCTTGGACTGTTCCCATTACAATTCGGGATCGCAAACTTGGAGGGGATTGATTTGTATAGATGAGAAATAGGATTTGTATTTTGTACTGTTCCGCTAAATAAGGTACAATATTAATTTTTATAAATTTTGATATGAGTCTAATTTATATAGGCTTATACTATCCAAAAATTAGTTAATTTAAATAACTATTTCTACAAGTAGTAAATGAGTGGAAATCCAAGGTAAATATGAATATTGTTGGAAATTATTTTAATCAACTAAAATAAAAAGGGTCTATAATGTAATTAATGGAAATAGATGGCTAGGCAGGTTTGCTTCTTGTAAAAGTCATGCATGCATCCGCGTGAGATTTGTTACGCTTGGCAATAAGGTGGAAAGCCACGCCGGCAAGGGTAAAAAAGATGGTTTTTAAAAAAAAAGGTAAAATAAGTTTCTTAATTAATGAGATCAATGACACTATATAAGGAGAGAGATCAAATGAAACATAAACATAGAAAGAACCGACATCAACTCGATTAAAGCGAGGAAGAGTCTCGTTTATGACAAGACAAGTGGGTTATAGTTATTTGAAGTAAATATCGTATCTATTTAATCGATAATGTATTTATATATATATAGGGTGTTGTTCAGGTAAGACACATTATTTTGGTAAGGTCATGCGACTAAATGTAGAGCTAACACGTGTCCCAAAATTTTTTTTTTTTTGTTTTTTTTTTCCAGAAACGAGTGAAAGTAATAGTTCAAAACTTATTAATGAATAGTTCATAACTTATAAAAGGATAGTTCATGAATTATAATAGAATATTTTATAGTGCAAAATTTATAAAGGAGTGAAAGTAATAGTTCAAAACTTATTAAGGGATAGTTCATAACTTATACAAGGATAGTTTATGAATTATAATAGAATAGTTCATAGTGAAAAATTTATAAAGGATAGTGCATAACTTATAAAATGATAGTTCATGAATTACAATTGAATAGTTCATAACATATAATCGATTAATTTATAAATAATTTGATATAATATATTAAAAAGTAATAGTTCATGAATTATATGGGAATAGTTCAAAGTTTATAAGAGAATAGTGCAGAAATTATAACATGGTAGTTCAAAAAATATTTCATTCATTTCGAGAAAAAAAATAAAAAACGGGACACGTGTCAGCTCTACGTTCAGCCGCACGCTCCTACCCTAATAAATGAACCGTACCTGAACAGTTACCTATATATATATATATATACACACTAGACTAACATATTTTTTAATTGATTCAGCGGTTACTTGATCGATAAAGTGATAGTGTACAGACCAATGAAAATGTGAAACATGTGTTATTAAAGGGTACGGACATTATAGGTAAATAATAATGACGGCTCGACAACATTATTAGAAATGTTCGTTGGGGCTTAGTGGACCCCGGGAATTAGGTCGTCAAATTCCGATATCGCTACCGGTAGGCGAATTTAGGAGTCATGGATTTACCAAGAGGTTCTCTAAGACTTGTCGTTCGGTTGATTAACGGCTAAAATTAGACCTGGTATCCATATATATATGGTGAAGTTGCTAGTGTAACGCTATCGCAATTAATTGTTTTTCGTTTAAATTGCTTAGGGGTTTGATACCTAGTAAGGTTGACGTTATGAATAGTATTTGTTATATGATTTTGAATTATTATGTATATTTAAAAAAATTAGGTTAATCCAGCTTGCTAGTTTACCCAATATATAGACTGGCCCCTTTTTTTTTCTTTTTCACTCTTTTGTGTTTTAATTTGATTGTTTATCAACCTTTTGGCAGATTAAGATGAGTAGGAGATGACATTTTGGAAGCACACCGGGGTTGCATTTGATCACCTTTCACCTACCCTTGGAAGTTTATATATAACTAAACTTAAATCTATGTTTTAATATATGGAAGTATAGTTGTGAGTTTAAGTTCATGCATAATAAATCCGTTGTTATATAATTCGTTGAAGTCTTGTTAATTAGCCCGATGAGGGTTTCAGTAGTAATAAAGAAACCGATGACGTTGTAGCAGACCTAGTAAGATGTTAACTAGGATGTTACAAGATTAGTGGTTATAAGTAAGCCACTCCACCAAAAGTGGTGGAGGGGAACTAGACTACGCCATGGTTCTTTCTCGAGTCACCAATTAATGGGTCCGTTTGGTATGCATGAGAGATTATTTTTGGGATTATTATTTTCAATAATCTTCCAATAATCTTGATAATCTATGTATATGGGGTATTTTTTGGGGCCAAAATAATTCCCCAAAATATTCTGGCCATAATAATCCCTCCAATAACCTCATATACATGGCCCACCGAACGCACCCAATAGATCCCTATAACTAGTTGGAATTGAGTTGTGTCGAGGAGTTACTCCCAAGTGCCAACTACTACTCTCCTTAGCTTTCTGAATGAAAGTTATTGAGTGCCCTAGTGGTTACTAATGCCATCTCATGCTTGTCTTCCTTAAATGACTTATTCTTGTTCTCATTGGCATACATGATGCCATGCAAAAAAGAAGCTTAACGACTCCTCTCGAATCCACCTACAAGTTGATCCGGAGATTTTGAGTCCTATGGTGATTTTGAGTCATCTCACAATACATTGAGCTGCTTAATATGGGCCATTCTAGTAAGGATGTACATGCCGTCTTGCACCTCTCGCTTGCTTCGTCAAGTTCTTCTACAGGTGCTCATTTCCCTAGGTTATTGCCGCCTCATTTTCTCAACTTTCACACGCCATTCTATTAGTGATATCGGCTGTATCTTTTGCGAGGCCTCAAGACGTGATGATAATGTGTTGTCTTCTGAACGTGCCACCGTCAGGTTATGTTGTATATGAGTTTCCAACGTCGTCACTTTAATTGCGTTTAGATTTGGGTTCCGACGGCCATATGCTCCTTAACTGGAAACGCGCAGTCCTCTGGCCCTCTGCATTTCAATGGTTGTTTCTCAAGAGGGAATTAGGTGAGTTCGTCACTCTACTCTTATAGGTTGGTTTGCAGTTGCAACCTGTATTGCTTTCTTTTTCAAGTAGCGTGGTTTCGAAGACAGAGAGGACAAACTAACTTGTTGAATTACACAAAGTTTGCCTCTTCTCTTTGCAGGTTTGTTCTTACTGCTCAATTGAGTTAGTAGTTTACATTTCCAGGTCCGTCAACTCTTTATTTGCTTCTTTCTCCACTTATTGTTTCTTGCAAGTTCAGATTTTAGGATATTTTAAGTCATATTTTCTTTTGGATTTTATTCTTCGCAGGTTTCAACGAGTAGTTAAATTATATCATAGACATCTTATTCGTTATGGTTAATGTTGTACTACAGGTGTTCAAGAAATATATTTCATCTACTCATCACTAGCCTCATTTATATGTTACAAGAAGATAATACTGCATCGTCAAATGGAGACCCCAAAGGCTTCAATGTAGAAGCAAGCCATAATCACCCGCCTCGGAAGATAGCAGGCTTCTAGGCTAACTTCTTTCTAACCATCTTTCAAATGAATGCAAGAGTTGTAATTATGTTGTTGGAATTTCTAATTTCCTAATCTCTTCCAAGGTTCCAATTAGCTTATTGAAATTATTCACTACAGTTGACCTCAAATTTGCTCTTTTTTTCAAATTACATTGCCTTTGGCTTCCCTTATATTCAATATAGCTAAAGGGAGTTCAACTAACAAAATTGCGATGTAAATACATTTCTTGGATGCATATTTCATGGCAGTTGCATTTCTATCTGCGCATCATTCCAAGGATCCTAATAGACAAGTGCAGTCAAATTGCTAATGAAGTTGGATGTAGAGTGGTTGAAAACTTATATGCATACTACTAATAATATTAGATTATGTGTTATACTTTTCTTCCTATTTTTACATTCATGCTTTCTAACCTTCTCTTGGATGTGGCTTGTATAACTTAATTTGGGACCCCTAAAGTTGTATGTGATTCTCTTTATTATTTGATTGTAGAAATCCAAAGACTTTATCGTCTAGGTAGCTCAGAAGAGTACATGCTGCAAAGGATGCAAAGGATGACACATTAGCCCAACTACAGATTCCAGTCTACTTTATATTCTGTGTGCAAATTGATATGCAGGTTTGCTTTCTTCTCAAATTTGTGTATGAAAGCTCTACAAAAGGAGGTCTAATATCCAATCTACTATCTTTGCTTTCTTCTCAAACTAGTATAATACCCGCACCTTGTGCGGGTTTTGAAAAAATGAGAAAGAATATTGTGAAATAGGTTTTTT
Source organism: Fagopyrum homotropicum (assembly GCA_033239125.1). Taxonomy (NCBI): domain Eukaryota; kingdom Viridiplantae; phylum Streptophyta; class Magnoliopsida; order Caryophyllales; family Polygonaceae; genus Fagopyrum; species Fagopyrum homotropicum. Next base: position 138,168,399 of record BSWB01000002.1, read on the forward strand.
TTTACGTGCTTTTGTTTTGTATACTTCTCTAATCTAATCCTGCGTCCACAGCGCGCCACGTCATCAACCCGTGCTCTGTTTTAGTAAGTATAATAGAAGATTTGGTTTCTATAAAATTATTATTTTAATAATAAAAGATTTTATGGTTTAAAAAATAGTGTAAAAAATAAAGATTTATTGGCTTTAATTGTGGGAGCTCAATTTCAAAAATCCTGCGTCCACAGCGCGCCACGTCATCACCCGTGCTCTGTTTTAGTAAGTATAATAGATTTGGTTTCTATAAAATTATTATTTTAATAATAAAAGATTTTATGGTTTAAAAAATAGTGTAAAAAATAAAGATTTATTGGCTTTAATTGTGGGAGCTCAATTTCAAAAATCCTGCGTCCACAACGCGCCACGTTATCAACCCGTGCTCTATTTTAGTAAGTATAATAGATTTGGTTTCTATAAAATTATTATTTTAATAATAAAAGATTTTATGGTTTAAAAAATAGTGTAAAAAATAAAGATTTATTGGCTTTAATTGTGGGAGCTCAATTTCAAAAATCTTGCGTCCACAGCGCGCCACGTCATCAACCCGTGCTCTGTTTTAATAAGTATAATAGATTCCAGTCTACTTTATATACTGGTCTAATAGTAATATAGAGTACGTGCCATGTCAAAGATCTACAAAAAGGAGGTCAATATCTTTGCTTCAATTTGTTATGAAAGCTATTGACTTTGTTTTTGCCTTCTTAAATTTGTGTATCACACAAGCATAGGTTCAAAGAGTTTCACAATTCTCTCTCCATCACTTATTTTCATCAACTAACACTACACCCTGTTTTTGGTTTTACTCTCTCTTTTTATCAATTATTTTCCAAATCCTAATGAAGATGTACGTGTGGATGACACACTGTTTGTAAAATTTTTTGGAGAAAATTAATACTATGGATGGAATTGTTTTTACTTCTCAAAGTTTGCTTACCTAGTTCAATCACAAGCTCAAATAAAGATTTGTTTAAATGCTGATAAACTGAATTGAAATTATTTTCCAGTTTGTTTTTTTTGTCTCTCAAATATCAAGAAAGCTTACTACATCAAGGTTTGGTTAACCCCCCTTTTCATATAATCCACTCAGCTGTAGATCTTATTCACTGTCAATTTTGAATTCTATGGTTTGCTATCAGATTTACTTTATTGAGTGCAATTCTAGCTATTATAAATGACCTGGACCTATTTGGACTCAACTCAGTTGTTTGCTTCTTTATATTTATAAATGTACGGCTTTCACTGGTTGTAAGTAATTTTTATCCATTTATATATTTTTTTTCAAGTATTTCGTCAAAACAAGATCGTTAGGGTTTACACATGTTCACTCAGAAAAACCCTTGTGGGGTTGTTATGTTCAGAAAAGACCTTGTCGTGTTAATATGCCTTAAAATCCCGCTCTTCGAGGATAAATATTTTAGGCTTAATTTGCACTTCTCTATTTAGGAATTTTTAGTGTTACATACTCACTGTACACTTACTGAATTATGCTTCATTTCATTTCCGGAAACTACTCAATAATAATATAGTTTGTTCTCTGCCCATATATATCGTAACAAAAGCAAATAGTCATAGATAGTTTGTTCTCTGCCCATATATATCGTAACAAAAGCAAATAGTCATAGATCTAAAGTAATCCAGTACTAATTTAACAAAGTTCGGAAAGTTGAGTATTTCAAAATATTATTCAAGCATGAGAGATCAAAAATAAAGATTGTAACGGTTAAATTTTTTTTGACTAATTATGACATCAGATAATCGACCTAAATATTATTCAGAATTTTATACTTGAGGTGGAAAACAACTCCTCTTTATGACAAGTCTTTTTCTGCAGTTACTATGCATTATAACTCATGAGATGAATATAACTGATAATGAGAGCTTGTCCAACAAGTGATTGTAATTGTATCAATTTAAATTTTGTAATCTACGTTTCATGTGTAGCAGACTCCCAACACCTACTGCATTTCTCTACATATGTATTAAGTCTTCCCCTTTTTATTTTAACCTTTTCGATAGCTTTTACTTGTTTACCACGGTAACTTATTTTGTATGACATATTACTTGTCAAAATAACAATTTGCAGATCAAATAAAGATTACTGATCAAGTAATCTCAGATCAAATAAAGATTACTGAAACACACCTTATTACCGTCTCCACAAAAGTTCAGCAACACACACGTCTCGGTGTACATAGACTCGACACTTAACTAAACAATATACGTGTTACAAATCAAGCCACGCGCCTGCGGAGCACGCGCGACTTTATCTAGTATATATAATAAAATAGTTACAGTAATAATAAGTTAGTATATATACGAAAAAGTAAACGGACAAGGATGTGATCAGGTGAACTCCATGTGCCAATCTTTACACCTTAATTGTGTTTTGATTTTATTATTTTATTGTTATTTTATCATATAATGGTAACAATTATTATGGTATTGTAAAATTTTCTATAGCTAGATGCCAACTTTCAATGAACAACAAAAAATTGTGAGAGTAAAGGCCATAAAAGTCCAACCAGATACTCCACCTCCAGCTCAGTGGTACGAAGAAGAGGGAGATATAAACCCGATACCTGCATTTTGGGAGAATCTCTTATAATACATATCTTGGGGAGGCTCAATGTTATCCTCAAGAGATGTATTACCCCAGACCTCCAATGCCCATATACGCTCCTCAAGAGTCAAGATATGATTATATAGACTATTGGGTCCCCTTAGGGATGAAGGTTCGGTGCAAGGATCGGCGCACGGAAGTACACTCTTGGAAGAAGAAGTAACCTCTAAACCGAAGACTCTAATAATTGCAAGAGGAAAGGAGGGAGATTAGAGCTCGTCTGCAGGAGGTGAAAAATGAACTCTCGGAGATAGTGGAAACCCAATATGAGAGAATCCCTTGTTAAGAGCCAAACATAGAAATTTTCACCAATAAAAAGGTATCTGCGTCCTTAGGATTAAAAACCCTAAGAAAAATTAGTTTAAGGAAGATGGGACTAAGTTTGTATAATACCCCCCCAAAAAAGAAAAGTAGAAGTGTGGTTGTGTAAAGATTATATGAGTCTAACTCTAAGAAAAGCAAAATCTGAACCATAAGTTTTCCAGATCGTGCACAAGGGAAGGAAAGGTTATCGTTGTAAGGAATTAATGTAAAATAAAATTTTTAATGTATAATATATGTATGTGTTATAAAATGATATGTTTAAGAATGTCACTAACAAGGGTCAACTATTGACATTCGGATGAACGACCAACCACAACATTCACACACGGCAGAAAATCAACCTGAAATGGGTACTTATGAGCAATCTCACGAAGAGATTGAAAGAAATATGAATGCACCGCAACAATCAGCGGTATTATCACAACTAGACCTGTTCAAATCCGGCCAGTCATCTCCGGAAACATGGATAGGTAAGAACATGGGCACAAGCCCAACCGGGCCGAAAAGTCTGGCCCGCCAAGCCCGATGGGCCGGATCCGGACAAGGCCTTAGACCCGACCAGGCTGAAAAGTCCGACCCGTCAGCCCGATAAAAAAGAAAAAAAAAATAGTATAATTATTATAAATATTAAGTATTAATATAAAATATCTAGTATAATTATAATAAATTTATTATATTTTGCATAAAATATCTTAAATATAATTTTTTTTAAAAAAATCAAAATTTTAATTATATTTTTGTAAAAAAATTTGAAAAAGGGTACCCGCGAGTCCGACACGTCGGTTGGGCGGGTACGACACCCATCATAGGCCCGGTAGGTGGGCCTAGCCCGCCCGGGTCCGGCTAAACGGGATCAATATTTTATAAAGTCCGGCCCGGACCCGGATATGAATAGAGGGTAGCCCGGCCCGGACCCGGCTAAACGGGCTCAATATTTTATAAGTCACAACACCCCAAATTCCACCGGTTGACGTTCCGGAAAACGCAGTAGGACCAGAGGCCTTGTGTAATCTAGTTCAAGCAACGGTGGATAGAGCGATGCATCGTACATCCTCTGGTTTGGCCAGGGTAGCCGAATCATCATCTTCACCAATTTTGCAACCATTGGTGCAGAACAAAGAATGGAGTTATGGTCATGCCTATCAAGTGATACGGGCTATGAAACCGGTAAGTATGACGGAACTGGCGAACCAATGAGGATACAACATTGATTTAGTCACATTGAACAAAGGTTCAAAGGAGTCAATTGTTTAGAGGCAATCAAAGTTCACATTGTACCTTCAAGACAACGCCCATTTCTGGTGGGAGACAACCAAACCCGCAGATGATAATTCCATAAGTTGGGAGTTATTTAAGACAAAGTCGATGGATCGTTTCTCTCCATCTGCTAGACGTGAGGAAAAGCGACAAGAGTTCTTATTCCTACATAATGACATACTCAAAATACCCCAGTTGGCAAAAAAGTTTTAGCAATTACTACCATATGCCGGATCAATAATTAGTAATGAGGAAGATAAGATCCAACAATTTTACAAGTGGCTACCCCTTGATATTGCAACGTCTATGATACGACATAATTGTGTTACCTTGGAACAATTTATGGACGAAGCTCTACGTATGGAAGTTGCAATAAACAATACGAATAAGCGAAAGAACGAGAATTGGAAGAAAGAAGGAGAGTTGAGTGTGGGATTCAAAAGACATGCATCACCATTGGAGTCGGAAAGGAGGGGATCAACTCAATTTAGCCGACAAATGACCTTTCAAAACCCCAAGGTATCGGGAGAAGAGCGTAGGTGCTTGAATTGTGGAAATCCAAATCACCTCCAATGAGATTGTGACAAAGAAGCTCGTGAATGTAGAGGCTGAGGAAAGATTGGACACATGGTAAGATTTTGCAGAAATACTATAAAAAGGCCAACAATGTCTTATCAAATGTCAACCAATAATCCAAAAGTTAATTCATCTCAATAAGTTCCATCAGTTGCGCCATCATTGTCATACCAGACAATACAAAACAAGGAGAGGCAAGCAACCTAGACTTCCAAGACACGCCCCTGTCTTTACGAGATGCGGCACACCTGTTACCCAAGGTACCCTTCATAGCTTCTAAACCAGTAAAAATTCTTTTTGACACACACTTTTTATTTCGAATGAATGTGTTAACCAAGGGCTAAAAAGTGAGAACTCATGTGAACCATATGTTGTTATCTTACCTAATGGGAATAAATTGATAGGTACCACATAATTGGTTGATTTTCCGATCTTGATTGAGGGACAAAAATTTTCTGCCAACCTAATAGTTATCCAATTAAGCCCCCACGATATTTTATTAGGAGTTGCTTGACTATTCCACCACGGTGCCAAGATCGACTTTGAGTCTAGTACGGTCACAATAAAGGGGAACAGAAACTTTAAGTGTAAGTTCAAAGGTAGGAACCCATCTGAAGAAGGTAGGATAATAAATGCAATGACGGCAGTAAAGTTACTCACACAAGGATGTATTGGGTATTTGTGTCATATAGTGGAGGGAGAAACAAAGAGGGTAAATATTACAAGGATACATATAGTACAAGAATTTCCAGATATATTCCTAGAGGAAATTACAAGAATGCCACCTTAGCGGGATGGTGAATTCACCATTGATCTAGAACCAGGAACCTCTCCGATTTGTAAACTACCATATTGAATGACCCCACAAGAGATGCAAGAATTGAAGGAGCAGTATACGGAGCTATTGGACAAAGGATACATTCTCCCTAGTGTATCGCCATCGGGAGCACATGTGTTGTTTGTTGAGAAGAAAGATGGATCATTACGGCTTTGCATTGATTATTGGGAACTGAATAAGGTCACAATTAAGAACAAGTACCCAATTCTCGGATTGATGATCTACTAGATCAACTTTAAGACGCGAAGGTATTCACTAAAATTGATCTCAGAACTGGATATCATCTACTTCGAGTTTGCAAAAGGGATATTCCCAAGACAACATTTAGAAGTAGGTATGGACACTATGAATTTATAGTGTTGCCTTTTGGATGAACTAGTTATAACACCCAAGTTCTGAGAACTCGAAGCGTTACGAGCTAGGACCTCACAATGGGTCCCGACTTTCAGAGTAGCAATGACAACATCGGATCTTACAACAAGGCACAAATAAATGAAAACCAAAACTTATAATAAAACAAAGGTTATGACAAAGGGAAGGGTAAAAGACTTGCAGCCTAGTTCAAAACAAAGGAAAGACAACAACAGAAATATAAATCCGATCCCGTCCTATAATGTACGGGAACCCCGACTGACCACACCGTCCGGATCACTCAACAACATTCCTAACCTGCGGAACATCTACAACATCAATATAAACCTTTAGCTAACATTCTAGATATCAGAAAGACAGTCAAGACACAAACATATAGCATGCTCGCACTCAACCAGTTATTATCTTTGATTACGTTAATCCCTTTACTAATTCAACTTATGTTGTCACACCAGAATCACTACGATCTTGCATTTGTCCCCTTTCACCAACAAAAATAGAGCGGATGCATCCCTTTGTCACTTGCTGGGCTGGTCGCAAAAGCACCTCCCAGTTTCCCATTTTGAACTAGACAACTGGTCACCGCCCGGTTATAATACACTTGAGCCAATTAAGGTATAAAAGGTCAATCATATTCCGGTTATCGGTTATAACAATAAAGAACAACAAAAACAAGCCAACACAATCCAACTAATATATGGAACACAACTAAGTAAGTCCAAGGGACTTACCTCACTCGAAGGTAACTCAAAGGTCAGCAAACAAGTCAGTTTCCCGCATGAAAGAATGACGGAAAAGCCTGCTCAACAAGGCATAATGAATCAGCAACGGAACGATTGCTATAAGTCTATAACTTCTTGTCTCCATGATCTCTAAGAGATCTCCACCAACTAGGGCCACAAACCCTAGTCTTACAGACTCACAAGGGTCAACAACATCAACATTAGCCAAGGGAAGGGACGAGGGAAACAAGGAAGGAAAGCAGTTCACCAAAGACGGGATACTGTAGACAAAACCACAGGGGCGGCGAGACAGCACCGCACGGGAGGCTTAGGATGGCAATTTCATCCGAACCCGACGGACACCTGATAACCCGATCTATAATAAAAGGGTGAAAATCCGACATGAAGCGGGTGAAAGCAGATGGCAGATGAAGCGGGCGATGGATCGGGTCGGATTTGGATGGACCTATCATCCACCCATCACGCGATCCATCATCCATCCACCCATCCGACCCGTTTCACCCGCTTACACCTGTTATAAATTTATTGATTATTTACTTGTTTAGTGATCTTTAGTTCCCTTTTGATTTATAAATTGGTGATTTACTAATTGTTTAGCAAATTTTATACATTTGTTTAGTTCGTATTATGATCTTATTGTATGCTATGTATTGCTAATTTCTCTATTTTTCAAGAACTTAAACTTATAACACTTCTTGTTGGATCATTTGTGTTGACTTTATATTTATCATGTTTTTTATAGATAAGACTTTTTCGAATTGAATTTATTTTTTATTATTATTAATTTTCCGCATTCAAATCCAAGTTTAATATCAATTTAAAGGAAATGCGTAGAACACCCGAATATCACCCGATCCACCCGCTTCATCCGTTGGGTGCGGGTGGATCGGATGCGGGTGGTGGGTTTGGCGGGTCGGGTGGGGTGGATGAGATTTTCTCGCGGGTCGGGTGGCGGATAGGGTCATCCACCCACCATCCGATCCATTGCCATCCCTACGGGAGGCGTTGGGGAATTCCGTGGTGGCGGGAAGATGCAGCCGCGGGGGTGGTCGCTTGATAGAAGCGAGTGTCGTAACTCTTTCGATAGCAAAAACACAGTAAGGGATCCAAAGCTCGATTCCTTGATCTAACCAAGTCCACACTCAACCAAGGGAGCCTGAGGACAACAACATATCAACAACGGAAAGGCCAACAAGAATCAAGACTCGATCTTGATCCTTGAAGAAGAAGAAGAGAAGAATGGAAAGGAAAAGAAACAAAAGGTAGGAAAGATGCAGCAAGCTCAAGAACGCGAGGGAGAATTCAAGGGAAGAAGACTTACACGTTCAGCAAGGTTCACAAGGGAAGAAGGTTTCAACTTTTGAGGTTGAAGGAAAGTGTATGCAAAAAACGGAAAAAGGAAGAGAATGTGGGAATTTATAGGAAACGGTGGGAAAGGTAGAAGGAATGACGCCTTTAGGGTTAGATGATCAAAGGAAAGCCGGCTCATAAGATAGAAGATCGAATCTTCTATCTATGGAAAGAATTAAAATGGAATAAAAATCAGAGCGGCACAATCTGGGGCGAAACCGCAGGGGCGGTTCACCTTGCCGCGGGGGCAGCTCTCTTCACCGCGGTGGTGGTGAAGGCAAAAACTAGGGTCTTACACTAATGCTCCGTCAGTATTCATGGATTTTATGAATCGGTGCTTCCAAGACTATCTAGACAAAATCATAATTGTTTTCATCGATGATACATTAGTTTACTCACTAAACCATGAAGTCCATGCTCAGCATTTACGAACCACTTTGAGCCTATTAAGACGACATCAACTGTATGCCAAGCTCTCTAAATATGATTTTTGAATGACCAAGGTCACCTTTCTCGGGCATGTGATCCTGGAAGAAGGAGTCAAGGTGGATCCCCAAAAAGTAGAAGTTGTTTTAAATTTGTAACATCCAGAATCCGCGGGACTCGGAAATGCTACGAGCTAGGGCATCACAATGGGCCCCGACCCTTAGCCTGACTACAATTTCACCGGATCTTACAACAAGACACAAATAAAGGCCAAAACCGAAATATATTTAATGCAATGTTATGATTCCCGAATACAAAAAAATAAAGGAAGACTCCAGCCGAGTTCTTACAACAACATCAACAATACACAAAAGACAACAATAAAACGAAGACTCAAATCCCAACTCATCCTAAGATGTACGGGGACCCCGGCTGCCCACTCCTCTGGATCACTCGGCAACATCCTTAACCTGAAAGTCATCTACAAGGGCGGTATAAAACCGTTAGATCACATTCTTTGCATTAGACAAATGGTAAAGGCACATACACACATAAGTAACATAAAAACGCAACATGCTCACACACACAAGCCGGTTTATCATCATATCTTTACGTCATTCCATTACTAGTTCCATTCAATAAGATTGTGACACGAGAAGTTTTATGACTCTCGCCTCTGTCCCCGTATAACCAACAGGAGTGGTGTGACGTACCTCTCGTATACCATATGGAGTGGTGTAGTGCCCGCCCGTATACCGTGTATGGCCTGATCGTAAAGAACCTCAGTCTCCCTCGGGAGCTGGGTAATGATGTCACCACCCAATAAAAATATACACTTGGGCCAACAATATATATATATATATATATATATATATATATATATATATATATATATATATATATATATAAGTCGTCTTAGTCCGGTTTCATGGTTATAATAAACTAAACACACACCACCGTCACACATCCATCTAATACGTAAAAGCGAGCTAAGTAAGTCCGGGGACTTACTTTTTCTCAACACTAAACCAACAATACCGCTCCCGTTTCCCATAGGAAGATACTCAACGACTGATCACAACAAGACACGTAATCAATAACACTCTCACATTCTAGAAGTCTTTATACTTCTAGTTCTTATGGTCTTTACAAGATCATCTAAACTCTCAATCTAAAATAGCATCCCTAAACCCCAAGATACTATAATCTCATCAAGCACAAGCTAGAATATCACAATAGCCCACTCTCCTACGAGATCATACTCAACGCCAAGCTAGAATACAACTAGCCTTGGAGGTACAACAAGGTCAACACCATCGAGATCATCATAAGGTAACATCAAAGCCTTTAAGGTCTCCTAAGGTTCACAACCACTAGGTGACATTCACAAGACTATCTTAGGTCCAACCTAGGCATGATACTACAATGAAACAACCTCTCATACGAAGGAGGAAGAAGAAGTCGAGAGATAGAAGGCCTACTATTGTAGAAACGCTGCCGCAGACTCAAAAGGCGCTGCTACGGAAAGCTGTCACCGCCCACGCGGCTACTGTTGGCCGCCCCCGCAGCTACTAGAACTGCCCCCGTGGCTACTATTGGCCTCCCCCACAGTTATGGTGCTGATGGCGCCCCCGCGGCACTGTCCAGCCACGGGTGCGGTCGAACTCCAGAAAGGCGATCCGTCGGGCTTCTCTTCGATGTGCATGATGTCTCCTAGCTTGCTTACTCCACCATTGATGTCCATCACTCAATCACCATCATAAATCATTGTCCCAACTCAATGCACACTCATGCAAGTCAAAGGGAGGGAAAAACTTAAGAATCCATGGCTTCCACCATTAGAGATCAAAGGAAGGAAGAAGATGAAGATGAGAAGATTGAGAAGAGGGAGAGAGCACTCACCAACAGTCCGCATCTGCAGCCTTCCTGCTGGATAACCCACAAAAATCAAAGTAGAAGGAAGGAGCACCATGGGAGATGAAGGAGAAGAAGGTGGAGGAAGAGGAAAGAGGTCTAAAGAAGAATGTGAGATACTTGAGAGTGACAAGAGAGGAGAGAGAGAGAGAGAGGGGGGCTGCCCACACTAGGGAAACAAGGGGTCAAGCAGCCCATAAGTCACCTTAAAACTAAGGAACGAGGGGTCACTAGCCGATAGAGGGGGAACTAAAGGTCGGAACGGAAATGAGATAAAAACTCGCCCACTCAGCACACCGTGTGTGCGGAAAGACTGACACGCGCCTGCGGAAAGGCCGCTAAACCACTTATTAACCGGAATTAAAATTTCCGGGCGTTACAAAATTGGCCACAACCTTACACTGTCAAAGATATACGCAATTTTTTAGGACTTGCTGGATACTACAAGCGATTTGTGGAATGATTTTCCAAATTAGACCTCTTACTTGTCTTTTGCACAAGTCACACAAGCTCGAGTGGAGTCAACAGTGTGAAACCAGTTTTCAAGAGCTAAAAAGACGGTTGTATAGCGTCCCGGTTCTAACCATACCCACATGAGAAAAAGAGTATGAGATATACAACGACGCCTCAAAACACGGCCTAGGATGTGTATTGATGCAACATGATAAGGTCATTGCTTATGCATCCCAACAACTAAAATCATATGAAGAAAATTACCCAACCCATGGCCTAGAACTAGTTGCGGTAGTTTTTACTCTTAAGATATGGCGTCATTATCTTTATGGAATACATTGTCAAATTTTCACTGATCATAAGAGCTTAAAGTATGTATTTACTCAAAAAGATTTGAACATGAGACAAAGAAGGTAGTTGGATCTTTTAAAAGACTATGACCTTAAGATTAAGTATCATCTTGGAAAAGCCAACGTAGTAGCTGATGCTGTAAGTCGAAAAAGATCCAAGAAGAATACATGGCATGTCTAATGTTTGCTCCAAAGTGTGTGTAAAATAAGTCTTAGATTTATACCAAGAATCAATCAATAATAGCGAACCCGCAGTGTACGGATCGATCGCAATACAAGCAAGTATTCCAGGGTCGAACATAAGGACTATGGAAAAAAAAGCAACGGTATATAACTTTAGGTTGTTTATGCAATTCTCAAGCAACAAATAACAATGATGAATATAAATCAGATAAAGGAATGTAGATTCTAGAGATCAAAGCATCTGGTTGTGGTTTTGACTCAGGATTCCTAAAGATAAGCGCGGACAAAGCTGAGGTTGCAAAGGGAAGGTATTTCTAAGATGGGATAGGTCACCGGGTAAGTCTCACCATCCACTTTCCCAAACCAAAGATCCTATCATCGGGTAAGTCTCAAGGAACTAAGGAAAGAAACTATACTCACAAACTAGCACACTACCTAAGGGAATAGAACTAACCTTTACCGGGTAAGTCTTAGGTTAACTCTCAAAGATAGGATGAAGGCACACTCAAACCCTAACAAAGGATATACCTTCGTTACCTAACACCCATCATCATAGGTAAACAAGCAAAGGAATCACTGGGTAAGTCTCTTCCTAGACATGGATATAAACCAGGAAAGGTGCAACAAGGATAGGATATGGCAAACTATAACTTAAACTCATGATCGGACAGTAGTGGGCCATCTCATGCAGTTCTTGCCTGATCTTGGTTGAGATGCTCCAAGAACAGCCTGAGACGGGGTCGGTTTAAGTTAAACTCGAGCTTTCAGAGGTCCACTCGCGATAAAGGTCTATTCTTTCATCGTCTATACCACAATCTTCAACTAATCACCCTAGAATCGCAGGGGTTTCAGCCAACAATCATAATGTTCAAAGCAATCAAAGTATATATAATCAAGATATCAAGAAGAGAGAGTAAAACACTCAATAAAAGGTTCTCAATAATCAATAATGCATACAATCCAACAACCGTCAATAACGTGCTCCAAAAGATGATAACAACTAACTAGAAACCTCCAAGAAAACCTTATAAAAGTCTCTTCTCTTCTTCCTTAAACTCCAAGTACTCCTTCCTAAATCTCCTTCCGTCAATCTCCCATAAAATCAGTCGTCTTCCAAAATCCGATGATCTAAAGATCCGATCCAAAGATGATTTCTTCAATATTCACCTTCCATTCTTATAGAAGAATTCTAGGTCAAATATTTATTTCTTCTTGGACTGTGGGCCATCGACCTCGAGTAAGCCCAATATGCTATCTCGGTCGAGATGAATTTGCACTTAGTCCGAGATCTCTAGTCAGCTACATACTTTTCTTTGTATATTCTCCTAAATCTTTCTTTCATCCATTTCCTAAGGTTCGTGACTTCCTTCTTGTAGCTCCAAGTGCTCCATAATGTAGCTCAATGGTCTCCTTGTCCTTCTCCGATCCAAAATATGCTCTATTCCCTACAATTATAATCAAATTAGGTGTAGATCTTGATTCTTGCAAGGTAGACAAATAATGACATAATCATCAAGAATATATATCCATGCATGCAGAATAATGATGAGAAAACGTTAAAACCATTGCCAAAATATGGACTATAATTCATGTTATCATCTAACAAATGAAATTCAATTCAAAGATTCAACACGGACAAAGGTTTTGCATCCCCAACAAGGGCAATTGAGTATGATTGAAATCAGGGCAACCTTGGTAGAGGAGATCAAACATAAACAAGTTGATGATCTTTATTTGATGAAGATATGCACTAATGTAAGTTTTGGAAAAGCTCTTGGATTCATTATACAAGATGATGGGTCCTTATGGTTCCAAGATCGGATATGTGTGCCAACTGATGAGAGACTTTAGGAAATAATTCTTCGAGAACTACATAACTTTGCGTACTCTATACACTCAGGTTCGAGTAAGATGTACAAACGTGTGTCATTAAATGGTACGAACACACACACACACAACACACACACACACACACACACACACACACACACACACACACACACACACACACACACACACACACACACACATATATATATATATATTCTTGAGGTAATAATTATAGGTATATTAATCGAGATATTTATAATTAAATACACATATATATAATTTTGTACTAGACTAACGTCTATTTTATTGATTCAGCGGTTACTTGATCGATAAAGTGATAGTGTACAAACCGATGAAAATGTGAAACGTGTGTCATTAAAGGATACGGACATTATGGGTAAATAATAATGACGGCTCAACAACATTATTAGAAATATCCGTTGGGCTTAGTGGACCACGGAAATTAGGTCGTCTAATTCCGATCTCTTTACTGATAGGCGAATTTAGGAGTCATTGATTTGCCAAGAGGTTCTCTAAGACTTGTTGTTCGGTTGATTAACGGCTAAAATCAAACTTGGTATCCACGGTGAAGTTGCTAGCGTAACGCTATCGCAATTAATTGTTTTTCGTTTAAATTGGTTAGGGGTTTGATACCTAGTAAGGTTGACGTTATGAATAGTATTTGTTATATGATTTTGAATTATTATGTATATTTAAAAAATTAGGTTAATCAGCTTGCTTGTTTACCCAATAGACCGACCCCTTTTTTTTCTTCTCTCTTTTGTGTTTTAATTTGGTTGTTTATCAACCTTCTGGCAGGTTAAAGTGAGTAGGAGATGACGTTTTGGAGGCACACCGGGGTTGCATTTGATCACCTTTCACCTACCCTTGGAAGTTTATATATAACTAAACTTAAATCTATGTTTTAATATCAGGAAGTATAATTATGAGTTTAAGTTGATGCATAATAAATCCGTTGTTATATAATTCGTTGAAGTCTTGTTAATTAGTCTGAGGTTGGTTTCAGTAGTAATAAAGAAACCGATAACGTTGTAGCAGACCTAGTAAGATGTTAGACTAGGATGTTACAAGATTAGTGGCTATAAGTAAGCCACTCCACCAACTAGTGGTGGAGGGGAACTAGACTACGCCATGGTTCTTTCTCGAGTCACCAATTAATAGATCCCTATAACTTGTTGGAATTGAGTTGTGTCGAGGAGATACTCCCAAGTCCCAACTACTACTCTCCTTAGCTTGTTCTGAATGAAAGTTCTTGAGTGTCCAAGTGGTTACTAATGCCATCTCATGATTGTCTTCCTTGAATGACTTATTCTTGTTCTCATTGGCATACATGATGCCATGCGAAAAAGAAGCTTAACGACTCCTCTCGAATCCACCTACAAGTTGATCCGGATATTTTGAGTCCTATGGTGCATTTGTATTTTATTTAGCTACTGGTTATACTTTTTTTAAAAAAAAATTGTAATATTTTTTCTTAAAAAAATCATAGTTGTTACAACTTTATGTCAAATTTTTTTATACTAACGAACACAAAGTTTTGTTGATTTAGTTCACATATTTTACACTGTAAATTCATTTTTTGGTACCATTCTCAAGTAGTGTTTTATGGAACACAAATTTATTTGCACATTTTTATTATTATATTTGTTAGTTCAAAACTTTTATACTATTAGTTCATATAGAGTGTTTTATTAGTTGAAACATTTTATATTAATACATACTTTGTTATATTTTTTGGTAGTCATGTTTTTTTTTTTTCCAAAAATTATAACATTATGTATTTTAAATTTTTGTAATATGAGTTCAAAACTTGTTTATCATTAGTCCGAACATTATATTTTATTAATTCAAACATTAAGTTTTATTAGTTGAAACGTGCATAAGTAAAAAAAGATTGCATAAAAATATGATTAACAAATAGTACAAAAAAATGCATGAACAATCCATAATAGATATTTTAATTAATCGAACAAAAAATTTAAACAAATAGTGCAAAAACATTTGAACTAAAAAGTGTTACAAAAATGACATATTCCAATCCGACAACTATCCGTATTTTCATACCGAATGAACAATACGGACCTAAACCTTGTCCAAATAAAAACATTTTTCTCTTCAAATATAATCATATCACTTGCAAAGTTGTAACTCAACCCTTAAAAATACGCAGACTTGTAACTCAAAAGTTACAAAAAGTAGTATGCAAGAGACCTGTAACTCCGGCTAGACCTGTAACTCCGGCTTCACCTCGGTTATGACCATAACTGGTCTGGTCATAACCGGTGTTGAGTGACAGTGCGTACAAGTATGTAATAGAGAAGAACTCAAGACTTAAATTGCCTACATTGCATCCCTACAGAAACGTGAAATGTAGTTTGCGATGAACAAGCACGGGTACAATGTAAATGGGAAGCCTGTTCACCAGTGAACATGGTGTAATGCTTACCTTTAGGAATCAAAAGGCACTTCTCATAAACACACCTACAAAGTACAAACTACACAAAGCTAAACATGCCAGGATCAAGACTCATATGAGCTACTAAAATTCAAGGTGCATTCAAATTTGCTTCATTACACTATGTATGCATTTTCTGAACTCCACTCTACCAAACTTACAAGTCTTCAATTTCCTCGAGCGATGAGAAGTGCAAATCTATCTTATTCAGAGCTTCTTGACTAATAACATTTGTTTTAACCAGTTTGTGAAGTGAATTCTCTGGCGCCTGTCCTGCTGCCAAACAATGCTCGTTTATCTGCACCTCGGAACTCTCAACGATTGAAGTCCCTGCCTCTAAGGTTCTGTGCACATGAGTTGTAAGCTGAGACAAAATCTGCAAGCATTGATTCAAATCATCACCGTTTCGAGCTTTGTTTATCTTATCGTTGAGTTGATTCAATACTGAGGCTTTGTCATCTTCCCAAAACTTTGCTTTCTTTGGGGTCTCATCATGCTCAGTGCCATCGTTTAGGCTATCTTTCTCACTACGTTTCTTAAGCTTTACCAACCCCTGTTCAACAACATTATGTATCCTCTTTCTCAACTCTTTGCTTCTGGTGGGATCTGATCTCATTATTACCTTCATGCCAGAAAGCAATCTTGCCTTGTCAACAGGATTATGCGCCGTGAAACTATTGTCCATAGGCCTTGTATCCTCTAAATCAAATACCTCCTCCAATAAACTGATATTCTGCATGTATTGGTCAAAGGCTTCATTCTCTACCTCAATGTTCCTATCTCTGAATTCTTTCAGTTTGGAAAACCTCCATTCATTAATAGTGATAGCATCCTGCAATATGATCTCACATAAGTGTAAGCAGTAGCACAACATGACAGAATTAAAATAAAAAAGGTGATTTGCTAGAAAGATGTTCACCTTTCTAGTTAGTGGCTTCCTTGAACGAAGTGGGAGATGCACATTGTTGAATTGCGCAAAAGGGCTAGACAGTTGTCGGACTGAAGAAGTTCTGCTAGTAGGCCTACAAATTAAACCTAAATTTAGACCTAAATGTATAATTATTAACAAGATATTATTTTAATGAACGAAAAGTAGAATACTGCAGACTTAGAGAGCAAAAAACAAAACGATTAACTTTAAGCTGCATATATGTTTTAAGGATTACAAATTAGCAGACAGGAAAATCCCATCAGGTTACATGAATCTACAAGAAAAAGAACTTGTAACAGAAATTGCTACACAAGTTTAATAGATCAATTTACCCTGATGATGATGGTTCAGTTGGTTGTTGTTCAGATTGAGTGGAGTTAGAGGAAGGAGACCTATCAGCAAGAGTTGCATTTGGCTTCAAAACTGCAACATCCAAGAACCAATACATACTTCAGCAAATGAAAGCTAGTAACGACATACTTAGTAAGCGTTGATATGATATAGATGGTAGAAATTGATCAATCATTATTCTTGCAGGATAGAACCATCAATTTAAGCAAATGAATGAAACCCAAAATCAAAAAACAAGCTTAGTAATAATCATTTTCATTCAAATTGGAAATGCCACAATCACCAAACTAATGAAAGGTCGGAAGGTCTAGGATGATGGTAGTACAAGCAGAGTTCGAAGATATTTTATAGAGGATGCTTAGTAAGTCTGGATTATACAATATAAAAGAAGGCTTCATACAAAATAAGATTGGATGAACAATCAACAGGTGAAAGTCAAATAATTCACTCACGCAGATTAGAATTAGTAACATACCATGTATGTGGCAAGGATTTTGAGCTTTTGAGCAACAACTTTTGCAGGATTGGTAAGGACACCTGAAACAAATAATAGAATCCAAAAACAGATATAAGGGCATACACAATAAACTAAAAGCCATATACTGTAAGTCACCAGGGATAACAAAATTTTGATCCACTCAGAACTTCAGTCAATTGTAAGAATACCAATCACTACGCCACAATCATCATTCCTACTTAATCAAAGGAATTGGAATTTCTACATCCTAACTTTCCTCTTAGTTGACAACATGACAACAATACTCTTTTTTTTTTTTTCTCAAATCCCAATACAAGCCAAATGTCAGCATAGATGATGAAGTCGTATAGATGAACTATGTGTAGAACCTGGGGTTAACCAAAGAATACCAATCTGGAAACATTTCTATCAATGGATAATTCACTCAATGAATTGCAAGAGGTTGCACAATGAAATAACAAGTTTTGTCTTACGATCTCCAGTGATCGCTCAGAAAAATGGCCCTACTATAATATTATGCATAATATGATGAAGGAAAGAAAATTTTAGTAATACGTCTTCAAAGTTTAAACCGCTTGTGGATTGAAATACCATTATTTTCTTATCAATCCAAATTGAAGTCTACCAGATTCCAAATTAGGGTTCAAGATCAATTGTCAATCCATGGATAATCAACTGAAAGAGAAGCCTACTCTGAATAAATGTAGCTTCAAACCACTTGCATAAACCCTAGGAATTTTCAAATATCAACCAATCGGGAAGAACTCATGCCTAACAAAGTTCCATCAGAACACAGTTAACACACACAAAAGAATAACGAGCATACATAACTAGAGAAAAGAGTGAAAATTGAGACATAGTGAGGTTACCTAGAGCGAGCTACGTGTCCACACTTGATACACTTTGGTTTATTTAGTCCGCGAAGGTTTTTAGGCGGGTCAGAACGTTGCAGGGTTACAGTCGGCAGGGCGGGGGGTTTGTTGCCGGTGGGGGCAGGTGACGCGGTAGAAGGAGCGATGGGGGTAGTGGTTGGGGATTCGGAAGATACGGTGGCCTCCGTGGAGACGGTTGCTCCGGCCGGCGAAACGGCGGCCATATCCGAGGGTTGAGCGCTCTCTTCAGAAGACGAAAGTCGGAGATAAAACACCAGTAAAATATTATCTTTTTTTACTTTTTAGTTTTTTTTTTTGTGTATGGGCCCCATACTCATCTTGTTTTAGTACCATTTGATTTTGTACAAGTGAAGGGCCGCTCCCATTTCTTCTTTGTAGATTTGACTGTTTAACAAGAGTTTAGGGTCCATTTGAATTACTTGCATGAACTTGAATTATGACTAATGACTATATGTCTAAATGTTACGGACAGTATTTGGCCCGTTCGTTTAAACAATTGGGCATGTATATATCGACTTTCTTTCTCTTTATTTATGTACGGTACTAGCCTACTAGGCGTGTCGCGCGTGCTACGTCGTAAACAAGGAACGTGTATTTTCATTGTTGTTTGAGTTGAGTACATGTGAATGTGAAGATAAGTTTTTTTTCGTAGGTGAACAAGCGAGTTCATATTCTCTATTGTTTCATTACTATAACATCGATGTTTCATAAATGAAATTCAACATAAGTTATAGAATATACCTAGAAATTAAAGGTAAGCATAACCTTTTCAGATAGAAACTAATGATAAAATAAACCGAAAAAAAAAACATATTAGTAAAAACTAAGAATTGTGAAGTTTATAACAAGGAGCATGGGATACGACACACCCTTTTATGCATGTATGACTAAACGGAAACTACATGAAGGAATTATGAGTATTATAAAAGGCCCTCCCGCCCACTCCAAAATACAAATATTGTCGTTTGTGAGTATCGAACTTTGAACAAAAGGCCCTCCCGCCCACTCTTATACCATCTGAGCTAATTAAACTTGTGTATTGTCTAGTCGATAAATAGTATTAATGCACAATTTTCCGCCACACAATATTGATACATAATTTCACTTAAATACGCAAATTTCAATTACACAATATTAAGCTAAATTTCGACTCCTAATTTATATATTGCGTCCTTATGAACTTGTGTATTGTCTAGTCGATACATGATATTGATACACAATAGTCCGTCATTTACACAATTCCGTCATTTTTTCATTCACAAGTCCGGTCCTTTGTCTACATAAGGTAAAGTTACACAAACTCAAATGAGTTTGCACATACCCAAAAGTTCGTCATTTACACAAGTTCGGTGCGTTGTTTACACAGAGTTGAATTACACAAGTTCAAACGAGTTGCACAAGCCAAAAAATCCGTCATTTACCAAATTACGTCATTTTCGGTAATTTGTTTACAAAAGGTTAGTTTACACAAGCTCAAATGTGTTGCACATACCCAAAAAGTCCATCATTTACAAAAATTCGGTCCGTTGTTTACACAAGGTTGAGTTACACAAGCTCAAATAAGTTGCACAAGACCAACAATCCATCATTTACACAAACTCGAGTTCCACGAGTTACACAAGCCCAAAAAACCGTCGATTGCACAAAATTTGAAGCATACGAACAATGATAAAAGAATATTAAAATACTTATATGAGTTGTCCTATCTTGTGTAACCAACAAAATCACTAGAGACAAAACATCTCGTTGCCTAAGTTCTAGATAACTGCAATTTGCTGCAAATTCATCAATCTGCCCACCCACTTGATTCATTCGACGTCAGAGAATAATACACGCATCAATATTAATCTAATACATACCTTCATCCATCAGCTAGATAGGTCGATCGATCGATCTAGTAGTTGTTATGGCTTCCATTGGAGTAGATCCGAACCTGAGCCCAAGTGGGTCCATACCCGCTGAAAGACTTCCGGGTCCGAGTAAATTCGGATCCATGTTCTCAAATAAAATCTAGTTTGAGTTACCAGCAAATGAATAGGAACATATTGATTGATAAAGAGTGCTTGTGATTGACTAAGCTTTGAAGAAAAGAAATGGGAAGAAGGAGGTAAAGCTCGAAATTCAACAAAAAATAAAAATAAACTTATACGAAAGTAAGAGTTTACGATGTGAAAGGTGGCCAAACAGCAAGTTGGGGGCGTTCCAGACGGCGGCCAAGAAGGTGGTCAAGCAAGGCGCGCAGCCGGCCAGGCAGGCGGGTTTTCAGGAAGTTGGTGTTGTAACACCTCAAGTTTTGGGAACTCGAAGCGCTACGGGCTAGGACCGCACAATGGATCCCGACCCTTAGAGTAGCAACAACAAACGAATCTTACAACAAGGCACAGACGAATGAAAACCAAAACTCAAACTAAAATCAAAGGTTTAACCAAGAGAAAACACAAAAGCTTCACAACCGAGTTCAAAACAAAAGGGAAATAACAAAAGAAACAGAAACCCGATCCCTTCCTATAATGTACGGGAACCCCGGCTGACCACACCATCCGGATCACTCAGCAACATCCTGAACCTGCGGAATATCTACAACGACGGTATAAACCGTTAGCTAACATTCTAGATATCAGAAAGAACGTAAAGACACAAACACACATAAGGTAATGTAAACATATATCATGCTTGCACACAACCGGTTATAATCTTTCATTAAGGTTATCCATTACTATTCAACTTCTTTTATCACACGAGAATCCTTTCGAAACTCGCCTCCACTTCCGTCTACCAACAGGAATAGATCAATACTATCCGTTACCTGCAGGCCTGAGTCGCAAGAGCACTTTCCAATTTCCCCAATTCTGAACTGGACAAGCGGTTACCGCCCGGTTATAATACACTTGGGTCAATTAAGGTTATAAGGGTGAATCCTAGTCCGGTTATCAGCTATAATAATAAATAACGCAAACAAGCCAAAACACACAATCCAATACACGGAATGAAGCTAAGTAAGTCCAAGGGACTTACCTCACACGAAGGTAACACAAAAGGCTCAGCAACAACTCAGAGAACACTCAAAGGAGCTCACTTTCCCTCATGAAAGGAGCAAGTAGAGGTGGGTCCGGTTCAAACCAAACCGCCGAACCGGCGGTTTGTGAACCAGCGTAAACCGCCGGTTTGGTTGAACCGGTGGTTTGCGGTTTAGGTTTAGGTTTGGTTCTAGACCAAACCTAAACCGGCGGTTTAACCGGCGGTTTGAACCATTTTTTTATTTTTTTTAAATTTTTTTTTACCAAACCGGCGGTTTGGCAAAAAAAGAGCCGTTGGCAAAAGCCAACGGCTCTTTGGCCCACAACGGCTATTAGCCGGTGGGCCCCACATCCCAACGGCTCTTAGAGCCGTTGGATGTGTATTTTAATTTTTTTTTTAATATTAGTTTAATTAAAAAAAATAAATTAATACCCACAATTCCTATAAATACCATACAATTCTTCCATTTATCTCACACCAACATTCTCATCTATCTACTACTACTCTCAATCTCCATCTCGTATTCTCTTTCTCGTATTCTCGATCTTTCGAAATGGCAAACCCGGATTACCCAAGCGACTACGACTTCACTCCGATTCCCGCTTTCTTTCCTAGCGCACAAGAAAGCGAGACTCAACCGCCGGATTCGGAAATGCCACAAGTTCCACAAGGTGAAGGGCCATTCCGACAAGCCCCTCCACCGAAAATGCTCACCTCCGACATATTCACCAAGCATTACAAGAAGGGTCCGGTGATGGACGATTATTGTCAAGTTTCGTGCAATTATTGTCCGAAGGTGTACAAGTGGAAGGCGAAGGGCGGATACGGGACTTTGCAAACCCACATGCAAAAGACTCATCCGGAGAAGCTCGGAATAACACGGGGACAAACTCAATTGTCCAACGGGTTTGCATCCTCTTCCTCTCAATCTTCTTTATTTAATTATAATCATGTTGATGAATCTCTAGGATTAGCCAACTTAATTGCAGCCGAAGCTTTTCCATTTTCTTATGCGGAATCTATTAATGTAAGAGAATATAACACTACTTATCTTCAACCGGCTTATAAACCAACTTCTCGTAAACAAATTTCGAAATTAATTTCTACATCTTATGAACAAAAGTAACAAAAAATTCTTACGGTTTTACAATCTTTTTTGCATCAAGTTTTAATTTGTAGTGATATTTGGAGTATTTTATCACAAAAACATTTTTACATGGGCATCACTTTACATTTTATCGATAATGATATGTACTTGCATACATTTGTTATTGCATTTCGACATTTTAATGAAAGACATAGTGCCGCCAACATTGCTAATTTAATAAGAACGGTTTTGCAAGAATTTAATTTACAAAATCGTGTTTTTCATATTCATTTGATAATGCTTCCGCTAACACCTACGCCGTTAACCATTTAGTGGGGAATGCGGGTCAACTTATAAAAACTTCTTTTACTCACCAAAGATGTGCATGTCATATTTTAAATTTATGTGTTCAAGATGGCCTAAAAGTTTTATATGAAATGTTAGAACCTATAACCGATGTAATTGAACATATTTGGCATTCAACCGACTTAAGAAGAAAATGGAGATCAAATTGTATAGAAAAAAATGTTCCTCCGATTGCTTTTTCAAAAGATATTGGAACTCGTTGGAACTCAACCGATTTATTTCTTGGTCTATTTTAGATGATGAAAGTATTTGGCAAACTTGTTTTGATATTTGTAGTGTTTTAAAAGTTTTTAGTGATTCTACTAATATGTTGAGTTATGTTTACATTCCTACTTCTTGTTGTTTTTTAGAAATAGCCGTAAATGTTGCCGAGGCTTTACAAACCGGTTTTGGTTTAGAATCACTTAAATATGCTACAACCGAAATGAAAATAATCTGGCTAAAATATTATGATGACGTTCCCCTAGTTTATCTTATTGCCGCCGTTTTCAATCCTAGACTTAAAATTGATGGTGTTACGGAATTTTTAAATGCTTATTATGAATGTTTAGGTTTATCTTCTATTAAGAACATTAATTCTATTACTAGTAATGTTCGTGTTGAAATTGCTAAATTACTTCCTTTATTTAAAACTAGTGCTAGTGCTAGTGCTTCTACCCAAACAACTCCTCCACCCTCTTCTTCTTCTTCTTCTTCTTCTTCTTCTTCTTCTTCTTCTTCTTCTTCTTCTTCTTCTTCTTCTTCTTCTTCTTCTTCTTCTTCTTCTTCTTCTTCTTCTTCTATTCTTTCTAAAGTTAGACAAATTTTATCTAAAAGAACAAAAACACCTAGACATTCATCCGCAAGTGCGGAATTTGAAGATTATCTAACTACTCCTTTTAGTTTTGATGGTGACATTGATAGTTTTGAAGTTTTACAATATTGGAAGAAGATGGCCCCAAAGTATCCAACATTAGCCAAGATTGTGGAACAAATTATGGCCATTCCCGCATCAACGGTGGCCGTGGAGCAAGCTTTTAGTCAAGGAGGAAACATGCTAAGCTACAAGAGGAGTCAATTGAAGCCCGATTAATTGCAGGCTCAAGTATGTATACAAGATTGGATAAGGGCGGAGAGGAGGCAACAACGGAATGCACCCGTTTATGACACAAAATCGGATTCCAACTCCGGTGATCCGGCCACTACTTCCGAGTCCGAGGCGCAAAGGTAAGGGGGTTACGAAAACAACTCGGAAGTCCGAAAAAAGGTAAGTAAAGGTAAGAGAACTACATAGGCTTTGATTCCTCTTAAACCCCAAGAGGATACGTAGGCAACCGGGAAACCGGTTCAAACCCTTTCTTTTTTTTTTTTTTTTCATTTAGTTCTATTCAAAATTTCAAATACTAATGTAAATATGTAATAAAAAAATTGAATGTATAAAAAATTTAGCTTGCTTTATTTTATTGTAGACTTGTAGTTAGTAATTTTTTTTACTATGTAATTATTTTATTCAATGTATAAAAATTTGGTTTGCTTTATTGTATTTTAGTTAGTAATTTTATTTTAGTTGTTTCTTTCTTTTATTGTAGTTAGTAATTTCTTTTACTATGTAATTATTTTATTCAAAAGCTAATGTAATGAAAAAAAATTCAATGTATAAAAAATTTGAGTTTGCTTTGTTGTTTTTTAGTTAGTAATTTTATTTTAGTTGCTTTCTTTTATTTACTTACTAATTCTATTTAAATGCTATTGTAAAAAAAAAAAAATTCAATGTATAAAATATAAATTATAAAAATATAATTATGTAAAATTTCAATCTACAAAACTTTAAAATGTACAAAGATTAACAAATGCAAAACTTTTTAATTAAAATATATTATACTTATATATATATATATATATATATTTTTTTTTTTTAATTTTTTTTAAAAATTCATGTGCCAAACCGCCAAACCGGCGGTTTGGCAAACCGCCGGTTTAGGTTAAACCTAAACCGGCGGTTCAAACCATGCCGGTTTAGGTTTAGGTTTGGCCCGGCGGTTCGCAAACCTAAACCGGCGGTTTAGGTTTGCGACTCACCTCTAGGAGCAAGGGAGGCCTGTACGAACAAGCAACACGAATCAAGAACGAATAGTTGCTAGAAGTCTACAACTGCTAGTCTCAACGATCTCTAAGAGATCTACACAAGCTAAGGGCTCAACCTTAGTCTTACAGCAACTCAGGGAACAAGGAACAGATATGTGTCAAAGATGGGCAACTCTCCTCGAGACATCCGGTCTCGGATCTGTGTCAAAGATGGGCAACTCTCCTGCTTCTGTCGGATTTCGGCCAACTGATTAGGTACTATCTCCAAGGTGGACAACTGACTGTCGGTATCCGGGAAGCGGATATCCATCTCTAGCCAAATCTCGTTGTAACCGTGGCTGAGCTATTAGCCTAGCGATCGCCATCTCCCGGGGAGTCTTCCTACTAAGGGCATCTGCTACCACATTAGCCTTTCTCGGGTGGTATAAGATCTCAAGATCAAAGTTCTTGATCAACTCCAACCATCTGCGCTGGCAGTTATTCAACTCCCGTTGAGTAAATATGTACTTCAGACTCTTATGGTCTGTGAAAATCTGAGACGTAGCTCCGTACAGATAATGTCTCTAAATCTTCAAAGCGTGAACAACAACAGCCTGATAGCATGAATTATTGTCTATATTTTGGGACCTGTTTAGACGTTTTATCTTCAATAATCTGCATGTTTGAATGTATATTATGTGATTATATTGTCGTTTCATCTACCTTTGCGGGAATCGAGGTCTACATCAAGTTTCGTTATAATCGTAGGTAAAATGGCACGTTTTGCATCAAAATGGGGCTAAAGGAGCTAAGGAGTCATTGGAGCTACATTCAGGAGCTTAAGGAAGAATCCAGGAATCATGAAAATGGATTAAAGATTCACTTTGGACCAGATTTGAGAGATTTCACATTCAGTTTAGAGTCACCTCGGCCAGCTACAGTACCATCTCGACCGAGGTAATCCAGAGGAGCTGCTCGACCGAGGCGAACACCTTGGACGTGGCGAGATATATTTTATTCTTGGCTGAGATCTTTTATTTTTGGAAAGAGGATCTTATATTTTTAGGCTGGATTCCTGGAAGGAAGAAGATAATTCAGCTCATATATTTTACCTATTTTATGGGAAAATATCTTTCTAAGATCTTTTATCTTTGAGAGGCAATTTTCCTATAAAAAGGGTCGGATTTTCCACAAATCCGACACCCGCAAGACACCCGCTAACATCCGCTTACAGCTGGAAAACACCCCACTACAGCTGGGAGATTTGAAGAACCTTTTTGAAGGTTGAAGGAAGATTGAAGGAAGGAAGTTGATAGCTTTTATAGCTTTTGTGAAGGGGTTTTGTAAGATTCTCTTAGATTCCCTTTTTGTTGATTGTCTTGTTGGATTGTGATCCAAGGAACGCTTGTTTATTTGATAATTGATTTAGTTATTGAAGCCTTTCTCTTAAGGTTTTTGTGTTCAATTATTCACTTTCTTCCCTTATATTTGATTATTGCATTCATGATGATGAGTGGCTATTTTCCTTGTGTGATTCTAGGATGATTGGCTGAAGGTTGTGGGAAAAACGATGATAGAATGATCTTAATCACAGTAGGACCCTGAAAGCTCGAGTCTTTATCCTTAACCCTAGAACATCTCGTTCAGTCGATGAACATCTCAGCCGGGGTGGAATCCGTCTGACCGAGGTGACCTTTTCTGATCCGAAACTGAGAGTTAAGTGTTAGAGTTTGCCAAATCCTATTCTTATTACACCTTTCCTGGTTCAATGCAAGGATGAGACTTACCCGGTAATTCCTTTGTTTGTTTACCCAAGATCATAAGTGTAGGTAATAAAGGTTTATCCTTTATTGGGGTTTGAGTGTGCCTTCATCCCATCTTTGTGAGTTAGCCTAAGACTTACCCGATAAAGGTTGATTCTATTCCCTTAGGTGGTGTGTTGGTTTGAGGTTATAGTTCTTTTTCTTAATTCCTTGAGACTTACCCGGTAATAGGAGTTATGGTTTGGGATTGTGAGTAGTGAGACTTACCCGGTGATCTATTCCACTTTAGTAACACCTTTCCTTTGCAAAATCTCAGCTTTGTCCGCTTATCTTTAGATCTTGAGTTGGAACCACAACTAGATGCTTTAATCCCTAGAATTGCATATTTCCTTAATTGACCTTTTATCATCCTTGATTGCTTTAATCGCTTTTGTGGTTAGTAATTACAAAGACAACCTACACTTGCTTTGTTTCACTAAGTCCCTGAGATCGACACCCCGTTCTTGCTTTTACTACGATTGACCCGTACACTGCGGGTTCGCATCCTTGTTTTAAGCTTACATCTAGGGTTATAAATTTAAAGCTTGCACACACCGTTTGGAGCAAACACAGCCAACTCAAGGTCATGGGTAGGGTAATTCTCCTCGTATGTCTTCAACAGTCGAGACGCATAAGCAATCATCTTTCCCCTTTGCATCAGAACACATCCCAAGCCCAGCTTGGATGCGTCACTGTAAACCACAAAATCCTCAATGCCCTCTGGCTGAGCTAGGATAGGAGCAGAGGTCAACCTCTTCTTCAGCTCCTTGAAGATATGTAGGCACTGCTCGGACCATACAAACCCCATAGACTTCCGTAGCAAGGAAGTAAGCGGTCGGGCAATAACTGAAAATACCTCAACAAAACGCCTGTAGTAGCCTGCCAATCCTCAAAAGTTGCGGACCTCCTTGACGTTCTTAGATGGCGGCCAAGAAGCTACTGACTTAATCTTCGCCGGATCTATCTTGATCCCTTCAGCTGAAACTATGTGACCAAGGAATGCTACCTCAGACATCCAAAACTCGCACTTAGACAGCTTGGCATAGAGCTCTCTAACCTGTAAGACCTGAAGTACGATCCTCAACTGTCCAGCATGCTCCTCTGTACTACTCGAGTAAACCAGAATGTTGTCGATCAAGACAACTACAAACTGGTCTAGAAAGTCGATGAAGATGCTGTTCATCAACTCCATGAAGACTGCGGGCGCATTCGTGAGCCTGAATGGCATCACTACAAACTCGTAGTGTCCATATCTGGTCCAAAATGCTGTCTTGGCTACGTCCTGCTCTCTCACCCTCAGCTGGTGATACCCGAATATCAGATCGATCCTTGAAAACACTGAAGTTCCATGCAACTGATCTAAAAGATCATCGATACGGGGCAATGGGTACTTGTTCTTGATCGTCACCTTGTTCAGCTCTCGGTAGTCGATACATAACCTCATAGACCCGTCTTTCTTCCTGACGAAGAGAACTGGTGCGCCCCAAGGAGATACACTAGGGTGGATGAAACCCTTCTCTACTAACTCCTTGAGGTGCTTCTTCAACTCAAGCATCTCGATAGGCGCCATACGATATGGAGCTTTAAAGATCGGTCTCGTACCGGGCTCTAGCTCAATGCCAAAGTCTACACTCCTTTGTGGAGGTAACCTTGATGGCTCTCTAAAGACGTCAGCAAACTCGCGAGCTATTGGAATCTCCTCCAAATCCGGACTAGTACTATCCTTCATGGCATAGCACCAAAAAGCCTCACAACCCTGACCGATAAGTCTCATAGCTCGAACTGCACTAATGACTGTACCAGTCTTCCCGAGATCCCATCCTTTGAAGATCTCAACATGGCATGCATCTGTAGTTACTGTCACTGTCCTCTTCCCGATGTCTAGAACTACTCGGTGTCGATCCATCCAAGCCATGCCCAGAATAATTTCTTCATGTACTAAGTACATGACGAAGAAGTCAGCTGGCCAATCGCAACCTCCCAATCTAATAGGGCAATCGCAAACCTCTCGTATAACTTGTATCTTACCCCCATCGGGTAATCCTATAAAGAAGGGTCTACCTTCTACAGTAACTAAGGCCAAACTATCTACACATTCATCAGATATAAAAGAATGCGTAGCACCGGTATCGAAAAGAACTCTGACAGGAAAATCATTAATATGAATGGTACATGTGGCTGTTGGCGCTGTCGGCTCTACAACATTCCTCAGCTCATACACTCTAGCTGATGCATCTCTAGTGTTAGGCGTACCACCTCCTCGTCTTCTGCTTCGATGGCAGAACGCAGCTCTATGTCTAGACATGCGACAGGAAAAGTAAGTCACTGCAGGCTTCTCACAATCTGCTCGGATTTGTCCGACACTTCCGCAGTTATGACACTGTCGTCCTCTGTTGGAACTCCGTATCGTCTGTTGGATCCCAAAGTGTCTTGCTGTCTGAACAAGCCCAAATCCTGATGCTCCAGCTCTAGAACTGGATGGTCCAGTCTTTTATCTCTTTGTAAGACCTTCTGCCTGAAGATCCCTCCTGGAATCCGGTCGCTTCCTAAGCATACTTCTTATTGAATCCAAAGCTGAATCCATGTAGTCTAGCCAAAGCTCAACTTCCGAACTTGCTCCATCTTGAGCTTTGACGTTCTCAACTGATCTCACGGTTACTGGCGGTGCTGGTGCAGGTCCTCTAGTCCGGATAGATTCGTCAACTCTTAGTACGTAGTCGCGATATGCAGATACTTTGATG
This sequence comes from Fagopyrum homotropicum, assembly GCA_033239125.1. Lineage (NCBI taxonomy): Eukaryota > Viridiplantae > Streptophyta > Magnoliopsida > Caryophyllales > Polygonaceae > Fagopyrum > Fagopyrum homotropicum. Next base: position 138,197,857 of record BSWB01000002.1, read on the forward strand.
GTCACTTGACCGGACTCGATTTTTTGTGCTCTATGTGCTTTGGACTTCTCGATAGTCCCGTTCCCTGTTTCGAGAACACCTCTCTCAACAACTTCTTCAACGAACGCCTCGGCGATAGGCGGATCAGCAACTGGGGCTTGACCCCAACCTCTAGCTAGTGGAGATCCTTCTGCACGTTCTCGTCCACGAACGACAAGTGGAAGAGATAGTCGACCCCTTCCTCGCCCTATAGCAGATGTAGCTCTAGTACGCGTCATCTGCTATAAGGATAAATATATAAGGCTATGTATATAAGGCCACACTATAGCTAAAGCAAAACCAGAAAAAACACATATAAAGGCCAACACGAAAGAAACTACACTATTGAGATCCGCGGAGGTAGTGGTGGTCGCCCGTACATCTATCCCAGACCGAAAGGTTATAACAAAAACCCCCTTTTGAAAACGTTAGACCCCTTGAGGGTTCTATTTATTTATCCACCCGACCTTTAGAAGATTTCAAGTGCCATTGTTGCCAATCTAGAGCTCTAATACCATATTGTAACACCCCAAGTTCTAGGAACTCGAAGCGCTACGGGTTAAGACCGCACAATGGGTCCCGACCCTCAGAGTAACAACAACAAATGGATCTTACAACAAGGAACATACGAATGAAAACCAAAACTCAAACTAAAATCAAAGGTTTAACCAAGAGAAAGCACAAAAGCTTCAAAATCGAGTTCAAAACAAAAGGGAAACAACAAAAGAAACAGAACCCCGATCCCGTCCTATAATGTACGGGAACCCCGACTGACCACTCCATCCGGATCACTCAACAACATCCTGAACTTGCGGAACATATACAACGACGTTATAAACCGTTAGCTAACATTCTAGATATCAGAAAGAACGTAAAGGCACAAACACACATAAGGTAACGTAAACATATCGCATGCTCGCATACAACCGGTTATTATCTTTCATTAAGGTTATCCATTACTAATTCAACTTCTTACGTCACACGAGAATCCTTTCGAAACTTGCCTCCGCTTCCGTCTACCAACAGGAATAGATCAGTAGTATCCGTTACCTGCAGGTCTCAGTCGCAAGATCACTTTCCAGTTTCCCCAATTCTGAACTAGATAAGCGGTCACCGCCCGGTTATAATACACTTGGGCCAATTAAGGTTATAAGGGTGAATGCTAGTCCAGTTATCAGTTATAATAATAAATAACGCAAACAAGCCAAAACACTCAATCCAATACACGGAATGAAGCTAAGTAAGTCCAAGGGACTTACCTCACACAAAGGTAACACAAAAGGCTCAGCAACAACTCAGAGAACACTCAAGGAAGCTCAGTTTTCCTCTAGAAAGGAGCAAGGGAGGCCTGTACGAACAAGCAACACAAATCAGGAACGAACGGTTGCTAGAAGTCTACAACTTCTAGTCTCAACAATCTCTAAGAGATCTACACAAGCTAAGGGCTCAACCTTAGTCTTACAACAACTCAGGGAACAAGGAACAACCACAAGGAACCAAGAAAGGAACGAGGAAAGGAAGGGGGGAAGCAACTCACCAAAGACGGGAGTTACTGCAAGGAAAACCGCCGGGGCGGCTGAATAGAGGTGCAGGGGCGGCAACACGCAGTGGCGGCCAGGTGCAGGCGCAGGGGCGGCTGCACGACATAAGTGCTGTCAGACTCCTCTTTGACATAACTCACAACAAGGGCAACCAAAGCTCGAACCTTTGGTTATAACACGTCAAGACTCAACTCCACAGAGCCTGAGAACAACAAAGAGTCAACGACGGAAGGCTCCACAAGAATCAAGGATCAAACTTGATTCTTGGGGAAGAAGAAAATGGAAGAACGAAGAAGAAAACGAAACAGAAGGAGAAGGCATGCAGCAAATGTAAGAACGTGAAGAAGAAACCAGAAGGGAAGAACTTACACGCTCAACAAGATTGTAGGAAGCAAGGGACGGCTGCAACTCTAGGGTTGAAGAAGACGTAAGCAAGAAACGGGAAAAAGAGGAAAGGACGGGAATATAAAGGGACGGGTTGTAAAGATAGACGGAAAGGCGTCTAGGGTTTTTAAGGAAGATCAGGAAACCGGCCCATAAGATAGAATATCAGACATTCTATCTATGGAAGGAAGATAAAACAAAAAGAAAGATCGGGCGCGATCTGTCGTAAGCCGCAAATGCGGATCATATCAGCCGCGGGGGCGACCCTCTTCACCGCGGGGGCGGTGAAGGCAAAACTGGAGTCTTAAATCAGATCCTTGCAGGCGGGTTCCTAGGCAGCAGAAGCGAAGGTTGGTGAGGGCGGCAAGCAGACCGGCGGATCTGGGTAACCACTGCAAATCAGCACCACGGGTCTGGGCAACGACGGCGGATCTGGCGGCTACCATCGTGACGGCAACGACGACGGGTTTGGGCGGCACCGATGGTGGATTTGGGCGGCGATTCTGCAAGAATGTCAACAATGGAGGTTGGGGAAGAACCGGATCTACTTTGAGCGAGTTCAGATCTGAGGTATGGAACGGCTGCAAAAACCCTAACTGACTTTTATAAGCTTTATGTTTTACATTTACTCTTATACCCTTTTAATTAATTTATTTTAGATTTAAAATTTTAGGCCATAAATAGAGGGGCCTAGTTAGTATGTGAGAAACAAAAAGTACCTTATTAACTAAATTTTCTCATTTTTTTTATACAAAGGTAATAGTACAAGAAAGATCAACATCTAGAAGTTGACCGTCCTAGAGCATCCTTTCAGATGAAGTGTTCAATGTCCCACGGAAGGCTCCCATCACCCGTATCCGAGCAATGACCGAGACATGCGAGCTTATCTACGATGACGTTGATTTTCCTAAATATATGTTGTAATCTAACTTCTGTACACCTTGAAATCAAAATGGAGATGTCAGAAATCATCATGCCCGCTTTCCATGACGGTTTACAATATATGATTGATTGAATTAATGAGTTCAAGATTATCTCTCTCGATTTCAATGGTGTTGATTTAAATCTTGTGGTATTTTTTTCTTGTTAAAACTTATTTGACTACCCATTAGCCAAATGTTTCACCATGTAATCATTGTTTGTCTTAATTTTGTTGGGTTGTATTTTTCCTTTATCTCCAAGATGATGTCCATTATTCTATGACATGTTGGATCACAATTGTATAACAAAGTTATAATTTTATCATTATTTTTATATTCTATAATGTATACGGGCATTTGAAATAGAGGTGTTTAGCACTCTCTATCGGGTGCTGACAAATTTCGCAGTGCATTAAGACCACAACTTTTTGTTTTTCTAGTTTCTCTTTTGTTGGTATGCCATCGAGAGACAATTTTCACAAAAAATTTTTAACTTTTGGCATTATGTTGATATCCCAAATCCATATTATGTCACCATGTGTTCTCACCTTACGTTTTTGTATAAGATCAATTGCCGATTTGGTAGAGAAGCATCCTTTTTCACTTGACGTCCAATACAACCTGTCTTGGATTTCATTTTGAGGTAGGTTGTACGTGTTGAATATTCTAATAATGGCATGTGATAATATACTACCTAGTTGAAGTATTTCTTGTTGACCCATTGTTTATTTGTTATAGAGTTGCTTACTAGAGCAACCGTATTGATCAATTTTTTGTCGTTCACCATGATTTCTAAAATTTCGGTCGGTTATCCATCAATCTTTTCAGAACCTGATGGGTTTTCCATCTTCAACACTACATCAGCAAACTTTTTCAAAGTTATCCTTTAAATTTATTAGTTTTTTGCATTGTCATGACGTGTTGTTTCTAGGTTTGTAGTTCCATAAGCATGTTCCTTTGAGACATTTCTCTTCTACAATTTTAACCCTAATGTTGTCTAGTTATATCTTCCGTTTTCTTGATTCCTATTTCTTCTAGCATTTTTGGTTTGCATATTTTATCCCAACTCATGACGGGGGTGGAAATTTGGTCCATTGTTCTAGAACATACATACATATATACATACATACATACATACATACATACATACATACATACATACATACATACATACATACATACATACATACATACATACATACATACATACATACATACATACATACATACATATATATATACATACATATATATATATAGAGAGAGAGAGAGAGAGAGAGAGAGAGAGAGAGAGAGAGAGAGAGAGAGAGAGAGAGAGAGAGAGAGAGAGAGAGAGAGAGAGAGAGAGAGAGAGAGAGAGAGAGAGAGAGAGAGAGAGAGAGAGAGAGAGAGAGAGGTTGACTCCCATGTAAACAGCCCTTATAGTGTTCAATGAGAACGAATTATATTCGTTGGATTGTTATAATGGATGGCTGTGATTAAGTGAGATTTTAAGGAAAAAAATATAAAAATAAAATTGAAACTGCATATTTGGAAGTAATAGGAGCGTGATACACACCACACCATATCTACCCCAATATTAAAATTCCCTAAAATAAAATCCCTAAATCTTTTACAGTTATTGCTTCCTCTTCTTCCGCCTAATCAAGATCGTGTGTTGTTCATCCTCAAGCATACCATCGATGTTGTCTTCTTCTTCCGGTATCCGATGTCGTTGGTCAAGCCGGTGTTGTGTTCCCCCTCCATTCTACATTAGGTATTGTGTTCGCCGGTGTTGTGTTCTTCCTCCTAATCAACATTTCATTGCCGATCGTCATTCCGATTAGTGTATTGTTCGACTCGCCGCTCCCCTCCGTCACTTGAGGTATTGTCGACGGCAATGAAATTTCTGGTTCATTGATTCCGATTAGGGTTTTGCGGATTAATATAATATTCCCTAAAACAATACCCCTCAAATAAAACCCCTAAATCTTTTACAGTTTTCCGTGCCGTCTTCTTCATCGGGTATTCGGCGCTGTTGGTCTCGTCGGTGTTGTGCTCGACCTCCAATCTACATTCGGTGCTGTGTTCGCCGGTATTCGGTGCTGTGTGCGCCGGTATTCGGTGTTGTGTGCGCCGGTATTCGGCGCACACAACGGCCTAATCCCCATTTCAATGTCAATCGTCATTCAGATTAGGGTATTGTTCGTCTCGCCGCTCTCCTCCGTCACTCGAGGTATTGTCGATATCAATGTAATTTCCGGTGCATTGATTCCGATTATGGTTTTCTGATTTGTTTTTTTATTTTGAAATATGGTTGCCGAATTGGATTAATTGTCCATTGTTGTTGAATGTTCGTTCATGCCCTGTCGAATGCGAGTTAGGCTGCAGCCATTCAATACTTGTCTGTTCATAAATGATTGGTGTTAAGTGCTATGAGTTTTTTTTTTCTGAACGCACTTGTGGATGCTTGGGCATCGTATCTGAACGCACTTGAGTGGTTTAGAGGCGAAAATTCACCAAAGATCTTTTTTGTATGGGTTTAATGCACGGTAAAATGGAAATACAACTTGCTATTTGGTCCTTTTATTATTTATATTCGATAGCATACTACTTTTTTATTCGCTAATAGCTGTTTTGTTTCTATGTGGAAGATAACGTTAAAAATTGTTACAGACTTGTACGCAACTACTTTCAATTGGTGACAAAGGGAGCGTTGAGTTCGAAGAAATGTACGACGTTTTCAACTACGAACTAAACAAGTGCATAATATCAACTGATCACATGGAAGATTTCAGAAATCTTGACATGGTAAAACACAGTGTTGCTAGAAATACCGCGTATAGTTGCTAGAGGGGCATTGAAGACTGACAATGCTATGAATGATGAGGATTAGACTATTCAAGTTGTTATTTTGATATGTTGTTCCGGACAACTGTTTTGCTACACTATGTCAAAACTATATGCTACAGTTTCTTTCTCTTTTTGGATATTTGAATCACTTATGTAGGGATTAATGCGTTTGACACTCCTGTCTATATTAATGTCAAAGTTTTATGCTACAATGTCAAACTCTTTTGATATGTTGTTTCGGAAAACTCTTTTTCTACAGTGAGTAAAACACTACAAACATTGGAAGACAATTTTTATCTTGTATGCAAACACCGTTTACCATGCATAATATGATAGATTAGTAAGTGTATTCATTACCGAATATGAACGATATAATTTCAGAATATACATGATATAGTTAATGGATGCTTCATATATTAGGTGTTGTATGTTAAAGAGCACAACCTTTACACTTGAGGAAACATACGAAGACGATAGTTATCTTGTATGCAAACTCCGTTTACCATAGATAATATGACGGATTAGAAAATGTACTTTTTACCGAATATGAACGATATATTTTATAGAATATACAAGATATAGTAACCGGATATATAATATTTTAGTGTGTCATATGTTAATGAACGCAACATGTACACTTGGGTAATGGAGTTTACACTTTCTTATTTGGTGTTTCAATACTATAAAATGTAATCGTATTACAAACAAGATTACCGAAAATAATATTTCTATATTAACGAATATAGTTATAAATATTTCTATATTACCGGAAATAATATTTCTATCAATGGTTCTTTTTTTGGAAATAATTTGTCTTCACAAAAACGGTGAGAATAACACAGCCAACATAGAAAGATGAACGTTATCTTGTATGCAAACACCGATAACCATACAAAAAAATGATAGATTAGTAAGTGTTCTTCTTATTGAATATAAACGATATAAGTATGGAATATAAAGGATATAGTTGCCGAATATATTCGATATAAGTTCTGGATATTATACTGTTCGTGTACCGGATTCAGATGAACGAATTAAGCGCGTATGATCGAGTAAATATAACAAGTAACACCACAGTTGGTTATAGAATTCATTATAGTAGTTCATCGATTATGAAATATCACATTCATCTAAGACAAGTTTCACAACGTACATGATATAAAGAGTGAAATTCTTTGACACTTTCCGGTAGTGAGTACATTTTCCTTGAGAACGACTACACAATATGAGACGATGCAATAGAGTCCCGTCTTGTGTGCATACACGGGAAGATGACAAACGAACATCAAAACCAACCTTTTTAGCATACGCCTTATAAAAATCGATACCTTCCTCCGGTGTCTTGAAACACATTTCAATACATGGATGTATGGATTCATCGTACCGTGGAGTCCAATATTTTGTTTTCGCCGGTGATTGCGTCATGTCTATTGCATCGTTGAGCTCTTCATTTGCCGCTGCTTCATAAAAATCATCCATACTCTCCATGTTAGCATCAATGTCGAATCCATCAACATCCCAATCCCTTTTATTTTCGGAATCTGTAAAAAATTCACTACATATTTATAATCTGATAATTGAAATATAGCTAACGATTACGAGTATGTTTAATGTTTGATGAGTGGGTAAACCATAACCGGTGCCATATCTGTTTTTGTAACCATGTTATAGAACATATTCGGAAGTATAGTCACATATATTCGTTAATATGAAACAAAATATCTGTGATATATTAATTTAATCGTGTATGATGTTTCACATTCACTTATCTTCTTCCATCGATGTCGAAAATGTTGCTTGCCAGAATGCCCTACACAAATCAACCGATAAATGTGGACATATAATGATAAAAAAAACGTAAGACTGTAAAATGACTCAAGCCGTTTGAAGAACAAAAACGAGTGGTTGATATTTAGGTAAGACTACTTCATAAAATTCATCCATACTCTCCATGTTAGCATCAATGCCGGATCCATCAACATCCCAATCTCTTTCACATGGAGAATCTGTAAAAAATTCAATAAATATTTATATTATGATAATTTAAATACGAGTTTGTTTAATAGTTGATATTTAGGTAAACCTTCACCGTCACCGAATCGTATTCTGTGGTATATTCAAATATATTCGTTAATATGAAACCAAATATCCGTTAACATATTACTTTAACTGTTTATGTTATTCCACGTTCAGTTACCTTCTTCCATCGATTCCGAATCTGTTGCTTGCCTGAATCCCCTACACAAATCAACCGAACAATTGAGGACATATATTGATGAAAAACGAAAAAATTGAGGACAAATCAACCGTTGTTTGTTGATGAGAATATTGTATACTGAAAAAGATACACTTACTGTTAACTATTCCGGCGAAAATATGTTTAGTTCTTCCGGCGACAATGGAGTGTATGGCGTTTCAGCAAAACGTATCATCCATATAATTGATATTGCTTTGATCGATTTTGTTGATATTAATTGGAAGATTCTGTATATTGTAACTCCCTAAAATAGTGGAAGAATATCTCATTTATAATTTTTCTAAAATATTGTAATTGCCTTATTTTGGAGAGTGTATTACACATTCCAATGAGGAGAGTGTGCTGAATTTTTCATTGAATATTTATGTTAATATTCAGCCTTTAGATTAATCAGATCAAGGGCTACTATTTGTTCTCATTGTACACTATAAGGGCTGTTTACATGGGAGTATGATTCTATATATATATATATATATATATATATATATATACGGACAAGTTCTTTATGATTGTTTGTAGGAAGCATGGATGATTGCATTAGATAACTTGGTTTTGCATTTATGTTGGCTTTTATAAAGGTCATTCGACCTTCATGAGAAAGGGATGATGTCTTCCATTTTGTTAGTTGTTGTTTAGATTTTAAGATGACATTATCAAAATGGTCTTTATTTTCTCGTCCATTTATGATAGAGCAAGTATTTTTCTAGGTTCTTTGTTACTGCAATACCCATATGTGCATGTATTATTTTCTTGGTTGTCGGGTCTACATTTATTATTGTTTGAAATGCTGATTTTTGGTAGTATATTACCTGGTTTGAGACCGAGTAATAGTCAGTTAATACGGATACAATCATATTGTTTGTTGTCGTTGTTGCCTTGGTGAAAAATTATTATGTCATCAATAAAAGCCAAAAAAGGGATAGTGGATCCATTTTTTGTGGTTGGAAACCCTATTATCTTCCAGTTATCATTGCTAGTTCGTTGTATGTTTCTAGCCAGTATCTTGGTCCCTAGGTTGAAAAGCAAATGAGATAATGGTTGAGTAAAATGTGATCAAACTTGTTGGTAGTGTTTATAGTTTCCAAAATGTTCAGTTTTCATTCTATGCAAAAAAAAGGCTGAATTAGATACAATACATATATCGAAGAAGAAAATAAACACCCTCTCAAAAACTGAAACTAAAACCCCAAAGAAGAATTTATATACACTTGTAACATATGAAATAGGAAAGAGTGATATTATTCGAAAGCGGAAAAATACACGGTGGAGTCGGATTCCGACTCTGCCAAGGCCCGGGCGGATTGTCAATCCGCCCCAACGGGACGCGCTGTAAATGTGCCCAGATGGAGCGCAAGCGGAGTCCGCCTGCGTGTCAAGCCCTATATAGAACAAGGTGCGGAGGCGGACTCCTCTCTTCTTCTTCCCATTCCTTCTTCGCATGTAGCCGCCGCCTCCATCTTCTCTTCTTCGTTCCATTTCACCCTAAAACCCATAAATCCCTCAAATTTGTTAGAAAAAACTTGAAATCTAGATCCAATAATGGTTCTAGATTTAGATGTCGGAAGTTCAAGAAAAAGGCAACTTGTGGATCGACTTTAAGGTTAGTTTTTATTGTTTATGTATTTTTTTGTGCTTTATTATGATATTAGACTTGAAATTAGTTAGTTTAGTTAGATTCAGTTAGTTAGGAATAATTGGAATTGGATTGTGTAAGAGATTTAGTGTTTTTTTTTTTTTGCGTTTTTATAAGTTTTATTTTTCAAGCTTTAAAACGGGCTCTAATGGTGATTCATGCGAAGAAGATGACCAAATATATATATATATATATATATATATATATATATATATATATATTATATTTTCACAAATTAAAGAGAAGAAGAAGTGAGCAGCTAAACTTGTCACATCATCCGCCCGTCGAGAGGCTAAAGCTCAACGGAATAGACTTGCCTCGACATCCATTCAGGCACCCTTAGAGGCATCAATTGACGCATCACTTGATGCCTCCATTGAGGCCCATGAGAATATCATCGAGGAGGAGGATGTGGGACCATCATCACTTATTCTAGAGTACGATACAGAGGAGTCCTCACACGGTATTCCACATCTAAATGACATTCTGGATGGTGAGCATGAGTAGATACTTGTTCAACCAGAGGAGGTACCTGTTGAGCCGGAGCAGGGACATGTTGAGCCGGAGCAGGCGCTTGTTGAGCCGGAGCAAGTCCTTGTTGAGGAGGAGCAGGAGTAGGAGGAGGTACATGTGTTATTGATATGCTACACTGACCACAGAGCTAGCGTTATATGGGCCGAGAGGGATCCTAGAGTGGTTAGGGTTATTAGAAGACTCGATACGATTAGTAGATTACGCGAGTGGCGGCGAGATTTATATGACCCCTTTTCGTGGTTTGGTTTGGCTAGACACAACGGACTTATAGAGTTGGAGGACGTTCAGTCTGGTGGGGTCGATCATTGTTTGATTACGGCATTTTTTGAAAGGTTATACCCCGAGACAAACACATTTCATATGCCGTGGGGGAGATGGGTATAGTGCCGCACGATGTTCAAGTGATTATGGCACTTGCAGTTGATGGAGATGCATTACTGACTTCCGTTGATGATAGTGTTTGACATGATTGGCTGGTAGATCATTTTGGGTTATCTCCTATGGAGGCTAGACGGCAGACCAAACAGCTATATTGAGACACTGTTATGAATAGAGTCGCAACCATGTTGGACCTTCCATATCATCCCCATGACGCTATTGCATCTTCCTATTTGTTATTATTCATATCGTCGGCCTTGATAGTCGAAAAATCTACCAACAGGATGCGAGAATGGCTTATCGACCTAGAACGAGATCATGTGAGGACAGACTTGTATGCTTGGGGCACCAGGACCCTTGCATTTCTATATAAATGCTTGGAGGATGCTACTAGGAAGAAAGTGGCGACGATGGGAGGATATATTACACTTTTACAGGTGCGCTTTTATTAATATTTTCCTTTGTAAAACATAATTTCATGTTTGATAAAATTATTAACTTTTTTCATACAGTTTTGGATTTACGCACATTTTTCATCATTAGGATGTGCAGTTATGGAGGATCCAGAGTTGCATGGGCATGCACGTTGGTCTTCGAGACTTTTTTGTAATATCCGGAATTTTTATTCCGTTTATTTCCGTAGCAAACCGGATTTTTATCCGTTAATCCCTATTTGTCTACTTAGTCGGACACAATAGCTCGAAAATTTTATCATTTTATGTAACACCACTTCACATGAAATGATAAGTTTTTATAACAAACCCTAATCCATAAAACCCTAATTTAGAACATGACTTGTCTTTGACAAGGTCATGATGTCCTAGTGACAAGATCAAGACGAGCCCAAGACGAAGTCAAGACAAGGTCATGACGAGACCAAGACGAGATCAGGACAAGGCCATGCATGGGCTCGACAAGACAATGACAAGATTTGACAAGGTCCTGACAACATCAGCCCACTCTTAATTTATTACTTGTCTTCAGCCCATTACTCTCCTTTTGGATTCAACTGTCCAGCCTTATTTCTCCCTTGCTGACGGGTTGGAGCAGCCCAAGAAGAGACAACCTGTTGCTGCTACTCCGTGCGGCCCGGGAAGCCAGCAGGCGAGATGACTCCAGCCCATGACACGCCAGCCCACCTTCAGTACCACGTTCAGTTGAGGAACGTTACTCAAGAGCGTAACAACGAGATCTTCATTGATCTCTTTCCCGTTTCAGCTGCGTGCCTTCTATCCAGATACATGCTGCAGAGAAGGCCACGATCACCCCTTCCTTATGTCACACTTTCCTTCTGCAGCGTGCAGTTCGCGAGGTCCCATTCATGTCCGCATTCGTCCATCCTCCCTCTCCTCTCCTTCGCAGCAAACCCAGTCCAGAAGTGTGGCTCGCCCCCCTTGCAATACGTAACGGTTGCTGAGCATCCTTCTTCATCCTGTAACTGCTCCTGGATTTGCACAGGAAAAGGAGCCAGCCTAGCCGTGAACCACGTTCTCTCTTCTGTCCACTTCAACACTGCACTCTCCACACCTCGCCTTAACCGCTGCCACCAACCTTCTCCACCTCGTTGTCCTCACCTACCTTCATGAGACACCATCGACAGGAGCCCCAACCTCTGCACACAACCCATACCAACGAACCTGCAGGACCAAGTTTGCCTAGCTGTACACTGGAAACACCCAGCCCAGTACCCCGGTGATGAGACGCCTGCAACCTTCTGCACGATCACTCTCGAACTGCTGCTACTACTTCAGGCTGGGCCTTTCCCTCCTCCTTCCACTAAGAGTGAGCCTCTGCACTTCAAGACTATCTTCAACAGTGTAGGGACCCCTACCTCCCTTCCTTCCTTTCTCCATTCTTCTTGCTATCAAGACTGAATTAATGATTGTCCCTCTCTTCTACACCAGAACCATCACCACTGGGTGAGCAGGCTGAGCCGAAGATGGTTTCTAGAGCAACTTCGTCGCTAAGAGGAACAACATCAACGACCAAGGAAGGCTCCTTCGTCTTGGCCATCTGCAAGGGAGTTCGAAACATAAATTGGTTGCCCATCTAATCGAATAGGGAGTCGGAGCAGTGGAGAGTCGAACCTTGAACCTGTGGCCTTCCTTGTCTTAGCTACAAAACGCTGCAGGTGAGTCTCGAAGCTCATATCACTTGTACTCAGTTTTTAATTCCCGAAATCAGTGTTGATTAGTCATCTTTGAGACCATGTTACGATACCTTAGAGACATAATCTACCGTTCAATTTTTAGTATGATATAGAAGGACATGCATGGTAGGATGTATTAAAAGTTTAGATCGATCTAAAGGTCGGATCTGGATCCACAAGAGCTCAAAGTAGGCTAGGGGTTCAGTTTGGTTTTCTGCAGTTATTTGGCTAAGTATAAGAGATTTTGTGTTGTGTAGCCAACTTGGGATTTTTGTGTGGGATTAACTATTGATGCTTTATGAGTTCTGTTTCTTTCAATGAGTAGAATGCATTGCATAGAGAGAATAGATATTTTATTTAGGATTTTTAAATTTTGGTACGAGTGTTTTAAGTGAGGTCAAAGTGAGACCTTAGTGAGTTTTCATGGAAGTTAAGAAGTTGGAAAATTTTCCAGCTTAACGGGATCTTTCTTGTGAGTGTTAGATGGTGTTTTTGGACATCATAGGAAGTTTTAGAAATATTTTTAAGAATATTTCTAGGGTTTTGAGACCTAGGGGTAAAATAGTCTTTTACCCTTATGAGGGTATTTCGGTAATTTTCTTATGATCCCTTGAATATCTTAGAAGTTGGAGACTTCTAAGAAAGTGAGATACATTATTAATTCACTTGCCTTGTATAATAGGCGGTTGCGTTTCTACGGTTACAGACTGAGTCGAGATAACGAGAAGCGAGTTTCGATTCAAGTAAGTCCTTTGGGCTTACTTAGCTGACTTCTAAATATGAGCATGAATGATGATAGTGGTGTGTGATTGAAATGTTTAGAGAGATAGGTTGTGATATATAATTACCGAGCTATACTTGGCCTAAGAGTAACGGGCGGTGGCATTCTGCTCAATTAGCTTGCGAGCGCTGGGGGTTTCTTTAGGGACTAGTCCATACTCGGTTTGTAGTGATGCTACCGGCGGAGGTCAGCTAGACCTACACCAGTTGGATAAGGAACGGAGGCGAGAGCTGTTAATAGCTCTCGTGCCACAACTTAAATTGAATAATGTGAATCACTTAAATAATAAATAATAAACGGTTGAGTGCCAGCATGATGTTTGTTTATAATTTTTTCTGCGTGTGTTTGTGCTGTTATTATTCTACTTATATTTGGATTGTTAGCTAACGGTTTATCCGTGTTGTAGATCTGTAGAGATAGACAGTTGCAGAGAGATCCGGAACGGATGGTCAGCCGGGTCCACGTACTCATTAGATGGAGACGGGGAAGTCTTCCATACGTCATGCATGTTATGTATCTTTATATATGTTTGTAAGGCTGTCACATGTGTACGTTCATACCATTAAAAATATTATGTTTTAGAAATTGTTTTAAATACATTTGTGCCTTGTTGTAAGATCCAAGTAACGTTGTTGTTAAACCAAGGTCGGGACCCATTGTGAGGTCCTAACCAGTAACTCCCCGAGTTCCGAGAAATTGGGGTGTTACAACATGGTATCAGAGCTCTGGGTTGGCAACAATGGCACTTGAAATCTTCTGAAAGACCGAAGGTATAAAATAACTAGAACCCGAAAGGGGTCTAAGATTTTCAAAACAGATTTCTGTTTTTACACAAGTGCATAGTCGGGTTGTTGGGTTAGTAGTACGTTGGACCACCATCGTTCACCGGGGATCTCTGTAACTTAGAATGTTAGGTGAGTTAGTATATACATAATACACTTATAGTTATATGTTTTAATGTATGATTTTACATATGTATATGTTTAGCATGTTAGTATCCTAAAGGATATTTTAGATCTTTTAGTTGTGATATCATGAAGCGATTATCGCCTCATGATAAATCCGTAGCGGACTTGAAGAATTTTCAACACGAGACAATGAATTCAGACTTAGGATTGAGTAATATACTCTGGTGGGCGTCCTTGTGACCATATAAATCACCCGAAAAACGAGTGGGCAAAGAAGTACAGATGTGGAGACAATTTTCACCACAAGTACCGTCCGATGGGAAAGGAATCCCCGAGTCAACTCAGGCAGAAGGAACAGGAAGTCATACAAGGGACTTGGTCGTATGAGGCTGATAGATGAATTAGAAGAATCATGCAAGAGACGACAAGAGATCGGATTAGAGATAACAGTAAGGGAACAAGAATCATAAAACGGAGTACAACCGAGATGTGTGGAGTAAAGGACGTTACCATCGAGGCGGACACCGCCATATACAAGCATGGGCATGAGAATACAAAGAAGATATGGTGTTGACCCGAAGTGAAGAATTAAAGTAGTACAAAGCCAAATGAGTTTAAAGTCGTGAAATAAATTTCATCATCATAGAGACGGTGGTACTTACTCAGAGATGCAAGAGTTTGCAAGAAGTCAGGATGTAAGTATCAAATACAGGAGAAGTCTGAAATTAAGACAACGGAATTCTATAAAGGTGACATTACAACACAACACCAGACAAAGAGAAGAATGTGGGAAAGTGATTTTAGTGGACTAGAGAGTCCACAATAACTACTCATTTAAATAAAGATCTGAGTTACCAACATTAACGGTAATATCGGAGAACCGCAAACAGACGATGAACAAAGTAATAAGAATTATGAAGACTTAATAATCTCAGTGACAACAGATGAATGTTAGGACTCAACTCAGAAGAGTATAGTGATACCCTAAGAGAACAAGAGAAGTGCAGACTTGGCATGAGCTAAAGGAGTATTAACCAAGAAAATGGAGAAGATAGACTCCCACCAAATATATCAAACTTCAAAACAGATAGAAGAACAATAAGTCTGTGATCTTATAGGAGGTCAACTACGGACTAGTTGGTAATAACTAAGACACAACGCGTGCAGGTCAACTAGTAGTAACCGGTTGGCAGATAAGGAGGATAACCATAGACTTATGAAATAATTTTTAGACATTTGGGAGACCCTTCAAGAGATCAATGATGACAAATATGAAGCTAAATCGATGCAAGTGCTAGTACCCTTACTAGTAACATGGGGTGAGTTCGAGCCAATAACTCTAATTAAGAACTTAAAAAGAAGAACTAGAGGCGTAAAAAGTATATAATTTTGATAAGGTTCTATGTCAATCAGGACAGAGGATGCGTGACATTCCATACTGGATAAACCGCAAGTGGATGAAAGTTAAGGTCAGGAGAGTCGTGTAGACTTGCTTATAAGATATAGTGGAAGACCTAGAGAGGACCATTGATGTCAGATGGACAACACAGTTAGAATCGAGAAATGGAGTTAGCTCACGGAGGAATTGGAGGTTTGAAATGTAGAACGAGCCAAAGGAGTATAAAGGGATAAGCTCGAGTAAGTAGTGCTCATCAGGAAAATCAATGACAAAATGGGTATGTGAAAAGTAATCCGGGAAATTGAGACAAGTCCATTATAGACTAAACGACATCAACCGAGGACGTGCAAGTGTTGTTTGGTATTGACGAGTTGTGTGACATCAAGAAGAGATAATTGTGACTGTGGACCTATGGTGTAGCTTTACCGACCCCTTAGAGGATTTTCTCAAATAGGTACCGGAAACCTTCTTGCGTGAACTAAAGGTATAAGAGAATCGTGTTAGAGATTCTTGCTGGCTGGTTAAGATCAAACTCCGATCGAGTCAGGGAGTTTGGATCCGTGTTAAAAGAATTAAGAAAGTAGACAGAAAAGTTCGTCTTCCAACCGTTATATTATCCCCTTAAGCCAAGTAAGGAGGGTATTTGGTACTTCACCGGTTAGGACTTATGGTGTAATTGGGAGAAAAGCGTGAGGTTAATCAGTATGGAGTCGTAGTAAAAGCCTGTATGACAAGTGGGTGGCAACAACATAAATCAGAGTAGCGCAGCAGAAGCGTGGTGAGTCCTAACCCACGAAGCAAGAAGCTCATTGATATGGAAAAATAATGTGTCGAGTTTAAGATGATAGTAGTTATGGGAATATATTTAGTTGGAAGGAAACCGAAAAAGGCTATATTTGCAACCAGTAACCGCACTTATATAAATAATAGTCTTGGAGTGGAGTACGTGGAATTTAGTATCGGAATGGAGCCGAGTTACGTTTGGCATCCGAGGAATATTCTAGGTCCAGTAAACGTGGGGATATAGGAGTACAATGTTGATGGTGTGTTAGCATTTCTTGAGTAGTTATGATCAAATGATGGTGATGTGAGATCACCTTGTGTGGAGCACTGTCATTCCGGACACACTCTATGTCACGTAAGATCTTGGATATGGCGTAAGCAGTTTGGGTTAAACTAAAGATTTATAAATAATATGATGACGTCGATAGAAAACAAAGATAGACAACCGTATATTGATTATTAAGTTATATCAAGTTTAAGACCAAAAGTGAGCAGATGATGATTCTTCAATAGAGGAACCATATGACTGAGTCATATTAAGAGACAAGACCAAGTGAGTTGTGATACAACTAGCCTTAAGCACTTAGTAAAGTGTCGGGAGATGTATAAGGGTGATATCCTGGATCGGATACATGGAACTTGGAGGTGAATTGTGCAGGACAACCATGTGAGACTTTAAAGCGGTTTAGAAGTGTAACCAATTCTTACACGGATTCTGTGGAGAGGTACCTACCATACACAATTTAGGTTACCAAATTGGAAGGTCAGACTGTTGAGCCGAGTGATACTGGTGAAATATCCGGTAACCACTCTAAAACATGGTAGTAGACTGTCTGACGAAGACCGCATGCTTCATTCTGATTAAGGAAACGTGGACGGTAAGCTGTCTAGCTGAGGAGTTACCAGACATATTGTGAGACTCCATGGAGTACAGAGGACTATCGTCTCCGACAGGGATGGACGTTTCACCGCGAGATTTTGGCAGCAGGTATACACTGCAGTGGGGATGCGTCTCCACTTTACCATTGCTTATCACCCACAAACCAACGGTCAGTCTGGGAAGACCATCCAAATATTAGAGGACATGTTGCGAGCCTGTGTACTAGATTAGGGACATGTAGGGCCTGATCACCTTCCCCTTGTAGAGTTTTCATATAATAACAGTTGACACGCGTCTATTGGGATGGCCCCATATGAGTCTTTGTACGGGCGGAGATGTCGTACACCATTGTGCTGAGATGAGCCCAACAAAGCTGATGGAGTAGCTCCAGATCAGATACAAGATGACATCATCAGGATTGCCTTGATCTGAGAGCGGATGTTAGCAGCTCAGAGTCGTCAGAAATCCTACGCCGATAAGAGGCGTCGACCTATGGAGTTTAGAGTAGGCGCACAAGTGTGGTTGAGAGTATCACAGACGAGAGCCGTCCAGCGTTGCGGCATTAAGGGGAAGATGAGTCCCCTTTATGTCGGACCATTTGAGATCTTGGAGAGAGTCGGGGAGGTTGCCTACAGACTAGCCCTACCACCGAGATTGGAAGGAGGTCCATCCAGTCTTTCATGTATCTCACCTGAGAGAGTATATACCGGACCCGAGATACGCCTCCAACCACGAGGATCTGATAGTTGATGATAGCATGAATTATAGTCTATATTCTGAGGTTTGTTTGGACGTTTTATCTTTCATAATCTGCATGTTTGTGTGTACATTATGTGATTATACTACCATTTCATCTACCTTTGCGAGAATCGAGGTCTACACCTAGTTTTGTTGTAATTGCAGGTAATTTGGTACGTTTTGCATAAAAAAGAGCGAAAGGAGTCATGAGTCATTTAAAGTTACATCCAGGAAGCATAGCCATGGATTAAAGATTTACTTTGGACCAGTTTTGAGAGATTTCACATTCAGTTGTGACTCACCTCGGTTGACCAGAGATTCACCTCGACCGAGGCGATCCAGAGACGCCGACTCGACCGAGGCGAATACCTAGGACGCGGCGAGAATAATTTATTCTTGGGTGAGATCTTTTAAAATTGGAAAGAGATCTTATATTTTTGGGCTTGGCTCCTGGAAGGAAGGAGATATGCAGAATCATATATTTTACCTATTTTTATGGGAAAAGATCTTTCTAAGATATTTTATCTTTGGAGGGTTATTTTCCTATAAAAAGGGTTGGATTTCCACAATTTCAGGAGGCCGCATACAATCCGCTATCACACGTTTAGGGCTGGACATCTCGCAGCAGCCGCACTCCAGTTTGGGAGAGATTCGAAGAACCTTTTTGAAGGTTGAAGGAAGATTGAAGTCTATAGCTTTTATAGCTTTTTGGAGGATTTTGTAAGATTGTCTTTAATTCCCTCATTGATTGTCTTGTCTTTTTGGATTGCTATCCAAGGAACGCTTTGTTGTGATATTTGATTCAGTTATTGAAGTCTTTTCATTAAATTCTTCTTTGTTCAAATATTCACCTTCTTCCCATATATTTGATTAATACTTTCATGATGATGAGTGGCTAATTTCCTTGTTTGATTCTAGGGTGATTGGCTGAAGGTTGTGGGAAAAACAATGATAGAATAATCTTAGATTCCAGTAGGATCCTGAAAGTTCGAGTCTTTAACCTTAACCCTAAGCATCTCGTTCAGTCGATGAACATCTCGGCCGGGGTGGAATCTGGCTGACCGAGGTGACTTATCTGATCCATAACTGAGAGTTAAGTGTTAGAGTTTGCCAAATCCTATTCTTATTACACCTTTCCTGGTTCAAAGCAAGCTTAGGATGAGACTTACCCGGTAATTCCTTAGTTTGTGTACCAACGATCATAAGTGTAGGTAATAAAGGTTTATCCTTTATTGGGGTTTGAGTGTGCTTCCATCCCATCTTTGTGAGTTAGCCTGAGACTTACCCGGTAAAGGTTGATTCTATTCCCTTAGATGGTGTGTTAGTTTGAGGTTATAATCCTTTATCTTGATTCCTTGAGACTTACCCGGTAATAGGAGTTACGGTTTGGGGTTAGTGTGTAGTGAGACTTACCCGGTGATCTACTCCACTTTAGAAACACCTTCCCCACGCAAAAATCTCAGCTTTGTCCGCTTATCTATAGATCTTGAGTTGGAACCACAACTAGATGCTTTAATCCCTAGAATTGCATGTTTGCTTTATTGACTTCTTATTCATCTTTGATTGTGTTAATCGCTCTTGTGGTTAGTATTGACATAAGCACACCGTATTGACTTTGTTTCACCGAGTCCCTGTGATCGACCCCTGAAATTTTCTTGCTTTTACTACGATTGACCCGTACACTGCGGGTTCGCATCCTTGTTTTAAGCTTAAGTCTAGGGTTATAAATTTAAAGCTTGCACACACCGTTTGGAGCGAACAAGTTTTTGGCGCCGTTGCCGGGGACTTGGTCTAGACCGAGCCGGTACGGTTTGCTCTTGGGGCGCTTGCCCCGTTTCATCTAACCACTCTACTTGAGTGACTTTTGCAGGTTCTTTCTTAGGTATATGCGAAGAACCTGCGCTGGGAAGGAAATCGTTCCTTACGATCCCGAACCAGAAAAGACATACAAGAGACGCTTAAGAGAAGCGAAGATGACCCAACAAGACGATCGTGATCTTGCGGCCCAATTGAAAGAGGCGCTAGAGCTGCTACGCCTCAGCAAGGAAGAACTCAGACAAGAGAAAGAAGAGAATAGCACCAGGACTGCAGCAATCGAAGCTGAGATAGCAATCATACGAGAACAGATTCTACCTCGACCGAGGGAAGATCCTCCTGTTGATCCGCGACCGAGGCAGATTCCAGTACCTGACGCCCCGGCCGATGTATTTCCACCTCGGATGCCAGTCCGAGATGTTCTTCTTGCAGGAATCCCACAAACCCTAGGTCAAAGGATGGACCCTAATCAACAACTGAGGCGTCCAGGAGTGAACCTAGGAGATCCAGCAGATCATGACTACGAACTTCGACCGCAAGTTCTAGCCATGATTCGCCAATGCCAATTCGGAGGGCTAGAGAAAGAGTCGCCGCATCAACATCTTCAAAACTACGAGATCTTGATGGAAACCTTGCGACCCCCCAGAATTGAGAATAACAACTACAAGCTAAGACTTTTTTACTTTTCTTTAAAAGATAGAGCTCTTACTTGGTATCAATCTCTTCCTCCAGGAAAAATTAGCACATGGGAGGAGATGACTACGGAATTCTTGACCAAATTCTTTCCCCCCTCAAAGACCGCTGAAATGAGAGGAAAGATCAATGCTTTCATCATGAAGGACAAGGAGAGCTTGTCCAAATCTTGGGAGCGGTTCAAGGATATCCTTTTGGATTGCCCACATCATGGGATTCCAAAGATCGAGTTGTTGGAGATCTACTTCAAAGGGCTGGACGGAAGCAGCCAGTTCAATCTCCAACTACTTTCCGCCGGTACCTTCATGGACATGGAGATTGATGAGGCTTGGGACTTCATTGAGAAGCAAGTCTTGCACATGGAGAAATATACCCACCAAGGAGCTGAAGGTGGAGTTAAAAGAGTCAAATTTCAAGAGACTCAATCCAACAACAATCAACTCGCGTCTTTGACGAATGACGTGAAGCAATTGAAGGAGCTCTTGATGGCTCAAACTAAGAAGGAAGAGCAAGGGCAAAGGAACAACAACAATAACGGGTATCGTAACAACAACAACGGTCCCCAAAACAACAACTACAACAACAACAATAGAGGATCCAATAGCAACAACCGGAGGGCGAATAACTAAAACTACGGTAACAATCATTCAAACTCCAACTCTAATGATTCCTCTAACCCTTTCCTCTCTCCCCCTTCTTCTTCTACTCCATTGAAAAGCCAAGGGCAAGGATCAAGTTCGTCTCAGCCAGAAAAGAAAGACGCAGTTCTGGAGGCAATCTTGATCAAGCTTAGCGCTATGGAGAATTCTATGACTTCATTTTCGAGGGCCCAAAAGTCCTTCGAACAACAACTTGCTAATAAGGCGAATGAAGCGCCAAGAGATCCAGGGAAGCTTCCAGCAAAGACGGAAACTAACCCTAAGGGCCAGTGCATAGCAATAACGACGAGGAGTGGACTTAAAACTGCAGATCCAGTACCTCGCTCGACGCAGACCACCTCGGTCCAGATCCAGTCGAAGAACACCTCGACCGAGATGCCAACCGAGGTGGAACAACAAAAAACAGGAGGAACTACAGAAACTTATGTTCCACCTCCTGCATATAAACCACCACTTCCATTCCCTCAGTCCAGAGCCAGAGCACATCTAGACAAGCACTTTGGTAAGTTTCTTGACTTGATGAATAAGCTACACATTAACATTCTTTTCCTTGATGCTATTTTAGGTATGCCCGCCTATGGGAAGTTCTTAAAAGAAATCTTATCAAGGAAGAGGAAGTTGGAGGATGTTGGTGAAGTTAGGATGACATCTAAATCTTCGGAGCTTATCAAAATCATGAAGGAAAAGATGCCACCTAAGTTAAGAGATCCCGGCTCGTTTTGCATTCCCATTCAAGTTGGGGATGTCACTTGTGAAGCCCTTTGTGATCTAGGAGCCAGCGTGAGCATCATCCCGCTGGAGCTATGCACGAAGATCGGTCTTGGAGAGCCCAAGCCGGTCAAGATTCGACTTTACATGGCGGATCGCTCCATTACCCATCCCGTGGGCATTTTGGAGGACGTTCCGGTCAAGTTAGGTAACTTCTATCTACCCATAGATTTTGTCGCACTTGACATTCCCGCAGATTATCCTGTTCCTATTATTCTCGGGAGGCTATTTCTAGCAACTTCGGGTTGCAACGTGGATTGCAAGAACGCCAAGTTAAAATTCAACGTTGGTGGCGATGAGGTGGAGTTCGCACTACTTGCAGCCATGAAAGGGGAGCAACTAACTGATGATATCTTCAACATCTACGATGAAGAAGAATCAAGAGAATTGGTGAGCTCTATCCTTATTAACGATCCACTCAAAAGAGTTATTAGCTTCAGTTTAATGGAGGAAGGTATAGATGCTTCTTGTGATGCAGATATACGGAGCTTGAAGGCACTGGAAGAGGATCCAGGAGCTAAGACTGAGAAGCTAATCCAGGAGACGAAGATCTCCAGTCTCGGATCCAGTAGCAGTACCTCGACCGAGGCACTTTCTGGACTGAGCGAGGCGACCGAAGAACATATCGGTCAACGCCTATGCGCCTCGACCGAGGTCGAAGGCGAGATAATTCAAACTGAGACTTCATCGAGTCCAGTTTCTGATACCACTCCACTGGAAAGAGGAAGCATGGATTCCCCCCAGAAAGCACCCCCAGTCGTGGAGCTTAAACAACTCCCCAGTCACTTGAGGTATATCTTTCTTGGACCGGATTCTACTTATCCCGTTATTGTTAGTGCTTCCCTTTCCGAATCTGAACTGTCTAAGTTAATGCATGTCTTGAGAAAGCATCGAAAAGCCATAGGTTACACCACGGACGATCTTATTGGCATTAAACCTTCTTTCTGCATGCATAGAATTTTAATGGAAGATAATCATAAGACTTCACGGGAACCTCAAAGACGGTTAAATCCGATCATGAAAGAGGTTGTGAAGAAGGAAGTTCTTAAGTTGTTGGATGCAGGTATTATTTATCCTATCTCGGACAGCAAGTGGGTTAGCCCAGTGCATGTCGTTCCGAAGAAAGGAGGGATGACCGTTGTGACGAATAAGGACAACGAGTTGATCCCAACGAGGACCGTTACAGGCTGGAGAGTTTGCATCGATTATAGGAAGCTGAACACGGCAACTCGGAAGGATCATTTTCCGCTTCCCTTCATCGATCAAATGCTCGAACGGTTGGCCCAACATTCACACTTTTGCTACTTGGACGGCTATAATGGGTTCTTCCAGATTCCTATCCATCCGGATGATCAGGAGAAGACCACTTTCACTTGTCCTTGGGGGACGTTTGCCTATCGGAGGATGCCATTCGGATTGTGCAATGCACCCGCTACCTTCCAGCGATGCATGATGGCTATCTTCTCCGAGTACATAGAGGAGATCATGGAGGTATTCATGGATGACTTTTCTGTATATGGTTCCTCTTTTGATGATTGCCTATCTAACCTTTCTCTAATGCTTAAAAGATGTGAAGACACTAACCTTGTTCTAAATTGGGAGAAGTGTCATTTTATGGTTAATGAAGGCATTGTGCTAGGACACCTCGTTTCTAATCGAGGTATTGAGGTCGATCGAGCTAAGTTTGGGAGAGATTCGAAGAACCTTTTTGAAGGTTGAAGGAAGATTGAAGTCTATAGCTTTTATAGCTTTTTGGAGGGTTTTGTAAGATTGTCTTTAATTCCCTCATTGATTGTCTTGTCTTTTTGGATTGCTATCCAAGGAACGCTTTGTTGTGATATTTGATTCAGTTATTGAAGTCTTTTCATTAAATTCTTCTTTGTTCAAATATTCACCTTCTTCCCATATATTTGATTAATACTTTCATGATGATGAGTGGCTAATTTCCTTGTGTGATTCTAGGGTGATTGGCTGAAGGTTGTGGGAAAAACAATGATAGAATAGTCTTAGATTCCAGTAGGATCCTGAAAGTTCGAGTCTTTAACCTTAACCCTAAGCATCTCGTTCAGTCGATGAACATCTCGGCCGGGGTGGAATCTGGCTGACCGAGGTGACTTATCTGATCCATAACTGAGAGTTAAGTGTTAGAGTTTGCCAAATCCTATTCTTATTACACCTTTCCTGGTTCAAAGCAAGCTTAGGATGAGACTTACCCGGTAATTCCTTAGTTTGTGTACCAACGATCATAAGTGTAGGTAATAAAGGTTTATCCTTTATTGGGGTTTGAGTGTACTTCCATCCCATCTTTGTGAGTTAGCCTGAGACTTACCCGGTAAAGGTTGATTCTATTCCCTTAGATGGTGTGTTAGTTTGAGGTTATAATCCTTTATCTTGATTCCTTGAGACTTACCCGGTAATAGGAGTTACGGTTTGGGGTTAGTGTGTAGTGAGACTTACCCGGTGATCTACTCCACTTTAGAAACACCTTCCCCATGCAAAAAACTCAGCTTTGTCCGCTTATCTATAGATCTTGAGTTGGAACCACAACTAGATGCTTTAATCCCTAGAATTGCATGTTTGCTTTATTGACTTCTTATTCATCTTTGATTGTGTTAATCGCTCTTGTGGTTAGTATTGACATAAGCACACCGTATTGACTTTGTTTCACCGAGTCCCTGTGATCGACCCCTGGAATTTTCTTGCTTTTACTACGATTGACCCGTACACTGCGGGTTCGCATCCTTGTTTTAAGCTTAAGTCTAGGGTTATAAATTTAAAGCTTGCACACACCGTTTGGAGCGAACAGTTGAGCCCGACCACACTTTTGTGGAATATCCAGTAACCATCCTTGAGCACAGTACCAGACGTCTGCGTTCCAAGGAGATACCGATGTTAAGAATCCAGTGGTCTAGACGAGGGTTGATGAGGCTAACTGGGATACGGAGGAGAGTATTAGACGTAGTTATCCGAGTTCTTTGCGGGGCTAGCCTCTACCTCCGTACCGACGGGTTTGAACATAGACGTTATTTGCACGACTTTTGTGTTTTTATATTAGAATGAGTGATTATGTTTTATGTGATGTCGGAATAAGATGATTGAGTAGTTTTTCATGCTAGAAAAAGAGGTTAAAGTTTTAGTGGGATCAAAGTATACAAGTTAGAGTGAGAGTTGTTTGGGTAGATACCTTATTCTATGTTTCGGGACGAAACTAATTTTAAGGGGGTACTGATGTAATATCCGGAATTTTTATTCCGTTTATTTCCGTAGCAAACCGGATTTTTATCCGTTAATCCCTATTTGTCTACTTAGTCGGACACAATAGCTCGAAAATTTTATCATTTTATGTAACACCACTTCACATGAAATGATAAGTTTTTATAACAAACCCTAATCCATAAAACCCTAATTTAGAACATGACTTGTCTTTGACAAGGTCATGATGTCCTAGTGACAAGATCAAGACGAGCCCAAGACGAAGTCAAGACAAGGTCATGACGAGACCAAGACGAGATCAGGACAAGGCCATGCATGGGCTCGACAAGACAATGACAAGATTTGACAAGGTCCTGACAACATCAGCCCACTCTTAATTTATTACTTGTCTTCAGCCCATTACTCTCCTTTTGGATTCAACTGTCCAGCCTTATTTCTCCCTTGCTGACGGGTTGGAGCAGCCCAAGAAGAGACAACCTGTTGCTGCTACTCCGTGCGGCCCGGGAAGCCAGCAGGCGAGATGACTCCAGCCCATGACACGCCAGCCCACCTTCAGTACCACGTTCAGTTGAGGAACGTTACTCAAGAGCGTAACAGCGAGATCTTCATTGATCTCTTTCCCGTTTCAGCTGCGTGCCTTCTGTCCAGATACATGCTGCAGAGAAGGCCACGATCACCCCTTCCTTATGTCACACTTTCCTTCTGCAGCGTGCAGTTCGCGAGGTCCCATTCATGTCCGCGTTCGTCCATCCTCCCTCTCCTCTCCTTCTCAGCAAACCCAGTCCAGAAGTGTGGCTCGCCCCCCTTGCAATACGTAACGGTTGCTGAGCATCCTTCTTCATCCTGTAACTGCTCCTGGATTTGCACAGGAAAAGGAGCCAGCCTAGCCGTGAACCACGTTCTCTCTTCTGTCCACTTCAACACTGCACTCTCCACACCTCGCCTTAACCGCTGCCACCAACCTTCTCCACCTCGTTGTCCTCACCTACCTTCACGAGACACCATCGACAGGAGCCCCAGCCTCTGCACACAACCCATACCAACGAACCTGCAGGACCAAGTTTGCCTAGCTGTACACTGGAAACACCCAGCCCAGTACCCCGGTGATGAGACGCCTGCAACCTTCTGCACGATCACTCTCGAACTGCTGCTACTACTTCAGGCCGGGCCTTTCCCTCCTCCTTCCACTAAGAGTGAGCCTCTGCACTTCAAGACTATCTTCAACAGTGTAGGGACCCCTACCTCCCTTCCTTCCTTTCTCCATTCTTCTTGCTATCAAGACTGAATTAATGATTGTCCCTCTCTTCTACACCAGAACCATCACCACTGGGTGAGCAGGCTGAGCCGAAGCTGGTTTCTAGTGCAACTTCGTCGCTAAGAGGAACAACATCAACGACCAAGGAAGGCTCCTTCGTCTTGGCCATCTGCAAGGGAGTTCGAAACATAAATTGGTTGCCCATCTAATCGAATAGGGAGTCGGAGCTTGAACCTGTGGCCTTCCTTGTCTTAGCTACAAAACGCTGCAGGTGAGTCTCGAAGCTCATATCACTTGTACTCAGTTTTTAATTCCCGAAATCAGTGTTGATTAGTCATCTTTGAGACCATGTTACGATACCTTAGAGACATAATCTACCGTTCAATTTTTAGTATGATATAGAAGGACATGCATGGTAGGATGTATTAAAAGTTTAGATCGATCTAAAGGTCGGATCTGGATCCACAAGAGCTCAAAGTAGGCTAGGGGTTCAGTTTGGTTTTCTGCAGTTATTTGGCTAAGTATAAGAGATTTTGTGTTGTGTAGCCAACTTGGGATTTTTGTGTGGGATTAACTATTGATGCTTTATGAGTTCTGTTTCTTTCAATGAGTAGAATGCATTGCATAGAGAGAATAGATATTTTATTTGGGATTTTTAGATTTTGGTACGAGTGTTTTAAGAGAGGTCAAAGCGAGACCTTAGTGAGTTTTCATGGAAGTTAAGAAGTTGGAAAATTTTCCAACTTAACGGGATCTTTCTTGTGAGTGTTAGATGGTGTTTTTGGACATCATAGGAAGTTTTAGAAATATTTTTAAGAATATTTCTAGGGTTTTGAGACCTAGGGGTAAAATAGTCTTTTACCCTTATGAGGGTATTTCGGTAATTTTCTTATGATCCCTTGAATATCTTAGAAGTTGGAGACTTCTAAGAAAGTGAGATACATTATTAATTCACTTGCCTTGTATAATAGGCGGTTGCGTTTCTACGGTTACAGACTGAGTCGAGATAACGAGAAGCGAGTTTCGATTCAAGTAAGTCCTTTGGGCTTACTTAGCTGACTTCTAAATATGAGCATGAATGATGATAGTGGTGTGTGATTGAAATGTTTAGAGAGATAGGTTGTGATATATAATTACCGAGCTATACTTGGCCTAAGAGTAACGGGCGGTGGCATTCTGCTCAGTTAGCTTGCGAGCGCTGGGGGTTTCTTTAGGGACTAGTCCATACTCGGTTTGTAGTGATGCTACCGGCGGAGGTCAGCTAGACCTACACCAGTTGGATAAGGAACGGAGGCGAGAGCTGTTAATAGCTCTCGTGCCACAACTTAAATTGAATAATGTGAATCACTTAAATAATAAATAATAAACGGTTGAGTGCCAGCATGATGTTTGTTTATAATTTTTTCTGCGTGTGTTTGTGCTGTTATTATTCTACTTATATTTGGATTGTTAGCTAACGGTTTATCCGTGTTGTAGATCTGTAGAGATAGACAGTTGCAGAGAGATCCGGAACGGATGGTCAGCCGGGTCCACGTACTCATTAGATGGGGACGGGGAAGTCTTCCATACGTCATGCATGTTATGTATCTTTATATATGTTTGTAAGGCTGTCACATGTGTACGTTCATACCATTAAAAATATTATGTTTTAGAAATTGTTTTAAATACATTTGTGCCTTGTTGTAAGATCCAAGTAACGTTGTTGTTAAACCAAGGTCGGGACCCATTGTGAGGTCCTAACCAGTAACTCCCCGAGTTCCGAGAAATTGGGGTGTTACAACATGGTATCAGAGCTCTGGGTTGGCAACAATGGCACTTGAAATCTTCTGAAAGACCGAAGGTATAAAATAACTAGAACCCGAAAGGGGTCTAAGATTTTCAAAACAGATTTCTGTTTTTACACAAGTGCATAGTCGGGTTGTTGGGTTAGTAGTACGTTGGACCACCATCGTTCACCGGGGATCTCTGTAACTTAGAATGTTAGGTGAGTTAGTATATACATAATACACTTATAGTTATATGTTTTAATGTATGATTTTACATATGTATATGTTTAGCATGTTAGTATCCTAAAGGATATTTTAGATCTTTTAGTTGTGATATCATGAAGCGATTATCGCCTCATGATAAATCCGTAGCGGACTTGAAGAATTTTCAACACGAGACAATGAATTCAGACTTAGGATTGAGTAATATACTCTGGTGGGCGTCCTTGTGACCATATAAATCACCCGAAAAACGAGTGGGCAAAGAAGTACAGATGTGGAGACAATTTTCACCACAAGTACCGTCCGATGGGAAAGGAATCCCCGAGTCAACTCAGGCAGAAGGAACAGGAAGTCATACAAGGGACTTGGTCGTATGAGGCTGATAGATGAATTAGAAGAATCATGCAAGAGACGACAAGAGATCGGATTAGAGATAACAGTAAGGGAACAAGAATCATAAAACGGAGTACAACCGAGATGTGTGGAGTAAAGGACGTTACCATCGAGGCGGACACCGCCATATACAAGCATGGGCATGAGAATACAAAGAAGATATGGTGTTGACCCGAAGTGAAGAATTAAAGTAGTACAAAGCCAAATGAGTTTAAAGTCGTGAAATAAATTTCATCATCATAGAGACGGTGGTACTTACTCAGAGATGCAAGAGTTTGCAAGAAGTCAGGATGTAAGTATCAAATACAGGAGAAGTCTGAAATTAAGACAACGGAATTCTATAAAGGTGACATTACAACACAACACCAGACAAAGAGAAGAATGTGGGAAAGTGATTTTAGTGGACTAGAGAGTCCACAATAACTACTCATTTAAATAAAGATCTGAGTTACCAACATTAACGGTAATATCGGAGAACCGCAAACAGACGATGAACAAAGTAATAAGAATTATGAAGACTTAATAATCTCAGTGACAACAGATGAATGTTAGGACTCAACTCAGAAGAGTATAGTGATACCCTAAGAGAACAAGAGAAGTGCAGACTTGGCATGAGCTAAAGGAGTATTAACCAAGAAAATGGAGAAGATAGACTCCCACCAAATATATCAAACTTCAAAACAGATAGAAGAACAATAAGTCTGTGATCTTATAGGAGGTCAACTACGGACTAGTTGGTAATAACTAAGACACAACGCGTGCAGGTCAACTAGTAGTAACCGGTTGGCAGATAAGGAGGATAACCATAGACTTATGAAATAATTTTTAGACATTTGGGAGACCCTTCAAGAGATCAATGATGACAAATATGAAGCTAAATCGATGCAAGTGCTAGTACCCTTACTAGTAACATGGGGTGAGTTCGAGCCAATAACTCTAATTAAGAACTTAAAAAGAAGAACTAGAGGCGTAAAAAGTATATAATTTTGATAAGGTTCTATGTCAATCAGGACAGAGGATGCGTGACATTCCATACTGGATAAACCGCAAGTGGATGAAAGTTAAGGTCAGGAGAGTCGTGTAGACTTGCTTATAAGATATAGTGGAAGACCTAGAGAGGACCATTGATGTCAGATGGACAACACAGTTAGAATCGAGAAATGGAGTTAGCTCACGGAGGAATTGGAGGTTTGAAATGTAGAACGAGCCAAAGGAGTATAAAGGGATAAGCTCGAGTAAGTAGTGCTCATCAGGAAAATCAATGACAAAATGGGTATGTGAAAAGTAATCCGGGAAATTGAGACAAGTCCATTATAGACTAAACGACATCAACCGAGGACGTGCAAGTGTTGTTTGGTATTGACGAGTTGTGTGACATCAAGAAGAGATAATTGTGACTGTGGACCTATGGTGTAGCTTTACCGACCCCTTAGAGGATTTTCTCAAATAGGTACCGGAAACCTTCTTGCGTGAACTAAAGGTATAAGAGAATCGTGTTAGAGATTCTTGCTGGCTGGTTAAGATCAAACTCCGATCGAGTCAGGGAGTTTGGATCCGTGTTAAAAGAATTAAGAAAGTAGACAGAAAAGTTCGTCTTCCAACCGTTATATTATCCCCTTAAGCCAAGTAAGGAGGGTATTTGGTACTTCACCGGTTAGGACTTATGGTGTAATTGGGAGAAAAGCGTGAGGTTAATCAGTATGGAGTCGTAGTAAAAGCCTGTATGACAAGTGGGTGGCAACAACATAAATCAGAGTAGCGCAGCAGAAGCGTGGTGAGTCCTAACCCACGAAGCAAGAAGCTCATTGATATGGAAAAATAATGTGTCGAGTTTAAGATGATAGTAGTTATGGGAATATATTTAGTTGGAAGGAAACCGAAAAAGGCTATATTTGCAACCAGTAACCGCACTTATATAAATAATAGTCTTGGAGTGGAGTACGTGGAATTTAGTATCGGAATGGAGCCGAGTTACGTTTGGCATCCGAGGAATATTCTAGGTCCAGTAAACGTGGGGATATAGGAGTACAATGTTGATGGTGTGTTAGCATTTCTTGAGTAGTTATGATCAAATGATGGTGATGTGAGATCACCTTGTGTGGAGCACTGTCATTCCGGACACACTCTATGTCACGTAAGATCTTGGATATGGCGTAAGCAGTTTGGGTTAAACTAAAGATTTATAAATAATATGATGACGTCGATAGAAAACAAAGATAGACAACCGTATATTGATTATTAAGTTATATCAAGTTTAAGACCAAAAGTGAGCAGATGATGATTCTTCAATAGAGGAACCATATGACTGAGTCATATTAAGAGACAAGACCAAGTGAGTTGTGATACAACTAGCCTTAAGCACTTAGTAAAGTGTCGGGAGATGTATAAGGGTGATATCCTGGATCGGATACATGGAACTTGGAGGTGAATTGTGCAGGACAACCATGTGAGACTTTAAAGCGGTTTAGAAGTGTAACCAATTCTTACACGGATTCTGTGGAGAGGTACCTACCATACACAATTTAGGTTACCAAATTGGAAGGTCAGACTGTTGAGCCGAGTGATACTGGTGAAATATCCGGTAACCACTCTAAAACATGGTAGTAGACTGTCTGACGAAGACCGCATGCTTCATTCTGATTAAGGAAACGTGGACGGTAAGCTGTCTAGCTGAGGAGTTACCAGACATATTGTGAGACTCCATGGAGTACAGAGGACTATCGTCTCCGACAGGGATGGACGTTTCACCGCGAGATTTTGGCAGCAGGTATACACTGCAGTGGGGATGCGTCTCCACTTTACCATTGCTTATCACCCACAAACCAACGGTCAGTCTGGGAAGACCATCCAAATATTAGAGGACATGTTGCGAGCCTGTGTACTAGATTAGGGACATGTAGGGCCTGATCACCTTCCCCTTGTAGAGTTTTCATATAATAACAGTTGACACGCGTCTATTGGGATGGCCCCATATGAGTCTTTGTACGGGCGGAGATGTCGTACACCATTGTGCTGAGATGAGCCCAACAAAGCTGATGGAGTAGCTCCAGATCAGATACAAGATGACATCATCAGGATTGCCTTGATCTGAGAGCGGATGTTAGCAGCTCAGAGTCGTCAGAAATCCTACGCCGATAAGAGGCGTCGACCTATGGAGTTTAGAGTAGGCGCACAAGTGTGGTTGAGAGTATCACAGACGAGAGCCGTCCAGCGTTGCGGCATTAAGGGGAAGATGAGTCCCCTTTATGTCGGACCATTTGAGATCTTGGAGAGAGTCGGGGAGGTTGCCTACAGACTAGCCCTACCACCGAGATTGGAAGGAGGTCCATCCAGTCTTTCATGTATCTCACCTGAGAGAGTATATACCGGACCCGAGATACGCCTCCAACCACGAGGATCTGATAGTTGATGATAGCATGAATTATAGTCTATATTCTGAGGTTTGTTTGGACGTTTTATCTTTCATAATCTGCATGTTTGTGTGTACATTATGTGATTATACTACCATTTCATCTACCTTTGCGAGAATCGAGGTCTACACCTAGTTTTGTTGTAATTGCAGGTAATTTGGTACGTTTTGCATAAAAAAGAGCGAAAGGAGTCATGAGTCATTTAAAGTTACATCCAGGAAGCATAGCCATGGATTAAAGATTTACTTTGGACCAGTTTTGAGAGATTTCACATTCAGTTGTGACTCACCTCGGTTGACCAGAGATTCACCTCGACCGAGGCGATCCAGAGACGCCGACTCGACCGAGGCGAATACCTAGGACGCGGCGAGAATAATTTATTCTTGGGTGAGATCTTTTAAAATTGGAAAGAGATCTTATATTTTTGGGCTTGGCTCCTGGAAGGAAGGAGATATGCAGAATCATATATTTTACCTATTTTTATGGGAAAAGATCTTTCTAAGATATTTTATCTTTGGAGGGTTATTTTCCTATAAAAAGGGTTGGATTTCCACAATTTCAGGAGGCCGCATACAATCCGCTATCACACGTTTAGGGCTGGACATCTCGCAGCAGCCGCACTCCAGTTTGGGAGAGATTCGAAGAACCTTTTTGAAGGTTGAAGGAAGATTGAAGTCTATAGCTTTTATAGCTTTTTGGAGGATTTTGTAAGATTGTCTTTAATTCCCTCATTGATTGTCTTGTCTTTTTGGATTGCTATCCAAGGAACGCTTTGTTGTGATATTTGATTCAGTTATTGAAGTCTTTTCATTAAATTCTTCTTTGTTCAAATATTCACCTTCTTCCCATATATTTGATTAATACTTTCATGATGATGAGTGGCTAATTTCCTTGTTTGATTCTAGGGTGATTGGCTGAAGGTTGTGGGAAAAACAATGATAGAATAATCTTAGATTCCAGTAGGATCCTGAAAGTTCGAGTCTTTAACCTTAACCCTAAGCATCTCGTTCAGTCGATGAACATCTCGGCCGGGGTGGAATCTGGCTGACCGAGGTGACTTATCTGATCCATAACTGAGAGTTAAGTGTTAGAGTTTGCCAAATCCTATTCTTATTACACCTTTCCTGGTTCAAAGCAAGCTTAGGATGAGACTTACCCGGTAATTCCTTAGTTTGTGTACCAACGATCATAAGTGTAGGTAATAAAGGTTTATCCTTTATTGGGGTTTGAGTGTGCTTCCATCCCATCTTTGTGAGTTAGCCTGAGACTTACCCGGTAAAGGTTGATTCTATTCCCTTAGATGGTGTGTTAGTTTGAGGTTATAATCCTTTATCTTGATTCCTTGAGACTTACCCGGTAATAGGAGTTACGGTTTGGGGTTAGTGTGTAGTGAGACTTACCCGGTGATCTACTCCACTTTAGAAACACCTTCCCCACGCAAAAATCTCAGCTTTGTCCGCTTATCTATAGATCTTGAGTTGGAACCACAACTAGATGCTTTAATCCCTAGAATTGCATGTTTGCTTTATTGACTTCTTATTCATCTTTGATTGTGTTAATCGCTCTTGTGGTTAGTATTGACATAAGCACACCGTATTGACTTTGTTTCACCGAGTCCCTGTGATCGACCCCTGAAATTTTCTTGCTTTTACTACGATTGACCCGTACACTGCGGGTTCGCATCCTTGTTTTAAGCTTAAGTCTAGGGTTATAAATTTAAAGCTTGCACACACCGTTTGGAGCGAACAAGTTTTTGGCGCCGTTGCCGGGGACTTGGTCTAGACCGAGCCGGTACGGTTTGCTCTTGGGGCGCTTGCCCCGTTTCATCTAACCACTCTACTTGAGTGACTTTTGCAGGTTCTTTCTTAGGTATATGCGAAGAACCTGCGCTGGGAAGGAAATCGTTCCTTACGATCCCGAACCAGAAAAGACATACAAGAGACGCTTAAGAGAAGCGAAGATGACCCAACAAGACGATCGTGATCTTGCGGCCCAATTGAAAGAGGCGCTAGAGCTGCTACGCCTCAGCAAGGAAGAACTCAGACAAGAGAAAGAAGAGAATAGCACCAGGACTGCAGCAATCGAAGCTGAGATAGCAATCATACGAGAACAGATTCTACCTCGACCGAGGGAAGATCCTCCTGTTGATCCGCGACCGAGGCAGATTCCAGTACCTGACGCCCCGGCCGATGTATTTCCACCTCGGATGCCAGTCCGAGATGTTCTTCTTGCAGGAATCCCACAAACCCTAGGTCAAAGGATGGACCCTAATCAACAACTGAGGCGTCCAGGAGTGAACCTAGGAGATCCAGCAGATCATGACTACGAACTTCGACCGCAAGTTCTAGCCATGATTCGCCAATGCCAATTCGGAGGGCTAGAGAAAGAGTCGCCGCATCAACATCTTCAAAACTACGAGATCTTGATGGAAACCTTGCGACCCCCCAGAATTGAGAATAACAACTACAAGCTAAGACTTTTTTACTTTTCTTTAAAAGATAGAGCTCTTACTTGGTATCAATCTCTTCCTCCAGGAAAAATTAGCACATGGGAGGAGATGACTACGGAATTCTTGACCAAATTCTTTCCCCCCTCAAAGACCGCTGAAATGAGAGGAAAGATCAATGCTTTCATCATGAAGGACAAGGAGAGCTTGTCCAAATCTTGGGAGCGGTTCAAGGATATCCTTTTGGATTGCCCACATCATGGGATTCCAAAGATCGAGTTGTTGGAGATCTACTTCAAAGGGCTGGACGGAAGCAGCCAGTTCAATCTCCAACTACTTTCCGCCGGTACCTTCATGGACATGGAGATTGATGAGGCTTGGGACTTCATTGAGAAGCAAGTCTTGCACATGGAGAAATATACCCACCAAGGAGCTGAAGGTGGAGTTAAAAGAGTCAAATTTCAAGAGACTCAATCCAACAACAATCAACTCGCGTCTTTGACGAATGACGTGAAGCAATTGAAGGAGCTCTTGATGGCTCAAACTAAGAAGGAAGAGCAAGGGCAAAGGAACAACAACAATAACGGGTATCGTAACAACAACAACGGTCCCCAAAACAACAACTACAACAACAACAATAGAGGATCCAATAGCAACAACCGGAGGGCGAATAACCAAAACTACGGTAACAATCATTCAAACTCCAACTCTAATGATTCCTCTAACCCTTTCCTCTCTCCCCCTTCTTCTTCTACTCCATTGAAAAGCCAAGGGCAAGGATCAAGTTCGTCTCAGCCAGAAAAGAAAGACGCAGTTCTGGAGGCAATCTTGATCAAGCTTAGCGCTATGGAGAATTCTATGACTTCATTTTCGAGGGCCCAAAAGTCCTTCGAACAACAACTTGCTAATAAGGCGAATGAAGCGCCAAGAGATCCAGGGAAGCTTCCAGCAAAGACGGAAACTAACCCTAAGGGCCAGTGCATAGCAATAACGACGAGGAGTGGACTTAAAACTGCAGATCCAGTACCTCGCTCGACGCAGACCACCTCGGTCCAGATCCAGTCGAAGAACACCTCGACCGAGATGCCAACCGAGGTGGAACAACAAAAAACAGGAGGAACTACAGAAACTTATGTTCCACCTCCTGCATATAAACCACCACTTCCATTCCCTCAGTCCAGAGCCAGAGCACATCTAGACAAGCACTTTGGTAAGTTTCTTGACTTGATGAATAAGCTACACATTAACATTCTTTTCCTTGATGCTATTTTAGGTATGCCCGCCTATGGGAAGTTCTTAAAAGAAATCTTATCAAGGAAGAGGAAGTTGGAGGATGTTGGTGAAGTTAGGATGACATCTAAATCTTCGGAGCTTATCAAAATCATGAAGGAAAAGATGCCACCTAAGTTAAGAGATCCCGGCTCGTTTTGCATTCCCATTCAAGTTGGGGATGTCACTTGTGAAGCCCTTTGTGATCTAGGAGCCAGCGTGAGCATCATCCCGCTGGAGCTATGCACGAAGATCGGTCTTGGAGAGCCCAAGCCGGTCAAGATTCGACTTTACATGGCGGATCGCTCCATTACCCATCCCGTGGGCATTTTGGAGGACGTTCCGGTCAAGTTAGGTAACTTCTATCTACCCATAGATTTTGTCGCACTTGACATTCCCGCAGATTATCCTGTTCCTATTATTCTCGGGAGGCTATTTCTAGCAACTTCGGGTTGCAACGTGGATTGCAAGAACGCCAAGTTAAAATTCAACGTTGGTGGCGATGAGGTGGAGTTCGCACTACTTGCAGCCATGAAAGGGGAGCAACTAACTGATGATATCTTCAACATCTACGATGAAGAAGAATCAAGAGAATTGGTGAGCTCTATCCTTATTAACGATCCACTCAAAAGAGTTATTAGCTTCAGTTTAATGGAGGAAGGTATAGATGCTTCTTGTGATGCAGATATACGGAGCTTGAAGGCACTGGAAGAGGATCCAGGAGCTAAGACTGAGAAGCTAATCCAGGAGACGAAGATCTCCAGTCTCGGATCCAGTAGCAGTACCTCGACCGAGGCACTTTCTGGACTGAGCGAGGCGACCGAAGAACATATCGGTCAACGCCTATGCGCCTCGACCGAGGTCGAAGGCGAGATAATTCAAACTGAGACTTCATCGAGTCCAGTTTCTGATACCACTCCACTGGAAAGAGGAAGCATGGATTCCCCCCAGAAAGCACCCCCAGTCGTGGAGCTTAAACAACTCCCCAGTCACTTGAGGTATATCTTTCTTGGACCGGATTCTACTTATCCCGTTATTGTTAGTGCTTCCCTTTCCGAATCTGAACTGTCTAAGTTAATGCATGTCTTGAGAAAGCATCGAAAAGCCATAGGTTACACCACGGACGATCTTATTGGCATTAAACCTTCTTTCTGCATGCATAGAATTTTAATGGAAGATAATCATAAGACTTCACGGGAACCTCAAAGACGGTTAAATCCGATCATGAAAGAGGTTGTGAAGAAGGAAGTTCTTAAGTTGTTGGATGCAGGTATTATTTATCCTATCTCGGACAGCAAGTGGGTTAGCCCAGTGCATGTCGTTCCGAAGAAAGGAGGGATGACCGTTGTGACGAATAAGGACAACGAGTTGATCCCAACGAGGACCGTTACAGGCTGGAGAGTTTGCATCGATTATAGGAAGCTGAACACGGCAACTCGGAAGGATCATTTTCCGCTTCCCTTCATCGATCAAATGCTCGAACGGTTGGCCCAACATTCACACTTTTGCTACTTGGACGGCTATAATGGGTTCTTCCAGATTCCTATCCATCCGGATGATCAGGAGAAGACCACTTTCACTTGTCCTTGGGGGACGTTTGCCTATCGGAGGATGCCATTCGGATTGTGCAATGCACCCGCTACCTTCCAGCGATGCATGATGGCTATCTTCTCCGAGTACATAGAGGAGATCATGGAGGTATTCATGGATGACTTTTCTGTATATGGTTCCTCTTTTGATGATTGCCTATCTAACCTTTCTCTAATGCTTAAAAGATGTGAAGACACTAACCTTGTTCTAAATTGGGAGAAGTGTCATTTTATGGTTAATGAAGGCATTGTGCTAGGACACCTCGTTTCTAATCGAGGTATTGAGGTCGATCGAGCTAAGATCGAAACTATTGAGAAACTCCCTCCTCCTTGTTCTGTTAAAGGTGTGAGGAGTTTTCTCGGGCATACAGGTTTCTACAGGAGATTCATCAAGGACTTCTCTAAGATTTCTAAACCTATAACTAACCTCTTGAATAAAGATGTTGTTTTTGAGTTTTCGCAGGAGTGTCTTGATGCTTTTTACAGGATTAAGGAAGCGTTGATCTCCGCTCCCATTATCCAGCCTCCTGATTAGACCTTGCCCTTTGAGGTCATGTGTGACGCTAGTGATGTAGCCGTAGGAGCGGTGCTTGGACAGAAGAAGGATGGACGGACCACCGCCATTTATTATGCTAGCAAGACGCTAGATGAAGCACAACGCAACTACGCTACCACCGAGAAGGAGTTATTGGCAGTTGTATATGCCTTCGAGAAGTTTCGTTCCTATCTAGTAGGGGCGAAGGTCATTGTCTACACCGACCACGCAACCATTCGTTACTTATTGGCTAAGAAAGACGCCAAGCCGCGCCTTGTTCGATGGATTCTCTTGCTTCAAGAGTTTGACCTAGAGATCCGCGATAAGAAGGGATCCGAGAATTCAGTTGCGGACCACCTCAGCCGGCTACCAGAATCTTCCCGCGAGACGGATAACCCACCCATAGACGATTCATTCCCCGATGAGCACTTACACTTGTTGGAGCGTTTGATGGATCTACTTACTTCACCCCACGATGGAGGTGAAGTATGGGGTGAGGGCACCTCCTATCTCGAATGAGACGCATCATGGTCCAGCTAGCGACCTTAAATCAAGCGCTTCTTGGGAGGCAACCCAAGGTATTGCTTTCTTTTCCCGTTTTCTAGTCTAGTTTAGATAGTTTTTGTTTTTGCTTTGCTTTGCTTTGTTTTTGGCGTTCTGGACAGACAACAGGGAATATCTAAGGAAGGAGCACAACTGGAAGGACAGAAGTTCGAGATTTTGAGGAGACAGAAGCATCTCGGTCACTGTCAGAGCATCTCGACCGAGTTGATTCTTGAGCAACCGAGGCGACTAGGGTTTCTGCAGAACCACCTCTGTCCGTACCACCTCGGTCCAGTCGAGACCATCTTGACCGAGGTGACAGCAGATCCAGTAAAAGTATAAAAGGGGGAAAAATTACTTTTCACTTTTTATTTTCACCCTCCTCGACCGCGGCGATAGATCTACCTTGCTTCCTTCGTTCCTCGCTCGTTTTAAAAGATTTCCGCTTCCAAACCGCAATTAAATAGTAGAGGATCCTATTGCAACTGCAGATCTGCAAGAAATTCGAGTGAATCGGCCGGAACGAGGTAAAAACGATCGAAACCCTAACTCGTTCGTTTACTTCGATTTGGGCTTTGGTTGCCCTTGAATTTGTTGAGAAAGGACTTAAGTACCCCATAGGAAGCATTTGTAGTGATTTTTGGGGGAAAAGAACTGGAATTCTGAGAATTGGAATCGCGACTGTCTTCGCCTCGGTCCAGTCGAACTGCATCTCGACCGAGGTGTTCTTGGAGATTGTCAGCAACCGAGGTAGCCTGACAGTGTAGATTGAAAATGAGTTCCGATCGTCGTCTAGCCCTTAGAGACAGATCCTCACCCTCCCCTTCTTCCTCTTCTTCCCGTCCCTACCGCCCGGTTATCCACGAGAGATGCCGGGTAGACTATGAGCGGATAGCTAGCCGTCCAGTTATCGCACCACGATTTCTGGACGTGTCAGCTTTTGATTGCCTAGGGTTAGACGCTGACCTTAGGAGGATGATCGCTACTGTCGGGCTGGATCAGTTTACTGAGATCCGAGCCCCAGCTTACTTAGAGCCCACCCTGGAGTTTGTTAGCTCCTTCTCCTACCTCCCCACAGACCATTCTGTGAAGTACCGGTTGATGAACCGGAACTTCATAGTTCCTTTAGAGGTGTGGAGAGAGATTTTTGGCTTTTCTGAGCCCACCGCCACCGACTTCCCATCCCGATCCGTAGCTAGGGAGTTCTGGGGGCAGATAGCCCATATTACTGAGCATGCGGACAGATGGCGTCCTGGAGATTCCAGGGAGAGGGTCATCTTCCATCCAGCCTTCAGACTAGCTCACAGGATCTTTAGTGAGACACTTCTGGCGCGTACTGAGACGCCCCAGAAGATCAGACAGGGCGAGCTGTTCAGCCTCTACTGCATGGTGACAGGAGGTTTCCCTGACTTTGGCTTGCTCCTGGCAGAGGATCTGCACAGGATCAAGGCCAAGGCGAAGGGGGACATTTGCTGCGGAGGTCTAGTCACCCACATCGCTACCTACCACGGGATGGACCTCAGTGTTTGCACGATGGCGGCGGCTCCGAAGCCGCTGGGATTACAGGAGATGATCACACGGAGGATTCTGGTTCCCCGTGGTTTGACCACTCCATACGTAGCCATGCCTTGGGAGCGGACTGCACCTCAGGGGATCCGCTGGTCTGCACAGTTCACAGTCTTTGATCCGCATTTCTGGCAGACGGCTTGGGATACACTGATGAAGGATCACAAAGAGGCAGCAGCTGCCCCTGCTGAGGCTGAGGAGGATGACGACGACGATGAGGAGACGATGGACGAGAGAGATGGTGGAGTCCCGATGGATACAGGGACAGATACTGCAGGCACGAGCGCACCACCGATCATCGACTTAGATGATGAGGAGGAGACGGAGCCTGCACCAGCTGAGACTTCTCCAGTCAGACCTGCTAGACGCAGGAGACATGGAGTGAGGGATCGAGCTGCTCACAGACGGATCGATGACCTGACGGATCAGGTTATTGACACATATGCTGCATTATCGCTGGATATCCGCGAGATGCAGGAGCGGCAGCACCATCAGCATATCATGGCCCAGCTTCAGTTCGAGCATGTCATGGGCTATCCGTACGATCCGACTCAGGATTATTGAGGAGTTGCAGGATTTTCTTTATATATTTTTATGGAGTTCAGCTATATATCCGGTGAGTTCTCTCATGTTTAGACCTTTTATTTGACCCACTAGGACAGTGTGTCCCAAGTATGGGGTGTTTGTATTACCTGACTACGTGATGTATTTTATTTGACTACTTGATGTATTATATTTATCGGATATTTTCGTATTTATGCTTCATTGCCTTTATATGATTATCTGATATTACATGCATACCTACAGGTTATTTGATTGAGAAAAACGTCGAAACCGAAAAAAAAATGGTTTTAAAAAAAAAAATTTTTGACCTCGACCGGGGAGATTCTGGCCAAACGAGGCATTTCACCTCGGTTGAACCAAGAACACCTCGACCGACGTGTGTTAACTGAGAGTTTTCGAAAACGATTTTGTGTTACTTATCTGGATATGATCTCAGTGAAGATCTTGTTTACTGACTGATTTTAAATTCTTTATGTGTTTAAAAGGTTTTATAATATGTTTAAGTTGCTAAATGCTTTGTTTGAAATTATTGGCATGTTTAATACTTTGTTTTTATCCAAATTATGTTGAATTTGAAGGTTGACACCGCAGGTTAAGTTCTCTCACTTTCTTCTTGGAAAGACCAAGGCAATTCATTCTCTTCTTCTTCTTCCTCTTGATCATGCTTAGCCCCTCACATACATTTTGCCTCCCTTTACCTATCCGGGAATTTGGAAGCAAGCGAAGTGGTGAAAGCAAGTGGAGTTAAAGTTGAGAAGTGGCTGGAAGTGAAAGTGTTAGAAAGCAATAATAGGTTTGGGGAAGTCAATCATGAAGATGAGTAACTCGGCACCATTCACATAGCCGGGTGTTTGTGTCTTGCCAAAGTCGGATTGAGCGATATTCCTAACGGGTCATGGTATGTGCATCAAGGGTTTGATGCATCTCGAGAAATTGATGATTGCAGATTTCCTAGGCTTCGGTTATTGTGCACCTCTGTCCATGCATCCCAAAAAGTAAAGTAAAAAGAAAAAGTGTGAAATAAGCAAAGCTTATTGGTGGAAGATGTTGCAAGTCGAAGTGAAAGTAAAGTTCATCCTTTTCCCGGATTCTAGAACCACATTACCTTACATACATCCCTACCCTACACGTTTCTTGACCTTTCTTTTGGGAAGCCCTTGAGACCTTGAGCTTGTTGATTGACTTAGCGGTTTAAATCGGATTATACATGATTAATTTTGATAATTATGATTTATTATGCATTCTAT
Organism: Fagopyrum homotropicum; assembly: GCA_033239125.1. Lineage (NCBI taxonomy): Eukaryota > Viridiplantae > Streptophyta > Magnoliopsida > Caryophyllales > Polygonaceae > Fagopyrum > Fagopyrum homotropicum. Next base: position 138,239,945 of record BSWB01000002.1, read on the forward strand.
GATTTTATGCAAAGATGAACAACTTTCCTATATTTATAAAATGTTTTGAGCATGTTGAGTTTTTAATAGCAGGAAGTACTCTCTTAGAGTGATCTATGATAGTTGCACACCATAAAATGTTTTTGGAAGACTTTTTCATTGATTTTATTGACTTATAATCCATTCTACCTTGTCTTCTATATGAGGAACTTGCTTGGGGACAAGCAAGGGCTAAGTATGGGGTATTTTGATAGCATGAATTATAGTCTATATTCTGAGGTTTGTTTGGACGTTTTATCTTTCATAATCTGCATGTTTGTGTGTACATTATGTGATTATACTACCATTTCATCTACCTTTGCGAGAATCGAGGTCTACACCTAGTTTTGTTGTAATTGCAGGTAATTTGGTACGTTTTGCATCAAAAAAGAGCGAAAGGAGTCATGAGTCATTTAGAGCTACATCCAGGAAGCATAGCCATGGATTAAAGATTTACTTTGGACCAGTTTTGAGAGATTTCACATTCAGTTGTGACTCACCTCGGTTGACCAGAGATTCACCTCGACCGAGGCGATCCAGAGACGCCGACTCGACCGAGGCGAATACCTAGGATGCGGCGAGAATAATTTATTCTTGGGTGAGATCTTTTAAAATTGGAAAGAGATCTTATATTTTTGGGCTTGGCTCCTGGAAGGAAGGAGATATGCAGAATCATATATTTTACCTATTTTTATGGGAAAAGATCTTTCTAAGATATTTTATCTTTGGAGGGTTATTTTCCTATAAAAAGGGTTGGATTTCCACAATTTCAAGAGGCCGCATACAATCCGCTATCACACGTTTAGGGCTGGACATCTCGCAGCAGCCGCACTCCAGTTTGGGAGAGATTCGAAGAACCTTTTTGAAGGTTGAAGGAAGATTGAAGTCTATAGCTTTTATAGCTTTTTGGAGGGTTTTGTAAGATTGTCTTTAATTCCCTCATTGATTGTCTTGTCTTTTTGGATTGCTATCCAAGGAACGCTTTGTTGTGATATTTGATTCAGTTATTGAAGTCTTTTCATTAAATTCTTCTTTGTTCAAATATTCACCTTCTTCCCATATATTTGATTAATACTTTCATGATGATGAGTGGCTAATTTCCTTGTGTGATTCTAGGGTGATTGGCTGAAGGTTGTGGGAAAAACAATGATAGAATAGTCTTAGATTCCAGTAGGATCCTGAAAGTTCGAGTCTTTAACCTTAACCCTAAGCATCTCGTTCAGTCGATGAACATCTCGGCCGGGGTGGAATCTGGCTGACCGAGGTGACTTATCTGATCCATAACTGAGAGTTAAGTGTTAGAGTTTGCCAAATCCTATTCTTATTACACCTTTCCTGGTTCAAAGCAAGCTTAGGATGAGACTTACCCGGTAATTCCTTAGTTTGTGTACCAACGATCATAAGTGTAGGTAATAAAGGTTTATCCTTTATTGGGGTTTGAGTGTACTTCCATCCCATCTTTGTGAGTTAGCCTGAGACTTACCCGGTAAAGGTTGATTCTATTCCCTTAGATGGTGTGTTAGTTTGAGGTTATAATCCTTTATCTTGATTCCTTGAGACTTACCCGGTAATAGGAGTTACGGTTTGGGGTTAGTGTGTAGTGAGACTTACCCGGTGATCTACTCCACTTTAGAAACACCTTCCCCACGCAAAAAACTCAGCTTTGTCCGCTTATCTATAGATCTTGAGTTGGAACCACAACTAGATGCTTTAATCCCTAGAATTGCATGTTTGCTTTATTGACTTCTTATTCATCTTTGATTGTGTTAATCGCTCTTGTGGTTAGTATTGACATAAGCACACCGTATTGACTTTGTTTCACCGAGTCCCTGTGATCGACCCCTGGAATTTTCTTGCTTTTACTACGATTGACCCGTACACTGCGGGTTCGCATCCTTGTTTTAAGCTTAAGTCTAGGGTTATAAATTTAAAGCTTGCACACACCGTTTGGAGCGAACAGTTGAGCCCGACCACACTTTTGTGGAATATCCAGTAACCATCCTTGAGCACAGTACCAGACGTCTGCGTTCCAAGGAGATACCGATGTTAAGAATCCAGTGGTCTAGACGAGGGTTGATGAGGCTAACTGGGATACGGAGGAGAGTATTAGACGTAGTTATCCGAGTTCTTTGCGGGGCTAGCCTCTACCTCCGTACCGACGGGTTTGAACATAGACGTTATTTGCACGACTTTTGTGTTTTTATATTAGAATGAGTGATTATGTTTTATGTGATGTCGGAATAAGATGATTGAGTAGTTTTTCATGCTAGAAAAAGAGGTTAAAGTTTTAGTGGGATCAAAGTATACAAGTTAGAGTGAGAGTTGTTTGGGTAGATACCTTATTCTATGTTTCGGGACGAAACTAATTTTAAGGGGGTACTGATGTAATATCCGGAATTTTTATTCCGTTTATTTCCGTAGCAAACCGGATTTTTATCCGTTAATCCCTATTTGTCTACTTAGTCGGACACAATAGCTCGAAAATTTTATCATTTTATGTAACACCACTTCACATGAAATGATAAGTTTTTATAACAAACCCTAATCCATAAAACCCTAATTTAGAACATGACTTGTCTTTGACAAGGTCATGATGTCCTAGTGACAAGATCAAGACGAGCCCAAGACGAAGTCAAGACAAGGTCATGACGAGACCAAGACGAGATCAGGACAAGGCCATGCATGGGCTCGACAAGACAATGACAAGATTTGACAAGGTCCTGACAACATCAGCCCACTCTTAATTTATTACTTGTCTTCAGCCCATTACTCTCCTTTTGGATTCAACTGTCCAGCCTTATTTCTCCCTTGCTGACGGGTTGGAGCAGCCCAAGAAGAGACAACCTGTTGCTGCTACTCCGTGCGGCCCGGGAAGCCAGCAGGCGAGATGACTCCAGCCCATGACACGCCAGCCCACCTTCAGTACCACGTTCAGTTGAGGAACGTTACTCAAGAGCGTAACAGCGAGATCTTCATTGATCTCTTTCCCGTTTCAGCTGCGTGCCTTCTGTCCAGATACATGCTGCAGAGAAGGCCACGATCACCCCTTCCTTATGTCACACTTTCCTTCTGCAGCGTGCAGTTCGCGAGGTCCCATTCATGTCCGCGTTCGTCCATCCTCCCTCTCCTCTCCTTCTCAGCAAACCCAGTCCAGAAGTGTGGCTCGCCCCCCTTGCAATACGTAACGGTTGCTGAGCATCCTTCTTCATCCTGTAACTGCTCCTGGATTTGCACAGGAAAAGGAGCCAGCCTAGCCGTGAACCACGTTCTCTCTTCTGTCCACTTCAACACTGCACTCTCCACACCTCGCCTTAACCGCTGCCACCAACCTTCTCCACCTCGTTGTCCTCACCTACCTTCACGAGACACCATCGACAGGAGCCCCAGCCTCTGCACACAACCCATACCAACGAACCTGCAGGACCAAGTTTGCCTAGCTGTACACTGGAAACACCCAGCCCAGTACCCCGGTGATGAGACGCCTGCAACCTTCTGCACGATCACTCTCGAACTGCTGCTACTACTTCAGGCCGGGCCTTTCCCTCCTCCTTCCACTAAGAGTGAGCCTCTGCACTTCAAGACTATCTTCAACAGTGTAGGGACCCCTACCTCCCTTCCTTCCTTTCTCCATTCTTCTTGCTATCAAGACTGAATTAATGATTGTCCCTCTCTTCTACACCAGAACCATCACCACTGGGTGAGCAGGCTGAGCCGAAGCTGGTTTCTAGTGCAACTTCGTCGCTAAGAGGAACAACATCAACGACCAAGGAAGGCTCCTTCGTCTTGGCCATCTGCAAGGGAGTTCGAAACATAAATTGGTTGCCCATCTAATCGAATAGGGAGTCGGAGCTTGAACCTGTGGCCTTCCTTGTCTTAGCTACAAAACGCTGCAGGTGAGTCTCGAAGCTCATATCACTTGTACTCAGTTTTTAATTCCCGAAATCAGTGTTGATTAGTCATCTTTGAGACCATGTTACGATACCTTAGAGACATAATCTACCGTTCAATTTTTAGTATGATATAGAAGGACATGCATGGTAGGATGTATTAAAAGTTTAGATCGATCTAAAGGTCGGATCTGGATCCACAAGAGCTCAAAGTAGGCTAGGGGTTCAGTTTGGTTTTCTGCAGTTATTTGGCTAAGTATAAGAGATTTTGTGTTGTGTAGCCAACTTGGGATTTTTGTGTGGGATTAACTATTGATGCTTTATGAGTTCTGTTTCTTTCAATGAGTAGAATGCATTGCATAGAGAGAATAGATATTTTATTTGGGATTTTTAGATTTTGGTACGAGTGTTTTAAGAGAGGTCAAAGCGAGACCTTAGTGAGTTTTCATGGAAGTTAAGAAGTTGGAAAATTTTCCAACTTAACGGGATCTTTCTTGTGAGTGTTAGATGGTGTTTTTGGACATCATAGGAAGTTTTAGAAATATTTTTAAGAATATTTCTAGGGTTTTGAGACCTAGGGGTAAAATAGTCTTTTACCCTTATGAGGGTATTTCGGTAATTTTCTTATGATCCCTTGAATATCTTAGAAGTTGGAGACTTCTAAGAAAGTGAGATACATTATTAATTCACTTGCCTTGTATAATAGGCGGTTGCGTTTCTACGGTTACAGACTGAGTCGAGATAACGAAAAGCGAGTTTCGATTCAGGTAAGTCCTTTGGGCTTACTTAGCTGACTTCTAAATATGAGCATGAATGATGATAGTGGTGTGTGATTGAAATGTTTAGAGAGATAGGTTGTGATATATAATTACCGACCTATACTTGGCCTAAGAGTAACGGGCGGTGGCATTCTGCTCAGTTAGCTTGCGAGCGCTGGGGGTTTCTTTAGGGACTAGTCCATACTCGGTTTGTAGTGATGCTACCGGCGGAGGTCAGCTAGACCTACACCAGTTGGATAAGGAACGGAGGCGAGAGTTGTTAATAGCTCTCGTGCCACAACTTAAGTTGAATAATGTGAATCACTTAAATAATAAATAATAAACGGTTGAGTGCCAGCATGATGTTTGTTTATAATTTTTTCTGCGTGTGTTTGTGCTGTTATTATTCTACTTATATTTGGATTGTTAGCTAACGGTTTATCCGTGTTGTAGATCTGTAGAGATAGACAGTTGCAGAGAGATCCGGAACGGATGGTCAGCCGGGTCCACGTACTCATTAGATGGGGACGGGGAAGTCTTCCATACGTCATGCATGTTATGTATCTTTATATATGTTTGTAAGGCTGTCACATGTGTACGTTCATACCATTAAAAATATTATGTTTTAGAAATTGTTTTAAATACATTTGTGCCTTGTTGTAAGATCCAAGTAACGTTGTTGTTAAACCAAGGTCGGGACCCATTGTGAGGTCCTAACTAGTAACTCTCCGAGTTCCGAGAAATTGGGGTGTTACATTTTTGTCCCGAAGACACCGCCGATTAATATAGAGAAGCTACATGCATTACAAGCACATTTTGGACCAGATGAGGGCGGAGGACGTGTGTTTTACTCCGTATGATGATCGAGTGCTTGATTTTGGAGGGCAGTTTGGTGTTTCTCGTTATCGGGGTATTATACAAATATCCGACATCAAGGAGACGTACATGCCGGATCGGTTCCTGCGACAGTTTAGGGAACGTGCAGACCGTGCCCCTACCCCGGATCCCACCCATCCATGAGGTACGTCCGGCTAATGGATGTGGTTTTAGGCTTTCATATGCTCCCACATATGATCGTTGGACAATCCGCCAACTAGAGGAGACACGATTCTCATTGGGTGGGTTGATACTAGCGATGTCTCCGTGGCTCGTCGAGGATGCATACATGCCCTAGTATACCGCTCATTGCCATCCCTACATCTTGCCGACATCCATTGCACTCTAGTTACATGTAGACCTTCCACCACTTGTTCCTATTTTGATATGCTAGAGTACGTTTGTTATTATTCCTTAACTTACCTTTTAGTTTATTTTTCAATTTATTTAACAATTTATTTTTTTTGTATTACAACATCTTCACATTCTTATTGGTCGTCTACGAGATATGCAGGCTCACGGTCTACCGTATTCAGCCGATGACTTAGATTTCATAATAAAGGAGGCAGTTAAGCGTAGTCCACCTATGGCTCCTACTCAGGTCCGGGCTTCACAATATGGGTGATGACATTTGTCGTTATAGTTTGATGCTTTTATGTTTTATTTTGTGTTTATCATACTTGATTTTTTATTTTGTAAATTCTCCACTTGCTTTTATTTTTATGAATACTTCATGTGAGTTTTATTTTTTTGGTTGTAGTATTATTTTATGCTTCAGCTTATGTGTTAAAAGTCCATAAACAAAAACAATATATCAAGTACCACTAAAGTCAAATAGTTATTACATGATGAAAACGGATCACTAAAGTCCGTTAAAAAAGGTTAATCCAAAACCAAAACCAAAACCACTATAGATATGCTTCACTCATCTCCCGGTGGACGCAACGCACGACGAAACTCCTCGTAACGTCCTTGCAATGAACGACGCATCCCATCCATCAACACTTGGATCGTGATGGTTTTTCCACATATGACTCAATTTTGGTAAAGGGCATCATCTTTTAGCCATACCTATTGTTCGCTCGAAAGCGTGCGTGCAATCAAGTCTTAAATTTATAAAACTAGAATAAAAGCAAGCGAACCCGCAGTGTACGGATCAGCGTAGATTAGCAAGTATTCCAGAGTGTCGATCACAGGGATTTGGTGAAATAAAACCCAGTCTCAAGTTATCGAGCAAATAAAGGTATAAAGCTTTGCAAATATTGGGAAAACATCAACCCTAAAGATCTAGGTATCTAATTGTGGCAATCGATTCAAGATATAGTAAAAAACTAAGGACAGAGTTAAGAGTTGTAAAGGTATGCTAAAGTAAAGCAATGTACGGTGAAGTTTCAAGACTTTATATGACTTATCTAAGGACACTCTCTATAAAGGTTGCTGAGGCTTCAGTATAGAAAGGATCTATGGACAAGAATTAATCTCAAATACCCAAACTTGTAACCCAAGGATCAAGACGAACTAAAACGATTAAGGTTGTGACACTCGAAATCGAAGTAGAGGGTGATGAGTCTCACTACTACCTAGAAAAGGGTAAATCAAGACTAGATTAAAGCTAATCTTTAACCTTGAATCAAAGTAAAAGCAAAGTTCGTAAACTAGGATAAATCACAGTCAGATCTTGAGAACCACGGCCGTGGAACTTCAAGAATAGGCCGTGATTTGGATTCGTCGACGAGATCTCTCTAACTCTCAAGGTCCAATCAATTTACGATCGATCTATCATCATCTAAGCCACAACTATCAACCCTTCACTTTAGAATTGCTAAAGGGTTTTAGCCAACAATCATTGTCATGATATCAATATTCAAATCAAAGAGAATAAAAGATGAAAACCCTCGAATACTTAATAAAACTTCAAAACCAATTCTCAAATCCGAACACAAGAAGGGATAATCAATGGATTCAGAATATAGAACACAAAACCTCACAAAAATCTAAGGTAAGTATGAAGAACAGGTTGTCATTCCATCTTCAATGTCAAAACCTAAGAAAGAGGTTAAAACCTTCGGCGATCTTCAATCCACCCTAGGCAAGAATGCTCCAAGCAAAGTAAGCGGCCGTCAGCGTCTCCGCAAGATCCAACACAAATGTTGCGGGAATAAGCCGTAAGCGTCGATGCCCAAAACTCTCTTCTCTGACCTTTTTATAAGACGGGAAAAGGTAACCGTCCCGGCCCATCACGTAAATAACGTGGCAAATAAAGACTCGTCAAAAGATCGCCTAAATCACGGTCTCAAGGGTTTCCACGACCGTGGTTTAGGGCGTGGAAATGGATTACGGTCTCTTGTGACTTCCACGACCGTACTTTAGACCATGTAACTTACTGGAATGCTCCACGCTCATGATGCCAAGATCCACGGCCGTGGTTTAGAGCATGGACTCTTCTACGGCCGTAATTCAGGGCGTGGAAGTGTAGAATACATGTAGTTTCCTTTGTGTCATGACATTCTTCATTCTAGCTCCTTCCTTAGCTTCCTTGATGTGTTCCTAATCCTCGAATATGATCGATTCCTCTCTTTTCTCTCTCAATAGCTCCCATTTAGCTCCTTTTCGCCTACAATCAACACAAAGCTAGTGTAGACATCCATATCGACTATAATAGAGGAATAAGCTAACAATTGCTTCTAAACTTCATCCATGTACACAATAATGAGAGAAAACAACCAAAATAAGTGCCTAGAATATCGCAATATTTCATGCTAACAAAATACCCCATACTTGTTACTTGCTTGTCCCCAAGCAAGGTCTTTGAAAGCACTAAAATACAAATTAGAATGAAATATGCATGCAATCTCAAAACAAATACATTCTTTAGGTAAATGTGCTTCTAGTCAATAGATCATCCTCAAACCTTGCTTCATTCATTCTTGAAATCACTTGTATACATAAACCAAAGAATGTAAAGCAAAGAAACATCATAAATCGCTTAAACTTTGAGATAAACATCATAACCTTCAAGTATTGTCAAAATCAAGCATAAGAAGTTTCAATTTAGATCACCAAGTCAAATAACATTCTTTTGATATTAAGGACTTTCAAGTAAGGTCTCGAATGTGGAAGGAAGGGAAACTTATAAGGGATATGGTGCATGAATCCGGGAAAATGAATAACCCAACTCTTTTTCTTTTCACTTTGAATTGCAACATCATCAACTTTGAGCTTTGTTCTCTTCTTTTTCACATTATTTTTCGACTTTACTTTTTGAAAGATGGACAGAGGTGCACAAAAACCGAAGCCTAGGAGATTGGCGTTTCTCAATTTTGAGATGCCTCAAACCCTTGATGCACATACCATAATTTGTTAGGAATATCGCTCAATCCGACTTTGGCAAGACACAAACACCCGGCTATGTGAATGGTGCCGAGTTACTCATCGTCATGATTGACTTCCCCAAACCTCTTAATTCTATTCTTTGAATACAAAAATTTGCTTTCATGGCCCTCCCACATCAAACATGCCAAATATCAACTCCTCCAAATTCCCGGATAGGTAAGGGAGGCAATTACTTTCATTGTGGGGCTAAGTGATCAAGGAAAGAAGAAAAAAATTCAAATTGCCTTAATCATTTCATAAAGAAGTATACGAACTCATCATGTGATTTCAACTTCAATTTCTCAATATGATTTAGATAGAACTTTCACATTATGAAACTTGCAAGAAAGGATAAACAACACATTCAATTTCTTTTCAATTCATTATTCCATTTAAGCATAGAATTGTCATCAAAAATTCATTCTACAAGTAAGAACTATCATAGAAGTCGTCTCTAGTCTTAGAAGCACAAGAACTTTTTCAAAATTTTCCAAATTTTCAAATTTTTATGGGTTTTTCAAACTTTTTCATGCAATGCAATAATGAAATGTGTGACTATAAAAATGAAACATGCAAGTGTTATGGATAGAAGCAAGCAAGCAAATGTAGTAGAGTTATTACAACACATAGTCACTCCCCACCCCATACTTAAAACATACATTGTCCTCAATGTTCGAAAAAGAAATAAAGAAAAGAAGAAAAGGGAAATGAACTCACTAAAGACGGTGGTGGGGCGGCTGAACTGTCAATCCTCGAAGCTCGTCACTGTGGTGGTGGGAATGGTGGGAATGGATGGAACTCGGGGTTGAAATGCCGCCCAAACTGCTGGTGGTAGATGTCTCGCATCACCCGATCATGCTCATCAGCCCGTACGTCACGGGTGTCCTGGCGGATCTCCAAGTCACCGACTCTCCTAGAAAGGTCGGCAGCCCACTCCGGTAGCTGCTCATACCAGGCCGGTGGCTAGCCGTACGATGCTGGTGCGTCCTGTGGTGCCGGTGCTGCTGAAGCTGCTGGTGCCTGACTATACCATGGTGGTGGAGCTCCCATCCACTCCGGCTGTGCTCCGTACCAAGTGGGCGGAGTGTCTATTCATGTCGGCCTCTCACTCACGCTAGCACGGCGAGAGGAAGAGGCTCCTGAAGGTCCAGCTGGTCGTGGTGAACGCCTGGGAGGGTCAGGGAAGTGTGCCGGTTGATCTGGGAAAGTGCCAAAGTCACGCTCCTCACCTCCTCCCTCAAAACCATCATCTCCTCCTATCTCCTCCCCAACATCTGTAGTTGGTACCTCATCGGGGACGTAGGGAGGTGCTACTAACCTATTCGCATGTATAGCAGCGAAGGTCTGCTTCTAATTATGGCGTCCAACCATAATAGAATACTCAGGGAGCCATGGAATGCCTCTACCTCCTCTCTCCTCCCAAGGCATACCAGCGGTGGATGGACCGCGGTGCCTAGGGAAGATGATCCCCCTCGTCATCAAACTGTTGAGACCCAAAGGTCTCGCTGTAATCCTAGTATAAGCAGAATAATCTATCCCAAGCTGTCTAGCGATGTGGGTAACCATACCACCATATCCAATGTTGCCGGCTCTCTTATTCTTGAGCTTACTCATGGTGGAGGCTAGGTGGGTAGCACAGTCTGCAGGTCTACCGTGCAACATAACATAAAGAAGGAACAACTCATCTGTCTTAATCTTCTGAGTGGTCTCGGTCCTAGGGAAAAGACACTCAGAAAGGACTCTATGGGCTATCTTCAAGGCTAAGTGATAGATGATCTTAGCCTTGGTGTTAGCTGGCTGCCAGCGGTCCTCGTTGGCATAGATCATGGCAATGTCCTCCCAAAAATCCTTAGCGTATACACCGCTAGGAAAACGACCATTGAAGGTCTCTTGGAACCCAAAGAAGGCTCCAAACTCTAAGATCGAGAACTCGTAGTTCTCCTCCATCAGCCTAAAGGAAACAGTCCTGTCCATAGCACTATGCTCAAAAGAAATCACAAACTCCCTAGTGATCTCCTCATATGCGTCTTCCCTAATAGCGGAGAAGACGATCAAACCGGCTCTATCTAAAAGCGAAGTCAGGTCATTCACCACATTCAGCGGCTCTAACTCCTCAAGAACTAAGTAGCGCGGTCCTATGACCGCCCTCTTCTCGATCCTTTCTAAGGTATCGAGGTAATCCTCATGGATTTTTGGAATTCTAGAAGGTGGGGGTGATGTTGGCTCACTAGGGGGTACTTGGGAGGAGGAGGAAGCATCACCTTTCCTCTTCTTGCTTCTAGTAGACATTCTCCTTATCAAATCCATCTCAGAGAGAAAAACACGGTCTGTTCTACAAAAACCACGGTTGTGGAACCTACAGGGACCGTGGAGTGTCTATCCATGTCGGCATCACCTTTTATCTATTCTAACATTGTCTAAAGCTATTCCGACTAATTCAACAATTCCGATTCTCTATTCTAACATTATCTAAAGCTATTCCGATTAATTCTACAATTCCGATTCTTTATTCTAACATTATCTTAAAGTAAAATATAAATGAGTTTCTACACTTACTTTAAGTTGTGCGAGAAGTTCTTCCGGATTACTATATTTATTAACTTCGAACATCATAATAGAGCTTTCACCATCAAATTATACATCGCCTTCTTCGAAAAACGTTAACATTTTAACGGATTTGTTTCTTTATGTTGTGGTGGAGATGTATGTGAATTGTTTAATGATTTTACATGTAATATATAGGCTCGTAAATTTACAACGGCTAGTTTCTAACGGATCTTTTTCAAATGAGTAACGCCAAGAAGGAGGCGGAGGCGCCTCCTTCTTGGCGTTACTCATTTGGGTTGCCATAACCCTTCCCTTTGGGTTGTCCTCCGTTTTTCCTGGAAGTTTCCCTTGATTCCTAGGAACTTCCTCCGCATGAGTAAACATTTGGTTTTCTAAAACCTTTTGGGCTTTATCAACCTTAGTTATGTGATCATCAACTTTGATGATGCGAGTCTCTAACCCTTGAAGCTTTCCCAAGATCGTCTCCAACATGGGATCGGGCTTCTCCTTCCCCGAAGTGCTTCCTCCATTAGATGTTTGCCCCTGGCTTTTCAAAGGAGTAGAGGAAGAGGAAGGTGGAGTTAGTGGATTTGAATTGGAAGGATAAGAATTACCGGAGTTTTGTTGATTGGAGCGCCAATTGTTGTTGTTTGAACCCCTATTGTTGTTCCAATTATTGTTCCGGTTGTTGTTGTTGTCGTTCCAATTATTCCGGTTGTTGTTCCGGTTATTGTTGTTGTTGCGGTTTGTATTCTCACCACCGTTGTTGTTGTTGCCCAAGTAGCCAACATCTTTTCCTTGTTGCTTTGGAAAGTTGGTCTTGATAGCTTCCTTCAACTCTTTGATCTCATTGTTAAGGGAGAAATTTTGATTTTGAGCTTCATGTGTGAGCTTTGCTCCTTGCTCCACACGATTTCCCTCCACTTTCCGGTGAGAATACTTCTCTATGACCCTTGCTTGCTTCTCAATGAAGTCCCAAGCGTCATCTTCCCTCATGTCCATGAACGTACCACATGAGAGGGATTGGAGCTTGAATTGTGTCTCCACATCCAGCCCCTTATAGTATATCTCCAAAAGTGCAAGCTTGGATATGCCATGATGAGGGCAATCCAAGAGCAAATCCTGAAACCTTTCCCAAGATTGAAACAAACTTTCGTTAGATCTCATGGAAAATGCGTTAATCTTACCTCTTAGTTCCGCTGTTTTGGATGACGGAAAGAACTTAGTGAGGAACTCCGCGGAAAGGTCTTCCCACGTGTCTAGTTTCCCACTAGGAAGAGCTTGGTACCAAGATAATGCTTTCCCTTTCAAGGAGAAGAAGAAAGGCTTGAGCTTATAGTTGTTGGTAGTCGCGTTCTTCGGCCTCATCGTCTCCATCATACACTCAAAATTTTGTAGGTGTTGGTGTGGAGATTCAGCGCTTGTTCTGCCAAATTGGTTTTGGCGAACAAGAGTAATAACCTGCGGGTTGAAGCTAAACCCTTGTACATCGTCAACATCAAAGTTCACACCTAAACGGCGTGGTTGCTGCGTTGGATCCATCCTTTGGCCAAGAGTTCTTGGCTCCTCATCCAAGCGTTCGATCCTTGCGTTCCTAGGTGGAACACGACGATTTGCAGCTGGCCGTGGATAGAATGGATTCATATTGATCGTGGGATCAATTTCCTCTAGCGGTGGCATAGAGGAATCGCTATCCTCATTGGATGAGTTGGCTCTAACCGATCTTCCCGGTCTCCTCCTTTTCTTTTTCTCCTTAAGGTTGTTTATTTCCAACCTCATTTGGAACATCATGTCCGTTAGATCATCAACTTTCATTTGGTGACGATCCGTCTCTTCTCTACGTGTCTTCTCACTCCATTGGAGTTGAGCTTCCTTTTCCGCTAGCTCCGATTGAAGATCACGTTCTCTTTCTTCAGCCATTTTCTTTTCCTTACGCTTTTGCCTTAAAGTCCTCTCAAGCTCTTGATCAAGAGGTAAGAGGTCTTCGGTGTTCCTAGACCTGCGCATGCACTTGAAAAGATATCAAATAACAAGGGAAGAGCTCCCAAGCTTGACAACCGAAAACCGAATTCGGCCTAGACCAAATCCCCGGCAACGGCGCCAAAAACTTGTTCGCCACTTAGCGTGCGTGCAAATAAGCTTTAATTATAAAACTAGAAATCAAGCAAGCGAACCCGCAGTGTACGGATCGATATAGTTGAGCAAGAATTCCAGAGTATCGAACACAGGGATTTGGGGGTTAAATCTAGTTATAGATTATCAAGCAAGTGAATGTATGAAGCTTTTCAAATTATTGGGAAAACAACAATCCTAAAGATCCAGGAATCCAGCTGTGGCAATCGATTCAAGATATACTAAAGGTATAAGGACAGAGTTAAGATATGCAAAGGTATACGAATGTAAGGTAATCGTACGATGAAGTTCCAATAACCTTATATGACCTACCTAAAAGACACTCCCTATAAAGGTTGTTGAGGCTTCAATATAGAAAGGATCTAAAGGTAAGAATTAATGTCAAATACCCAAACTTGTAATCCAAGGATCAAGACTAACTAAACCGATTAAGGTTGTGACACTCACAATCGAGGTAGAGGTTGTTGAGGCTTCACTACCACCTAGAAAAGGCAAGTCAAGACTAAGTTAAAGCAAATCTTTAACTTTGGATTAAAGTAAAAGCAAGTTCGTAAACTGACACAAAATTACGGGTAGTTCTTGAGTTCCACGGCCGTGGAAGCTCAAGAACAGACCGTGGATTAGGTTCGTCGGCGATTCTCTCTAACTCTCAGGGTCCAATCTGTTTACGATCGATCTATCATCATCTAAGCCACAACTATCAACCCTTCACCTTAGAATTGTTAAAGGGTTTTATCCAACAACAGTCATATTGATATCAAATTCAAGATTTAAAAGAATGAAAGATGAAAACTTCCGAAAACCTTGAATAACTCTCAAGTCAATCTCAAATCCACAAATCAAGAATAATAACGTCAATAGATTTGGAATAATGCAAACAATCACAATCTTAGATAAGAACGAAGAACGGGATGTCAATCCGTCTTCAAATCAAACCTAAATGAGAAGCGAAATCTTCTTACGAACAATCTTCCGAATCTTCAACTCTTCCGTCAATCCGAAAATCTCAATAGCAAAGCGCAAATCTCTCAATCACAATCTCCGCCAAAATGCGAAATTAGGGCAAATCCAAGTGTAGGCGAAAGTGCGTCTAAGCGTAAGTGAAGGTGACGGAATCTCTCTTCGTCCGTCCTTTTATAGTGTAAGATAAAATATAAGCCCGGCCCAATTGCGTAGAAGATCGTGGCTTAAAGTATGGCGTAAAAGATCGCCAAGATCACGGTCGTGGAAGGGTTCCACGACCGTAATTTAGAGCGTGGAAATTGGTCACGGTTTGTTTCAATCCTTCCACGGCCGTAGAAGTTGCTGGAATGAACCACGCTTCCCTTGCCAAGGTTCCACGGCCGTGGACTTGAACGTGGAATGTAGTACGGCCGTATTTTAGAGCGTGGTTTAGGGGTAAACCGTAATTCTTCCTTTCCTCATGCTATTATTCAAGTTAGCATCTTTCTTAGCTCCTAGAGATGTCCTCAATCCTTGGACATGCTAAATCAAACTCCATCCTTGCTCAATCCGTTCGGAAATAGCTCTTAATTGCCTACAATCAACATAAAGCTTGTGTAGATCTCTATTTCGACATTATAGACAAACTAGCTCACAATTGCATCAATGCTTAATCAATGACTATCAATATGGATGAAATACACTTAGAAAATGTGCCTAAAATATCACAATATTTCATTCTAACATTGACCGAGGTGAATCTCAACTGAATGTGAAATCTCTCGAATCTGGTCCAAAGTAAATCTTCTTAATCATTTTCATGCTTCCTGAGGTCTTTCTTAAGCTCCAGAATGTAGCTCCAATGACTCCTTAGCTCCATTTCGATGCAAAACATGCCATTTTACCTAAAATTACAACGAAACTAGGTGTAGACCTCGATTCTCGTAAAGGTAGATGAAACAACAATCTAATCAAATAATATACATCTATACATGCAGATTATTGAAGATAAAACGTCTAAACAAGTCCCAAAATATAGACTATAATACATGCTATCAAAATACCCCATACTTGTCCCTTGCTTGTCCCCAAACAAGTTCCAAATCTTAAGTACAAGATAGAATGGATTATAAGTCAGAAAAATCAATGAAAAGTGCTTCAAAACATTTTGGTGGTGTGCTTCACTCATAGATCACTCTAAGAGAATGCTTCATGGTAAATAAAATCAATACATGATCAAAACATTTTATAAATATAAGAAAGTTGTTCATCTTTGCATAAAATCATAGAATGCATAATAAATCATATTTATCGAAATCAATCATGTATAATCAAGTTTAAACCATCAAGTCAATCAACAAGCTCGAGGTCTCAAGGGCTTCCAAAAGAGGTCAAGAAACGTGTGAGGGTGGGATGTATATAGGGAATGTGGTGCTAGAATCCGGGAAAAGGATCTTACTTCGCTTTCTTTGAAACTCAACATCTTCCACCAATAAGCTTTACTTATTTTACTTTACTTTTTGGGATGCATGGACAGAGGTGCACAATAACCGAAGCCTAGGAGATCAGAAATCATCAATTTCTCGAGATGCCTCAAACCCTTGATGCATATACCATGACCCGTTAGGAATATCGCTCAATCCGACTTTGGCAAGACACAAAAATCTGGCTATGTGAATGGGGTCGAGTTACTCATCATCATGATTGACTTCCCCAAACCTATTTGTTTCTTTCTAACACTTTCAGCCAACATCTCAACTTTACTTTCACTTGCTTTTCTTTGCTTGCTTCCAAATTCCCGGATAGGTAAAGGGAGGCAAATATGTATATGAGGGGCTAAAGCATGGTCAAGAAGAAGAAGAGAAGATAATGAATTGTGTTAGTCATCCCAGGAAGAATGTGATAGAACTTATCATGTGGTGTTAACCTTCAAATCCAACATAATTTTGATAAAAACAAAATATTAAACATGCTAAAACTTCAAACAAAGCATTTTGCAACTTAAACATATCATAAAACATTTCGAGCATATAAAGATTTCAAAACCAATATGGAAATAGAATCATCATTTAGGTCATATCCAGAGAAAAAGCACAAAAGGTTTCGAAAAATCTCTCAGTTAAAAACCTGCCTCGGTCGAGGTGTTCTCGTGTCATCCGAGGTGACTACCTCGTCCAGTCAAGAACATCCCGGTTGAGGTCAATAAATTTTTTTTTCAAACCAGTTTTCGACATTTTTCTCAAACAAAAATCTGTATGTATGCATGTAATGGCAGATAAATACATAGAACCAAGTAACAGAATAAGATCATAAATATCTTGGAGTCATACAAGCATACACACATAAATATCTAATCATACATCCAAATACCCCATACTTGGGACACATTGTCCCAATGGGTCAAATAAAAGTCAAAGGAAATTAAGAAACTCACCGGACCTAGCTGAACTACATAATAAATAAAGAAAGAAAATCCCTACAGCTCTAATCCTCGTCAGCTGGTGGTGGATGCGGAACATATGGGATGTAGGGGTGCTGGGATGGATCAAATAGATACCCCATCATCTGCAGGAATTGAATCTCCATCATCCGCTGCTGGTAATGTTGGCTCTCTCTAATCTGATGCATCCAACCGTCAATGTATCGGCGCTCATCAACAAGGCGCTGGGACATATCCACTGTCATAGCATCATAGGAATCAATCATCTGATCAGTCAGGTCGTTGATCTGTCGGTGAGACTCGGGATCTCTATGCCTGCGAACTCTGCGCCGAGCTGGTCATGGTGGTGTTGATGCCTCCTCCTCTGTCGCCTCCTCGTCTAGGTCGACAACTGGCACACTAGGACCGGCTGTATCAGTACCAGTCTCTATAGCAGCTCCTCCATCATCATACTCCTCATCATCTGCAGGTGCAGCATCTCTAGCATTCTGCATGTAAGGAAACCATGCAGAAGACCAATACTGACGGTCGAAGACTGAAAACTGAGCTGACTAGAGAATGCCCTGTGGAGTCGTCTTCTCCCAAGGCATAGCTACATATGGCGTACTGAGATCACGAGGGACGAGAATACACCTCGTGATCATCTCCTGAAGATCAAGCGGCTTTGCAGCCGCAACCACTATACATGCACTCCAATCCAGACCCATGGTAGTAGCAATATGGGTCACTAAACCTCCGCAGCAGATATCTCCCTTGGACTTGCCCTTTATCTTGTGCAAGTCCTCAGCCAGCAGCCCTCCTGTCGGATCTTCTGGGGCGTCTCAGTACGCGCCAAAAGAGTCTCGCTGAATATTGCGGTGAGCTAGACGGAAAGCTAGGTGGAAGATGATGCGCTCTCTGGAGTCTCCTGGTCTCCATCTGTCATTGTGCTCCACCACATGGGCTATCTCGTCCCAGAAGTCTCGAGCCACTGCTTGGGAAGGAAAGTCGGTAACGGTGGGAGTCGGGAAGCCAAAAACCTCTCTAAACTGATCCATCGGAACTATGTAGTTCCGGTTCAGCAACCGGTACTTGATGTTGTTCCTCTCAGGCATGTGAGTGACAGAACTCACAAACTCCATGGTCGGCTCTTAATAGGCCGGCGCTCAAATCTCCATGAACTCCTCCAGTCCTACCATGGAGATCATCTTCCTCAAGTCCTCCGCCACGTGGAGGCACTCGAAGGCAACAACATCTAAAAACCGCGGGGCAACAATGGGACGCCCGCAAATCCTATCAAAATCAGCCTGGTGACGCTCGTGGATCACTGGTATAGAAGGATGTGATGTAGAAGAAGGGGAGGAACCACTGGATCTATCCCTCAAAACTAGCTGGCAATCGGATCTGTTGCTCATGGCTGCTGACAGGATGAACACCTCGGTTGCTCTGACAACAACCTCGGCCGAGACACAACACGACTGGACCGAAGCGACCGGCTGTTCGATTTCAACTCTCTGATTTTCAAGTTATTTTCCCCCAAATCACTACCAATTTCTTCCTATGGGGTACTTATATCCTTTTCAGCAATAATAATCGGCAACCAAAGCCGGATCTGACCTAAATCAGTGAAAGAAGAGAAGTTAGGGTTTTTGAACAATTTACCCAGATTATTTCTCGCAGTTTTGTGATCCTCTCGCTTCTCTTGGTGAAATCGAACCAAAAATTATGGAAAACGAGCAAGAAACAAGGAAACAAGGGGAAATCTCCTCCGCGGTCAAGACTGAAGTTGAGAGGGAAAAAAGTGAGGAGAGAGAAATCCGATTTGCCTTTTATACCCCTCGCTGAATTTGATTTCACCTCGGTCGAGGTGGTCCCGACCGGACCGAGGTGTGTGACTAGATGTCAGACCTAGTCGCCTCGGTTGCCTCAAGAACATCTCGGTCGAGGTGCTGTGACAGCAACTGAGATGTGTCTCAGTCAAATTCGTCTTCTTAATTTCTCGAACTTCTGTCCTTCCAGTGTAGCTCCTGAGCTGTAATCCTTCCTTATAAAGTACCTGGTTTTTGTCTAGAGGACGCCAAAAGCAAAACAAAGCAAACTATCTAAAAATAAGCTAGAAAAAGGAAAAAGAAAGCAATACCTTGGGTTGCCTCCCAAGAAGCGCTTGATTTAAGGTCGCTAGTTGGACCGTACATCATCCTTAAACATGTTGGAAGGTGTCCTCACCCTATATTTCACCTTCATAATGGGGTGAGATAAAGAAGTCTATCAAATATTCCAGCAAATGCAAGTGCTCATCAGGGAATGAATCATCTATGGGCAGGTCGTCATTCTCGCGTGAGGAGGGAGGTAGCCGGCTGAGGTGATCCGTAACAGAATTCTTGGATCCCTTCTTATCGCAAATCTCTAGGTCAAACTCTTGAAGCAAGAGGATCCATCGAATAAGATGCGGCTTCGCATCCTTCTTAGCAAGCAAGTAACGAATAGCTGCATGGTCAGTGTAAACAGTAACTTTCGCTCCCACTAAGTAAGAGCGAAACTTCTCAAAAGCATATACAACCGCCAAGAGCTCCTTTTCGGTGGTGGCGTAGTTCAGTTGAGCTTCATCTAGCGTCTTGCTAGCATAGTAAATGGCGTTGGTCCGGCTATCCTTCTTTTGTCCCAGTACCGCTCCTACGGCCACATCACTCGCATCACACATGATCTCAAAGCGCAAAGTCCAGTCGGGAGGTTGAATGATAGGAGCGGTGATCAATGCTTCCTTTATCCTGTAAAACGCATCAAGGCATTCTTGCGAAAACTAAAAAACAACATCCTTATTCAAGAGATTAGTGAGTGGTTTAGAAATTTTCGAGAAATCCTTGATGAACCTCCTGTAGAAACCTGCATGCCCGAGAAAACTCCGCACACCCTTAACAGAACAAGGGGGAGGAAGTTTCTCAATAGTCTCGATCTTAGCTCGACCGACCTCAATACCTCGGTTGGAAACGAGGTGTCCTAGCACAATTCCTTCACTAAACATAAAGTGACACTTCTCCTAATTCAAAACAAGATTAGTGTCTTCACAACGTTGCAGCACTAGAGAAAGGTTAGTTAAACAATTATCAAAAGAGGAACCATATACCGAAAAGTCATCCATGAATACCTCCATGATCTCCTCAATGTACTCGGAAAAGATAGCCATCATACAGCACTGGAAGGTAGAGGGTGCGTTACACAATCCAAATGGCATCCTCCTATAAGCGAATGTCCCCCATGGACAAGTGAAAGTGGTATTCTCTTGATCATCCGGATGGATAGGAATATGAAAGAAGCCACTATAACCATCTAGATAGAAAAAATGGGAATGTTGAGCTAACCGTTCAAGCATTTGATCGATAAAGGGGAGCGGGAAGTGGTCCTTCCGAGTGGATACGTTCAGCTTCCTATAATCAATGCACATCCTTCAGCCCGTAACGGTCCTAGTTGAAGTCAACTCGTTGTTCTTATTCGTTACAACGGTCATTCCTCCTTTCTTCGGAACCACTTGCATTGGGCTCACCCACTTGCTATCCGATATGGGAAATATGATGCCTGTATCCAACAACTTAAGAATCTCCTTCTTCACAACATCTTTCATGATCGGATTTAACCGTCTTTGAGGTTCCCGTGAAGTCTTATGATCGTCCTCCATTAGTATCTTATGCATGCAAAAATATGGCTTAATACCAACAAGATCATCAATAGTATAACCTAAAGCCTTTCGATGTTTCCTCAGGACATGCATCAGTTTAGACAATTCAGTTTCAGAAAAGGAAGCACTAATGATAACGGGATAAGTAGAATCCGGACCATGGAAAACATACCTCAAGTGACTAGGAAGTGGTTTACTTTAGGCTCCACAACTGGGGGTGCTTTCTGAGGGGGATCTGTGCTTCCTCCTTCCAGTGGAGTAGACTTAGATCGAAGAACTAGACTTTCAGAAGTCTCAGTTGACATCATCTCGCTTACGACCTCGGTCGAGGCTCCACAACTGGGACGAAACCTAAATTGCTCTTCTTCCCCTGAATTAGTCTCTCAATCTTAGCTCCTGGATCTGCTTCCAATGCATTTAAGCTTCGTATATCTGCATCACAAGAAACATCTATACCTTCCTCCATTAAACTAAAACTAATAACTTTTTCAAGTGGATCTTTAATAAGGATAGAGCTCACCAATTCTCTTGATTCTTCTTCATCATAGATGTTGAAGATATCATCTCCTAGCTGCTCTCCCTTCATAGCCGCAAGTAATGCGAATTCCACTTCATCTCCGCCAATGTTGAACTTTAACTTGGCGTTCTTACAATCCACATTGCAACCCGAAGTTGCTAGAAATGGCCTCCCGACAATGATAGGGACGGGATAATCTGCGGATATGTCAAGTACAACAAAGTCTATAGGTAAATAGAAGTTACCTAACTTGACGGGAACGTCTTCCAAGATGCCCAAGGGATGGGTAATGGAGCGATCCGCCATGTATAGCCTTATCTTCACCGGCTTGGGCTCTCCAAGTCCGATCTTCTCACATAGCTCCAGCGGGATGATGCTCACGTTGGCTCCTAGAACACACAACGCCTCATAAGTTACATCCCCAACTTGAATGGGAATGCAAAATGAGCCGGGATCTCTCAATTTGGGTGGCATCTTCTTCTTCATGATTTGAATGAGCTCCGAGGACTTAGATGTCATACTAACTTCTCCAAAGTCTTTCAGCTTCCTCTTCCTTGATAGAATATCTTTCAAGAACTTCCCATAGGCGGGCATCCCAAGAATAGCATCAACGAAAGGGATGTTAATGTGTAGTTTATTCATTAAGTCAAGAAACTTACCAAAATGCTTGTCTAGATGTGCTCTAGCCCTTGACTGGGGGAATGGAAGTGATGGTTTATAAGCAGGAGGTGGAACATAAACTTCAGATTTTTCCTTCGCTTTTTGGGGCTCCACCTCGGTTGGCACCTCGATCGAAGTGTTCCTCGTCTGATCCTGGACCGAGGTGTTCTTCGTCTGCACTAGCACCAAACGAGGTACTAGATCTGCGGTTTTTAGTCCACTTCTAGTCGTAATTGCCATAATCTGTCCTTTAGGGTTGCTCTCTGTCCTTGTTGGGAGCTTCCCTGGATCTATTGGCGCTTCATTCGCCTTGTTAAAGAATTGTTACTCTAAGGCTTTTTGTGCCTTCGAAAATGAACTCATTGATGTCTCCACAATATTGAGCTTGATCAAGATTGCCTCCAGCACTGCATCTTTCTTCTCTGGCTGGGACGAACTCGATCCAGGCTCCTGGCTTCTCAATGGAGTAGAAGAAGAGGAAGAGGGAGGGGGTGTTAAGAGCATGTTGAGCATGAGAATAATGGTTACCCGGATTTTGTTGATTAGATCTCTAATTGTTGTTGTTGGAGTTTCTATTGTTGTTGTAGTTGTTATTCCGTGACCCTTGGTAGTTGTTTCTTCCTTGATATCCTCCATCTTGCTCCTTCATTTGAGCTACTAAAAGCTCCTTCAATTGCTTCACATCATTGCTAAGCAAGGTGAGTTGAGCTCCATTTGATGAAGTGTCTTGGAAGCTAACTCTCCTTGCTCCATTCTCGGCTCCTTGATGGGAGTACTTCTCCATATGCAAAGCTTGCTTTTCAATGAACTCCCAAGCTTCGTCTATCGGCATATCCATGAATGTGCCCGCGGAAAGTAGTTGGAGATTGAATTGAGTAGCTCCATCCAATCCCTTGAAGTATATCTCCAGCAACTCTATCTTTGGAATCCCATGATGTGGGCAATCCAATAGAACATCTTTGAATCTCTCCCATGACTTGGACAAACTCTCCTTGTCCTTCATGATGAATGCATTGATCTTCCCTCTCATTTTAGCGGTCTTGGAGGGAGGAAAGAATTTAGTTAAAAACTCCGTCTTCATCTCTTCCCAAGTGTTGATCTTTCCGGGTGGAAGAGATTGATACCAAGCACGCGTCCTGTCTTTCAAAGAAAAATAGAAAGGCCTCAACTTGTAGTTGTTATTTTCCAGCCTTGAAGGTCTCAAAGTCTCCATCAGAATCTCATAGTTTTGTAAATGCTGATGTGGAGACTCTCTCTCTAAACCTCCAAATTGGCATTGTCGGATCATAGATAGAACTTGCGGTCGAAGTTCGTAATCATGCTCAGCTGGATCACCTAGGTTGACTCCTGGACGCCTCACTTGCTGATTAGGGTTCATCCTCTGTCCTAGAGTTTGTGGAAGTCTAGCAAAAAGAACATCTCGGACAGGCATCCGAGGTGGATGTATTTCGGCCGGGGCAACATGGACTAGGTCTTGCCTCGGTCGAGGATCTTGGTTCGGTCGAGGCAAAAACTGGGCCCTTAGAGCGGCCATATTTGCTTCAATCTCTTTAGTTCTTGCGCGAGTCTGTTCTCTCTCTCGCTGCAGTTCTTCTTGGTTGAGGCGTAGCTGTTCCAGCGCCACCTTCAATTCGGCCTCAAGATCGCGATTGTCTTGATTGGCCATCTTAGCTTCTCTTAATCGTCGATTGTATGTCTTTCCTGGTTCGGGATCGTAAGGAACGATTTCCTTTCCAACACGGGTTCTTCGCATAAACCTAAAAAGATCCTGCGAAAACACTCAAGTAGAGTGGTTAATAGCAACAAGGGCAATAGCCCCGAAAGAAAACCGAAACCGGCTCGGTCTAGACCAAGTCCCCGGCAACGGCGCCAAAAACTTGTTCGCTCCAAACGGTGTGTGCAAGCTTTAAATTTATAACCCAAGAAGTATTCTTGAACAAATATGAGAACCCGCAGTATACGGGTCAATTGTAATAAAAGCAAGAATTTCAGGGGGTCGATCACATGGACTTAGGTGAAACCAAGCACAAAATCAGGTTGTCAAATATTGTAATTAACCAAAAGCAATTAAAGCAATCAAAGATTATATAAAGTCAAGTAAGGGGTAATGAGGATTCTAGGGATTAAAGCATCTAGTTGTGGTTCCGACTCAAGATCTCAAAGGATAACGCGGACAAAGCTGAGGTTTGCAAAGGGAAGGTGTTTCTAAGGTGGGAATAGATCATCGGGTAAGTCTCACTACTCACTATCCCAAACCAAAACTCCTATCACCCGGTAAGTCTCAAGGTACTAAGGAAAGGAACTATAATCTCAAACCAACACACCACCCAAGGGAATAGAATCAACCTTTACCGGATAAGTCTCAAGCTAACTCACAAAGATGGGATGAAGGTACACTCAAACCCTAATAAAGGATAAACCTTTATTAGCTACACTTATGATCTTAGGTAAACAAACAAAGGAATCACCGGGTAAGTCTCATCCTAGGCTTGCATTGAATCAGGAAAGGTGTAATAAGGATAGGATTTGGCAAACTAGAACACTTAACTTCAGTTTCGGATCAGGAAAGGTTCACCTCATTCAGTCAGATCCCACCCCGGCCGAGATGTTCCTCGATTGAGCGAAGTGTTCTAGGGTTAAGGTTAAAGACTCGAGCTTTCAGGGTCCTTCTGGGATTAAGATCATTCTATCATCGTCTTCCCCACAACTTTCAGCCAATCACCCTAGAATCGCATAAGAAACTTAGCCAACAATCATCATGATAACAATAATCAAATATATGGAAAAGGAATCAATATTCAAACACGAAAACCTTAAGAAAAAGATCTCAATAACTGAATCAAATAACAAACAGATTGCGTTCCTCAATCACAAGTCAGCAAAGACAAATAACCAAAAGACAATCTAAGAAAGTCTTACAACTCCTTCAAAAGCTATCTCCGACTATAACTCCTTCCTTCCTTGAACTTCAATCTTCAGTACTTCCTTCAAACTTTCCTTCAAAACCTCCAGAAAATCCCTTAATTGTTGGATACTCCAAGCATGGTTGAACTTGTGGAAAATTCAACTCTTTATATAGGAGAATTATCTTCCAAAGATAAAATATCTTAAAAAGATAATTTTCTATAAAAATATATCTCTTTCTCAAAATAAATCAATCAGAAATCATATCTTCCTTCCAAAAATCCAGCCCAAAAATATAAGATATCTTCTTTCCAAAATTAAAAGATCTCAACCAAAAATATGGATCTCGCCGGCGGCAGGGTATTCGCCTCGGTCGGGACGCTCCTCAAGATCACCTCGGTCGAGGTGACACTGTAGCTGACCGAGGTGAATCTAAATTGAATGTGAAATCTCTCGAATCTGCTCCAAAGTAAATCTTCTTAATCATTTTCATGCTTCATGAGGTCTTTCTTAAGCTCCAGAATATAGCTCCAATGACTCCTTAGCTCCTTAGCTCCATTTCGATGCAAAACGTGTCATTTTATCTAAAATTACAACGAAACTAGGTGTAGACCTCGATTCTTGTAAAGGTAGATGAAACAACAATATAATCACATAATATACATCTATACATGCAGATTATTGAAGATAAAATGTCTAAACAAGTCCCAAAATATAGACTATAATACATGCTATCAGAATACGGGTCGGATGGATAGATGGATGGTGGGTCGGGTGATGGGTGGATGAAATGTTCACCCACTTCCGACCCGATCCACCACCCGCTTCATCCGCCACCCGTTTTTACTCGTCTTTTGACGGGTTTTCACCCTTTTTGTTAGATCGAGTGACCCCGATCGAGTGGCCGGATATTCGTCGGGTACGGGTGAAATTGCCATCCGTGGCCCCAATAGTAACCCTAAAGGAAAACTACGTGCCAAATTCTATAAACTTCTTTAGACAAAATAATCCAAATTTGTAGGATTTAGGATAAGATACAAATAATCATTGGCATATACATCAATCTCATCTCATGATATCCTATCAACTACTTTTTACAAAATAACAACATGAAAGACAAGAAAAATATGGTCTCACCTTTATTCAAGAAGATAAGAGACCCTAGGAAACTCTCTGAAGCTACAAACCAAAAAAGGAAGATTAAATGGAAGAGGAATGTGTTGGATCATTAACAAAATAAGCAAACACAAGATCATAAATGATATCGAGGGATTTATATAATTTTTGTCATTTCCAGACAAAAGAACAAACCTAGAGCCCGAGAATTGCTTCAACTGTTGTTGTTTGTCGTGATAAGAAAAGCTGGATAAACTAAAATTCACAAGTGCAATTCCAACCTTAAAAAACATAGGATTAGTGAGAGATTACTGTTAAAAGATTAATAAACAAATGCAAATGATATAGAGGAAGAAACGCAAAGGAGCATATTATTTTATTGATATAATAAAATATTATTCTCTCCTGAATCTTCCTACTCTTATGGTCTTGAATAAGTTTCACTATTGCGAAAAAAGTAAAATGTTTTACCTGAACAAGAAAAGAAAACATAGTGAACCGCGCCAAAATAATTAGCTCAAGAAAAAAAAGGCTGGACAAATCAATAGAGATAACTTTTGGTTGGACTTCTTCCTTGATAGCTTCATCTTATCTTGGCTCATCTTCCACTTCAATGACCTTTTCATTCCCTTTGTCTTGTGGCTTTATCTCCTTTAAGAACGATCAATGGAATCTCCACCTTATTTCCACTTCTTAGAGTTATAGCAGTGCATTTCTCTCCTTGAACCATGTTGCACATTTCTCTTGGGTTCACCTTGGTATCTCCGGGCAATGTTCCTTGAGCCATACTTGAAGAGGCTTGAGATGCTAGTTACTTCTCCAATATTTTTTTGGCCTTTGTCAAGTGCTTATACCTTCCTACATAGCTTCTCCAATATTTGCTTGATTTCCATCTCAAAGCTTGACCTTTGACTGTTGTTTTACCTTAGTGGTGGAACATATGCTTGCTAGCTTCTCCAACATTTGATTGATTTCCATCTCAAAGCTTGACCTTTGACTACTGTTGTTGTTGTTGTTGTTGTTGTTGTTGTTCTCTCATATCCTTGGTTTTTCATTGTACCCTTGCTCTTTCTTTAGCCTTCAATGGTCCTAGTTACTCCCCTTTTGTTCTTCTCCTCTAGCAACTTCTTCAACTCGTTGACTTGGTTGGTCAAGGCATCTGCCTTGGCATCTCTAGCTACTCCCTTGGTTACTTTAAACATCTTTCTTTGGGGTGAATATCTTTCACAATGCTTAGCTTGGTTTTCAATGAAGTTTCAAGTCTCATCTACATCCATCTCAATGAATGTGCCTCCCGAAAGCGAATTAATCTTGTCTTGAGTTTGATCATCAAGCCCCTTATATAATATCTCCAAGAGCACTAGCTTGGGCTCTCCATGGTGTGGGCAATCTAAGAGCAAGTCCTTAAACTTCTCCCAACTTTGATATAAGTTGTCTCCACACTCCATCTTAAAGCTTAATATTTTCCTTCTCATCTCCGTTGTCCTATTTGGTGGAAAAAATTTGTTGAGAAATTCACGAGACAAATCTTCCCATGAAGTGATGCTCCCTAATGGTATGGATTGGCATCATTGCTTTGCTTTGTCTCTAAGGGAGAAAGAAAACGCTCTCAACTTCAACTCCGAGGACTCAAACTCCTCTTATCTTTACCGTCACTAGAAGTTCATTGTATGTTGCTAGGTGGAGATGTGGATTCTTAGATGACCCTCCTTCAAATTGATCTTGAATCACCATTTGAATCATGACACTCTTTAAATCGAAGTTTTGGTTTACATTGTTCCCAAAACTACTTCCGGAGGTGTAGTGTGCTTAGCCAAGTCCATCCTCTCACCTAAGGTCCTGGCATAGACTCTAGTATTGCCACTCATATGCAATTCTGTAAACATTTATTCTTGCATGGCTTCCCTACCAATGCCCTCTTGAGCTAACAGTGTAGCCTCAATATCAATGATCACTTGCCATTGTTGCTCCTCTCATTCTCTAGCTTGATCCATTTCATTCTCTTGATCCTAACAACTCTTTGTTTTTTTTGCTTTGTTATCTTCTTCAAGGTTCTTTCAATTTCCAAATCAAGTGTCGTGAGCTCCTTGTTTGCGCTCCTTAGCATGCAAGTGAACACCTACAAGCAAAGACACAAACACAAGTACATTAAAAGTAACAAAGCACTCTATACTACTATAGAATTCTTTAAAACAAAGTCAAGAAATCAATAGTTCCCGACAACGGAGCCAAAAAAATTGATGTGAGTGTAATGAAGTATGAAATAAACAAAAAGGCGATATTGTAATTTGACACACCAGAATAAAATTTTGACAATCAACTAAACGGAAAATACCAATTGAACAAATACAATAAAATAATATCAGATACATAAATTAAGCAAAAGTTGCATATGAATATCAATGTTACAAACACCTAGCATGTTCTTAGGTCCTTGTATTGAAACTAGGACCTAACGGTGAACGAAGAAGAAAAAAAAAATGTATTTACTTTAGTAATACGTGTTGTAGTAAGAAGAATACAAAACCAAAATTATCAAAATGATTTTCAATAATATAGTGAAAACAACACCCAATTTGAAGAAACTCTGGTACTTACCTCGTTTTATTAATTTTAAAAAGACATCCAATTCTAGCATACTTCTTCCCCCAATTCATACGTACAATTTAGAAAAAGATACTACTTTAATCTATAAAATAAGACATACTTAATTCATCCGGGCCTTGTTTGGTACACGAGCATGAATCATATTAGAATCAAGAAGAAAGAATTTGGCTTACTATGCCTTTTTAAATTTTGTGTTTAGTAAATATACTCCATAGATTTTTACCACTTTCATTTAATGGTAGGTAGAAATAATTAACGTTTCTATTTAAAAAAAGAATAATTGATGTTTGTTACTTTTTATATAAGTGTAAGTTTTAAATTTTAATTATTGAATTTGTTTTTTAGTTTCTTTTATATTTTTATATTTTTTTATTTTCTTTTTTATTTCTCATACCAGAAAATTTTCACACTAGAATTTTTTCAAACCGTAATTTTTTCAAACCGTAATTTTTTCATACTAGAAGTTCATACCAGATTTTTTTTTGTATGAGTTTTCTGTTATGAACAAAATTTTTTAGTATGAATTTTTGTACTACAAAACTCATACCAAAATTATCTGGTATGAAAAATTCATACTAGAAAATTTTGGTATGAGTTTTCTAGTACAAAAATTCATACCAAAATAGTCATACCAGAAAATACTAATAATCTAGTCCAATCCAATCCAATCGCTTTGCTGCATTAATGAAACAAAGGCGGTAATAAGGCTAGAGAAAATGCCCCAAGCCGATGTTCGAGTACCAGGCGCTACGGCGCTGAAGTAACCCATGCCATACTCCCAGAAAAAGCTCGAACAACCCAAAAAATAGAGGGAGATGATTTTACCTCATTGCAATCGGCCAACCACAATTTACCGCCTCCTATTGATCATCTTTTGGGTGGTCTCTCGTCGTCATTGTCATCCTCACTGTCATCACCAAAGTCATCGTCTTTCCCAGGCCGCTTGCGCTTAGATGAAGCTTCCACCTTTCCGTCTAGGTCCTCGTCATCTTCTTCCTCTCCATTATCCAGTGGCTCAAAGTCATTTTGATCCTCCTCTTCCTCAACAGGTGCTATAGGACGAACTAAGTACTCGGTTCCCACATCCTATGCATCAAACATCAGTCCGTCTGATTATTAATTGTCAATAAATAGCATACTCAAGATATCCGATCCATTAAACCATCCATAAAGTTCAATTCAATACAAGCTTCTTCTTTTTGCACAATTGCATGCACTCCACAATATACATGCTTAATTGCCATGAAGCACACCCATAAAACAATGTGAACAAGTCGTCTTAATAAAACTCAAAACTGATATGGTCTTCCTATCACAGCTTATAAAGTATATCGAATTAGAA
The DNA here is from genome assembly GCA_033239125.1 of Fagopyrum homotropicum. NCBI lineage: Eukaryota > Viridiplantae > Streptophyta > Magnoliopsida > Caryophyllales > Polygonaceae > Fagopyrum > Fagopyrum homotropicum. The sequence continues at coordinate 138,269,716 of BSWB01000002.1, forward strand.
GCCGAGGATTCTTTAACTATTGCATTATTCTCAGATCTAGATTTAGATCTGAGTTTTAAGGTTGGACACTTCATCCTCATGCAAATGGGTTTCAGAGAAGTGAAGTTAGACAAACCATTGGATCTTCGCAACAAGCATGGATCAAAGGGGAAGAACAAGTCAAGTCTGTCGATCCCACCATAGGCTTTGGAAAGTTTGGACTCCAACACATCATTAAAGACAAATGCCCCCGCTTCTTTAAGCAAATGAGCAGCTTTTGCCTGGCGAACAAATTCATCTACAATGGAAGACAGGCATACCTACAAAGAGCCGCCATGGATCGTCGCGGTGGAGAGGAAGGAAGGAGGTAGAGACTAGATCGACAAAGGGTTAGAGAGGGAGTCGAGGAGGAGGAAGTCGAGGGAAGGTGGCTAATGCGGCGGCGGGCCGGCAGCGGCGGAGGAGTACGGGGAGAAGAGAAGGAAGGAGAGCAAAGAGGCGCCATGGATCGTAACACTCGAAAGAGAAGGAAGCAGTACGGAGAAGGAGGGCTGTAGGGTTTGAAAGAACGGTAAAAATGAAAATGGGGTATATTTACTAAACCATAAAAATGTAAAAAGCTGACTTACTAAACAAAAACCTCAAAACAACCCACTAACCAAATTAGCCTAATCAAAAATCAAAATACAATGATGAATAACATATTCCGATTTTTAAAATATTGCGTTTGAAAAATATTGGGTAGAAATTTCATTTATTTTATGAAATAATGGTTGATGTTTTTAATTTTTCATTATAAATTGATGACGTAAAATATTATATTTGACAAAATAAGTTGAAATGCATTTCCTGAGATTACTCCGATATCTTTTTTCTTCTGAAAAAACACATGAATTTCGAAACGATTTATGATTTTACAGGACCCAATGACAAAATACATAACAGAAAGCGAATTAATTAAAAGGATTTTTCCTCTTGGTGTCATTAAGGTTTGAAATTTTCCTCTTGGTAACCACTAAGTTTTAAAATTTCTCTTGGTGCCCTTAAGGTTTCATTTATTTTCTCTTTATACCCATTCTTAATATATTAGATTAAAATTCATTATAAAAGAATAAAAAATTAAAAAAATAAATTTAATATAGATTATGACCTCATTAAATATAATTAATAATAGAAATAGTTTATATTTTTTTTTATTTTTTGAAATAAATATATTTTATATTTTTGAATTAAATATTTTTTTAATTTTACTTTCGATTTATAAATATACATATAAAATAAATAAATAAACATTTTTTTGAAATTTTATTGAGAGTCTATAGAATTAAAATATAATAAAATTTTATTTATTTTGAATTTAAATTTTATATAATTTATATTAATTCGAAAATTTTAAAAAATTCTGTTTTTTTAATTTTAAGATTATGGAAAAGTATATTATAAAAAATAATAAATTAACACATAAAAAATAATATTGTTATTTTTAAATTAAAATAAATTATAGAAAAATTAACTTCAAAAAAATATATGTTTAATTTTTTGGAGTTTTAAAAAAAATTTTAAAAATTTATTTTTGATTTATTTTAATTCAAAAATAAAAATTTTCTTTATTTTGCTTTATTTTTTAATTAGAAAAATATTTAAAAATAATATTATTATAAATTTATTACTTTAAAATGTAATGAGGTCATAATCTATTTTAAAATTTATTTTTTTTAATTTTTAATTATTATTTTACAATAATTTTAATGTAATATATTAAAAATGAGTATAAAGAGGAATCAATGAAATCTTGAGGGTATCAAAAAGAATTTTAAAACTTAGTAGATACCAAGAAAAAAAAAATTCAAATCTTAAAGACACAGGAGAAAAAATCCTAATTAATATTTTGTGTTGGAACGATTAAGTGAAGAAAACGAAAACATTCGATTATGCGCCGTTTACCCAAAATCATTTAGTTTAACACGACATAATTTTATCTTTTCTTACAAAAATCATTTCATCAAAATCCAAAAGAAAACTCATAAATTTCCTCTACGCAATTACAGTAAAAACAAATTTCGCGTTTCGTACAGTATAGGATTTATATGTGTCAGATCTTGAGGCCTACGCTTTTCTTCCCAAAAAGATCTACGTGTAGAGTGGACTGAAATTAGAAAGAGAACAACTACAAAGGGGGAATAAGGAGGAGAACTCGAGCCAATTTCACAATGGCAGCCTTATTTGCAGCTTCCATCTCTCCTCTTTCTCCCACCAATTCTATCTCTTCTAATCGTCTCGGCTTACGTTCACAATTCTCCTTCCGTCCTCGCTATTCCAGCCATAAAAGGTATGTTATATTGCTGATATTTCGGCTCAATTTTCGTTACTTCAATTCGTTGGATGTCTATTGCAATTGTGTTTTCTCTTCACTCAATTTAGCGGTATTTGATGTTGGAAGAATGACGAGGCGAAAATGCTTATTGCTCTAAGTTTTTATGTATGTTTGGGGGTTGTTCCTACGATTTTCGCTTGTTCGAACATTTGAAACATGTATCTATGCAAGTATGGAATCAAGTCCAGGAAAAACAAGAAGTACTTTAGATGCTTAACTTTTCCGTGTCACATGTGTGATGAACGATCAGTGTGTTATTTCACTTAAACTATTCGGTGCTTGTTCTAAAGAATCTGAACCTCTGATTTTTTTTTATTAATGGTTGAAGGAAACAATTTGTTCATCTAGTTATGAATATACATGTCAACCACTTTGCCTGATTCAATTATCATGATATCTTTGACGTGGATTGCTTATGAAAGTTCACCCTGCTTCACATTTGTGATTGCGTAGCTTATGCATTTTCTCCCTCTCTATTTGCAGTTTAGTTATTAAATCCAGTTATGCAGAAGGTAACATTGACTCTAGATCTGCTACCATAGATGTTGTGGCTGAGGTTAAGACTGAAAGGGTAGGGATTTGCAGTTTTGTCTTTTATTTATCAAATTCATTGGACTTTGGTGCTTAATGGAGCTCTTTTAATTGCTTTCTAGCTAGTTGTTCTAGGAGGCAGTGGCTTTGTTGGATCCGCTATATGCAAGGCAGCAGTAGCACAGGGCATTGAGGTCACGAGCCTAAGCAGGTCAGTCGTCAGTATAATGCCTCTAATTCATGCTTCTTTACCATGTTCCTTTGTGTAGTTTCCAATGCAAAGGGTTTGAATAAGCACTATATTGCTTCATTCTTGTATCAAAATCTTTTGTTATTCCCTTCTAGACCTTATTACTTTCTCATTTTTGTTTTGTCTACTTTCTGATGAGTTTTACATGCCTGAACTAACTTCTCCAGATCAGGACGTCCGTCTTACTCAGATTCTTGGGTGGATCAGGTTTCCTGGATTCCAGGTATGATTGTTATCGTGATTATTCAGTCCTAAAGACCAAGGAAATCTAGCTGAGATGCCAAACTCCTCAGTCTTTTCTTTTATTTGATCGAGCAAGAGCAACATATAATCCTCTGTATAGGCCAATCATTGATAGGTCAAGATATTCTAATACTGACTGGGAAGAACAGTATCTACTGCCTACAAACCGTGAATGTTGATATATTTTGGCGAACAGTGGTAACCTTGCAGGAAAGATGAAAACCTGCTTCTCTTAATTGAATAGGAGTAGGAAAGTAATGCTGTAAGATGCTGATGTAAAAGACTTTGGAGGGAACTCCTATTGAACTCTAGAATTTGAATTTCCGTCAAGAATAAAGTGATGTAAAGAAATTTCCCCTTCAACTCAACAGGACCCTTCTCTTCTTTCTTGTTTCTCTTTGCCCTTCCTTTTTGTTATTCCCCGGAAAGTAAAGTTATGCAAATGAGCTATCAGACTCGGTTCAATTAAATAACAAATAATGTTAAAATGATTGCTACTCTTCTTGAATAAAAAGTTGTACAGACTTGTAGCTACATGATTTCTCTCAGATTGTCTGTGTTTTACAAATGTCTGATGCTCAAAGTCTTTTCTGTAAATTCAGGCCACTTATATATATATATATATATATATATATATATATATATATATATATAGTTTTAACAAAGATTTTTTTGCTTTTATGGTTCTTCTCCTGTCTATAGGGGATGTTTTCTACGTCAATTGGGATGACATACTCATAGGTGCTACAGCAGTCGTTTCCACTTTGGGAGGATTTGGAAATGAGGAACAAATGAAAAGGATTAATGGCGAGGCTAATGTTGTGTCAGTTACTGCTGCAAAAGAGTACGGTGAGTGACACTTCAAAGCATCTTGATTATGGTGGATATGTCATGCATAGTCTTTGCAAGGCTTAACATTGATGCTGCTGCCCTTTGCTCTATGACTAAAATCAACATAAATTTGCAGGTATTCCAAAATTCATCTTGATCTCAGTCCATGATTACAATTTGCCACCCTTCTTACTAGAATCAGGGTACTTTACCGGGAAGAGGAAAGCAGAATCAGAGGTTCTCTCGAAATATCCCGGTTCTGGTAATCACTTTGTCACATGCTCTTGGTATGCATATATCGTGCTTTGCATTAAGGTCTATTGGTAATAATTTGATTTCTGGGGAAGCATATTTGAACATTCCATTGACGAGAAAATTGATTAACTGAATATGTGAACTCTTAAATTGATCTCTTTAACTAAACCTCAGGTGTGGTACTAAGGCCTGGATTCATATATGGAAAAAGAAGGGTAGAAGGATTTGAGATACCCCTCAACTTGATAGGGGAGCCATTGGAAAGAATCCTTAGTGCCACAGACAACCTTACAAAGCCTTTGAAGTCACTTCCTGCTTCAGACTTGCTTCTGGCACCACCCGTAAGCGTCGATGACGTTGCCCTTGCCGTAGTAAATGCTGTTAGAGATGATGACATGTTTGGTATCTTCACAATAGACCAAATCAAGGAAGCGGCAGCCGGTGTGAAGGTATAAATCTCTGCACATATTCAATCTGAGCTTCCTTTGGATGGCTATTAAACAGCTTTCTACAAAATTGCTGAACTTTTAAAATATAATCAGATATATACGTGTATGGCTTCTGCTGTCTAAGTTGTATATTCATGGCCATGACATGTATTGATTTAATCACTTTTGATCTCACCTTAGATTTGGACAAATTCGTCGATATTTGAGGGTTTTAATTATTAAACTATACAATTTCTATTTTCTTTGAGGGTTCATATTGATCTGCATCATTTCGATCACGCATCCATAACCCCTCCTTGCAAACAAACTCGAACGTTTGTCGTCAAACAGTTGCTCCAAATTAACCAATTAATGCCACTCAGATCGAAAAAAAATGCATCAAGAATTCTCGTGATACTGAAATTGGTCATTTGGTTCGAAAAATTATAAACAAAAACTTTGGTTTGATGATTACCCAACTCTTCCCCTGTGTTTTGAAGTGGTGTTAATTTTTGAGATTTTGAAGGATTTTCTAAAACAGTTTTTAAAAAAAGAAAAAAATCAGAAAAGCGGTTTGAACCATTAGACGGCGCGCCGTCTAGTGGGTCGAAAGGTCAAAATAATCGGCAGACGGAACCGTCATGAAGGGCCACAAACAAAGGAGAAAATAAATACACAAAATTACATCGGAAAGACCCGAAAGCAAAAAATTCTTCAAGTAAAAGCATCCCCTTCTGGACAAACGCTCGAACCCGTTGTCAAAGGACAACATTAAAACAATTTTTAGTGTTTAAAGAAGTTTTTCTTTTTTCATAGAAGTGTAAGCGTTGTAAAATATTAAGGCTTTTCCTTGGCTTTGCCGTGCGAGAAACCCCAATATCCTCTCGCTCGACCTTGTTTTAGCCTTTTCTCAATCAATCCAAACAATTTCTTCCATGAAAACTCAGATATCAATGGGATTTCCGCTCTGTTCTCCCAATCTCCGCTCTTTTGGGCCTTCTTTCACAAGAGCAAGAGGAAGGAAAAAAATAATTTCAAACGATTCGACTCGGATCTGGGGGTGTATCGGCGTGTCTTCGACCTCTGTTTGGCGGCGAGGGAGTGGTGCATCGATGTCTGGCTTTACGGGTGGAGAGATGGTCGTGCTCTTACCGATCTCTTTCTCCCTTGCTCGAACGTGGAACAATTTGCCTGTTGTTTTCTAGATCCATGGCGGCGATGCTTCAATCAAGCAATGACTCAAACCTTTTCTAATCAGAATAACATGGCTAACGCAACTCTCAAATCCATAAATGCCTTGCAAATTGAAAGAATAAGGTATCAAACTCCAAAGAACAGGTACGAACGCATCTCTCATTTGATGTACGGGTTCTTTAAATACACTCATATATGGAATCTATGTGCCTGTGAGCGTTTGTTTAGAGCCCTGAACATTGTGATTATCAACCCTCTTCTGTCATTCAACTTTGGTTGGGTTGAGTTGCTTTTTGCTGCACATGAATCTATTATGTTGTTTCACCTGTTAGTATCCAATGTAAATTGTTTGCTTAAGTGTGGAGATTTCTATTGTTATGGCACTTGCTATAGTCTGTTTTTTGAGGCTTGCAAAGCAAAGCGTGTTAGTAGAATATTTCTGGCAGTTTTTTATGCCCTTTTAGAGATCAAATATCAACTAACTAGAATAAGTCTCTTTCCTGTCTTTATGATATATCCAATTTGCTTGTTCCTCCTTTCCTACTTGGTCTTTTGGTGCTGTGTAGTTTCAGTTCCATTTTTCAAGAGTAATGGCTCGGGATGGTCCCTCAATAGAGCAAACCTTTACACACAAGCACAAACCAAGGACTACAAGTCTCTTCAAATGATGAATTGTAACGTCATGTTTTTCCGATTCATCAACTGCATTAGTAATAAAAAGTTCATAAATAAATTTGTCTACCATCCAGTTCTTGTTTTGGGTGTAGGCTGCCACTGAATTATGGGCAACAGTTGGGCAAGAATGGATGCCATCGAAGCATGACATACTAAGAAAAATGAAGAACATGAATAAGCTTTCCAATACAAGAATAACTGAAAAATGGTTCATTTCCGTTAGATGTGGAAGACGGATCTTAATAGCAGATCCAGACCACAATGCCAAAACCCCAAAAATAGTAAGAAAGAGAAGAGTTAAAAGAGTAACTAGGTGTTCTCTAACCATTCGTTATTTCACTATTGAATTTAAAGCAACATTTCTATATGTTTTGAATTTCTGCAGCAATCTTTGGATTTTAATTCGCTTTTCTGCCAGTGCTTATTTTACTCAGCATTTAGTACAATATTGTTTGTATAACTTTCTACAGCAATCTCATGATCATACAATTTATGTTATTCTTGAATCTTTGTTATGTTACATGACATGGTGCTTGCTGCCATTTGATGATCGCAGTACTAAGCTCCACGATAGTGCATGTCTGCTTGAGAATAATGATCAACTAAGGACTAATAGCCTATCCATAAGAGTGCATCACGTAAGTCAGGTTACCGAAGCTTTCGAGGTAAGAAGTTTGCAGGACTGGATTTCCAAGAATCAAGAGGAACTAAAACTAATGAAGAAATTGAACAACTATTTCATCAGGAGATTAACCCAGCAAAGCATACTACATAAAGGGCTCTTTTGCAAAGTTTTGATTGTTGTTAGACTAAGAAGATCTTATTCCAATTTGAATAACAAGTTGTTGTTCAAACTGAGTTCTGAGGTACTTTACAGATTAAGAATGAAAGCATTTGCACTAAGAATCAATTATAGTGGCTTTGTAAGAACAACATCAGTTTGGTTTGATTTGGATGCGAAATCCGTTCACAAATTTAGTCGACTAACTATGATTATAGGATCGTTAAATACTGTTGTCAAAGAGTTTGATTGGTTTGCAGGAAACAAAACAAGGAATGATAAAACTAATCCTTGTAAGGAGACTAATAACATAAGTCACTATGCACAACATAATCGATTAATGAATAAACTAATTCTTGTAATTTTGAACCACCTTATTATTTGGATTAGTCCATGGTCTCGAAACTTTGGGCGGAATCACGATATTAAGTTAAACGGTTTGAAAGAAAAAAGTTTGAAATTGGAAATAATGTTTGGAATAAGGGGAATTAAACACCCAATACTATATCAATGTGTAAAATGAAGATTGCATTCTAGAACTGTAGGGGAATGAAGAAAAAAAAATTTTGGACCAATTTAAATATTACATGTAAGAATGAACACATTCAAATGATTATGTTGGCAGAGACTAAAACTAAAGATGAGCCCGAGGAAAGGATATGGAGAAATGCGGGTTTTGATAATATCGTCTTTATTCCGGCGATGGGTTTTGCGGGTGGTCTATGTCTACTGTGGAAAGAATATCAAATCAAAGGTGAAAAAATAGAGATTATTAAAGCAGCTGAAAGATATCTACTTGTAAAACATACAAACGTAAATACTAATTTTGAATCCATGATTATTTTCATTTACGCTCCCCGAATGAACAATTGAAAAACCCGTTCTGGTCACAATTAAAAAATGAAATAACTAATATAAAAATTCCGATGATTATTATTGGCGACTTTAATGAGATATTGGAACCTACAGACAAGAAGGGCGGAGTGACTCCAGCCAACTGTAAGTTTGAGAGATTGTTATAGTTTTCGAGCCAATTTAGCCTAAGGGATCTACCCACTAAAGGAAATTTTTTTACGTGGAAAAAAAAGAAAGAGGGTGATAATAATACATATGAAAAATTAGATAGAGTGATGACTTCACTCAAAATCATCCAAGAATATCCAACCATACATATCAGAAACCATGCTTTCACAAACTCGGATCACTGCATGATATCCTTTTATATTCAAAATTCTAACCCCAATGTTAAGAACAAACCATTTAGATTTGAAACAATGTGGACGCTAAGACAAGATTGTGAAAACCTAGTCAAACAAGTATGGAGAACCCAATATGAAGGTTCACACATGTTTAATCTCGCAAAAAAAACAAAACTTCTCAAACAAAAACTTAAACAATGGAGTCGAGAAAAATTTGGTAACATTAACAGACAACTTCAAAAAGTAGATGAAGAACTCGAAGGGCTTCAAAAGAAAATTTTTTCACATTTTGACCGATCTATGAATGACAAAATCGGCAGATTAACTAAGAAAAGGGATTGTTTGGTGGAATATCAACATAAATACTGGATTCAACGATCTAAAACGAAATTTCTCCAATTTGGAGATAAGAATACAAAATTTCACCATAGGAAAGCTACAGGCCGAAGAAATAAAAAAATAATCACAATAATCACCAAAAATGATGGGACGGTAGTGTCAAAAGAGACGGAAATCAATGAAGAATTTGTAAATGACTACAAGAATCGCTTCAAAGCGTCAGTATTGGACTTGAATAAAATGCAATGTCAACTACAAGTTATTTACCAAGAAATATCTGCAATAGATAATAATAACTTGGAAATGCCGTTCTCCACAAAGGAAATAAAGGAAGCAATTTTTAATATAGGTGCGGACAAATCGCCAGGACCGGATGGAATGCCTGCGGGTTTCTACCAAAAGTACTGGCACATTGTCGGACCAACAGTGACGACGGCAGTCAAGAGCTAATATAGAACCGGAAAAATTCTCAGACAACTTAATCATACGTTTATTGCTCTCTTGCCAAAGAATGACAATCCAACATCAACATCCCATTATAGACCCATTAGCTTAGTGTCTACGGTATATAAAATTATCTCGAAAATATTAGCAAAGCGACTAAGCATAGTCCTACCTAAACTTATCCATCCGTTAAAAAGTGCCTTTATTAAGAATAGAGCTATTCAGGATAATGTCCTTATTGCTCACGAAATATTCCATGGTTTCAAATCAAAAAAAGGAAAGGAGGGGTACATGGCTATGAAATTAGACATGGAAAAAGCCTATGACAAAGTAGATTGGGAATTCCTAAAAGCGGTTTTAAAAAAATTCGGATTTGGAGGAAAATTCAGACAATGGATACATGAGTGTATCTCTACCGTCTCCTATTCTATTCTAATTAATGACTCACCTACCAGTATTTTCTGTCCACAACGTGGTCTCCGACAAGGAGATCCACTTTCTCCTCTTCTTTTCAATCTTTGTTCGGAAGTACTTTCTAGAAATTTACAGAAATTATCCAATGAGTATCCAAAATCCATAGGTTTTCCTATCTCAAAAAATGGGACCAGAATTCCTTTCTTAGCTTTTTTGCGGACGACATTATAATCTTTTCTAAGACAACTACTCAAGCTAGTAATTTGGTCCTCACAGCATTAAGAGACTATTGCGACATTTCCGGTCAAATCATTAACTACCATAAATCAGCGTTTCAAACTACGGCGAATGTTGATCAAAGTAATAGATGAAGAATCCAGGGTCATTTAGGGATCAATTTATCTACAAATTTAGAACAATACTTAGGTTGCCCCATTTTTAATGGACGAGTAAACAAAGATACATTTAATTCAGTAATTATGAAAACAAAGCAACAGTTAACCAAATGGAAAACGTCTTCCTTGTCTCAAGAAGGAAGGATAACCTTAATAAAAGCTAATCTCAATGCAAAACCAAGCTACATCATGCAGACATTCATGCTACCGATAAACATCCATAATGAATTGGACAAACTGAATAGAACATTTTTCTGGAATAAAGGTCCAAATTTCCATCCTTTGATTAGTTGGGATAAAATTTGTAAACCACGTTCCCTTGGCGGAACTGGAATTAGAAAATCAGAAGACATGAATAAATCCCTTCAAATGAAACTTTTGTGGAAAATTTTGGCAGAACTGGACAATATTTGGGTTAAAATTGTAGAAGAAAAATATCTTAGGGGTACCCGACTCTAGGAGTATAAATGCGGGACGAACGCATCATGGCAATGGAAGAAACTAATTAAGTTAAACGAAGAATTTACCAAAGGTCTCACATGGAGGGTTGGGGACGGAAAAACAATCAAATTCTGGAAGGATAAATGGATACTGGATAAACCTTTGCAAGATATGGTGACAAACACAAACCTTTTAAACGAGGTGGAACTTACTTCAGAGTACATTAAGGATAACTCATGGGACATCCAACGAATCAACCAATTACGTACAATACTACCTCTGAACATTATCGAAAAGTAAAAAAGTATAATCTTCCCAATAGCTACATTCGGGATCGACTATACTGGTCAGGGAATGAGGAAGGATGGTATTCGACTAAATCTTCTTTAGAATTTTTTCAAAAACATAAGGTCGGAGTTACTATAGATAAATCTTGGATTTGGAAAATGGACATAATGCCCAAAATTAAAAAAAATTTTATGGAAACTAGCTCTGGACGGTCTACCAACAAAGGAAAATCTCGACAGACAAAAGATCCCTGTCGTAATGCATTGCGAATTCTGTAACCACCATACTGAAAATACCAAACATCTTTTCTTCCAGTGTCCCTTTATGATATCAACCATCAAAAGTCATAATATAACAACGATCTTAAAAAACTACGATTTTGCTAATTGGAGAATCGCCGAGGCCCTTCATGACCTAAAAGGATTAGTATCAACAAAAGAAATGAATCTCACTGTTGTCACTTGGTGGAACATATGGATGGCAAGAAATCAATTCATTTTTAACAAAATAAAAATTCCGGAAAATATACAAGATTTAGCATTGAACCAAATAGAAGCGTGGAAGAGCAAATATGAACCAGAACATGAGTAACATAGCAAATAAATCATCACGAAGGAAAAAGAAGAACATTAAGTGGAAAACACCAGAAAATGGTTTTCACAAACTTAATTTTGATGCTTCACAAAACTCGTCAGGAAAATTTTCCTTTGGTTTTATCATCCGAAATCACAATGCCATCCCAATCGAAATTGGAAGTGGTAGGTGTGATGCTGAATCTGTTTTGGAATCAGAAGCTCTGGCTTTACGTAATGGCCTCAAGGAGATTGGAATTAAATTCATTGAGATTGAAGGAGATAATTTGACACTCGTCAACTCGATCAATCGTATCTGGAAACCACCTTGGGAACTTGATATGATTATCAACGATATTTCATATATCATCTCTGAGTTCACTATCTCCATCACTCGGCATATTTTTAGGGAAATTAATCTGATTGCGGACAGGATAGCTTCACATGGACACAATACCGACCTGCACATTGAAGAGATTCCAGAAGATGTTCAAGACCTCATCCGCAAGGATGCCATAGGCCGATTGGTTTCTAGAAATTGATCCACCTATTTTCTTACCTATGTATCAAAAAAAAGAGGCTATTTGTTTAACTTATTTTACTTTTTTTTTCCTTCCCTTGTTTTGATAAAGCGCTAAATATTTATTACGTAAACATTACTATACGTTAAAATAAGTCCATAAAAATTTTCGAGAAATACACAAAGTGGTTGTCATTGAATAGATAAAATAAAAATGTAGTCAAAAATAGTTTTTTTTAATTAATACTTTGAAAAATTAAAGTTTTAAATTTAAATTAGAACCCACCCAATGGTGCGTTCCCACTAGCATGATTCTGACCGGTGAGGGTACACCCAATTTCAAGCAACAACCGAACCGACATCATTTTGATGGTGAAAAAACAAAATGGTATCTTCGCTTATATATGTGTCAATCTCAGGACCTTCTAAGCCCTTTTCTCCTCCATGGGGCTTAGTAGCCCTATGACCCTCCATTGTGGAGGGTCTTAGAATTTTCGTAGGACCGCTCTAACTAGAGGGTTTCACTATATATTTTTGGAAGGCCGATCCGACTTTTTTTTTTGTCTACTTTCGTTTTGACTTGAAGATTCTTAATTTTATTTGTTGAAAAATCTAACCATGAATCAACTACTTTTTTATTTACTTTTATCTTCAACTACAATAACCTCGTCTTACCAAATGGATCGTGAATGAATCAGATGAACAACTTAAGTGAATCAGTTGATTGAACAAATAAGTTTTAAAAGTTCTTGGAGCCTCATACATGACGCTAAAGGGTATGAGATGCACTGAGACGCAAAGGTTCACATAGTTTAAGATCTAGACATAGGACATTTAGACACTTAAAAAATGCTAGTCGCAATTATATGCAAAAAAAGTCCAAAAATTACAAAGCGAGGTGAGTTGATATTAACACAACAAGTAGAAACAAAATGAGCAACAATAAACACAAATTACATAACACGATGCAGAACAAAAGAAGTAAGAGATGATTAGAAGAGAAAAATAGAATCAAATAGAGAAATATTGAGGCAAGAAGAAAATAAGACAAACATAAACGCCTAGCTGGAGGCTGCGCGCCTTGTGTATAACGCTACACCTAGGTTCATGGAGGTGCATTCCATTCGTATGAAATATCACTAATGTATTTACAACATCAATGATTCATATTGATCATGAAATAGTAATTTCTTATAAGGGAATTCTAGACAAACCTATTTTTTTTAATTCGCAACCCAAATAAAGCATATTATGCAATCCATATGTGTGGTTGAACCTCTACTTTGAAAGTCACCCTCGTAGTTTATAACAAATAATTTTAAAAATGAAATTATGTAGATTATTTGAGCTTCTAAATAAAGTAATTGTGTTCGTAGTTTATAAAAATAATTTTAAAATGAAATTATGCAGATTATGAGTTTTTAAATAAAGTTAGTGTTCGTCTAACATGCCCCTCTTTTGTAAGGTTGAGGGTCATCATTTGCAAATTGCAAGTGTACCCGACGGGGACGGGGGATGGTAGGACGGTCGGATATACCTTCACCCACACCATTTGTAAGTGTACCTTCGAATGGGTGATGGTTGGACTCGGGTTAATGATCACCTGCATCTGATCCATCATCCGCTTCATCTGTCACCGTTCCACCCACTGCCCAAATTAGAGGTGGATGAGTGGGTAGGTCGGTCACCCCTGCACTTCCCATCGAGCCCTAGATAATAGCAAACTGTATTATATAATAAAACATTAAGGGCCCGTTTGGTTTGAACTCCGGAAACGGAATGGAAACGAATCTAGTTCATTAGTATACCATTGTTCATGAAAGTTTGTGGAATCACACTCCTTGTGGTATCATGCAAAATGCATTTGCTTCCCTCTATCTTGATTACTTTTGAAACCCTATAGGGTAACAAAATTGGAGAAATCAAGTGCATTTTGAATGAAATGACAAGGAATGATTCCAAAATTATTCATGAACGAAGTAAATATATGGACTAGATTCGTTTCCATTCCGTTTCTGTTTCCGGAGTTTAAACCAAACGGGCCCTAAAACTGTTACTACTTGTCAAATATTATAACTTGAAAACAAGAACTGGACCATCTTAAAACCAAAATATAAGATCATCTATATACGAATGAATACAAAGCACGAACTTACTCCGAGCATTCAGCACTGGAAAACCCTCAAAATTAAAGAGACAGCTTGACATAAAATACCAATTGTCGATTCAAAATGTGATCCTCACAGGATACTTAGTGTTCCAAAACAAGGAGGTGTAATAAAACGATACTCATGCAACTAATAGCCCGTGCCTCGAACAAAACAGCACCCATTGTAACAAGATTGTTAATGCTCAAAACCTTATAAGAAGAAACTACAAATTGTCTATTTGAGAGCACTAGCGATTTTCTCCATACTTGATGCAACTGACAGTAAACGATCATGCACATCTTCAGCCGGATGATGAGTATTGTTCAGTGCAAACCATACTCGTTCTAGAGTTCAGATGGAAAATTGCTTTAACTGTTACGAGGTTTTGCAAGTGACTTTTCTGAGAGATACCTGTTGAAAGCGAGAGTTGAGGTTGGTACTCGAAGGACATCATCAGACCATATTCAAATTTAACAAGAACGTGAAATAAACTGTCAGACTAGATCGTGTCAGATGAACAAACATTTGTATTGCAATTTGAAGGTGACAGAACACGAATCAACCACTGAGAATACAATTTGAACTAGAAAAAATCCTATGAATCAAGAATCTTAAGCAACATCTTGTACATGACAAATACAAGTTAAGTTTTTATGTGACATGTATTTGGACAGCCTAGTCAGTTCAAATACAAGTCACACAGTAGATATATTATAGCTTTAAGTTGTGAACACATCCACAAGAATAAACGGAAGCTAAGAAGAACTACTACAAGTTTAAAACTTAGAGAGCAAATCAGGATACTTACTTGGCAGTGTAGAAACCTGCAGAATACCAAGCACTCAGGACTTCAGTAAGATCTGTTTCACCATTAGTAATTGGTTCAGTTTGACTGCCACTTTGCTCTTTCAATTGACAGCCTGTATTGCACACCAGAGAAATGAGTATAAGGAATCATTTACCAAATAACAAGCAAGTTAGGTAAGATAATGCACAATAGGGAAGCTATTATAGCATGACACACTGAAGCAAATAAACTTACTCAAAAAATGAAGCAAGAGCAAGATAAGTTAGAGCCTAGAATTATGCTACAACATTGGATCCCAAGTAAGATCCTCATATACAAAATTATACAAGATAAATCTCTAGATAATTCTGTCTTCAAATGCAGCATAGTGGGATACGTATATCTGTAAAATATAATTTATGAATTCACCATATACATAGTCATTAGAGACCTGTGTTTGGTTATGAAAATCTGTCAACAATGTATTAAAAAAATCCTTAATTCACAATTCACTCAGCAGAGGATTACGGAGGAAGACATCAGCTTATGGTTTACTTAATCATGGAAGAGCATGTATGATAAACCACAAAACTTAAGACCGTTTTTTCCTTAGAAACAATTCAGGCAGATAAACACTTTTAACTAGCATGAAGCTAAAATTTCATCCAAAAAGATCAATTCATATAATTAACGGAGAATGCAAGTATTCCATAGCCTAAATAACTCAACAAACATGGCTCCGCGCTGAATCACAGGAGTCCTGCTTACCAGAAGCTTCTTGTTTCAAATTTGATATTGCCTTTTCGACAGCTTCCATGCCCTTTTTAACAATATCTACATCACCGGACACTATTCCACTATTTGTAGCTTGTGAAGAATTTATGCACTGACCAGCAGAAGCACTCAATGTACAAGGAGGCAAAGAGCATGAAGTTGTCGAGGACTGACATATATTGGAGCAACAAACAACAGCACAGGTAGGATAACAACCCTGGCTAGAATAATATTGATCTTGGGAAGCAGAATTAGTAGGCCACAGCGTACAAGAACCAGAGGTTGCAGCAGGATAGCTAGGATCTGAATGGCCATATTGTTGAAGCTTCTCCCAGATCTGTAGCCTCTTCTCCTCGGCCTCATAATACTGTTTCCATAGTAAATTATATTCTTCCTGACCCTGTGAGCTTGAGTAGCCTTGAGTATGGTTATGTAAAGGTGTGTCATTTGGTAATTGTACATATTCTTCAGATGCTTGAAAATCCAGGGTTTCATTTTCTTTAGCAAATGGCAATTTTTCTGCCTCGTCTTCAATTGTGTTAATCAAATGTGTGCTAACATTATCTGTTTCCATAGTACTTCATACAGGAAAAGAAAAAGACTTACAATAGGAAGATTGTCCAACACTTCATCCAACAAAAATACTAAAAAAACTACTCTATTAATACTCGTAAGAAATAAACGCAAGGTCACAAACACACTGTTTCAGTGCATCCTTAATCATGAACTGTAGAGCATCTAAGTGTCTAACTAGATTCCTGACAAAATTCATTAGTAAAAGATCTACAAAATGTACTCCAGGAAAATTGTTTTAAATGACAACCTAAATGTAAAACATTTGGGGCAAACACACATCCTTCTGTTTCCTCTTCCGTTCGGATAATACAGCTTCACTATTTTCACTGATCATCATATATAATAATGCCATATGGTCCGGATATCCCCTTATACAAGTTCATATTCACTTATTTCAGTCCCGAATTCAATTAGCAGATTACTTTCTATGATATTCATACACTATTTATTGATGAATTACGAAGTTCATAGAAGTGTTACCTCTTTCAATTCTAGTCTTACAAATTACAATCCAAATCGATTTACTGTGAAAGATGGCACTCCAATTCACAAGTAAGAAAACATAACTCCAAAAAAAAATTTTAAAAAAAACTGAGCATGTAAGAAATGATTAGCTGGGACAGAAAGTATACGCCATACTTAAGGGGAACGAGACCTTGCTCTTCAGCCTTCGTTCCGCCGCAGCCACTCGAAGTCTCTTCAAAACCTTTAACATGCATTTTCTGTAAAACAAACAAGGCAGGGGTGGTAAGAGCAGAGGGAAATAGAAAATGGATGGAAGTTTGACCTAGGCAATCCAAACTCAAAACCCTAGAGACGCCGCGACATTTCCTGCTTCCGCATGCTAATTCCATACCAACTTTCAACTAAAACTCAAGCTTTTCCGGCGCATAAAGTGAGAGAGATTGACGCTACCTTGTACTTGGAAATGGCCTGATCAAAGGCGTCGGTGAGAGCAGAGTCATCCCAGAGGTCTCCTTTCATCATCAGTCGTCTTTCTCTCTTCAATTCGCAATCTTCCCCTCTCACTGCCACAGAAATGTCCAGCGTAAAACTTCGCTCTTCCCCCAGTCGTAATTTTTTAGGGCCGCCACTTCCATATTTATTAAAAAATATTATTAATTTATATTTTTCTATTTTCTATTTTTCTAAACAATCATTTTATTTTTTATTTCAAAACTAGTATAATACCCGCACCTTGTGCGGGTTTTGAAAAAAATAAGAAAGAATATTGTGAAATAGGTTTTTTTACGTGCTTTTGTTTTGTATACTTTTCTAATCTAATCGACTTACCAATATTACTTTATTAAGGATAAATTTACTAAATGAGATTATACTATGGACATACTTAATAGAATAATAATATTATTATATATAGATAACAAAATTTTTCTTTTTTTCCGATTATGTAATGAGTTTAGGGTTTTTTTTTGTTAATGGCTAACAATTTGATTTTACAATTTTTTTTGTATTTAACAACTCTTTTGTTTTTTTTTGGGATTATAATGCTTATTGGTGTATTAAAAATTTTATTTTAATTAATTATTTTTGGACTATAAATCTATTAGTTAATTAGTTAATTTTATTTTTAATTATTAAAATTACAAAAGATTTATGTGATCTACAAGCTAATAAACTTAACATAATTAAACAAAAATTTAATTTATATAACGTGGTCTATATCTACAAGATAAAAAAATTAACAAAAATTTAATTTAATTCAAAATTAACTTCAAAGTCCGATAACTATTATCTAAAAATAACTTATTGTTGATGAGTGGAAGAAAATCAATAAATAAATAAAATTAAATAAAAAAAGGTGTACACGTCAATTTTTTTTTGAGAAAATTATCTAAACAGTACCCCGTCTTTTGGGCTGACTAAACTTTAGTACCCGTCCTTTTAACTATCAGAACGATACCTCATCTACTCACCCCAACCGAAGATTAGTATATACGGTATTGTTCATCCGTTAAGTTCACAAATGTCTGTTAAATCTCAAGGGCAAAACTGTCCAGCTTCACATGAACCCTAAGCCCCAAATTTCTACCAAAATTCTCTCTCCTCTCCGGCCTTCACAGATCTGAGTAACCTCTCACTTCCATTTTCGATACTGTTTGCTTGCTCCATAGATGAATTGGTGAAATCTTATTCAGGACAAGAGTATTAAGCAAACAAAATCTGCAGAAAAATGCAATTGACCATATAAGCAGGTTATCAAGACAATCTCATGAATAAATCAGCACAATCATCTCAATTAATCACTCAGATTGAATTATTTAAGGAATTGAATAGGTGAAATCTTATTCAGTCCCGACAAAGAATGAAATTAGTCAAAAGATAGAACATTGAAATTTCAAAGCTAAAACCAAAAATGAAAATGGAAGTGGGAGGACCAAACCCAAGAGAGATCGGAAAGAACGGGACCGTCAATTCAAGAGAGATCGAAAACAACAGAGAAACCGGAGCAAATGAGAAGAAACCAGCGGCTAGAGAATTGAAGAAAGCGGACAAAAAAAACGAAGGAAGTCAACTCAAAAAATTTCCAAAGCAGATGAGAAGAAACCAGAGCTGAAGAATTGAAGAAACCAACGGTTGAACTAAACCGAAGAGAGATTGGAAACAACGTACGGAGAAACCGGAGCTTGAATCGGGACCGTCAATTCAGCCGGTCTATTATGCTTAAACCCTAAACCGGAGCTTCCATCAACCGGACAATCAATCAAAGAAGAGCCGTCTCCAAAAAAGCTAACCGTTGAGGGAGAAACCATAGCTCCAGCAAGGAGCTGGAAAAAATTATCAAAGTAGATGAGAAGAAACCAACAACGGGAGAGTTGAAGAAAGCGGAAGGACTAAACCCATGAGAGATCGGAAACAATGGAGAAACGAGCATAGATCTGTGAAGGCCGGAGAGGAGAGAAAATTTTGGTAGAAATTTGGGGCTTAGGGTTTCATGTGAAGCTGGACAGTTTTGCCCCTGAGATTTAACAGACATTTGTGAACTTAACGGATGAACAGTACCGTATATATTAATCTTCGGTTGGGGTCAATAGATGAGGTACCGTTCTGATAGTTAAAAGGATGAGGTACTAAAGTTTAGTCAGCCCAAAAGACGGGGTACTGTTTAGATAATTTTCTCTTTTTTTTTAATAACTTGAAAATAGATCAGATACACGGGGTTACGGTTAAAAATCAAATCCTTGATGAAACAATAGAAAAACGATTGTTAATTATACAATTTCAAAAAAAATTGTGGAAGCTCCATTTCGAAATACTACTCTCACAACGCACCACGTAAACTGTCATGTATACTGCTCTAGTAGTAGATATAGACTCGCCCATAACGTAAAATTTTTAGTTCCAAAAAAATAAATTTTGTTGATTAAATGAAAGTTTTTTATTTAAAAAACTTTAATGGAAATGAAAAAAAATCAAATGGAACGATTGTTAATTATACAATTTTTTTCATGGTTCCAAAAAATAAATTTTTTGTAAAACGTAAAAAGTTCTAAAGGAACCATGAAAAAAATCAAATGGAACGTTCGAAAAAAAAACCCGTTCGAATAAAAATCCTAACAGAAAATATAACTAAAATGAAAATGAAATCGAAACCAATTTAATTAAAAGCCATAATAAAAAGATATAACAACAATGAAAATCAATTTACCGTCAAAATGGAAATCAATTTTGTTGATTAAATGAAAGTTTTTTTATTTAAAAAACTATCAAAAAAATCCAATGGAATCATGTAAAAATTTATTATATATTTATAGGTATTTTTCAAAAAAAAACAACGTAAATTTTGATGGATTTTATCAAAAAAATAATTGTTCGCTTAAAATCTGATGGAATGTTTCGAAAATAAAATTCCATTCGAAATCAATTTAATTAAAACTTGCACATAACGTAAAGTTGTAGTTCCAAAAAAATAAATTTTGTTCGACAAATTTGTAAAACGTAAAAGTTCTAAGCGAACCAGGGAAAAATCTGATGGAACGTTCGAAAAAAATCCGTCGAATAAAAATCCTAATCGGAAATATAATTAAAATGGAAATCAAAATCGCAATATCTTTTAATATATTTTTATAATTATTGAAACATTAAAAAAATGATTTGGTTGTTAAGGTGATTTGATTGTTAAGCTAATTCGATTAATTTTTTTATATTATTCAAAATTTTATTATAAAATAATTGTTCAAAGAAAAGATTCGTTCGATTAACGTGAATTTGTTCCTATAAAATTATTAATTTAATAATAAAAGATTTTTTGGCCTAAAAATTATTTAAAAATCAAGATTTATTGGTTTTGATTGTGGGAGCTCCATTTCAAAAACATTGCTTCCGCAAGGCGCCACGTCATCAACTCGTGCTCTGTTTTAGTATGTATAATATTTTTATAAAAATTTAATCCGAAAATTTTGGTTACTAAATCTGCGCTTGAATTTTGTTATAAATAATCTGTGGTAGAATCTGCGGTCGAAATTCGGTTAAAAAATCGTATCATATCTTGAAAAATAAGAAAAAAAAAATAAAAATAGATTTTATGTTCCATAAAAATTAAACGATTTGTTAAACGAAAAATAATGTTAATATCAGAAATGCATAATATCTTTTTTCTAATAATATAATTTTACAAATCTGAAACAATCGTTTTATATCGAGGTCAAACTAATTTCTATTTTTTTGTTAAACGGAAATATCATGATGAATATACGTAGTTGTATATCGATCAACTTAAATTATATGGGTAGAGCAACATTGAATACACATGAAAGTTATTTGAATTAAAAATAATGAATAAAAATAAAATTATAGATCCCAAAATCCACGTTTGGTTTATGTGGTGATTTAATCATTAAATTAACTGACAAATAGAAAATTATCTACTTTATTGAATAGATGATAATAGTAGTTGTATTAAATTTCGAACGTTTTTAATATCTTTTAATATCATTTTATAAATATTTATTTAATAATAAACTGATTTGGTTGTTAAGGTGATTTGGTTGTTAACCTGATTTGGTTTCTATAAAATTATTATTTTAATAATAAAAGATTTTATGGTTTAAAAAATAGTGTAAAAAAAAAGATTTATTGGCTTTAATTGTGGGAGCACAATTTCAAAAATCCTGTGTCCACAGCACGCCATGGCATCAACTTGTGCTCTGTTTTAGTAAGTATAATAGATAATAGATGTATTAAAGGAAAGACCTTCTTTGCCACGTGTCAATGCCACAATTCACGCAACTCCAAAAATGTTTTTAAAAGTTATTATATTGGTTATTTTCGATAAAAAATAAAAAAAAATCTCCGAATCTATAATTAATTTTTTAAATCTTCTATTTTTTAGAAATCCTGTAAATCTTCTATAATTAGTTTTTTAAATCTTCTCATCAAATTCTGAACATATTTATTTTTTTATTCAAAACTAATATATAAGCATTAAAAAAAATTATATTATAAATCATAATTTTAAGTAAAGGTACGTGATCTAATTATATTAAATATTATTTAATATATAATTAGTTAAAAAGAAAAAAATTAAAAGAGAATTAAAAATAATATTAACAATTATAATTGCGTTCTTCGGATTTTTATCTTATAAAAGTATACATATGAATTTCTAAGCATTGATGTATTTATTAAAACTCAACTCGCACAAGGTGCGGGTAATACACTAGTTATCTATTATACACTAAATTATATGGGTAGAGCAACATTGGATACACATGAAAGTTATTTGAATTAAAAATAATGAATAAAAATAAAATTATAGATCCCAAAATCCACGTTTGGTTTATGTGGTGATTTAATCATTAAATTAACTGACAAATAGAAAGATTATCTACTTTATTGATTAGATGATAATAGTAGTTGTATTAAATTTCGAACGTTTTTAATATCATTTTATAAATATTTATTTAATAATAAACTGATTTGGTTGTTAACCTGATTTGGTTTCTATAAAATTATTATTTTAATAATAAAAGATTTTATGGTTTAAAAAATAGTGTAAAAAATAAAGATTTATTGGCTTTAATTGTGGGAGCTCAATTTCAAAAATCATGCGTCCACAGCGCGCCATGTCATCAACTTGTGCTCTGTTTTAGTAAGTATAATAGATTTTTTAAATGATAAACATACTTTTTTTTATATATATTTTATCTCACTAATTTGAAGATAAAATCAATATATATGGGTCCATTTGTATGGGAAGGAGGAGGATAGGGTTAAAGGGAACGAAGGTTGTTGAAACTTTCATAGAGATATTTCCTGCTTCTCAATGAAGCTTGTGATACGAACTCTAATTTTTGGATTAAAATCCAAGGTTCAAATCGCTAGAGCAGGAGACTTTTATTAACATTAATGAGATGTAATAAATATAGGTTATAATTTTCAAAAAAGACCGAAAATAATAATATGTGAAAAATTGAGTTTCAATCTTAGGACCTACTCCCTCCGTAACACAATGTTTGTCATTTGAGAGGTTGACACATGAATTAAGGAATAGTTAATGACTTTAACAATCAAATAAATTTTGGGCAAATTAGCTAACTAGGCTATTTTGATAAATCAGGATACTAAATAGGCTTTTTTATTTTTTTTGTTAAGTAACTAGACCCTTTTTTTATTTTTTAACCGTTCAACTCCGTAACCCTAATTCTCCTCTCCTCTTCCCTCTCCGTTAGCCGCAACTTCCCTCTTCCATGGCACCTGCGAAATGGAGCAATCTCCATCCAGACATTTTAACAAATCATAGCAAAAATACTCAACTCCGACGTCGATATTCTCCGACTTCGCTCCGTCTGCTCTTCTTGGAGATCTGCCGTTCTACCTTGTATGAGGCCATCTTCCTTCCCTCTCAAAGTTCCTCCACTTTTACCCGACTGCCAATACCACCTTCTCAACTGTTCTACTATCTATCGTCTTTCTCCGTCGAATTCCGGCCCCTTCGCCGGCGATCCTTTTGATGGCTGGTTAATTAGGGTCAAATCGATGATGAATAAAGGGGAATGTGATATTGATTGGGTCAAGTCTTGATTTCTTAGGTTGAGTATCACATTATCCCTTCTGATGGCTGGTTAATTAGGGTCAAGTCGATCCTTCTGATGTCGGTAAGCATGTGCCCTCAATCTTGATTTCTCGCGCAGTGGATCCTTCTCCGGCGGAGATCCTTCTTCGGTCGCTGACCAGCAGGGGAATGAAGAAGGTTTGGGCTACTCTATGCTGCCTTCTGGTATGAACTTTAGTACATGGATCCCGGACCTCCTCCCCACCTCGTCCATGAACCTGCAAGCTAGATCCAGATCTGCTTTTAACATACTTGCGGCAGTTGCTTGATAACCTAAGTGCGAGTAAAATACTTGGCAACATTTCCTTCCTTCTTCTTGCCATAAGATTGCTTCCTCATTATATTGATGATGAAGGTGCTGCTCAGTTTGACACTTCTCCTGAAAATCAAGCCGCATCACATCCAATCCCTTATTACTTTGACGATGAAGCGGTTGCTCAATTTTGGTATTAAAAATTCATACCAGAATTAAATTTCTGGTATAACATTTATGGTATTAAATTTCTAATATAAAATTTTTGGTATAAAACTATGGACTGTATTGTACAAAATTATGGACTGCAGATCTGCATTTGATGTTTACTGTGAGATCATCACTAATTCCTCCTTCATTCCTATTCACTTTCATTTAATGATATGATAAAATTCTGGTATGTGAAATTTATGGTATGAGAAAATTTGTATGATAAATTTCTGGTATGTAATTTTCTGTTATGAAAAATCTGGTTGAATTTCTGGTATGTAATTTATGGTATGAGAAATTTCTGGTATGATAAACTTCGGGTATGTATTTTTCTGGTATGAAAAATCTGGTTGAATTTCTGGTATGTAATTTATGGTATGAGAAATTTCTGGTATGATAAACTTCAGGTATGTATTTTTCTGGTATGAAAATTCTGGTTGAATTTCTGGTATGTAATTTATGGTATGATAAACTTCGGGTATGTATTTTTCTGGTATGAAAATTCTGGTTGAATTTCTGGTATGTAATTTATGGTATGAGAAATTTCTGGTATGTAAAAATTCTGGTATGTGAAAATTCTGGTATGATAAATTTATTCCAGAAAATAAAAAAGAAAATAATAAAGAAAGTAAAAAAGTCACAAAAATAAATAAAATAAAAAATAAATTAAGTAATTAAAAATTAAAACTTAGACAACAAACGTTAGTTATTGTTTCTTTGTAAATAAAAGGGGTTAATATTTTTTTACCTACTATTAAATGAAGGTGGTAAAAAATTTGGGGTACATTTTCTTTAACAAAAACTCAAAAAGGCCTAGTATATCAAATTCTCCCATAAATTTTTTAATTGTTTGGGTGATAAGTACAATCTTTAATGATTTTAGTCATGTTTCCTAGAATAAACTCATTTTTCAATAGATTTTAGCCAATTAGAATGTATAAGGAATTAAATTGAGAATAATTAATTCATTGATATGCATCTATATATACTACTAAAACAGCACCCATTTTGTCCACGTGTCAACCTCTAAGGCCGTCCACGTAAGCTTTTTTTTAATGTATTTACAGATTTGCCATTAATTATTTAATGAGAAAATTTTTTATTAGAATTTGTAAACAGTCATCATGCCACGTCAATTTTATTAAAATAAATAATTAAATTTTTTTTTACCTATCTACCAAGATTTAACACATTTGTTTAATTTAAAACTAAATCAAATTTTGCTCCTCTATCTAAATCTAAGTAAAAGTGATAATATATTAAGGTATAAATATAATACTCGAATAATAATCTTTGTAATAGAATTTTAATAATATTCTTTTATTTATTTAAAAAAAATTAATTCTCATATGTTATATTAATTAATACAAATAATTTTTACTATAAATTGATATCAAATATAAGATGCATGAAAGTGAAAATATAATATTTATTTAGACAATCCCGCACAAGGTGCGGGCACTAAACTAATTAATATTATAGAAGTGTCAAACATTTTGTTAAACTAAATTAATTTCTCAAATGACAAATATTTTGTTACGGAGGGAGTATAAGTTAAGGAATCAACCCACTTCCGCTATGCTTCATTGATTAATTGATATAAGTTCAAAACAAAATATAACAAAGCTAGAATTTGTGAGTTTTAATATTCATCTTCTTCATATTTTCAATCTAAATGGCATAACTATTATATTTTGATAATTTCATTTATTATTGAAAATTATATAAAACATTAAATAAAATATGTAACTTTTATTTCTATAGTACATCAATAAAGAAAAGATATTATTATTTAAAAAAAATTATAAATTTTTTATTCATACATAAAATATGTAATTTTTTTTTTATAATTATTTATATTTTTTGGATTTTTAATTATGACGGAAACCAATAGTTTCAAATTGTAGTTCTTCACAAACATTTTTTTTCATTAATTGAAAATAATTTTTTAAATATATATATATATATATATATATATATATTTATTAATTTTTATTAATTAAAAAAATTATTTTAGATGTTATATTATAATTTAAAATTAAAATCATATTTGTGTTATATTTTATAAATATTTATATTTTTTAACATAATTTGAAAAAAATATAACTATTTATAAAAAAATAACAAAAATATGATTTTAAGTTCGAATTAAATTCGTGAGTTACAATTTTAATTAATTAAATTTGTGAGTTTCAATTTTCATTATGTTAAACAATACAAATATTGATAAAAAAAAATAACACAAGTATGGTTTTAACTTCTTAAAATAATATTTTAATTAATTAAAATTGTAACTTAAAAATTCATCTATAGAAATATGAGTTATAATGTTTTTTAAAATAATAATATCATTTCTTTATTAACGTATGAATATCATTTAACGTCTATAAAAATAAAAGTTATAAATTTTATTGAATATTTGTATAATTTTAAAAAATAAATGAAATTATAATTATTACTCAAAAAAACACGGGCAATTTTGGTAATTAGGCCTTTTTGAAAAACTAAAGTAGTAACTATGCTTTTTAATGTTTCAAAAGTAAATGTACCCCAACCTTTTGTAT
This sequence comes from Fagopyrum homotropicum, assembly GCA_033239125.1. Taxonomy (NCBI): domain Eukaryota; kingdom Viridiplantae; phylum Streptophyta; class Magnoliopsida; order Caryophyllales; family Polygonaceae; genus Fagopyrum; species Fagopyrum homotropicum. Next base: position 138,296,255 of record BSWB01000002.1, read on the forward strand.
TTATTTTCAAATTCTACACACTCTTCTCTCAAGGGGTACATTTACTAAACACAAAACTAGAAAAAGCCTAGTAAACTAAATTGTTTCAAAAAACACATACAAAATATTATAGTTATATCATTTATATTGAAAATATGACTAAGAGGAACATTAGAACTCACTAATTCTAGCTTCGTTGATAATAATATATTATGTTTTGAACTTATATCAATAAATCAAAGTAGCATAGCTGAATCGGATTGATTTTGTAACCTATAGGTCCTAGGATCGAAACTCACTTTTCCACATATTATTATTTTCAGTCTTTTGAAAATCATAACCTATATTTATTACATCTCATTAATTGCTAGTGAAAGTCTCCATGGTCAAGCGGTTTGAAGATTGGATTTTAATCCAAAGATCAGAGTTCGAATCTCACAGGTCTGATCCGATCCTAATTCCTTCCTATTATCGTAAAAAGTTTTACCCCGTGCCTAATCTTAGAATTTAATTTAATTTTTATTATTATTTAGGAAAAAAAATCCTCACTTGTTGGGATTCATGTAGTCATTCACTTCTCAGGTATGCCGACTAATTATGCTAATTATATGACTTAATCTTTTAATATAAAAAAATTACATCAATGTAGCCCATAACAAAAGCACATAGGTTCCGTTTGGTAAGGGCATAAATTAAGGAGATTAAGATTATGAGAACTAAAAGGGAGAAATAATTCTCGTAATCTCATTTGGTAAGGGAACTAAGGAAATTAAAAGGGTTAGATTTTGGAGATTAAGGGTGTGTTTGTCAAGAGATGGAGGTTATTTTGGAGATTAATCTAGATGGAATTTAAAAGGGGTTAAATTTTATATGGGATTTATTAGGGATTATTTGATATAAAATAATTTACGTGAAGTTGTTTGGTTGAAGATCTTTTTAATAGGTTTAATTGATATTGATTTACAAATTTACCCTTATTTTAACCTTAAATAGGGGCATCAGTGGAGTCCTAACTAATATTTGAAAATTAATCTCCTTTAACCTTGGTAATATAAGGTTATTTTTTTGCCCTTTTTAATCCCAATTAATCCTTCTATAATTTTTTTTTTCATAATCTCCACCTTCATCCAAACACTTATACAAATTTAATCTGAATGAACCTCCTTTAATCTCCAACCAAACACACCCTAAGAGAATTAGATTATGAGAATTTTGTAATCTTGTAAAACTTTGATTATAAGGATTGTTAAGATTATTGAGGGTAAAATCTTACTTTTACCCCTTTTTTTTCCATCTCTTCCATCTATACAAAAATATAACACGTACTTTTTTTTGTAATTTTACCCAGAATCATATTAGTTTTATCAAACACTCATTTCACATATATTCACATTCATCCTCTTAAACAATTTCATTCCCTTAATTCTTCATCTAAATAATTCTCTTCATCCTCATTTTCTTCTACGTAATCGTCTATTACCAAACTGGTCCATAGACTTGAACAAAAACTTTACATCAACGCGGTGTGGGATATCTCGAAACACAAGAAGTAATTTGTCAATCTCAAATCTTTGACAAGAGTCTCCAATGATCCGATTGACGAGATGATTCGAAGGAACCAAGCACACCATGAACAAGGTTCTGCGTCGAGCCAACAACATAAAATAAAGGTGCTGCTCAGGAGGCAACCCAAAGGAATAGAATTAGATATCAAAACGCAACACCGCACCCGCGACAAGGAAAGACCGCGACCGTGGTGCTCTTCATCATCCTGCACCCGCGGCGAAGATGGGCCGCACCGCGACAAGTCAAGTGCAAGTAAGAAGATCCTAATCCTAAATCCCCAAAATACCGCACCCTACCTTCATTTTCTCATTCCCGCACCCTTCCTCACCAAGCACCCCTGCCTCCCTCCTCATGAACCACCGTGAGCGCCACTTTTCTCCCGCTGTCACTACGACATTAACACCTCACCACTACAGCCGCGACCACCACCCACGATAGGAATCAACATCATCTCCCGCTACCAACTAAAGTTACCACCTCTAGCCTCACTTTCACACCCCTGTTTCCTCACCACCACACCTCACAAAAAGCCCTCGAAGTCACCTTTCCAATTATTGTTTGTGTTCGTTGTCGCCAAAATCATTGTTTCGCCGCACCCCAACCTCTTGTCGACGCACACACAGCCACACAGAGTACGCGGCAAGCTCTCCCCGCGCCCGTGGCTTTACCCCAAAATGCACCCGCGGCTCTATAACTCCGTACCCACGGAAAACAACAAAAAGTTTTTGTTTTTTCATCAGTAAGTTCTTCATTCATCTCTAAGTTCAATTCTTGGGATTATATTGTTGGAAAAGGAAAGGGGGAGGAAGACCAGAATATCTTCAAAGGATGCAGAACGTTATGAAATTGTCAAGGAGAGGGTGGTGTTGACTACAAAATTCTGCATAAGCCGACGTTAGAAAAACTAGGTACACTACTACAAATTGACATTACAATGACATCTAATAGATGACGTTTTTACTATAAATGTCATCAAAATTCTTTACAATGACGTTTTATCAAAGTATTGTCATTTAATTTTTTTTTTCAAGATGACATTTGTGAAACGCCATTAAATTATATGATGTTTTTCAAGGTGAGTAACTATCAAGCTGAATCGAAAGACATATAAGAAAAGGAAGCTATGGGAGTGTACTTACAAACCATTACCCGCACACATAGGAAACATAATCTCAAGAGTAGAGTATAAGGAGAATTTTATATCGGAACGGAGTCGAGTTGCGTTTTGAGTAAGAGGGATATTATAGGACACAGTGGAGTGCTAACAACTATTGAGTGGTGTGATTAAATAACGGTGATGTGAGATCACCTTATATCTAATACCGTCATTCCGGACATATTTTATGTCACTCAGGACCTTGAAAAATACGTGAGAAGCCTAAGGTTGAGTTAACAATATATTAGAGATCTATAAATATTATAATAATGCCAAGTAAATGCAGATGATGACCACTGGATTTGTGTCTCAAGTGATAGACCAGAAAAGGGTAAAGGTAATGATTCCTCACCTGAGGAATAAGATGAATGAGTCATATTAAAAGACAAGATCAAGTGGGTCGTGATACGAAGAGCATTAGGCACTTGGTAAAGTGCTGGCGGAGGTCTAAGACCTTTGGCCTGAATGTGTAGTCAAGTAATCATAACGAAGGGAAGAAATTAAAGTTGACTAGGTTAATTTTTGTACGGACATCAAAGGATCTGGACGTGAGTTGCAAAATGCGACCACTTGAGGCTGTAAAGTGGTTTATAAGTGATTGATGGACTAGTAACCCTCACCCTATTGGAGGGTGTAACCCTAGTTTTATACGGATTCAGTTTGAGGGATACTTACCAGACAAAGGTTAGGACATCGGCTTAGAGGATCAGGCAATTAAGCCGGATGATACCGGTAAATATTAGATAACCACGCTAGAACGTAGTAGAAGGCACTTGTGAGGTCTGCACATGAAAAGATTTCAGAGTTCGTGGTTTTATGAAAAGCCGACGAGGCTACCAAGGATACTATGGATAGTATGAGACATAACCTTTTAGAGACCTTTGTGGAGATAGTTGTAATCTAGGGAGCGACGAGTTAGGGCTTGACCCTATATCTGTGTTACGTTGCCTGACTACTTGTTTATTTCATGCTTGAGTGCTTAGTCAGGATGTGTGTTATTGATGACCTTGATATGCGGGATACTTATATGTGGAAACGATGCCTCTTGTGCGATAACAAGTTGATACATTAGATTCGTACCTTGAGGGCTGACCTTATGAGTGGCGTACTTTAAGTTTCGGGGCGAAACTTATTCTAAGGGGGGATTGATGTAATACCCGGAAATATTTCTTTCGGCTATTTCGGAAACAAATTAGAACTCGACTGTTGTGACCTCTTTCCGGCGCTTTAGTTCTTTTGTATGGACTCTAACGTTACGAGTCTTCTTTTAAGTTTCGGGATGAAACTTATTTTAAGGGGGTACTGATGTAATATCCGGAATTTTTATTTCGTTTAATTCCGTAGCAAACCGGATTTCGATCCGTTGATCCCTATTTGTCTATCTAGTTGAACACAATATCTCAAAATTTTATCATTTTATGTAATCTCACTTCACATAAAATGATAAAATTTTTATAGCAAACCCTAACCCATCAAACCCTATTTTTATATATTGACATGTTTTTGACAAAGTCGTGATGCCCTTTTTACGAGTTATGACGAGATCATGACAGGATCATGACAAAGTCATGACATGTTTTGACGAAGTCTTGACGATACATGACAATACTTCAGCCCACCTCCTTACTTCCTTGATGTTACAACCTTGTGTTCCTAGCAGCCCAAAACTATCTCACCAGCCCAGGAGAGCAACAAACCATTGATGCCAGCCTTATACCTGATCTTCCGCAAGCCCGCTTGGAAGCTAGTCAAGGCGCCAACCCAACAGGTGAAGCCCATCATCTCCAGCAGGTGTGAATGCTGCGTTAGAGGAAAGATCCACTTACCGTAACTGCTCCTTGGATCACGCTGCGTCCTCGCCCCAAACACGTCCAGATGCATTCCGCTACAATGTCTCCTTCCTTCTCTACGCCAACCCTAGCCTCGGCTTCCTCCTGGCTCCCGACGTGATTCAACCGTACACCATCAGACTCCCGTCTTCGTACACACCAACCTCCCCGGCGTTGCGTTTGTGTCGATGTCTCAGCCTTCAGCGTGTCGCCAATCCGAGCAGTCCCTCACAGATCCAGCCGGAGACTCCAACAACGCTGTCGCGCGACTACAAGCACAACGGAGGGCCGCAGAAGTGCCTAGCCCTAGCCGCGGGGGTGGCCATGAATCTAGACTGCGGGGGTGCCTTGGCCTGGACGCAGATCTGTGTTCTCCTTGCAGCAGATGTACCATCGACAACAAGCAGCAACAACCTTTGGGGCCTCGTCTTTCATACCTTCGAGTCTCGGCAAAAGGGTAAGCTTATACCCCCTTGATCCATTGCACTTCCGTCCACATATTACATGCCTAAAGAGTACCTTTTATGTCTCCTAAAGCTACCCAGAACAGCCATAGAGGAGCAGTGAAGAGTCATGCGGTTTCCGCGTTTTCATGAAGTGACAAGCAGGCATTTTCGAGTCCAAATTTGGGTATGTTAGACACCTCCTTTCTTGCTGATTTTCAGGTATGTTATAGTCAGTGTTGCATAGTATATCATACTAAAATTTGGGAACAATCGGAGTTACGGTGTGAGAGTTATAGTATCCCGAAGTTGGCTATTCATGCAGTTTTTTTTAGTGTGCTGAGTTTGAGGAAATTTGCTTGAGATGCAGTTTTGTGGAATAAATTTGGAGGGGTTATTGACTTCTGTTAGACTTGAATTTTTGACAAGTTATAGTTGATATAGTATAGTAGATCATACTAAAATGTTAGAGGAATCCATGCTACGGTTTGAGAGTTATGGTGTCTCAAAGTTGACTCCTCACACAGTTTTTATAACTGTGCTGAGTGTTGGGAAAAACAGCATGTGATGCTGTTTTGAGAGATAGTTTTGAATAAGGTTTTGATCTCTGTTTGACTTGAATTTTGGATATGATATAGTTGGCATATTTTGGTGGAACATATTAAAATTTGGGATGAATCCAGCAAGTGGTTTAGGAGTTATGAATTTTTGAAGTTGAGACCTTAAACAGTTTTCTGGATGTTGCTGAAATTGTTGAGTGCTGGAATTATCTGGGTTGTGCAGTCATGTTTGGGCTTAAGTTTGGATACCTTAGAAACATAATCCACCGTTCAGTTTTTAATATGTTATAGAGTGTCATGCATAGTGTGGTGTATTAAAAGTTGGGGTTTATCCAACGGTTGGATTTAGATCTATGAAGGTCCAAAGTGGACTGGCTGAGCAGTTAAGAAATACTCATTTTTGGCTAAGTATGAATTTCTGGTTTAGGAACTGACTTTGAGAATTTGTGTAGAAGTGATTATTATGTATTTTTTGTGAAATTCTGACTACTATGGATAGAGTGCATAGCATAAAAGACTTAGAGATTTTTGTTAGACTTTTTATATTTTTATTCGGTTCTCATATCTTAAGCCAAAGTCGGACCTTGACGACTTTTTATGAAAGTCAAGAATGTAGTTAACTCTTCTAAATCTTTAGCAAACTTTCCTTTGAGAGTTTAAGTGTGGTTTTGAGTTCCAAAGAATAGTTTGGAACTTTGTTATGAAATTTTATAAAGTTTCGGGACCAGGGGTAAAACAGTCATTTATCCGTATAAGGGTATTTTGGTAATTTAGCTGATGATAGAGTTAAATATCTTAGAAGTCAGAGACTTCTAATTAAGTGGGATATATTATTGATCCACTTGCCTTTTATAACAGGCGGTTGAGTTCCTGCGGTTACAGACCGAGTCGAGATAACGAGATTATGTTTGAATTCAAGTAAGTCCTTTGGGCTTACTTAGCTGACTTCTAGATATGAGTATGAATAATGGTAGTGGTGTGTGAATGAGATGCTTATAGTTATATTTTAGTAATATTTATATACCGACCTATACCTTGGCCTAAGAGTAACGGGCGGTGGCATTCTGCTCAGTTAGCTTGAGGGCGCTGGGGGTTTCTTTAGGGACTAGTCCACACTCGGTTTGTAGTGATGCTACCGGCGGAGGTAAGCTAGACCTACACCCAGTTGGATAAGGAACGGAGGCGAGAACTCTTAAGATTCTCGTGCCACAACTGTAAAATGGAATAAGGTGAATCACTTAACTACTAAATAATAACCGGTTTGTGTGCCAGCATGATGATTGTTTATGTTACCTTGTTTGTGTTTGTGCTATCCTTATTCTGCTTATTTTTGGTTTGTTAGCTAACGGTTTATCCGTGTTGTAGATCTGTAGAGATAAATAGTTGCAGAGAGATTCGGGACGGATGGTCAGCCGGGTCTACGTACTCATTAGATGGGGGCGGGGGAGTCTCCCATACAGCATACATGTTATGTATATGTTTATGTTTTGTAAGGCTGTCACAAGTGTACATTCATACAATAAAAATATTATGTTTCGAAATTGTTTTAAGTACATTTGTGCCTTGTTGTAAGATCCAAGTAATGTTGCTGTTAAACCAAGGTCGGGACCCATTGTGAGGTCCTAACCAGTAGCTCCCCGAGTTCCGAGAATTTGGGGTGTTACAACCGTGGTGCTCTTCATCATCCTGCACCCGCGGCGAAGATGGGCCGCACCGCGACAAGTCAAGTGCAGGTAAGAAGATCCTAATCCTAAATCCCCAAAATACCGCACCTTACCTTCATATTCTCATTCCCGCACCCTTCCTCACCAAGCACCCCTGCCGCCCTCCTCATGAACCACCGTGAGCGCCACTTTTCTCCCGCTGTCACCGCGACATTAACACCTCACCACTGCAGCCGCGACCACCACCCACGATAGGAATCAACATCATCTCCCGCTACCAACTAAAGTTACCACCTCTAGCCTCACTTTCACACCCCTGTTTCCTCACCACCACACCTCACAAAAAGCCCTCGAAGTCACCTTTCCAATTGTTGTTCGTGTTCGTTGTCGCCAAAATCATTGTTTCGCCGCACCCCAACCTCTTGTTGACGCACACACGGCCACACAGAGTACGCGGCAAGCTCTCCCCGCGCCCGTGGCTTTACCCCAAAATGCACCCGCGGCTCTATAACTCCGTACCCACGGAAAACAACAAAAAGTTTTTATTTTTCATCAGTGAGTTCTTCATTCATCTCTAAGTTCAATTCTTGGGATTATATTGTTGGAAAAGGAAAGGGGGAGGAAGACCAGAATATCTTCAAAGGATGCAGAACGTTATGAAATTGTCAAGGAGAGGGTGGTGTTGCCTACAAAATTTTGCATAAGCCGACATTAGAAAAACTAGGTACACTACTACAAACTGACATTACAATGACATCTAATAGATGACGTTTTTACTATAAATGTCATCAAAATTCTTTACAATGACGTTTTATCAAAGTATTGTCATTTAATTTGTTTTTTCAAGATGACATTTGTGAAACGCCATTAAATTATATGACGTTTTTCAAATATAATAAATGTTTTTTATGGAATTTTTTAAACGACTTGAAATTTATGACGTTTACTAAACGCCATGAAATTTTGCGGGCTCCCCCCCCCCCCAATTTTTTGTGGCATTTAGAAACGTCATGACATAAACACTATATAGTGTACAACGTTTGTGAAACGTTATATAATATTGCGGGCTTTTTTCCCACAAAACTATTGTAAATATCAAGTCATTAAAATTTTGGCACACTTTGTTTACAAAAAGTTTAAGCCAAATTTTAAAAGTCAAGTTTTGAAAAGAAAAAAAAAACAAAAGGAAAGTAAATTTTTTATTGGTTTGGTGTGTACGGGAAGGACGAAGCAGTCTCGTTTCCTTCACCATTCCAAATAGCCCTAGTCCATTTTTGCCTTCTCTGTTTCTCCGCTTCTCTACAAACGATTTGCCCTAATCCCCAAATCGACTCTTCTCGAGCTCGTGAAGAAGATGATTCTCTACTAATTCTGGTAATGCCCTAGTCCCCAAATCGCTGTACTAATTTGTGTTACAATTTCTACAGTATCGGATTTTTTCTAGAATCTTTCTCCCTCTTTCGATTTGGCCAATCGTAGCCGGCATCCATTTCGATTCACAAGTTTGTATCTTTCATGCTCCATCTAGGTTTCTTTGTTGTTGATTGTTGATATGGAAGGAAATAGTTCAGGAGTTCTGTTTAGTTTTGGTTGTTGATTGTCGATTCACAGGTTTGAATGAATAGAAGTCTGCTTCTTCAATGAATTTCCTGTATTCACTATTCAGCTTTATTTGGAGCTTACTTTCATATCTCTCTTATCTCGTAACATAGTGACTTGAAGTTAAGATTCCAATGTTTACTTATAGTCAGTAAATTAATTAGTGTTGATATTGAAATGTGCTAGGAGTAAGAATATGTTGTAGTTGTTGATTACGGATGAGAATGTCAGTGGTATACGAAGGGAGTAATATCAAATACAATTTTCTTGTGAACTTACTTTCATACCTCTTATTCTTTATTCAGAATTCATTCCTTTCATTTATGATCTATACTTTTACTTTAATGAATGGTGAACATATCTTTTGACATGATTACCATACTAGTTTTTATAGTTTCTTTTTGACATGATTACCATACTAGACCCTAGCTCCCCTTCTTTGATTTCACTATAGGGAGATAATTACCATATTACTTTTATTATTGAGATGAAATTTGTTCTTCATTTTCTTTTAGTTAAACTAGATCTATAGACTTGTTCTTCGTGTACAAGCATTTCATCTCATTCCCTTCTGTATATCATAGCATAAAACAACATGGAAGGGTCAAGTTTACACTCAATAGAATGCCCTACTGATCATTTTATTCATTTGTTTAGAACAAACTGTACAAAGCCTTCAATCTTCTGATGCTTAATTGGAAAATTAAGGTGATGAGATTGTATACAATAAAGAGTAGACAATTTTTAATAAGTTTTCAAGTGATTCACAATTGATAGGATTCGAGAATGATATATAGGTGTATATTTTCGCATCCTTCCATGTGTACGCTCGAAGTAGAAACATCTATGTTGATGGTCTGCCATAATCCAACTACTTTGAATAAAATTTAATTGAAGCCAAATTAATTATGTAATACATATGAACGAAACCCAACATCAAGAAGGCCAAAACCCCGATTATGTACAGAGACTTCTTCAAATTCCTCCGTTAACTGCAATAGAGGATGAAGAAGTAATCTTAAGGAGTTTATTAAAAAAAAAGAAGCTTTTTCACAATGAATCAAAGTTAAGTGCAAGTCTGCAAATGGTACTGAGACTTCTTTGATTTCCCCTTCTTTCATTTTCTTTTCAAGTATTGCACGTCACTTTATTTTGACTCGTTTGTGTTGTTTTATTATTTTTCAAATCGTTTTCATTTGTTTAGAGTTGATAAATTGATTTTTATTAGGTTAGTTGAATCCAGATTTAATTTGTCTCCCTCAAAATGAACAACACATGAGTGAATTTAGATAGAAGAAGTCCCGAATATCGGAAAGGGGTTAAACAATTTATCTTAACTTCAAAGCAACATGCAAGAAATTCTGACATGATGATATGTCCTTTTGCAATCTGTCGCAACCTTAGTCAACAAAGTGATGATGACATGGAAATACATTTATTGCACTATGGAGTTGATCCTGCATATGATGTTTGGTGTGCACATGGTGAAGATGCTACTCCATCTGTAAGAGTCGTAGATATGAAAATTTTGATCCTATTGATGTGGACTACGACCTACCAGATGTGCTTCAAATGCACAAAGATGGATCCTTTTATGAGAGAGTTGGAGTTTCAAGAGCAAATGTCACGGAGAAAGATTATAGAAAAAAGTGGAAGAGGCTGAAGTTACGAGGGATGTAAGAAGAAGTATACTAAACTATCAACCTACCTCTTGGTTTATAAATTCAAGACCTCTAATGGTTTATCCAACGAAGCATTTGAAGAACTACTCGAACTAATCAAAGACATGCTTCTAGAAACTAAAAGCTTTCTAGGATCTCTTTCTACAAAAAAAAAGTTTCTAAAAGGGTTTGATTTATGATATGTGAAGATCGATGCATGTATTAATGATTGTTGCTTGTTTACAAAAGATAAGGAAATTCTGGATACATGCCCCGAATGTAATGCTTCAAGGTGAAAAGTGAATCCAAGAACGAAATCGATACAAAAGGAAGTCTCTGCCAAGGTTTTGCGTTATTTTCCAATTACTCCAAGAATTAAGAGGATGTTTCTTTCACCAAGTATGAGTGAACAACTAAATTGACACTCTACTCATCATAGTCAAGATGACATGATGTGCCATCCGGTTGACTCAATTCAATGACTCACCATTGATAAAAACAATGGCCAAACTTTGCTTCTGATCCAAGAAACTTGCGGTTTGGCTTAGCTACTGATGAATTTAGCCCTTATAATTCTCTAAGTTCAACTCATAGCATTTGGCATGTGATTTTAGTCATCTACAAACTCCCTCCAAATGTTTGCATATCAAAAGAATACTTGATGTTAAGTCTTACTATTCCAGGGAAAAAACAGCCAGAAAATAAAATTGATATATATTTAGAGCCAATAATAGATGATTGTACAACGCTATGGACAATTGGGGTACAAATGTATGATGCACTCAAGAGGGAGATGTTCAACTTGAAGGCTGTCCTTTTGTGGACAATATTTGAATTTCTTGCGTATAGTAAATTAGCTGGTTTAACAACAAAAGGGGAGTTTGCATGTCCTGTTGGTGGCCCTGAAACAAATTATGTATGGTTACCTCTTGGTAACAAGACCGTGTATAATCGTCATAGAGTATTTCTTACCCAATAAAACCATCTTCGCTTTAAGCATAAGTGGTTTGATGGAACAAAGGAAAAAAAGAGGCGGCTAAAGATATTCAATGGGTTGATAGTTGAGCGCACCCTGCGTGGCTTCAAAAATGATTTTGGGAAGAAAAAAAAAAGCCAAAATATAAGAGAGGTGACCTTGTGAAATTGTTGAAAAAGAGGTCTATTTTTTTTGACTTGCCATATTGGGAGGTTAATCGATGTCACTTCTTTTCCCCTTACACACTTTCAAATGCTTTTATGTTTCCCAATTTTCTTGACAATAATACATGTTGCTGAATTTTAGGTACTTCCTTTACGTAACAACCTCGATGCCATGCATATAAAAAAAACGTTTGTGAGAGTGGCTTATCCACCATATTAGATGTCAATGGTAAATAAAAAATTGACGATGAGTCTCGTAGCGACCTTGAATTGCTAGAACTGATGAAAGATGTGCCGTTGGAAGATAGACATTCTAAATTAGAGCTACCATCAGCCCCTTACACATTAACAAAGGATGAAAAAACCAGATTTTTAGGGAAGTTGTACAATAAAAAATTTCCTGATAGTTATTGTAGTAACATTTATAATTGTGTTAGGTTAGAAAATGACAAGCTACTTGGTCTAAAGCCACATGATCATCATGTTTTAATGCTACTTCTTAACTTTTGATACAAATTTTTAGGAAAGTTTTAGAAATATTCCCAGAATATTTCTAAAACTTCCTATGAAGCCCAAAACCACAATCTAACACTCACAAGAAAGATCTAGCTAAGTTGGAAGATTTTCCAACTTCTTAACTTCCATGAAAAACTCACTAAGGATCTTATTTTGACCTAACTTAAAACACTCATACAAAAATCCAAAAACTCCAAATAAAATATCTAACCCTTCTATGCAAAACACTCTCATGACTGGAATAAAGAAAACCTAAAAAGAATAAAAAACCAATCCTACACAAAAATCTCAAGATGACTCCCAAGCACATAGTCTCCCATACTTAGCCAAATATCCACTTTGTGAAAACTGTCAAACTACTCTACTTTGGGACATCATAACTCAAGATCCGACTGTTGGATCGACTCCAACTTTTGATACAACAAACTATGCATATTCATCTACAATCTATCAAAAATTGAACGGTGGATGATTATTCTAAAGTGTCAAAGTTACTCCTCAAAGTCATCAGATTATACATACAAAATCTAGGAAACAAAGGAAGGACTTTGGGCTTCTAGTTCGATTCCCATGGACAACAAACTGGGGTAGGCTTTCTTCTAGATCCTAGGATCGATACTCACTAGACTCTCTTTCATCACAGATGGTATGCAGATCAACAACCCAAAAGACCAAACACCTATGCTACTATAACCTCCTACCCACATGACTACCAGTATTAGGAAATAAACATATTTAAGTTATTATGTATAGTTTATTTCCTTTTCTATTTTATCTTCAATCTGATGTGGTCAAAAGTGGTTGAGAAAATATCTCCACTAACTATTTTCCATTATCTACAAATTGTAATTTAAATAGTATATCATCTGAATGAAGAAAATCATCAAGCGTTGATCAAATTATCAACTTACATGGTATCAGCATTTTGATCCTCAAAATCAACCTTCCTCTTCCTCTCTACAATGGCTACTCTCCCACATCAAATTCCTAATCCGGGTGAACCAACTCGACCCTTCTCTATCATCAATTTTACCAATTATCTTAAACTCTCCCCCCACCAACTACATCACTTGGGTCAATCAAGTTGAGTCTCTCCTCATTGGTCATGACCTACTTTCCTATGTGGGCGGCACAACCACCGCTCCCTCTCCCAAGGTTGAAATTGGCTCCGAATCTATCAACAACCCGGCCTATCAAACATGGAGGCGGCAAGATAACCTTCTCAAGGGCGGTCTCATTAGCACGCTCAATCAACCTGTTGCCTCCCTTGTCACTCGGGCAACTACATCACGTAACGTGTGGACCATTCTTGAGTCTACATACGCCAAGCCATCCCGAGCCCATGTCGGTCTCCTCAAGGAACGACTAAATTTGGTCTCCAAGGGCTCCAAATCTATAACCGACTTCCTTCATGAAGTCTTCGGCATTTCCGACCTCCATGCCGACCTCCTTGCGCAATTGGGCAAGCCTCAAGATCAGGAGGACATCAATGAGGCAGTCTTAAAGGGTCTTGATTCCACCTACCAATCCATTGTTGATGGGATTAGAACTCGCGACACCCCGATTCCTCTTCCCGATTTTCATGAAAAATTACTCATCCGTGAGACCTTCCTCCTCTACAAAGATCCCGCTTCCTCCTCCTTCCACACCCCCTCCACGACCATGATTGTCCAAACCCGTCCCCCTAAATCCAAACCCTCAAAACAACCCTCCTCCGCCGCTTATCCATCTCAGCTATATCGTCCCATCAATGGACGCCTCCCCCACCACCGTCCGGCGTTGCCCAATCCCGACCACCACCTCATCCCTTCCTTGGCAAGTGTCAATGGTGTCGAGTCACCGGGCACGTTCTAGCCTACTGTCCTGCTTTCACTGCCAGTGCCCTATCCCTCTGACCTCTTGCGAGTTTCCGACCCCCACTCCTCAACCGCAAGCTAACACTGCCTCTACTCACACACAATCCCAACCATGGCTGGTTGACACCATGTCACTAGTGACATCTCTACCCTAGCTCAACATTATCCGTATGACGGTCCTGATGATTTACATGTTGGTAATGGTCTTGGCTTAAAAATTTCTAATGTTGGTCACAATTTTATTAAAACATGCTTCCAATTGTTTTAACTTGCATAATATTCTTCACGTTCCATCTATTGCCAAAAATTTTATTTGTATCAAAATTCACCGCCCAAAATAGAGTTTCAATAACTTTCTTTCCAACGTATTTTATTGTCCAGGATCTATTCTCGGGCAATATCTAGCTTAGAGGTCCTCTCCAAGATGGTGTTTACAATTGGCCTTGTTCCCCATCAAAAACTGTCTCCGCTAGTCACCTCTCCCTCGGCTCAGCATGGCATCATCGCCTTGGTCACCTGTCTACTACTGTGTTTCGCACCCTAAGCTTGCTTGTCTCCATGGGTCCTCTAAATTCAACTTTAGATTTTTGTAATTCTTGCTCTACAAATAAAGCGCATAAGCTTTCCTTTCATTGCTCTTCCATTACTTCCTCCTCCCCGTTGGAGGTTATATTTTCCAATGTATGGACATGTCCTGTTTTACCATTTGATGGTTTTAAATACTATATTATTTTGTTGATCATTTCACCAAATATATATGGTTCTATCCTCTTAAAAATAAATCGGATACATTACATACATTCTCTACGTTTAAGTCTCTTGTCGAAAATAAATTCAACTCCAAAATCAAAACCCTCTACTCAGATAATGGTGGAGAGTTCGTTGCCCTCCTCTCTCTCCTTGCGTCCTCCAATGTCTCCCACTTTACATCACCACCACACACCCCAGAGCACAATGGTTATGCTGAGCAGCGTCACCGACACATTGTCGAAACAGGCCTCGCACTACTTTCTCACTCGGGAATGCCTCACAAATTTTGGCCTTTGGCCTTTTCTACCGCAGTCTATTTAATCAATTAAAATAAGTCACCTTTCTTCACTCTTTTTGGAACTTTACCTAATTATGACAAATTAAAATGTTTTGGTTGTCTTTGATTTCCATTACTAAGACCATACAATAAACATAAATTGGAGCCAAGATCTGCCGCATGTGTATTCGTTGGTTACTCCCTCACCCAGAGTGCCTACTATTGTCTCGACCCCGTACCTATAAAATATATACTTCCTGGCATGTGACTTTTGTTGAGTCACAATACCCATTCACCCACCTACCCACACCCAACTCCCATGATCCGTTAGCTTCTGTGGATATTCCACCTAATCTTCCACATCTTGGGCCCACCTCCCACCCACTTCCGCCAACTCACCCATATGTTGTCCCACATCCTCCTACTCTTACTCCACTAATTAACAATCATAACCCTTCCCATATTTTCCCGCCTATCCGTCTACATCCCACCCATTCTCCACAACCACAGGCCCCACCATTCCCACGTACTTCTTCTCAATTAACTAATTCCCCTCAATTACCTCCTTCACCGGTCCCAACACCTTCCCCTGATTTGATCTTATCACCTCCTCCAAACCCTACTCCTCAACACTCAACGTCACCCATTACTGCAGCCCCCCCTCCGCAATTACCTCCACCATTACTCCCTTCTCCATCCCCTATTTCCAATTCTAACTCAAAATTGAAACCGTAGACTCCTCCTCCCCTCCCACTACCTCTCCCGTTCCGTCTCCTCTCACTCCCCCAACTCCTCAAGATCATCACAAGATCTAAACACAACATTTTCAAACCCATTACCAAACTCAATCTAAATACCCAACTCCAAATTCACAAAGAACCCCAAAACATCACTCAAGCTCTCAAAGATCCAGATTGGCGAGATGCTATGTCCAAGGAGTTTGAGGCTCTTGCATCCAATCAAACATGGACACTAGTTCCTCGTCTCCCATCTCACAATGTCGTTGGTTGTAAATGGGTCTTTCGTGTCAAGACCAAACCGGATGCACCTTAGATCGGCACAAAGCAAGGCTCGTGGCCAAGGGTTTCCATCAACGTCCAGGTTGCGACTTCACTAAGACATTTAGCCCTGTTATTAAACCGGTTACGGTCCGGACAATTCTAACTCTTGTTGTTCAATCCGGTTGGTCTCTACGCCAAATCGACATCAATAATGCATTCCTCCAAGGAACGCTCACCGACGACGTCTACATGGAGCAACCTCTTGGTTTTGCTGACAAAACTCAGCTCACCTCTGTATATAAACTCAAGAAGGCAATTTATGACCTCAAGTAAGCTCCCCGAGCGTGGTACAATGAACTACGTATTTTCCTCCTCTCGTTCAACTTCACAAACTCCATTTCCGACGCCTCCCTATTCATTTACTGCCATCTTTCCACAACAATCTACTTACTTGTCTACGTCGATGACATTATTGTCACAAGAAACAATTCACCTCACCTAGAATCCTTCATCACATCCCTATCTACTCATCTCACCTAGAATTCCTTGGTGTAGAAGTTCAGTCTAACCCAAACGATCTCTTTCTCAACCAACATAAGTACTCAAAAACAAACATGCTTTCCTCCAATCCAATCTTCACACCTATGGAAGCTTCCACCTATCTCACAAAGGACTCTGGCCCATGCATAGACAACCCATCCGATTATCGAATGATTGTCGGTACCCTACAATACCTCTCCCTTACCCATCTTGATGTCAACTTCTCCGTCAACAAGCTTTCACAGCTCATGCAATCCCCTACTGCCGCGCATTGGACATCCCTCAAACGAGTAATTTGCTATCTCCATGTTACTCTTGATCATGGTGTCACCATTCACAAAGATCGCATTCAAGTTATCCATGGCTTCTCCGATGCCAATTGGCGGGCAACAAGAATGACTTTACCTCCACCACCGGCTACATCTTCTTCTTTGGCGGAACCCCGATATCCTGGTCTTCTCGTAAGCAAAAGACAGTGTCGCGTTCTTCCATGGAAGCGGGTTACAAGGCTCTTTCTGACAACACTGCCGAACTCATGTGGATCCGTTCTCTCCTACGGGAGCTTGGTTTTCTCCACATCCCACAACCAGTGTTATTCTGTGACAACTTGGGTGCCATTAGCCTCAGCTCAAATCCAGTCTTCCACTCCAGGATGAAGCACGTGGCCTTGGCGTTTCATTTTGTTCGACAATAAGTACAACTTTGGTCCTTGCGAGTCACCTATGTCCACACCGATGATCAACTAGCAGATTGTCTTACCAAGCCACTTCTCCGGCCTCGGAACGCGATTGACCTTGGTTCACCTTAGTCCATCTTGCGAGAGCGTATTACGAAATAAACATATTTAGGTTATTATGTATAGTTTATTTTCTTTTCCATTTTATCTTCAATCTGATGCGGTCAAAAGTGATTGAAAAAATCTCCACTAATTCTTTTCCATTATCTATTAATTGTAATTTAAATAGTGAATCATCTCATTGAAGAAAACCATCGTTCAAATTATCAACTTAGGGCCTGTTTGGTATCGTATGGGTATTCTTTTTTTAGATTCTTCGGGATGGGGATTCTTGAGATTCTTGTAGATGGGTATTGTTAGGGATTGTTATTTGTGTAAATTTTATGTGTTTGATATTAGATTGTTGATAAAGGTTGTTTACTGGAAGATTACAACAATGCCCTTAATTCTTGACATGAGAGATCAATAAACTAAAAAGAAAGGTAAAAAGATGAAGTGAGTACTTTCAGGTAGTTCGATCAAAAAATTCGGAATCACAAGCGGAAGATTACAATAACAGCAAGCAAGTATGAAGCAATGTTTAATATAGGAACCAAATTCAGCTGATACCAAATTTTAAAAAATGATAATTATTTCCATTCTCAACCTATAGATACGAGGCAAAAGGAGAGCCCTATTCTGCACATCAGCTGGTACCAAATTTTGGGTTTCTTTTACATTTGCGGATCTGCACATGAAACTGTAGCAGCTTTGGTTGCCTCAGCAGCTTATTACTCAGCAAGATTTCTAAAAACTTCTCGTACAATACTCAGATTTGGATGCATTCTACAGCAAGAGAAGGGAGAGCGAAGGAGAAGGGAGAGGGATCTATGTCAAGTAGGCAACCAATAATTGAATGGGTACCAACTATTCCGCCATACCAAGCAGTAAGCTCGAAAAATTACGGGATGACCAGCCTCCAATTTTCAGATCCAAGGACCCGTCAATGTTACTTATGGCATCTGTCAATGTGAGCGCAAACGAAGATGCCAAGTCCACTGCGCACGATTCGATTGATTTATACGGTGAGAAACAAGTAAGAACTGATTGCAACGAATATGAAGAACTGATTGCAACGAATATGATGCCAAGTCCACTCCAATTTTCAGATCCAAGGACCTGTCAATGTTACTTAAGGAGAAGATGAGAGAGGAAGAAGACAAACCTTAAGAACTGATTGCAACGAATATAAAGAACGAGTGAGAGGTGGCTCGTACGTAAAGTTCCAATGGATGTTGCAAACAGCTATGAAGAAAGAAAGGAATGAGCGAGAAACAATTTATGAGAGAAGAATGAATGAAAGGAACCAGCAGGCAGGAGAAGAAAAGAACGATTGAAGAAGAAAGGGCAGGTAGGGAAATCAAACAATCTAACCCTAAGAATCTCCAAGAAGCTTGGGTGGACAAGCTTCTTTTTACGGGATTCTTTTGCCAAAAGAATCTCGTAAAAGAATACAATACAAAATATGTAACTCATAACAAACGGTGTCAATTTTACAATCTCAAAGAATCTCCTAAATAAGAATCTAAATGAATCCCTAAGAAGGTGATACCAAACATGCCCTTACAACCACAACTATACACAAGTACACAAGCTTGCAAGGGAGAGGAGACTCACAGCATACACGTCTCTACAACAGACCGGTGATAACCCAACTCCGATGAAGACAAGGCGGCCTGGCTGGATGTCGGAACAACCATCCAGGATTCCGGTCTCGCTCCGGCGATGGCGATCAGTGACAATGTCGGCCTCATGGTTGTCGTCAATTGCAAGCAGCGAGTTTGGGAAGGAGCTTCGATGTCCACTGCGTGCAAGGGTAGGGGAGACTCACCGTCAGCGTCAACTGGTGCAAGGTTGGTAGACTCCCCGCTGGCGTCGGCTTGCCGAGGGTTCTGGGAGGTCCTCTCGCTATCCTTCGTGAGCAGTGCGTCGGAAGGACGACTGGGGAGGTGCCGTCCGCCAGGTGCGTGCAAGACAGGGAGGACTCTGAAATGCGAAATAGGCAGATAAAATAGTTTATCCAATACTCTAGAAGGGGGGGATGAATAGAGTATGAAAACTTTTCGCAATCTTAGGATAGGTAAGACCTTATCGAAAGAGATAAGACCTTATCAATTGAGATAAAGTCTTACTCGTAATTATAAGACCTTACATGTTTCTCTAAGATTGGAATTAAGTGTAAAGATTTAGACAAACCAGGAATATAAAGAGCAGTAAAGGACACGCGATATGTTAACGAGGTTCGGTCACCAACACGACCTAGTCCCCGCCTAGGATTGATTCAACCCTAGGATTCAAGTAGCTTTATTTTCCTTCTTCTTGATGAGTTCCAGATACAATCTTCAGAAGACCTTCCCTCTTCTAAACTCAGAAGTCTTACACTTCCTATCTAGCAACTCACTCACTCGAAAAGAAAAACTAAAGTACTCCAGATACAACACTCGTATCCAACGTGTTTAGAAATGATAACGGTTTGTATAATCCTAGTTGAATTGTACTATCAGCTCGAAAAAGATCTCACACTTCTCAGGGAAGTATAATGATGAAGCTTCGAATGTGAGATCGGCTCTTTGTGAGATAAGTAGAATTTATCACTCGGGTTTCGAAGTAGGCAATGAATGTGTGTTTTGTTTCTCCTTCCTTGTCTCTTTAAATAGGCAAGCGTATCAGCATTTTTGATCGTAGAAGAAGATCAGCAATTTTTAACGTTGAAGAAGATCTTGGCTGCGTGATCTTGGGTTGTTGAGATCTTGGGTTGTTGAGATTTTGTTTGTTGAAGTCAAGCGGTCAAAGTCAAGCACGGTTTGTTGAGGAAATCTTCCAATTTTATCTCAAGAAGATTTAATTAAAACAAATCAAAGATTTGTTAAAATCAAATCCCTTAAATAAATCAACAAGAAGGAAAAGCCACTTGGACGTACGTAATTCGCTTGTGGTTTCTGTCCAGTTTTGGTAAGGTCTTACCGGCCTTACTGAAACCTGGAAACCAAGGTTTTTCTGTAATATGGTAAGGCCTTACCTGACACTGTAAAGACTTTACCAACACTTGTAAGATCTTACCAAAACCTGGAAACCAAGGTTTTGGCTTTCATCAACCATAAGTAATGTCTTATTTATCAAGGTGGAGTTAACAATCTCCCCCTTGATGAAAGACAAAACTTATGATCTATTTCCTGCATTTGAACAACACAACAACAAACAATATAATATAACATAAGCGCATATGTAGGATCAAAATTTGAAAACGATCGAATTAATGCAAGTTTTTCAAAACCAAAAACAACCAAATCAAACCAAGAGTTTTCAAAACATTTCAAAAGACAAATATTCTCCCCCTTTTTGTCTTTCAGCAAGAAAAATTTAGAACTTAAAAGGGTCAATCTTCATCATCCGAGACTTCAACCACTTCTTCAAACCATTGCCCGTAATTTGAAGAAGACCCAGCTCGTCTTTTACGACAACGAGCACGCACTTTTTCCCTCCATCTCTTCTGTGCCTCACCAGTAGTGGTCCAAACCATCATTTTGGCTAACTGTTTTTCCTGATCATTTCTGTACTTCTTAACTAAGCCATATTCCTCCACTGTCAAGATAGTCGGCTCAGGTTCAATGGGTCAAAGAATCCCCCTTTTTAGCACCTTTCGTTCACAG
Source organism: Fagopyrum homotropicum (assembly GCA_033239125.1). Lineage (NCBI taxonomy): Eukaryota > Viridiplantae > Streptophyta > Magnoliopsida > Caryophyllales > Polygonaceae > Fagopyrum > Fagopyrum homotropicum. The sequence goes on from BSWB01000002.1 coordinate 138,317,217, forward strand.
TTGATGACCACATTTTGACACACTTCTTGAATGTGTTCCACAGCATCCTTATCCAAAGGCATGATCGTAGTAGTTGCCCTATGAGCTAGAGATGTCAAAAACAGTAACTGGTTGAGCTTCTCATTAACAATTAGCAACTTCTCATGCGTATCATCCTATCTATCCACAATATCAGCACGAGCAGTGTTCATATCTTTCCTCAGAGCATCCACTTCAGCTTCTAAATCCTGAATTCTCTGTTCAGATGAGAGTTGAGCAGTTGATTGATGTTTCTTCAGAATCCAATCCCCAGACAAAGTTTTCTCAACCCCAAGCCTTCCCCAACAGTCCTCATCAATTTGTCCCTTATGATAAACCTTATCCTCTTCTATAGTATCAATTTCAAAGAATTCGAAAATCTTTGGAAATAAGTTGGCATAAGGAAGAGGGGCTGTCAAAGGGGTATTCACAGTGTGCACCATGTAGGATAAAATCAGGTTAGGGGCATCAATAGGATACCCAGTAAGGATCAAATCCAGAATTTCCAAGAGATTGTCAGTTACAATCTCTCTGGAGTGTTTTCGTGGTAAGACACACCTAGCAAGCAAGGTGAATACAATTTTGGCCTCTAAAGTTAAGACATTATGAGTTTGTTTTTGCTTTGGCTTTGAGGAAGTAGCAACAGAAGAAATTGGTTTTTCAAAGAATGTTTTCTGGGCATGGGCAAGACACACATTTTTCGAAGGATGAGTTTTGGTGTCAATTTCCTCAGGGACTCCTAAAATAATTGCTAAAGAAGAAGCAGTTAGGGTAATTGGTCGTCCTTTGATCTGGGAATGAAGAGTTAAAATCCCCTTTTCTCGGTGTGCAGAAAGGTTGACATAGAACAGACGAGTAAGTCGTGGAAATGCAAAATCTCCCAGATTAAACAAACTCCAGACATTTGAACATTTCAGCAATTTAACACAAGGCAGATTCATAGACTCTAGGAAGTTCTCATCAACAGATTCACAAAAACTCAGGGGACGATTAGCAAAACCATCTTTCCACATTCCCGCTTTAGTATAGTTCAAGAACCAAGAAAAAGGTTCTTCACTACTAACCTCAAACCCAGACGGTGGTGATCGAAGACGATGTTGAGGTGTATCCTTTGCGGCTGGAGGATAAATAGCTTGAGCCACTTGCCGAGAAGGAGAGGGAGTAGACATTGAAGAATCGGAATCCGGATTATACTCCTTTAGAACAGCTTTGCCTTTTCTAGCCGCCGATCACTGCTTCTTGGATGTTGGAGCAGAGGACTGAGTCGAAGAGCGTTTGGGGGCCATCGTCGATTAGGGTTTGAGAATGAGAGAGACGAGAAGTCGGAGAGTTTAAAGAAGCGGAGAAGAGAATCCGAATAGGAGATCTTTGAAGATTTTATATGAGACGGAGAGAGAGAGAAGAAAATCTTTGTTTAAAAAAATCTTTGTAAAATTTTAAGTAATTTTAAAAGATCAAAATTATAACCGAAAGATTTTCAAAAATAAAATAATCTATTAGTTATATATCTATTGAGATAATAACTAAAAGATTTGATCCAATTAAATCTTTTAAACAAAAATCAAGAACATACTATTATTTAGTAAGGCCTTGAGATTTATTGTAAGATCTTATTCTAAAGAATAAGATCAGTGTTCGTAACACTATTGTAGTAAGACCTTGAAATGCATGTTAAGGTCTTAATGTAGGGAATAAGATCAATATTGTAAAACAATAATTGCTCCCCCTACATTTGTGCCTCCCTATTAAGCATACCAAGTTCTAACCTTATGAAGTTGAATCTCTCTTCGGGTAAAGGTTTTGTAAAGATATCGGCCAGTTGTAGATTGGTAGAAATGAATGTCAAAGACACATCACCTTTTTCTACATGATCACGTATAAAATGGTGTCTCACATCTATATGTTTCGTTCTTGAATGATGTACAGGATTTTTCGAGATAGAAATAGCACTGGTATTGTCACATTTTATTGGTATATCTTTAAAGTTGAATCCAAGATCCTGGAGTTGTTGCGCAATCCATAAGATTTGCGAACAACAAGCTCCAGCAGCAATATATTCAGCTTCGGCTGTTGAAAGAGCCACTGAATTTTGCTTCTTGGAATGCCAACTTATTAGTGAAGTACCAAGAAATTGACAACACCCTGAAGTGCTTTTTCTATCCACTTTATATCCTGCAAAATCAGCATCGGAATATCCGATAAGACCGAAACTACTTTGTGTGGGATACCATAGACCTATATCTTTTGTACCATTAAGATATCTTAATATCCTTTTTACCGCAATGAGATGTGATTCCTTTGGGTTAGCTTGAAATCTAGCACACATGCAAACACTAAACATAATGTCAGGTCTACTAGCAGTAAGGTATAGTAAAGATCCGATCATACCTCGAAATTCCTTTTGATTTACTTGTTTGCCGGTAAGGTCTTGATCCAAAGAGAGAGTTGAGCTCATTGGTGTTTTGGCTATTTTTGATTCATTCATCTTAAACTTCTTCAGAAGGTCTCTTGTGTATTTTCCTTGATTGAGGAATATGCCCTTTTTGCTTTGATGTACTTGTAGTCCAAGAAAGAAATTTAATTCTCCCATCATACTCATCTCAAATTCCTTGCACATGATGTCAGAAAATTCCTTGCAAAGAGATTCATTAGTTGCTCCAAACAAGATATCATCCACATAAATTTGAACAACAAGAATATTCTTTCCATGAGTTTTAATGAATAAAGTTTTGTCAATCAACCCTCTTTTGAAGTTATTTTCCAGAAGATATTTTGAAAGTCGCTCGTACCAAGCTCTTGGGGCTTGCTTTAAGCCATAAAGAGCTTTGTCAAGCTTGAAAACATGATCTGGAAATTCATTACTTTCAAAGCCAGGAGGTTGAGCAACATAAACTTCTTCATCTAAATAACCATTCAAAAAGGCGCATTTTACGTCCATTTGAAAAAGTTTAATACTCATGTAAGATGCAAAAGCAAGAAGTATGCGAATGGCTTCAAGCCTGGCTACGGGAGCAAAAGTCTCCTCGTAGTCAATACCTTCCTCCTGATTGTAACCTTGAGCTACAAGACGAGCTTTATTTCGAATGACATTACCACTTTCATCAAGTTTATTTCGGAAAACCCATCTTGTCCCAATAACTGATTTGCCTTTGGGTCTTGCTGTAAGTGTCCATACTTTGTTTTGCTCGAACTCATTTAGCTCATCTTGCATAGCAATAATCCAGTTAGGTTCTTGAAGAGCTTCTGTGTACTTCTTAGGTTCTACAAGAGAAACAAACGCATGAAAAGCACATAGATCTTTTAATTTAGATCGAGTTTGTATTCCAGATGAGGGATCAGAAATAATATCCTGAGTTGAATGAGATGATGCATGTTTGAATTTCCTCCGGACATTTCTCTGATTATAAGCATCGGGTTCAGAATTTATAGGCAGTGGGGAAGATGGCTCTTGTTGCTCAGGTGGTGATGTATCTTCACGATTGGTTTCATTTGTAAGATCTTGAGGGGGTGCTTCAAGGTCTTGAGACCCATCTGTAAGATCTTGAGATGGTTCTGTAAGATCTTAAAATGGCTCTTGCATATTTCTGACGTTCTTATCAACTTCTTCTTCCTCTTCCTCATGTTTATTTAGATCAAGATCTGCAAAGCTCTCACTCAAGATACCATTATCATTTTCATCAAACAAAACATGGATACTTTCTTCGACTACTTTGGTACGTTTATTGTATACTCGATAAGCCTTGCTTTGAGTCGAGTATCCGAGAAATGTACCTTCGTCGCTACGAGCATCAAATTTTCCAAGATTATCCTTCCCATTATTATGTACGTAACACGTACATCCAAATGGTTTAAAGTAAGATGTACTTGGTTTTCTTCCTTTAAAAAGCTCATAAGGGGTTTTCTTTAAAATTGATCGAATCAAACATCTATTAAGAATGTAATTTGCTGTATTAACAGCTTCTGCCCAGTATGACTTAGGCAGATCATTCTCTAATAGCATTGTCCTAGACATTTCCTCTAGGGTGCGGTTCTTTCGTTCCACAACCCCATTTTGTTGAGGTGTTCTAGGAGCTGAGAAATTATGGGAAATACCATATTTCTCACAAAATGCATCAAAGTCTGATTGATCAAATTCTCTACCATGATCACTTCTAATAGAAACGATTGGTAGGTTTTTCAAAGTCTGTAATTCCTTACAAAGTTTTGAGAAGTATAAAAGTGCTTCAGATTTCATTTTTAGAAAGAAAACCCAAGTAAATCGAGAATAATCATCAACAATAACAAGAATATATTGCTTGCCTTTGGGAGATTTGACGCGCATAGGTCCACAAAGATCCATGTGGAGAAGTTCAAGAGGTGTAGTAGTACTTACCACTTGCTTCTTTTTGAAAGAACTACGAGTATGTTTACCTCTTGAGCAAGCATTGCATAATTCATCTACCTTGAACTTTAGGTCAGGAAGACCTCTTACAAGATCTTTTGATTTTAGTTTGTTAAGAGAATGTAGACTGATATGACCAAGTCGTCTGTGCCATAGTCTTGAGTCATCTGATAAGACCTTGAGACATTTTAGATTTGTCCCTGCAATTTGGTTAGTATTAACAGCATAAATATTATTATCCCTGTGAGCTGTTAGCACTAAATTTCATGTCATCTCATCTCGAACTTCACACTTCCTCTTGTCAAAGCTAACACAATTTCCTTTATCACAAAGCTGAGAAACACTGAGAAGGTTATATTTTAAGCCATCCACCAAATAAACATCTTTAATATTATTATTTGAATTAAGACCAACATTACCGATACCAAGAATGTCACATTTTCCTTTGTCACCAAGAGTTATAGTGCCAGTGATTTTCTTCTTTAGAGTATCGAAAAGAGATTCTTTCCCACTCATATGTCTTGAACAACCACTGTCCATTATCCATTTTTGAGTCTTGGTGATATCCTGCAAAACAGAAAATCATCCTTTCCGGCTTGACCAATAAATAGAGTTAGATCCATTATGGGGGTAGACCATGTTAGATGGCCTAGTCCCTTTGGGAACCCATATGTGTTTTACCCGTTCATTTAGACGTACAGGAAAGGTATTTCTAATAATGTATGGATCCGTTCTCCTATATGGACAGGTTTCTTTTACATGACCCTTTCTACAACAAAAGAAACACGTAGGAGATCTCCAATTTCCTTTTGCTTTAACGAATGTGGTAGTGGGTTTAGCAGGAAAATTCCTGTTATATCCTATTCCACTTCGATTTAAGGATAATTGTTGTTCTCCAAGCATTTTATCAAGAGTAGCTTTAGATTTAGTAAATTGCACAAGAGCTATTTGCTGTTCTTGACATTTTTCAGAAAGTTTCACTTTTTCAATCTCTAAGTCAGTATTACTGGTCTTAAGAGATGAGAGGTTTGCCTTTAGATCGGAATTTTCCAATCGTAAGGCCTTAACCTCAGTGTCAAGATCTGATTGTATGCTGTCAAGATCTTGAACTTTCAGCGAAAGCATTCTTATGCAAGTTTCCTGATCATTGAGCTTTTCTTGTAAAATGTTGATTTCTTTGCTGTAAGATTCTTCATTAGAAATCATGTTTTTCAGTACTTCTGATAAAACATCGATAGGACTAGATATAAGGTTTCTTACCATTCCATCCAAATGTTGATCTTGATTTTTGTCGGATTTTGCCATAAGACATAAGTTTGCATGATCATCTTCAGAATCTGAATCACTTGAGGAGTCTGAATCGCTCCAAGCTGCTACCATGGCTTTCTTGCCAAATTCCTTTTTCTTGAATTTGTTCTTCTTCTTTTGAGGACATTCTTTAACCAGATGATCTGTTTCACCACATTCATAGCAATTTAGAACACGATTCTTCTTCACGGGGTTAGAAGACTTACTTCTGTATTTAGAAGATCCAGCATTTTCTTTGTTTGAAAATTGCTTTTTCATTTTTAATATTCTAGCTAGTCCTCTTGTGATAAGAGCAAAAGGGTCTTCATCATCATCACTTTCAGAATCCTCCAGTGATTCCTCTTTCTTTGCCTTGAGTGCCAGATTCTTAATGTTTGTTGGCACATCCCCATCGTCCTCGTTGAGGATCAATTCATGGGTGATTAATTTGCCTAGCAAATCATCAAGAGCGAGTGTATTGAGGTTTTGGGCTTCTTCTATAGCGGTTACCTTGGGACCCCATTTTGCTTTAGGTAAACACCTAAGTATCTTTCTGACTTTTTCTTCATTGTTGAAAGTCTTTCCCAGTGAGTCAAGATTATTAATGATCTCCATAAAACGGGTGAACATTACTTTGACTGATTCATCTGGGATCATTTTAAACAATTCATATTGCCTCAGAAAGATACTTATTTTGGTTTCTTTGACCTGGCTGGTTCCTTCATAGGTGACCACTAGTTTATCCCATATTTCTTTAGCGGATCTGCATGAAGATATACGATTAAATTCGTCAGTACTTAAACCACAATATAATAGATTAATAGCCTTGTAGTTTTTCGCCACGCTCTCAAGATCCTTCTGATTGAATTCAGCTTCTGTCTTGTTTACTGTTTTACCGTCGGGATCTTCCTTGGTAGGAGTGAGAGGTCCGTTCTTGATAATATGCCACAGTTCCAAATCTTGATCAATGATAAACATCTGCATCAAGGATTTCCAGTGCATAAAGTTGTTTCCTACAAAGAGAGGTGGTCGAGAAATTGATCTTCCTTGACCAAATCCACCTTGACCTTCACCTGCCATTAGTTAGCCTCACAGATAATAATATCTAAGAAAACGTGAGTTAGGCTCTGATACCAATTGAAATGCGGAATAGGCAGATAAAATAGTTTATCCAATACTCTAGAAGGGGGGATGAATAGAGTATGAAAACTTTTCGCAATCTTAGGATAGGTAAGACCTTATCGAAAGAGATAAGACCTTATCAATTGAGATAAAGTCTTACTCGTAATTATAAGACCTTACACGTTTCTCTAAGATTGGAATTAAGTGTAAAGATTTAGACAAACCAGGAATATAAAGAGCAGTAAAGGACACGCGATATGTTAACGAGGTTCGGTCACCAACACGACCTAGTCCCCGCCTAGGATTGATTCAACCCTAGGATTCAAGTAGCTTTATTTTCCTTCTTCTTGATGAGTTCCAGATACAATCTTCAGAAGACCTTCCCTCTTCTAAACTCAGAAGTCTTACACTTCCTATCTAGCAACTCACTCACTCGAAAAGAAAAACTAAAGTACTCCAGATACAACACTCGTATCCAACGTGTTTAGAAATGATAACGGTTTGTATAATCCTAGTTGAATTGTACTATCAGCTCGAAAAAGATCTCACACTTCTCAGGGAAGTATAATGATGAAGCTTCGAATGTGAGATCGGCTCTTTGTGAGATAAGTAGAATTTATCACTCGGGTTTCGAAGTAGGCAATGAATGTGTGTTTTGTTTCTCCTTCCTTGTCTCTTTAAATAGGCAAGCGTATCAGCATTTTTGATCGTAGAAGAAGATCAGCAATTTTTAACGTTGAAGAAGATCTTGGCTGCGTGATCTTGGGTTGTTGAGATCTTGGGTTGTTGAGATTTTGTTTGTTGAAGTCAAGCGGTCAAAGTCAAGCACGGTTTGTTGAGGAAATCTTCCAATTTTATCTCAAGAAGATTTAATTAAAACAAATCAAAGATTTGTTAAAATCAAATCCCTTAAATAAATCAACAAGAAGGAAAAGCCACTTGGACGTACGTAATTCGCTTGTGGTTTCTGTCCAGTTTTGGTAAGGTCTTACCGGCCTTACTGAAACCTGGAAACCAAGGTTTTTCTGTAATATGGTAAGGCCTTACCTGACACTGTAAAGACTTTACCAACACTTGTAAGATCTTACCAAAACCTGGAAACCAAGGTTTTGGCTTTCATCAACCATAAGTAATGTCTTATTTATCAAGGTGGAGTTAACAGACTCACTAGGTCCGGCAGTCAATGCAGGCGGCAACACAACTCCGGTCGACGAGAGGGAGGGAGCAAGAGGCTGCTGCTAGGCGCTAGCGTTGGCTCCTCGCGTCTTGATTTTCTGCGGAGACTGGAGTCGTGACTCGTGTGCAAGAGGAGGGTGAGTAAGGTTTGTACCTCCTGGCGGGTCGTCGACAGGGAGGGCACAGGCCGCCAGGTTGCTATTACTTCAGGAGAAGGTGAGTCTCAGTGCAGAAGGTTAGATCGGAGAGAGATGCGAAAAGGCGATGAGAGCCTTAGTTAGGAGTAGATCCGGTGGAGTAGAAGACGGGATCCTAAGGAAGCCACGATCTGTTATGATGGCAAGTATAGCGGCAATATCGGGATCGTTATTTCCTGATGAAGCTGACATCATCCGTGCTGAAGGCAGGAGGAGGAGATCCTCCTATTGCGCTGGCGTGAAGATGCTTTGTCTGCAGTGGCCGAATAGTGCACAAGAGGCTGACGGAACTAAGTCATGTACTTGTCTTTGGCCCATTTATCTTTATACTAAGCATCGCCGGAGCGAGACTGGATCCCTGGATGGTCCGGCGATGGCGATCAATGACAACCAGAAGATGCGTGTATTTATCTACTCGCAAAACATGTCTATATATATATATATATATATATAGGGTGTGGTTCCCATGAGAACACTTCTAACGTGAGAACATGAGAACAATCGTACACCGTTGGATGTGAGTATTAAGGGTTGAGATTTAGAGTAGATATTAAAAATAATAATAACTACGAATAATAATTATTAGGAATCCAATAATAACTACGAATAATTCACTCAACCAACAATAACTACGAATAATACATTAAACGATATGGCACATTCTTAATAAAACTAATAATAATTACGAATCTGTTCTCATGTTCTCACGTTAGGGGGTATTCTCATAGGATCTATACTCTCTCTCTATATATATATATATATATATATACACACGTATACTAAACATACTTCAAATTGTACTAATGAAATAATTATTATATAAAAAACTTATATCAAAATAACTTTATATATATGGTTATACATATATTTATCTATATTTAAACATACTTTTTTAACATACGTATATATGTTAATGTATTTTAATTTTATTAAAAACCGTATCTATATCTAGTTGCTTATTTTAAAGCGGAAGACATTTCCACCACGTGTCATTTATATATTAACTTCGTGATACGTGTCATTTTTTCAAAAATTTCATTTTATAATTTTACTATTTAATTAATAAATACAAAATTACTTATATAGATAGTAAATATATTGTTTCCAATTTTTAATCTTATCACAAATTTTAAAGATATCTTTAAAATCTTTTCAATTTTATTTATAAAATGATTACATAATTTCCTATTCTAACTTTACCTTATAAATATATTATTGTTTTTTTTTCATAAATAGTAAGTACTCACTAAATCAACAAATATATACATTATAATAATATTAGTGTTACATATTCGTTGTTCTTTATAGATCATATTTAAAATAACCTGAGAAATTTTTTATACTTGAACTATTAAAAATTTCCCATTTTAACATTTACATTTCAATTTAAATTTCCTATTTTAACATTTACATTTCAATTTTGTCATCTTTTGAAATAGTTAATTGATACTCCCTCCGATCAAAAATAAGTGACGTTTTAGCATTAGAAATTTGATCAAAATTATGTGTCGTTTTAAGTTTTCTAGGCCAATAAATGAAGAATAATTATAAGAAATGTTCTTGAAAATTGGTGTAAATGATTAATTTTAGTTCTAAAATCTTTCTTATTGGTTTAAAAAAAGGTTGAATATTAAATATGTGATAAGATTTAGAAAAAGTTTACAAAATCTATGTTATTTAATATTTTTCTTAAAAATTGTGTCAAAGGCTAAAATGACAGTTATTTTTGATCGGAGGTAGTATTAACTTATTTTCACACTTTATATTTTGTAAGAGACAAAAAATAGGATATATAATGTCACATAACTTAGTCTATTTTTTCGTTTATCTAAAATTATAATTAATTTGATAGTAAAAATTTTATTTTATTTTCTCTTCGGGATAATTAAATAAAATCATTACCATACATCGAAAGTGTTTTATAAATTATAAATTTTATGTTTTTATCTATTAAAAATTAAAATTATAACCGTGTTTTGGCACGGGTACTATACTAATAATGTATTATGTGTTCACATAAAATCATAGAAGTGGATACAAGAACATTTTATATGATTAACTCTTCACATAAAATTACAAGATTTTTGTTGACTTGGAAATAAAGGGATAAAAAAATTTTCCGGTTACAAGACATACTGTCAGGAGAAGGTAGGTTTACCTGTGAGGGAAAGAAAGGAACTGCCGGAGGTTAGACGGATCCTAAAAGAAGGCAACAACCTAAGGAGATCCGAAAGATTGGATCATACGAAAAAGAAAAGAGGATAAACAATTAAAAAGATCGTCCACAAACAGACGACTAACCGCACCCGCGCCTAAACCTCGCCGCGGCCGTGACCGAGGACCTCTGAGGCCACGCTACCCTCTATGGCTCCAACAGGAGTCACGAGGGTTGGTTTCCGGAAATGAAAATTTCAGTTCCTTACAAAGGAGAAGTATATATGGAGGTGCTGATATTGTCAAAATTACCCAATGCTCGGGGGCTCAAATTGAGCTCTTCTGCAAGCAAGTTGATATGATAGAGAGGAACCGTGGTGGAGATGCAACTGTCCGGTATGCTTGGCTCGCTTCATCAAAGGAAGCTTTGTCGTGTGTGGAGACTTATGGGCTACCTTGGAGTTTTTTAAGTTTGAATCCTTTGGCGGCAATGGTACAAAGCACACGGTCCTTTGTCGTGTGGTTTTGGGAAGTATATATGGAGTTAGTTAGCGCCGGATCAAAGCAGTTTCATCCAAGCAGCAAGGATTTTGACACTGGAGTTGATGATCTTCAAAATCCACAACAATACACTGTTTGGAGTATGAACATCAACACTCATATATCTCCTCAATATGTTGTGAGCTTCAAGAAAATTCATCTAACAGAAGCACCAGAAGGTGAGTTGGAATACTCTATGGCCTATTTACTGATGTTTGTAGTCTATATTTGTTTCCATCATTCTTAATGATGATCAGAAGTTGATCTTTACACACTGTAAACTATTCAAGGTATGTTTTGTTGCACAATTTTTTTTTTTAATTTTTTTTTTCTAAACTCGCGCTGATCCTGCGTTTGTTATCTACTACTATGCTCGTCTCAACCTCTCAGCGCAGGCAAGCTCCTCGTATGGAATTTATTAAAAAAACTGAGGGAGATAGTTGGGGATCCTCTTTTGAAGTCTACAGTCGGACAGTCAAATAAATTTACATGATGCTGTGAAATTTTGGGCTTATAGTTGTCAACTTCTTTTTACCAGTACTTGAATCTCTTCGGCTTCATCTAAAAGGCAATAACTCCCAGCCTTGCAGTGCAGGGATGGCATGGACACCTTTTTTTTACTCTGTTATGAGATTATGATGGATGCTCTTCTTCAAACTGGTTTATCATTTGATTGACATCCAACCTCGTCAAGTGTCTAGAAATGGACAAAAAAAGAGTCCCTTCTGTTGGAAAAATGGCGTTTTCTCCGACTCGGGAAAGCATATTTGATACTCATGTTTGGTTGATGGGTGAATACCCAATTAAATTTTTCATCTATTCCGATATCCTTACAAAATAAGCAGTATCACTTCTTTTCCCTTTACGTCTCCCTCTTTGTATCTTCAAAGCAACTCTCACCTATATCTTTCAAGGCATGAAAATGAGTTCTATTGCCCCTTTCATATGCGTCACCCTCCTATGTTCCTCTCCGTTTGGGATTTTTTTTATCCGCCCTCGCGTCTATAGAATTGTAGAATCTAGAGTTTCATGTTCCGTAAGACTCTTGTTTGATGGTGGGTAAGGTTTTTCAAAAACGCTATCAAATATCAATCTTATCATCTAGCTCAACAAAAATATTAAATATCAATATCAATCTCATATCTCTTATACCGATATCGTTATCTAATGGTATTGGGATATCGATACCAACAGACCCCAAGTCTAAAAACTTTCACCGCTCTCTATACCTTTCTTCAAGGGTCGGCCATCTTCGGAGATATTTTGGAACTTTGAGACTATTCCGTAACGTTTTGGTCTTTTCTGCTTCCAAATCTTTCCGTCCAAAGCTTCCTAACTTGAAAATAAGAGTTATTTCTCAAACACTTCGGAGCCATAAAAGTGATATAGACTACTACCAATCTACCATGTATTTTATTTTGTGAAGGGTTTTATCTAAGCTAGTTTTTAATGATCAAAATTCAAAACTTGCAATAGATTCACCTTTATCTTAATAACTTTGAAAAAAATGTTATTTAACCGTTGAGACAACTTGGATATTCCTGATGAACTAGATTTATTGCCACATTGCACCCCAATATTCTTATTACCCTGCTTTAAAGTCATTTCTTCTCGTTTTCGATGTATATAATTAGAGTTCTAAAATAGGCATTAAGGATAATGTAGTCCATTTGATCACCTATTTATATGTATTAAGTCAATGATTTTAACCTTCTTTTTGATGTATAATAACATGGTTAAAATTTTAACATTAATTATTTTGACAATTTTTTTTTTGAATTCTTCACTGTCTTAGATAGTCCTAGACTCGGATCTATATCAATCTATCACAATTTGTCACTCACATGTTTATGGATTATATCATAGAGTTTCTTCCGCATGCTATTTTTCGGGCCAGGTCGGAAATTTTGTGTGCCCGAGGTGATATTTTTCTAAACATAACTCATATTCATACATCTCATGTCTGTTAGCCCCTGATCAGCATAACCCGTGTTCATACGTATCATCTTTTCAAAATCACCAATTAACTAGAACGTACACATATATCCATAAAATAACTCAATGAGAAGGGGGTTATCAATGGACTACAAAAGAAGAGTGAAATTTGAAGGTGCTTATCATTCTTTGATATTTTTGGGAGAAATACATAGAGTCATAAGGTGCAACAACTACTCAATCACGAGTCCACCACAAGAGAAGTGATTGAGGGTTTGCTTGTGAATGTTCAAAGTGGGTGGGGGTAAGAACGTAAAGAATAGGATTATTGGGAAATGGTTCAGAATAGATAGTGGGAGAAATAGTTGAGTGCAGATGACAATAATGAATGAAAATGAAAGAATGAGGAAGTGAAGAAGGAAACTCACGTTGATGTCTTATTTATGTTGGTGTCCTCGATGGAAACTCACGTTGACCACTAACAGGGCCGGCCCGGCTATTGTATTTGAAATTATTCTAGGGTTAATGATTGCTTTCTAGTATTATACTTTCATTAATGGATTATTGTTCTTGTCTCTTTCCTTTATGGTACAAAGTCATTCAACCTGGACTAAGATAGGGTTCAATAACCAATACTCAGTTGGTCTAATGGTTGTGGTGCTAGACTCCTTAAGTGTTAGCCCGGAGATTCGAGTTCGAATCCTCCTGGAGACATATATGGAAAAATTGGTATTGGGAGGGTATCCCCCTTAATGGGCCACAGTAAATACCCTATCCGGACGTAGGCGAAGCCGAACCGGAAACGTACCATTTCAAAAAAAAAAAAAAAAAAAAAAAAAAAAAAAAAGAAAGATAGGGTTCAATACATGATGTTTTATCGTCTAATCGAGGGAATATTCAAAATCTAACGAGTTCATAAACAATATGAACATCGACAACGGTGTTAATAATCTTCAAAATCCACAAAAATAAATAGATGGTATAATCTTGACTGTAATCAATAGCAGGCCTTCCGAAATCATAGTATGCTTCAAAACCTCCTACATAATAAGAAGATAGTTTGGATCCTCTACTACCCAATGTGTTCAGTCAAGATCTTCTAGAACCTTTCTTGTCGTCTTCTCTCTTACCTCCATCTCGTCAAATTATTAATTAACTTATACGCCTCTAACCAGAAAAGAATAAAAAAACACCTTCTACACTTTCTCAATCATTATCGATTCTTGATCTTTCTTCTCCAACAAACATTCAATCATTAAACTCCAATCGACAATCCAAGTTCGGATCAACATGATTTTCCGACAACAACAACAACCGGATTTCGAAGCAACCGTCATCTCCGGTTGCGAGAGCAGTGTCAGCGGCAACTATGGAGGCAATTAGTCGCTGAATGAGATCTTCTCAGTCCGTACAGGAGAATCTTGCAATTTGACCGGAGTCGGCGAGGAGAACATAATCCATAGCGTGATCAAACAAAGGTTCGTAACCTGCTTGCAAAGATCCGGCTTGGTAGTGGATATGGTCGCGGTTCATCTAAGAAACTAGTCGGCTCTACCTGCTCAGACGGCACTTATCACTTTCCAAATCTACCGTTGTGCAATCGAGCAGAAAAGCTCCAGCAATGCGAATGTTAAGTTTGTAAGATTTTTTTATTAATCTTATTATTATTAGTGGGCTTACATATTATAGTAACCAATTATATTATATGACTAAATATATTAACGGGCTAATAAAAGTCATTCAATCAAGTAAAGCCCGTAGACTTTAATTAAGCGGTATGGGCTTAATGGGTGGATACCAGACTTTGGCCCAATAGGCTTAATGAGATTCTATTATAAACGTTATTAGGTTATGGTTCCCAATACGTCAAATCAATCAGCCGTTTTCCATTCTCTACCCATCAGAGAGAAAACCTAAAGAAACCCTAAGGAGTTTTGACTGAGGAAGACTGTATACCTGCGGCGCTCATTCGGATCGTAGATTCCGCACTAAAGTTTTGATCCGATTGCTACGGGTTCATCCGATTGCTATTATGGAACCAGGTATGTAAATTCTAGATTCCTTAATAACCTAGCATGATATCGATTTTTGCGTTTACGGTTTAGGGAATTTAATTATTCCAACAGGTGGTATCAGAGCGGGTTATCATGGTTGTTTATTAGAAATATCGTATATGTATATGGGTTTCTGGATGTTCAATTGCAGTGATCTCGCTTCAGTCGATCTAAAACGAATTCTAGTTTGTTATTATGATGCATCGGCCGGTTTTTTTTTTTTTTTGTACGATTGCTGTTGCGTAAATTTTTCTATGCAAAATTTCTTTACTTTTGAGTGCAATTGGGGCCGTTTGTTTGGTTTTGAGTTGCTTTTGTGCTTTAGCTGCTTATATATTATATATCTCTACTATATATATATATATATATATATATATATAGAGTATGGATCCTATGAGAACACCTCCTAATGTGAGAACATGAGAACAGATTCATAATTATTATTAGTTTTGTTACGAATGTGCCATATCGTTTAATGTATTATTCGTAGTTATTGTTGGTTGAGTGGATTATTCGTAGTTATCGTTGGATTCCTAATTATTATTATTCGTAGTTATTATTATTTTTGATTTCTACTTTAAATCTCAACCCTTAATACTCACATCCAACGGTATACGATTGTTCTCATGTTCTCACGTTAGGGGAACCACACCCTCTCTCTATATATATATATATATATATATTTATTAAGAGGATCTTGTGGAAACTTTTCAAAAGCTTTTATATATATATATTTTTTTCTGAAAAGTTCCAGTGCTTCAGTTTAGTGCGGTGGGTGACGTGGATGAGTTATGTTATTTATAGATATATATGCGTGTAATGAATTTGTTTATTTTTACATATGAGATAAACGTATATGCACGTTTGAGATTATTTTGTTAACCACCGCTTAGATGCTTTTCGGTACTGTATAGTTAACATGATGGGTATATATATGCTGCTACTGCTATTCCTTGTATTGTATGGGTGTACAATGTGTAATTGGTATATACTGTGTGGTTGTTCGTACGAGTGTAAAATTTAGTTATTTTCCACTATATCTTATATCAATTAAGGTTATCGAGTGTATTTTTAGATTTTATTTACATGAGATATTTTTAAGGATCTATATATTTAAAGTTATTTTAAATTAAATTGATTGAAACAATATGCTACTAAAGTAGTCTATGTTGTGAAAATTATTTTAATTTAAAATTATAAAGATTAGTGTATTGTTTGTTTATGCGGATATCAATCGGCCCAAAGGAAGGTTGATATTTGGCCAAACATTAAATACGCTAGTGATTCTACTTGTTTATGCGAATATTGATCGGCCCATAGAAGGTTAATATTTGGCCAAACAAAATCACACTTAAGATAATATATTGATTAATCAATTGTGCTTTCATTAATTATGCGGATATTGATCGGCCCAAAGGAAGGTCAATGTTTGGCCAAATAATGAAAGTGCATGCGACAATAAATAACGATAAATATAAAGGTTATCCATGTGAATGATAGTCGGTCCAAAGAAAGGCTATTGTTTGACCGGATTTATTATCAATATTTGATTGTTGCATTGAGAGTACTATTTACAATTGATATTTTGTGCAAACACTGAATGTCAAGTTGTGTTGGGTATCTTGTTTTATAAATTAATTGATTAATTGTGTTTTTCTTTACTTTTATGTTTAGTTTCAGCAACTACTACTAATGTTTCTGCTCAAGTCAGTTCCATTCCAATGCTTAATGGGACAAATTTTAAGGTCTGGAAGGAGAATGTGGAAATCGTTCTCGGATGTATGGATCTAGACCTTGCGCTAAGGACTGAACGACCCACTTTGGCTGAGGATAACTCCAATGAAGCGAAAGTAGAGAAGTGGGATCGCGTTAATCGCATGTGTCTTATGATCATGAAACGTTCCATTCCGGAAGCGTTTCGGGGCTCTATTTCTGAGAGCAAAGATGCTAAAAAATCCTTTGAGGCAATTCAGAAATATTTTGCCAAGAATGAGAAAGCAGAAACAAGCAACCATTTGGCTGCTCTGATTTCTATGAGGTACAAAGGAAAAGGAAACATAAGGGAGTACATTATGGAAATGTCAAATCTTGCGGGAAAACTAAAGGCACTAAAGTTAGAGATAAATGATGATTTACTCGTGCATTTAGTTCTCCTGTCTCTTTCCACACAATTCAGTCATTTTAAGGTGAGTTATAATACTCAGAAGGAGAAATGGACTCTTAATGAGCTCATTTCGCAATGTGTACAAGAAGAGGACAGGATAAAAATAGATAAGACAGAAAGTGCTCACTTTGCATCAAGCTCTCAAAACAAATCAAAGAAGAGGGCTAAGGATACTGCAGCTGGTACACATTTGCAGAAAAAGGCGAAGAAGCAAAGTGATGAACTCACTTGTTTTTTCTGCAAAAAGGAAGGACATATGAAGAAAGCATGTTCTAAGTACGCTGCTTGGCGTGAAAAGAAGGGTAAAGTTCTCACTCTAGTTTGTTCTGAGGCTAATTTAGCTTCTGTACCTATTGACACGTGGTGGGTAGATTCTGGTGCTACTACTCACATTTGTGTGTCAATGCAGGGTTGCCTTTGGAGTCGACCACCAAGTGATGCTGAAAGATTCATCTATGTTGGCGATGACAATAAAGTTCCTGTGGAAGCAATAGGGCATTTTAGATTAAATTTAAGTACTGGATGTTATTTGGATTTGAAGGATACTTTTATTTCTCCGTTGTTTAAACGGAATTTAATTTCCACTTCCTGTTTGGACAAAGGTGGATACCTTTGTAGTTTTGGAAATGGAAAATTCAGTATTTCCTTAAATTCAAATCTTGTTGGTACCGGTATCTTAATTGATCGTCTTTATATGCTAGAAACGGTTGCTTCCCATAATGAAATCCTGCACACAGGTTCTAGAGGTACAAAGCAAAAATTGGATGAAGATTCTGGATTCTTATGGCATAAGCGCTTAGGCCACATCTCTAAACAGAGAATTCAAAGGCTTGTGTCAGAAGGAATTCTTGATTCCCTTGATTTAACAAACTTTCAAGTTTGTGTTGAGTGCGTCAAGGAAAAGTTAACAAACATAAGAAAGTTAGGTGCCAACAGAAGTACAGAAGTCTTAGAACTAATACATACGGATATTTGTGGTCCATTCCCTACAGCTGCGTGGAATGGTCAACAATACTTTATTATGTTCATAGATGACTACTCTAGATATGGATACCTTTACTTGATACGTGAGAAATCACAATCTCTGGATGTTTTTAAGGCTTACAAAGCTGAAGTTGAACTTCAACTTGGTAAGAAGATTAAAGCCGTTAAATCTGACCGTGGTGGAGAATACTATGGCAGATATGATGGATCAGGAGAACAACGTCCAGGACCCTTTGCAAACTTCCTAAAGGAGTGTGGAATTGTCCCTCAGTATACTATGCCGGGGAAACCCAGCATGAATGGTGTTGCTGAGAGGCGGAATAGAACACTATTGGATATGGTGAGAAGTATGATTAATCATTCTTCTTTACCTGAATCACTTTGGGGAGAAGCGCTAAAAACTGCAGTATATATCCTTAATAGAGTACCTAGCAAATCGGTAGCTAAAACCCCATATGAAATGTGAACTGGGAAAAAGCCCAGCATAAAGCACTTACACATTTGGGGATGTCCAGCTGAAGCAAGGCCTTACAAGCCTAACGAAAGAAAGTTGGACTCTAAGACAACTAGCTGCTACTTTGTTGGATATGCTGAACGCTCTCGTGGGTTTAAATTTTATGATCCCGCTACCCGATCATTTTTTAAGTCGGGAAATGCCAGATTTTTTGAGGATGTAGAATTTGGAGGGGAAGGATTAAGGAACGTCACTCTTGACGAAATTGTCCTTGAGGAAGAGGAATTTATCTCTCTTCCTAATATTGTTATTGAAAGTGATCAAGATACAACTCTTAACACTCTTCAAGAAACAACTCCGATTTTAGACAACAATGAAGTTCCTTCCATAGAGCAAATTCAACCACCTCAAGAAGTGCCTTTAAGGAGATCCGGTAGAGAAAGAAGATATGCAATTCCGGATGACTACATTGTATATCTAGTAGAACAAGAAGATCCTGTGGGAGAGATACCAGATGATTACATTGCGTATCTTATGGAACAAGAAGATTCTGCAGGCATTGCAGAGGATGATCCAATCAATCTTCTTGAGGCCCTTCAAAGTTCTAGCTCTCAATACTGGATTAAAGCCATGCAAGAGGAGATGAAATCCATGAAGGACAATGACGTATGGGATCTTGTCGAGTTGCCAAAAGGTGCAAAACCCATTGGTTGTAAATGGATATTTAAAACCAAAAGGGATGCAAAAGGCAATATCGAAAGATATAAGGCTCGTCTAGTTGCAAAGGGATTCACTCAAAAGGAAGGTATTGACTTTAAAGAGACCTTTTCTCCGGTTTCATCTAAGGACTCTTTTAGGACAATAATGGCACTAGTAGCTCATTTTGATTTAGAGTTACATCAGATGAATGTGAAAACAGCGTTTCTCAATGGAAACATTGATGAAACCATTTATATGGTTCAACCAGAACATTTTGAATCCAAAGATTCAAAATCTATGGTTTGTAAATTAAAGAAATCCATCTATGGGCTTAAACAGGCATCAAGGCAATGGAATCATAAATTTCATCAAGTGATCACCTCCTTTGGATTTGAGGTGAATAAGGTTGAAGATTGTGTGTATCACAAATTCAGTGGGAGCAAATCTATCTTTCTGGTATTGTATGTTGATGACATACTATTGGCTTGTAACGATATAGGCTTATTGCACGAAACCAAGAAATTTCTCATTAGGAATTTTGAGATGAAAAATCTTGGGGACGCCTCTTTTGTCTTAGGAATTCAGATACTAAGAGATCGATCTCAAGGTATCCTCAGGTTATCACAAAAGGGCTATATCGAAAAGGTACTAAGCAGGTTTAACATGAAAGATTGCTCAGTTGGAGATACACCAATAGCTAAAGGAGACAAGTTTAGTCTCAAACAGTGCCCCAAAACAGATCTTGAAATAAAGGAGATGCAAAAGGTTCCCTATTCCTCAGTGGTAGGGAGTCTAATGTATGCTCAAGTTTGTACCCGTCCCGACATAGCATTTATTGTGGGACTTTTGGGCAGATACTTAAGTAATCCTGGATCGGATCATTGGAAAGAAGCGAAAAGGGTTCTCCGGTATTTGCAAAGAACGAAGAACTACATGCTGACTTACAAGAAATCAAACAGATTGGAGATCGTTGGATATTCTGATTCTGATTTTGCCGGTTGTATTGACAGTAGACGATCCACCTCAGGCTATGTCTTCATGTTGGCTGAAGGAGCTATATCTTGAAAAAGTGTCAAACAAACACTTGTAGCTACCTCCACTATGGCTGCAGAGTTCATGGCTTACTTCGGAGCATCCATTCATGGGATATGGTTGCGTAATTTTGTCACAGGCCTACGTGTGGTTATTGGAATTGAAAGACCATTGAAGTTATTTTGTGACAATAAGGCTGCAGTTTTGTTCTCCAATAACAACAGAAGCTCTGTAAAGGAGAAGCACATTGACATCAAGTTCTTGTCATTGAAGGAAAAAGTTCAAAGTGGGCAGATTTGTATAGAACACATAAGCACAAACTCCATGATTGCGGATCCGTTAACTAAGGGGTTGCCTCCTAAGGTTTTTCATGAGCACACTGCTCGTATGGGGCTTGACAGTTTTGTAATCCCTTGACTTAGTGGGAGTTTGATTAGATGTTCTATGTTTATAGTTTATGCATAATAAAGTTGCCGTCATTTACATTTTGAACTAAAGGTTGTTTTGGATTGATCTCCGAATAAAGAAGAACTAGTTGAAAATAGACATGTTTATGAGATCACATTTCATGTAATTTTCATGCCACTCATCCATACTTGATCTATGTCATCGAATATACTAATGTGGTGAACACGGAAGGTTTAGTCACGATGATGTGACGAAAGCCGCCGTGATCTCATATTGATATATGAGGTGGACCAGATTGATTAAAGGATAAGTCTACATAAAATTAGTCATTACGTGTACACATAAAGAATTTTGGATAATATAGTTGTTTATTTAATATGTAGCCCACGTGGGAGATTGTAAGATTTTTTATTAATCTTATTATTATTAGTGGGCTTACATATTATAGTAACCAATTATATTATATGACTAAATATATTAACGGGCTAATAAAAATGATTCAATCAAGTAAAGCCCGTAGACTTTAATTAAGCGGTATGGGCTTAATGGGTGGATACCAGACTTTGGCCCAATAGGCTTAATGAGATTCTATTAGGTCATTATATAAACGTTATAGGTTATGGTTCCCAATACGTCAAATCAATCAGCCGTTTTCCATTCTCTACCCATCAGAGAGAAAACCTAAAGAAACCCTAAGGAGGTTTGACTGAGGAAGACTGTATACCTGCGGCGCTCATTCGGATCGTAGATTCCGCACTAAAGTTTTGATCCGATTGCTACGGGTTCATCCGATTGCTATTATGGAACCAGGTATGTAAATTCTAGATTCCTTAATAACCTAGCATGATATCGATTCTTGCGTTTACGGTTTAAGGAATTTAATTATTCCAACAAAGTTCACTTGGTTTGGTACATCCAAGAATGGAGTTGAGAAAATCATCGGTCATGGATTCAGCCAGGAGGAGATAAATCAGAGCTTCGGTGATGTCTATGGCCGTGGAATCTATCTATATCCCACTAAGTCCCCGCTATCTAGGTAATTATTAATATAACGAGTTTTCTTTTCTTTCTTTTTTTTGTTGTTATTTAAGTAACTTTGAATAATGATTACAATCAATTTGATGAAATTGTTAATAGGTTGATAAATTTACAAGCTTAACATCGTATATTGTTATCTACATTTCAATCGTGATACAACTTTAATGATTGAGTTGTGTTTGTTGATTATTCTAATTGTGGAATTTGGAGTTTTTTTGGTAGCGTGCGATCCTCGGGTGAAGATGAAGATGGTTTAAAGCATGTGTTGTTATGCAAGGTTCTATTGAGGAATGTGGAGCCTGTACCACAAGGTTTAGATCAAACATGAAGAACCTTATAGGTGAATAATAAGGATATAAATACTATAGAGGGGGTTGAATAGTGCGGAATTAAAAGATGGACACGGTGATATGTTTACGAAGTTCAGCTCTAACAACCTACGTCTCCGTCCTAGGGTTTCTTTACCCGTATGATCTAACCATCTATTATCTGCTCAAAAAGTCCTAGATACAACCTAGAAGAAATCCCCTTCTTCTCTCACTGTAGTCAATGCTACGATCTAGTTCCAACTCTAACCTAGCAATAATAGTCTATTTACTTCGTAGAGTAACACACACTCGAGTATAACACTTTCTAGATATGCCAATGGAGCTCTAGTGTTTTCTCTCTCTGAAGATGTAAACATTTTTAAGCTAAGAGGAAGAAAAACTTTTGGAACGAATAAAGATGCTTTGATCGCTTGAAGACTTAGATGTTTCCGTGTAAGCTTGTTGTTGTTCTCTTCAATCGTCATCCTCATTTATAGTCTTCTATGGACACCTCTTCTAGCCGTTGTAATAGGGTCGTTGTGATGTTCTTCTTTCTCCATGAAAAACGGTGTTTGGTTGAGATGAAGTGGCCGTTGTAAGATCTCCTATCTTCTTCATCTACTTCTTCTCTTTCATGCACGTTGGAAATCTTCATCTTCAAGATCTTCTCCTTGAAAGAGCCGTTGAAGATCTTTGTCGTTGAAGCCCTTAGTTCATGCTCCAAGATCTTCTAAGCTGTTTAAGACTTCTCTCTTGGATAGCCGTTGATGATTTTCCGAGATCTTTTGTGTAATCCGTTGGAAAAATTCTTCTTATCCTCTTGCGTCAATAAGATCTTTGCAAGATATTTTTGTTGGGGTCAAATCTTCTTGTTGGCCGAAATGATCTCTTAGCTCCATTGAGAATCTCTTTGTTGGTCGAGATCTTCTCTTCATATCTTATTTGAAGATCTTATTGTAATCCTTGGTAGATTTGGTTGTGTGATATTTGAACCTAGATTTTGAAAAGCCTTCAGCCGAATCCTCCCTTGTATCACTTTTCAAGGCCTCCGCTTTTAT
Source organism: Fagopyrum homotropicum (assembly GCA_033239125.1). Classification (NCBI taxonomy): domain Eukaryota; kingdom Viridiplantae; phylum Streptophyta; class Magnoliopsida; order Caryophyllales; family Polygonaceae; genus Fagopyrum; species Fagopyrum homotropicum. Next base: position 138,340,226 of record BSWB01000002.1, read on the forward strand.
ACCTTGAACTGTTTTTCAAGACCTCCGCGTTTATCCCTTGAATTGCTTTTAAAGATTTTCGTTCTTGTCCCTTGTAATGAGTTTCAAGGCCTGGGTTCATCCTTTGAAATGTTTTTCAAGGCATGCACACATTTAACAAACACAAAACCAAACCATTCAATCTAGAAATACAATCGATATTTGTTAGTTTATAAAACCGCTTATAATTTTAAGTCTTCCATTATTCACATATTCAATTTATTCTCAAGTTGGAGTTATCAAAACACATCCTAGTTTTGATTGTTTTGATTCCGGTGTGGACAATCTTGTATCTCCAAAGAAGTACATTGTGTGGAGCACCTACATGAACCCTCACATCCTCCCTAAATTTGTGATCAACTTTAGGGTGGCTAGCCATCCTCCACCACCAACACCTCATTTGTCGTCATGGATGCCTTCCCCTGCTCTCATTAAAAATCTCTCTTGTCGAATACACCCCCATTCTTTGAGCTTGATCGGCAAGTATCATAATGACGTAACGTGTGTGCTTCCTATTTACTTTCTATGTGAAAATTGATACTGATTGATAATTTTTATTGCAGGCAAAAAGAATTACAAGGGATGAGTTCGTGAGGACTATAGGGCTAGAGGCATGGGATAAGTTGGCTTCTATCATAAAATCTTATTGACTAGTAACACTACTTCACCAAGAAGATGGTCAATAGATTGACCGATCATCAAATGAGGATGAAACTTTTTCAATTCACTTGTACAATACAAATTTGTTTAGGAACCGTCAAACATTCAATGACTGACCTATACAATTGGTTTTGTTTTTTTTGTGTTACAGGTCTTTGGTGCATCATGTTGGGCCTACTGTATTTTTGTATTGAAGCTATATATATATATATATAAAGAGAGAGAGAGAGAGCGAGAGAGAGAGAGTATAGATCCTATGAGAACACCCCTAACGTGTATACATGAGAACAAATTCGTAATTATTATTAGTTTTGTTACGAATGTGCCATATCGTTTAATGTATTATTCGTAGTTATTGTTAGTTGAGTGGATTATTCGTAGTTATTGTTGGATTCCTAATTATTATTCGTAGTTATTATTAATTATGATATCTACTCTAAATTTCAACCCTTAATACTCACCATCCAACGGTGTACGATTGTTCTCATGTATACACGTTAGGGGTGTTCTCATGGGAACCACACCCTCTATATATATAAAGGTTTGACATGACTGAGCTGGAATTCATATTTCTCTATTTGAATTTTGTATGGAAATAAGGGTTGGATTTCTTACTAGTTGAAGCAAGGAAGAATAATATACGGGATTGTAACTCAACCACCTATCAATCTTCGAGAAAGTGCAAGCCGAGATAGACGCTCAAGTGATTCTTTCATCTGTGAGTTATTTTGTTGTTGATTTGAATAACAACACCATTGTTACTACCTTTGATTGGTTGTCTTGTTTTCATGTAAGTAACAAACCTACAAATGAATTCCAACATTTTGTGACTCTCGTCATTTTAATGATTAGTTTTGGTTTGTTCCCGTTGTTGAAGGAGAAACTAGTTACAGAATCCTTTACAAATCAGTTAATTAGATTTCATCTATGTTAAGCGCATAAACTCAAGAATAACTTAATTATGAAAATGTATTTGAATGTCATACGAAAGCTTATATTTCATTGAAAACAAAAACAAGAACAAGGCAAAAGGTGAAATTACATTAATCCCACATCAAGTTCTAGTATATTTTCATCAATCGCAATCAGGATAAAAAGAAATTTCAATATTGTGAATATCAAACACAAATGTGATAAATATTTATAAAACGTATTTCAAAGCAATTATAATATTCTCAATAAGAAACACAAAATGTATGTAACAAATACTTATGAAGCCAAACATAAAATGTATGTGACAGATACTTATGAAGTGTGATTTGGGTGGCTTCTATCAAAGTTAATAATCACCTAAAATATCAAATAAAAATATAAATTAGAAGATAAAAAGTATATATATATATATATATATATATATATATATATATATATATATATATATATATATATATATATATATAGGGTTAGGATCCGGTGAGAACGTATGTTACGGTAAAAAATAAGAACACTTAAGAATCGTCGGATTAAAACACGAACGTCTTTGATTGATCGGCTTTTAAAGGGAATCGTTGATATAAATTTATTACAATAGTTGTGCTTATGGTAACATTATATAATCGGATAGAATAATCGTGCTTATATGGAAACTAAATGATATGATAAGTTAATTTAACGTGCACGAGTAATTATTATCTTGATATGAGAAATCTCATTGGTTGTCGGTGATATCTTTGAAACGTGCATAGTTCATGTTCAATCGTTCACTTTATTGTAACGGAGTTTATTGTAGTAATCATCTTTTAAAATTTTTTTGCACGTTTAGTTTTATATAATTCACGAAACGTGCAGAGTTATTTTCAATTTGCATGATTAGGTTCATAAGATTATCTATGACACATTTCATAGTGCTAGTCGTGCATATGTAACTCGTGGACTCGTGCTTATTTTCAATACCATCTTAACACAATCACATAATCGTGCTCGTACTTATACTTGTGCAATATTATAGTTGTAAAACATTTTCATAGTCGTGCATATAGTGCACAATGTTGTAGTCGTGCATTTGTGAACATGCGCTACTAATTTATTCTCGTGCTTATACTTGGCGTTTGCACGTGTATGTGCAAATAAACATCATTGTGCATGCACTATATAATATTAACTTGTGTCCGATTAAAGGATATCATGCACATTTAGTTTCATTTATGTTGTTGTCGTGTTGGTTTTAATTTACACACCACGACTAAGTTCGGCACTAATTATCTTCACATTGCACGTCTAACTTCATTCACGTTCTGATTTATACTAATAAGAAACCTGCACTCACAAACACAAGTGGTTAAAGAACAATATCCGTTTGTAGTTCTTGATTGGTAAATACGTTGTTTATTAGGTAATAATCATGTACATTTAATTAAGGAATTAATATCTTTTGTAGTTAATGTAGGAAACCTTAGTTAATATCCAATTTTATTAGTTTATCATAGACGTTGAATATTCTTAATCCAATGATTGAGATTTGTTCTCATTTCCTACTGTAATACTAGTTCTCACTTGATCCTAATCTTTTATATATATATATATATATATATATATATATATATATATATATATATATATATATATATAGTATAGATCCTATGAGAACACCCCTAACGTGTATACATAAGAACAGATTCGTAATAACACATATTTTCTAATATATTAGAAAATATATTAGAAAATATGTAACGGTGTGCCTATCTGTGAGTTATTAATTCGTAATAACAATTTGTTATTAATTAATATTAATAACAAATATATTAGAAAATATGTTTTATATATATATATAACACATATTTTCTAATATATTTGTTATTAATATTAATTAATAAACTTAAAATTAAATGTAACAATATTATATATATATATATAACACATATTTTCTAATATATTTGTTATTAATATTAATTAATAAACTTAAAATTAAATGTAACAATATTAAAAAAATCCCGTAATACACTAGTTTTGTTTTATCCTCTATGATTCTGTCATCTCATCCTCTTTAGTAAATCCGGACAAACTCGGACAAGTAAACCCGTCCGTATAAACGGTCGGGTACCCATCCCATCCAAATAGTAACGATGTGCCTAATGTTCTCATTGTTGGGGCTATTCTTTATTATTTTGATTTTTCGTTTGTTCTTTTTTATCAAAAGATAAAAAATATTTGGATTTTCTTCGTATACTTATTCGTTGTTTCTTTAATAACCTTGCATTCCAGTAGTGTAGCTAGTGACTGTTAAGATGGGCACATTGGACAAACTGTTGCTTATAAGCAGTAAAAGGGTCTGCCAAACAGAGCCTTAAATTCTTAACTCCGTCATGTATGATCCTCACTGTTTGTTAAGCTTTCTTTCTCCAGATTCTGATAGGCATCAAGGTTGGAGGTTGTAGAGATGTGATTATTTTGGAAATTTTCAATCATCTCTACAATTGTTATCGCTTCTACAGCTAAGAATCTACAACAGGGAAGTAGGTCCTTCGGCTCCACTCGACGGGTCCCAGCCCGGTGGCTTGATGTCTGGCCAATCACCGCGACAACCTAACCTTACGTACAGATTCTTCTTACCTGCCAAAAACCATACACATCACAAAAACTCCCAAGGACTAGCGTTCCGGTATCCATTTCCTAGGGAAACTCGGAAACAAAGATTCTCTACAAGTTTCTAACTCTCATTGTTATGGTAACTTTCAAACTCAAAAATGTCAATATATTCAATAGATTGTAGTTTACTGAGCCTGAAAGGATACCTGGAAGTTTCTTATCGGAGAGGATCAACTGTTTAAGAGCACTCAAGGAAGCTTGAGCCACTGCTTTAGCATGATCAGGGTCCCAACCACCAAGCTTCACCACAACATCTGCTTTTGAATAACCTTCACTGCCATCGGATACTTGTCGTCTAGCCTCCTCTTTGGCTGAATCTTCATCTATTATACACAAAAACGTGATGTAGTATATTGCGTGAGAAATGAAGTTTCTTATGTGCTGGCACACAAGAAAGTTTGATCTTTTCAAATCCGGTAAGTGTTTTTCTCGGACCACCAGATCGGATACATATAGATGTTTTGTAAAAAAGTCAGATCAGATATCACGGAATTTAGATCAGGTTGGATATATCCGACTGATATGGGTAACAATTATTCGGATTAGACAAATTTCCAAATCGGATATCCAACACATCAAGTAAAATTAGAGTATGGTGAAGGAGGAATATAAGAACTCGGACTTTGATCTGGACAAACATTACTAGATATCCGGGTACTCCCAGATCGGATTCGAATGGGTCACTTATAAAATAAAAGGAACGGATCGATCCGGTTGCACACCCCTAGACTGCTAAGATTTTCTTCACCGTTTTGCTTCTGTTGTAAGATTTCCACATTGTATTTGCAGGTATTTACGGTAAGGAGTATAGGCATCCACTAGATTTAAATGATCCAAGGGTAAGAAATTAGGGTATTACTTTTCCACATTTTGTCACTCAAAAACATTCATACATGTTTTTCTTTTACAACGGACTCTATCCCTCCCAGATACAAGTCCTCAAATGGTATAAGTTTGGATAGGATTTTAACTGTTCATCTCCTTATAATTGCTCATAGGTTTTATATCGTTCATGTACTCAATCTTTCTGTTTAAATAGAATTTTTTGCAATGATTTGTCTGACTACCGTAAAATATATGTATGCTACACATTATAAAATTCAGAAACCTGCGGTTCAATCATATTTGTAGTTGATCACATCTCTATAGTTGTTCATATGTTCAAGGAGAATCCCAAAAGTTGCGTGAAAAGCTTCATCTTGTACAATAATGATTCATCATCTACCAAGCAGAAGTCAACTGAATATAAGACAAGTAGAGCAGGTAGGAGGTGATTACCTGTTGCGCCGGACACAGACAACCAAACAGTAAATCCGGCATAAAGATGTCGCCATCGATCAGCCCTCCTCGCGGAACCTTCTTCCCCTCCTAATGTAGCAATGACAGCACGAACATGGCTGCAACACCATGCAAAGCTTTTACTTTTTTCTTAACGAGTCTGAAATCACAAACCGAACAACTGTGGCCTAGTGTACTGTGTGTACCTGCTAAGGCTTTCTAAAACTGCAGCTTCAGCTTCTGCTACCGATTCAGATCCTTCAGTAGTCGCCCCTGAAATTAATCAGTTTTTTTCAAATAATTGCTAAACACTTCATTGCAAGAGCCACAAATATTTCCCCTACTGATTCCTTGTTGAGAGATTCTGAATTACAAAGCGTATCAACATGGTGCTTAAGGCTATAATCCTTGAGAAGCAACATATACATCAACAAATAAGAGTCATCATTTTATCCTATGGCTTCTTTTAGCCATCAGGTTCTTGGACAGTGGGATGCACCACATCTTAGCACTTGTAAGTTGTAATATATCAAATTGAACAATGGATTACAAGTACAACTTCAAAGTCAATTGGCTGACAAAGAAACCCCACAAATACAATTTTGGATTTAGTTCTATTTCTATCAGTAATCAAAGATATTGTTTGAATTCAGATTATACTCACAAGAATCAATGCTTTGCTTGGTATATGCTTCCAGCAATTCTTTTGTATCAAGAGGAGTGTACCTGACCAGTGAAATCAAACAAAAGAATCCATCAATGAAGGGGCTACTAAAGAGGGGACAAAACATCACAGGATCACTTTATGTTCTCATACATAGGCATTCTGAAGGATCACAAACAAAGTACAAGGCATTTTGCCACTTATTGTAGAAACATCTAAAGTTGTAAGGAACCAGCAAATTATAAAGGCTTAAGTTCAGATAGGTTTTTAAAATATGAAAAAACAAGAGATAGGTCAGGTTGGTAACAAATTGCACCATTTTTAGATTTTGAGGGAAGAATATCATACCCTAGCCCAACAGCAAGTTCTCGGGCAACTTTCTCGTTGATTTCAGTAGAATCACCCACCAAGTAGATTGTTGTCCCTTTAAGCAGCTGCAAGACACCAACAGTCAGAGATTCCCAAGATTCCACAATGTCGGGCCATTTCAACTCCGTGTCATGTTTCTTCAAAATAATGACGAGTTGATCATCATCCAAATACCTGCTTGAAACAATATAGCTCAATGGGCATTCAAAAGATTAGGTACACTAAGTCATTCTAGTTTCGCTTGAGAGACCATATTGTTTCACCAGGCTTTATCCTGTCATAAAGCTGCTTAGTTTGCATTATAATCTTGAGTGACCCAGATGAATTCACCCCCACAACTAAAGAGCATTCATTTGCATCAACATATACGTCCTTTGAATCCTGGACATTTGTGTCTCCTAATTGCACTCTTAACTCCACCTCAGGTGATCCATCATAGAACTGCATAATACTCAATTCCGGTAAGCCAAACAGTTAGAAGACAACACTTTTTGGGGATATATATATAGAACTCAATCACAATCAAGAGCAAGCCTACCATATCTACTACTTACCACATTCAGCTGACAAAACTTGAATTGAAACAGTGATCTATACCCTATCTACAAGTGACCACATTACAAGTTCGACCCTTTTATCCTACCCATTTCAAACAAAGGGCCCGTTTGGTTTTAACTCCAGAAACGGAAACGGAATGGAAACGAATATAGTCCATGTATCTTGTTCATGAAATTTTTTGGAATCATTCATTGTTGTTTCCCTCCATTTTAATTCTCAGTAGGGTATCAAAACTAATCGAATTCTACTCCAGTTAGTTCAAACCAAGAAATGATTCCAAAACATTTAATGAACAAAGATATACATATAGACTAGACTCTCGGTTCCATTCCGTTTTCGTTTCCGAAATTAAAACCAAACGGGCCCTAAAACTACAATCAAATATATACAGAAGCCAACAAACCTTAGTCAAGCTAAAGTGTCAATTGCAGTAATAGCGGTAGAGGTTACAAAATTGAAGTGGGTTATAGGATGATACCTCATACTGGGTGGTGTTTGGGAAGCCCGTATGAACGCAATTGCAATGGAAGGGGTCAGTTCTTCTAGAGAGACTGAGATTTTTTGGCAGAAAACATGGAATTATGAAGGAAGCAGAGGAGAAGGATTTGGGAATGGAAGATAGGTGTTTGGAGGGAGAAGGAGAGACGTTTTTGAAGGGGTTTAGAGAGAGGGAGGAGAGAGTTGCCATCTACAAGAGACTTCAGCCCTCAGTTTGAGCTCTCACTGAAAAATCTTCGATGAGAAGGATATCATATGGATAAACTTGCCAAGATTAATGGTATAGGTGTCTCTCACTAAACACAAAAACAAATCTTAATTTAATACTTTAGCATAAACCCAACCGCATATAAATTACATTTTTTCCTTCAAATCTATATACTATACATTAAAACTTATATACTATATTAATTCAAAACTCTTCTTAATTAATACCGTGCGTATTCTAGATAAAAAATTCACATTTTATATATACTTAGATATTTAATCATTATATAATGAAACAATTAGCTTTATTTAATTATATTTCTTAAATTATCTTATTTATTAAAAATTTTATTGATCTTTTTTTCTAATTTTTTTATAAAGATAACAAATCATATTTATCCTTTTAGCTTATTTATTATGTGTGTGTGAGCGAGATAACATGTTCAAACGAGAATGATTCTTAATGTAAAAAATAAGAACGAACTTGCATTAAATATCTCATATCCCACGGCGACCATAGAGGTTGCACATATGTATGTGCGGCTCATAAGATGCATATTTGTGACGCGACATATAAGCAACATATATGTTCGCCTCACATGCGCATTTATGCGAGACACATATAAGCAACACATGTGCGACTCACGAGGCACATATAAGCAACACACATGTGCGCCTTCACAAGGTGTATTCTGTGCGAGACGCACATATAAGCAGCAAACATGTGTGCAGGGGCTGAGACAAGGCGGAAGGTGTCCCGACTTCCAGTGATGTTATTACTCCTTATGTGGATATAACAAATATTGTTCTACTAGCTCATATGGTAGATGGAGGGAATGAGGTGTCCGAAACGTGGGATTCAAATTTATTATTGCATTAACTCTTAATTAATACAATTAGAACAATATAGTTTTAATATACTAGTTCATCAACAATCAATTAATTTTATTTGACAATTTATTTATAAAACATAACTTTAAAGTTGATATACAAAATAAGCCTTCTTGTTGTATATTTTTATTTTAAGAATATATGTATAGAGGGATGGAGATTAAGCAAATTTTTTTATTAAATTCACTCTTAGTTAATCAAATGTAATCAATACAATATAAATTCAAATATAATAATTCATCAGCGACTGTCTAATTTATTTGACAATTTATTTATAAAATAATTAAATATATAAAATTAATTTAATTATTATCTAAATAAATAACAAAATATAAAACGAAAGCTCCAAGTTAGTACGAAAATTTAGCATTTTTTTTAATTTATAGATTTTAGTGTTTAATTTTCATTTAATATACAAAATTTGTTTCCCCCCTAAAAAAACATTGTTTGGCTCCGCCACTACATGTGTGTATGCGCCTCACAAGCGCATTTGTGCGAGACGCACACATAAACAAAGAACACATGTGCACTTCACAAGGTGCATCAATGTGAGGTGCACATATAAGCAACACATGTGCGCCTCACAAGTGCATCTCACATATAAGCAACACATATGTGCGCCTCATAAGGCGTGATCGTGCGAGAAACACATGTAAGAATCACACATGTGTACCTCACAAAGCGCATATGTGCGAGATGCACATATAAGCAACACATATATGCGCCTCACAAGGCACGTCTATGTAGCGTATGATATGCATGTGCATCATGTCTAGCACACTCCATGAATTTGGGTCGTAGATAAAGACAGTTATTGTATTATTTGTTAAAATAAATAAAAAAATCACGTCATTTATTGGACGATTTTAAATATAAAAATGGATTTATAATTAACTTATTATTAATTATTGATCTATTCCTCTTAAACATTTAATCAAATAATATACATTATAACTATATATATATATATTTTTTAAAAATTTTACTTTAATAATATATTTAAATATAATCCATATGAGACACATATATCACTAGTTTTAGTTTCAAATAAATAACAATAAGATACCTGTCACACAAAAAACCCAACCACAATTCGTCAAATGTACATCGATTATTTTTTTGACAAAATAATCTCCCAAAATAATATGAGTATAATAAACTCTCCAATAAACCCATAAAAAAAATTATGCCGAACGGACCCTAAATAACTTCACAAACCTTTTGGGCTAATTGAACAAAAAACAAAAGGAAATAAATTTTCAAGACCGACGTATGGGTTGAAGGTTATATTTGTTTGTACGAGTACCCAGTTAATTTTTTTATGTGAGACGTTCATTTTACTTTTGAGTATTAGGGCCCGTTTGGTTTTAACTCCGGAATCGGAAACGGAATGAAAACGAATCTAGTCCATACGTATACTCTTATTCATGAAAGTTTTAGGAATCATTCCTTGTGATTTAAAGTAATTGGAGTAGAGTTTGATTACTTTTGATACCCTATAGGGTAACAAAATGTGGGAAATCAAGTGCATTTTGCCTTAAACCACAAGGAATGATTCCATACAATTTCATGAATAAGGATATAGATATAGACTAAATTCGTTTCCATTCCGTTTCCCTTTCCGGAGTTGGAAACAAACGGGCCCTTAGTGTTTCTTTTCTAATTATGAACAATATTAGCGTTCATTTTTATAAAATGAAAAGATGAACGGTTATTATATTAAAGTTAAACTAGCGATACAAAAAAACCCGTATGACATGATTTTCCAACAAAAGTTATTAATATAGACATGTAAACAATATGTGTAATTTATATAGGAGTTGGTTCGGGTGAAGAGGTTCCTGTTCGAGACGAGGTGAGCATATATGCATGTGTGTGTGTGCGTGTGTGTATATATATATATATATATATATGGGGTTTGGATCGACTACGAACATGTTTTACGGTAAAAATGAGAACGAATATCAGTTACATGATACAATATTTTGACGGTTAAGATGCGTTTATAAAATCAGACAATTAAATACTTAATATATGATGTTTCCTATTGAGATATGATTTATCTTAATTAGATGCACGCGATTATTATCATGTTTGTCAATAATATATACTCGTGTTTGTTGCATTTTTTAAATATATGGTATCATTTTAAATACACTCGTGCACATACACTTGTATGTTCACTAAGCTATTAAATTAATCGTGCATGTGAAATGTGCATGAACTTATGTATTTATTAGCTATTAAATAAATCGTGCAACTTTGTAAATGTAACACCCCGAATTCGTGGGACTCGAGATGCTACGGGCGGAGACCTCATGATAACACGATTTATGACTTAGGATTAGGCACTCATTTAGATAGTTTATCTACTCATTCATGCATGGTTTAACACTAGTTCACGACGTTTGCACTCAATTCACGTATTTTGTCGAGATAGACGTCTACACGGACTCTTGCATTGCTTTGTAGGTATTTTGGGAGAATTGAGAGCTTAATCGATACATTCGAGGATCGTTCCTCGAGACAACACACCCTCGGACTCATTAGGATGCAAGCTAGAGGCTAAGGAAGACCCATGGGACCTTGTTGGTGCAAGCCATGCACCAAATCGTGACTCAATGATCCAAAGCAAGCTGAGGCACCAAAACCACGGTCACTGGCACTTCCACGGCCGTGGAAATGGACCGTGGTTTTTGCCAGACGGTTGTGACAGCTGTGCCACGATCTCATGGCCGACCCTTGCAAAGTTGTGTATAAAAAGTGGTCCTGCAAGGCTGAGAGGGACATCAATTTTGAGAATCAAAAATCCACACTCTCAACCATACTCTCAACAAGAAGATTCTCTCAAAGGGGAACTTGGAAGGGAGCTACCATTGGAGGAGGAGAAAAGCTCCATTGGAGAAGAAGAGAAGAACACACCATTGCTAGTCTTTGATAAGTTTTGTAGTGAAGATTATCGCAATCGTTTTCTAGAGTTGTAAGAATCAATCGAACCTTCTTTGAAGGGTTGTGAGTCTTTCTAATCTCATTTTCAGCTTGGTTTTATTGCTTCACTTGTTCATCTCTTTCTCTTCATTATCTTGCAAATGGAAGCCATGATTTTATGTTTGATGATTTCGATTAAGATGATGTATGTTGTAGGCTAAATAGATGCGATTTTAGGGTAAGGAAATGATGGTTATGGCTAGGACTATGATAGGATGGACTTAGATTTGCCTTTGGATGATTCATCTATATGAACCGAGCCACTGTAGGAGTCCACGGTTCGTTCTTGCCAGTCCACGGCCGTGGAAGTGGTAGAACAACCCGTGGTTTGCCTGATTCGGCTGATTAGATGAGTCTAAGTTCTAGAATGTTAGAATGTTGAAATCCTAGTGTTTGTTGAGTTAAATCTATCCTAGAGTGACCTAGTGTTAGCAACTAAGTGTTAGAAGAGACCTACCCGGTAATTCTTGCTCTTAGATACCGAAGATGACAAACCTTAGGTAGTAGTGAGCCTCATAAGCCGCTATTGGACTGAGTGTGCTAGGATAGGTGTTTTAAACTTGCCTTTCCGAGACTTACCCGGTAAAGAGAGGTTAGATCCCTAGAATACCATCCGGTTTGTGTAGAATTCCATTCCTTAGACTCTTTGAGACTTACCCGGTGATGAGACCTTGGGAACGGACTAGCGGACCATGAGACCTACCCGGTGATTGATCCCAATCTAGAAACACTGATTTCCAACATACTATAGTTGATCCAAGGAATGATTAGATAACTTGAGTCCTATGCCATAACCGGAATTTCCAATCCCCTAGAATCCGCTTTTCTCTCTTTGATTGTCTATCTCTTGTTTGCTTTTTATTCGTGTTGTTAGCTTAGTTGTTTGTTGATCCCGCATGATTTGTGATCCTTGATTGATCACCTTAAAACCATACCAAAAATATTGAGATTTTTATTTCTTTATTTCTTTCTCTTTTCTTAACCTAGATCTTCACTAAACTTAGTCACTAATCGATTCAATCTCACCTCAGTCTTTGTGTTCGACATCGGAATACTATCCCTACTACAAAACGTCCTGTACACTGCGGGTTCGCTAGAAGTTAGGAGAAATATAACGAGTTATAAATTTAAGGCTTATTGCGTGCACACGTTCTTAGCGTAACAAGTTTTTGGCGCCGTTGCCGGGGACTAGGTTAAGATTGAGTAATTTTGTGATTGTTTATAGTGTAGATCTTTCTTGTTGCTTTTGATCTCTTTTTGGTTTGTGTCTTTGCTTTTCAGGACATCTCTCACTCTTTAGGTGTATGCGAAGATCTCGTGGCAAGGATTTAGCTCCATTCGATCCCGAACCGGAGAAAACCCTTAGATCTAGATCCAAGAGCATTAAAAAGGGAAAAGAGATGTCCGGAAGAGATCTCCAAGCTGAGTTGGATGAGGCTTTAGAGCAAATTAGGATAAGGGATGAAGCTTTGGAGAATGAAAGGAGACTTGCCAATGAGAGGCAAGAGGCAACTAGGAGGGAGATTGAGGAGATTAGGCAAGCTCTTGTGCAAAGAGAGCTTAACCGTCAACAACCTCCTCTACCTCCACCACAACCGCAGCCGGCGGCGGTTAATATTCGGGTTGTGCCCATTGCTATTGAAGAGCCACAAACGTTGGGGCAACGTATGGATCCTGCACAAAGAGCACACCGTCCGGGTGTGAACTTAGGAGATCCCGCAGCCCATGATTACGAGCTCTGCCCTCAAGTTCTACAAATGATCCGGCATAATCAATTTCGAGGGATGGAAGGAGAGTCTCCTCATCAACACTTGATGAATTATGAGATCTTGATGGAGACTCTAAGACCGCCTAGATTGGAGAGCAACAACCATAAGCTTAGGGCTTTCTCCTTCTCTCTTAAGGATAAAGCCTTAGCTTGGTATCAATCTATTCCACAAGGGCGAGTGAGTACTTGGGAGGAGATGACAAACGAGTTTTTGACTAAGTTCTTCCCACCTTCCAAGACTACCGAGTTAAGAGGGAAGATCAATGCCTTCGTGATGAAGGATAAAGAGAGTTTGTTCAAGTCTTGGGAGATGTTCAAAGACCTTCTCCTAGATTGTCCACACCATGGTATACCGAAAATTGAGCTATTGGAAATCTACTTCAAAGGACTTGATGAAGATAGCCAATTCAAGCTTCAATCTCTTTCCGGTGGGACTTTCATGGAAAAGCATGTGGATGAAGCTTGGGAGTTTGTAGAGAAACAAGCTTTAGTGATTGAGAAGTACTCCCATAGGAAGAGTGAAGGGAGAAAGGCGGGAGCATATGAGGTGAGTGAAGTCACAATGAGCAACTTCAAGCTTGATGCCATCAACAACGAGCTAAAGTCTTTGAGGGAGTTGTGTGCTACAACTTTGAAGAACCAAGCAACCCCTCAAGTGCAAGTGCAAGCAAATTTGTCTTCCAAGGAGGAAGATGTGAACTACATGGGAAGGGGCAATTACAACAACTACCAAGGCCCAAGGAATTTCAACAACAACCGGCAATTCAACAATTACCGGCCTAACCATAACCATCCCGGTTTTTCCTATTCTAACCCGGATGGAGCCTTGAACCCTCCCGCTTCCACAAGCACAACTCCACCACCAAAGGCTTCACAAGAACCTCCACCCGGATTCACTCAACCTCCAAAGGATAGAACCGAGATGATGTTTGAGCAATTGCTTGGAAGGTTGAGTGGTCTTGAGAGCACGGTGACTTCAATGTCTAAGGCTCAAAAAGTTTTGGAAGCACAAGTGTTCCAAAAGGCGGGTGAAGCTCATAGAGATCCGGGAAAGCTTCCCGGAAGAACCGAAGACAACCCAAGAGGCCAAGTGTTGGCCATCACAACTAGGAGTGGGTTGAGTATGAAGGATCCCTTGCCCAAGGAGAATGCTAAGGGAAAGCAAGTGGTGATAGAGGAAGAGATATTGCAAGAAGATGGAGGCAAGAGCAAGGATGTTGAGCCAACTTATGTGGCACCGCCTCCATACAAGCCACCGCTACCATTCCCTCAATCACGAGCAAGAGCTCCCTTGGACAAACACTTTGGTAAATTCCTTGAACTTATGTCTAAATTGCATATTAACATTCCGTTCATGGATGCTATCTTAGGTATGCCGGCATATGACAAGTTCTTGAAGAAAATACTCTCCAACAAAAGGAAGTTGGAGGAGTATGGAGAAGTAAGAATGACGAAGAGGTCCTCGGAATTGATCCAAACAATGAAGGAGGAGATGCCTCCTAAGCTAAGAGATCCGGGTTCTTTTTGTGTGCCAATCGGAGTGGAAGAAGTAAAGTATGAAGCCCTTTGTGATCTTGGGGCAAGTGTGAGCATCATACCGCTTGCACTTTGTAACAAAGTTGGGCTAGGAGAGCCTAAACCGGTCAAGATGACCCTCTACATGGCGGACCGTTCTATCACTCACCCGGTTGGGATCTTAGAAGACATTCCGGTGCAACTAGGGAAGTTCTATGTGCCGATTGATTTTGTTTTCTTGGACATTCCGACGGACTATCCGGTTCCCATCATCTTAGGGAGACCTTTCCTAGCCACTTCCGGATGCTTGGTGGATTGTGAAAACGGAATTCTCTCCTTCAACATTGGAGAAGAGAACATCAAGTTCAAGCTGTCCACAATGATGAAAGGGCCAACCCTTGATGAAGATGTATTCAACATTGTTGAGCAAGAGGAGTCTAGAGAAGTTGTGAGCTCGATCTTGATCAAGGACCCCTTGGAGAAGGTTCTTAGCTTAAGTTTGATGGAGGAAGGTGTTGAGGCGGCTTGCAATGAAGAAATCAAGGCCTTGGAAGCATTAGAAAAGGAGACAAGAGCTGAATTTGAAGTTCACGAAAGCATGCTAAGTACCTGTAGGAACCACGGTCGTGGAAGGTGTTCAACGGCCGTAGAACTCTCTGGAGAGCTCCGAAGAACAAGCCTTGCAAGGTCCACGGCCGTGGATGTGCCAGGATCCGTGGAGTTGCTCGTGGTTTCCCCAGAAGCAGCCCTTGTTGATGATCAAGCTTCAAGGAGCCTTGGAGAGCCTTCATTTGCTTTGGATTCATCTCAACCAACGTTATTTGGATCGTCTCCACTCGATAAAGGTCCTCCTAAACTCGAACTCAAACGCCTCCCCTCTCATTTGAAGTATGCTTTTCTTGGTGATAATTCTACATATCCGGTGATTGTAAACGCATGCTTGAATGATGATGAACTTGCTAAGTTGTTGCATGAGCTAAGATTGCATAGGAAAGCCATTGGCTATACTATTGATGATTTAGTTGGCATTAAGCCCTCTTTGTGCATGCATAAGATTTTGATGGAAGATGACCATAAACCCTCTATTGAACATCAAAGAAGATTGAATCCTATAATGAAAGAGGTAGTCAAGAAAGAAATCATTAAGTTGCTAGATGCGGGAATCATCTACCCTATCTCGGATAATAAGTGGGTTAGTCCCGTGCATGTGGTTCCTAAGAAGGATGGGATGACCGTAGTGACTAATGAGAACAATGAACTAATCCCAACTAGAACGGTTACGGGATGGAGGATGTGTATTGACTATAGGAAATTGAACATGGCCTCTAGGAAAGATCACTTCCCCCTTTCTTTCATTGACCAAATGCTAGAGAGGTTAGCTCAACATTCTCACTTTTGCTACTTAGATAGCTATAGTGGATTCTTCCAAATCCCTATCCACCCCGATGACCAAGAGAAAACCACATTTACATGTCCATGGGGTACTTTTGCATATAGGAGAATGCCATTTGGGTTGTGTAATGCACCCGCCACCTTTCAAAGGTGTATGATGTCTATCTTTTCTGAATACATTGAGAATATCATGGAAGTGTTTATGGATGATTTTTTCAGTTTATGGATCTTCTTTTGATGATTGCTTAGCTAACTTATCTTTAGTGCTTAAGAGATGTGAGGAGACTAGTCTAGTCTTGAATTGGGAAAAATGCCACTTCATGGTAAGTGAAAGTATTGTGTTGGGACACTTGGTGTCCAACCGTGGCATTGAGGTTGATAGGGCCAAGATTGAAACGATAGAGAAGTTGCCACCACCTACCTCGGTGAAGGGGGTAAGGAGTTTTCTAGGGCATGCCGGTTTTTACCGGAGATTTATTAAAGATTTCTCTAAGATTTCTAAGCCTCTTACTAACCTACTAATGAAGGATGTTGAGTTTGTTTTCTCCAAGGATTGCCTTGAAGCTTTTTATAGGTTGAAGAATGCTTTGATCTCTGCACCTATCATGCAACCTCCGGATTGGAGTTTACCGTTTGAGATCATGTGTGATGCGAGTGATGTAGCCGTTGGGGCTGTTTTGGGGCAAAGGAAAGATGGGCGCACACATGCCATTTATTATGCTAGCAAGACGCTAGATGATGCCCAACTCAATTATGCTACCACCGAGAAGGAGTTGCTAGCGGTAGTGTATGCATTTGAGAAGTTCTGCTCATATCTTGTTGGAGCAAAGGTCATAGTGTACACGGATCATGCTGCGATCCGTTTACTCCTTACAAAGAAGGATGCCAAGCCTAGATTGATTCGGTGGATCATTCTTCTTCAAGAATTTGATTTGGAAATCCGGGACAAGAAGGGGTCCGAAAATTCTGTGGCGGACCACCTTAGTAGACTACCTCCATTGGAACTTGAGAGAGATGACATCCCGATTGATGACTCATTCCGGGATGAGCAATTGCAAATGGTGGAGGAGTGCTTGTTCCAAGTGTCTAGAGGAAGTGAGCCATGGTATGCCGACATTGTGAACTATCTTGTGTGTGAGGAGGTACCTCCCGGTTTGTCATATGCCCAAAGGAAGAAGTTCTTCAAAGATGTGAGGCACTATTTTTGGAGTGAACCACTTTTGTTCAAGAGAGGGCCGGATGGAGTCTTTAGGAGGTGCATACCGGAGGATGAGGTGGAGAGTGTGATCCTCCATTGTCACTCCTTGCCATGTGGAGGGCATGCTAGCTCACACAAGACATGTGCTAAGGTGTTGTAATTGGGCTTCTTTTGGCCAAGTCTATTCAAGGATGTGCAAAGCTTTGTGGTAGCTTGTGATGCTTGCCAAAGAACGGGCAACATCTCAAGGAGGAATGAGATGCCCTTGAACAACATACAAGAGGTGGAGATATTTGATGTGTGGGGTGTGGACTTCATGGGACCATTCCCCTCTTCATGTGGCAACCTCTACATCCTATTGGTGGTGGACTATGTTTCGAGATGGATAGAGGCAATCGCCTCTCCTACAAATGACGCCAAGGTTGTGGTGCGGTTCATCAACCGAGTGATCTTCCCTTGGTTTGGAACACCAAGGGTGATCATAAGTGATGGAGGGAAGCACTTCACCAATAGGAACTTCGGGACACTTTTGGCTAAGTATGGGGTGACTCATAAGGTGGCAACACCTTACCATCCCCAAACTAGTGGCCAAGTGGAGATCTCCAACCGGGAGATAAAGGGAATTCTTGAGAAGACGGTCTCTAGGACGAGAAAAGATTGGGCTATGAAGCTCGATGACGCCTTGTGGGCTTATAGAACCGCTTTCAAGACACCAATTGGCACCATTCCCTACAAACTAGTCTATGGCAAGTCTTGCCACCTTCCGGTAGAGATGGAGCATTGAGCATATTGGGCCATTAAGTGGCTAAATTTTGACCTCAAGGAGGCCGGAGAGAAGAGGTTGCTAGACATGAACGCTGTTGAGGAGATCCGGTTGGATGCTTATGAGAATGCCCGGATCTACAAGGAGAGGACCAAACGGTGGCATGACAAGCGCCTCATCCCGAAGGAGTTGAGTGAAGGCGACCTTGTCCTTCTCTTCAACTCAAGGTTGCGGCTCTTCCCCGGAAAGCTTAAGTCAAGATGGACCGGTCCTTATGTGGTGAAGAAGATATTTCCCCATGGAGCGGTTGAGATAGGAGGGGAGCATTGTGGAGACTTTAAGGTGAATGGGCACCGGTTGAAGAAGTACATCCCGGGAGCTCCGGTGGACATGATTGCCCCACTTCACCTTGAGTAGACGTCCCCGAGTTTGGTCAAGCTAATGACCTTAAAGAAGCGCTTAATGGGAGGCAACCCATTGGTAACGTTTTTCCCTTTTTCGCTTTTGTTTTTGCTTTTGATTTTTCTGTTTTTGTGTGTTTGGTGTGCTTTGTGTGTGCTAGAGTCTTGGTAGCATGAAAGCCTTGCATGGCATGTGAGTGGTGAATCCCTCATAGATTATGGGTGGAGCGGACGCGGAACTTGGACGGCTAGCGGTGCCTAGCGCGGGTCCCGATGCCTTGAAGAACATCTAGAGCTCTCTACCATTGTTGATAGGATCATCCACCATCAATCCACTTGAGTAATCCCAAATACCAAAGCAAACCACTTTTACATTGTGAGAGCCCTCTTTCACTCTTTTTTACTTGAATACCACATTGGGGACAATGTGTTTCTAAGTATGGGGTGGGGTTTGCATGATCCTTTGCATGATTAGCATCTAGGATAGTTTAATATTGTCACATGTCTTGCATTATACATAGATAGATCGAAAAATCTAAAAAATCAGAAAATTTAAAAATTTTTTTTAGTGCTTCTAAGCTTGGGAATGATCCTTATGATGAAATTGTCTTGTGAATTGGCTATGGATGGCTTTATGTGTTGAATTGATGTATGCATATGTGGACTTGAAGTACTTATCTTGAATTCCATGAATGGATTGTGATCATGATGTTCGTCTTGATTGGATTGAGTATTGAAAGTCGAAATTACATGCTAGTTCTTACACATCATCTAGGAATGAATGAGGCAATCCATCTTTCTTTACTTCTCATCTTGATCATGTTGTTTGAGCACCTCAATTGATATAAATTTAACCTCTTTTGACCCATCCGGGAATAGGAGCATGTTAGTGTGTTGATGTGTGTGAGAAGCAAGTGTGGGGTGAAGATGTTGATGAAAGAATGCTATGAATAAAATGCTGAATTTGTTGTGACAGTGTAGACAAAAATATAGGTTTGGGGACGTTGGTTTAAATGACGAGTAACTCGGCACCATTCACATAATCGGGTGTTTGTGCCTTGCCAAAGTCAAATAAACCAATAGTCCTAACGAGATTTGGTATGTGTGCCCGGTGTGGATGCACCTCGAAAAATAGAAAAAGCCCGAGGACGGCTAATCACCAAGGTTTCGGCTTTTGTACACCAATGCCATTGTCTCAAAAATAAGTGAAAGAAAAAGAAAAGAAAGAAAAGATGGAGAAAACATACACTTGTGGGAAGTTGATCAAGGACAAAATTGCGGAGTTAGTTCCATTCCCGGATTAGCATCACATGACCTAGAAAAATTCCCACCTAATCACAACGTCTCTTAGCCTTTTATTTCACAAGACCTTATGACCTATTTGAATGTTTATAAGACTTAGTAATTTAGATTGGACATGCTCTTGATCATCTTGACTTCTTCATTTTTACATTTCATGCATGCCTTCGAGTTAAATACAATTGTCTTTCCGTGCCTTCATTTATTTGATACATAATTGCTTGTCCATTGCCATAAAACATGACTATGAAGGTGATCCAATATTAGAAGCACAAATCCAAAAAGATTTTGTCGTTTTTCTGCATGCATAAATCATGTCATCTCTTAGTCTATAGTTGGGACTTGCTCGGGGACGAGCAAAACTTAAGTATGGGGTATTTTTGATAACACGATTTATGACTTAGGTTTAGGTAATCATTTAGATAGTTTTTCCGCTCATTCATGCATGGTTTAGCACTAGTTCACGACGTTTGCACTTCACGTATTTTGCCGAGATAGACGTCTACACGGACTTTTGCATTGCTTTGTAGGTATTTTGGGAGATTTAGGAGCTTAATCGATACGTTTGAGGATCGTTCATCAAGATGACACACCCTCGGACTCATTGGGGTGCAAGCTAGAGGCTAAGGAAGACCCATGGGACCTTGTTGGTGCAAGCCATGCACCAAATCGTGACTCAATGATCCAAAGCAAGCTGAGGCACCAAAACCACGGTCACTGGCACTTCCACGGCCGTGGAAATGGACCGTGGTTTTTGCCAAACGGTTGTGACAGCTGTGCCACGATTCTCATGGCCGACTCTTGCAAAGTTGTGTATAAAAAGTGGTCCTGCAAGGCTGAGGAGAAGGAGGAATTTTGGAGAATCAAAAATCTACACTCTCTCCCATACTCTCAACAAGAAGATTCTCTCAAGAGGAAGCTTGGAAGAGAGCTACCATTGGAGGAGGAGAAAAGCTCCATTGGAGAAGAAGAGAAGAACACACCATTGCTAGTCTTTGATAGGTTTTGTAGGGAAGATTATCGGAATCGTTTTTTAAGGTTGTAAGAATCGATTAAACCTTCTTTCGAAGGGTTGTGAGTCTTTCTAATCTCATTTTCAGCTTGGTTTTACTTGTTTCACTTGTTCATCTCTTTCTCTTCATTATCTTGCAAATGGATGCTATGATTTTATGCTTGATGATTTCGATTGTGATGATGTATGTTGTTGGCTAGATAGATGTGATTCTAGGGTAAGGAAAAGAGGGTTATGTCTAGGACTATGATAGGATGGACTTAGATTTGCCTTTGGATGATTCGTTTACTTGGACAGAGCCACTGTTGAAGTCCACGGTTTGTTCTCGCCAGTCCACGGCCGTGGAAATAGATGAACAGCCCGTGGTTTACCTGGTTCGTTTGATTTGATGAATCTAAGGTTCAGAATGTTAGAATGTTGAAATCCTAGAGTTTGTTGAGTTAAATCTATCCTAGAGTGACCTAGTGTTAGCAACTAAGTGTTAGAAAAGACCTACCCGGTGATTCTTGCTCTTAGATACCGAAGATGACAAACCTTAGGTAGTAGTGAGCCTCATAAGCCGCGATTGGACTGAGTGTGCTAGGATAGGTGTTTAGGAATTACCTTTCCGAGACTTACCTTTCCGGTTTGTGTAGAATTCCTATCCTTAGGCTCTTTGAGACTTACCCGGTGATGAGACCTTAGGAACGGACTAGTGGACCATGAGACCTACCCGGTGATTGATCCCAAATCTAGAAACACTCACTCCCAACATACTATAGTAGATCCAAGGAATGATTAGATAGCTTGAGTCCAATGCCATAACCGGAATTTCCAACCCCTAGAATCCTTTCTTCTCTCTTTGATTGCCTATCTCTTGTTTGTTTGTTTATTCGTGTAGTTAGCTTAGTTGTTTGATTTCGCATGATTTGTGATCCTTGATTGATCACCTTAAAACCAAACCAAAAACATTGAGATTTTCATTTCTTTATTTCTTTCTCTTTTCTTAGCCTAGATCTTCACTATCCTTAGTCACTAGTTGATTCAATCTCACCTCAGTCTTTGTGTTTGACCTCGGAATACTATCCCTACTACAAAACGTCCCGTACACTGCGGGTTCGCTAGGAGTTAGGAGAAATATAACGAGTTATAAATTTAAAGCTATTGCGTGCACACATCCTGAGCGTAATAGTAATGCATAAGCACAAGCACAATCATGAAAGATAAACACATCAGCATGCTATCACACATTTACCCATTTATTATCTTTATATAATAACCATTCACTCAAAAACCGTATATATATAGATAGACGAAAGTATGTGACACGAGGACCGATACATCCCCTCCTCTGAGTGCAATGTCCAGCTGTACGAGTATCGGTCACACAATCCGTGTACCCTATGGGAGTGGCTTGTGCCCTTCCTGCAAACCAGTCTGGCCCGACATCAGAGAACCTCCCAGACTCCATGGCGGGATGAAAGGGAAAGGTTATCACAGCCACGCAGTGGGGCAGTCAATAGAACATAGGTCGATAAAAACGACATCTCATGCTATCATAGCAAACATATAAAGCACACACCACTCATGCATACACCCAATATAGGGGTGGTAGCTAAGTAAGTCCTACGGACTTACCTCAACCTCGTACAATCACAACCACGATCAACCTCCAATCTTGAGAGGGACACTGCTTAATAACAAGGCATAAAGAGATATCAATACTCCTATCAATCAAAAAGGTCACATCTAGACCCAAGGGATCCATAAGGATCATAATCAATCTATAAGCCTCACAACCAACTAAACCTCAATATCTCAACATAACTCACAATTCCTCAAATCTCAAGGTAGTATCTAATCAACATTCCTCAATCTCAATTCTAATCCTAATTTAATTAATTAACCTTTAATTAATTAATTAGATTTTGCTAGAATAACGTTTTGCCCGCAGGCAATTTCTAAACCCCCTGTCATCAGATT
This sequence comes from Fagopyrum homotropicum, assembly GCA_033239125.1. Taxonomy (NCBI): domain Eukaryota; kingdom Viridiplantae; phylum Streptophyta; class Magnoliopsida; order Caryophyllales; family Polygonaceae; genus Fagopyrum; species Fagopyrum homotropicum. The sequence goes on from BSWB01000002.1 coordinate 138,363,252, forward strand.
TAATCAAACAAACAACCCATAATCACCAGAATAATATAACGACCATAATGGAATTTCTAATTGTCCTATTTGACAAGCCTAAAGTCAATTTAGGCCAAATCGTTGTACGGAAAACGAATAAATTCATAACTTATTCGTTACTAACCCGATTGACGATCTGAAAGAAGATTCGGAATCACAACGACGCAGGCTACGCATGGACAACATCAAATTCATCGAATCTGAGCGACGGAACCTTCCTGGTGACATATATGCTCGACCAGCCCTCCATATACTCGGAAATGCAGAAACTCGGTACCGTTATGAAGAGAATGAAGAGAGGAATCCAGAAACTCAAACGGAGTTGAAATCGGATTTGAAACAGAGAGTAGATATGAGTTTGAAGGTTGAGAGAAATCAGAGCTTTTACGAGGAAACGTGAAAGGAACTGAATTAATAAAGGATTTTCCGCTATTTATGGTGAAGACGATAATTATCCTTTAGTAAACTCGATAATTATCCTTTAACCGATCCAAAGGCGGGTCGAACCTCTTTCTCCAAACTTCTCGAGATCGGAACATTAAATGTGAAATATTGTAGGGATAATTATTCCACAACTGCCTCGGAAAGCGTGTAATCCTAAGCCGTCTTTCTTAGCCGTTAAGAAACGAAATAGCGACTCTTTTGGCCGTTTTGCCTCTCCATGTTATTTCATATCTAGGACATATCCGATGTCCTGATCATTTCTCTCAACTGCATTTTTATTAATTGGAGCTCCCAAATGCTCCAAATAACACCAGAGGGTAAAAATAATTACCCGGGGGAAAAAGTAAAAATTTCCCCAAACGTCCAAAATTACGCCAGGAACATAACGGTGGGACTCTTACTCATCACTTGCGAAATCTTCGCGAGTTATATGTCAATTACTATCAACGATGAAGTTAATCAACATTAATTAGAATTCGGAAATCCTATCTATTACATCACACACCCCTTAAAAAAAAAGTTTCATCCCGAAACTTGAACAATTCCCAAATCCTCTCGGACCCATACGCCGAGGTATAACTCTTACTCTTTCTATCGGAGGTATCACATCTCCGTTCAAAAGATCACAACCTATAACAATCTATAACCTCAAGTATAAACATGGAGGAATCATCATCTCCAGGAAATAGGGCATAACGCTACCCAAAGGTGTAGAGAAATCACGTCTCTCACCATACCACATCACAAGGCATAGAGGAAGCACATCTCTAGCCAACCCATAAACATATATATCGCATGGAGGAATCACATCTCCACTGAACTATGTCCATCAAGGTAGCATGGAGGAAAGAACCATCTCCAGCTGAATCCTAATCCCACTCAAATAGCATAGAAGAAAGAACCATCTCCAGCTATAACTATAATCATAACGTGGAGGAAGTAATCATCTCCAACTATAGCATACATCACGCTAGCACATCAAGATCTACTAAGATCATAAATCACATCACAACTAGCATGAAATAACACATCAAGGCATATAAGCACATAAGCACAACATTCATCAAGATAACACTAAGATCTACTTGTGCTCCCACAAATGGGTCTGTCCCAACATATACTCTCGATAGTTCCTCAAGACACTATCCTCAGTCTCTCACATAGCCTCTTCAGGTTTTCATCTCGACCATCATATCCTCAATATGGGAATGTCTTTCGAATGCAAGCGTTTCATATCTCATTCCAAGAATGTAATCGAATGCTCAACAAAAGTGCGGTTGGACTCAACCATCAAATCATCGTAACTCACAAGGTGTCTCGAGTCTGGTATATACTCCTCAGTTGAGACATATGAAACACTGGGTGGATATCCTCTAATCTCAGAGGCAAAGCTAAACATCATGCTACCTTCTCCGTACTGATCGATCTCAAATAAACCGTAGTGGAAACTAAGTTCCCTTTCCATATTAACACGTCTAACGTCTCGCAGCTGAGATATTTACAGCCAGACATGAACTCTCGCTTGAACTTTAGAGATTAACGCCTCTTGTCTACATATAATATATGGCGACTCTGTACAGCCAGCATTCTTCCTTCAATTAACATTACTTGAACTATAAAATCCTGAACCTGGTCAGGTGTTATTCCACTACTACTACTAGATCACTTCTAGCATAAGGATCTACGACATCTATGTCTATATATATTGCCTCATAGGGCCATCCCAGAAAGATGCACGTCCTTCATTGTTATATAATAAACTCATTAATGGAAGGTAATATAACCATCCACATTTCCCATTCAACTTACAACTTATAATAGATCTTTATGATCTAGATGATCCTCTCTAACTGACCATTTATTAGGGGTGAAGTGTAGTCATGAGGTACAGACTCATCCCCAAAGCAGTCTGAATCTGCTGCCTAAAATCTCAAAGTAAAAACATCCATCTCGATCAGAAATGATCGTTCTCGGTACACCATGGAGTCTCACAATCTGTCTAGTGTACTCCTCAGCCAATTCATTCACTAGCCACGTCCTTCTGATAGAAATGAAACGTGCCGGTTTCATTAATTTGTTACCAACAATCCAAATAACATAAATCTTCTACTGGGTCACAATCCTATAAAAAAGTTCATAGAGATGTCCTCCCAAATTCTACTACTGCACTGGTAGTGGGTGGGGCTTATCTCTAGATCGGAAATACTCTATCTGGACCTGCTGACAGGTCACACACTGTTTCACAAATCTTGTTATATCGGCTTCATACAATATAATCGTCTCATCTCGTGGTGCATCTTACTCGTACATGAATGTACTGAATAAGGCGTATAGTGGGTATACCATAATATTCTCTATCTCCATCTGCATCAGCAGGTACACAAAAGTGGTCATGACTCTTCATCAGTCCATCTACTCCCATGGAGAACTATGGTGCCTCAGTACGAGACATCCTTTCTCTAAACCTTGTCAAGGCCGGGCAGGTCTCTTGCTTTTGTTGGACCTCATCCAACAGACCAGGTAGAACCTCTGAGGTATAACTGGGTATCCTCATCAAGGAACTGATTGTCCAACTCTAGCCAAGCTAGATCTCTCTGAAGCTGAGGCTGAACTATCAGTCTCACAATCATCTTCTCTTGGAGCGTCTTTCCATTCAAGTTATCGGCGACAACATTCAGTTTCTCTGAATGATATGGAATCTTCAAGTCAAAGTCTTGATCAGCTTAAGCTCTTAACACTGGCGGTTACTCAACCCCTGTTGCATAAAATATACTTCAGATTTCTATGATCTACAGAAATCTGACATGAAGATCACACCGGTACGGTCTTCAAAACTTAAAGGCTTGAACTACCACTACTAACTCTAAATCACGAGTCGGGTAGTTCTCATCATACGTTCTCAGCTGTAAACACACATATCAATAACCCTACTCCTCTATAGTAATACACATCTCATACTTAGCTGGGATGTATCACCGTAAATCACGGGATCCCAAAAATCTTCTAACTACAACAGAATGGAAGCAGAGGTCAAATGCCTCCTCAACTCTTCAGAACATAGACACGCTGCTTTCATCACGTAGTTATGGTTGTCTTCTCAAAAGATAAGCAAATGAATACGTAATCATATAAAATCCTTCCTCAAAGCATTGGTAGCAATCGGCTGAGCCGAGAAAACTACGTATTCCTTAATGTTCATTAGTATCTCCCATGTTACAATATACTTAATTCTCGCCAGGTCAACCATGATCCCACTGGCGGAGACAACATGGCCTAAAAAGGCTACCATTGGCATCTCAACTTACACTTAGAGAGCGTAGCATACAACCCTCTATCTCTCGAAATCTGCAGAACGGTCCTCAGACGATCGGTCTACTATTCTCTGCTCTGAGAGTATGCCGACATGTCATCAATGAAATCCACCACCAACTAATCAAGGAAGTCGATGAAGATACTGTTCATCAACTCCATAAAAACTACTAAAACATTCGTCAATCCAAATGAGATCACTACAAACTCGTAGTGTCCATAACGGGTATGGGATGCTATCTTATACACATGCTGCTCTCTCATCCATGACTAGGGATATCTTGAGCACAAAGGAATCCTGAAAACACAATTGCTTCTTGAAGATAACTCATCAGGTCGTCAATACGGAACATGGAACCCACTAGGGTAAAAGAAACCCGTTTCAATCAACTTTTCAAGTTATTAGTATAATATCTCAACAAGCACCATATAATGTGGCTTTCCCATTCAATCTTGTATCATACTTCAACTCAATAACAATGTCCACACTCCGCTGAGGTGGCAACTAGACGGTTCAGTAACACGTCTATAAACTCATAAATAACTGGAATACCTTCCAATGTTGGACTATCTCGCCCCTTCATGGTATAACACTAAAAGGCGTCATATCCATGTGCTATCAGCTCACTGCTCGTACAGTTCTGTTGACAAACCCGTCTCTTCAAAGGTCTTAACCTTAGAAGACCTCTATTTACCATCTCAGTAAAGACTATAATAGCCTTACTATTAGTATCTAACACCGCATGATATCTATTCATCCAATCCATACACGTAATGACTTCCTCATGCACCTACGGCATGACAAAGAAGTCTACAAGCCATACACAAGTCCCGGAGTAAGGAAACAAACACATATCTCGCAGGTACCTCAGACCCCTAACTGATAATCTTGTAAAGGAAAGTCCACCTTCTACTATATATCAAAGATCAACCATTAACGCATGCATCAAAAGACAAGAAGTGCATAGCACTCATAACAAACAAAACTCCACTAGGTAAACCATTAACGTGAATGGTACCTGTAACAGCTAACTCCCGTAGCTCCACTACATATCATCACTCGATCTCGGATCTATGCTCCTCAAGTATCACTAATGTCCTCACTATAGCCTCCACTTCCACTCTTTCAGCACCGGAAAGAGGAAGGTCTTGTTGGGAAGAAACACTACCTTGTTGACAGAAAGGGGCCAGATGGCCTAGTTCACCACAGAAGAAACAAGCTATCGGTGCCAAAGGGCACTCAGAACACAAATGATCTGGATAGCCACAATTGTAACATAATCGTCCCATTCTTGCAACCTGTGCAATTGAAAGGGTAACTCGATCTTCGTCGTCCACCTTGAATGATCTTATTCCGAGAGGGAACTTGTAAAAGGCAACGCCTTGCCTTGTCGACAAAACTTCGCTCTATGCCCTGCTTTACCACACGTAAAGCATATTATGGGTGCCTTTGGGCACACAGCTCGCCGTTGTCCAAACTTCCCGCAATTAAAACACTATAGTTCCGTGCCAGTCGTCTTCATGGCCAAAGGACCACTTGGTTGTCCTTGTATCTGACTTGGTTCACCATTCATCATCTTTGCTTCTCCACTAACTGATTCAATCCGTTGCTTCTTCTCTAATCCAGAAGCTTCAATTGATCTCACAGATGTTGGTAAATCCGGTGTAGGTTTACCCGCTCTTGCAACTACATATACTTGGCGTATATATAATCTCGAAACTCAAGTCCACTCATTGAGACGTAATCAAGATTTTCATGGTCGTCCTCTGTTATAGGCGATACAACAGCAGAAACTGGTCCCTGACCTATCACTACTGGAGGAAGAGGGGGCATACTCCAACCTCATTCCACTACAGATATTGCTCTAGTCTGAGCCATCTACAGAGTATACGCACCTAATCTTATAAGGCTATATATATGCCATATGTATCGGTATATATATATATATATATATATATATATATATATATATATATATATATATATATATAACACATCCACATAATCCATAGTACACATATATATACATATCTACCCTGTAGAGATCCATGACAGAGGTGACGACTTCTCGTACATTCTATCCCAAAACCACACTTAAAACCAAAAACATTTTAAAACGTCAGATCCCATGTGGGTTCTGTTTATTTTATTTATCAAACCTCATTGCAGGTAGCAAGTGCCATTGTTGTCAACCTAAGGCTCTGATACCAACTCTGTAACACCTCGATTCCGCGGGACTCGGGATGTCACATTGGGCTAGGATCTCAAAATGGATCCTGACCCTAGCCTGACAACAAGTTCACTGGACCTTACAACATGGCACTGACAGATATAAAACAAATACATAAAACAGTGTAAACTGTACGACCCAAAGTAAACAACAACATAGCCGAGTACATAAAACGACATCCTCACACAGGAGGTAAATAAGATATAATCCTCACGCATGAGGGAAAACATAAACAACCCCAAAACCAACCACCTAATGTACGAGAGTCCTCGGCCTGTCACCCTACCAGATCACCCACCAGCGCCTATCCTGCAAACATCTACAACACGGTATGAAACCGTTAGCTAACCATACATATATGGGGTAACGCATAAGCATAAGCACAATCATGAAAGATAAACACATCAGCATGCTATCACACATTTACCCATTTATTGTCTTTATATAATAACCATTCACTCAAAAACCGTATATATATAGATAGACGAAAGTATGTGACACGAGGACCGATACATCCCCGCCTCTGAGTGCAATGTCCAACTGTACGAGTATCGGTCACACAATCCGTGTACCCTATGGGAGTAGATTGTGCCCTTCCTGTAAACCAGTCTGGCCCGACATCAGAGAACCTCCCAGACTCCACGGCGGGATGAAAGGGAAAGGTTATCACAGCCACGGAGTGGGGCAGTCAATAGAACATAGGTCGATAAAAAGGACAACTCATGCTATCATAGCAAACATATAAAGCACACACCACTCATGCAAACACCCAATATAGGGGTGGTAGCTAAGTAAGTCCTACGGACTTACCTCAACCTCGTACAATCACAACCACGATCAACCTCCAATCCTGAGAGGGACACTGCTTAATAACAAGGCATAAAGAGATATCAATACTCCTATCAATCAAAAAGGTCACATCTAGACCCAAGGGATCCATAAGGATCATAATCAATCTATAAGCCTCACAACCAACTAAACCTCAATATCTCAACATAACTCACAATTCCTCAAATCTCAAGGTAGTATCTAATCAACATTCCTCAATCTCAATTCTAATCCTAATTTAATTAATTAACCTTTAATTAATTAATTAGATTTTGCTAGAATAACGTTTTGCCCGCAGGCAATTTCTAAACCCCCTGTCATCAGATTTCATCAAACAAACAACCCATAATCACCAGAATAATATAACGACCATAATGGAATTTCTAATTGTCCTATTTGACAAGCCTAAAGTCAATTTAGGCCAAATCGTAGTACGGAAAACGAATAAATTCATAACTTATTCGTTACTAACCAGATTGACGATCTGAAAGAAGATTCGGAATCACAACGACGCAGGCTACGCATGGACAACATCAAATTCATCGGAATCTGAGCGACGGAACAATCCTGGTGACATATATGCTCGACTAGCCCTCCATATACTCGGAAATGCAGAAACTCGATACCGTTATGAAGAGAATGAAGAGAGGAATCCAGAAACTCAAACGGAGTTGAAATCGGATTAGAAACGGAGAGTAGATCTGAGTTTGAAGGTTGAGAGAAATCAGTGCTTTTACGAGGAAACGTGAAAGGAACTGAATTAATAAAGGATTTTCCGCTATTTATAGTGAAGACGATAATTATCCTTTAGTAAAGTCGATAATTATCCTTTAACCGATCCAAAGGAGGTCGATGTCGTTCGTGCAGAAAGGAGGTCGATGCAGAAGACGCGGTTGTAGTTGTGAGGGAGAAATAAAGCAGCGGCGTTTAGGTTAGGGAAAGAAGATTAGTTTAGGATAAAACATGATTAAGAGCTGATTAGGGTTTAGGTTTAAAGTTGGGCCGGTTGGGTAATTGGGCCGAGTCTGTTGGGCCTGCTCATTTAACTAAGATGGGCTGATAATTAGATCGTTACTCGCACGGAACCGCTCTTCGGTTTTATCTTAAAAAGTACGGAATTATTTCCGGTTACATAATTTCTATCATTTTATGTGAATCAAGGTCACATAAAATGATAGAAATTAAATATCGTTTTCTTTTATTTAAGAGAATAAAAGTTGGCGGACCGGAATCCGATTGGATCCGGATTTAAACGTATTTTAAAATTTTTGGTTATTACATCAGTGTCCTCTTAAAAGAAGTTTTGTCCCGAAACTTAGAATAATGTACCTAATCAAACGACTTTCTTTGTATCTCTTAGTTTCATAAAAATTTTCGTTTTCTACCATGCAACTACTCAATCATCATACTCAGACACACATCACATAATACATTATCACTCAATCCAATATAAAAACATGAATGGTCAAACAACACAATAACCGAGTACTAACTCGTCGATACAAAAGTAACATCTAACCCCGCAGAAACTCGGGATAATTACGTCTAATACTCTCCTCTGTCTTCCAAGTGGTCTCATCAGCTCCTCGTCTAGACCCCTGTATCCTCAACATTGGTATCTCCTTGGACCGCAGACGTCTAGTACTACGCTCAAGGGCAGCTACTGGGTACTCCACAAATGTATGGCAGGCTCAACTATCAGATCCTCATGACTAAGGATGTGTCTCGGGTTTGGTAGGTACTCTTTCAACGGTTTGGTTTTCTAAACTTACTTTCAGCTCTTTTGATGACTCTACCAAACTTTTCCTTCCATTGGGCCCACTTGTTTTTTTTTCCTTTCAAAAGTTCTAAGTGCCTAATGCTCTTTGTAAACAAACTTCTTGGCCCGGTTTCCTCAATGTGACCTAATCGGATCGTTCCTTAATTAATGGGTTTTCACCTACTTCTTGTCAAGCTTTCAAATTTATATAACTCAAAACAACACACACCCAAGTGGACCTTTTCATATAGATCTCTAATTCCTTAACTTGAAAGCATAGTTAACCTAACATTGATTTTCTTCATCTGTGGGTTGTGTGCCTACCATGCTTCTACTGTAACACCCATTAGGCACAATGGCGTCTTTCTGAGGGTCAACATGATTTACCCAACTCCCGCCTATACTTCCCTTCTAATACTAGCAAGATCCTCTTCAAACAGACCCTTACTCTCTTACTCAACCGTAGTCTGTTCTTAGCCAACCAGCAAGCAACTTCTAAACCGATTCTCTCCATATCCTTACATCACCCCAGAAGGTTGTCGTTGCCTACTTGGGGAATCCTCCAAGGCATCGGTAAAGTTATCTCTTAAATTCGCAGTCACTAATATCTCTTCTTAACGGTACCTACTCGTCAATACCAACCAACACTTACACGTCCTCAGTTGACGTCGGTCAGTCTATAATTGACTTATCTCAATGTCCCGGACTTGCTCTTCTCATACCTATATTGGCGTTAAATTATTGGTGAGCATCATCTGCTCGATTAATCCTTTCATGCTTCGCTAATTCGTTTTATCTTCTACACTTCTGTTTCCTTAGGCTAACTCTACTTCTCGAGCCCAACTAGGTCATTCATCTTGACCTAAATAATCATTCGAAGTCTTCAACGATAGCTGGTAAGCGTCTTTGTAGTTCTAATGACTTTAGTTATCATCCCCGTGTAGTTCCCCTTGCCTGGACCGTCGGTGTTGATGACTTAGGTCCCGTGATAATTGAGGTTACCTTGGACTTTTGAGTCCACCAAGGCCGTTCTTATATACACATTCCTTCGCTGGTTTTACCATCAATATTGCTTTCATGAAAATCCGTTGTTTCCGCTATAGGGCTTCGACTCTTTCATACCGACATTGCGATTTCTTCCAAATTCCTATATCTTTGAGGAGGTCAAAACCTCTCCACACTTGTAAAGTCTACATTTTGCTTCTACACTACATTGTAGGTATCCCATCCATGCACCTTAGACCCTCATATCCGGGTGGACATTTTATCTCTTTTGGTCTCTCAAGCTTGTCTTGTGAACTCTTCTACTAGGTGACTCGTCTTATAAAAATTTCCTCCCCTAAATCGGTCTCAAATTTCAGTTGATCATTACTACCCATTTCATGTTAGAATTTCAATTACGTTGTACTCTTGCATAGATTCTACAAAGGCATCCTCATCTCAACATTTTATTCCAATTTAGCAAGACCCGCCTTTTGATACATGACTTTCCTTCTTACTGGTCAAGTTATTCTTTTGGTTTACACTTTATCCATCCTAGCGTTATCGGTCCGATATGTATGACTTTTATTAAACACCTATCGGTGCCTTATGCTCGTGTCGCTTTACCTTCTTTAAATCTTTACCCCCCAGTAGGATAGTTACCTCTTTGAGTTTTCTCGTACTCGCTTTATGAACCACGTTGGTTGGTCTTATTACTTTCATCAACTCTTATGTCATCAGTCCAGCTGAAATTTTCAATGGAGTACCTCCATTTCTCCTTAAATAACAGCCTTTAGTCCTTTTGGTAATCATCTTATTGGTGTAATACCGGATCCATATAACAACTGTTCGCTCCAAACGGTGTGTGCAAGCTTTAAATTTATAACCCTAGATGTAAGCTCAAAACAAGGATGCGAACCCGCAGTGTACGGGTCAATCATAGTAAAAGCAAGGAATTCCAGGGGTCGATCACAAGGACTTAGTGAAACAAAGCAGGAATAGGTAAGCTATGTAATTACTAACCACAAAAGCGATTAAAACAATCAAAGATGATAAAAAGTCAATAAAGGAAATATGCAATTCTAGGGATTAAAGCATCTAGTTGTGGTTCCAACTCAAGATCTAAAGATAAGCGGACAAAGCTGAGATTTTGCAAAGGGAAGGTGTTTCTAAAGTGGAATAGATCACCGGGTAAGTTTCACTACTCACTAATCCCAAACCGTAACTCCTATTACCGGGTAAGTCTCAAGGAATTAAGGTAAAGAACTATAACCTCAAACCAACACACCACCTAAGGGAATAGAATCAACCTTTACCGGGTAAGTCTCAGGCTAACTCACAAAGATGGGATGAAGGCACACTCGAACCCCAATAAAGGATAAACCTTTATTACCTATACATATGATCTTAGGTAAACAAACAAAGGAATTACCGGGTAAGTCTCATCTTAGATTTGCATTGAACCAGGAAAGGTGTAATAAGAATAGGATTTGGCAAACTCTAACACTTAACTCTCAGTTTCGGATCAGGAAAAGTCACCTCGGTCAGAAGAATTCCACCCCGGCCGAGATTTTCATTGATTGAGCGAGATGTTCTAGGGTTAAGGTAAAGACTCGAGCTTTCAGGGTCCTACTGTGATTTAAGATCGTTCTATCATTGTTTTTCCCACAACCTTCAGCCAATCACCCTAGAATCACACAAGGAAATTAGCCACTCATCATCATGAAAGTAATAATCCAATATATGGGAAGAAAGAGAATAATTGAACAAGAAAACCTTAAGAGAAAGGCTTCAATAACTGAATCAATTATCAAACAACAAGCGTTCCTTGGATCAAAATCCAATAAAGACAATCAACAATGAAGGGAATCTAAGGGAATCTTACAAAACCCTTCACAAAGCTATAAAAGCTATAAACTTTCTTCCTTCAACCTTCAAAAAGGTTCTTCAAATCTTCCAGCTATTGTAGGGAAAAACGGCTGCTCTAAGCACGATCGGTGGTATAGCATGATCTGGATTTGTGGGAAATCCAACCCTTTTTATAGGAAAATTACTCTCCAAAGATAAGATATCTTAGAAAGATCTCTTCCCATAAAAATAGGTAAAATATATGGGCTAAATTATCTTCTTCCTTCTAGGAATCCAGCCCAAAAATATAAGATCTTCTTTCCAAAAATAAAAGATCTCAGTCAAGAATAAAATATCCTTGCCGCGTCCAAGGTGTTCGCCTCGGTCGAGTCGGCTCCTCTAGATCACCTCGGTCGAGGTGACTCTGTAGTCAACCGAGGTGAATCACAACTGAATGTGAAATCTCTCAAATCTGGTCCAAAGTGAATCTATAATCCAATTCCATGATTCCTGGATTCTTCCTTAAGCTCCTTAATGTAGCTCCAATGACTCCTTTGCTCCTTTTGCTCCATTTTAGTCCAAAATGTGCCATTTTACCTACGATTATAACGAAACTTGGTGTAAACCTCGATTCCCGCAAAGGTAGATGAAATGACAATATAATCACATAATATACATTCAAACATGCAGATTATTGAAGATAAAACGTCTAAACAGGCCCCAAAATATAGACAATAATTCATGCTATCAAAATAGCCCATACTTAGCCCTTGCTTGTCCCCAAGCAAGTTCCGAATATAAAATACAAGATAGAATGGATTATAAGTCATGAAGATCAATGAAAAAGTCTTTCAAAACATTTTAATGGTGTGCTACAATCATAGATCACTCTAAGAGAATACTTCATGGAATTTAAAATCAAGACATGATCAAAATATTTTATAAATATAAGAAAGTTGTTCATCTTTGCATAAAATCACAGTATGCATAATAAATCATAATCATCGAAATTAATCATGTATAATCCAGTTTAAACCACTAAGTCAATCAACAAGCTCGAGGTCTCAAGGGCTTCCCAAAAGAAAGGTCAAGAAACGTGTAGGGTAGGGATGTATAGAAGGTAATGTGGTGCTAGAATCCGGGAAAAGGATATCACTTCACTTTCACTTGACTTTCAACATCATCCACCAATAAGCTTTGCTTATTTCACACTTTTCTTTTTTTTTTTACTTTACTTTTTGGGATGCATGGACAGAGGTGCACAATAACCGAAGCCTAGGAAATCAACAATCATCAATTTCTTGAGATGCGTCAAACCCTTGATGCACATACCATGACCCGTTAGGAATATCGCTTAATCCGACTTTGGCAAGACACAAACACCCAGCTATGTGAATGGTGCCGAGTTACTCATCATCATGATTGACTTCCCCAAACCTATTTGTTACTTTCTAACACTTTCACTTCCAGCCAACTTCTCAACTTTTCTTTCACCTGCTTTTCACTTTCTTGCTTCCAAATTCCCGGATAGGTAAAGGGAGGCAAATATGTATATGAGGGGCTAAGCATGATTAAGAAAAAGAAGAGAAAAGAATGAATTGCCTTGGTCTTTTCAGGAAGCAAGTGAGAGAACTCATAATATGGTGTCAACCTTCAAATTCAACATAATTTGGATAAAAACAAAGTATTAAACATGCCACAAATTTCAAACAAAGCATTTAGCAACTTAAACATATTATAAAACCTTTCAAGCATATAAAGATTTCAAAACCAGTCAGCAAACAAAATCTTCACTGAGATCATATCTAGATAAGAAGCACAAAACGTTTCGAAAATTCTCAGTTTGGAAAACCACCTCGGTCGAGATGTTCTAAGTCAACCGAGGTGGTCAACCTCGTTTGTCCAGAACCATCCCGGTCGAGGTCAAATTTTTTTTTTCTGTCCAGTTTTTGACGTTTTTCTCAATCAAATAACCTGTATGGATGCATGTAATCTCAGATAAGCACATAAAGCAAAATAAGATCATAAATATCCGATAGAGTCAAGTGATACATCCATAGTCAGATAATACATCCAATACCCCATACTTGGGACACATTGTCTGAATGGGTCAAAATAAGTCTAGAGAAATAAAAAAAACTCACCGGACATAGCTGAGCTGCATAATAAATAAAGAAAGAAAATCCTACAAGCTCTCAATAATCCCGATCCGGTGGTGGTGGTGGTGGCACATACGGGTACTGGGATGGGTCAAATGGATAACCCATGACATGCTCAAACTGGATCTCCGCCATCCGTCGCTGATAGTGCTGGCCCTCTAGCATCTGATGAGTCCAGCTCTCGATCTCTCGGCGCTGGTCGTCAAATCTCTCCTGGATGTCTACAGTCAGGGCAACATAGGAGTCTATCACTTGATCGGTGAGGTCATCGATCCGGCGGTGAGCATGTGGATCCCTCTGCCGGCGTACCCTACGCCTAGCGGGACGTGCTGGTGCTGCAGCCGGCTCGGTCTCAGTCTCGTCATCATCCAAATCGATGACCGGCGCACTAGTCCCAGCCGTATCCGTGCCCGTATCCATAGGAACACCACCATCCTCATCATCATCGGCCTCCTCAGCCTCATCCTCCTTGGCTGGTGCAGCTGCCACCTCTCTAGCATCCTCCATACATGGGATCCATGTAGTCTGCCAGTAATGTGGATCAAACACAAAGAACTGAGCTGACCATCTGATCCCCTGCGGTGCAGTCGGCTCCCATGGCATCGCCACATATGGCGTAGTAAGTCCTCGGGGAACTAGTATCCTCCGAGTGATCATCTCCTGAAGTCCAAGCGGCTTGGTAGCCGCCACCATGGTACAAACACTGAGGTCCATATCCATGTAACTCGCTATATGAGTCACAATACCTCCACAACAGATGTCGCCCTTCCCCTTTGCCTTGATCTTATGCAGATCCTCTGCCAGCATCAACCCAAAGTCCGGAACTCCTCCGCTCACCATGCAGTATAAACTAAGAAGCTCGCCCTGTCTGACCTTCTGGGGCGTCTCAGTACACGCCACAAGAGTCTCACTGAAGAGATTGTGGGCCAGTCTGAAAGCAAGATGAAATATAATCCGCTCCCTGGAGTCTCCAGGTCGCCATCTGTCTGCATGCTCAACCACGTGAGCTATCTGTCCCCAAAACTCCCTAGCTACAACTCGGGAGGGAAAATCAGCAACAGTCGGGATCGGGAAGCCAAAGATATCCCGCCAGTGATCTAAAGAAACCAAGTAGTTCCGGTTCATCAATCGGTACTTCACGGTGCGCTCGGTAGGCAGGTAGGTAAAGGAGCTGACAAACTCCAAGGTCGGCTCTAGATAGGCCGGAGCTCTGATCTCTGTGAACTGCTCCAGCCCCACGGCAGAAATCATACGCCTCAAATCATCATCAACGTAGAGGCAATCAAAAGCTGAAATGTCCAGGAAGCGGGGTGCAATCACTGGACGGGCCGCTATGCGGTCATAATCGACCTGGTGTCGCTCGTGGATCACCGGTCTAGTACGGCAGGAAGTAGAAGAAGGAGAAGGAGAAGATCTGTCCCTCAGGACCAACTGCCTGTCAGAACTCATCTTTCTGTAATCTGTCAGGTCACCTTGGTTGCTCTGACAACCCTGTAGAACACCTCGGCCGAGGCGCAGGCCGACTGGACCGAGGCGAAGAGCTTTCGATCGATTCCCTCAAAAATCCAATTCTTTTCCCCCAAAATCACTACCACAGGTTCCTATGGGGTACTTAATCTGTTTCTCAGCAAATGTAGGGGCAACCAAAGCCCAGAACGAGGGAAATCGGTAGGGAAAGACGAAGTTAGGGTTTTTTCGATAATTACCCAGATTTGGTCGATTCGATTCGTTCTTTCTACAGATTGGTGCTTGTAACGCGATCCTCTATCTTTTCTTCTCAGTTTAGAAGCAAAAATCGTCGAAAATGAGCGAAGAACGGAGGAACGAGGTGGAATTTGTGCCGCGGTCGAGAAGAGGGTAAAGAGAGGAGAGAGAAATCTTTAGCCCTTTTTATACCCTTTTCTGGAACTGCTGTCACCTTGGTCGAGATGGTCTCGACTGGACCGAGGTGTACGGACCGAGGTGGATCTTCAGAAACCCTAATCGCCTCGGTTGCTCAAGAATCATCTCGGTCGAGGTGCGGTGACATCAACCGAGATGTGTCTCAGTCAGACTCCGTCTTCTCAAATTCTCGAACTTCTGTCCTTCCAGTTGTACTCATGGGTTGTATTCCTTCATTAGATGTCACCTGTTGTGTGTGTAGGACGCCAAAAATGAAACAAAGCAAAGCAAAAGCAAACTATGTAAGCTAGACTAGAAAAAGGGAAAAGAAAGCAATACCTTGGGTTGCCTCCCAAAAAGCGCTTGATTTAAGGTCGCTAGCTGGACTGTACGGCATCTCTATGCGTGGTGGGAGGTGTCCTCACCCCATACTTCACCTTCATCATGGGGTGAGATAAGTAAGTCTATCAAACGCTCCAACAAGTGCAAGTGCTCATCGGGGAAAGAATCGTCTATGGGTGGGTCGTCCTTCTCGCGTGAAGATGGAGGTAGCCGGCTGAGGTGATCCGCAACAGAATTTTCGGATCCCTTCTTATCGCGGATCTCTAGGTCAAATTCTTGAAGCAAAAGAATCCATCGAATAAGGCGTGGCTTGACATCTTTCTTAGCAAGCAAGTAGCGTATGGCTGCATGGTCGGTGTAGACAATGACCTTCGCCCCTACTAGGTAAGAACGAAACTTCTCGAAAGCATATACAACCGCCAGTAGCTCTTTCTCGGTGGTGGCGTAGTTACGCTGGGCCTCATCTAGCGTCTTGCTAGCGTAGTAGATAGCGGTGGTCCTCCCATCCTTCTTTTGTCCAACCACCGCTCCTACCGCCACATCACTCGCATCGCACATGATCTCAAAGGGCAAGGTCCAATCCGGAGGCTGGATAATGGGAGCGGAGATCAACGCTTCCTTAATCTTGTAAAATGCATCAAGATATTCATGCGAAAACTAAAAAATAACATCTTTATTCAAGAGGTTAGTTTGTGGTTTAGAAATCTTCGAGAAGTCCTTAATGAATCTCCTGTAGAAACCTGCATGCCCGAGAAAACTCCGCACACCTTTAACAGAACAAGGGGGAGGGAGTTTCTCAATGGTCTCGATCTTAGCGCGATCGACCTCAATGCCTCGATTAGAAACGAAGTGTCCTAGCACAATGCCTTCATTAACCATAAAGTGACACTTCTCCCAATTTAAGACGAGATTAGTATCTTCACATCTTTGTAGCACTAGAGAAAGGTTAGACAGGCAATCATCAAAAGAGGAACCATATACTGAAAAATTATCCATAAATACCTCCATGATCTCCTCTATATACTCGGAAAAGATAGCCATCATGCATCGCTGGAAGGTAGCGGGTGCATTGCATAATCCAAATGGCATCCTCCTATAAGCGAATGTTCCCCATGGACAAGTGAAAGTGGTCTTCTCCTGATCATCCGGATGGATAGGAATCTGGAAGAAACCACTATAGCCGTCTAAATAGCAGACGTGTGAATGTTGGGCCAACCGTTCGAGCATTTGATCAATGAAGGGAAGTGGAAAATGGTCCTTCCGAGTGACCGTGTTCAGCTTCCTATAATCAATGCAAACCCTCCAGCCCGTTACGGTCCTAGTCGGGATTAACTCGTTGTTCTTATTCGTCACAACGGTCATCCCTCCTTTCTTCGGAACTACATGTACTGGGCTAACCCACTTGCTGTCCGAGATAGGATATATGATACCTGCATCCAACAACTTAAGAATTTCTTTCTTCACAACCTCTTTCATGATCGGATTTAACCGTCTTTGAGGTTCCCGTGAAGTCTTATGATCGTCCTCCATTAGTATTCTATTCATGTAGAAAGAAGGCTTAATGCCAATAAGATCATCAATGGTATAACCCAAAGCCTTTTGATACTTCCTGAAGACATGCATTAGTTTAGATAATTTAGATTCGGAAAGGGAAGCACTAATAATAACGGGATAGGTAGAATCCGGTCCAAGAAAGACATACCTCAAATGACTTAGAAGTTGTTTAAGCTCCACGACAGGGGGTGCTTTCTGAGGAGGATCCTTGATTCCTTCTTCCAGTGGGAAAAATTCAGGAACTGGACCTTCAGAAGTCTCAGTTGACATCATCTCGCTTTCGACCTCGGTCGAGGTCCAGAGAGGTTGACCGAGATGTTCTTCAACCACCTCGCTTGGTCCAGAAAGTGCCTCGGTCGAGGTACTGTAACTGGAACCGAAACTGGAGATCTTCTTCTCCTGGATTAGTCTTTCAGTTTTAGCTCCTGGATCTTCTTCTAGTGCCTTTAAGCTCCGTATATCTGCATCATAAGAAGCATCTATACCTTCCTCCATTAAGCTAGAGCTAATAACTTTTTCAAGTGGATCTTTAATAAGGATAGAGCTCACCAATTCTCTTGATTCTACTTCATCATAGATGTTGAAGATATCATCTTCTAGCTGCTCTCCCTTCATAGCCGCAAGTAATGCGAGTTCCACTTGATCTCCGCCAATATTGAACTTCAGCTTGGCATTCTTACAATCCACATTGCAACCCGAAGTTACTAGAAATGGCCTCCCGAGAATGATAGGAATGGGATAATCTGCGGGAATGTCAAGCACAACAAAATCTATAGGTAAATAGAAGTTACCTAACTTGACCGGAACATCTTCCAAGATGCCCACGGGATGGGTAATTGATAGCATGAATTATAGTCTATATTTTGGGGTTTGTTTGGACGTTTTATCTTTCATAATCTGCATATTTGTATGTATATTATGTGATTATATTACCATTTCATCTACCTTTGCGAGAATCGAGGTCTACACCTAGTTTTGTTGTAATTGTAGGTAAAATGGCACGTTTTGCATCAAAAAGGAGCAAAAGGAGTTATGAGTCATTGGAGCTACATTGAGGAGCATAAGGAACCATCCAGGAAGCATAGACATGGATTGAAGATTCACTTTGGACAAGTTTTGAGAGATTTCACATTCAGTTGTGACTCACCTCGGTTGTCCAGAGATTCATCTCGACCGAGGTGATCCAGAGAAGCCGACTCGACCGAGGCGAATACCTAGGACGAGGCGAGAATATTTTATTCTTGGCTGAGATCTTTTATCTTTGGAAAGTGATCTCATATTTTTGGGCTTGGCTCCTGGAAGGAAGAAGATCTTATATTTTACCTATTTTTATGGGAAAAGATCTTTCTAAGATATCTTATCTTTGGAGGGTTATTTTCCTATAAAAAGGGTTGGATTTCCACAAATCCAACATCTTGCTTACGAGGAGATTGGGCATAGATCCGCTATCACCTCACTTACATCTACTACACCGCTGCGGCATACTCCAGTTGGGAGTTTTGAAGAACCTTTTTGAAGGTTGAAGAAGGATTGAAGATCATAGCTTTTATAGCTTTTTGAAGGGTTTTGTAAGATTGTCTTTGATTCCCTTTCTTGTTGTCTTCTCTTGTTGGATTGCTATCCAAGGAACGCTTTTGTTGTGATATTTGATTCAGTTATTGAAGTATTTTCATTGAATTCTTCTTGTTCAAATATTCACCTTCTTCCCATATATTTGATTAATACTTTCATAATGATGATGAGTGGCTAATTTCCTTGTGTGATTCTAGGGTGATTGGCTGAAGGTTGTGGGAAAAACAATGATAGAATAATCTTAGATTCCAGTGGGACCCTGAAAGTTCGAGTCTTTAACCTTAACCCCAAGCATCTCGCTCAGTCGATGAACATCTCGGCCGGGGTGGAATTCGGTTGACCAAGGTGACTTATCTGATCCTAAACTGAGAGTTAAGTGTTAGAGTTTGCCAAATCCTATTCTTATTACACCTTTTCTGGTTCAAAGCAAGCTTAGGATGAGACTTACCCGGTAATTCTTTAGTTTGTGTACCTAAGATCATAAGTGTAGGTAATAAAGGTTTATCCTTTATTGGGGTTTGAGTGTGCTTCCATCCCATCTTTGTGAGTTAGCCTGAGACTTACCCGGTAAAGGTTGATTCTATTCCCTTAGATGGTGTGTTAGTTTGAGGTTATAGTTCTTTATCTTAATTCCTTGAGACTTACCCGGTAATAGGAGTTACGATTTGGGATTAGTGAGTAGTGAGACTTACCCGGTGATCTATTCCACTTTAGTAACACCTTCCCTATGCAAAAATCTCAGCTTTGTCCGCTTATCTTTAGATCTTGAGTTGGAACCACAACTAGATTCTTTAATCCCTAGAATTGCATGTTTGTTTTATTGACTTCTTATTCATCTTTGATTGTGTTAATTGCTCTGGTGGTTAGTATTTACGAAGCTTACCGTTATCGACTTTGTTTCACCGAGTCCCTGTGATCGACCCCTGGAATTCCTTGCTTTTTACTACGATTGACCCGTACACTGCGGGTTCGCATCCTTGTTTTAAGCTTAAGTCTAGGGTTATAAATTTAAAGCTTGCACACACCGTTTGGAGCGAACAAGTTTTTGGCGCCGTTGCCGGGGACTTGGTCTAGACCGAGCCGGTACGGTTTGCTCTTGGGGCACTTGCCCCCGTGTCTTCTAACCACTCTACTTGAGTGACTTTTGCAGGTTCTCTCTTAGGTTTATGCGAAGAACCCGCACTGGGAAGGAAATCGTTCCTTACGATCCCGAACCAGAAAAGACATACAAGCGACGCTTAAGAGAAGCGAAGATGGCCCAACAAGACAACCGCGATCTTGAGGCCGAATTGAAGGAGGCGTTAGAGCTGCTACGCCTCAGCAGGGAAGAACTAAGGCGAGAGAAGGAAGAAACTCGCACCAGGACTGAAGCAATCGAAGCAGATATGGCAGCCATACGAGACCAGATTTTACTTCGACCGAGGGAAGATCCGCCCGTAGATCCTCGACCGATGCAGGTCCCAGATGCTGACCCTCGACCGAGGCAGGTTCCAGTACCTGACGCCCCGGCCGATGTACTTCCACTTCGGAGGCCAGTCCGAGATGTTCTTCTTGCAGGAATCCCACAAACGCTAGGTCAAAGGATGGACCCCAATCAACAACTGAGGCGTCCAGGAGTTAATCTAGGAGATCCGGCGGACCATTACTATGAACTTCGACCGCAAGTTCTATCCATGATTCGCCAATGCCAATTCGGAGGGACGGAGAAGGAATCACCACATCAACATCTTCAAAACTATGAGATCTTGATGGAAACCTTGAGACCTCCGAGAATTAAAAACAACAACTACAAGCTAAGACCTTTTTACTTTTCTTTAAAAGATAGAGCTCTTACTTGGTATCAATCTCTTCCTCTAGGAAAAATCAGCACATGGGAGGAGATGACTACGGAGTTCTTGACCAAATTCTTTCCCCCCTCAAAGACAGCTGAAATGAGAGGGAAGATCAACGCTTTCATTATGAAGGACAAGGAGAGTTTGTCCAAGTCATGGGAGCGGTTCAAGGACATTCTTTTGGATTGCCCACATCATGGGATTCCAAATTTAGAGTTATTGGAGATTTACTTCAAGGGACTGGACGGAAGCACCCAGTTCAATCTCCAACTACTCTCCGCCGGTACCTTCATGGACATGGCGATTGACGAGGCTTGGGACTTCATCGAGAAGCAAGCCTTGCACATGGAGAAGTACACCCACCAAGGAGCTGAAGGTGGAGTTAAAAGAGTCAACTTTCAAGAGACTCAATCCAACAACAATCAACTCACGTCTTTGAAGAATGACGTGAAGCAATTGAAGGAACTCTTGGTTGCTCAAACCAAGAAGGAAGAGCAAGGGCAAAGGAACAACAACAATGGATACCGTAACAACAACAACGGTTCCCGGAACAACAACTACAACAACAACAATAGAGGGTCCAATAGCAATAATTGGAGGGCGAACAACCAAAACAACGGTAACAATAATTCGAACTCCAACTCTAATGATTCCTCTAACCCTTTCCTCTCTTCCCCTTCTTCTTCTTCTACTCCATTGAAAAGCCAAGGGCAAGGATCAAGTTCGTCTCAGCCAGAAAAGAAAGACGCAGTTCTGGAGGCTATCTTGATCAAGCTTAGTGCTATGGAGACTTCTATGACTTCATTTTTGAGGGCCCAAAAGTCCTTCGAACAACAACTTGCAAGTAGGGCGAATGAAGCGCCAAGAGATCCAGGGAAGCTTCCAAAAAAGACGAAAAGCAACCCTAAGGGCCAGTGCATGGCCATAACGACGAGGAGTGGACTCAAAACTGCAGATCCAGTACCTCGTTCGACGCAGACCACCTCGGTCCAGGTGCAGTCGAAGAACACTTCGACCGAGATGCCAACCGAGGTGGAGCCACAGAAAGCGGAGGGGAATACTGAAGCTTATGTTCCGCCTCCTGCATACAAACCACCACTTCCATTCCCCCAGTCAAGGGCCAGAGCACATCTAGACAAGCACTTCGGTAAGTTCCTTGACTTGCTGAATAAGCTGCATATTAACATTCCTTTCCTTGATGCTATTCTAGGCATGCCCGCCTATGGGAAGTTCTTGAAGGAAATTCTATCAAGGAAAAGGAAATTAGAAGACTTTGGTGAAGTTAGGATGACATCTAAATCCTCGGAGCTTATTAAGATCATGAAGGAGAAGATGCCACCTAAGTTGAGAGATCCCGGCTCATTTAGCATTCCCATTCAAGTTGGGGTTGTCACTTGTGAAGCCCTTTGTGATCTAGGAGCCAGCGTGAGCATCATCCCGCTGGAGCTATGTATGAAGATCAGACTTGGAGAGCCCAAGCCGGTCAAGATTCGACTTTATATGGCGGATTGCTCCATCACCCATCCCGTGGGCATCTTGGAGGACGTTCCGGTCAAGTTAGGTAACTTCTATCTACCTATAGATTTTGTTGTACTTGACATTCCCGCAGATTATCCTGTTCCTATTATTCTCGGGAGGCCATTTCTAGCAACTTCGGGTTGCAACGTGGATTGCAAGAACGCCAAGTTGAAATTCAACATTGGTGGCGATGAGGTGGAGTTCGCATTGCTTGCAGCCATGAAAGGGGAGCAGCTAACTGATGATATCTTCAACATCTACGATGAAGAAGAATCAAGAGAATTGGTGAGCTCTATCCTTATTAATGATCCACTCGAAAGAGTTATTAGCTTCAGTTTAATGGAGGAAGGTATAGATGCTTCTTGTGATGCAGATATACGGAGCTTAACAGCATTGGAGGAGGATCCAGGAGCTAAAACTGAGAAGCTAATCCAGGAGACGAAGATCTCCAGTTTCGGTTCCAGTTGCAATACCTCGACCGAGGCACTTTTTGGACCGAGTGAGGCGACTGAAGAACATCTCGGTCAACGCCTCTGCGCCTCGACCGAGGTCGATGGCGAGACGACTTCAACTGAGACTTCCGAAAGTCCAGTTTCTGGATCTACTCCACTGGAAGGAGGAAGCAAGAATCCCCCTCAGAAAACACCCCCTGTTGTGGAGCTTAAAAAACTCCCTAGTCACTTGAGGTATGTTTTTCTTGGACCGGATTCTACTTATCCCGTTATTGTTAGTGCTTCCCTTTCCGAATCTGAATTAACTAAGCTAATGCATGTCCTGAGAAAACATCGAAAGGCTATAGGTTATACCACGGATGATCTTATTGGCATTAAGCCTTCTTTCTGCATGCATAGAATTCTAATGGAGGATAATCATAAGACTTCACGGGAACCTCAAAGACGGTTAAATCCGATCATGAAAGAGGTTGTGAAGAAGGAAGTTCTTAAGTTGTTGGATGCAGGTATTATTTATCCTATCTCGGACAGCAAGTGGGTTAGCCCGGTGCATGTCGTTCCGAAGAAAGGAGGGATGACCGTTGTGACGAATAAGAACAACGAGTTGATCCCAACTAGAACCGTCACGGGCTGGAGGGTTTGCATTGATTATAGGAAGCTGAACACGGCGACTCGGAAGGACCATTTTCCGCTTCCCTTCATCGATCAAATGCTCGAACGGTTGGCCCAACATTCACACTTTTGCTACTTGGACGGCTATAGTGGATTCTTCCAGATTCCTATCCATCCGGATGATCAGGAGAAGACCACTTTTACTTGTCCGTGGGGGACATTTGCCTATCGGAGGATGCCATTTGGATTGTGCAATGCACCCGCTACCTTCTAGCGATGCATGATGGCTATTTTTTCCGAGTACATAGAGGAGATCATGGAGGTATTCATGGATGATTTTTCTGTATATGGTTCCTCTTTTGATGATTGCCTATCTAACCTTTCTCTAGTGCTTAAAAGATGTGAAGACACTAACCTTGTTCTGAATTGGGAGAAGTGTCATTTTATGGTTAATGAAGGCATTGTACTAGGACACCTCGTTTTTAATCGAGGTATTGAGGTCGATCGAGCTAAGATCGAGACTATTGAGAAACTCCCTCCTCCTTGTTCTGTTAAAGGTGTGAGGAGTTTTCTCGGGCATGCAGGTTTTTATAGGAGATTCATCAAGGACTTCTCTAAGATTTCTAAACCTCTAACTAACCTCTTGAATAAAGATGTTGTTTTTGAGTTTTCGCAGGAGTGTCTTGATGCTTTTTACAGGATTAAGGAAGCGTTGATCTCCGCTCCCATTATCCAACCTCCTGATTGGACCTTGCCCTTTGAGGTCATGTGTGATGCTAGTGATGTAGCCGTAGGAGCGGTGCTTGGACAGAAGAAGGATGGCCGGACCACCGCCATTTACTATGCTAGCAAGACGCTAGATGTAGCCCAGCGCAACTACGCTACCACTGAGAAGGAGTTGTTGGCGGTTGTATATGCTTTCGAGAAGTTTCGTTCCTATTTAGTAGGGGCGAAAGTCATTGTCTACACCGACCATGCTGCCATCCGTTACTTGCTAGCTAAGAAAGATGCCAAGCCACGCCTTATTCGATGGATTCTCTTACTTCAAGAGTTTGTCTTAGAGATCCGCGATAAGAAGAGATCCAAGAACTCCGTTGCGGATCACCTCAGCCGGCTACCGGAATCTTCCCGCGAGACGGATGATCCACCCATAGACGATTCATTCCCCGATGAGCACTTACACTTGTTGGAGCAATGGATAGACTTACTTACTTCACCCCACGATGGAGGTAAAGTATGGGGTGAGGGCACCTCCCATCACATATAGAGACGCATCATGGTCCAGCTAGCGACCTTAAACCAAGCGCGTCTTGGGAGGCAACCCAAGGTATTGCTTTCTTTTCCCTTTTTCTAGTTTAGCTTAGATGGTTTGCTTTTGCTTTGTTTTGTTTGTTTTTGGCGTCCTAGACAGATAACAGGTTACAGCCAAGGAAGGAGAACCAATCAGGAGCATAATTGGAAGAACAGAAGTTCGAGAATTCGAGAAGACGAAGTTTGACTGAGACACCTCGGTCCAGTCGAGGCCACCTCGACCGAGTTGATTCTAGAGCAACCGAGGTGACTAGGGTTTCTGCAGAACCACCTCGGTCCGTACCACCTCGGTCCAGTCGAGACCATCTCGACCGGGGTGACAACAGTTCCAGAAACAGTATAAAAGGGGAAAAATTTCTTTTTCACTTTTTTACCCATTTCGACTCGACCGCGGCGCTCTCTCACCTCGCTTCTTCGATTCTTGCTCGTTTTCGAAGATTTCCGCTTCCAAACTGCGATTAAGGCATAGAGGATCCCATTGCAAGTACAGATCTGCGAAGAAATCGAACGATTCGGCCGAAACGAGGTAAAAACGAAACCGAACCCTAACTCGTTTATTCGCTTCGATTTGGGCTTTGGTTGCCCTTGCATCTGCTGAGAAAAGGCTTAAGTACCCCATAGGAAGCAATTGTAGTGATATTGGGGGAAAAGAACTGGATTTCTGAGAGTTGAATCGAGAACTGTCTCCGCCTCGGTCCAGTCGAGCTGCGCCTCGGCCGAGGTGATTCCTGAGAGTTGTCAGTGACCGAGGTGATCTGACAGTAGCTGAGTGAAAATGAGTTTTGAACGTCGCCTTGCCCTCAGAGATAGATCCTCACCTTCCCCTTCCTCCTCTTCTTCCCTACCTTACCGCCCGGTGATCCATGAGCGACACCAGGTGGATTATGACCGTATTTCTGGCCGTCCAGTGATTGCACCTTGCTTCCTGGACGTGTCCGCTTTTGATTGCCTAGGGGTAGATGGAGACCTTAGGAGGATGATTACTACAGTTGGGCTGGATCAGTTTACTGAGATGCGAGCCCCAGCGTACTTGGAGCCGACCCTAGAGTTTGTTAGCTCCTTCACCTACCTTCCCACCGAGCAGTCTGTGAAGTACCGGTTGATGAACCGGAACTTCTTAGTGCCGCTCGAGTATTGGAGAGATATTTTCGGTTTTCCACAGCCCACCGCCATTGACTTCCCCTCCCGATCAGTAGCTAGGGAGTTCTGGGGGCAGATTGCCCATGTTGTAGAGCATGCAGATAGATGGCGCCTTGGAGATTCCAGGGAGAAGGTCATCTTCCACCTAGCTTTTAGGTTAGCCCACCGGATATTCAGCGAGACACTTCTGGCGCGTATTGAGATGCCCCAGAAGATCCGACAGGGCGAGCTCTTCAGTTTATACTGCATGGTTACTGGGGGTTTCCCGGACTTTGGCTTGATGTTGGCAGAGGATCTGCACAAGATCAAGGCCAAGGCGAAGGGAGACATCTGCTGCGGAGGGCTTGTCACCCACATAGCTACTTATCAGGACATGGACCTCAGTGCTTGTACGATGGTGGCGGCTGCCAAGCCGCTTGGATTGCAGGAGATGATCACTCGGCGGATTCTCGTCCCCCGAGGTTTGACTACTCCATATGTGGCTATGCCGTGGGAGTTGACTGCGCCACAGGGGATCCGATGTTCTGCCTAGTTCACCGTTTACGACCCACACTATTGGCAGACCGCCTGGGCTCCACTGATGGAGGATTTTAGGGAGGCAGCAGCTGCCCCAACTGAGGAGGAGGAGGCTGATGACGAGGAGACAGTGGACGAGAGAGAGGGTGGAGTCCCGATGGATACAGGGACAGATACTGCAGGGACGAGCGCACCTCCGATTATAGATCTGGATGATGAGGAGACTGAGCCTGCACCAGCTGATGCACCTGCTACTTCTCCAGTTTGGACTGCTAGACGTAGGAGGCGCAGGGTGAGGGATCCAGATGCTCACAGACGGATCGATGACCTGACGGATCAGGTTATTGATTCATATGCTGCTTTGTCGCTGGATATCCGCGAGATGCAGGAGCGGCAGCGTTATCAGCATATTATGGCCCAGCTTCAGTTCGAGCGTATCATGGGTCATCCGTTCGAGCCGACTCAGTATCCATACGTGCCACCACCACCACCACCGGATCGCGACTACTGATGAGCTGCAGGATTTTCTTTATTATATTTTTATGCAGTTCAGCTATTTATCCGGTGAGTACTCTTATCTTTAGACTTATTTTGACCCACTGGGACAGTGTGTCCCAAGTATGGGGTATTTGATGTACTTATTTGATGACTTTGATGTATGACTCACACTTATCAGATATTTCATATTTATGCTTCAGTTTGCTTTTATGTGTCTATATGAGATTGCATGCATATTTACAGGTTATTTGATTGAGAAAAACGTCGAAACCGAAAGAAAAAAAATTGGTTTTAAAGAAATTTTTTTGACCTCGACCGAGTCAGTCTTGGCCAAACAAGGCGTTTCACCTCGGTTGATCCAAGAACACCTCGACCGAGGTGGGTTAACTGAGAGTTTTCAAAAACGATTTTTTGTGTTACTTATCTGGATATGATCTCAATGAAGATCTTGTTTACTGACTAGTTTTAAATTCTTTATGTGTCTGAAAGGTTTTATAATATGTTTAAGTTGCTAAATGCTTTGTTTGAAATTATTGGGATGTTTAATACTTTGTTTTTATCTAAATTATGTTGAATTTGAAGGTTGACACCACATTATGAGTTCTCTCACTTTCTTCCTGGAAAGACCAAGGCAATTCACTCTTCTCTCTTCTTCTTCTTAATCATGCCTAACCTCTCATATACATTTTGCCTCCCTTACCTATCCGGGAATTTGGAAGCAAGCGAAGTGGTGAAAGCAAGTGAAGTTAAAGTTGAGAAGTTGGATGGAAGTGAAAGTGTTAGAAAGTAATAATAGGTTTGGGGAAGTCAATCATGATGATGAGTAACTCGGCACCATTCACATAGCCGGGTGTTTGTGTCTTGCCAAAGTCAGATTGAGCGATATTCCTAACGGGTCATGGTATGTGCATCAAGGGTTTGATGCATCTTAAGAAATTGATGATTGCTGATTTCCTAGGCTTCGGTTATTGTGCACCTATGTCCATGCATCCCAAAAAGTAAAGTAAAAAAAGAAAAAAAAGGCGTGAAATAAGCAAAGCTTATTGGTGGAAGATGTTGCAAGTCAAAGTGGAAGTGAAGTTCATCCTTTTCCCGGATTCTAGCACCACATTACCTTACATACATCCCTACTCTACACGTTTCATGACCTTTCTTTTGGGAAGCCCTTGAGACCTTGAGCTTGTTGATTGACTTAGTGGTTTAAACTGGATTATACATGATTAATTTCGATAATTATGACTTATTATGCATTCTATGGTTTTATGCAAAGATGAACAACTTTTCTATATTTATAAAATGTTATGATCATATTTTGATTTTAAATTCCATGAAGCATTCTCTTAGAGTGATCTATGATTGTAGCACACCATAAAAATATTTTTGAAAGACTTTTCATTGATTTTATTGACTTATAATCCATTCTATCTTGTCTTCTATATGCGGAACTCGCTTGGGGACAAGCAAGGGCTAAGTATGGGGTATTTTGATAGCATAAATTATAGTCTATATTTTGGGGTTTGTTTGGACGTTTTATCTTTCATAGTCTGCATGTTTGTATGTATATTATGTGATTATATTACCATTTCATCTACCTTTGCGAGAATTGAGGTCTACACCTAGTTTTGTTGTAATTGTAGGTAAAATGGCACGTTTTGCATCAAAAAGGAGCAAAAGGAGTTATGAGTCATTGGAGCTACATTGAGGAGCATAAGGAACCATCCAGGAAGCATAGCCATGGATTGAAGATTCACTTTGGACAAGTTTTGAGAGATTTCACATTCAGTTGTGACTCACCTCGGTTGACCAGAGATTCATCTCGACCGAGGTGATCCAGAGAAGCCGACTCGACCGAGGCGAATACCTAGGACGAGGCGAGAATATTTTATTCTTGGCTGAGATCTTTTATCTTTGGAAAGTGATCTCATATTTTTGGGCTTGGCTCCTGGAAGGAAGAAGATCTTATATTTTACCTATTTTTATGGGAAAAGATCTTTCTAAGATATCTTATCTTTGGAGGGTTATTTTCCTATAAAAAGGGTTGGATTTCCACAAATCCAACATCTTGCTTACGAGGAGATTGGGCATAGATCCGCTATCACCTCACTTACATCTACTACACCGCTGCGGCATACTCCAGTTGGGAGTTTTGAAGAACCTTTTTGAAGGTTGAAGAAGGATTGAAGATCATAGCTTTTAAAGCTTTTTGAAGGGTTTTGTACGATTGTCTTTGATTCCCTTTCTTGTTGTCTTCTCTTGTTGGATTGCTATCCAAGGAACGCTTTTGTTGTGATATTTGATTCAGTTATTGAAGTCTTTTCATTGAATTATTCTTGTTCAAATATTCACCTTCTTCCCATATATTTGATTAATACTTTCATAATGATGATGAGTGGCTAATTTCCTTGTGTGATTCTAGGGTGATTGGCTGAAGGTTGTGGGAAAAACAATGATAGAATAATATTAGATTCCAGTGGGACCCTGAAAGTTCGAGTCTTTAACCTTAACCCCAAGCATCTCGCTCAGTCGATGAACATCTCGGCCGGGGTGGAATTCGGTTGACCGAGGTGACTTATCTGATCCTAAACTGAGAGTTAAGTGTTAGAGTTTGCCAAATCCTATTCTTATTACACCTTTCCTGGTTCAAAGCAAGCTTAGGATGAGACTTACCCGGTAATTCTTTAGTTTATGTACCTAAGATCATAAGTGTAGGTAATAAAGGTTTATCCTTTATTGGGGTTTGAGTGTGCTTCCATCCCATCTTTGTGAGTTAACCTGAGACTTACCCGGTAAAGGTTGATTCTATTCCCTTAGATGGTGT
This sequence comes from Fagopyrum homotropicum, assembly GCA_033239125.1. Taxonomy (NCBI): domain Eukaryota; kingdom Viridiplantae; phylum Streptophyta; class Magnoliopsida; order Caryophyllales; family Polygonaceae; genus Fagopyrum; species Fagopyrum homotropicum. The sequence continues at coordinate 138,392,878 of BSWB01000002.1, forward strand.
GTTAGTTTGAGGTTATAGTTCTTTATCTTAATTCCTTGAGACTTACCCGGTAATAGGAGTTACGATTTGGGATTAGTGAGTAGTGAGACTTACCCGGTGATCTATTCCACTTTAGTAACACCTTCCCTATGCAAAAATCTCAGCTTTGTCCGCTTATCTTTAGATCTTGAGTTGGAACCACAACTAGATGCTTTAATCCCTAGAATTGCATGTTTGTTTTATTGACTTCTTATTCATCTTTGATTGTGTTAATTGCTCTTGTGGTTAGTATTTACGAAGCTTACCGTTATCGACTTTGTTTCACCGAGTCCCTGTGATCGACCCCTGGAATTCCTTGCTTTTTACTACGATTGACCCGTACACTGCGGGTTCGCATCCTTGTTTTAAGCTTAAGTCTAGGGTTATAAATTTAAAGCTTGCACACACCGTTTGGAGCGAACAGTAATAGAGCGGTCCGCCATGTATAATCGTATCTTAACCGGCTTGGGCTCTCCAAGTCCGATCTTAACACATAGCTCTAGCGGAATGATGCTCACGCTGGCTCCTAGATCACATAAGGCTTCACAAGTGACATCCCCAACTTGAATGGGGATGCAAAATGAGCTGGGATCTCTTAACTTAGGTGGCATCTTCTCCTTCATGATTTGAATAAGCTCCGAGGATTTAGATGTCATCCTTACTTCACCAAAGTCTTCCAGCTTCCTCTTCCTTGATAGAACCTCTTTCAAGAACTTCCCATAGGCGGGCATCCCTAGAATAGCATCAAGGAAAGGAATATTAATGTGTAGTTTATTCATCAAGTCAAGGAACTTACCAAAATGCTTGTCTAGATGTGCTCTGGCCCTTGACTGGAGGAATGGAAATGGTGGTTTATAAGAAGGAGGTAGAATATAAACTTCAGTTTTCTCCTCCGCTTTCTGTGGCTCCACCTCGGTTGGCATCTCGGCCGAAGTGTTCTTTGTCTGCACCTGGACCGAGGTGGTCTTCGTCTGTACTAGCACCGACCGAGGCACTGGATCTGCAGTCTTCAGTCCACTCCTCGTCGTTATGGCCATAATTTGGCCCTTAGGGTTGCTTTCCGTTCTTGCTGGAATCTTCCCTGGATCTCTTGGCATTTCATTCGCCCTACTAGCAAGTTGTTGTTCAAAGGCTTTTTGTGCGTTCGAAAATGACGTCATAGATATCTCCATAGCGCTAAGCTTGATCAAGATGTCCTCCAACACTGCGTCTTTCTTTTCCGGCTGGGACGAACTTGATCCTTGCTCTTGGCTCTTCAATGGAGTTGATGAAGAAGGAGAAGAGAGGAAAGGATTAGAGGAATCATTCGATATGGAGTAAGAGTAAGGGTTACCTGAATTTTGGTTGTTTGTCCTCCAATTATTGCTGTTGGATCCTCTATTGTTGTTATAGTTGTTGTTTCGGGAACCGTAGTTGTTGTTACGGTATCCATTATTGTTCCTTGATCCTTGATCTTCCTTCTTGGTTTGAGCAACTAAGAGTTCCTTCAATTGTTTCACGTCATTCTTCAAAGAGATGAGTTGATTAGTGTTTCATGGCTCCTCTTGAAAGTTGACTTTTTTAACTCCACCTTCAGCTCCTTGGTGGGAATATTTCTCCATGTGTAAAGCTTGCTTCTCTATGAACTCCCAAGCTTCGTCAATCGCCATGTCCATGAATGTACCGGCGGATAGTAGTTAAAGGTTGAACTAGGTGTTGCCGTCCAGTCCCTTGAAGTATATCTCCAGCAATTCGATCTTTGGAATCCCATGATGTGGGCAATCCAAAAGAATGTCTTAAAATCTCTCCCATGACTTGGACAAGCTCTCCTTGTTTTTCATGATGAATGCATTGATCTTCCCTCTTATTTCAGCAGTTTTAGAGGGGAAAGAACTTAGTTAAGAATTCCGTCGTCATCTCCTCCCAAGTATTGATTTTTCTTGGAGGAAGAGATTGATACCAAGTAAGAGCTCTATCTTTCAAAGAAAAGTAGAAAGGCCTTAGCTTGTAGTTGTTGTTTTCCAGCCTTGAAGGTCTCAAGGTCTCCTTCAAGATCTCATAGTTCTGTAGATGTTGATGCGGAGATTCCCTTTCTAGCCCTCCAATCTGGCATTGGCGAATCATGGAAAGAACTTGCGGTCGAAGCTCATAATCATGGTCTGCTGGATCACCTAGGTTGACTCCTAGACACCTCAGTTGTTGATTGGGGTCCATTCTCTGCCCTAGGGTTTGTGGAATACCTGCAAAAAGAACGTCTCGGACTGGCATCCGAGGTGGAAGTATCTCGGCCGGGGCAACAGGTACTGGATTCTGCCTCGGTCGAGGATCTGGAACAGGGTCTTGCCTCGGTCGAGGATCTGGGTTCGGTCGAGGTAGATACTGGTCTCGTAAAGCCGCCATATCTGCTTCGATCGCCTCAGTCCTTGCGCGAGTTTCTTCCTTTTCCAGTCTCAACTCTTCTTTGCTGAGGCGTAGCTGTTCTAACGCCTCCTTCAATTCGGCCTCAAGATCACGATTGCCTTGGTTGGCCATCTTCGCTTCTTTCAAGCGTCTTGTATGTCTTTTCTGGTTCGGGATCGTAAGGAACGATTTCCTTCCCAGCGCGGGTTCTTCGCATAAACCTAAGAAAAAGAACCTGCAAAAGTCACTCAAGTAGAGTGGTTAGTAGAAACAGGGGGCAAGTACCCCAAAAGAGTACCGCAACCGGCTCGGTCTAGACCAAGTCCCGGCAACGGCGCCAAAAAACTTGTTCGCTCCAAACGGTGTGTGCAAGCTTTATATTTATAACCCTAGATGTAAGCTCAAAACAAGGATGCGAACCCGCAGTATACGGGTCAATCGTAGTAAAAGCAAGGAATTCCAAGGGTCGATCACAGGGACTTAGTGAAACAAAGCAGGAATAGGTAAGCTATGTAATTACTAACCACAAAAGCGATTAAAACAATCAAAGATGATAAAAAGCCAATAAAGGAAATATGCAATTCTAGGGATTAAAGCATCTAGTTGTGGTTCCAACTCAAGATCTAAAGATAAGCGGACAAAGCTGAGATTTTGCAAAGGGAAGGTGTTTCTAAAGTGGAATAGATCACCGGGTAAGTTTCACTACTCACTAATCCCAAACCGTAACTCCTATTACCGGGTAAGTCTCAAGGAATTAAGGTAAAGAACTATAACCTCAAACCAACACACCACCTAAGGGAATAGAATCAACCTTTACCGGGTAAGTCTCAGGCTAACTCACAAAGATGGGATGAAGGCACACTCAAACCCCAATAAAGGATAAACCTTTATTACCTATACTTATGATCTTAGGTAAACAAACAAAGGAATTACCGGGTAAGTCTCATTCTAGGTTTGCATTGAACCAGGAAAGGTGTAATAAGAATAGGATTTGGCAAACTCTAACACTTAACTCTCAATTTCGGATCAGGAAAAGTCACCTTGGTCAGAAGAATTCCACCCCGGACGAGATGTTCATCGACTGAGCGAGATGTTCTAGGGTTAAGGTAAAGACTCGAGCTTTTAGGGTCCCACTGTGATTTAAGATCGTTCTATCATTGTTTTTCCCACAACCTTTAGCCAATCACCCTAGAATCACACAAGGGAATTAGCCACTCATCATCATGAAAGTAATAATCAAATATATGGGAAGAAAGAGAATAATTGAACAAGAAAACCTTAAGAGAAAAGCTTCAATAACTGAATCAATTATCAAACAACAAGCGTTCCTTGGATCAAAATCCAATAAAGACAATCAACAATGAAGGGAATCTAAGGGAAACTTACAAAACCCTACACAAAGCTATAAAAGCTATAAACTTTCTTCCTTCAATCTTCCTTCAACCTTCAAAAAGGTTCTTCAAATCTTCCAGCTATAGTAGGGTAAAACGGCTGCTCTAAGCACGATCGGTGGTATAGCATGATCTGGATTTGTGGGAAATCCAACCCTTTTTATAGGAAAATTACTCTCCAAAGATAAGATATTTTAGAAAGATCTCTTCTCATAAAAATAGGTAAAATATATGGGCTAAATTATCTTCTTCCTTCCAGGAATCCAACCCAAAAATATAAGATCTTCTTTCCAAAAATAAAAGATCTCAGCCAAGAATAAAATATCCTTGCCGCGTCCAAGGTGTTCGCCTCGGTCGAGTCGGATCCTCTAGATCACCTCGGTCGAGGTGACTCTGTAGTCAACCGAGGTGAATCACAACTAAATGTGAAATCTCTCAAATCTGGTCCAAAGTGAATCTATAATCCAATTCCATGATTCCTGGATTCTTCCTTAAGCTCCTGAATGTAGCTCCAATGACTCCTTTGCTTCTTTTGCTCCATTTTAGTCCAAAATGTGCCATTTTACCTACGATTACAACAAAACTTGGTGTAGACCTCGATTCCCGCAAAGGTAGATGAAATGACAATATAATCACATAATATACATTCAAACATGCAGATTACTGAAGATAAAACGTCTAAACAGGCCTCAAAATATGGACAATAATTCATGCTATCAACAACCTTTAGTCCTTCAAATTTACTCCTTCTCATGTCTGTTTTAGCCAACGTGTAGATTGCATCTGCAATCACCTCACAACTCGACCACACATTTTACCAAGGCTTTAAATCATACTCTCTATGTTTGTGCCGCCTCTGAAATTCCAATTATTCTGTGTCATATCTTTAATCACAAAGGTATTCCCTATCGATCTAGACAGTCTAACCCCACTTTTTCTCGGAGGAGCACCATCAGTCCTACTTGTGTGGAACGCTAAGACATAGGACATGTTCACAATCATCTACTTCCTCTTAGTCTTCTAGTTCTTCTTACAAGGATCCCTTCATACTAACTTTGATATGTATATTTCTTAGTTAGTAGTAAGTAACTACTCCCAACAATTCCCTTTACACCATTACTCATCAATGACCATTACCGACCGTCAAGAGCTGCTCTTAAATTTCTTAATTAGAGTTATCATAGTGGACTCATTCAATGTTACCATCAAGGCTACTAGTACTTGTATTGATTTAACTCCACCATTGTCGCCGTTGATCTCTGGAAGAGATTCACCAGATGTCGGTAAAATTCCTTTATAACCTTGTGGTTATACTTCTTATCTGTCAACCAACCATTGCTAGTTAGCTAGTACGTGTAAATTCTCTATTGTTAACAATTAGTCTGTAGTTGACCTTCTATAAGATCGTAGAATTACTTTTCTTCTATCTCTTTTGGGGTTTGATATACAAGGTGAAAATATATCTCTTCCATTTATACTCCTTTATCTCCTTCTACAAATTACACTCATATAAGAGTACTATACTCTTACAAGTCTAGTTGTATCTTCGTCTTCCGTCAACACACTTACAATTCTTCTATGATAACTTGTAGGCATTTCTCCATGATTTATCCGAGTTGTTGTCCACTTGTGGTTTCCTGTTATGACCCATTAGTGTTATTAACTTAAATCCCTTCGTGAGTGAGAAGTTATTAGAGATCCTCGTTTCCCCCGAGACCATTCTCCTACACCCTCCTTCCTTGGGGTGCTGCTTGTACTTCCGCCTTTATAGAAATCCGGTCTTTGTTGTATCCCGATCCTTGTTATAATTCTTGTGTGTTCTAGGAGGTCACACCACTTCTATGTTGGTGAAATCGGCCTTCCCCTTTCTAGCAACTGTAAGCTTTCATTTTGCGGCTCTTTAATTCTTCGTATCGGGATGAGCAATGTATATTATCTTGACTCCCACGCTTATGATTGTCTCGGTTTCCCATCCTGATTGTGGTGGCAAGTAGCTTGCCAAGAGTGATCATGTTTCGCTCTGCTTCTAGCCTCAAACTTTCACCTTCTGGTCTGTTAGTAAGCCTAGATTCAATGCCTCTTGTCTGGATCGCTACTATATTTTGTAACACCCCGATTCCTAGAGGACTCGGAATGCTACGAGTTGGGACCTCACAATGGGTCACAACCCTTAGCCTGACAACAACTTCATCGGACCTTACAACACAACACAAATAAAAAGGCAAAACACATAGTTTTATAACATGAGCGGAAGAAAAGGTACAAATCTGAAAACAATCCAGCCAAGTCTCAAAACCAAAGAACAACATAAGTCTCAACATTTATGAAATATAAAGATAACAGTCCCGTCCTATAATGCACGGAACCCCGGCTGCCCACTACCGTCGGATCACTCGATCGCCTCTCTAACCTGCAAGGCAGTCATCTTTGGTCCCCACTTAGCTTTAGGTAAGCTCCTTAGAACCTTTCTAACTTTTTCTTCGTTTGTGAAGACCTTTCCAAGTGAGTTCAGGTTGTTCACAATCTCTGTAAATCTTGTGAATATTTTTTTGACTAGTTCATTTGGATTCATCTTGAATAGCTCGTATTGTCTGAGGAAGATGCTGATTTTTGTTTCCTTGACTTGACTTGTTCCTTCGTATGTGACAATGAATTTGTCCCATATTTCTTTTGTACTTTTGCATGATGAGATGCGGTTGAATTCATTTGCATCTAATCCACAATAGATCAGGTTCATGGCATTGTAGTTCTTTGACACACTATCCAAGTCGGCTTGTGTGAAGTCAACTTCCTTCTTTGCGACTTGGACACCTTCAATTGTGGTTGTTGGGACTTTGGGGTCATTCTAAATAATTCTCCATAGTTCCATGTCCTGATTAATAGTGAAAATGCACATTAGTGCTCCCCAATGGGCAAAGTTATTGCCACAGAAGAGTGGTGGTCGAGATGAGGATCTTCCTTTAGAAAATCCTCCATCACCTACAGGATTCATGATTAGTCTCACTGATGGTTAAATCAAAATACGTGAGTCTAGCTATGATACCAATTGAAGAACCGTTAGGTGAATATACAGGATAAAGATACTCTAGAAGGGGGGTTGAATAGAGTATGAGAACTTTTTGCAAAAACCTATATCAAGGCTTTGAAACTTGTTTCAAAGCCCTTGATGTCGATCTGAGCTCTTTGTGACACACTTTGATTTCAAGGGCTTTGAAATTGCTTTCAAGGGCCTTGACTTTGTAAACCTGCAAAATAAAGTTAGTCACAATAAAGCAAGATAAAGTTTGGAATGTAAAAGATCGATATGAGGATATGTTTACCAAGTTTGGCTCTAAATAACCTACTCTCCGTCCCAGGGTATAGTCGTAGGATCTAACTATCTATTATCAACTTCAAAGAGTCCTAGATACAAACTAGAAGAAATCCCCTTCTTCTCTCACTATAGCCAACGCTATGATCTAGCTCTAACTCTTCACCTTGCTATAATAGCCTAGTTACTTCGCAGAGTAACACACACTCTAGTATAACACTCTTTAGATATTCCAATGGAGCTCTCGAGTTTTATATCTCTCTAGAGGATAAAGCTTTTGTAAAAGAGAGAAAGAAAAACTGGTTTGATCGAATGAAGATGCTTTGGATCGCTTGAAGACTTTGAATGTTTCCGTGTAAGCTTGTGTCCCTTCTTCTTCAATCGACATCTTCATTTATAGTCTTCGACGGAGAAGTCTCTTACCTTTGGAAAAATGACCGTTGTAGATGGTTCTTCTCTCCATGAAAATGCTTCTCGGTTGAGATGAGATAGCCATTGGAGATCTTCTATCGTCTTCATCTCCTTAAAGCATGTTGATCCTTCTTGTCCGTAATCTTCTGACACTTGTTGAAGATCTTTGTCTTTTAATCGAGATCTTCATATCTTGTTGTGAAGATATCCGAAATCCGTTGAGAAGAGATCTTGCACTTTTGGTTGATGATCTTTGCGAGATCCTGTTTTGAATCGAATCCACTTGGTCGTTAAAATCTTCTTTGAGCGTATCTTCTTATTGAGCATATCTCCTAGGAAGATCTTCTTTGATTTGGTTGTTTAGAGATTTGAATTCCTTCTAGCCGCTTTGTCCTTTGAAACTAACTTCAAGGCCGTGGCTTTTGATCCCTTGAAAAAACTTTCAAGGCCTCCATGTTTAACTTCTTCAAACTCTCCGTCTGTCCTTTGTATCCGATTTTAATGCCTCCTCAGTCCCTTGAAATGTTTTCCAAGGCCTGCATATATTCTAGACAAAAACCAAAACATATCAAGCAACTAGAAATACAATCGATATTTTGTTAGTATAAAAACCACTTTATTTGTGTTAAGTCTTCCATCATCACCTATACAAATATACAATCAAGGTGGAGTTTTCACATCTATCCATCACCCTAGAATCACAACTAGTTAGCCTAGAACATGCATTTCAATATCAAAAGCTTACAAAGAGGTAAGCATGCAATTCATGGTGAAAATGAGAGTAAATAACATGAAACTTAGCTGATTTATTGTTCAAAGTAGATCTTACAACTCTCCAAATGGTATCTCCAAAACGGATCTTGCAACATTTCAACAATTTTCACTTCAAAAAGCTCTCAAATCTCTCTTCAATCGCTCAAATCTCACTCTAATTGAATCTAATCTAATGAGTCCCTAAGAACACCGAACAAGGGGCTGAAAGCCTCTCTCAAGGTCAACCTGCAATCCCAATCTTATACTCCACCGAAGGGAAATAAAGGGTCAAGCAAAGAAATCTTGTGACGATTGTCGAAGCTGATAGAACAGGAATCTTGGGCCAAAATCTTGGCCGAGATTCCTGAGCTGGACCGAGATTTTCCCAACTTCAACTTTCCTCCTTCAATAAACCATGAGTTGGTGCAAAACTTGTACCAACTAGGGTTATTGTCTCCTTCTTTGCTCCAAGCTTGCTTCCTTAGGAACTTTGAATTCGAACCACCACGAGGCTTAATCCTCGAGTATGTCAATAACATCCAAAAGATCACCAAAATACCTGAAAAACCGACAAAAGCTCGTGTAGACATCTTTTCTAGCATTGTGACTCGATTAAGCGTAAATGTCACGAACTAATGTCAATTCATGCATAAACAAGGGGAAATCTATCTAAATGAGTTCCTAAAATAATGTCATAAATCATGTCATTAAAATACTCTATAAATGCCTCTTGCTTGTCCACAAAAAAATTTCAAACCTAAGCTACAAGATGACATGATTTATGAATGCGGAAAATAAAATATTTTTGCAAATGTACTTCTAATCATAGATCACCCTCATAGTGATGTTTCATGGCAAAGGATAGAGGAATTGTGTGTCAAAGAGAACAAAGACACGAAAAGACAATCACACCTTACTCGGAATCATACATGCAAAGCAAATCGAGAATCGTCTAGATAAATCATGAGGATATCAAATCTAAATTGCTAAGTCATAACACACGTGACTTAAGAAAGAAGAGGCCAAGAAATGTGTCAAGGGTGGGAATTCGTTAGGTCATGTGGTGCTAATCCGGGAAAGGAACTAATTCCACAACTTCATTTTGTTCATCATCCACCAAAAGTATATTTTTGCTCCTCCTTTCTTTTTTGTCTTTTCTTTTCTTTTTATTTTATTTCAGTTGAAAAAATGGCATTGGTGCACAAAATCCGAAACCTTGGTGATTAGCGGTCCTCGGGAATTTTACCAAGGTGCCTCACACCGGATGCACATACCATGACTCGTTAGGACAATCGGTTAATCCGACTTTGACAAGACACAACACCCGATTATGTGAATGGTGTCGAGTTACTCATCTTCATACCCAATTTCCCCTAGCCTATTTTTTCTACACTTTCACAACATAATTCAACAACTTTATTCGCATCAATTATTTCATCACCAACATCACCCCACACTTGTTCTTTACATACTCAACTACACTAGCATGCTCCTAATTCCCGGATGAGTCAAAAGAGGCAATATTTTTCAATCAAGTGAGGTGCTTAAACAAACATGATCAAGATGAGAAGAAGAGAAATCGAATGCCTTAATCATTCCTAGATGATGTGTAAGAACCTATAATGCTATTTCGATTATCAATTCTCAATTCAACCTAGACAACAATCTCATCACAATCCACATATGGATTTCAAGTAAAGTATACAAGTCCATATATACATAAGTTGATTCAACAGACAAAGGTCATCCAAAGCCGATTCACACACAAAATCATCATAAGGTTCATATCAATCCTAGAAGAACATTTTTTTTAAAACAATTTGCATTTTTTCTTTAGATTTCTAATATATGTATAATGCAAAACGAAAAGAAACGTGTGACAACAATATGAAATTATTCTAAATGCAATGAAATAAAACACCACTTGATCCCTTGGAACTTCCATCCTCCTTGGTACTTGTTCCGCTAGTTGAAATACTTCCGCTTCAAGCACCACATGAACCCTTGAAATGGAAGTGGTGATGCTCTCTAAGTCATCCAACTTCCTCATCATTTGTTCGAACATTGATTCCAATTGATCCTCGGGAGATTGTTGTGGAGGTTGCAAAAGAGGTGATGGAGTCTCGTGAGCTTGATCATAAAACTCGTAAAATTCATTAAACTCCCTACAATACTCAAGCTCATCGTGGAGTGGTCCTTTTTCTTGGCTTGCTATCCATCTCTCATATTCCATGTCATCAAAATTGGCTTGAAGGTACAACCCGTCCATTGGCAAGCATGGATTATGCAAAGACACAAAACAAACAAGATCAAAAGCAAAAGAAAGATCTACACTATTAACAATCACAAACAAAATGATTAATCTAGTCCTAGTCCCCGACAACGGTGCCAAAAACTTGTTCGCTAGTTTTATAACACAAAACAAATCCAAGGCAATGATGTCAAAAACTTGTTCGCTCAAAATGTGTTGCTCACAAAAATTCTTAAAATTTATAACTCATAATAATCTCCTAATCTACCTAGAAAATCCACATACAATATGGGTCGTTTCGTAGCAACGCTAGTATTCCGAGGTCGAGCACAAAGACTAAGGTGAAACTAAATCATTCAAGTGATGATGAGTAGTGCAAACCTAGACTAAGAAAAGAGAAAGGAACAAAGAAATAAAAATCATGATATTTTTGGTTGGTTTTGTAGGTGATCTATCCAAGATCAAAGATATGCAAATTTATCAAGTAAACAAGCAACACAAACACAAGATATGTGATCAATATAAGAAAGCGAATTCTAGAGATCAAGATTTCTGGTTATGGCATTGAACTCAAGTCTTTCAGTCGTTAAGGACAAGGTTGCGGTTGTTATGGGAAAGGGTGTTTCTCTTATGGGAACAATTACGGGGGAGATCTCATATTCCACTAATCTAGCACCGAGGTTCCTATTACCGGGTAAGTCTCAAGGAGCTAATGTATGGAATTCTACACAAACCGGTTCGCTACCTAAAGGTCAAACCAATCCTTACCGGGTAAGTTGTAACACCCCAAGTTTTTAGAACTCGGGGAGTTACTGGTTAAGACCTCACAGTGGGTCCCGACCTTAGTTTGACAACAACTTAACAAGATCTTACAACAAGGCACAAATAAGGAAAAAAACCAGAAATCATAAATTTAGTTTTCACAAATTTATGAATGTGACCAAAAGTACTAACAGCCGGAAAACACAAGGTATCACAAACTGATAAAAGAAAAACAAGGGTCATAACTGGAAGACCAACAAAAAGGAAACTGCAACTCGCCCTAATGAGTACGACACCCCGGCTGACCACTACCATCCGGATCACTCGGTATCTGCTCTAACCTGTGGTACATCTACACAACAAAACAATTGTTAGCTAACTATCCAAATATAAGCAGAAATAATAATAGCACAAACACACTCAAAATAATATAAACAAACATCATGCTGGCTCACAACTGGTTATTATCTATTAATTAAGTGATTCACCTTATTCAGTTTTACAGTTGTGGCACGAGAACTCTTAACAGTTCTCGCCTCCGTTCCTTATCCAACTGGGTGTAGGTCTAGCTTACCTCCGCCGGTAGCATCACTACAAACCGAGTGTGGACTAGTCCCTAAAGAAACCCCCAGCGCCCTCAGGCTAACTGAGCAGAATGCCACCGCCCATTACTCGTTCAAACACCACTATTATTATCCACAATCATATCTAGAAATCAGCTAAGTAAGCCCAAAGGACTTACTTGATACAAGTCTAGACTCTTTGTAAACACAACTCGATCTGTAACTGTAGCAACTCAGTTGCCTGTCAAAGGAGGTAAGTGCGTCAGCACACTTCCTAGGTAATTAGAAGTCTAAGACTTCTAAGATAGGAGATCCTAATAGAACATGATTGATTACAATACTAATTTATGGTAAAATGACTATTTTACCCTGGGCCCGAAACTTCAAGAAATTCCATAATTTATGCTTAAACTCTTATTTGACACTAAACTGCCATATTCTAACTCCTAAAGATGAGTTTGGTTACAAACTAGCAAATTACAAATTTTCCTATTTTCCGAAAGGTCATCAAGGTCCAACTTCGGCTTCAAATATGAAACTCGAATAAATTTATAAAAATTCCGAAATTAGTTCTTAGGTCATGTATGATATACATACTAACCATACAAGCAAAGATCTCTCCAAAATTCCCCACAACCATCTCTACAAAAATCTCCAAAGTTGGTTCCCTAACTCACATTCTATACTTAGCCAATTCTAAGTATGTTTTCTAGCTGCACAACCAGTCAACTTTGAGCCTCTATAACTCTAAATCCTACCGTTGGATAAGTCCCAAATTTTGATACATCTTTCTATACATATCAGCCCATAACATACTAAAAATTGAACGGTAGATTTCGTGTCTAAGATATCGAAAAAGAGGTTCAAACATGCTTGCTCAACACTGTTTCTAGACATTCAAAACTAAGAGTGTAGAAGGTCTCAGTTTCGAGACTCAACTGCAGCGTCTAAGGCCAAGGTCCAAGAGGGCTAGATCTTCAAAGTTCGGTTCCTGAGGTGGCCATAACTCAAGGTTTAGACATCTTCTGTACACACAGCTATGGAGGGAGAAGGAAGGCTAAAAACTCTCACCTGGTTCCTATAGGGCTCGCGAGAGAGTGGCTGCACAGGGGGCTCGAGATAGTGGCGCTTCCGGTTGTGTGATCGATCCACACGTAGGTCCTTGTCTCCTGTAGCACGTAGGCATCAACACATTGACTCAGGTGAGGGGACTGAAAGAAGACAGATAGGCTCACCTCTTGGTTTGTCGTCTGTCTAGCGGAATGAGGAGTCGCTCTTGTACAGAAGGGAGGCAGATGCTTGTCGAGCGAAGATCTCCCACGGAGCAATGGTGGCGTCGGCGTGTGCTTGTTGGCGTCAGAAGGTTGCAGAGCGAGGAGGATAAGCGTGCTTAAGGAAGTATGAAGCAGAAGATCTCGTATAGAAGGGAGGAAGAAGATCGCTGCAGCTGCGTAGACTTGGGTGTGCTTTTGTAGATCGATGAGGCTGCACGTGATCCTGGAGCAGTTGAGGTAAATAGATCGTCAAATCTCGCTCAGCAGATCGTGGGAAGAATGGAGTAAAGGACGGCGTGATTTTGTCCAGTTAAGGGGAGATATTTGCTCCAAATTGCCAGTTACGTAAGATGGGAGAGAGAAGCCTGCCCAGAGGTTGGCCTGGGCCTTCTCCATTTGCTGGGCCACGTCACAAGGATGGGTTGAACCATGGAAGAAGTTGGAGTGAAACAAAGCAAAGGGGTGGGCTGAAGCAAGGCAAGGGATGGGCTTAAACAAAGGCAAAGGCTTGCCAAAAGTATGTCATGGTCTTGTCAAAACTAATCGGCGACGTTGTCATGGTCTCGTCATGTTCTTGTCAAAACTCGTTGGTGATGTTGTCACGGTCTTGCCATGTTCTTGTCAAAAGACATGAACTAGAATTTGAATAAATCTTTGGTTTGATATAAAATTCTTTCATTTTATGTGAAGTGAAGGTACATAAAATGATAGAAATTTGAAATGGTGTGTACGACTAGGTAGCACAAAGAAAGATCAATGGATCAAAATCCGGTTTGCTACGGAACTAAACGGAATAAAATTCCGGATATTACATCAGTACTCCCTTAAATTAAGTTTCGTCCCGAAACTTAGAATAAAGTATTAAACCGTGTCTTCTACAAATAAAATGATTCACTTAGTAACTATAAAATCGTCATTCTCGCTTCTAGCATGCACTACTACTCAATCATCATAATCAGGCAACACATCAAACATAATCACTCAATCTAATGTATAATCACATAAGTCACACAAATCACGTCTAAGGACTAACCCGTCGGTACAAAAGTAGAGGCTAACACCGCAAAGAACTCAGGATAACTACGTCTAATGCTCTCCTCGGTCTCCCAGGTGGCCTCATCGGCTCCTCGTCTAGAGCACTGGATCCTCAACATCGGTATCTCCTTGGACCGCAGATGTCTAGTACTACGCTCAAGGACGGCTACTGGGTACTCCACAAAAGTATGGTCAAGCTCAACTATCAGATCCTCATGACTGATGACGTGCCTTGGGTCCGGAATGTACTCTCTCAACTGAGATACATGGAAGACATGATGGACCCCTTCCAGTCTCGGTGGTAGGGCTAGACTGTAGGCAACCTCTCCGACTCTCTACAGAATCTCAAATGGTCCGACATATCGAGGACTCAACTTCCCCTTAATGCCGAAACACCGGACGCCTCTCTTCGGTGATACTCTCAACCACACATGTGCACCTACTCTAAACTCCAGAGGTCGACGCCTCTTGTCGGCGTAGGATTTCTGACGACTCTGAGCTGCTAACATCCGCTCTCGGACCGAGGAAATCCGGGCGATGTCATCCTATATCTGATCTGGAGCTACTCCATCAGCCTTGTTGAGCTCATCCCAGCACAATGGTGTACGACATCTTCGCCCGTACAAAGCCTCATAAGGGGTCATTTCAATAAATGTGTGCCAACTATTATTATATGAAAAATCTACAAGTGGGAAGTGGTCGAGCCATACCTATCCCCAATCCAGGACATAGGCTCGCAACATGTCTTTAATATTTGGATGGTCCTCTCAGACTGACTGTCGGTCTGTGGGTGATAAGCAGTGGTAAAGTGGAGACTCGTCCCCAAAGCAGTATGTACCTGCTGCCAAAATCTCGAGGTGAAACATCCATCCCTGTCGGAGACGATAGTCCTTGGTACTCCATGGAGTCTCACAATATGTCTAGTAAACTCCTCAGCTAGACGACTTACCGGCCACATTTCCTTAATCGGAATGAAACGTGCGGTCTTCGTCAGACGGTCTACTATCACCCAAATAGCATTAAAACCTCTATTGAGTCTCAATCCCATGACAAAATCCATAGATATATCCTCCCACTTCCACTGAGGTACTGGCAGTGGGTGGAGCTCTCCTCCGGACCTGCAATACTCAATCTTGACCTGCTGACAGGTCGCACACTGAGCTACAAACCAAGCCACGTCAGGCTTCAAACCACCCCACCAGAAAGAACGTCTCATGTCCTTGTACATCTTACTCGCTCCAAGATGTACTGAGTAGTGGGTAGTATGAGCCTCGCCTAATATCCTCTGTCTCTACTCACCGTCTGATGGCACACATATGCGGTCCTGACTCTCATCACTCCATCAGCACAAATGGTGAACTGAGGTTCTCATCTCGAGACATCCTGTCTCGGATCCGGGTCAAAGTCGGACAGGTCTTCTGCTTTTGTCGGATCTCACCCAATAGGTCAAGAAGTAACTCCAAGGTAGCCAATTGATGAGCTGTATCTGGAAACCGAATCTTTACCTCTAACCAAGCCAAATCTCTCTGTAAATGTGGTTGTATTGTCAGCCGGGCTATCGCCTTCTCCCGAGGCGTCTTCCGACTCAAAGCGTCAACAACTACATTTGCCTTCCTAGGGTGGTAGAGAATCTCAAGGTTGAAATCCTTGATCAATTCTAGCCACCGCCTTTGGCGGTTATTCAACTCCCGTTGAGTGAATATGTACTTCAGACTCTTATGATCTGTGAAAATCTGACATGTCGCCCCATAGAGATAGTGACACCAGATCTTAAGAGCATGGACTACTGCAGCTAACTCTAGGTCGTGTATGGGGTAGTTCTCCTTATACGTCTTCAGCCGGCGAGACACATAGGCTATGACCTTACCCCTCTGCATCAAGACACACCCCAAGCCCAGCTTGGATGCGTCACTGTATACTACAAAGTCCTCTGTACCCTCAAGCTGTACTAAAACCGGAGCAGACGTCAATCTCCTCTTCAGCTCCTCAAAACTCTGCTGACACGGCTCAGACCAGACGAACCGAGTAGTCTTCCTCAGAAGACATGTAAGTGGTCGGGCAATCAGGGAAAACCCTTCCACAAACCGGTGGTAATAGCCTGCCAAACCTAGAAAGTTGTGAACTGTTAGCATAAAATATTGCGATATTCTAGGCACTTCTTCTAGTTGTTTTTCATTCATTATAGTGTTCATGAATAAGGTATTGAAGCATTTGTTAGCTTGTTCATCTATATTTTCGATATGGAGGTCTACATTAGTTTGTGATAGATTATAGGTGAATAAGAGCTGAAACCGGACCATTTGAGAGAGATAAGAGAGGATTTGAGCATATCCAAGGATTAGGAACATAACAAGGAAGCCAAAGAAGATGCTAAGATAGAGAATGGCACGACACAAAGGAAACTACAAGCAATCTGCACTTCCACGCCCTAAATTACGGCCGTAGAAGAGTCCACGCCCTAAACCACAGCCGTGGATCTTGGCATCATGAGTGTGGAGCATTCCAGTAAGTTACACGGCCTAAAGTATGGTCGTGCAAGTCACAAGAGGCCGTAACCCAATTCCACGCCCTAAACCACGGTCGTGGAATCCCTTGAGACCGTGATTTAGGCGATCTTTTGACGAGACTTCATTTACCACGTTATTTACGTGATGGGCGGGGACGGTTACTTTTACCCCGTCTTATAAAAAGGCCAGAGAAGAGAGTTTTGGACATCGACACTTACGACCTATTCTCGTAACATTGGCGTTGGATCTTGCGGAGACGTGACGGCCGCTTACCTTGCTTGGAATATTCTTGCCTAGGGAGGATTGAAGATCGCCGAAGGTTTTTACCTCTTTCTTAGGGTTAGTTATTGAAGACGGATTGACAACCTGTCCTTCATATTTACCCTAGATTTTGTGAGGTTTTGTGTTATATTCTGAATCCATTGAGTATTCCATTTTGTGCTTTGGATTTGAGATTGACTTTGAGTTATATTTGAGTTTTCAAGGGTTTTCATCTTTCATTCTTCTTAAACTTGATTTTGATTTGATGACAATGGTTATTGGCTAAAACCCTTTAGCAATTCTAAGGTGAAGGGTTGATAGTTGTGGCTTAGATGATGATAGATCGATTGTAAACAGATTGAACCTTGAGAGTTAGAGAGATATCATCGACGAACCAAGATCACGCTCTGTTCTTGAACTTCCACGGCCGTGGAATTCAAGAACTACCCGTGATTTACCCTAGTTTACGAACCTTGCTTTTACTTTGATCCAAGGTTAAAGATTAACTTTAATCTAGTCTTGGCTTGCCCTTTTCTAGGTAGTAGTGAGACTCATCAGCCTCTATTTCGATTTCGAGTGTCACAACCTTAATCGTTTTAGTTAGTTTCGATCCTTGGGTTACAAGTTTGGGTATTTGAGATTAATTCTTATCCATAGATCCTTTCTATACTGAAGCCTCAATAACCTTTATAGAGAGTGTCCTTAGATAAGTCATATAAAGTTCTGGAACATCACCGTACATTGCTTTACTTTAGCATACCTTTGCAACTCTTAACTCTGTCCTTAGTTCTTTTATATATCTTGAATCGATTGCCACAATTAGATACCTAGATATTTAGGATTGCTGTTTTCCTAATATTTGTAAAGCTTATAACATTTACTTGCTTGACTAATTGCGAACTGAATTTGTTCTCCCCAAATCCCTGAGTTCGATACTCTGGAATTCTTGCTTTACTTCACCGATCCGTACACTGCGGGTTCGCTTGCTTTGATTCTAGTTTTATAAATTTAAAGCTTATTTGCACGCTGTTCGCCACTTAGCGTGCGTGCAAATAAGTCTTAATTTATAAAACTAGAAATCAAGCAAGCGAACCCGCAGTGTACGGATCGACGTAGTTAAGCAAGAATTCTAGAGTATCGAACACAGGGATTTGGGGGGTTAAATCCAATTATAGATTGTCAAGCAAGTAAATGTATGAAGCTTTGCAAATATTGGGAAAACAACAATCCTAAAGATCCAGGAATCCAACTGTGGCAATCGATTCAAGATACACTAAAGATATAAGGACAGAGTTGAGATATGCAAAGGTATACGAATGTAAGGCAATGTACGGTGAAGTTCCAAGACCTTATATAATTCACCCAAAGGCACTCTCTATAAAGGTTGTTGAGGCTTCAGTATAGAAAGATTCTAAAGGTAAATATTAACGTCAAATACCCAAACTTGTAATCCAAGGATCAAGACTAACTAAACCGATTAAGGTTGTGATACTCGAAATCGAGGTAGAGGTTGTTGAGGCTTCACTACCACCTAGAAAAGGCAAGCCAAGACTAAGTTAAAGCAAATCTTTAACTTTGGATTAAAGTAAAAACAAGGTTCGTAACTGACACAAAATTACGGGTAGTTCTTGAGTTCCACGGCCGTGGAAGCTCAAGAACAGACCGTGGATTAGATTCGTCGGCGATTCTCTCTAACTCTCAGGATCCAATCTGTTTACGATCGATCTATCATCATCTAAGCCACAACTATCAACCCTTCACCTTAGAATTGCTAAAGGGTTTTAGCCAACAACAGTCATATTGATGTCAAATTCAAGATTTAAAAGAATGAAAAATGAAAACTTTCAAAAACCTTGAATAAATCTCAAACCAATCTCAAATCCACAAACAAGAACAATGATGTAAGTAGATTCAGAATAACACAAACAATCACAATCCTTGATAAGAACGAAGAACGGGATGTCAATCCGTCTTCTAATCAAACCTAAGGACAAAAGACAAAATCTCCTTACGAACAATCTTCCAAATCTTCACTCTTTCTCCAAGCTTTCCGTCAATTCGGAAATCTCAATAGGGCTAGGCGCAGTCTCTAAGCGGAGGTGTAAGCGAAGGTGACGGAATCTCCCTCTTTCCGTCCTTTTATAGGGCAAGATAAAATATGAGCCCAGCCCATTGCGTAAAAGATCGTGGCTTCAAATTGTACGTTTAAAAGATCGTCAGAATCACGGTTTCCTAAGATTCCACGCCCGTGATTTAGAGCGTGGTTTAGAGTGTGGAAACTCATCACGGTTTATCACAACTTCCACGACCGTGTAACTTGCTGGAATGCTCCACGCTTGTCTTGCCAAGGTTCCACGGCCGTGGTTTAGAGCGTGGATCCTAGTACGGCCGTATTTTAGAGCGTGGAACGTCAAGTGCTCGTAAATCTCCTTTGTCTTGTGTCATTCTTCATCCTAGTATCTTCCTTAGCTCCTAGTGATGTCCTCAATCCTTGGACATGCTCAATTTATCTCCATTCTCCTTCAATCCATTCGGTTTTAGCTCTTAATTGCCTACAATCAACACAAAGCTTATGTAGACCTCTATATCGACAATATAGATAAACTAACTCACAAATGCTTCAATGATTTATCAATGAGTACCAACATGGATGAAAAACACTTAGAAAACGTGCCTAAAATATCACAATATTTCATGCTAACAAATAACCCCATACTTGCCACTTGCTTGTCCCTAAGCAAGGTCTTTCAAAAGCTTTAAACTTCAAGTTAGGATGAAATATGTGTACACTCTCAAAGCAAAACTTCTTTTAGATGAATGTGCTTTCTAATCAATAGATCATTCTCAAACCTTGCTTCATTCGTTTATAAGACTTTCATATACATAATCAAAGAGTAAAGAGTCAAGAAAGCTCATGAATTAACCAAACTTCCATGTAAAACATCATAACCTTCAAACATTATCAAAATCAATCATAAGAAACTTCAATTTAGATCACCAAGCCATATATCATTCTCTTGATCTTAAGGACTTTCAAACAAGGTCTAGAATGCGGAAAGGGAAGGAAAACTTTAAGGAATGTGGTGCATGAATCCGGAAAAGTGGATAACTACTCTTTTCTTTTTCTCTTGCGGTTTCCGCAACACTTTCAACTTAGAGCTTCGCTCTCTTCTTTTCAATTCATTTTTCGACTTTACTTTTGGAGTTATGGATAGAGGTGCACAAAAACCAAAGCCTAGGAGATTGGCGTTTCTCATTTTTACGAGATGCCTCAAACCCCTGATGCACATACCATAATCCGCTAGGAATATTGCTCAATCCGACTTTGGCAAGACACAAACACCCGGCTATGTGAATGGTGCCGAGTTACTCATCGTCATGATTGACTTTCCCAAAGCTATAATTTCTTTCTATTCTTTTGAATGCAAAATATTGCTTTCATGACCCTCCCACATCAAACATGCCAAATATCAGCTCCTCCAAATTCCCGGATAGGTAAAGGAGGTCATTATTTCAATGAGGGGCTAAATGATCAAAGGAAGAAGAAAGAAAATCAAATTGCCTTAATCATCTCAAAAAAGAAGCATAAGAACTTATCATGTGATGTCAACCTTGATTTCTCAACATGATTTAAGTAACATTCATTACATTATGAAATTTGCAAAAGAGGAATAATCAACTCATTCAATTTCTTTTCAATTCGCTATTTGTTTAAGCATGCGATTGTCATCAAAGCTCAATTCACAAGTGGTGATTATCATAGAAATCATCTCTATCCTTAGAAGCACAAAATTTTCAAAATTTTTCAATTTTTATGGGTTTTTCAAAAGCTTTTTCATGCAATGCAATAATGAAACGTGTAACAATGGAATGAACACGCAAGGTAGTCTCGATAAAAGCATACAAAAGTGAGTAAGAGTTATTATAAACTATTAGTCACACCCCACCCCATACTTGGAACAAACATTGTCCCTAATGTTCAAAAAAAAAAAGAAGAAAAGAAAGAAAGAAAAGAACTCACAAAATGGTGGTGGAGCGGCTAAAACGGTCGATCATCAAAGGTCCTCACTACGGTGGAGGCGGTGGTAGAAACAGGGAGAAGTTGGGATCATAGTACCGTCCGAACTGCTGGCGGTAAACATCTCTCATCATATGGTCAAGATCGTCGGCTCGTGCATCCCTAACATCAACACGAATCTCCAAAGCTCCAACCCTATTGGAAAGGTCGGTAGCCCACTGTGGCAGCTGCTCGTACCAACCAGGCGGCTGGCTGTACCACGCCGGTGCATCTGAAGGTGCTGGTGCTGGTGGCGGCTGTGAATGCCAAGGCGGTGGAGCTCCCATCCAATCCGGCTGCGTTCTATAACAAGCAGGAGGATCCGCCATCCAAGTAGGCCTCTCGCTCACACTAGCACGGCGAGAGGAAGATCCAGAAGCTCTAGTGGGACGGGGAGAACGTCTAGGCATGTCGGGAACTGCATCCGGCTGATCCGGGAAGGTACCAAAGTCATGATCAGCTCCTCCTCCTCCCTCATAATCATCTCCTCCTCCTCTACAACTGGTGGTGGTGGAACGTAAGGAGGGGCTACTAATCTGTTCGCATGCATGGCAGCGAACGTCGCCTTCCAGTTATGGCGTCCAACCATAATGGAATACTCGGGGAGCCACTATATCCCTCTCCCATCCTACTCTCCCAAGGGATAGCAGCATATGGTGGACCTCTATGGGTAGGAAAAATGATGCCTCTAGTCATGAGGGCCTGAAGTCCTAGGGGTCTAGCTGCAATGCATGTGCAAGCTGAGAAGTCTACCCCTAACTGTCTAGCAAGATGGGTGACCATCCCACCGTATCCAATGTTGCCATCCCTCTTATTCTTTAGCTTGCTCATGGTAGCAGCTAAGAGGGTGGCGCAATCAGCTGGACTGCCATATAACATACTGTAGAGCAGGAATAACTCATCTGTCTTGATTTTCTGAGGTGTCTCCGTCCTAGGGAAGAGACACTCAGAAAGCACTCTATGAGCTATCTTCAAGGCTAGATGGTAGATCAATCTAGCCTTGGTATCAGCAGGCTGCCAGCGGTCCTCGCTGGCGTAAATCATAGCAATCTCCTCCCAGAAATCCTTGGCGTACACGCCACTAGGGAATCGACCATTAAAGGTCTCCTGGAACCCAAAGAAGGCTCCAAATTCTCTAATCGAAAAATCATAATTTCTCTCCATCAGTCGGAAAGAAACTGTCCTGTCGACATGACTGTGCTCGAAGGAAACCACAAACTCCCTAGTGATCTCCTCATAAGCATCTTCCCGAATAGCGGAGAAGATGACTAAACCGGCTCTATCCAAAAGCCAAGTAAGGTCTCCTATCACATGTAGAGGCTCTAACTCCTCAAGTAGTAAGTATCTAGGTCCAATGACCGTCCTCTCCTCTATCCTCTCTAAGGCATCTAGGTGATCCTCATGGATAGTAGGGATCCTAGGGGGAGGTGGTGATGGTGAAGAAGGAGGTGATGGAGGCTCGGTGGGTGGTGCTCTAGAAGAGGAAGCATCGTTGCCTTTCCTCTTTTTGTTCTTATCCTTGTTCCTACCGGACACTCTTCTTACAAAATCCATATTTTGTCGAAAACCACGGTCTGTTCTAGGATTTCCACGGCCGTGGAACGTACAAGGACCGTGGTTCGGCACGTAATTTCGTAAATCTCAACAAAATCACACCAAACTCAGCGGCAAACAGTCCTAGACTAATTTCTGTCCAATTGCAATCAGTTCTCCTAAAAATACTATCAAAAACGAAACCAAATCGACAAAGATAGAGAAAGAACCAAAAACCTAGGTTTTCGGATTTTGGAATCCGAATTGTGGCTTCTCCGGTGATTTGCCGCTCGAATCGTTGCTTGGATCTTGTTGATGATTGGATTTGCTTCAGTTTTGGTCAAAGAATCGTCAAAAACGATTAACGAACGAGGATTTGAGAGGTGGGGAGTGGAATCGGCGATTTTGGGCGTGGAATGGGTGTTTGTGGTGTGTTTTGTGAAGAAACGTGGTTTATATAGTGACAGTAAAAATTTTTGAAAATCACGGTCTGTCAGGGGGTTCCACGGCGGTAGAAATGTACGGAACCGTGGTTTTGGTGATTTTTCTCAGGTTTTTGGAAATTACGGTCACTGTAGCTGTCACGACCGTGGTTTAGGCCGTGGAACTCTTTGTAATGCTCCAAAGTCCAAGTTTCGTCAATTTTCTTCAAGTTTTTCCTTCCCCTTTTCTTTTCCACTGTTCCTACATCCAAAAACACGAACATACTGGAAGGTGTCTGATAACACGATTTATGAGCTAGGTTTAAGTAGTCATTTAGATAGATTTCTCACTCATTCATGCATGGTTTAGCATTAGTTCGCGACGTTTTGCACTCAATTCATGTATTTTGTCGAGATAGACGTCTACACGGACTTGTGCGTGTTTTATAGGTATTTTGGGAGCTTTAGGAGCTTAATTGATGCATTCGAGAATCAATCCTCGAGATGACACACCTCCGGGCTCATTAGGATGCAAACTAGAGGCTAAGGAAGACTCATGGAGCCTTGCCAACACAAGCCATGCACCAAATCACAGTTTAATGATCCAAGGCGAAGCTTCTGGAGCAAACCACGGTCTAGACCAAGACCACGACCGTGGTTCTACCCGTGGATTTTGCCAGATTCTTGTGACAGTTGTGCCACGACTCTCATGGCCAGCTCATGCAAAATTTGTTATAAAAGTGGTCCTTTATTGGCTGAGAAGGGCATCTTGGAGCAGCTCTCCATTATCAAAATCTTCCAATAAAAAATACTCTCCCAACAAGAAGTCTTTCTAGGAAGGAAAGTGCCAACAAGGAAGAAGAAGAGCTCCATTGAAGAGGAGAAGAAGAACACACACCATTACCACACCGTGGTAGTTTTTGTAGTGAAGAATTCCGGATTCTATTTCTAGAGTTGTATAAACCATTTGAACCTTCTTTAAGAAGGATTGTGAGTTACTCTAATTCTATTTTCAGCTTGGTTTTGTTTTAGTTCACTTGTTCATCTCTTTTCCTTCATCATCTTGCAAATGGATGCCATGATTTTATGTTTGTTTATTTCGATTTCTATTATGAACATTGTAGGCTAAATAGATGTTGTTCTAGGGTAAGGAAAGGATGGTTATGGCTAGAGCTATGATAGGAAGGACTTAGATTTATCTTTGGATGACTTGTGTGCGTAAATGTAGCCTCTGTTAGAAATCACGGTAGGTTCTTGTCAAACCACGGCCGTGGTTTAGGTAGAACAAACCGTGATTTTCCCTGGTTCGGTGGATCTAGTCTTAGATTTTTAGAATGTTGAAATCCTAAGTGTTTGTTGAGTTAAATCTATCCTAGGGTGACCTAGTGTTAGCAACTAAGTGTTAGGAGAGACTTACCCGGTAATCCTTACTCTTAGATTCCAAAGATCACAAACCTTAGGTAGTGGTGAGCCTAATAAGCCGCCATTGGATTAAGTGTGCTGGATGGTAGCTTAGGACTAACCCTTCTGAGACTTACCCGGTGAGGATAGGTTGAATCTTTAGATAACAATCCAGTTTGAGTAAAATTCCGTCCCTTAGGTTCTTAGAGACTTACCCGGTGATGAGACCTCGGGAATGGACTAGCGGACCATGAGACCTACCCGGTGATTGATCCCAATTTAGAAACGCTTAACCCCAACATAGTTAATCCAAGGAACGAATAGATAGCTTGAGTCCTATGCCATAATCGGAACTTCCAAACCCTAGAATCCGTCTTTTCTTTCTTTGATCTATATCTCGTATTTTTGCTTGTTTGTTTGCGTTGATTTGTTAGCTTAGTTGAATTATTATATTTCGCATGATTTGTGATCTTTGAGTGATCACCGAAAACCAACCAAAAACAATTGAGATTTTTCATTTCTTTGTTTCTTTCTCTTTTCTTAACCAAGATCTTCACTAAACTCTATCATAAACCGAATCAATCTCACCTTAGTCTTTGTGTTCGACCTCGGAATACGATCCATACTACGAACGTCCCGTACACTGCGGGTTTCGCTAGGTAGTTTAGGATTTAGTTCGAGTTATAAATGTAAAGCTTTTTGTGCTACATCCTAGCGTACACTACAGTTTTTGGCGCCGTTGCCGGGGACTAGGTCTATATTGAGTCATTTTGTGATTGTTTATAGTGTAGATCTTTCTTGTTGCTTTTGATCTCTCTTTGGTGTGTGTCTTTGCTTTTCAGGACATCACTTACTCTTTAGGTGCATGCGAAGATCTCGTGGCAAGGATTTAGCTCCATTCGATCCCAAACCGGAGAAAACCCTTAGATCTAGATCCAAGAGCATCAAGAAGGGGAAAGAGATGGCCGGAAGAGACCTCCAAGCTGAATTGGATGAAGCCTTAGAGCAAATAAGGCTAAGAGATGAGCTCTTGGAGGAGGAAAGGAGACTTGCCAATGAGAGGCAAGAAGCAACTAGGAGGGAGATTGATGAGATTAGGCAAGCCCTTGTACAAGGAGAGCTTAATCGTCAACAACCTCCACCTCCTCCACCACCACAACCGCAGCCGGCGGCGAATGTTAGGGTTGTACCCATTGGTATTGAAGAGCCACAAACTTTGGTAGACGTATGGATCCAGCGCAAAGAGCACACCGACCGGGTGTGAACTTAGGAGATCCCGCAACCCACAACTATGAGCTCCGCCCTCAAGTTCTACAAATGATCCGGCATAATCAATTTGGAGGGATGGAAGGAGAGTCTCCTCATCAACACTTGATGAATTATGAGATCTTGATGGAGACTCTTAGACCGCCAAGATTGGAGAGCAACAACCATAAGCTTAGGGATTTTTCCTTCTCTCTTAAGGATAAGGCCTTAGCTTGGTATCAATCTATTCCACAAGGGCGAGTTGGTACTTGGGAGGAGATGACAACCGAGTTTTTGACTAAGTTCTTCCCACCATCCAAGACTACCGAATTAAGAGGGAAGATCAATGCCTTCGTGATGAAGGATAGAGAGAGTTTATTCAAGTCTTGGGAGAGGTTCAAAGATCTCCTCCTTGATTGTCCACACCATGGCATACCGAAAATTGAGCTATTGGAGATCTACTTCAAAGGACTTGATGAAGATAGCCAATTCAAGCTCCAATCTCTTTCCGGTGGGACTTTTATGGAGAAGCATGTAGATGAAGCTTGGGAGTTTGTGGAGAAGCAAGCTCTAGTGATTGAGAAATACTCCCATAGGAAGAGTGAAGGGAGAAAGGCGGGAGCATATGAGGTGAGTGAAGTCACCATGAGCAATTTCAAGCTTGACGCCATCAACAATGAATTGAAATCCTTGAGGGAGTTGTGTGCTACAACTTTGAAGAACCAAGCAACTCCTCAAGTGCCTCCACAAGCCAACTTGTCTTCTAAGGAGGAGGATGTGAATTATATGGGAAGGGGCAACTTCAACAATTATCAAGGCCCAAGGAACTTCAACAACAACCGGCAATTCAACAATTACCGGCCATTCAACAATTACCGGTCCAACCACAACCACCCCGGATTTTCTTACTCTAACCCGGATGGAGCCTTGAACCCTCCCGCTTCCACAAGCACAACTCCACCACCAAGAGCTTCACAAGAACCTCTACCCGGATTCACTCAACCTCCAAAGGATAGAACCGAAATAATGTTTGAGCAATTGCTTGGAAGGTTGAGTGGTCTTGAGAGCACCGTGACTTCAATCTCTAAAGCCCAAAAAGTCTTGGAAGCGCAAGTGTTCCAAAAGGCGGGTGAAGCCCATAGAGATCCGGGAAAGCTTCCCGGAAGAACCGAAGACAACCCAAGAGGCCAAGTGTTGGTTATCACAACGAGGAGTGGGCTAAGCATGAAGGATCCTTTGCCCAAGGAGAATGCTAAAGGGAAACAAGTGGTGATAGAGGAAGAGACTTTGCCAAGAGATGGAGGCAAGAGCAAGAATGTTGAGCCAACATATGTGGCACCGCCTCCATACAAGCCACCACTACCGTTCCCGCAATCACGAGCAAGAGCTCGCTTGGACAATCACTTTGGTAAGTTCCTTGAACTAATGTCGAAATTACATATTAACATTCCGTTCATGGATGCCATTTTAGGAATGCCGGCATATGGCAAGTTCTTGAAAGATACTCTCCAACAAAAGGAAGTTGGAGGAGTATGGGGAGATAAGAATGACCAAGAGATCCTCGGAATTGATCCTAACAATGAAGGAGGAAATGCCTCCCAAGCTAAGAGATCCGGGCTCCTTTTGTGTCCCAATTGGAGTGGGAGATGTGAAGTATGAGGCTCTTTGTGATCTTGGAGCGAGTGTAAGCATCATACCGCTTGCACGTTGCAACAAGGTTGGGCTAGGAGAGCCAAAACCGGTCAAGATGACCCTATACATGGCGGACCGTTCTATCACTCATCCAGTTGGGATCCTAGAAGACATCCCGGTGCAACTAGGAGGATTCTATGTGCCAATTGACTTTGTCGTCTTGGACATTCCGGTGGATTATCCGGTTCCCATCATCTTAGGAAGACCTTTCCTAGCCACTTCCGGATGCCTAGTGGATTGAAAGAATGGGACTCTCTCCTTCAACATTAGAGAGGAGAACATCAAGTTCAAATTGTCCACAATGATGAAAGGGCCAACCCTTGATGAGGATGTCTTCAACATAGTCGAGCAAGAAGAATCTAGAGAAATTGTGAGCTCGATCTTGATCAAGGATCCCTTGGAGAAGGTTCTTACCTTAAGTATGATGGAGGAAGGTATTGAGGAGGGTTGCAATGAAGAGATCAAGGCTTTGGAAGCATTAGAAGAGGAGCCAAGAGTTGGATTTGAAGGCCACGAAGAGGTGTTGAACAGCTGCAAATTCCACGGTCGAGATTTATGTTCCACGGCCGTCAAACTCTCTGGACAACTCCGAGAAGCAGGCTTGGCAAGAACCACGGCCGTGGAAGTTGAGCCAACCGTGATTCCGACCGGGGTTTACCCTGAATCAGACCTCATTGATGATCAAGCTTCAAGGAACCTTGAAGGCTCCTCATTTGCTTTAGATTCATCTCATCCAACATTGTTTGGATCGTCTCCAATCGATAAAGGTCCTCCTAAACTTGAACTCAAACCCCTCCCCTCTCATTTGAAGTATGCTTTTCTTGGTGATAATTCTACATATCCGGTAATTGTGAATGCATGCTTGAGTGATTGTGAACTTGCTAAGTTGTTGCATGAGCTAAGATTGCATAGGAAAGCCATTGGCTATACTATTGATGATTTAGTTGGCATAAAATCTTCTTTGTGCATGCATAAGATAATGATGGAAGATAATCATAAACCCTCTATTGAACATCAAAGGAGATTGAATCCTATAATGAAAGAGGTAGTCAAAAAGGAAATCATTAAGTTGCTAGATGCGGGAATTATCTACCCTATCTCGGATAGTAAGTGGGTTAGTCCCGTTCATGTAGTTCCTAAGAAGGGTGGGATGACCGTAGTAACTAATGAGAGCAATGAACTAATCCCGACTAAAACGGTTACGGGGTGGAGGATGTGCATTGATTATAGGAAATTGAACATGGCCTCTAGGAAAGATCACTTCCCTCTCCCCTTCATTGACCAAATGCTAGAAAGGTTAGCTCAACACTCTCATTTTTGCTATCTAGATGGCTACAGTGGATTCTTCCAAATCCCTATCCACCCGATGACCAAGAGAAAACAACCTTTACATGTCCATGAGGTACTTTTGCATATAGGAGAATGCCATTTGGGTTGTGTAATGCACCCTCCACCTTCCAAAGGTGTATGATGGCTATCTTTTCGGAATACATTGAAAATATCATGGAGGTGTTCATGGATGATTTCTCTGTTTATGGTTCTTCCTTTGATAATTGCTTGGCTAACTTGTCATTAGTATTGCAAAGATGTGAGGAGACAAATCTTGTCTTGAATTGGGAAAAATGCCACTTCATGGTAAGTGAAGGCATTGTGTTGGGACACTTGATGTCTAACCGTGGCATTGAGGTTGATAGGGCCAAGATTGAAACGATAGAGAAGTTGCCACCACCTACCTCGGTGAAGGGGGTAAGGAGTTTCTTAGGGCATGCCGGTTTTTACCGGAGGTTTATTCAAGACTTCTCTAAAATTTCTAAGCCTCTCACTAACCTACTAATGAAGGATGTTGATTTTGTCTTTTCCAAAGATTGTCTTGAGGCTTTTTGTAGGTTGAAGAACGCCTTGATCTCCGCACCTATCATGCAACCTCCGGATTGGAGTTTACCATTTGAGATCATGTGTGATGCAAGCGATGTAGCCGTTGGGGCTGTTTTGGGGCAAAGGAAAGATGGGCGCACTCATGCCATTTATTATGCTAGCAAAACGCTAGATGATGCCCAACTCAATTATGCTACCACCGAGAAGGAGTTGCTAGCGGTTGTGTATGCATTTGAGAAGTTCCGCTCATATCTTGTTGGGGCGAAGGTCATAGTTTATACGGATCATGTTGCGATCCGTTATCTACTTACCAAGAAGGATGCCAAGCCTAGGTTGATTCGGTGGATCCTTCTTCTACAAGAGTTTGATTTGGAAATTCGGGACAAGAAGGGATCCGAGAACTCAGTGGCGGATCACCTTAGTAGATTGCCTCCATTAGAGCTTGAGAGAGATGACATCCCGATTGATGACTCATTCCGGGATGAGCAATTACAAATGATGGAGGAATGCTTGTTCCAAGTGTCTAGAGGAAGTGAGTCATGGTATGCCCACATTGTGAACTATCTTGTGTGTGAGGAAGTGCCTCTTGGCTTGTCATATGCCCAAAGGAAGAAGTTCTTCAATGATGTGAGGCATTACTATTGGAGTGAGCCACTCTTGTTCAAAAGAGGCCCGGATGGAATGTTTAGAAGATGCATACCGGAAGATGAAGTAGAGAGTGTGATCCGGCATTGTCACTTCTTACCATGTGGAGGCCATGCTAGCTCACACAAGACGTGTGCAAAGGTATTGCAATCCGGTTTTTATTGGCCTAACTTGTTTAAAGATGTGCAAGGTTTTGTAGCGACATGTGATGCTTGCCAAAGAACGGGCAACATCTCAAGAAGGAATGAGATGCCCTTGAACAACATCCAAGAAGTAGAAATATTTTATGTGTGGGGTGTGGACTTCATGGGACCATTCCCTTCTTCATGTGGCAATCTCTACATCCTATTGGCGGTGGACTATGTGTCAAGATGGGTGGAGGCAATCGCCTCTCCTACAAATGATGCCAAAGTGGTGGTGCGGTTCTTCAACCAAGTGATCTTCCCTAGGTTTGGTACACCAAGGGTGATCATTAGTGATGGAGGGAAGCACTTCACAAATAGGAACTTTGGAGCGCTTTTGGCTAAGTATGGGGTGACTCATAAGGTGGCGACACCTTACCATCCCCAAACTAGTGGCCAAGTGGAGATCTCTAACCGGGAGATCAAGGCCATTCTTGAGAAGACGGTCTCTAGGACGAGAAAAGATTGGGCTATGAGGCTCAATGATGCCTTATGGGCATATAGAACCGCCTTCAAGACACCGATTGGCACCACTCCTTACAAGTTGGTCTATGGCAAGTCTTGCCACCTTCCGGTAGAGATGGAGCATAGAGCTTATTGGGCTATTAAGTGGCTAAATTTTGATCTCAAAGAGGCGGGAGAAAAGAGATTGCTTGAATTGAATGCCCTCGAGGAGATCCGGTTGGATGCTTATGAGAACGCCCGGATTTACAAGGAGAGAACCAAAAGATGGCATGACAAGAGGATCATCCCCAAGGAGTTGAGTGAAGGAGATCTTGTCCTTCTCTTCAACTCAAGGCTAAGGCTCTTTCCCGGAAAGCTCAAATCAAGATGGACCGGGCCATATGTGGTGAAGAAGATGTTTCCCCATGGAGCTATTGAGATAGGAGGGGAACATTGTGGGAACTTTAAGGTGAATAGGCACCGGTTGAAGAAGTATATCCCGGGAGCTCCGGTGGAGATAATTACCCCACTTCACCTTGAGTAGACGTCCCCGAGTTTGGTCAAGCTAATGATCTTAAAGAAGCGCTTGGTGGGAGGCAACCCATTGGTAACGTTTTTCCCTTTTCATTTTTCGTTTTTGCTTAGATCTTTTCTGTTTTTGTGTGCTTTGTGTCTTTGGTGTGTTTTATGTGTGCTAGAACCTTAGTAGCATGGGAAGCCTTGTTTGGCATGTGAATGATGATGATGAACCCCTCATCAACTATGGGTGGAGCGGACACGGAACTTGGACGGCTAGCGGCGCCTAGCGCGGGTTCCAACGCTTTGATGAACACTTAGAGCTCTCTACCATTCTTGATAGGATCATCCGCCATCAATCAATTTAAGTCATCCCAAATACTATAGCAAACCATTTTTACATTGTGAGAACCTTCTTTCACTCTTCCTTACTTCATTTACACATTGGGGACAATGTATTTCTAAGTATGAGGTGGGGTTTGCACGATCCTTTGCATGATGAGCATCTAGGATAGCTTAAAACCTTCACATGTCTTGCATTGTACATACATATTTCGAAAATTCCAAAAAATCAGAAAATTTAAAAAAAATTTGTGCTTTCTAGGCTTGGATATGATCCTAATGATGAATCTTGTCTTGTGAATTGGCTATGGATGGCCTCATGTGTTAGGATTGATGAATGCATATGTGGACATGAAGTACTTCTCTTGAATTCTATGAATGATTTGTGATCATGATGTTTGCCTAGAAATGATTGAGTATTGAAGATCGAAATTACATGATAGTTCTTGCATACCATCTAGGAATGAATGAGGCAATTCATCTTTCTCTACTTCTCATCTTAATCATGATTGCTTGAGCACCTCAATTGAGATAAAGTTGACCTCTTTTAACCCATCCGGGAATAGGAGCATGCTAGTGTGTTGATGTGTGTGAAAAAGCAAGTGTGAGGTGAAGTTGTTGATGAAAAGAATATCATGCATAAAATGCTGAATTTGTTGTGAAAAGTGTAGCCAAAAATATAGGTTTGGGGACGTTGGTTTAAATGACAAGTAACTCGGTACACTTCACATAATCGGGTGTTGGTGCCTTGCCAAAGTCAAATAAACCAATAGTCCTAACGAGCTTTGGTATGTGTGCCCGGTGTGGATGCACCTCGAAAACTAAGAAAAAGCCCGAGGACGGCTAATCACCAAGGTTTCGGCTCTTGTACACCAATGCCATTGTCTCAAAAATAAGTCAAAGAAAAAGAAAAGAAAGAAAAGATAGAGAAAAATATACACTCGAGGGAAGTTGATCGAGGACAAGATTGTGGAGTTAGTTCCATTCCTGGATTAGCACCACATAGCCTAGAAAAATCTCCACCTAATCACAACGTTTCTTGACCTTCTATTTCACAAGACCTTGTGACCTATTTGCATGTTTGTAAGACTTGGTAATCTAGATTGCATATGCTCTTGATCTTCTTAGCCTCTTCATTTTTACATTTCATGCATGTTTTTGAGTTAAGTACAATTGTCTTTCCATGCTTTCACTTATTTGATGCATGATCGCTTATCCGGAGCTAGGAAACATGACTATGAAGGTGATCCAATAGTAGAAGCACAAACCCAAAAAGATTTTGCCATTTTTCTGCATACATAAATCATGTCATCTTTTAGTCTATAGTTGGGAATTTGCTCGGGGACGAGCAAACCTTAAGTATGGGGTATTTTGATAACACGATTTATGAGCTAGGTTTAAGTAGTCATTTAGATAGATTTCTCACTCATTCATGCATGGTTTAGCATTAGTTCACGATGTTTTGCACTCAATTCATATATTTTGTCGAGATAGACGTCTACATGGACTTGTGCGTGTTTTATAGGTATTTTGGGAGCTTTAGGAGCTTAATTGATGCATTCAAGAATCAATCCTCGAGATGACACACCTCCGGGCTTATTAGGATGCAAACTAGAGGCTAAGGAAGACTCATGGAGCCTTGCCAACACAAGCCATGCACCAAATCACAGTTTAATGATCCAAGGCGAAGCTTCTGGAGCAAACCACGGTCTAGACCAAGACCACGACCGTGGTTCTACCCGTGGATTTTTCCAGATTCTTTTGACAGTTGTGCCACGACTCTCATGGCCAGCTCATGCAAAATTTGTTATAAAAGTGGTCCTTCATTGGCTGAGAAGGGCATCTTGGAGCAGCTCTCCATTATCAAAATCTTCCAATCAAAAATACTCTCCCAACAAGAAGTCTTTCTAGGAAGGAAAGTGCCAACAAGGAAGAAGAAGAGCTCCATTGAAGAGGAGAAGAAGAACACACACCATTACCACACCTTGGTAGTTTTTGTAGTGAAGAATTCCGGATTTTATTTCTAGAGTTGTATGAACCATTTGAACCTTCTTTGAGAAGGATTGTGAGTTACTCTAATTCTATTTTCAGCTTGGTTTTGTTTTAGTTCACTTGTTCATCTCTTTTCCTTCATCATCTTGCAAATGGATGCCATGATTTTATGTTTGTTTATTTCGATTTCTATTATGAACATTGTAGGCTAAATAGATGTGGTTCTAGGGTAAGGAAAGGATGGTTATGGCTAGAGCTATGATAGGAAGGACTTAGATTTATCTTTGGATGACTTGTGTGCGTAAACGTAGCCTCTGTTAGAAATCACGGTAGGTTCTTGTCAAACCACGGCCGTGGTTTAGGTAGAACAAACCGTGATTTTCCCTGGTTCGGTGGATCTAGTCTTAGATTTTTAGAATGTTGAAATCCTAAGTGTTTGTTGAGTTAAATCTATCCTAGGGTGACCTAGTGTTAGCAACTAAGTGTTAGGAGAGACTTACCCGGTAATCCTTACTCTTAGATTCCAAAGATCACAAACCTTAGGTAGTGGTGAGCCTAATAAGCCGCCATTGGATTAAGTGTGCTGGATGGTAGCTTAGGACTAACCCTTCTGAGACTTACCCGGTGAGGATAGGTTGAATCTTTAGATAACAATCCGGTTTGAGTAAAATTCCGTCCCTTAGGTTCTTAGAGACTTACCCGGTGATGAGACCTCGGGAATGGACTAGCGGACCATGAGACCTACCCGGTGATTGATCCCAATTTAGAAACGCTTAACCCCAACATAGTTAATCCAAGGAACGAATAGATAGCTTGAGTCCTATGCCATAATCGGAACTTCCAAACCCTAGAATCCGTCTTTTCTTTCTTTGATCTATATCTCGTATTTTTGCTTGTTTGTTTGCGTTGATTTGTTAGCTTAGTTGAATTATTATATTTCGCATGATTTGTGATCTTTGAGTGATCACCGAAAACCAACCAAAAACAATTGAGATTTTTCATTTCTTTGTTTCTTTCTCTTTTCTTAACCAAGATCTTCACTAAACTCTATCATAAACCGAATCAATCTCACCTTAGTCTTTGTGTTCGACCTCGTAATACGATCCATACTACGAACGTCCCGTACACTGCGGGTTTCGCTAGGTAGTTTAGGATTTAGTTCGAGTTATAAATGTAAAGCTTTTTGTGCTACATCCTAGCGTACACTACAGTGTCGAAGGCAAAACAAAGCAAAACGTCTATATTAAACTAATCTATGAATCAAAGACAAAAACGTAAATGCAATACCTTGGGTTGCCTCCCAAGAAGCGCTTTGTTTAAGGTCGGTAGCTAGACCAAATTCGCACTTATTGGAGTACGGTGGGCGCGAACTCTTCAGCTTGGAGTTCCGGAGTATACTTCTTGAGTCGTTGACCGTTCACCTTAAAGCTTCCGCCCGTTTCACCCCATACTTCAACTTCACCATGGGGAAAAATACGTTTGATTAGAAAATGTCCGGTCCAACGGGATTTAAGCTTACCTAGAAAGAGTCGAAGCCTTGAATTAAAGAGGAGAACTTGATCTCCTTCTTTGAAGTCCTTGGGATGATATGCTTATCATGTCAACGCTTTGCTCTTTCTTTGTAGATCTTGGCGTTTTCGTAAGCGTTCAAGCGAAGTTCTTCAAGCTCATTTAGGTCCAAGAGACGCTTCTCTCCCGCTTCCTTCATACTGAAATTCAACCACTTGATTGCCCAAAATGCCTTGTGCTCCAACTCTACCGGTAGGTGACAAGACTTCCCATACACAAGGTTGTATGGTGTAGTTCCGATGGGAGTCTTATATGCAGTCCGGTACGCCCACAATGCATCATCTAGCTTCAAGGACCAATCCTTCCTTGTTCTTGAAACCGTCTTCTCTAGGATTCCTTTGATTTCTCGGTTTGAGATCTCCACTTGTCCACTAGTTTGTGGATGATAAGGGGTGGCGATCTTGTGAGTCACCCCATACTTAGCTAGAAGAGCTTCAAAACGCCAGGCAATGAAGTGAGAGCCTCTGATAACACAATTTATGACTTAGGTTTAGGTAATCATTTAGATAGATTTCTCACTCATCCATGCATGGTTTAGCTCTAGTTCACGACGTTTGCACTCAATTCACGTATTTTGTCGAGATAGACGTCTACACGGACTTTTGCATTGCTTTGTAGGTATTTTGAGAGATTTAGGAGCTTAATCGATACGTTCGAGGATCGTTCATCAAGATGACACACCCTCAAACTCATTAGGATGCAAGCTAGAGGCTAAGGAGGACTCATGGAACCTTGTCAACACAAGCCATGCACCAAATCATAGCTTAATGATCCAAGGCAAAGCTGAAGCACCAAACACGGTTGCTGGCACTTCCACGGCCGTGGAAACCAACCGTGGTTTTTGCCAGACGGTTGTGACAATTGTGCCACGATCTCATGGCCTTCTCTAGCAAAGTTGTAGTATAAAAGTGGTCCTGCAAGGCTGAGAGAAGGCATCCACTACACACCTTCCAATCCTCAATCCCCTATCATCCAATCAAAAACACTCTCTCAACAAGAAGATTCTCTCAAGAGGAGAGGTGCCATAGGAGGAGGAGGAAAGCTCCATTGGAGAAGAAGAGAAGAATACACCATTGTTAGTTCTTGAATAGTTTTGTAGTGAAGATTTTCGGAATCGATTTCTAGAGTTCTAAGAATCGTTTAAACCTTCTTTTGGAAGGGTTGTGAGTCTTTCAAATCTTACTTTCAGCTTGGTTTTGCTTGCTTCACTTGTTCATCTCTTTCTCTTCATCACTTTGCAAATGGAAGCCATGATTTTATGTTTGATGATTTCGATTGTTATGATGAATGTTGTAGGCTAAATAGATGCGATTCTAGGGTGAGGAAAGGATGGTTATAGCTAAAACTATGATAGGATGGACTTAGATTTTCCTTGGGATAACTTGTTTACCTGAACGAAGCCTCTGTTGCAGTCCACGTTTTGTTCTTGCTAGTCCATGGCTGTAGAAGTGGTAGAACAGACCGTGATTTGTCTGATTTGTTGAGTCTAAAGTTCTAGAACATTAGAATGTTGAAATCCTAGTGTTTGTTGAGTCAAATCTATCCTAGGGTGACCTAGTGTTAGCAACTAAGTGTTAGAAGAGACCTACCCGGTGATTCTTACTCTTAGATTTCAAAGATGACAAACCCTAGGTAGTGGTGAGCCTCATAAGCCGTCATTGGACTAAGTGTGCTAGGATAGTTGTTTATGACTTACCCTTCCGAGACTTACCCGGTAAGGATAGGTTAGATCCCTAGGTGACAATCCGGTTTGAATAGAATTCCATTCCTTAGGCTCTTTGAGACTTACCCGGTTATAAGACCTTAGGATTGGACTAGTGGACCATGAGACCTACCCGGTGATTGATCCGAATCTAGAAACACTAACTCCCAACATACCATAGTTAATCCAAGGACTGATTAGATAGCTTGAGTCCTATGCCATAACCGGAATTTCCAACCCCTAGAATCCGTTTTTTTTTCTTTGATCTCGTATCTCGTGTTTAGCTTGTTCTTATTGTGTTGATTTGTTAGCTTAGTTGATTTGCTTATTTGCATGAATTGTGATCTTTGGTTGATCACCTTAAAACCAATCCAAAAACTTAGAGATTTTCATTTCTTTATTTCTTTCTCTTTTCTTAACCTAGGTCTTCACTAAACTTAATCACTAATCGAATCAATCTCACCTCAGTCTTTGTGTTCGACCTCGGAATACTATCCCTACTACAAAATGTCCCGTACACTGCGGGTTCGTTAGGAGTTAGGAGAAATATAACGAGTATAAATTTAAAGCTTATTGCGTACACACGTTCTTAGCGTAACAAAGTTTTTTGGCGCCGTTGCCGGGGACTAGGTCTAGATTGAGTCTTTTTGTGATTGTTTATAGTGTAGGTCTTTCTTGTTGCTTTTGATCTCTTTTTGGTTTGTGTCTTTGCTTTTCAGGACATCTCTCACTCTTTAGGTGCATGCGAAGATCTCGTGGCCAGGATTTAGCTCCATTCGATCCCGAACCGGAGAAAACTCTTAGATCTAGATCCAAGAGCATTAAAAAGGGAAAAGAGATGGCCGGAAGAGATCTCCAAGCTGAGTTGGATGAGGCTTAAGAGCAAATTAGGATAAGGGATGAAGCTTTGGAGAATGAAAGGAGACTTGCCAATGAGAGGCAAGAGGCAACTAGGAGGGAGATTGAGGAGATTAGGCAAGCTCTTGTGCAAAGAGAGCTTAATCGTCAACAACCTCCACCTCCACCACAACTACAGCCGGAGGCGGTTAATATTCGGGTTGTGCCCATTGCTATTGAAGAACCACAAATGTTAGGGCAACGTATGGATCCGGCACAAAGAGCACACCGTCCGGGTGTGAACTTAGGAGACCCCGCAGCCCATGATTACGAGCTCCGCCCTCAAGTTCTACAAATGATCCGGCATAATCAATTTGGAGGGATGGAAGGAGAGTCTCCTCATCAACACTTGATGAACTATGAGATCTTGATGGAGACTCTTAGACCGCCTAGATTGGAGAACAACAACCATAAGCTTAGGGCTTTCTCCTTCTCTCTTAACGAAAAGGCCTTGGCTTGGTATCAATCTATTCCACAAGGGCGAGTGAGTACTTGGGAGGAGATGACAACCGAGTTTTTGACTAAGTTCTTCCCACCTTCGAAGACTACCGATTTAAGAGAGAAGATCAATGCCTTCGTGATGAAGGATAGAGAGAATTTGTTCAAGTCTTGGGAGAGGTTCAAAGACCTTCTCCTAGATTGTGCACACCATGGTATACCAAAAATTGAGCTATTGGAGATCTACTTCAAAGGACTTGATGAAGATAGCCAATTCAAGCTTCAATCTCTTTCCGGTGGGACTTTTATGGAAGAGCATGTGGATGAAGCTTGGGAGTTCGTAGAGAAACAAGCTTTAGTGATTGAGAAGTACTCCCATAGGAAGAGTGAAGGGAGAAAGGCAGGAGCATATGAGGTGAGTGAAGTCACCATGAGCAATTTCAAGCTTGCCGCCATCAACAACGAGCTAAAGTCTTTGAGGGAGTTGTGTGCTACAACTTTGAAGAACCAAGCAACCCCTCAAGTGCAAGTGCAAGCTAACTTATCTTCCAAGGAGGAAGATGTGAATTACATGGGAAGGGGTAACTACAACAACTATCAAGGCCCAAGGAACTTCAACAACAACCGGCAATTCAACAATTACCGGCCTAACCACAACCATCCCGGGTTTTCCTATTCTAACCCGGATGGAGCCTTGAACCCTCCCGCTTCCACAAGCGCAGCTCCACCACCAAAGGCTTCACAAGAACCTCCACCCGGATTTACTCAACCTCCAAAGGATAGAACGTAGATGATGTTTGAACAATTGCTTGGAAGGTTGAGTGGTCTTGAGAGCACGGTGACTTCCATTTCTAAGGCTCAAAAGGTGTTGGAAGCACAAGTGTTCCAAAAGGCGGGTGAAGCTCATAGAGATCCGGGAAAGCTACCCGGAAGAACCGAAGACAACCCAAGAGGCCAAGTGTTGGCCATCACAATGAGGAGTGGGTTGAAAATGAAGGATCCTTTGCCCAAGGAAAGTGCTAAGGGAAAGCAAGTAGTGGTAGAGGAAGAGATATTGCAAGAAGGTGGAGGCAAGAGCAAGGATGTTGAGCCAACATATGTGGCACCGCCTCCATACAAACCACCACTACCATTCCCTCAATCACGAGCAAGGGCTCGCTTGGACAAACACTTTGGTAAATTCCTTGAACTTATGTCTAAATTGCATATTAACATTCCGTTCATGGATGCTATCTTAGGTATGCCGGCATATGGCAAGTTCTTGAAGGAAATACTCTCCAACAAAAGGAAGTTGGAGGAGTATGGGGAAGTAAGGATGACTAAGAGGTCCTCGGAATTGATCCAAACAATGAAGGAGGAGATGCCTCCTAAGCTAAGAGATCCGGGATCTTTTTGTGTACCAATCGGAGTGGGAGAAGTGAAGTATGAAGCCCTTTGTGATCTTGGGGCAAGTGTGAGCATCATACCGCTTGCACTTTGCAACAAGGTTGGGCTAGGAGAGCCTAAACCGGTCAAGATGACCCTTTACATGGCGGCCCGCTCTATTACTCATCCGGTTGGGATCTTAGAAGACATTCCGGTGCAACTAGGAAAGTTCTATGTGCCGATTGATTTTGTTGTCTTGGACATTCCGGCAGACTATCCGGTTCCCATCATCTTAGGGAGACCTTTCCTAGCTACTTCCGGATGCTTGGTGGATTGTAAGAATGGAATTCTCTCCTTCAACATTGGAGAAGAGAATATCAAGTTCAAGCTGTCCACAATGATGAAAGGGTCAACCCTTTGATGAGGATGTATTCAACATAGTCGAACAAGAGGAGTCTAGAGAAGTTGTGAGCTTGATCTTGATCAAGGACCCCTTGGGGAAGGTTCTTAGTTTAAGCTTGATGGAGGAAGGTGTTGAGGAGGCTTGCAATGAAGAAATCAAGGCCTTAGAAGCATTAGAAAAGGAGACAAGAGCTGAGATTGAAGACCACGAGAGTATGCTAAGTACCTGTAGGAACCACGGTCGTGGAAGGTGTTCCACGGCCGTAGAACTCTCTGAAGAGCTCCGAAGAGCAGGCCATGCAAAGTCCACGGCCGTGGATGTGCCTGAAACTGTGGACTTGCCCGTGGTTTCCCCAGAAGCAGCCCTTGCTGTTGATCAAGCTTCGAGGAGGCTAGGAGAGCCTTCATTTGCTTTGGATTCATCTCAACCAACGTTATTTGGATCATCTCCGCTCGATAAAGGTCCTCCTAAGCTTGAACTCAAATCCCTCCCTTCTCATTTGAAGTATGCTTTTCTTGGTGAGAATTCTACATATCCGGTTATTGTGAATGCATGCTTGAATGATGATGAACTTGCTAGATTGTTGCATGAGTGGAGATTGCATAGGAAAGCCATTGGCTATACCATTGATGATTTAGTTGGCATAAAACCTTCTTTGTGCATGCATAAGATCTTGATGGAAGATAATCATAAACCTTCAATTGAACCTCAAAGAAGACTAAACCCTATCATGAAAGAAGTAGTCAAGAAAGAGATCCTTAAATTGCTAGATACGGGAATCATTTTCCCGATTTCGGATAGTAAGTGGGTTAGTCCCGTGCATGTGGTTCCTACGAAGGGTGGGATGACCGTAGTAACAAATGAGAACAATGAACTAATCCCAACTAGAACGGTTACGGGATGAAGGATGTGTATTGACTATAGGAAACTAAATGTGGCCTCTAGAAAAGATCATTTCCCTCTTCCTTTCATTGACCAAATGCTAGAGAGATTAGCTCAACATTCCCATTTTTGTTACTTAGATGGCTATAGTGGATTCTTCCAAATCCGTATTCACCCCGATGATTGATAACACGATTATTAG
This sequence comes from Fagopyrum homotropicum, assembly GCA_033239125.1. NCBI lineage: Eukaryota > Viridiplantae > Streptophyta > Magnoliopsida > Caryophyllales > Polygonaceae > Fagopyrum > Fagopyrum homotropicum. The sequence goes on from BSWB01000002.1 coordinate 138,433,597, forward strand.
CATAGTTTTAGGTGCACATTTAGGTAGAATTCTCGCTCAATCATGCATTATCTAGCACTAGTCTAATACGTTTTGCACTCAAAACATGTATTTTGTCGAGATAGACGTCTACACGGACTTGTGTGCGGTTTGTAGGTATTTCGGGAAGTTTCGAGCTAAAACGGTGTGTTTGAGGGTCGCTCATTAAGAGGACACGTTTCCAAACTCATTAGAACGCAAGGCAAGGGCTGAGAAGGACTCAAAGAACCTTGCCAACACAGGCCATGCACCAAACCACAACCTAATGATCCAAGGCGAAGTTTCTGCACAGAATCACGGTTCTCTGAAGAACCACGGCCGTGGAAATGACCGTAGATTTTGCCAGATTCTCGTGACAGCTGTGCCACGACTCTCATGGCCAGCTCATGAAGAATTGGTTATAAAAGTGGTCCTTGATAGTTGTTAGAAGCAGCTGGGATTTGGGTAGTTTGAGAGCAACTCACATATTCTCCATTTTTCTTTGACAAAATATATTCCAAGAAGAAGAAGGACTTTTTCTAGGAAGGAAAGTGCAAGAAGAAGAAGAAAGGAGCCATTGCCATTGAAGAGGAGAGGAGAAGACACACTTAGCTCTTGTATTTTCGGATTTATTTCTAGAAGTTTTTGAACTCTTGAACCTTCCTTTGGAAGGGTTGTAAGTCGTTCTAATTTCATCTTCAGATTTAGATTGTGTTTGAAGTTCATTTGTTCATCTTCTTTCTCTCATTTTCTTGCAATGGAAGTTATGAATCTATGCTTGTTTGTTTTGATTTCTAATATGAATGTTGTAGGCTAGATTGATGTGATTCTAGGGTAAGGAAAGGATGGTTATGGCTAGATCTATGATAGGACGAACTTAGATTTACCTTTGGATGATTTTTTTGTTTATGAACGTAGCTACTGTTAGGAATCACGGGTAGTTCTTGAAGAACCACGGTCGTGGTTTCTGTAGAACAAACCGTGGTTCTTCCTGGTTCGAAGGATCTTATCTTAGGTTCATAAAATTGTTGAAACCCTAAGCTTTTGCTGAGTTTAACCTACCCTAGGGTGTCCTAGTGTAGCGACTAAGTGTTAGGAGAGACTTACCCGGTAATCCTTGTCCTTAGAATCTAAAATAGCAAAACCTTAGGTAATGGTGAGCCTAATAAGCCGCCATTGGATTAAATGTGCTAGGATAGTTGATTAGGACTTCCCATTCCGGGACTTACCCGGTGAGGATAGGTTAGATCCCTAATTAAACAATCCGGTTTGTGTTAAATTCCTCCCCTTAGGTTCTTAGAGACTTAACCGGTAATGAGACCTTAGGTGTGGATTAGTTGGATCATGAGACTTACCCGGTAATTGATCCCATTTTAGGAACACTTAATCCCAACATATCATAATCAATCCAAAGAATGAATAGATAACTTGAGTTTTATGCCATAACCGGAATTTCCAACCCCTAGAATCCGTCTTCCCTTTCTCTTAATCAACATCTTGTTCGATTTGTTTATTTGTGCCAATTTTCCGACTTAGTTTGATTGATTGTTTACATGCATTTGATCTTTGAAGTGATCACCTAAAAACAACCAAAACAATTGAGATTTTCTTCCTTTATTTGCATCCTTCTCTTTAGACTTAGAATTTGCTAAATTCAATCACAACTTAATTCGATTTCACCTTAGTCTTTGTGTTCGACCTTGGAATACTTATCTTGCTACATACGTCCCGTACACTGCGGGTGCGCTAGAAGCAGGATAATTATAACGAGTATAAATTTAAGGCTTATTGCGTACACATCTTTTAGAGTAACAAGTTTTTGGCGCCGTTGCCGGGGACTAGGTCTAGATTGAGTCTATTTTGTGATTGTTTCTAGTGTAGATCCTTCTTGTTTCTTTTGATCTCTTTTTGGTTTTTGTCTTTGCTTTTCAGGACATCTATTACTCTTTAGGTGTATGCGAAGATCTCGTGGCAAGGATTTAGCTCCATTCGACCCCGAACCGGAGAAAACCCTTCGATCTAGATCTAAGAACATCCGAAAAGAAAAAGAGATGGCCGGTAGAAATCTTCAAGCTGAATTGGATGAAGCCTTGGAACAAATAAGGCTAAGAGATGAACTCTTGGAGGAAGAAAGGAGACTTGCCAATGAGAGGCAAGAGGAAACTAGAAGGGAGATTGAAGAGATTAGGCAAGCTCTTGTTCAAGGAGAGCTTAATCGCCGACAACCTCCACCACCTCCACCACAACCGCAGCCGGCGGCCAATGTTAGGGTTGTTCCCATTGCTATTGAGGAGCCACAAACCCTAGGGAGACGTATGGATCCGGCACAAAGAGCACACCGACCGGGTGTGAATCTAGGAGATCCCGCAACCCACAACTATGAGTTCCGCCCTCAAGTTCTTCAAATGATCCGGCATAATCAATTTGGAGGGATGGAAGGAGAGTCTCCTCACCAACATTTGATGAACTATGAGATTTTGATGGAGACTCTTAGACCACCAAGATTGGAGAGCAACAACCATAAGCTAAGAGCCTTTTCCTTCTCTCTTAAGGACAAAGCCTTGGCTTGGTATCAATCTATTCCACAAGGGAGAGTTGGTACTTGGGAGGAGATGACAACCGAGTTCTTGACCAAGTTCTTCCCACCATCCAAGACCACCGAGCTAAGAGGAAAGATCAATGCCTTTGTGATGAGGGATAGAGAAAGTTTGTTCAAGTCTTGGGAGAGATTTAAGGACCTTCTCCTAGATTGTCCGCACCATGACATACCAAAGATTGAGTTATTAGAGATCTATTTCAAGGGGCTTGATGAAGATAGCCAATTCAAGCTTCAATCTCTTTCCGGTGGGACCTTTATGGAGAAGCATGTGGATGATGCTTGGGAGTTTGTGGAGAAGCAAGCTCTAGTAATTGAAAAGTACTCTCATAGGAAGAGCGAAGGAAGAAAGGCGGGAGCATATGAGGTGAGCGAAGTCACCATGAGCAATTTCAAGCTTGACGCCATCAACAACGAGTTGAAGTCCTTGAGAGAGTTGTGCACTACCACCTTGAAGAGCCAAGCAACTCCTCAAGCACCTCCACGAGCCAACTTGTCTTCCAAGGAGGAAGATGTGAATTATATGGGAAGGGGCAACTTCAACAATTACCAAGGCCCAAGAAATTTCAACAACAACCGGCAATTCAACAATTACTGGCCGAACCACAACCATCCCGGATTTTCTTACTCTAATCCGGATGGAGCCTTGAACCCTCCCGCCTCCACAAGCACAACTCCACCACAAAGAGCTTCACAAGAACCTCCACCCGGTTTTACTCAACCTTCAAAGGATAGAACCGAAGTCATGTTTGAACAATTGCTAGGAAGATTGAGTGGACTTGAGAGCACCGTCACTTCAATTTCTAAGGCTCAAAAAGTCTTGGAAGCACAAGTCTTTCAAAAGGCGGGAGAGGCACATAGAGATCCGGGAAAGCTTCCCGGAAGAACCGAAGACAACCCAAGAGGCCAAGTTTTGGCTATCACAACAAGGAGTGGGTTGAGTATGAAGGATCCTTTGCCCAAGGACCAAGTTAAGGGGAGTCAAGTAGTGGTAGAAGAGGGAAGAAAGCAAGATGATGGAGGCAAGAGCAAGGATGTAGAGCCAACCTATGTGGCACCGCCTCCATACAAGCCACCACTACCATTCCCACAATCAAGAGCAAGAGCTCGTTTGGACAATCACTTTGGTAAGTTCCTTGAACTAATGTCCAAGTTACATATTAACATTCCGTTCATGGATGCCATCTTAGGAATGCCGGCATACAGAAAGTTCTTGAAGGAAATACTCTCCAACAAAAGGAAGTTGGAGGAGTATGGGGAGATTAGGATGACCAAGAGATCCTCGGAATTAATCCAAACAATAAAGGAAGCAATGCCTCCCAAGCTAAGGGATCCGGGCTCTTTTTGCGTCCCAGTAGGAGTGGGAGATGTGAAATACGAGGCCATTTGTGATCTTGGAGCAAGTGTAAGCATCATACCGCTTGCACTTAGCAACAAGGTCGGGTTAGGAGAGCCAAAGCCGGTCAAGATGACCCTCTATATGGCGGACCGTTCTATCACTCATCCAGTTGGGATTCTTGAGGACATTCCGGTGCAATTGGGAGGATTCTATGTGCCTATTGACTTTGTAGTGTTGGACATTCCGGCGGATTACCCGGTTCCCATCATCCTAGGAAGACCTTTCTTAGCTACCTCCGGATGTTTAGTGGATTGCAAGAACGGGACTCTCTCCTTCAACATTGGAGAGGAGAACATCAAGTTCAAGCTGTCCACAATGATGAAAGGGCCAACCCTTGATGAAAATATCTTCAACATAGTCGAGCAAGAAGAATCTAGATAAATGGTGAGCTCGATTTTGATCAAGGACCCCTTGGAAAAGGTTCTTACCTTGAGTATGATGGAGGAGGACATTGAGGAGGAATGCAATGAAGAGATCAAGGCCTTGGAGGCTTTGGAAGAAGAGCCAAGAGTTGGATTTGGGAGCCATGAAGAAATTGTGAACAACTGCAAATTCCACGGTCGAGATTTAGGTTCCACGGCCGTCAAACTCTCTGGACAACTCCGAGAAGCAAGCTTGTCAAGAACCACGGCCGTGGAAGATGATCAAGCCGTGTTTCCAACCGTGGTTTTCCCTGAATCAGCTCTTGATGGTGATCAAGCTTCTAGGAGCAAAGGAGAGTCTTCTTTTGCCTTGGATTCATCTCATCCAATCTTATTTGGATCGTCTTCAACCGATAAAGGTCCTCCCTCACTTGAACTCAAACCCCTCCCCTCTCATTTAAAGTATGCATTCCTTGGTGATAATTCTACATATCCGGTGATTGTTAATGCATGCTTGAGTGATGAGGAACTTGCTAAATTGCTGCATGAACTAAGATTGCATAGGAAGGCCATTGGTTATACTATTGATGATTTGGTTGGCATTAAGCCATCTTTGTGCATGCATAAGATAATGATGGAAGATAACCACAAACCCTCTATTGAACATCAAAGGAGATTGAATCCTATAATGAAAGAGGTGGTCAAGAAGGAAATCATTAAGTTGCTAGATGCGGGAATTATCTACCCTATCTCGGATAGTAAGTGGGTTAGCCCCGTTCATGTAGTACCTAAGAAGGGTGGAATGACGGTAGTAACTAATGAGAACAATGAACTAATACCAACTAGGACGGTCACGGGATGGAGAATGTGTATAGATTATAGGAAATTGAACATAGCCTCTAGGAAAGATCACTTTCCCCTCCCCTTCATTGACCAAATGCTAGAAAGATTAGCTCAACACTCTCACTTTTGCTATCTAGATGGGTATAGTGGATTCTTCCAAATCCCTATCCACCCCGATGACCAAGAGAAAACAACTTTTACATGTCCATGGGGTACATTTGCATATAGGAGAATGCCATTTGGGTTGTGTAATGCACCCGCCACTTTTCAAAGGTGTATGATGGCTATCTTTTCGGAATACATAGAAAATATCATGGAAGTATTCATGGATGATTTCTCTGTTTATGGTTCTTCTTTCGATGATTGCTTAGCTAATTTGTCATTGGTGTTGCAAAGATGTGAGGAGACAAATCTTGTCTTAAATTGGGAAAAATGCCACTTCATGGTAAGTGAAGGTATCGTGTTAGGACACTTGGTGTCTAACCGTGGCATTGAGGTTGATAGGGCTAAGATTGAAACAATAGAGAAGTTGCCACCACCTACCTCGGTGAAGGGGGTAAGGAGTTTCTTAGGGCATGCCGGTTTTTACCGGAGGTTCATTCAAGATTTCTCTAAAATTTCTAAGCCCCTCACTAACCTACTAATGAAAGATGTTGATTTTGTTTTCTCCAAAGATTGTCTTGAAGCATTTTGTAGGTTGAAGAACGCCTTGATCTCCGCACCTATCATGCAACCTCCGGATTGGAGTCTACCATTTGAGATTATGTGCGATGCAAGTGATGTGGCCGTTGGGGCCGTTTTGGGGCAAAGAAAAGAAGGGCGCACTCATGCTATTTACTATGCTAGCAAGACGCTAGATGATGCCCAACTCAATTATGCTACTACCGAGAAGGAGTTGTTAGCGGTAGTGTATGGATTTGAGAAGTTCCGCTCATACCTTGTTGGAGCAAAGGTCATAGTTTACACGGATCATGCGGCGATCCGTTATCTACTTACAAAGAAGGATGCCAAGCCAAGGTTGATTCGGTGGATCCTTCTTCTTCAAGAGTTTGATTTGGAGATAAGAGATAAGAAGGGATCCGAAAACTCAATGGCGGATCACCTTAGTAGACTCCCACCATTGGAGCTTGGGAAAGACAACATTCCGATAGATGACTCGTTCCGGGATGAACAATTGCAAATGGTGGAAGAATGCTTGTTCCAAGTGGCTAGGGGAAGTGAGCCATGGTATGCCGACATTGTGAATTACTTGGTGTGTGAGGAAGTGCCTCCCGGACTAACGTATGCACAAAGGAAGAAGTTCTTCAACGATGTAAGGCATTACTATTGGAACGAGCCACTTCTATTCAAGAGAGGCCCGGATGGGGTGCTTAGGAGATGCATACCCGAAGACGAAATGGAAAGTGTGATCCGACATTGTCACTCCTTACCATGTGGAGGCCATGCTAGCTCACACAAAACGTGTGCAAAGGTATTGCAATCCGGTTTTTATTGGCCTAACTTGTTTAGAGATGTGCAAAGTTTTGTAGCGGCATGTGATGCTTGCCAAAGAACGGGGAACATCTCAAGGAGGAATGAAATGCCCTTGAACAACATCCAAGAAGTTGAGATTTTTGATGTGTGGGGTGTAGACTTCATGGGGCCATTCCCTTCTTCATGTGGTAATCTATTCATCCTATTGGCGGTGGACTATGTGTCAAGATGGGTAGAGGCAATCGCCTCTCCTACGAATGATGCCAAGGTGGTGGTGCGGCTCTTCAACCGAGTGATCTTCCCTAGGTTTGGAACACCAAGGGTGATCATTAGTGATGGAGGGAAGCACTTCACAAATAGGAACTTTGGAGCACTTTTGGCCAAGTATGGGGTGACTTATAAAGTGGCAACACCCTATCACCCCCAAACTAGTGGTCAAGTGGAGATCTCCAACCGAGAAATCAAGGCCATCCTCGAGAAGACGGTATCTAGAACAAGGAAGGATTGGGCCATGAAGCTCAATGACGCACTATGGGCATATAGAACCGCCTTCAAGACACCTATTGGCACCACTCCCTACAAATTGGTCTATGGCAAGTCTTGCCACCTTCCGGTGGAAATGGAGCATAGAGCTTATTGGGCCATTAAGTGGCTAAATTTCGACCTCAAGGAGGCGGGAGAGAAGAGATTGCTTGATATGAATGCCCTTGAGGAGCTCCGGTTGGAAGCTTACGAGAATGCCCGGATTTACAAGGAGAGAACCAAAAGGTGGCATGACAAGAGGATTATTCCAAAGGAGTTGAGTGAAGGAGATCTTGTCCTTCTCTTCAACTCGAGGCTAAGGCTCTTTCCCGGAAAGCTCAAATCAAGATGGACCGGGCCGTATGTGGTAAAGAAGATCTTTCCCCATGGAGCTATTGAGATAGGAGGGGAGCATTGTGGAGATTTCAAAGTGAACGGGCATCGCTTGAAGAAGTACATTCCGGGAGCCCCGATAGACATGATTGCCCCGCTTCACCTTGCATAAACGCTCCCGAGTTTGGTCAAGCTAATGACCTTAAAGAAGCGCTTGGTGGGAGGCAACCCATCGGTAACATTTTTCCTTCATTTTAGCTTAGATTTTTCTGTTTTTATGTGCTTTGTGTGTTTTGTCTATTTTATGTGTGCTAGAACATTAGTGGCTTTGGAAGCCTTTCTTGGAAATGGTGATGATGAAACCCTCACTAATCATGGTTGGAGCGGACGCGGAACTTGGACGGCTAGCGGTGCCTAGCGCGGGTTTCAAAGCTTGAAGGATGCTTAGAGCTCCCTACCATGGTTGAAAGGATCATCCAACATCAATCCTCTTGAGAATTCCCAAATACCGAAGAAAACCATTTTACATTGTGAGAACCTTCTTTCACTCTCTTTGCTTGAATACCACATTGGGGACAATGTGTTTCTAAGTATGGGGTGGGGTTTACATGATCCTTTGCATGAAGAGCATCTAGGATAGTTTAATATTTGCACATGTCTTGCATTGTACATACTTAAATCGAAAATCCCATAAAAATCAGAAAATTTAAAAATTTTTTGTGCTTTCTAGGCTTGGACATGATCCTAATGATGAAAACTTTTCTTGTGATTGGCTATGAATGGCCTTATGTGTTAAATTGATAAATGCATATGTGGACTTGAACTACTTCTCTTGAATTCCATGAATGACTTGAGATCATGATGATTGCCTAGAATGGATTGAGTATTGAAAATCGAAATTACATGATAGTTCTTGCATACCATCTAGGAATGAATAAGGCATTTCATCTTTCTCTACTTCTCATCTTGATCATGATTGCTTGAGCACCTCAATTGATATAAAATTTGACCTCCTTTTAAACCCATCCGGGAATAGGAGCATGCTAGTGTGTTTGAATGTGTAAAAAGCAAGTGCGGGGTGAAGATGTAATGAAAAGAATGTCGTGAATGGAATGCTGAAATTATTGTGGAAGTGTAGCCAAAATAGGTTTGGGGGCGTTGGTTTAAATGACAAGTAACTCGGTACACTTCACATAATCGGGTGTTGGTGCCTTGCCAAAGTCAAATGAGCCAATAGCCCTAACGAGCTTTGGTATGTGTGCCCGGTGTGGATGCACCTCGAAAAAGAGAAAAAGCCCGAGGATGGCTAATCACCGAGGTTTCGGCTATTGTACACCAATGCCATTGTCTCAAAAATGAGTTAAAGAAAAGGAAAAGAAAGCAAGATAGGGAAAAATATACACTTGGGGGAAGTTGATCGAGGACAAGGAAGTGAAGTTAGTTCCATTCCCGGATTAGCATCACATACCTAGAAAATTCCCCTCCCCAATTGAAACGTTTCTTAGCCTTTTATGTCACAAGCCCTTATGACCTACTTGCATGTTTGTAAGACTTAGTAATCTAGATTGGATAGACTCTTGATCTTCTTGACATCTCCGTCCTCCCATCTCATGCATGCTTTTGAGTTAAGTACAATTGTCTTTCCATGCCTTTGTTGTTTGATACATAATTGCTTATCCAATTGCCAATGATCATGACTATGAAGGTGATCCAATAGTAGAAGCACAAAACCAAAAAGATTTTTGCCATTTTTCTGCATACATAAATCATGTCATCTCTTAGTCTATAGTTGGGAATTTGCTCGGGGACGAGCAAACCTTAAGTATGGGGTATTTTGATAACACGATTATTAGCATAGTTTTAGGTGCACATTTAGGTAGTATTCTCGCTCAATCATGCATTATCTAGCACTAGTCCAATACGTTTTGCACTCAAAACATGTATTTTGTCGAGATAGACGTCTACACGGACTTGTGTGCGTTTTGTAGGTATTTCGGGAAGTTTCGAGCTAAAACGGTGCGTTTGAGGGTCGCTCATTAAGAGGACACGTTTCCAAACTCATTAGAACGCAAGGCAAGGGCTGAGAAGGACTCAAAGAACCTTGCGAACACAGGCCATGCACCAAACCACAGCCTAATGATCCAAGGCGAAGTTTCTGCACAGAATCACGGTTCTCTGAAGAACCACGGCCGTGGAAATGACCGTGGATTTTGCCAGATTCTCGTGACAGCTGTGCCACGACTCTCATGGCCAGCTCATGAAGAATTGGTTATAAAAGTGGTCCTTGATAGTTGTTAGAAGCAGCTGGGATTTGGGTAGTTTGAGAGCAACTCACATATTCTCCATTTTTCTTTGACAAAATATATTCCAAGAAGAAGAAGGACTTTTTCTAGGAAGGAAAGTGCAAGAAGAAGAAGAAAGGAGCCATTGCCATTGAAGAGGAGAGGAGAAGACACACTTAGCTCTTGTATTTTCGGATTTATTTCTAGAAGTTTTTGAACTCTTGAACCTTCCTTTGGAAGGGTTGTAAGTCGTTCTAATTTCATCTTCAGATTTAGATTGTGTTTGAAGTTCATTTGTTCATCTTCTTTCTCTCATTTTCTTGCAATGGAGGTTATGAATCTATGCTTGTTTGTTTTGATTTCTAATATGAATGTTGTAGGCTAGATTGATGTGATTCTAGGGTAAGGAAAGGATGGTTATGGCTAGATCTATGATAGGACGAACTTAGATTTACCTTTGGATGATTTTTTTGTTTATGAACGTAGCTACTGTTAGGAATCACGGGTAGTTCTTGAAGAACCACGGTCGTGGTTTCTGTAGAACAAACCGTGGTTCTTCCTGGTTCGAAGGATCTTATCTTAGGTTCATAAAATTGTTGAAACCCTAAGCTTTTGCTGAGTTTAACCTACCCTAGGGTGTCCTAGTGTAGCGACTAAGTGTTAGGAGAGACTTACCCGGTAATCCTTGCCCTTAGAATCTAAAATAGCAAAACCTTAGGTAATGGTGAGCCTAATAAGCCGCCATTGGATTAAATGTGCTAGGATAGTTGATTAGGACTTCCCATTCCGAGACTTACCCGGTGAGGATAGGTTAGATCCCTAATTAAACAATCCGGTTTGTGTTAAATTCCTCCCCTTAGGTTCTTAGAGACTTAACCGGTAATGAGACCTTAGGAATGGATTAGTTGGATCATGAGACTTACCCGGTAATTGATCCCATTTTAGGAACACTTAATCCCAACATATCATAATCAATCCAAAGAATGAATAGATAACTTGAGTTTTATGCCATAACCGGAATTTCCAACCCCTAGAATCCGTCTTCCCTTTCTCTTAATCAACATCTTGTTCGATTTGTTTATTTGTGCCAATTTTCCGACTTAGTTTGATTGATTGTTTACATGCATTTGATCTTTGAAGTGATCACCTAAAAACAACCAAAACAATTGAGATTTTCTTCCTTTATTTGCATCCTTCTCTTTAGACTTAGATTTTGCTAAATTCAATCACAACTTAATTCGATTTCACCTTAGTCTTTGTGTTCGACCTTGGAATACTTATCTTGCTACATACGTCCCGTACACTGCGGGTGCGCTAGAAGCAGGATAATTATAACGAGTATAAATTTAAGGCTTATTGCGTACACATCTTTTAGCGTAACAATGATCAAGAGAAAACCTCATTCACATGTCCTTGGGGTACATTTGCATATAGGAGAATGCCATTTGGGTTGTGTAATGCACCCGCCACCTTCCAAAGGTGTATGATGGCTATCTTTTCGGAATACATTGAGAATATCATGGAAGTGTTTATGGATGATTTTTCTGTTTATGGATCTTCCTTTGATAATTGCCTAGCTAATTTGTCTTTGGTATTGAAAAGAGTTGAGGAGACAAACCTTGTCTTAAATTGGGAAAAATGCCACTTCATGGTAAGTGAAGGTATTGTGTTGGGACATTTGGTGTCCAACCGTGGCATTGAGGTTGATAGGGCCAAGATTGAAACGATAGAGAAGTTGCCACCACCTACCTCGGTGAAGGGGGTAAGGAGTTTCTTAGGGCATGCCGGTTTTTACCGGAGGTTTATTAAAGACTTCTCTAAAATTTCTAAGCCCCTTACTAACCTACTAATGAAAGATGTTGAGTTTGTTTTCTCCAAGGATTACCTTGAAGCTTTTTGAAGGTTGAAGAATTCTTTGATCTCCGCACCTATCATGCAACCTCCGGATTGGAGTTTACCGTTTGAGATCATGTGTGATGCAAGTGATGTAGCCGTTGGGGCTGTTTTGAGGCAAAGGAAGGATGGGCGCACACATGCTATTTATTATGCTAGCAAGATGCTAGATGATGCCCAACTCAATTATGCTACCACCGAGAAGGAATTGCTAGCGGTTGTGTATGCATTTGAGAAGTTCCGCTCATATCTTGTTGGAGCGAAGGTCATTGTTTATACGGATCATGCTGCGATCCCTTATCTCCTTACCAAGAAGGACGCCAAGCCTAGGTTGATTCAGTGGATCCTCCTTCTTCAAGAATTTCATTTAGAAATCCGGGACAAGAAGGGGTCCGAGAATTCCGTGGCGGATCACCTTAGTAGACTCCCACCGTTAGAGCTTGAAAGAGATGACATCCCGATTGATGACTCATTCCGGGATGAGCAATTGCAAATGGTGGAGGAGTGCTTGTTCCAAGTGTCTAGAGGAAGTGAGCCATGGTATGCCGACATTATGAACTATCTTGTGTATGAGGAAGTGCCTCCCGGTTTGTCATATGCCCAAAGGAAGAAGTTCTTCAAAGATGTGTGGCACTACTATTGGACTGAACCACTTTTATTCAAAAGAGGGCCGGATGGAGTCTTTAGAAGATGCATACTGGAGGATGAGGTGGAGAGTGTGATCCGACATTGTCATTCCTTGCCATGTGGCGGGCATGCTAGCTCACACAAGACATGTGCTAAGGTGGTGCAATCGGGCTTCTTTTGGCCAAGCTTGTTCAAGGATGTGCAAAACTTTGTGGTAGCTTGTGATGCTTGCCAAAGGACGGGCAACATCTCAAGGAGGAATGAGATGCCCTTGAACAACATACAAGAGGTGGAGATATTTGATGTGTAGGGTGTGGACTTCATGGGACCATTCCCCTCTTCTTATGGCAACCTCTACATCCTATTGGCGGTTGACTATGTTTCGAGATGGGTAGAGGCAATCGCCTCTCCCACAAATGATGCCAAGGTTGTGGTGCGGTTCTTCAACCGAGTGATCTTCCCTAGGTTTGGAACACCAAGGGTGATCATAAGTGATGGAGGGAAGCACTTCACCAATATGAACTTTGGAGCACTTTTGGCTAAGTATGGGTGACTCACAAGGTGGCAACACCTTACCATCCCCAAACTAGTGGCCAAGTGGAGATCTCCAACCGGGAGATCAAGGGAATTCTTGAGAAGACGGTCTCTAGGACGAGAAAGAATTGGGCTATGAAGCTCGATGATGTCTTGTGGGCATATAGAACCGCCTTCAAGACACCAATTGGCACCACTCCTTACAAGTTAGTCTATGGAAAGTCTTGCCACCTTCCGGTAGAGATGGAACATAGAGCTTATTGGGCATTAAGTGGCTAAATTTTGACCTCAAGGAGGCCGGAGAGAAGAGGTTGCTTGATATGAACGCTCTTGCAGAGATCCGTTTGGATGCTTACGAAAATGCCCGGATCTACAAGGAGAGGACCAAACGGTGGCATGACAAACGCCTCATCCCGAAGGAGTTGAGTGAAGGCGACCTTGTCCTTCTCTTCAACTCAAGGCTGCGGCTCTTCCCCGGAAAGCTAAAGTCAAGGTGGACCGGTCCTTATGTGGTGAAGAAGATCTTTCCCCATGGAGCTATTGAGATAGGAGGGGAGCATTGTGGAGATTTCAAGGTGAATGGGCACCGGTTGAAGAAGTATATCCCGGGATCTCCGGTGGATATGATTGCCTCACTTCACCTTGAGTAGACGCCCCCGAGTTTGGTCAAGCTAATGACCTTAAAGAAGCGCTTGATGGGAGGCAACCCATTGGTAACGTTATTCCCTTTTTGTTTTTGTTTTTGTTTTTGATTTTTCTGTTTTTGTGTGTTTGGTGTACTTTGTGTGTGTGCTAGAGTCTTGGGAGAATTGGAAGCCTTGCATGGCATGTGAATTATGGTGATGAACCCCTTATCAATTATGAGTGGAGCGGACGCGGAACTTGGACGTCTAGCGGTGCCTAGCGCGGGTCTCGACGCCTTGATGAACACTTAGAGCTCTCTACCATTGTTGATGGGATCATCCACCATCAATCCACTTGAGTAATCCCAAATACCGAAGCAAACCATTTTTTTTTTTTACATTGTGAGAACCCTCTTTCACTCTTCTTTACTTGAATGCCACATTGGGGACAATGTGTTTCTAAGTATGGGGTGGGGTTTGCATGATCCTTTGCATGATTAGCATCTAGGATAGTTTAATATTATCACATGTCTTGCATTGTATATACTCATTTCGAAAAAAAAAATCCAAAAAAAAAAATTAGAAAATTTTAAAAAAATTTGTGCTTTCTAGGCTTGGATATGACCCTAATGATGAATCTTGTAATGTGGATTGGCTATGGATGGCCTTATGTGTTAAATTGATGAATGCATATGTGGAATTGAAGTACTTATATTGAATTCCATGAATGGATTGTGATCATGATGTTTGCCTTGATAGGATTGAGTATTGAAAGTCGAAATTACATGCTAGTTCTTGCACATCATCTAGGAATGATTAAGGCAATTCATCTTTCTCTACTTCTCATCTTGATCATAATGTTTGAGCACCTCAAATGATATAAATTTGACCTCTTTTGACCCATCCGGGAATAGGAGCATGTTAGTATGTTGAGTGTGTGAAAAGCAAGTGTGGGGTGAAGTTGTTGATGAAAGAATGTTATGAATGAAGTTCTGAATTTGTTGTGAAAGTGTAGACAAAAATATAGGTTTGGGGACGTTGGTTTAAATGACAAGTAACTCGGCACCATTCACATAATCGGGTGTTTGTGCCTTGCCAAAGTCAAATAAACCAATAGTCCTAACGAGCTTTGGTATGTGTGCCCGGTGTGGATGCACCTCGAAAAATAGAAAACACCCGAGGACGGCTAATCACCAAGGTTTTGGCTTTTGTACACCAATGTCATTGTCTCAAAAATAAGTGAAAGAAAAAGAAAAGATAGAAAAGATGGAGAAAATATACACTTGTGGGAAGTTGATCGAGGACAAAATTGTGGAGTTAGTTCCATTCCCGGATTAGCATCACATAGCCTAGAGAAACCCCCACCTAATCACAACGTTTCTTGGCCTTTTATCTCACAAGCCCTTATGACCTATTTGCATGTGTGTAAGACTTAGTAATCTAGATTGGATGTGCTCTTGATAATCTTGACTTCTTCATTTTTACATACCATGCATGCTTTCGAGTTAAGTACAATTGTCTTTCCATGCCTTCACTTGTTTAATGCATGATTGCTTGTCCATTGCCATGAAACATGACTACGAAGGTGATCCAATATTAGAAGCACAACTCCAAAAAGATTTTGCCATTTTTCTGCATACATAAATCATGTCATCTCTTACTCTATAGTTGGGAATTTGCTCGGGGACGAGCAAACCTTAAGTATGGGGTATTTTTGATAACACGATTTATGACTTAGGTTTAGGTAATCATTTAGATAGATTTCTCACTCATCCATGCATGGTTTAGCTCTAGTTCACTACGTTTGCACTCAATTCACGTATTTTGTCGAGATAGACGTCTACACGGACTTTTGCATTGCTTTGTAGGTATTTTGAGAGATTTAGGAGCTTAATCGATATGTTTGAGGATCGTTCATCAAGATGACACACCCTCGGACTCATTAGGATGCAAGCTAGAGGCTAAGGAGGACTCATGGAACCTTGTCAACACAAGTCATGCACCAAATCATAGCTTAATGATCCAAGGCAAAGCTGAAGCAGCAAACCACGGTTGCTGGCACTTCCACGGCCGTGGAAACCAACCGTGGTTTTTGCCAGACGGTTATGACAGCTGTGCCACGATCTCAGGGCCTTCTCTAGCAAAGTTGTAGTATAAAAGTGGTCCTGCAAGGCTGAGAGAAGGCATCCACTACACACCTTCCAATCCTCAATCCCCTATCATCCAATCAAAAACACTCTCTCAACAAGAAGATTCTCTCAAGAGGAGAGGTGCCATAGGAGGAGGAGGAAAGCTCCATTGGAGAAGAAGAGAAGAAGACACTATTGTTAGTTCTTGAATAGTTTTGTAGTGAAGATTTTCGGAATCGATTTCTAGAGTTGTAAAAATCGTTTAAACCTTCTTTTGGAAGGGTTGTGAGTCTTTCTAATCTTACTTACTTTCAGCTTGGTTTTGCTTGCTTCACTTGTTCATCTCTTTCTCTTCATCACTTTGCAAATGGAAGCCATGATTTTATGTTTGATGATTTCGCTTGTTATGATGAATGTTGTAGGCTAAATAGATGCGATTCTAGGGTGAGGAAAGGATGGTTATGGCTAAGACTATGATAGGATGGACTTAGATTTTCCTTGGGATAACTTGTTTACCTGAACGATGCCTCTGTTGCAGTCCACGGTTTGTTCTTGCCAGTCCATGGCCGTGGAAGTGGTAGAACAGACCGTGGTTTGTCTGATTTGTTGAGTCTAAAGTTCTAGAACATTAGAATGTTGAAATCCTAGTGTGTGTTGAGTCAAATCTATCCTAGGGTGACCTAGTGTTAGCAACTAAGTTTTAGAAGAGACCTACCCGGTGATTCTTACTCTTAGATTTCAAAGATGACAAACCCTAGGTAGTGGTGAGCCTCATAAGCCGCCATTGGACTAAGTGTGCTAGGATAGTTGTTTAGGACTTACCCTTCCGAGACTTACCCGGTAAGTATAGGTTAGATCCCTAGGTGACAATCCGGTTTGAGTAGAATTCCATTCCTTAGGCTCTTTGAGACTTACCCGGTGATAAGACCTTAGGATTGGACTAGTGGACCATGAGACCTACCCGGTGATTGATCCGAATCTAGAAACACTAACTCCCAACATACCATAGTTAATCCAAGGAATGATTAGATAGCTTGAGTCCTATGCCATAACCGGAATTTCCAACCCCTAGAATCCGTTTTTTTTTCTTTGATCTCGTATCTCGTGTTTAGCTTGTTCTTATTGTGTTGATTTGTTAGCTTAGTTGATTTGCTTATTTGCATGAATTGTGATCTTTGGTTGATCACCTTAAAACCAATCCAAAAACTTAGAGATTTTCATTTCTTTATTTCTTTCTCTTTTCTTAACCTAGGTCTTCACTAAACTTAATCACTAATCGAATCAATCTCACCTCAGTCTTTGTGTTCGACCTCGGAATACTATCCCAAGCTTGGATATGCCATGATGAGGGCAATCCAATAGCAAATCCTGAAATCTTTCCCAAGATTGAAACAAACTTTCGTTAGATCTCATAGAAAATGCATTAATCTTACCTCTTAACTCCGCCTTTTTGGATGGAGGAAAGAACTTAGTGAGGAATTCCAAAGAAAGATCCTCCCATGTTTCAAGCTTCCCACTTGGAAGATTTTGATACCAAGACAATGCTTTCCCCTTCAAGGAGAAGAAGAAAGGCTTGAGTTTGTAGGTGTTGGTAGTTGCGTTCTTTGGCTTCATTGTCTCCATCATAATCTCAAAATTTTGTAGATGTTGGTGTGGAGATTCAGCACTTGTTTCACCAAATTGATTTTGGCGGACAATAGTAATAACTTGAGGGTTGAAGCTAAACCCTTGTGCATCATCAGCATCAAAGTTCACACCTAAACGGCGTGGTTGCTGCGTTGGATCCATCCTTTGGCCAAGAGTTCTTGGATCTTCATCTACACTTTCGACTCTCGCACCTCTAGGTGGAACACGGCGATTTGCAGCTGGCCGTGGGAAGAATGGATTCACATTGATCGTTGGATCAATTTCCTCTAGTGGTGGCATAGAGGACTCGATCTTCCCGGTCTCCTTCTTTTCTTTTTCTCCTTGAGGTTGTTTATTTCCAGCCTCATTTGAAACATCATGTCCGTTAGATCATCAACCTTCATTTGATGACCATCCGTTTCTTCCCTACGAGTCTTCTCACTCCATTGGAGTTGAGCTTCTTTCTCCGCTAACTCCATTTGGAAATCACGTTCTCTTTCTTCAGCCATTTTTCTTTCCTTATGTTTTCTCCTCAAAGTCCTCTCAAGCTCTTGATCAAGAGGTAAGAGGTCTTCGTTGTTCCTAGACATGCGCATACACTCGAAGAGATATCAAATAACAAGGGAAAAGCTCCCAAGCTTGACAACCGATAACCGAATTCGGCCTAGACCAAATCCCGGAAATGGCGCCAAAAACTTGTTCGCCACTTAGCGTGCGTGCAAATAAGTCTTAATTTATAAAACTAGAAATCAAGCAAGTGAACCCACAGTGTACGGATCGACGTAGTTAAGCAAGAATTCCAGAGTATCGAACACAGAGATTTGGGGGGTTAAATCCAATTATAGATTGTCAAGCAAGTAAATATATGAAGCTTTGCAAATATTGGGAAAACAACAATCCTAAAGATCCAGGAATCCAGCTGTGGCAATCGATTCAAGATATACTAAAGATATAAGGACAGAGTTGAGATATGCAAAGGTGTACGAATGTAAGGCAATGTACGGTGAAGTTCCAAGACCTTATATAATTCACCCAAAGGCACTCTCTATAAAGGTTGTTGAGGCTTCAGTATAGAAAGATTCTAAAGGTAAATATTAACGTCAAATACCGAAACTTGTAATCCAAGGATCAAGACTAACTAAACCGATTAAGGTTGTGATACTCGAAATCGAGGTAGAGGTTGTTGAGGCTTCACTACCACCTAGAAAAGGCAAGCCAGGACTAAGTTAAAGCAAATCTTTAACTTTGGATTAAAGTAAAAACAAGGTTCGTAACTGACACAAGATTACGGGTAGTTCTTGAGTTCCACGGCCGTGGAAGCTCAAGAATAGACCGTGGATTAGGTTCGTCAGCGATTCTCTCTAACTCTCAAGATCCAATCTGTTTACGATCGATCTATCGTCATCTAAGCCACAACTATCAACCCTTCACCTTAGAATTGCTAAAGGGTTTTAGCCAACAACAATCATATTGATGTCAAATTCAAGATTTAAAAGAATGAAAAATGAAAACCTTCGAAAACCTTGAATAAATCTCAAACCAATCTCAAATCCACAAACAAGAACAATGATGTAAGTAGATTCAGAATAACACAAACAATCACAATCCTTGATAAGAACGAAGAACGGGATGTCAATCCGTCTTCTAATCAAACCTAAGGACAAAAGACGAAATCTCCTTACGAACAATCTTCCAAATCTTCACTCTTTATCCAAGCTTTCCGTCAATTCGGAAATCTCAATAGGGCTAGGCACAGTCTCTAAGCGGAGGTGTAAGAGAAGGTGACGGAATCTCCCTCTTTCCGTCCTTTTATAGGGCAAGATAAAATATGAGCCCAGCCCATTACGTAAAAGATCGTGGCTTCAAATTGTACGTTTAAAAGATCGTCAGAATCACGGTTTCCTAAGATTCCACGCCCGTGATTTAGAGCGTGGTTTATAGCGTGGAAACTCATCACGGTTTGTCACAACTTCCACGATTGTGTAACTTGCTGGAATGCTCCACGCTTGTCTTGCTAAGGTTCCACGGCCGTGGTTTAGAGCGTGGATCCTAGTACGGCCGTATTTTAGAGCGTGGAACGTCAAGTGCTCGTAAATCTCCTTTGTCTTGTGTCATTCTTCATCCTAGTATCTTCCTTAGCTCCTAGTGATGTCCTCAATCCTTGGACATGCTCAATTCATCTCTATTCTCCTTCAATCCGTTCGGTTTTAGCTCTTAATTGCCTACAAGACGTGCCTAAAATATCACAATATTTCATGCTAACACACGCACGCTTAGTGGCGAACAAGTTTTTAGCGCCGTTACCGGGGATTTGGTTTAGGCCGAATTCGGTTATTGGTTGTCAAGCTTGGGAGCTTTTCTCTTGTTATTTGATATCTCTTGTGAGTGATATTTGTAGGTTATCTTAGGTATATGCGCAAGTCTAGCACCAACAAAGACCTCTTACCTCTTGATCAAGAACTTGAGAAGACTTTGAGAAAGAAGCTCAAAGAAAGAAAGATGGCTGAAAGTAAAGAGAGGGATATCCAAGAGGAGTTGGATGATTCGAAAGCCCGACTTAGATGGAGCGAGAAGACTCGCAAGGAAGAATCGGAGTGTCATCAATTGCAAATTGATGAGCTCAAGGACATGATGCTACAAATGAGGTTGGAGATGAGTGGTTCCAAGAAGAAGAAGAGAAGCAAACCGATAAGATCGGTTAGAACCGACTCATCCGATGAAGATAGCGACTCCTCCATGACGTCACTAGAGGACATTGATCCAACGATCAATGTGAATCTAAATAATCCGAGACCGGCCGCCAATTATCGTATCCCGGATGGGGGTGCGAGAGCCGCTCGTGTAGATGAAGAGCTAAGAACTCTTGGCCAAAGAATGGATCCGATTCAGCAACCACGCCGTCTAGGTGTGAACTTTGATGCTGATGATATTCATGGGTTTAGCTTCAACCTACAAGTTATTACCATGACTCGCCAAAGCCAGTTTGGAGGAACGAGTGTCAAATCTCCACATCAACATCTACAGAATTTTGAGATCTTGATGGAGACAATGAAGCCAAAGAATGCAACCACCAACAATTACAAGATCAAGCCATACTTTTTCTCCTTGAAAGGGAAAGCTTTATCTTGGTATCAAGCTCTTCCAAATGGAAGACTCAACACATGGGAGGATCTTTCTTCGGAGTTCCTCACCAAATTCTTTCCGCCATCCAAGACGGCGGAGTTGAGAGGTGAAATTAATGCTTTTTCTATGAGATCTAATGAAAGTTTGTTTCAGTCTTGGGAAAGATTTCAAGATTTATTATTGGATTGCCAACACCATGGCATTTCCAAATTGGAGTTATTGGAGATATACTATAAGGGGCTAGATGTGGAAACACAATTCAAGCTCCAATCCCTTTCATATGGCACATTCATGGACATGAGGGAAGATGACGCTTGGGACTTCATTGAGAAGCAAGCCCGAGTCATTGAGAAGTGCTCTCACCGGAAAGTGGAAGCTAATCGAGTTGAGCAAGGAGCAAAGCTAACACAAGCTGCTCAAACTCAAATCTTTTCTCTCAACACCGAGATTAAATAATTGAAGGAAGTCATCATGGCTAGCTTTCCAAAGCCTAAGGAGCAAGATATTGGTCATCTAGGAAACAACAATAACCACAATGGAAATGAGAACACCAATCGCAACAGCCGGAACAACAACCGGAACAATTGGAACAACAACAACCGGAACAACAATAGGGGTTCAAACAACAACAATTGGCGTTCCAACCAACAACAAAACTCCGGTAATTCTTATCCCAATTCAGGAAATTCACTAACTCCACCATCTTCTTCTTCCATTCCTTTGAAAAGCCAGGGGCAAACATCTAATAATGGAAGCACTTCGGGGAAAGAGAAGCCCGATCCCATGTTGGAAACGATCTTGGGAAAGCTTCAAGGATTGGAGAGTCACATCACTAAGGTTGATAAAGCCCAAAAGGTTTTAGAAAACCAAATGTTTAGCAATGCTGAGAAAGTTCCTAGAAATCAAGGAAAACTTCCAGGAAAGACGGAGGATAACCCGAAAGGAAGGGTAGCCAACTAGGAGCGGAGCAACAACCATCGACTCGCAGCCTAAGTTTGTGGAAGTTCCCATCGAAAGGGAGAAGGAAAAGGGGAAGGAGAAGGAAGACATCTACATTCCTCCTCCAGCTTACAAACCTCCCCTACTATTCCCACAATCTAGAGCAAGAGCGCGTCTAGACAAGCAATTCGGTAAGTTCATTGAACTCATGAGCAAACTACATATTAATATACCTTTCATTGATGAAATTGTAGGTATGCCAGCATATGGAAAGTTCTTAAAGGAGATCCTCTCTAACAAACGGAAGCTGGAAAATTTTGGAGAAGTCAAATGAGTTCGGAATCGTCGGATCTCATCAAAACAATGAAGGAAAAGATGCCCCCAAAGCTGAAAGATCCGGGGTCATTTTGTGTTCCGATCGGAGTAGGAGATGTCACATATGATGCATTATGTGATTTAGGAGCAAGCGTTAGCATCATTCTGCTTGCCTTATGCAGGAAGATCGGTCTAGGCGAGCCTAAACCGGTCAAGATGACATTATATATGGCGGATCGATCCAGAACTCGTCCCATCGGTATCATTTAAGACGTCCCGGTCAAGCTTGGTAAGTTCTATGTTCCAATAGATTTTGTTGTGCTTGACATTCCTGCAGATAGTCCGGTCCCGATCATACTCGGAAGACCGTTCCTTGCAACATCCGGTTGTGTGGTGGATTGCAAGAATGCTAGACTCGCCTTCAACATAGGAGAGGAAAAAGTAGAGTTCGTTCTTTCCACTTTGATGAAAGAACCAGCTCTTGAAGAGGATATATTTAACATCCATGACGAAGAGCTATCTAGAGAGGAAGTAAGTTCGATTCTCTTCAAAAATCCCTTGCAAAAGGTGATCACTATGAGCATCATGGACATAGGAGAGGAAGAGGAATCCAATGAGGAAATTGAAGCTTTAGAAGAGCTATAAGAAGTGCATGAAGAAGAGTTTGAACAACTCTACGATGGGTCAGAAAACGTGAGGAATCACAGCCAGTCGTGCTATTCCACGGCTGTGGTTCCCACCAACATGACCGTAATTAGCTATTCAGAGGACTCCAGTAAGTTACACGGCCAAAACCACGGCCGTGGAACTATCAGAGGTGCCGTAATTGACTTTCACGCCCTAAACCACGGCCGTGGAGGAAACAGAGGTGCCGTGATTTTGGGGAAATCTGAGGACAATTACGTTCTTTCTACCACTTCTCTTGATTTTTCTCCAACAACTTCTATACCCTTAGAGACTTCTAAGGAAGCATTGGACACTCCTCAAGAGCCATTAGAGAGTCCAATAGTGATGGAATTGAAGCCACTTCTCGCACATCTAAGGTACTCATTTCTAGGATCTAATTCTACCTTTCCGATAATTGTTAGATCCGATCTAAGTGAAGATGAACATAGTAAGCTTATGGTTGTTCTAAAGAAACATAGGAAAGCCTTAGGTTATACTATAGAGGATCTAGTAGGAATCAAGCCTTCATTATGCATGCATAAGATCCTAATGGAAGAAGATTTTCGGACTTCACGACAACCTCAAAGGCGGTTAAATCCGACCATGAAGGAGGTTGTCAAGAAGGAAATTCTTAAACTACTTGATCTAGGTATCATCTACCCTATCCCCGATAGCAAGTGGGTGAGTCCCGTACAGGTTGTTCCAAAGAAGGGAGGAATGACGGTCATCACCAATAAGAACAATGAGCTCATTCCTACACGAACCGTGACGGGATGGTGGATGTGCATAGACTACCGCAATCTAAACAACGCAACGAGGAAGGACCACTTCCCATTACCATTCATCGATCAAATGCTTGAGAGGTTAGCACAACACTCACATTTCTGTTATCTTGACGGTTATAGTGGTTTCTTTCAGATCCCGATACATCCGGACGATCAAGAGAAGACCACATTCACGTGCCCATGGGGTACGTTCGCTTATAGGAGAATGCCGTTCGGGCTTTGCAACGCCCCAGCCACCTTTCAAAGGTGCATGATGGCTATATTCTCGGAATACATAGAGGAAATCATGGAGGTTTTCATGGATGACTTTTCTGTATATGGTTCCTCTTTCGATAATTGTCTTTCTAACCTTTCTCTTGTGCTACAAAGGTGTGAAGACACTAACCTAGTTCTTAATTGGGAGAAGTGTCATTTTATGGTGAAAGAAGGCATTGTACTAGGACACTTGATCTCTAATAGAGGGATTGAAGTAGATAAGGCTAAGATAGAAACTATAGAAAAGCTCCCTCCTCCATCTTCGGTGAAGGGGATAAGAAGCTTTCTAGGACATGCTGGATTTTATAGACGTTTTATAAAGGATTTTTCTAAGATATCAAAACCGCTTACTAATCTATTGATGAAGGATGCAGTTTTTGATTTCTCGCATGAGTGCTTAGATGCGTTCCATAAGATTCGGGAAGCTCTAATCTCAGCCCCGATCATTCAACCTCCGGATTGGAATCTTCCATTCGAGGTCATGTGTGATGCAAGTGACGTAGCTATAGGAGCTGTGCTTGGGCAAAAGAAGGAAGGACGAACCCATGCTATCTACTACGCTAGCAAGACGCTAGACGAAGCGCAGCTTAACTATGCCAATACAGAAAAGGAATTTCTAGCTATTGTTTATGCATTTGAAAATTTTCGTTCTTATCTTGTAGGTGCAAAGGTGATTGTATACACGGATCATGTTGCGATCCGGTATCTACTTGCAAAGAAGGATGCGAAACCAAGGCTGATTAGATGGATTCTTCTCCTACAAGAATTCGATCTAGAGATTCGTGACAAGAAGGGTTCGGAAAATTCTGTTGCGGATCATTTGAGTCGTCTACCACATCTAGAGGACGACAATCTACCCATAGATGACTCCTTTCCGGACGAGCATTTACAAAATCATAGAGGAGTGCATCGACAAGATTACTAAAGGTAACGAACCATGGTTTGCTAATTTTGTTAACTATTTGGTTTGCCAGGAATTACCACCCGGACTATCCTATGCACAAAGGAAGAAGTTCTTTAAGGATGTCCGGGAATACTTTTGGAATGAACTTCTCCTCTTCAAGAGAGGTCCTGACGGCATCATTCAACGATGTGTGCCGGAAGACGAGATGCAAAGTGTCATCCGTCATTGTCATTCACTACCTTGTGGAGGACACGCTAGTTCGAACAAGACTAGCGCTAAGGTATTGCAATCTGGATTCTTTTGGCCTACTTTATTTAAAGATGTGCAAACCTTTGTTTCCTGCTGCGATGCTTGTCAAAGATAAGGGAACATATCTAGGAGGAACGAAATGCCTCTTAACAACATTCAGGAGGTAGAGATCTTTGACGTTTGGGGAATAGACTTCATGGGACCTTTCCCATCATCTTGTGGAAACCAATACATACTTCTAGCTGTAGATTATGTTTCGAGATGGGTTGAAGAAATTGCCTCTCCCACTAATGATGACATGGTTGTGGTTAAGTTCTTTAACAAGACTATTTTCCCAAGATTTGGGACAACACGGACTATCATTAGTGATGGAGGCTCTCACTTCATTGCCCGGCGATTCGAAGCTCTACTAGCTAAGTATGGGGTGACTCACAAGATCGCCACCCCTTACCATCCAAAAACGAGTGGACAAGTGAAGATTTCGAACCGGGAGATTAAAGGAATCCTAGAGAAAATAGTTTTGAAGACAAGGAAAGATTGGTCTTTGAAGCTAGACGACGCATTGTGGGCATACCGGACTGCATACAAGACTCCCATAGGAACGACACCATACAACCTTGTGTATAGGAAGTCTTGTCACTTACCTGTAGAGCTGGAACATAAGGCGTATTGGGTGGTAAAGTGGTTGAACTTCAGCATGAAGGAAGCGGGCGAGAAGCGCCTCTTGGACCTTAACGAGCTTGAAGAACTTTGCTTAAACGCCTACGAGAACGCCAAGATCTACAAAGAGAGAGCGAAGCGTTGGCATGATAAGCATATCATTCCCAAGGACCTCAAGGAAGGAGATCAAGTTCTCCTCTTCAATTCGAGACTTCAACTCTTTCCACGTAAGCTTAAATCTCGTTGGACCGGACCTTATCTAATCAAACATGTTTTTCCCCATGGTGCAGTTGAAGTATGGGGTGAAAAGGGCGGAAGCTTCAAGGTGAACGGTCAACGACTCAAGAAATACTCACCGGAACTCCAAGCTGAGGAGTTCGCGCCTACCGCACTCGAATAAGTGCAAATACGGTCTAGCTACGGACCTTAAACAAGCGCTTCTTGGGAGGCAACCCAAGGTATTGCACTTATGC
This sequence comes from Fagopyrum homotropicum, assembly GCA_033239125.1. Classification (NCBI taxonomy): domain Eukaryota; kingdom Viridiplantae; phylum Streptophyta; class Magnoliopsida; order Caryophyllales; family Polygonaceae; genus Fagopyrum; species Fagopyrum homotropicum. Next base: position 138,459,205 of record BSWB01000002.1, read on the forward strand.
TTTTGTTTGTCATTCGTAGATTAGATTAGTCTAGACGTTTTTGTTTTGTTTTGCCCTCGAAACCTCCCGGTATGTTGTGTTTTTGGATGCAGGAGCAATGGAATATGCAAAGGAAGGAGAAAAAGCTAGAAGGAATTGACGAAACTTGGATTTTGACACATTACAGAGAGTTCCACGCCCTAAACCACGGTCGTGGAGGCTACAGTGACTGTTACGTCTAGGAATGGTGTACGCAAAAGCTTTAAATTTATAACTCGTTATATTTCTCCTAACTCCTAGCGAACCCGCAGTGTACGGGACGTTTTGTAGTAGGGATAGTATTCCGAGGTCGAACACAAAGACTGAGGTGAGATTGAATCGATTAATGACTAAGGATAGTGAAGATCTAGGCTAAGAAAAGAGAAAGGAATAAAGAAATGAAAATCTCAATGTTTTTGGGTTGGTTTTTGGGTGATCAATCAAAGATCACAAATCAAGAGAAATCAACAATCAACTAAGCTAACACCACAAGTAAACAAGCAAATACGAAATATGTAATCAAGGGGAGAAAAGCGGATTCTAGGGGTCGGATATTCCGGTTATGGCATAGGACTAAAGCTATCTAATCATTCCTTGGATCAACTATAGTATGTTGGGAGTGAGCGTTTCTAGATTGGGATCAATCACCGGGTAGGTATCATGGTCCACTAGTTCATTCCTAAGGTCTCATCACCGGGTAAGTCTCAAAGAGCCTAAGGATAGGAATTCTACACAAACCGGATGGTATTCTAGGGATCTAACCTCTCCTTACCGGGTAAGTCTCGGGAAGGCAAGTCCTAAACACCTATCCTAGCACACTCAATCCAATAGCGGCTTGTGAGGCTCACTACTACCTAGAGTTCGTCATCTTCGGTATCTAAGAGTAAGAATTACCGGGTAGGTCTCTCCTAACACTTAGTTGCTAACACTAGGTCACCCTAGGATAGGTTTAGCTCAACAAACACTAGGATTTCAACAATCTAACATCCTAGCACATAGATTCATCAAAGCAAGCAAGTCAGTCAAAATCACGGGTTGTTCATCAAGAACCACGGCCGTGGAATGTATAGAACAAACTGTGGTTTACAACAGAGGCTAGGTTCGAGCAAACAATTCATCCAAAGGTACATCTAGTCGATTCTATCATAGTCCAAGCCATAACCATCTTTTCCTTACCCTAGAATCGCATCTATTTAGCCTACAACATGCATCTTAACAATCAAACTCAACAAGCATAAAATCATAGAATCCATGGTAAGAAGATGAAATGAAAGATGGATTAAGCAAATGAAACAAGTAACACAAGCTAAATCAAGGTTCAAGAAGGACTTACAACCCTTCAAAAGAAGATTCAATCGATTCTTACATAACCTTGCAAAACGTTTCACTCAAAATCACTCAAAAAGACTATCGAACTATGAACTAGTGTGCTTCTTCTTCTTCTCCAATGGAAGCCTTCCTTCTTCTCCAATGGAAGCTCCAATCAAATCTTCCAATGAGAGAATCTTTCTTGTTGGGAGTGTGGGAGAGAATGGGAGTGAGGGGTCTGTCCCTAACAGCCTTGCAGGACCACCTTTTATCCTCCAAATTTGCAAGAGTCGGCCATGAAGATTGTGGGACAGCTGTCACAGCTGTCTGGGGAATACCACGGCCAAAATCACGCCCGTGGAAGTCCCAGTGGCCGTGGTTTTGGTGCCTCAGCTTGTTTTGGATCATCAAGCCTCAATTTGGTGCATGGAATGCACCAACAAGGTCCCATGTGTCCTCCTTAGCCCTTAGCTTGCATCCCAATAAGTCCGAAGGTGTGTCATCTCGAGGAACGATCCTCAAATGTATCGATTAAGCTCCTAAAGCTCCCAAAATACCTACAAAGCATGCAAAAGTCCGTGTAGACGTCTATCTCGACAAAATACATGAATTGAGTGCAAATCGTTACGAACTAGTGCAAACCATGCATGAATGAGCGGAAAAACTATCTAAATGAGTGCCTAAACCTAAGTCATAAATCGTGTTATCAAAAATACCCCATACTTAAGGTTTGCTCGTCCCCGAGCAAATCCCAACTATAGACTAAGAGATGACATGATTTATGCATGCAGAAAAACAACAAAATCTTTTTGGAGTTGTGCTTCTAATATTGGATCACCTTCATAGTCATGTTTCATGGCAAATGGACAAGCAATCATGCATCAAATGAATGAAGGAACGGAAAGACAATTATACTTAACTCGAAAGCATGCATGAAATGTAAAAATGAAGAAGTCAAGATGATCATGAGCATATTCAATCTAGATCACTAAGTCTTACACACATGCAAATAGGTCATAAGGGCTTGTGAAATAAAAGGCAAGAAACGTTGTGTTCCGATCGGAGTAGGAGATGTCACATATGATGCATTATGTGATTTAGGAGCAAGCGTTAGCATCATTCTGCTTGCCTTATGCAGGAAGATCGGTCTAGGCGAGCCTAAACCGGTCAAGATGACATTATATATGGCGGATCGATCCAGAACTCGTCCCGTCGGTATCATTTAAGACGTCCCGGTCAAGCTTGGTAAGTTCTATGTTCCAATAGATTTTGTTGTGCTTGACATTCCTGCAGATAGTCCGGTCCCGATCATACTCGGAAGACCGTTCCTTGCAACATCCGGTTGTGTGGTGGATTGCAAGAATGCTAGACTCGCCTTCAACATAGGAGAGGAAAAAGTAGAGTTCGTTCTTTCCACTTTGATGAAAGAACCAGCTCTTGAAGAGGATATATTTAACATCCATGACGAAGAGCTATCTAGAGAGGAAGTAAGTTCGATTCTCTTCAAAAATCCCTTGCAAAAGGTGATCACTATGAGCATCATGGACATAGGAGAGGAAGAGGAATCCAATGAGGAAATTGAAGCTTTAGAAGAGCTATAAGAAGTGCATGAAGAAGAGTTTGAACAACTCTACGATGGGTCAGAAAACGTGAGGAATCACAGCCAGTCGTGCTATTCCACGGCTGTGGTTCCCACCAACATGACCGTAATTAGCTATTCAGAGGACTCCAGTAAGTTACACGGCCAAAACCACGGCCGTGGAACTATCAGAGGTGCCGTAATTGACTTTCACGCCCTAAACCACGGCCGTGGAGGAAACAGAGGTGCCGTGATTTTGGGGAAATCTGAGGACAATTACGTTCTTTCTACCACTTCTCTTGATTTTTCTCCAACAACTTCTATACCCTTAGAGACTTCTAAGGAAGCATTGGACACTCCTCAAGAGCCATTAGAGAGTCCAATAGTGATGGAATTGAAGCCACTTCTCGCACATCTAAGGTACTCATTTCTAGGATCTAATTCTACCTTTCCGATAATTGTTAGATCCGATCTAAGTGAAGATGAACATAGTAAGCTTATGGTTGTTCTAAAGAAACATAGGAAAGCCTTAGGTTATACTATAGAGGATCTAGTAGGAATCAAGCCTTCATTATGCATGCATAAGATCCTAATGGAAGAAGATTTTCGGACTTCACGACAACCTCAAAGGCGGTTAAATCCGACCATGAAGGAGGTTGTCAAGAAGGAAATTCTTAAACTACTTGATCTAGGTATCATCTACCCTATCCCCGATAGCAAGTGGGTGAGTCCCGTACAGGTTGTTCCAAAGAAGGGAGGAATGACGGTCATCACCAATAAGAACAATGAGCTCATTCCTACACGAACCGTGACGGGATGGTGGATGTGCATAAACTACCGCAATCTAAACAACGCAACGAGGAAGGACCACTTCCCATTACCATTCATCGATCAAATGCTTGAGAGGTTAGCACAACACTCACATTTCTGTTATCTTGACGGTTATAGTGGTTTCTTTCAGATCCCGATACATCCGGACGATCAAGAGAAGACCACATTCACGTGCCCATGGGGTACGTTCGCTTATAGGAGAATGCCGTTCGGGCTTTGCAACGCCCCAGCCACCTTTCAAAGGTGCATGATGGCTATATTCTCGGAATACATAGAGGAAATCATGGAGGTTTTCATGGATGACTTTTCTGTATATGGTTCCTCTTTCGATAATTGTCTTTCTAACCTTTCTCTTGTGCTACAAAGGTGTGAAGACACTAACCTAGTTCTTAATTGGGAGAAGTGTCATTTTATGGTGAAAGAAGGCATTGTACTAGGACACTTGATCTCTAATAGAGGGATTGAAGTAGATAAGGCTAAGATAGAAACTATAGAAAAGCTCCCTCCTCCATCTTCGGTGAAGGGGATAAGAAGCTTTCTAGGACATGCTGGATTTTATAGACGTTTTATAAAGGATTTTTCTAAGATATCAAAACCGCTTACTAATCTATTGATGAAGGATGCAGTTTTTGATTTCTCGCATGAGTGCTTAGATGCGTTCCATAAGATTCGGGAAGCTCTAATCTCAGCCCCGATCATTCAACCTCCGGATTGGAATCTTCCATTCGAGGTCATGTGTGATGCAAGTGACGTAGCTATAGGAGCTGTGCTTGGGCAAAAGAAGGAAGGACGAACCCATGCTATCTACTACGCTAGCAAGACGCTAGACGAAGCGCAGCTTAACTATGCCAATACAGAAAAGGAATTTCTAGCTATTGTTTATGCATTTGAAAATTTTCGTTCTTATCTTGTAGGTGCAAAGGTGATTGTATACACGGATCATGTTGCGATCCGGTATCTACTTGCAAAGAAGGATGCGAAACCAAGGCTGATTAGATGGATTCTTCTCCTACAAGAATTCGATCTAGAGATTCGTGACAAGAAGGGTTCGGAAAATTCTGTTGCGGATCATTTGAGTCGTCTACCACATCTAGAGGACGACAATCTACCCATAGATGACTCCTTTCCGGACGAGCATTTACAAAATCATAGAGGAGTGCATCGACAAGATTACTAAAGGTAACGAACCATGGTTTGCTAATTTTGTTAACTATTTGGTTTGCCAGGAATTACCACCCGGACTATCCTATGCACAAAGGAAGAAGTTCTTTAAGGATGTCCGGGAATACTTTTGGAATGAACTTCTCCTCTTCAAGAGAGGTCCTGACGGCATCATTCAACGATGTGTGCCGGAAGACGAGATGCAAAGTGTCATCCGTCATTGTCATTCACTACCTTGTGGAGGACACGCTAGTTCGAACAAGACTAGCGCTAAGGTATTGCAATCTGGATTCTTTTGGCCTACTTTATTTAAAGATGTGCAAACCTTTGTTTCCTGCTGCGATGCTTGTCAAAGATAAGGGAACATATCTAGGAGGAACGAAATGCCTCTTAACAACATTCAGGAGGTAGAGATCTTTGACGTTTGGGGAATAGACTTCATGGGACCTTTCCCATCATCTTGTGGAAACCAATACATACTTCTAGCTGTAGATTATGTTTCGAGATGGGTTGAAGAAATTGCCTCTCCCACTAATGATGACATGGTTGTGGTTAAGTTCTTTAACAAGACTATTTTCCCAAGATTTGGGACAACACGGACTATCATTAGTGATGGAGGCTCTCACTTCATTGCCCGGCGATTCGAAGCTCTACTAGCTAAGTATGGGGTGACTCACAAGATCGCCACCCCTTACCATCCAAAAACGAGTGGACAAGTGAAGATTTCGAACCGGGAGATTAAAGGAATCCTAGAGAAAATAGTTTTGAAGACAAGGAAAGATTGGTCTTTGAAGCTAGACGACGCATTGTGGGCATACCGGACTGCATACAAGACTCCCATAGGAACGACACCATACAACCTTGTGTATAGGAAGTCTTGTCACTTACCTGTAGAGCTGGAACATAAGGCGTATTGGGTGGTAAAGTGGTTGAACTTCAGCATGAAGGAAGCGGGCGAGAAGCGCCTCTTGGACCTTAACGAGCTTGAAGAACTTTGCTTAAACGCCTACGAGAACGCCAAGATCTACAAAGAGAGAGCGAAGCGTTGGCATGATAAGCATATCATTCCCAAGGACCTCAAGGAAGGAGATCAAGTTCTCCTCTTCAATTCGAGACTTCAACTCTTTCCACGTAAGCTTAAATCTCGTTGGACCGGACCTTATCTAATCAAACATGTTTTTCCCCATGGTGCAGTTGAAGTATGGGGTGAAAAGGGCGGAAGCTTCAAGGTGAACGGTCAACGACTCAAGAAATACTCACCGGAACTCCAAGCTGAGGAGTTCGCGCCTACCGCACTCGAATAAGTGCAAATACGGTCTAGCTACGGACCTTAAACAAGCGCTTCTTGGGAGGCAACCCAAGGTATTGCACTTATGCTTTTGTTTGTCATTCGTAGATTAGATTAGTCTAGACGTTTTTGTTTTGTTTTGCCCTCGAAACCTCCCGGTATGTTGTGTTTTTGGATGCAGGAGCAATGGAATATGCAAAGGAAGGAGAAAAAGCTAGAAGGAATTGACGAAACTTGGATTTTGACACATTACAGAGAGTTCCACGCCCTAAACCACGGTCGTGGAGGCTACAGTGACTGTTACGTCTAGGAATGGTGTACGCAAAAGCTTTAAATTTATAACTCGTTATATTTCTCCTAACTCCTAGCGAACCCGCAGTGTACGGGACGTTTTGTAGTAGGGATAGTATTCCGAGGTCGAACACAAAGACTGAGGTGAGATTGAATCGATTAATGACTAAGGATAGTGAAGATCTAGGCTAAGAAAAGAGAAAGGAATAAAGAAATGAAAATCTCAATGTTTTTGGGTTGGTTTTTGGGTGATCAATCAAAGATCACAAATCAAGCGAAATCAACAATCAACTAAGCTAACACCACAAGTAAACAAGCAAATACGAAATATGTAATCAAGGGGAGAAAAGCGGATTCTAGGGGTCGGATATTCCGGTTATGGCATAGGACTAAAGCTATCTAATCATTCCTTGGATCAACTATAGTATGTTGGGAGTGAGCGTTTCTAGATTGGGATCAATCACCGGGTAGGTATCATGGTCCACTAGTTCATTCCTAAGGTCTCATCACCGGGTAAGTCTCAAAGAGCCTAAGGATAGGAATTCTACACAAACCGGATGGTATTCTAGGGATCTAACCTCTCCTTACCGGGTAAGTCTCGGGAAGGCAAGTCCTAAACACCTATCCTAGCACACTCAATCCAATAGCGGCTTGTGAGGCTCACTACTACCTAGAGTTCGTCATCTTCGGTATCTAAGAGTAAGAATTACCGGGTAGGTCTCTCCTAACACTTAGTTGCTAACACTAGGTCACCCTAGGATAGGTTTAGCTCAACAAACACTAGGATTTCAACAATCTAACATCCTAGCACATAGATTCATCAAAGCAAGCAAGTCAGTCAAAATCACGGGTTGTTCATCAAGAACCACGGCCGTGGAATGTATAGAACAAACTGTGGTTTACAACAGAGGCTAGGTTCGAGCAAACAATTCATCCAAAGGTACATCTAGTCGATTCTATCATAGTCCAAGCCATAACCATCTTTTCCTTACCCTAGAATCGCATCTATTTAGCCTACAACATGCATCTTAACAATCAAACTCAACAAGCATAAAATCATAGAATCCATGGTAAGAAGATGAAATGAAAGATGGATTAAGCAAATGAAACAAGTAACACAAGCTAAATCAAGGTTCAAGAAGGACTTACAACCCTTCAAAAGAAGATTCAATCGATTCTTACATAACCTTGCAAAACGTTTCACTCAAAATCACTCAAAAAGACTATCGAACTATGAACTAGTGTGCTTCTTCTTCTTCTCCAATGGAAGCCTTCCTTCTTCTCCAATGGAAGCTCCAATCAAATCTTCCAATGAGAGAATCTTTCTTGTTGGGAGTGTGGGAGAGAATGGGAGTGAGGGGTCTGTCCCTAACAGCCTTGCAGGACCACCTTTTATCCTCCAAATTTGCAAGAGTCGGCCATGAAGATTGTGGGACAGCTGTCACAGCTGTCTGGGGAATACCACGGCCAAAATCACGCCCGTGGAAGTCCCAGTGGCCGTGGTTTTGGTGCCTCAGCTTGTTTTGGATCATCAAGCCTCAATTTGGTGCATGGAATGCACCAACAAGGTCCCATGTGTCCTCCTTAGCCCTTAACTTGCATCCCAATAAGTCCGAAGGTGTGTCATCTCGAGGAACGATCCTCAAATGTATCGATTAAGCTCCTAAAGCTCCCAAAATACCTACAAAGCATGCAAAAGTCCGTGTAGACGTCTATCTCGACAAAATACATGAATTGAGTGCAAATCGTTACGAACTAGTGCAAACCATGCATGAATGAGCGGAAAAACTATCTAAATGAGTGCCTAAACCTAAGTCATAAATCGTGTTATCAAAAATACCCCATACTTAAGGTTTGCTCGTCCCCGAGCAAATCCCAACTATAGACTAAGAGATGACATGATTTATGCATGCAGAAAAACAACAAAATCTTTTTGGAGTTGTGCTTCTAATATTGGATCACCTTCATAGTCATGTTTCATGGCAAATGGACAAGCAATCATGCATCAAATGAATGAAGGAACGGAAAGACAATTATACTTAACTCGAAAGCATGCATGAAATGTAAAAATGAAGAAGTCAAAATGATCATGAGCATATTCAATCTAGATCACTAAGTCTTACACACATGCAAATAGGTCATAAGGGCTTGTGAAATAAAAGGCAAGAAACGTTGTGATTAGGTGGGAATTTTTCTAGGCTATGTGATGCTAATCCGGGAATGGAACTAACTTCACAACTTCACATTTTTATCAACTTCCCACAAGTGTATATTTTCTCCATCTTTTCTTTCTTTTCTTTTCTTTTTCTTTCACTTATTTTTGAGACAATGGCATTGGTGTACAAAAGCCGAAACCTTGGTGATTAGCCGTCCTCGGGCTTTTTTAATTTTCGAGGTGCATCCACACCGGGCACACATACCAAATCTCGTTAGGACTATCGGTTTATTTGACTTTGGCAAGGCACAAACACCCGATTATGTGAATGGTGCCGAGTTACTCGTCATTTAAACCAACGTCCCCAAACCTATATTTTTGTCTACACTTTCACAACAAATTCAGCACTTCATTCATAACATTCATCCATCAACAACTTCACCCCACACTTGCTTTTCACACACTCAACACACTAACATGCTCCTATTCCCGGATGGGTCAAAAGAGGTCAAATTTATATCAATTGAGGTGCTCAACCAACATGATCAAGATGAGAAGTAGAGAAAAATGAATTGCCTTAATCATTCCTAGATGATGTGCAAGAACTAGCATGTAATTTCGACCATCAATCCTCAATCCAATCAAGGCAAACATTCATGATCACAATTCACTCATGGGATTCAAGATAAGTACTTCAAGTCCACATATGCATTCATCTATTCAAAACATAAGGCCATCCATAGCCAATTCACAAAACAATCTCATCATAATGGTCATTCCCAAGTTTAGAAGCACTAAAAATTTTTTAAAATTTTCTGATTTTTTTGGATTTTTCGAAATGTGTATGTACAATGCAAGACATAATGAAACATGTGACAATATTAAATTATCCTAGATGCAAGTCATGCAAAAGATCAAGCAAACCCCACCCCATACTTAGAAACACATTCTCCCCAATGTGGTATTCAAGTAAAGAAGAGTGAAAGAGGGTTCTCACAATGTAAAAATGGTTTGCTTCGGTATTTGGGATCACTTAAGTGGAGTGATGTCGGATGATCCTATCAACGATGGTAGAGAGCTCAAAGTGTTCGTTATGGCGTCGGGATCCGCGCTAGGCACCGCTAGCCGTCCAAGTCCCGCGTCCGCTCCACCCACAATTGATGAGGGACTCATCATCATCATCCACATGCCATGCAAGGCTTCCATGCCACCAAGACTCTAGCACACACACAAAGCACACCAAACACACAAAAACACAAAAATCAAAAACAAAAACAAAAACAAAAAGGGAAAAACGTTACCAATGGGTTGCCTCCCATCAAGCGCTTCTTTAAGGTCATTAGCTTGACCAAACTCGGGGGCGACTACTCAAGGTGAAGTGAGGCAATCATATCCACCGGAGATCCCGGGATATACTTCTTCAACCGGTGCCCATTCACCTTGAAATCTCCACAATGCTCCCCTCCTATCTCAATAGCTCCATGGGGAAAGATCTTCTTCACCACATAAGGACCGGTCCACCTTGACTTTAGCTTTCCGGGGAAGAGCCGCAGCCTTGAGTTGAAGAGAAGGACAAGGTCGCCTTCACTCAACTCCTTCGGGATAAGGCGTTTGTCATGCCACCGTTTGGTCCTCTCCTTGTAGATCCGGGCATTTTCGTAAGCATCCAAACGGATCTCCTCAAGAGCGTTCATATCAAGAAACCTCTTCTCTCCGGCTTCCTTGAGGTCAAAATTCAGCCACCTTATGGCCCAATATGCTCTATGCTCCATCTCTACCGGAAGGTGGCAAGACTTGCCATAGACTAGCTTGTAAGGAGTGGTGCCAATCGGTGTCTTGAAAGCGGTTCTATAAGCCCACAAAGCATCATCGAGCTTCATAGCCCAATCCTTTCTCGTCCTTGAAACTGTCTTCTCAAGAATTCCCGTTATCTCCCGGTTGGAGATCTCCACTTGGCCACTAGTTTGGGGATGGTAAGGTGTTGCCACCTTATGAGTCACCCCATACTTAGCCAAAAGTGTCCCGAAGTTCCTATTGGTGAAGTATTTCCCTCCATCACTTATGATCACCCTTGGTGTTCCAAACCTAGGAAAGATCACTCGGTTAAAGAACCGCACTACAACCTTGGCATCATTTGTAGGAGAGGCGATTGCCTCCACCCATCTCGAAACATAGTCTACCGCCAATAGGATGTAGAGGTTGCCACATGAAGAGGGGAATGGTCCAATGAAGTCCACACCCCACACATCAAATATCTCCACCTCTTGTATGTTGTTCAAAGGCATCTCATTCCTCCTTGAGATGTTGCCCGTCCTTTGGCAAGCATCACAAGCTACCACAAAATTTTGCACATCCTTGAACAAACTTGGCCAAAAGAAACCCGGTTGCAACACCTTAGCACATGTCTTGTGTGAGCTAGCATGGCCTCCACATGGCAAGGAGTGACAATGGCGGATCACACTCTCCACCTCATCCTCCGGTATGCATCTTCTAAAAACTCCATCCGGCCCTCTCTTGAACAAAAGCGGTTCACTCCAATAGTAGTGCTTCACATCCTTGAAGAACTTCTTCCTTTGGGAATAGGATAAACCGGGCGGCACTTCCTCACACACAAGGTAGTTCACAATGTCGGCATACCATGGCTCATTACCCTTTGACACTTGAAACAAACACTCCTCCATCATTTGCAATTGCTCATCCCGGAATGAGTCATCAATAGGGATGTCATCTCTCTCGATCTCCAATGGTGGGAGTCTACTAAGGTGATCCGCCACAGAATTTTCGGACCCCTTTTTATCCCGGATTTCCAAATCAAACTCTTGAAGAAGAAGGATCCACCGAATCAAACGAGGCTTGGCATCCTTCTTTGTAAGGAGGTAACGGATCGCAGCATGATCCGTATACACAATGACCTTCGCTCCAACAAGATAAGAGCGGAACTTCTCAAATGCATACACAACAGCTAGCAACTCCTTCTCGGTGGTAGCATAATTGAGTTGGGCATCATCTAGCGTCTTGCTAGCATAATAGATGGCATGTGTAAGCCCATCTTTCCTTTGCCCCAAAACAGCCCCAACGGCTACATCACTCGCGTCACACACGATCTCAAACGGTAAACTCCAATCCGGAGGTTGCATTATGGGAGCGGTGATCAAAGCATTCTTCAACCTACAAAAAGCCTCAAGGCAATCCTTGGAGAATACAAACTCAACATCTTTCATTAGTAGGTTAGTAAGAGGCTTAGAAATCTTAGAAAAATCTTTAATAAATCTCCGGTAAAAACCGGCATGCCCTAAAAAACTCCTTACCCCTTTCACCGAGGTAGGTGGTGGCAACTTCTCTATGGTTTCTATCTTAGCCCTATCAACCTCAATGCCTCGGTTGGACACCAAGTGTCCCAACACAATTCCTTCACTTACCATGAAGTGGCATTTCTCCCAATTCAAGACTAGGTTAGTTTCCTCACATCTCTTAAGCATTAGAGACAAGTTAGCTAAACAATCATCAAAGGAAGATCCATAAACAGAAAAATCATCCATAAACACTTCCATGATGTTTTCAATATACTCAGAAAAGATATCCATCATACACCTTTGAAAGGTGGCGGGTGCATTACACAACCCAAATGGCATTCTCCTATATGCAAATGTACCCCAAGGACATGTGAATGTGGTTTTCTCTTGATCATCGGGGTGAATAGGAATTTGGAAGAATCCACTATAGCCATCTAAGTAACAAAAATGGGAATGTTGAGCTAATCTCTCTAGCATTTGGTCAATGAAAGGAAGAGGGAAATGATCTTTCCTAGAGGCCACATTTAGTTTTCTATAGTCAATACACATCCTCCATCCCGTAACCGTTCTAGTTGGGATTAGTTCATTGTTCTCATTTGTTACTACGGTCATCCCACCCTTCATAGGAACCACATGCACGGGACTAACCCACTTACTATCCGAAATCGGGAAAATGATACCCGCATCTAGCAATTTAAGGATCTCTTTCTTGACTACTTCTTTCATGATAGGGTTTAGTCTTCTTTGAGGTTCAATTGAAGGTTTATGATTATCTTCCATCAAGATCTTATGCATGCACAAAGAAGGTTTTATGCCAACTAAATCATCAATGGTATAGCCAATGGCTTTCCTATGCAATCTCAACTCATGCAACAATCTAGCAAGTTCATCATCATTCAAGCATGCATTCACAATAACCGGATATGTAGAATTCTCACCAAGAAAAGCATACTTCAAATGAGAAGGGAGAGATTTGAGTTCAAGTTTAGGAGGACCTTTATCGAGTGGAGACGATTCATATAATGTTGGTTGAGATGAATCCAAAGCCATGGAAGACTCCTCAAGGCTCCTTGAAACTTGATCAACAACCAATGCAGTTTCTGGGGAAACCACGGGCAAAATTACGGGCTCTGGCACAACCACGGCCGTGGAACTTGCAAAGCTAGCCTTTTTGAGCATTCCAGAGAGTTCCACGGGGGAAACCACGGGCGTGATTCTTGGTCCCAGGCCGTGATTCCCACAGGAATTCAGCACACCTTCGTGTGCTTCAAATTCAGCTCTTGTCTCCTTTTCCAATGCTTCCAAGGCCTTGATTTCTTCATTGCAAGCCTCCTCAACTCCTTCATCCATCAAACTTAAGCTAAGAACCTTCTCCAAGGGGTCCTTGATCAAGATCGAGCTCACAACTTCTCTAGACTCCTCTTGCTCGACAATGTTGAACACATCTTCACCAAGGGCTAGCCCTTTCATCATTGTGGATAGTTTGAACTTAATATTCTCTTCTCCAATGTTGAAGGAGAGAATTCCATTTTTGCAATCCACCAAACATCCGGATGTGGCTAGGAAAGGTCTCCCTAAGATGATGGGAACCGGATAGTCCACCGGGATGTCCAAAACAACGAAGTCTATGGGCACATAGAACTTCCCGAGCTGCACCGGTATGTCTTCTAAGATTCCTACGGGGTGAGTGATTGAACGGTCCGCCATGTAAAGGGTCATCTTGACCGGCTTTGGCTCTCCTAGCCCAACCTTGTTGTAAAGTGCAAGCGGTATGATGCTTACACTTGCCCCAAGATCACATAGGGCTTCATACTTCACTTCTCCCACTCCAATTGGCACACAAAAGGAACCCGGATCTCTTAGCTTAGGAGGCATCTCCTCCTTCATGGTTTGGATCAATTCCGAGGACCTCTTCGTCATCCTCACTTCCCCATACTCTTTCAACTTCCTTTTGTTGGAGAGTATTTCCTTCAAAAACTTGCCATATGCCGGCATACCTAGAATAGCATCCATGAACGGAATGTTAATATGCAATTTAGACATAAGTTCAAGGAATTTCCCAAAGTGTTTGTCCAAGCGAGCTCTTGCTCGTGATTGTGAGAACGGTAGTGGTGGCTTGTATGGAGGTGGTGCCACATATGTTGGCTCATCATCCTTGCTCTTGCCTCCATCTTCTTGCAATAGCTCTTCCTCTACCACTACTTGCTTCCCCTTGTCATTTCCCTTAGGTAAGGGATCCTTCATGCTTAGCCCACTCCTTGTTGTGATGGCCAACACTTGGCCTCTTGGGTTGTCTTCGGTTCTCCCGGGAAGCTTTCCTGGATCTCTATGAGCTTCACCCGCCTTTTGGAACACTTGTGCTTCTAACACCTTTTGAGCTTTAGAAATGGAAGTCACCGTGCTCTCAAGACCACTCAACCTTCCAAGCAATTGCTCAAACATCATCTCGGTTCTATCCTTTGGAGGTTGAGTAAATCCGGGTGGAGGTTCTTGTGAAGCCTTTGGTGGTGGTGGTGCGCTTGTGGAAGCGGGAGGGTTCAAGGCACCATCCGGGTTAGAATAGGAAAACCCGGGATGGTTATGGTTAGGCCGGTAATTGTTGAATTGCCGGTTGTTGTTGAAGTTCCTTGGGCCTTGATAGTTGTTGTAATTGCCCCTTCCCATGTAGTTCACATCTTCCTCCTTGGAAGACAAGTTTGCTTGCACTTGCACTTGAGGGCTTGCTTGATTCTTCAAAGTTGTAGCACACAACTCCCTCAAAGATTTCAACTCATTGTTGATTGTATCAAGCTTGAAGTTACTCATGTTGACTTCACTCACCTCATATGCTCCCGCTTTCCTCCGATCACTCTTCCTATGGGAGTACTTCTCAATCACCAAAGCTTGTTTATCTACAAACTCCCAAGCTTCATCCACATTCTTTTCCATGAAAGTCCCACCGGAAAGAGATTGAAGCTTGAATTGGCTATCTTCATCAAGTCCTTTGAAGTAGATCTCCAATAGCTCAATTTTTGGTATACCATGGTGTGGACAATCTAGGAGAAGGTCTTTGAACCTCTCCCAAGACTTGAATAAGCTCTCTCTATCCTTCATCACGAAGGCATTGATCTTCCCTCTTAACTCGGTAGTCTTGGAAGGTGGGAAGAACTTTGTCAAAAACTCGGTTGTCATCTCCTCCCAAGTACTCACTCGCCCTTGTGGAATAGATTGATACCAAGCCAAGGCTTTATCCTTAAGTGAGAAGGAGAAAGCCCTAAGCTTATGGTTGTTGCTCTCCAATCTAGGCGGCCTTAGAGTCTCCATCAAGATCTCATAGTTCATCAAGTGTTGATGAGGAGACTCTTCTTCCATCCCTCCAAATTGATTATGCCGGATCATTTGTAGAACTTGAGGGCGGAGCTCGTAATCATGGGCTGCGGGATCTCCTAAGTTCACACCCGGACGGTGTGCTCTTTGTGCCGGATCCATACGTTGCCCTAACGTTTGTGGTTCTTCAATAGCAATGGGCACAACCCGAATATTGACCGCCGGCTGCGGTTGTGGTGGAGGTGGAGGTTGTTGACGATTAAGCTCTCTTTGCACAAGAGCTTGCCTAATCTCTTCAATCTCCCTCCTAGTTGCTTTTTGCCTCTCATTGGCAAGTCTCCTTTCATTCTCCAAGGCTTCATCCCTTAGTCTAATTTGCTCTAAAGCTTCATCTAACTCAGCTTGGAGATCTCTTCCGGCCATTTCTTTTCCCTTTCTAATGCTCTTGGATCTAGATCTAAGGGTTTTCTCCGGTTCGGGATCGAATGGAGCTAAATCCTTGTCACGAGATCTTCGCATACACCTAAAGAGTGAGAGATGTCCTGAAAAGAAAAGACACAAACCAAAGGAGATCAAAAGCAACAAGAAAGATCTACACTATAAACAATCACAAACAATGACTCAATCTTAACCTAGTCCCCGGCAACGGCGCCAAAAACTTGTTACGTCTAGGAATGGTGTACGCAAAAGCTTTAAATTTATAACTCGTTATATTTCTCCTAACTCCTAGCGAACCCGCAGTGTACGGGACATTTTGTAGTAGGGATAGTATTCCGAGGTCGAACACAAAGACTGAGGTGAGATTGAATCGATTAATGACTAAGGATAGTGAAGATCTAGGCTAAGAAAAGAGAAAGGAATAAAGAAATGAAAATCTCAATGTTTTTGGGTTGGTTTTTGGGTGATCAATCAAAGATCACAAATCAAGCGAAATCAACAATCAACTAAGCTAACACCACAAGTAAACAAGCAAATACGAAATATGTAATCAAGGGGAGAAAAGCGGATTCTAGGGGTCGGAAATTCCGGTTATGGCATAGGACTCAAGCTATCTAATCATTCCTTGGATCAACTATAGTATGTTGGGAGTGAGCGTTTCTAGATTGGGATCAATCACCGGGTAGGTCTCATGGTCCACTAGTCCATTTCTAAGGTCTCATCACCGGGTAAGTCTCAAAGAGCCTAAGGATAGGAATTCTACACAAACCGGATGGTATTCTAGGGATCTAACCTCTCCTTACCGGGTAAGTCTCGGGAAGGCAAGTCCTAAACACCTATCCTAGCACACTCAGTCCAATAGTGGCTTGTGAGGCTCACTACTACCTAGAGTTCGTCATCTTCGGTATCTAAGAGTAAGAATTACCGGGTAGGTCTCTCCTAACACTTAGTTGCTAACACTAGGTCACCCTAGGATAGGTTTAGCTCAACAAACACTAGGATTTCAACAATCTAACATCCTAGCACTTAGATTCATCAAAGCAAGCAAGTCAGTTAAAATCACGGGTTTTTCATCAAGAACCACGGCCGTGGAATGTATAGAACAAACCGTGGTTTACAACAGAGGCTAGGTTCGAGCAAACAATTCATCCAAAGGTACATCTAGTCCATTCTATCATAGTCCAAGCCATAACCATCTTTTTCTTACCCTAGAATCGCATCTATTTAGCCTACAACATGCATCTTAACAATCAAACTCAACAAGCATAAAATCATAGAATCCATGGTAAGAAGATGAAATGAAAGATGGATTAAGCAAAATGAAACAAGTAACACAAGCTAAATCAAGGTTCAAGAAGGACTTACAACCCTTCAAAAGAAGATTCAATCGATTCTTACATAACCTTGCAAAACGTTTCACTCAAAATCACTCAAAAAGACTATCGAACTATGAACTAGTGTGCTTCTTCTTCTTCTCCAATGGAAGCCTTCCTTCTTCTCCAATGGAAGCTCCAATCCAATCTTCCAATGAGAGAATCTTTCTTGTTGGGAGTGTGGGAGAGAATAGGAGTGAGGGGTCTGTCCCTAACAGCCTTGCAGGACCACCTTTTATCCTCCAAATTTGCAAGAGTTGGCCATGAAGATCGTGGGACAGCTGTCACAGCTGTCTGGGGAAAACCACGGCCAAAACCACGCCCATGGAAGTCCCAGTGGCCGTGGTTTTGGTGCCTCTGCTTGTTTTGGATCATCAAGCCTCAATTTGGTGCATGGCATGCACCAACAAGGTCCCATGTGTCCTCCTTAGCCCCTAGCTTGCATCCCAATGAGTCCGAAGGTGTGTCAACTCGAGGAACGATCCTCAAATGTATCGATTAAGCTCCTAAAGCTCCCAAAATACCTACAAAGCATGCAAAAGTCCGTGTAGACGTCTATCTCGACAAAATACATGAATTGAGTGCAAATCGTTACGAACTAGTGCAAACCATGCATGAATGAACAGAAAAACTATCTAAATGAGTACCTAAACCTAAGTCATAAATCGTGTTATCAGTGACCGTAATTCTTCAAAATCTATGAAAAATCACCAAAAACCACGAGTCCGTACAAAACCACGGCCGTAGAAACCCCCGAGTGACCGTGATTTTCAAAAAATTTTACGGCCACTATATAAACCACCTTCCTTCACAAAAAGACCACAAAAAATCCCTCTTCCACGCCCCTTTCCACACCCTAAACTCCGAAAAATCTCCACCTCTAGCAATTCTTCATTCGGTAATCGTTTCGAACGATTCTTGGTGCAAAAGTGGAGCAAATTCATTCCTCTACAAGATCCAATCGACAAAACAAGTGAACAATCCATCAAGAAAGCAAAATTTGGATCCAAAGATCCAAAAACCTAGGTTTTTACTCTTCTTCTCTTCTTTGTCAATTAGGGCTAAATTTTCACAAGAACTTAGAGAAATTGCATAGGATTGAGATTGGAATTAGCCTAGGACAGGTTCTGCTGAGATTGTTGTTGATTTGGTTGAGATTTGAGCAATTCAGAGCCGAATCACGGTCTCTGGAACTTCCACGGCCGTGGAAACCTAAGAACAGACCATGGTTTTTTCTGGATTTGAGAAAATGTTTACGAGGAGTTCAGGAAAGAAAAAGAAGAGAAAGGGTGATAGTTCCTCCTCTTCCCAAGCCCCTCCTAGTGAACCACCATCACCTTCACGCCCTAGAATCCCAACCATTCACCCAAACTATCTCCAAGCCTTAGAAAGATCGAGGAGAGACCGGTCATAGGAGCAAGATACCTCTTGCTTGAGGACTTAGAGCCACTTTAATGTGGTAAATGATTTGACATGGCTCTTGGATAGATCCGGACTGATTGTTTTCTCCACTATTAGAGCGGATGCTTATGAGGAAATTACGAGGGAGTTTGTTATCTCCTTCGAGCATAGCCACGTCGATAGGACGGTATCCTTTAGATTGATGGAGACGGACTATAAGTTCTCCATCCAGCAGTTTGGAGCCTTCTTTGGGTTCCATGAGACCTTTAACGGTTGTTTCCCTAGCGGTGTATACGCTAAGGATTTTTGGGAGGATATAGCTATGATCTACGCTAGCGAGGACCGCTGGCAGCCGGCTGATACCAAGGCTAAGCTCATCTACCACTTAGCCTTGAAGATAGCTCATAGGGTCCTTTCCGAGTGCCTATTTCCTAGAACCGAGACCCCCCAAAAGATTAAGACCGATGAGCTATTCCTTCTCTACGCTATGCTACACGGTAGACCCGCCGATTGTGCCACCCTCTTAGCCTCCACCATTAGTAAGCTTAAGAACAAGAGGGCCGGGAACATTGGATATGGTGGGATGGTGACCTACATAGCTACGCAGCTCGGGATTGATTGCTCCGCTTGTACTAGGATAGCGGCGAGACCTTTGGGTCTCAAGAGTCTTATGACTAGGGGTTTGATCTTTCCTAGATACCGAGGTCCACCTACTGCTGCTCTGCCATGGGAGGATAGAGGAGGTAGAGGCATTCTATGGCTTCCCGAGTATTCCATTATGGTTGGACGCCATAATTGGAAAGAGACTTTCGCTGCTATGCATGCGAATAGGTTAGCAGCACCTCCCTACATCCCCGATGAGATTCCAACTGCTGATGTTGATGAGGATATAGGAGGAGGTGATGAGCAGGATTTTGGTACCTTTCCGGATCAGCCGGACATCTTCCCGGACCTACCTAGATAGTCTCCCCGCCCTTCTAGACCTTCCGGTGCTTCTTCCTCTCGCCGCACTAGTGTGAGTGAGAGACCTACATGGATGGATACTCCTCCCACTTGGTATGGAGCACAGCTAGAGTGGATGGGAGCTCTGCTGACATGGTATGCACAGCCACCAGCAGCACTGGCCCCACAAGATGCACATGCATGGTATGGCCAGGCACCGGCATGGTATGAGCAGTTACCGGAGTGGGCTACCGACCTTTCTAGGAGGGTAGGGGACTTGGAGATCCGCTAGGACGCTCGAGACGTACGGGCCGATGAGCATGACCGGATGATGAGGGATATCTACCGCCAGCAGTTTAGGCAGAACTTCGACTCCGGTTTCTACCCGTTCCCGCCACCGCCTCCACCGCAGTGATGAGCTATGCCGTTCGACAGCTTCAGCCGCCCCACCGCCGTCTAGTGAGTTTATTTTTCTTTTCTTTCTTTTCCTTATTTCTTTTTGAACATTGGGGATAACGTTTGTCTCAAGTATGGGGTGGAGTGTGACTATCGTTTGTAATAACTCTACTCACTTTGCTTGCCTTGATCGAGAACACTTTGCATGTTTCATTTCATAGTCACACGTTTCATTATTGCATTGCATGAAAAATCTTTTGAAAAACCCATAAAAATGTGAAAAATTTTGAAAATTTCTATAAAGGTTTTGTGCTTCTAAGAGTTGAGATGATTTCTATGATGGTCACCACTTGCGGATTGAATTTTTTATGACAATTGTATGCCTAAACGAATAATAAATTGAAAAGGAATTGAATGTGTTGATTATCCTTTCTTGAAAGTTTCATAATGTGAAGAGTTTTATCTAAATCATATTGAGAAATCGAGGTTGAAATCACATGATGAGTTCTTATACTTCTTTATGAAATGATTAAGGCAATTCGATCTTTCTTTCTCCTTTCTTTGTTCATTTAGCCCCTCAATGAAATAATTGCCTCCCTTACCTATCTGGGAATATGGAGGAGTTGTGTTTTGGCATGTTTGATGTGGGAGGGCCATGAAAGCAATTGTTTGCATTCAAAGAATAGAAATTAATAGGTTTGGGGAAGTCAATCATGACGATGAGTAACTCGGCACCATTCACATAGTCGGGTGTTTGTGTCTTGCCAAAGTCGGATTGAGCGATATTCCTAACGGGTCATGGTATGTGCATCAAGGGTTTGAGGCATCTCGAGAAATTGAGAAACGCCAATCTCCTAGGCTTTGGTTTTTGTGCACCGCTATCCATAACTCCAAAAGTAAAGTCGAAAAATAATGTGAAAAGAAGAGAGCAAAGCTCAAAGTTGATGGTGTTGCAAGGCAAAATAAAAAGAAAAAGAGTTGGGTTATCCACTTTCCCGGATTCATGCATCACATCCCTTATAAGTTTCCCTCCCTTCCGCATTCTAGACCTTACTTGGAAGTCCTTAAGATCAAAAGAACGTTATTTGACTTGGTGATCTAAATTGAAGTTTCTTATGCTTGATTTTGATAATGCTTGAAGGTTATGATGTTTACCTTAAAGTTTAACCAATTCTATGATGTTTCTTTACTTTACATTCTTTGGTTTATGTATATAAGCGTTTCAAAGGTGAATGAAGCAAGGTTTGAGAATGATCTATTGACTAGAAGCACACTTACCTAAAAGATGTTTTGTTTTTGAGTTTGCATGCATATTTCATCCTAACTTGTGTTCTAAGCTTTCAAAGACCTTGCTTGGGGACAAGCAAGTGACAAGTATGGGGTATTTTATTAGCATGAAATATTGCGATATTCTGGGCACTTCTTCTAGTTGTTTTTCATTCATTATAGTACTCATGGATAAGGTATTAAAGCATTTGTTAGCTTGTTCATCTATATTTTCGATATGGAGGTCTACATTAGTTTGTGATTGATTATAGGTGAATAAGAGCTGAAACCGGACCATTTGAGAGAGATAAGAGAGGATTTGAGCATATCCAAGGATTAGGAACATAACAAGGAAGCCAAAGAAGATGCTAAGATAGAGAATGGCACGACACAAAGGAAACTACAAGCAATCTGCACTTTCACGCCCAAAATTACGGCCGTAGAAGAGTCCACGCCCTAAACCACGGCCGTGGATCTTGGCATCATGAGCGTGGAGCATTCCAGTAAGTTACATGGCCTAAAGTACGGTCGTGGAAGTCACAAGAGGCCATAACCCAATTCCACGCCCTAAACCACGGTCGTGGAATCCCTTGAGACCGTGATTTAGGCGATCTTTTGACGAGACTTCATTTACCACGTTATTTACGTGATGGGCGGGGACGGTTACTTTTACCCCGTCTTATAAAAAGGCCAGAGAAGAGAGTTTTGGACATCGACGCTTACGACCTATTCTTGTAACATTGGCGTTGGATCTCGCGGAGACGTGATGACCGCTTACCTTGCTTGGAATATTCTTGCCTAGGGCGGATTGAAGATCGCCGAAGGTTTTTACCTCTTTCTTAGTGTTAGTTATTGAAGACGGATTGACAACCTATCATTTATATTTACCCTAGATTTTGTGAGGTTTTGTGTTATACTCTGAATCCATTGAGTATTCCATTTTGTTCTTTGGATTTGAGATTGACTTTGAGTTATATTTGAGTTTTCGAGGGTTTTCATCTTTCATTCTTCTTAAACTCGATTTTGATTTGATGACAATGGTTATTGGCTAAAACCCTTTAGCAATTCTAAGGTGAAGGGTTGATAGTTGTGGCTTAGATGATGATAGATCGATCGTAAATAGATTGGACCCTGTGAGTTAGAGAGATATCATCGACGAACCAAGATCACGCTCTGTTCTTGAACTTCCACGGCCGTGGAATTCAAGAACTACCCGTGATTTACCCTAGTTTACGAACCTTGCTTTTACTTTGATCCAAGGTTAAAGATTAACTTTAATCTAGTCTTGGCTTGCCCTTTTCTAGGTAGTAGTGAGACTCATCACCCTCTATTTCGATTTCGAGTGTCACAACCTTAATCGTTTTAATTAGTTTCGATCCTTGGGTTACAAGTTTGGGTATTTGAGATTAATTCTTATCCATAGATCCTTTCTATACTGAAGCCTCAGCAACCTTTGTAGAGAGTGTCCTTAGATAAGTCATATAAAGTTCTGGAACTTCACCGTACATTGCTTTACTTTAGCATACCTTTGCAACTCTTAACTCTGTCCTTAGTTCTTTAGTATATCTTGAATCGATTGCCACAATTAGATACCTAGATCTTTAGGATTGCTGTTTTCCCAATATTTGCAAAGCTTATAACATTTACTTGCTTGACTAATTGCGAACTGAATTTGTTCCCCCCAAATCCCTGAGTTCGATACTCTGGAATTCTTGCTTTACTACGCCGATCCGTACACTGCGGGTTCGCTTGCTTTGATTCTAATTTTATAAATTTAAAGCTTATTTGCACGCACGCTTAGTGGCGAACACGAACCTCCTTAACATTCTTCGGTGGTTGCCAAGAAGACACTAACTCAATCTTTTCCGGATCGATCTTAATCCCCTCAGCAGTCACTACATGGCCTAGGAAAGCCACCTCTGACATCCAAAACTCACACTTGGACAGCTTAGCATAAAGTTGGCTATCCTGCAGAATTTGTAATACTGTCCTCAAGTGCCCGGCATGCTCCTCTCAACTCCTAGAGTAAACTAGGATGTCGTCAATGAAGACCACTACAAACTGGTCTAAGAAGTCGATGAAAATCTCGTTCATCAACTCCATGAACACTGCTGGCGCATTAGTCAGCCCAAATGACATCACTACAAACTCATAATGACCATTCCTATTCCGGAATGCTGTCTTAGGTATGTCATGATCCCTCACCCTCAGCTGGTGGTAACCTGACCTCAAGTCTATCCTCGAAAACACAGACGCTCCATGCAACTGGTCCAGCATATCATTAATGCGAGGTAGCGGATACTTGTTCTTGATGGTGACCTTGCTCAGCTCCCTGTAATCGATGCATAACCTCATCGATCCATCCTTTTTCCTCACAAATGATAACACGATTTATGGGTTAGTTTTAGGTAATCATTTAGATAGAATTCCCGCTCATTCACGCATGGTTTAGCATTGGTTCGAAACATTTTGCACTCAATTCATGTATTTCGTCGAGATAGATGTCTACACGGACTTGTGCGTGTTTTGTAGGTAATTCGGAAAAATTAGGAGCTAAAACGATGCGTTTGAGGATCGTTCATCTAGACGACACACCCTCGGACTCATTAGGACACAAGCCATAGGCTAAAGAGGACTCATGGAACCTTGCCAACACTAGCCATGCACCAAATCACAGCTTAATGATCCTAGGCAAAGTTTCTGCACAGAATCACGGTTCTCTGACAGATCACGGCCGTGGAATCGACCGTGGAATTTGCCAGATTCTCGTGACAGATGTGCCACGACTCTCATGGCCAGCTCATGCAAATTTGTTATAAAAGTGGTCCTTCATGGGTTGTTGAAGGGCAGCTGGGAGCATCTTGGAGCAGATCATCCATTTCCCATTTCTCTAACAAAAATATCCTCTTAAGAAGAAGATTTTCTAGGAAGGAAAGTGTCAAAAGGAAGAAGAAGGACTCCATTGAAGAGAAGAAGAAGAACACACAACATTGCTATTGTTGCTAGATTTCCGGATTCTATTTTCTAGTTGTAAGAACCATTTGAACCTTCTTTTGGAAGGATTGTAAGTCTCCCGAATTCTATTTTCAGCTTGGTTTAATCCTAGTTCTTTTGTTCATCTCTTTCTTTCATTCTCTTGCCAAATGAATGTTATGATTTTGTGTTTGTTTGTTTCGATTTCTATCATGAATGTTGTAGGCTAAATAGATGTGGTTCTAGGGTAAAGAAAGGATGGTTATGGCTAAGGCTATGATAGGATGAACTTAGATTTATCTTTGGATGACTTGTGTGCTTGAACGTACTCTCTGTTAGGAATTACGGGTGGATCTTGTCAAACCACGGCCGTGGTTTAGGTAGAACAACCCGTGATTTTCCTGGTTCGATGAATCTTGATTTAGATTGCTGAAATGTTGAAACCCTAAGTGTTTGGTGAGTTAAATCTATCCTAGGGTAACCTAGTGTTAGCAACTAAGTGTTAGGAGAGACTTACCCGGTAATCCTCACTCTTAGATTCCAAAGATAACAACCCTTAGGTAGTGGTGAGCCTAATAAGCCGCCATTGGATTAAGTGTGCTGGATAGTAGCTTGAGACTAGCCCTTCCGAGACTTACCCGGAGAGGATAGGTTAGGTCCTTGAGTAAACAATCCGGTTTGAGTAGAATTCCACTCCTTAGGTTCTTAGAGACTTACCCGGTAATGAGACCTAGGGAATGGATTAGCGGATCTTGAGACCTACCCGGTAATTGATCCCAATCTAGAAATGCTTAATCCCCAACATAGTTAATCCAAGAATTGAATAGATAGCTTGAGTCTTATGCCATGACCGGAACTTCCAACCCCTAGAATCCATCTTTCCTTTCTTTGATCTATATCTTGTTTAGTTGTTCATTCGTGTTGATTCATAATTTAGTTGATTGATCATTTAGTTGATTGATCGTTTTGCATGTGTTGTGATCTTTGATTGATCACCCAAAAATCAACCAAAAACATTTGAGATTTTCATTTCCTTATTTCTTTCTTTTCTTGCAACCTAGGTCTTTACTAAACTCAATCACAAATCGAATCAATTTCACTTTAGTCTTTGTGTTCGACCTCGGAATACTATCCCTACTACAAACGTCCCGTACACTGCGGGTTTCGCTAGGAGTTAGGATAATTATAACGAGTATAAATTTAAAACCCATTTGCGTATCACAATCTTAGCGTAACAAGTTTTTGGCGCCGTTGCCGGGGACTAGGTCTAGATTGAGTCTATTTTGTGATTGTTTTTAGTGTAGATCTTTCTTGTTGCTTTTGATCTCTTTTTGGTTTGTGTCTTTGCTTTTCAGGACATCTATTACTCTTTATGTGTATGCGAAGATCTCATGGCAAGGATTTAGCTCCATTCGATCCCGAACCGGAGAAAACCCTTCGATCTAGATCTAAGAACATCCGAAAAGAGAAAGAGATGGCCGGAAGAAACCTCCAAGCTGAGTTGGATGAAGCCTTAGAGCAAATAAGGCTAAGAGATGAGCTCTTAGAGGAAGAAAGGAGACTTGCCAATGAGAGGCAAGAGGAAACTAGGAGGGAGATTGAGGAGATTAGGCAAGCCCGTGTTCAAGGAGAGCTTAATCGCCGACAACCTCCACCTCCTCCACCACCGGTGGTACAACCGCAGCCGGCGGCTAATGTTAGGGTTGTGCCCATTGCCATTGCCATTGAAGAGCCACAAACCCTAGGGAGACGTATGGATCCGGCACAAAGAGCACACCGTCTGGGTGTGAACTTAGGAGATCCCGCAGCCCACAACTATGAGCTCCGCCCTCAAGTTCTACAAATGATCCGGCATAATCAATTTGGAGGGATAGAAGGAGAGTCTCCTCATCAACACTTGATGAATTATGAGATCTTGATGGAGACTCTTAGACCGCCAAGATTGGAGAGCAACAACCATAAGCTCAGGGCTTTTTCCTTCTCTCTTAAGGATAAAGCCTTGGCTTGGTATCAATCTATTCCACAAGGGCGAGTAGGTACTTGGGAGGAGATGACCACCGAGTTTTTGACTAAGGTCTTCCCACCTTCCAAGACTACCAAGTTAAGAGGGAAGATCAATGCCTTCGTGATGAAGGATAGAGAGAGTTTGTTCAAGTCTTGGGAGAGGTTCAAAGACCTTCTCCTTGATTGTCCACACCATGGCATACCGAAAATTGAGCTATTGGAGATCTACTTCAAGGGACTTGATGAAGATAGCCAATTCAAGCTCCAATCTCTTTCCGGTGGGACTTTTATGGAGAAGCATGTAGATGAGGCTTGGGAGTTTGTGGAGAAGCAAGCTCTAGTGATTGAGAAGTACTCTCATAGGAGGAGTGAAGGAAGAAAGGCGGGAGCATATAAGGTGAGTGAGGTCACCATGAGCAATTTCAAGCTTGACGCCATCAACAACGAATTGAAGTCCTTGAGGGAGTTGTGCACCACAACTTTGAAGAGCCAAGCAACTCCCCAAGTGCTTCCACAAGCCAACTTGTCTTCCAAGGAGGAGGATGTGAATTATATGGGAAGAGGCAACTTCAACAATTACCAAGGCCCAAGGAGTTTCAACAACAACCGGCAATTCAACAATTACCGGCCCAACCACAATCATCCCGGGTTTTCTTACTCTAACCCGGATGGAGCCTTGAACCCTCCCGCTTCCACAAGCTCAACTCCACCACCAAGAGCTTCACAAGAACCTCCACCGGGTTTCACTCAACCTCCCAAGGATAGAACCGAGATAATGTTTGAGCAATTGCTAGGAAGGTTGAGTGGTCTTGAGAGCACCGTGACTTCAATCTCTAAGGCTCAAAAAGTCTTGGAAGCACAAGTGTTCCAAAAGGCGGGTGAAGCCCATAGGGATCCGGGAAAGCTTCCCGGAAGAACCGAAGATAACCCAAGAGGCCAAGTGTTGGCTATCACAACAAGGAGTGGATTGAGTATGAAGGATCCTTTGCCCAAAGACTAAGCTAAGGGAAAGCAAGTAGTGGTAGAAGAGGGAAGAATGCAAGAAGATGGAGGCAAGAGCAAGGATGTAGAGCGAACCTATGTGGCACCGCCTCCGTACAAGCCACCACTACCGTTTCCACAATCAAGAGCAAGAGCTCGTTTGGACAATCACTTTGGTAAGTTCCTTGAACTAATGTCTAAGTTGCATATTAACATTCCGTTCATGGATGCTATTTTAGGAATGCCGGCATATGGCAAGTTTTTGAAAGAAATACTCTCCAACAAAAGGAAGTTGGAGGAGTATGGGGAGATAAGAATGACCAAGAGATCCTCGGAATTGATCCAAACCATGAAGGAAGAGATGCCTCCCAAACTAAGGGATCCGGGCTCTTTTTGCGTCCCAATAGGAGTGGGAGATGTGAAGTACGAGGCTCTTTGTGACCTTGGAGCAAGTGTAAGCATCATACCGCTTGCACTTTGCAAAAAGGTCGGACTAGGAGAGCCAAAGCCGGTCAAGATGACCCTCTATATGGCGGACCGTTCCATCACTCATCCGGTTGGGATTCTAGAGGACATTCCGGTGCAACTAGGAGGATTCTATGTGCCAATTGACTTTGTCGTCTTGGACATTCCGGCGGATTATCCAGTTCCCATCATCTTAGGAAGACCTTTCCTAGCCACCTCCGGATGCCTAGTGGATTGCAAGAACGGGACTCTCTCCTTTAACATTGGAGAAGAGAACATCAAGTTCAAGTTATCCACAATGATGAAAGGGCCGGCCCTTGATGAAGATGTCTTCAACATAATCGAGCATGAAGAATCTAGGGAAGTTGTGAGCTCGATCTTGATCAAGGATCCCTTGGAGAAAGTTCTTACCTTAAGCATGATGGAAGAAGGTGTTGAGGAGGCCTGCAATGAAGAGATCAAAGCCTTGGAAGCCTTGGAAGAGGAGCCAAGAGTTAGATTTGAAAGCCACGAAGAGGTGTTGAACAGCTGCAAATTCCACGGTCGAGATTTATGTTCCACGGCCGTCAAACTTTCTGGACAACTCCGAGAAGCAAGCTTAGCAAGAACCACGGCCGTGGAAGTTGGGCGAGCCGTGAGTTCAACCGTGGTTTTCCCTGGATCATCCCTTGATAGTGATCAAGCTTCTAAGAGCCTTGGAGGGTCTTCATTTGCTTTGGATTCATCTCATCCAACTTTATTTGGATCGTCTTCAACCAACAAAGGTCCTTCCTCACTTGAACTCAAACCCCTCCCCTCTCATTTAAAGTATGCATTTCTTGGTGATAACTCTACATATCCTGTGATTGTTAATGCATGCTTGAGTGATGATGAACTTGCTAAGTTGTTGCATGAGCTAAGATTGCATAGGAAGGCCATTGGTTATACTATTGATGATTTGGTTGGCATTAAGCCCTCTTTGTGCATGCATAAGATAATGATGGAAGATAACCACAAACCCTCTATTGAACATCAAAGGAGATTGAATCCTATAATGAAAGAGGTAGTTAAAAAGGAAATCATCAAATTGCTAGATGCGGGAATTATCTACCCTATCTCGGATAGTAAGTGGGTTAGTCCCATTCATGTAGTACCTAAGAAGGGTGGAATGACCGTAGTGACCAATGAGAACAATGAACTAATCCCAACTAGGACGGTTACGGGGTGGAGGATGTGCATTGATTATAGGAAATTGAATATGGCCTCTAGGAAAGATCACTTCCCTCTCCCCTTCATTGACCAAATGCTAGAAAGGTTAGCTCAACACTCTCATTTTTGCTATCTAGATGGGTATAGTGGATTTTTCCAAATTCCCATCCACCCCGATGACCAAGAGAAAACGACCTTTACATGTCCATGGGGTACTTTTGCATATAGGAGAATGCCATTTGGGTTGTGTAATGCACCCGCCACCTTCCAAAGGTGTATGATGGCTATCTTTTCGGAATACATAGAAAATATCATGGAAGTGTTTATGGATGATTTCTCTGTTTATGGTTCTTCCTTTGATAATTGCTTGGCTAACCTGTCATTGGTATTGCAAAGATGTGAGGAGACAAATCTTGTCTTGAATTGGGAAAAATGCCACTTCATGGTAAGTGAAGGCATTGTGTTAGGACACTTGGTGTCCAACCGTGGCATTGAGGTTGATAGGGCAAAAATTGAAACGATAGAGAAGTTGCCGCCACCTACCTCGGTGAAGGGGGTAAGGAGTTTCTTAGGGCATGCCGGTTTTTACCGGAGGTTTATTCAAGACTTCTCTAAAATTTCTAAGCCTCTCACTAACCTACTAATGAAGGATGTTGATTTTGTCTTTTCCAAGGATTGTCTTGAAGTTTTTGTAGGTTGAAGAACGCCTTGGTCTCCGCACCTATAATGCAACCTCCGGATTGGAGTCTACCATTTGAGATCATGTGCGATGCAAGCGATGTGGCCGTTGGGGCCGTTTTAGGGCAAAGGAAAGAAGGGCGTACTCATGCAATCTATTATGCTAGCAAGACGCTAGATGATGCCCAACTCAATTATGCTACCACCGAGAAGGAGTTGTTGGCGGTGGTGTATGCATTTGAGAAGTTCCGCTCGTACCTTGTTGGAGCGAAGGTCATAGTTTATACGGATCATGCGGCGATCCGTTATCTACTTACAAAGAAGGATGCCAAACCAAGGTTGATTCGGTGGATCCTTCTTCTTCAAGAGTTTGATTTGGAGATACGAGATAAGAAGGGATCCGAGAACTCCGTGGCGGATCACCTTAGTAGATTGCCTCCATTGGAGCTTGGAAGAGACGAAATTCCAATTGATGACTCATTCCGAGATGAGCAATTGCAAATGGTAGAGGAATGCTTATTCCAAGTTTCTAGGGGAAATGAGCCATGGTATGCCGACATTGTGAATTACTTAGTATGTGAGGAAGTGCCTCCCGGATTGACATATGCACAAAGAAAGAAGTTCTTCAACGATGTGAGGCATTACTATTGGAATGAGCCACTCTTGTTCAAGAGAAGACCGGATGGGATGTTTAGAAGATGCATACCGGAAGATGAAGTGGAGAGTGTGATCCGGCATTGTCACTCCTTACCTTGTGGAGGCCATGCTAGCTCACACAAGACGTGTGCAAAGGTATTGCAATCCGGTTTTTATTGGCCTAACTTGTTTAGAGATGTGCAAGGTTTTGTGGCTGGATGTAATCCTTGCCAAAGGACGGGCAACATCTCAAGGAGGAATGAAATGCCCTTGAACAACATTCAAGAAGTGGAGATTTTTTATGTGTGGGGCGTGGACTTCATGGGACCATTCCCTTCCTCATGTGGCAATCTCTATATCCTATTAGCGGTGGATTATGTGTCAAGATGGGTGGAGGCAATCGCCTCTCCTACAAATGATGCCAAGGTGGTGGTGCGGTTCTTCAACCGGGTGACCTTCCCTAGGTTTGGAACACCAAGGGTGATCATTAGTGATGGAGGAAAGCACTTCACAAATAGGAACTTTGGAGCGCTTTTGGCTAAGTATGGGGTGACTCATAAGGTGGCAACACCTTACCATCCCCAAACTAGTGGCCAAGTGGAGATCTCCAACCGGGAGATAAAGGCCATCCTTGAGAAGACGGTGTCTAGAACTAGAAAGGATTGGGCTATGAAGCTCAATGACGCATTGTGGGCATATAGAACCGCCTTAAAGACGCCGATTAGCACCACTCCTTACAAGTTAGTCTATGGCAAGTCTTGCCATCTTCCGGTGGAAATGGAGCATAGAGCTTATTGGGCCATTAAGTGGCTAAATTTTGACCTCAAGGAAGCGGGAGAAAAGAGGTTGCTTGATCTAAACGCCCTTGAGGAGATCCGGTTGGACGCTTATGAGAATGCCCGGATTTACAAGGAACGAACCAAAAGATGGCATGACAAGAAGATCATCCCCAAGGAGTTGAATGAAGGAGATCTTGTCCTTCTTTTCAACTCGAGGCTAAGGCTCTTCCCCGGAAAGCTCAAATCAAGATGGACCGGGCCATATGTAGTGAAGAAGATCTTCCCCCATGGAGCTATTGAGATAGGAGGGGAGCATTGTGGGAATTTCAAAGTGAATGGGCACCGCTTGAAAAAATATATTCCGGGAGCTCCGGTGGACATGATTGCCCCACTTCACCTTGAATAGACTCCCCCGAGTTTGGTCAAGCTAATGACCTTAAAGAAGCGCTTGGTGGGAGGCAACCCATTGGTAACGTTTTTCTTTTTCTTGTTTTGTTTTAGTTTGTTAGATTTTTCTATCTTTGTGTGTGTTTTGTCTACTTCGAGTGTGTGCTAGAGCATTAGTAGCATTGGAAGCCTTTCTTGGCATGTGAATGATTATAATGAAACCCTCACCAATTATGGGTGGAGCGGACGCGGAACTTGGACGGCTAGCGGTGCCTAGCGCGGGTTCCGAAGCTTTGATGAATGCTTAGAGCTCTCTACCATGGTTGATAGGATCATCCAACATCAATTCATTTGAGAATTCCCGAATACCATAGCAAACACTTTTACATTGTGAGAACCTTCTTTCACTCTCTCTACTTCATTTACACATTGGGGACAATGTGTTTCTAAGTATGGGGTGGGGTTTGCATGATCCTTTGCATGATGAGCATCTAGAATAGTTTAAAATCTTCACATGTCTTGCATTGTACATACTTTAAACGAAAATTCCATAAAAATCAGAAAATTTTAAAATTTTTTGTGCTTTCTAGGCTTGGATATGATCCTAATGATGAAACTTGTCTTGTGATTGGCTATGGATGGCCTTATGTGTCGAATTGACAAATGCATATGTGGACTTGAACTACTTCTCTTAAATTCTATGAATGACTTGTGATCATGATGATTGCCTAGAATGGATTGAGTATTGAAAGTCGAAATTACATAATAGTTCTTGCATACCATCTAGGAATGAGTGAGGCATTTCATCTTTCTCTACTTCTCATCTTAATCATGATTGCTTGAGCACCTCAATTGAGATAAATTTGACCTCTTTTAACCCATCCGGGAATAGGAGCATGCTAGTGTGTTGATGTGTGCAAAAAGCAAGTGTGGGGTGAAGTTGTTGATGAAAAGAATATCATGCATAAAATGCTGAATTTGTTGTGAAAGTGTAGCCAAAATAATAAGTTTGGGGACATTGGTTTAAATGACAAGTAACTCGGTACACTTCACATAATCGGGTGTTGGTGCCTTGCCAAAGTCAAATGAACCAATAGTCCTAACGGGCTTTGGTATGTGTGCCCGGTGTGGATGCACCTCGAAAACTAAGAAAAAACCCGAGGACGGCTAATCACCAAGGTTTTGGCTCTTGTACACCAATGCCATTGTCTCAAAAAGAAGTCAAAGAAAAAGAAAAGAAAGAAAAGATAGAGGAAAATATACACTTGGGGGAAGTTGATCGAGGACAAGGATGTGAAGTTAGTTCCGTTCCCGGATTAGCATCACATAACCTAGAAATCCCCACCCAATCACTACATTTCTTGGCCCTTTTATCTCACAAGACCTTATGACCTATTTGCATGTTTGTAAGACTTAGTAGTTTAGATTGGATGTACTATTGATCTTCTTGACTTCTTCATCTTTACATTTCATGCATACTTTTGAGTTAAGTACAATTGTCTTTCCATGCTTTCATTTGTTTGATGCATGATTGCTTGTCCTTAGCCATTGAACATGACTATGAAGGTGATCCAATAGTAGAAGCACAAAACCCAAAAAGATTTTGCCATTTTTCTGCATACATAAATCATGTCATCTCCTAGTCTATAGTTGGGAATTTGCTCGGGGACGAGCAAACCTTAAGTATGGGGTATTTTGATAACACGATTTATGGGTTAGTTTTAGGTAATCATTTAGATAGAATTCCCGCTCATTCACGCATGGTTTAGCATTGGTTCGAAACATTTTGCACTCAATTCATGTATTTCGTCGAGATAGATGTCTACACGGACTTGTGCGTGTTTTGTAGGTAATTCGGAAAAATTAGGAGCTAAAACGATGCGTTTGAGGATCGTTCATCTAGACGACACACCCTCGGACTCATTAGGACACAAGCCATAGGCTAAAGAGGACTCATGGAACCTTGCCAACACTAGCCATGCACCAAATCACAGCTTAATGATCCTAGGCAAAGTTTCTGCACAGAATCACGGTTCTCTGACAGATCACGGCCGTGGAATCGACCGTGGAATTTGCCAGATTCTCGTGACAGCTGTGCCACGACTCTCATGGCCAGCTCATGCAAATTTGTTATAAAAGTGGTCCTTCATGGGTTGTTGAAGGGCAGCTGGGAGCATCTTGGAGCAGATCATCCATTTCCCATTTCTCTAACAAAAATATCCTCTTAAGAAGAAGATTTTCTAGGAAGGAAAGTGTCAAAAGGAAGAAGAAGGACTCCATTGAAGAGAAGAAGAAGAACACACAACATTGCTATTGTTGCTAGATTTCCGGATTCTATTTTCTAGTTGAAAGAACCATTTGAACCTTCTTTTGGAAGGATTGTAAGTCTCCCGAATTCTATTTTCAGCTTGGTTTAATCCTAGTTCTTTTGTTCATCTCTTTCTTTCATTCTCTTGCCAAATGAATGTTATGATTTTGTGTTTGTTTGTTTCGATTTCTATCATGAATGTTGTAGGCTAAATAGATGTGGTTCTAGGGTAAGGAAAGGATGGTTATGGCTAAGGCTATGATAGGATGAACTTAGATTTATCTTTGGATGACTTGTGTGCTTGAACGTACTCTCTGTTAGGAATTACGGGTGGATCTTGTCAAACCACGGCCGTGGTTTAGGTAGAACAACCCGTGATTTTCCTGGTTCGATGAATCTTGATTTAGATTGCTGAAATGTTGAAACCCTAAGTGTTTGGTGAGTTAAATCTATCCTAGGGTAACCTAGTGTTAGCAACTAAGTGTTAGGAGAGACTTACCCGGTAATCCTCACTCTTAGATTCCAAAGATAACAACCCTTAGGTAGTGGTGAGCCTAATAAGCCGCCATTGGATTAAGTGTGCTGGATAGTAGCTTGAGACTAGCCCTTCCGAGACTTACCCGGAGAGGATAGGTTAGGTCCTTGAGTAAACAATCCGGTTTGAGTAGAATTCCACTCCTTAGGTTCTTAGAGACTTACCCGGTAATGAGACCTAGGGAATGGATTAGCGGATCTTGAGACCTACCCGGTAATTGATCCCAATCTAGAAATGCTTAATCCCCAACATAGTTAATCCAAGAATTGAATAGATAGCTTGAGTCTTATACCATGACCGGAACTTCCAACCCCTAGAATCCATCTTTCCTTTCTTTGATCTATATCTTGTTTAGTTGTTCATTCGTGTTGATTCATAGTTTAGTTGATTGATCGTTTTGCATGTGTTGTGATCTTTGATTGATCACCCAAAAATCAACCAAAAACATTTGAGATTTTCATTTCCTTATTTCTTTCTTTTCTTGCACCCTAGGTCTTTACTAAACTCAATCACAAATCGAATCAATTTCACTTTAGTCTTTGTGTTCGACCTCGGAATACTATCTCTACTACAAACGTCCCGTACACTGCGGGTTTCGCTAGGAGTTAGGATAATTATAACGAGTATAAATTTAAAACCCATTTGCGCATCACAATCTTAGCGTAACAACAAACAACACCGGTGCTTCCCAGGGAGAAACACTAGGGCTTATGAAGCCCTTCTTTGCTAACCCCTATAACTGCTTCTTCAACTCAAGCAGCTCTATCGGTGCTATGCGGTACGGGGCCTTCGAGATCGGCCTCGTGTCCGGCTCTAGCTCAATGCTGAAATCAACACTCCTCTGTGGGGGTAACCCTAGCAGATCGTCACTGAATACCTCTGCAAACTCGCATGTAACTGGTATCCCTTCTACTGTCAGGCTCTTGCGTTCCTTCATGGCATAACACTAAAAGGCCTCGCAACCCTGTGCTATTAGTCTTGCTGCTCTCATTGCGTTGATAACTGTGCCGGACTTTCCGAGGTCCCAACCTCGAAATATCACTTTGTGACCCTCCTCTGTGGCGACAATCATAGTCCTCCTACCAATGTCTAAGACCGCTCCATGTCTCGTTATCCAGTCTATCCCTAAGATCACATCCTCATGTGCTAAGGGCATGACTACGAAATCTACCAGCCAATCCCGATCTCCCAAATGAATAGGAAAATCACGTATCTCTTGGGATCCTCTAATCTTAACCCCATCAGGTAACCCAACTACAAAAGGTACACCCTCTACCGTATCTAAGGACAACCAATCTACGCATGCATCTGATATTAAGGAGTACGTATCACCCGTATCAAACAAAACTCACACAAGTATATCATGGATCTAGATAGGACCTGTGGTCGCAGTTGCCGCTGGCTGGTCAGCACTCCTCAGCTCAAACACCCTCGACGGAGCTCCTCTAATGTCAGTAGTACCACCACGTCCCCTGCCACGGCCTGATTCCTGTGCAGTACTGTGTGAAGCAGGATGTCCTGGAGCCCGGTACTATTGTTGATGCTGACTCGGTGCTCGGTACTGAGGAGGTCTTTGGCCACTCCTCTCAACACTTGCAGGGAAAGAACCTTGTTGTTAAGGAGCTCTACCCTGACGGAAGAAGGTAGCCCTGTGTCCCGGCTTGCCGCAAGTGAAACAGGTAGTAGGTGGCCTCTTGCAGTCAGTCTTAATATGATCGCGACCACCACAGTTAAAGCAGTGTCAATCTCTACCTGAAGTCTGAACTGTAGGGTGATAGCTAGGTCTCCCCTGAGTCTGTCCTCGCCCATAACCAGCTACTATTGCACTACTACTAGCATATCTTGTCCTTTTTCGCTTATCCGGCCCACCAGACTGAACTGCTCTCTTCGGAACTGGCCTATCTCTCTCATATGCAAAAGTCCTATCTTGATAGTCTGGCATAGACTCGTAGAGAAATCCTGTCAGATAAGACCGGGTGCTTTCTCTCAATCTCCGTGTGAAGAGGTACACATGTTGCTCTTCAGGAGGTGCAGCTAGTCCAAGTAGGGTCAACTCCTTCGGAAACTTCTTGACCGCCTCGACAATCAGAATATCCTCGAATCCCGCCTCAATGAAGTCCTGAAATCTCTCTCTCCTCAACGAGGCAGGGCAGTACATCTCTCTAATAATACTCCTCATATGCTCCCAACTGGTGACGCGGCTAAGAATGGCCCGCCACTGTTCGCTCCAAACGGTGTGTGCAAGCTTTAAATTTATAACCCTAGACTTAAGCTTAAAACAAGGATGCGAACCCGCAGTGTACGGGTCAATCGTAGTAAAAGCAAGAAAATTCCAGGGGTCGATCACAGGGACTCGGTGAAACAGAGTCAATACGGTATGCTATGTCAATTCTAACCACAAGAGCAATTAACACAATCAAAGATGAATAAGATGTCAAATAAAGCAAACATGTAATTCTAGGGATTAAAGCGTCTAGTTGTGGTTCCAACTCAAGATTTGTAGATAAGCGGACAAAGCTGAGATTTTTGCGTGGGGAAGGTGTTTCTAAAGTGGAGTAGATCACCGGGTAAGTCTCACTACACACTAATCCCAAACCGTAACTCCTATTACCGGGTAAGTCTCA
The DNA here is from genome assembly GCA_033239125.1 of Fagopyrum homotropicum. Taxonomy (NCBI): domain Eukaryota; kingdom Viridiplantae; phylum Streptophyta; class Magnoliopsida; order Caryophyllales; family Polygonaceae; genus Fagopyrum; species Fagopyrum homotropicum. Next base: position 138,495,809 of record BSWB01000002.1, read on the forward strand.
AGGAATTAAGATAAAGAACTATAACCTCAAACTAACATACCATCTAAGGGAATAGAATCAACCTTTACCGGGTAAGTCTCAGGCTAACTCACAAAGATGGGATGGAAGCACACTCAAACCCCAATAAAGGATAAACCTTTATTACCTACACTTATGATCGTTGGTACACAAACTAAGGAATTACCGGGTAAGTCTCATCCTAAGCTTGCTTTGAACCAGGAAAGGTATAATAAGAATAGGATTTGGCAAACTCTAACACTTAACTCTCAATTATGGATCAGATAAGTCACCTCGGTCAGCCAGTTTCCACCTCGGCCGAAATGTTCATCGACTGAACGAGGTGCTTAGGGTTAAGGTTAAAGACTCGAACTTTCAGGATCCCACTGGAATCTAAGATTATTCTATCATTGTTTTTCCCACAACCTTCAGCCAATCACCCTAGAATCACACAAGGAAATTAGCCACTCATCATCATCATAAAAGTATTAAATGTAAGGGAAGAAGGTGAATATTTGAACAAAGAAGAATTTAATGAAAAGACTTCAATAACTGAAACAAATATCACACAAAAGCGTTCCTTGGATAATAATCCAACAAGACAAGACAACAATTGAGGGAATTGAAGACAATCTTACAAAAACCCTTCAATAAAAGCTATAAAAGCTATGGACTTCAATCTTCCTTCAACCTTCAAAAAGGTTCTTCAACTCTCTCCCAAATTGGAGTACGCGGCTGCTGCGTATTTTTCGGTATAGGCGGATTACTTGCGCTGATAGCGGATGTTGGATTTGTGGAAAATCCAACCCTTTTTATAGGAAAAATAACCCTCCAAAGATAAGAAATCTTAGAAAGATATTATCCCATAAATATAGGTAAAATATATGATTCTGCATATCTCCTTCCTTCCAGAAGCCAAGCCCAAAAATATAAGATCACTTTCCAACTTTAAAAGATCTCAGCCAGGAATAAAATATTCTCGCCGCGTCCTAGGTATTCGCCTCGGTCGAGTCGGCCTCTCTGGATCACCTCGGTCGAGATGAATCTCTGGTCAACCGAGGTGACTCAGAACTGGATGTAGAATCTCTCAAAACTGGTCCAAAGTGAATCTTTAATTCATGGCTATGCTTCCTGGATGTAGCTCCAAATGACTCATGACTCCTTTTGCTCCTTTTTGATGCAAAACGTACCATATTACCTGCAATTACAACGAAACTAGGTGTAGACCTCGATTCTCGCAAAGGTAGATGAAATGGTAGTAAAATCACATAATGTACATACAAACATGCAGATTATGAAAGATAAAACGTCCAAACAAACCCAAAAATATAGACTATAATTCATGCTATCAAAATACCCCATACTTAGCCCTTGCTTGTCCCCAAGCAAGTTCCGCATATAGAAGACAAGATAGAATGGATTATAAGTCAAGAAAATCAGTGAAAAAGCCTTTCAAAAACATTTTATGGTGTGCAACTATCATAGATCACTCTAAGAGAGTACTTCCTGGAATTTAAAAACTTAATATGCTCAAAACATTTTATGAATATAGAAAAGTTGTTCATCTTTGCATAAAATCATAGAATGCATAATAAATCATAATTATCAAAATTAATCATGTATAATCCAGTTTAAACCGCTAAGTCAATCAACAAGCTCAAGGTCTCAAGGGCTTCCCAAAAGAAAGGTCAAGAAACGTGTAGGGTAGGGATGTATGTAAGGTAATGTGGTGCTAGAATCCGGGAAAGGATGAACTTCACTTTCACTTTTGACTTGCAACATCTTCCACCAATAAGCTTTGCTTATTTTGCACTTTTTCTTTACTTTACTTTTTGGGATGCATGGACAGAGGTGCACAATAACCGAAGCCTAGGAAATCTGCAATCATCAATTTCTTGAGATGCATCAAACCCTTGATGCACATACCATGACCCGATAGGAATATCGCTCAATCCGACTTTGGCAAGACACAAACACCCGGCTATGTGAATGGTGCCGAGTTACTCATCTTCATGATTGACTTCCCCAAACCTATTATTGCTTTCTAACACTTTCACTTCCAGCCCACTTTTCAACTTTAACTTGCTTTCACCACTTCGCTTGCTTCCAAATTCCCGGATAGGTAAAGGGAGGCAAAATGTATATGAGGGGCTAAGCATGATCAAGAAGAAGAAGAGAGAAGAATGAATTGCCTTGGTCTTTCCAAGAAGAAAGTGAGAGAACTTAACCTGCGGTGTCAACCTTCAAATTCAACATAATTTGGATAAAAACAAAGTATTAAACATGCCAATAATTTCAACAAAGCATTTAGCAACTTAAACATATCATAAAACCTTTCAAACACATAAAGAATTTAAAACCAGTAGGTAAACAAGATCTTCACTGAGATCATATCCAGATAAGTAACAAAAATTCGCTTTCGAAAACTCTCAGTTAACACCACCTCGGTCGAGGTGTTCTTGGTTCAACCGAGGTGAATCACCTCGTTCGGCCAGAATCTCCCCGGTCGAGGTCAAAAAATTTTTTATATACCCCATTTTTTTTCAGTTTCGACGTTTTTCTCAATCAAATAACCTGTAAGTATGCATGTAATATCAGATAATCATATAAAGGCAAATGAAGCATAAATATGAAAATATCCGATAAATAAAATACATCATAAGTGTCGAATACATCAAGTAGTCACGTAGTCAAATAATACAGACAAATACCCCATACTTGAGACACACTGTCCCAGTGGGTATAATAAAAGTCTAAAACAGGAGAACTCACCGGATAAGAGCCGAACTGCATAAAAAATATAATAAAGAAACCCTGCAGCTCCTCAGTAGTCCTGATCCGGCGGTGGTGGTGGTATGTAGGGGAACTGAGTCGGATCATAGGGATGGCCCATGATACGCTCAAACTGTAGCTGAGCCATCATGTGCTGATGATGCTGCCGCTCCTGCATCTCGCGGATATCCAGCGAAAGTGCAGCATATGAGTCGATAACCTGATCTGTCAGGTCATCGATCCGTCGGTGTGCAGCTCTGTCCCTCACTCCACGCCTCCTGCGTCCAGCAGGTCTGACTGGAGATGTCGCGGCTGGCGCCGGCTCAGTGTCCTCCTCATCATCTAAATCAATAATAGGTGGCGCGCTCGTCCCAGCTGTATCTGTCCCTGTGTCCATCGGGACGCCACCTCCTCTCTCATCCACTGTCTCATCATCGTCGTCATCCTCGTCCTCAGCCTCAGCAGGGGCAGCTGCTGCCTCTCTATGATCCTCCATGAGTGTATCCCAAGCAGTCTGCCAGAAATGCGGATCAAAGACTGTGAACTGCGCAGACCAGCGGATGCCCTGAGGTGCAGTCCGCTCCCAAGGCATGGCGACGTATGGAGTGGTCAAACCACGGGGAACTAGAATCCTCCGTGTGATCATCTCCTGCAATCCCAGCGGCTTCGGAGCCGCCGCCAATTTACAAACGCTGAGGTCCATCCCGTGGTAAGTGGCGATGTGGGTGACTAGACCTCCACAGCAAATATCTCCCTTCGCCTTGGCCTTGATCCTATGCAGATCCTCTGCAAGGAGCAAGCCAAAGTCTGGGAAGCCTCCTGTAACCATGCAATAGAGGCTGAAGAGCTCACCCTGTCTGATCTTCTGGGGCGTCTCAGTACGCGCCAGAAGTGTCTCACTGAAGATCCTGTGGGCAAGTCTGAAGGCTGGGTGGAAGACGACCTTCTCCCTGGAATCTCCAGGGCGCCATCTGTCTGCGTGTGTAGTAATGTGGGCTATCTGTCCCCAGAACTCCCTAGCTACGGATCGGGAGGGGAAGTCTACAGCAGTGGGGTCAGGAAAGCCAAAGATCTCTCTCCAAACCTCTAAAGGAACGATGAAGTTCCGGCTCATCAGTCGGTACTTCACAGACCGCTCTGTGGGAAGGTAGGAGAAGGAGCTAACAAACTCGAGTGTCGGCTCTAAGTAGGCTGGGGCTCGGATCTCAGTGAACTGATCTAGCCCCACTGTAGCAATCATCCTCCTAAGGTCAGCATCTAACCCTAGGCAGTCAAAAGCGGACACATCCAGAAATCGTGGTGCGATGACTGGACGGCCATCTATCCTCTCATAGTCTACCCGGCATCTCTCGTGGATGGCCGGGCGGTAGGGACGGGATGAGGAAGGAGAAGGGGAAGGGGAGGATCTGTCTCTCAGAGCTAAACGGCGATCTGAACTCATCTTCAAAACACACTGTCAGACTACCTCGGTCGACTGACAAATACCAAGAATCACCTCGACCGAGGTGCAGAGCGACTGGACCGAGGCGAAGACAGTTCGATTTCCACTCTCTGAATTCCAGTTCTTTTCCCCCAAAAATCACTACCGATGCTTCCTAAGGGGTACTTAAAGATTTCCTCAACAGAATCAAGGGCAACCAAAGCCCAATATGCAGTAAACGAGCGAGTTAGGGTTTTCGAACGTTTTTACCTCGTTTCGGTCGAAACGCTCAAATTTCCTGCAGATCTGTAGTAGCAATCGACTCCTCTACTCTTTAATCGCGGTTTGGAAGCAGAAATCTTCGAAAACGAGCGAGAGACGAAGGAGAGCGAGGTACTTCTGTTCGCCGCGGTCGAGGAGAGTAAAAAAAACGAAACTGTAAATTTTTTTCTTTTTATACTGTTACTGGATCTGCTGTCACCTCGGTCGAGATGGTCTCGACTGGCCCGAGGTGGTATGGACCGAGGTGGTTCTGCAGAAACCCTAGTCGCCTCGGTTGCCTCAAGAATCAACTCGGTCAAGGTGCTCTGACAGTGACCGAGGTGCTTCTGTCTTCTCTGAATCTCGAACTTCTTTCCTTCCAGATGTGCTCCTTCCTGTTGTCTGTCCAGAACGCCAAAAACAAAGCAAAGCAAAGCAAAAACAAAAACTATCTAAGCTAGACTAGAAAACGGGAAAGAAGAGCAATACCTTGGGTTGCCTCCCAAGAAGCGCTTGATTTAAGGTCGCTAGCTGGACCATACGGCATGGGATTACTCAATGCACTTCGAATGTCGTGGAGTGCTCATCACATCCGTAAAAATCTTCCAAGAAGGTTCCGGTTCCTAACTTCACCGGCAAATGGTAAGATCTCCCACGTACAAGCCTGTACGGTTTGATTCTCACCGGAATTCGTCTAGACTTCCTACACTTCAATGGGACATAATCTAGCCTTGCGTCCCATCCTTTCCTTGATCGAGAAAACAATTTCTCGAGAATCATAGCAGCATCCCCATCTATAGCTTGGGGATGGTACAGGGTCCTGAGCATGCGAGGGACCCCATACTTGAACAAGAGACTCTTCATCACCTTAGCGGTGTAGTGCTTGCCAACTACACTCCTCATGATCCGAGGAGCTTCTTCTTCCAACAATTTCAAGGAAGACTTCATCTTGATCTTTGGAGGTTCTTTCGGAAGAGACCTCCAACTCTCCGGTGCTTTCCTGAAGAATTCAGAAATTTTAATAGGGAATTCGAATGGAGCAAGAGAACTTACCTTGTAAAGTTCTCCAAAGCTCGGATCAGGTTTCATGTTAGGTTGATAACCAACACATGAAATCTCTCTCAACTCAGTTGATCTTTCTTCCACCTTGGTCACAATCTCAGTAATTTGACCAAGGTTCTTTGCATCTTCTGCTTCCAGTTTTGCAGATTCTTCCATCTCGGCCGAGATCTCTTCCACTTCGACCGAGGTCTCAACAGTCAAATCGAGACCTTCCATATCCTCCTCTTCCTCAGAAGTTTCAGGAGAAATTTTGGGTTCGACTGGGGGGATGCTTGGAACGTGCAATACTTCCTTATGCTCCTCTTTCGGCTTAGCATAGGATAGGGTGCTTTCCTTGAGCTCCTCCACCTTCTTCATCAACTTCTCCAATCTTGATTCGAGAGAGTCTTCAAAAGGTTGCTCATAAATATTTTTAGGGACATTCTTCTCATCCCATATCGCAAGTTCATGCTGAATGGCCTCTTCTCTTTCCCATTCATTGCTGAACCAATAGAAGGAGTACTTCTCCTCCAAGTATTCATAATGGTCCGCCCTAGCACTTTGCCTTGCTATCCAGGCTGGATCAAATGTAGTCATCGGAAATCCTGAAAACTACAAAACTCATAGAAAGAGTAGTTAGTAGCAACAGGGGCAATTGCCCCAAAAGCAAACCGTAACCGGCTCGGTCTAGACCAAGTCCCCGGCAACGGCGCCAAAAACTTGTTCGCTCCAAACGGTGTGTGCAAGCTTTAAATTTATAACCCTAGACTTAAGCTTAAAACAAGGATGCGAACCCGCAGTGTACGGGTCAATCGTAGTAAAAGCAAGAAAATTCCAGGGGTCGATCACAGGGACTCGGTGAAACAGAGTCAATACGGTATGCTATGTCAATTCTAACCACAAGAGCAATTAACACAATCAAAGATGAATAAGATGTCAAATAAAGCAAACATGTAATTCTAGGGATTAAAGCGTCTAGTTGTGGTTCCAACTCAAGATCTGTAGATAAGCGGACAAAGCTGAGATTTTTGCGTGGGGAAGGTGTTTCTAAAGTGGAGTAGATCACCGGGTAAGTCTCACTACACGCTAATCCCAAACCGTAACTCCTATTACCGGGTAAGTCTCAAGGAATTAAGATAAAGAACTATAACCTCAAACTAACATACCATCTAAGGGAATAGAATCAACCTTTACCGGGTAAGTCTCAGGCTAACTCACAAAGATGGGATGGAAGCACACTCAAACCCCAATAAAGGATAAACCTTTATTACCTACACTTATGATCATTGGTACACAAACTAAGGAATTACCGGGTAAGTCTCATCCTAAGCTTGCTTTGAACCAGGAAAGGTATAATAAGAATAGGATTTGGCAAACTCTAACACTTAACTCTCAGTTATGGATCAGATAAGTCACCTCGGTCAGCCAGTTTCCACCTCGGCCGAAATGTTCATCGACTGAACGAGGTGCTTAGGGTTAAGGTTAAAGACTCGAACTTTCAGGATCCCACTGGAATCTAAGATTATTCTATCATTGTTTTTCCCACAACCTTCAGCCAATCACCCTAGAATCACACAAGGAAATTAGCCACTCATCATCATCATAAAAGTATTAAATGTAAGGGAAGAAGGTGAATATTTGAACAAAGAAGAATTTAATGAAAAGACTTCAATAACTGAAACAAATATCACACAAAAGCGTTCCTTGGATAATAATCCAACAAGACAAGACAACAATTGAGGGAATTGAAGACAATCTTACAAAAACCCTTCAATAAAAGCTATAAAAGCTATGGACTTCAATCTTCCTTCAACCTTCAAAAAGGTTCTTCAACTCTCTCCCAAATTGGAGTACGCGGCTGCTGCGTATTTTTCGGTATAGGCGGATTACTTGCGCTGATAGCGGATGTTGGATTTGTGGAAAATCCAACCCTTTTTATAGGAAAAATAACCCTCCAAAGATAAGAAATCTTAGAAAGATATTATCCCATAAATATAGGTAAAATATATGATTCTGCATATCTCCTTCCTTCCAGAAGCCAAGCCCAAAAATATAAGATCACTTTCCAACTTTAAAAGATCTCAGCCAGGAATAAAATATTCTCGCCGCGTCCTAGGTATTCGCCTCGGTCGAGTCGGCCTCTCTGGATCACCTCGGTCGAGATGAATCTCTGGTCAACCGAGGTGACTCAGAACTGGATGTAGAATCTCTCAAAACTGGTCCAAAGTGAATCTTTAATTCATGGCTATGCTTCCTGGATGTAGCTCCAAACGGAAGAAGGTGAATATTTGAACAAAGAAGAATTTAATGAAAAGACTTCAATAACTAAAACAAATATCACACAAAAGCGTTCCTTGGATAACAATCCAACAAGACAAGACAAAAATTGAGGGAATTGAAGACAATCTTACAAAAACCCTTCAATAAAAGCTATAAAAGCTATGGACTTCAATCTTCCTTCAACCTTCAAAAAGGTTCTTCAACTCTCTCCCAAATTGGAGTACGCGGCTGCTGCGTATTTTTCGGTATAGGCGGATTACTTGCGCTGATAGCGGATGTTGGATTTGTGGAAAATCCAACCCTTTTTATAGGAAAAATAACCCTCCAAAGATAAGAAATCTTAGAAAGATATTATCCCATAAATATAGGTAAAATATATGATTTTGCATATCTCCTTCCTTCCAGAAGCCAAGCCCAAAAATATAAGATCACTTTCCAACTTTAAAAGATCTCAGCCAGGAATAAAATATTCTCGCCGCGTCCTAGGTATTCGCCTCGGTCGAGTCGGCCTCTCTGGATCACCTCGGTCGAGATGAATCTCTGGTCAACCGAGGTGACTCAGAACTGGATGTAGAATCTCTCAAAACTGGTCCAAAGTGAATCTTTAATTCATGGCTATGCTTCCTGGATGTAGCTCCAAATGACTCATGACTCCTTTTGCTCCTTTTTGATGCAAAACGTACCATATTACCTGCAATTACAACGAAACTAGGTGTAGACCTCGATTCTCGCAAAGGTAGATGAAATGGTAGTAAAATCACATAATGTACATACAAACATGCAGATTATGAAAGATAAAACGTCCAAACAAACCCAAAAATATAGACTATAATTCATGATATCACCCTAGAATCACACAAGGAAATTAAAGATTCACACAAATATTTGAACAAAGGTCTGTAATAACTCCACCTGTCTATCCTCTGGGCAACGTATCGCCTATAGTGCAGTCTCTACGTGCCCTATCTAGTGATCCACCTCCAACCCTATCTCTCCATTGAATGAGGGAACTTTCTGGGAGTTGAAAGCCTTCAACCACTCATCCGGCCTCGGGGCTCTAGACCCAGCAAGAGCTCTATCAGCCTTCACTCTCCTCTCAGGCACAGCCGGCGCCTGAGTCACTCTCTGCGTCACCTGAACTGACCTAGCCGGTACTGGTGGTACTTGGGAAAGTCTCTCTGCCCTAGCAGCCTTCTCCATACGCTGGACGTATGCTCTGTACTCTCTGTACTCAGATGCCCCTATATAAACGCGTCCTAACTCAGTCGAACGTGCTCCAGACCTAGCATCGGTCTCATTCCCGACCAAGGGAACCATACTCTCAACTACCTCTTCCACAGCAGCATCTGGCATGCTCGTTGCGGGTGGATCCTCTCGAGGAGCTCGTCCTCGACCTCTCCCTAGTGGAGGTCTACCTTCACGGCCGGACCTCTAATAGCAGAAGTCCTATTAATTCTATCCTGTCTAGCTGGAGGAAGAGGTGTATGACCTCTACCTCGACTAGTCGCTGGTGTATCCCTAGTATGTGCCATCTGCACGAGCGATAACAACTACAGTTATAATCTAACTAATTTGTCAAAAGCAGTAAAAGTCTAAAGTGATCATACTAAGAATACCGAGATCCGCGGAGGTAGTGGTGGTCGTCCATACTTTCTATCCCAACCCGACTATGCATGCATTTAAAATCCAAAATTCCCTTGGAAAACTCAAACCCCTTGACCTCTTAGAAGATTTCAAGTGCCATCGTTGCCAACCTAGAGCTTTGATACCATGTTGTAACATCCCAAGTTATCAAAACTTGGGGAGTTACTGGTTAGGACCTCACAGTGGGTCCCGACCTTAGTTTGATAACAACTTAACAAGATCTGACAACAAGGCACAGATAAGGAAAAAAAACAGAAATCATAAGTTTTAACAAAGTTATGAATGTGACCAAAAGTACTAACAGCCGAAAAATACAAGGTATCACAAACTGATAAAAGTAAAACAAGGGTCATAACTGGAAGACCAACAAAAAGGAAACTACAACTCGCCCTAATGAGTACGACACCCCGGCTGACCACTACCATCCGGATCACTCGGCATCTACTCTAACCTGTGGTACGTCTACACAACAAAATAACTGTTAGCTAACTATCCAAATATAAGCAGAAATAATAATAATAGCACAAACACACTCAAAATAATATAAGCAAACATCATGTTGGCTCACAACTGGTTATTATCTATTACTTAAGTGATTCACCTTATTCAGTTTTACAGTTGTGGCACGAGAACTCTTAATAGTTCTCGCCTCCGTTCCTTATCCAACTGGGTGTAGTTTAGCTTACCTTCCGCCGGTAGCATTACTACAAACCGAGTGTGGACTAGTCCCTAAAGAAACCCCCAACGCCCTCAAGCTAACTGAGCAGAATGCCACCGCCCGTTACTCTTAGGCCAAAATATAAGTCGGTAGATAATTAATACTAAAATATAACTATAAACATCTCGTTCAAACACCACTATTATTATTCACACTCATCTAGAAATCAGCTAAGTAAGCCCAAAGGACTTACCTGATACAAGTCTCGACTCTTTGTAAACACAACTCGATCTGTAACTGTAGCAATTCAGTTGCTTGTCAAAGGAGGTAAGTGCGTTCGCACACTTCCTAGGTAATTAGAAGTCTAAGACTTCTAAGTTAGGCAATCTTAATAGAACAGAATTGATTAAAATACTAATTTATGGTGAAATAACTATTTTACCCTTGGTCCCGAAACTTCCAAAAATTCCATAATTTATGCTTAAACTCTTATTTGAGACTAAAATGTCATATTCTAACTCCTAAAGATGATGATAGCATGAATTATAGTTATATTTTGGGGTTTGTTTGGACGTTTTATCTTTCATAATCTGCATGTTTTGCATGTGCATTATGTGATTTTACTACCATTTCATCTACCTTTGCGAGGATCGAGGTCTACACCTAGTTTTGTTGTAATTGCAGGTAATTTGGTACGTTTTGCATCAAAAAGGAGCGAAAGGAGTCATGAGTCATTTAGAGCTACATCCAGGAAGCATAGCCATGGATTAAAGATTTACTTTGGACCAGTTTTGAGAGATTTCGCATTCAGTTGTGACTCACCTCGGTTGACCAGAGAATCACCTCGACCGAGGTGATCCAGAGACGCCGACTCGACCGAGGCGAATACCTAGGACGAGGCGAGAATATTTTATTCTTGGCTGAGATCTTTTAAAATTGGAAAGAGATCTTATATTTTTGGGCTTGGCTCCTGGAAGGAAAGAGATATGCAGAATCATATATTTTACCTATTTTTATGGGAAGAGATCTTTCTAAGATATCTTATTTTTGGAGGGTTATTTTCCTATAAAAAGGGTTGGATTTTCACAAATCCAACATCTCGCATACGACATCGCATACCCCGCTGAGATCAGCATATAGCAGCAGCACCCTACTCCAGTTGGGAGAGATTTGAAGAACCTTTTTGAAGGTTGAAGGAAGATTGAAGTCTATAGCTTTTATAGCTTTTTGGAGGGTTTTGTAAGATTGTCTTCAATTCCCTCACTTGTTGTCTTGTCTTGTTGGATTGCTATCCAAGGAACGCTTTGTTGTGATATTTGATTCAGTTATTGAAGTCTTTTTTCATTAAATTCTTCTTATTCAAATATTCACCTTCTTCCCATATATTTAATACTTTCATAATGATGATGAGTGGCTAATTTCCTTGTGTGATTCTAGGGTGATTGGCTGAAGGTTGTGGGAAAAAACAATGATAGAATAATCTTAGATTCCAGTAGGATCCTGAAAGTTCGAGTCTTTAACCTTAACCCTAAGCATCTCGTTCAGTCGATGAACATCTCGGCCGGGGTGGAAACTGGCTGACCGAGGTGACTTATCTGATCCATAACTGCGAGTTAAGTGTTAGAGTTTGCCAAATCCTATTCTTATTACACCTTTCCTGGTTCAAAGCAAGCTTAGGATGAGACTTACCCGGTAATTCCTTAGTTTGTGTACCAACGATCATAAGTGTAGGTAATAAAGGTTTATCCTTTATTGGGGTTTGAGTGTGCTTCCATCCCATCTTTGTGAGTTAGCTTGAGACTTACCCGGTAAAGGTTGATTCTATTCCCTTAGATGGTGTGTTAGTTTGAGGTTATAGTTCTTTATCTTGATTCCTTGAGACTTACCCGGTAATAGGAGTTACGGTTTAAGATTAGTGTGTAGTGAGACTTACCCGGTGATCTACTCCACTTTAGAAACACCTTCCCCACGCAAAAATCTCAGCTTTGTCCGCTTATCTATAGCTCTTGAGTTGGAACCACAACTAGATGTTTTAATCCCTAGAATTGCATGTTTGCTTTATTGACTTCTTATTCATCTTTGATTGTGTTAATCGCTCTTGTGGTTAGTATTGACATAAGCACACCGTATTGACTTTGTTTCACCGAGTCCCTGTGATCGACCCCTGGAATTTTCTTGTTTTTACTACGATTGACCCGTACACTGCGGGTTCGCATCCTTGTTTTAAGCTTAAGTCTAGGGTTATAAATTTAAAGCTTGCACACACCGTTTGGAGCGAACAAGTTTTTGGCGCCGTTGCCGGGGACTTGGTCTAGACCGAGCCGGTACGGTTTGCTCTTGGGGCGATTGCCCCGTTTCATCTAACCACTCTACTTGAGTGACTTTTGCAGGTTCTTTCTTAGGTATATGTGAAGAACCCGCGCTGGGAAGGAAATCGTTCCTTACGATCCCGAACCAGAAAAGACATACAAGCGACGCTTAAGAGAAGCGAAGATGGCCCAACAAGACGATCGTGATCTTGTGGCCCAATTGAAAGAGGCGCTAGAGCTGCTACGCCTCAGCAAGGAAGAACTCAGGCAAGAGAAATAAGAGAATCGCACCAAGACTGCAGCAATCGAAGCTGAGATAGCAGTCATACGAGACCAGATTCTACTTCGACCGAGGGAAGATCCTCCTGTTGATCCTCGACCGATGCAGGATCCAGTAGTTGACCCGCGACCGAGGCAGATTCCAGTACCTAACGCCCCGGCCGATGTACTTCCACCTCGGATGCTAGTCCGAGATGTTCTTCTTGCAGGAATCCCACAAACCCTAGGTCAAAGGATGGACCCTAATCAACAGCTGAGGCGTCCAGGAGTGAACCTAGGAGATCCAGCAGATCATGACTACGAACTTCGACCGCAAGTTCTAGCCATGATTCGCCAATGCCAATTCGGAGGGCTAGAGAAAGAGTCGCCGCATCAACATCTTCAAAACTACGAGATCTTGATGGAAACCTTGCGACCCCCCAGAATTGAGAATAACAACTACAAGCTAAGACCTTTTTACTTTTCTTTAAAAGATAGAGCTCTTACTTGGTATCAATCTCTTCCTCCAGGAAAAATTAGCACATGGGAGGAGATGACTACGGAATTCCTGACCAAATTCTTTCCCCCCTCAAAGACCGCTGAAATGAGAGGGAAGATCAACGCTTTCATTATGAAGGACAAGGAGAGCTTGTCCAAATCTTGGGAGAAGTTCAAGGATATCCTCTTGGATTGCCCACATCATGGGATTCCAAAGATCGAGTTGTTGGAGATCTACTTCAAAGGGCTGGACGGAAGCACCCAGTTCAATCTCCAACTACTCTTTGCCGGTACCTTCATGGACATGGCGATTGATGAGGCTTGGGACTTCATTGAGAAGCAAGCCTTGCACATGGAGAAATATACCCACCAAGGAGCTGAAGGTGGAGTTAAAAGAGTCAACTTTCAAGAGACTCAATCCAACAACAATCAACTCACGTCTTTGACGAATGACGTGAAGCAATTAAAGGAGCTCTTGATGGCTCAAACTAAGAAGGAAGAGCAAGGGCAAAGGAACAACAACAATAACGGGTACCGTAACAACAACAACGGTCCCCGAAACAACAACTACAACAACAACAATAGAGGATCCAATAGCAACAACTGGAGGGCAAATAACCAAAACTACGGTAACAATCATTCAAACTCCAACTCTAATGATTCATCTAACCCTTTCCTCTCTTCTCCTTCTTCTTTTTCTACTCCATTGAAAAGCCAAGGGCAAGGATCAAGTTCGTCTCAGCCAGAAAAGAAAGACGCAGTTCTGGAGGCAATCTTGATCAAGCTTAGCGCTATGGAGAATTCTATGACTTCATTTTCGAGGGCCCAAAAGTCCTTCGAACAACAACTTGCTAATAAGGCGAATGAAGCGCCAAGAGATCCAGGGAAGCTTCCAGCAAAGACGGAAACTAACCCTAAGGGCCAATGCATGGCCATAACGACGAGGAGTGGACTCAAAACTGCAGATCCAGTACCTCGCTCGACGCAGACCACCTCGGTCCAGATCCAGTCGAAGAACACCTCGACCGAGATGCCAACCGAGGCGGAGCAACAGAAAGCAGGAGGGACGACAGAAACTTATGTTCCACCTCCTGCATACAAACCACCACTTCCATTCCCTCAGTCCAGAGCCAGAGCACATCTAGACAAGCACTTTGGTAAGTTTCTTGACTTGATGAATAAGCTACATATTAATATTCCTTTCCTTGATGCTATTTTAGGTATGCCCGCCTATGGGAAGTTCTTAAAAGAAATCTTATCAAGGAAGAGGAAGCTGGAGGATGTTGGCGAAGTTAGGATGACATCTAAATCTTCGGAGCTTATCAAAATCATGAAGGAAAAGATGCCACCTAAGTTGAGAGATCCCGGCTCATTTTGTATTCCCAATCAAGTTGGGGATGTCACTTGTGAAGCCCTTTGTGATCTAGGAGCCAGCGTGAGCATCATCCCGCTGGAGCTATGCACAAAGATCGGTCTTGGAGAGCCCAAGCCGGTCAAGATTCGACTTTACATGGCGGATCGCTCCATTACCCATCCCGTGGGCATTTTGGAGGACGTTCCGGTCAAGTTAGGTAACTTCTATCTTCCCATAGATTTTGTTGTACTTGACATTCCCGCAGATTATCCTGTTCCTATTATTCTCGGGAGACCATTTCTAGCAACTTCGGGTTGCAACGTGGATTGCAAGAACGCCAAGTTGAAATTCAACGTTGGTGGCGATGAGGTGGAGTTCGCGCTACTTGCAGCCATGAAAGGGGAGCAACTAACTGATGATATCTTCAACATCTACGATGAAGAAGAATCAAGAGAATTGGTGAGCTCTATCCTTATTAACGATCCACTCGAAAGAGTTATTAGCTTCAGTTTAATGGAGGAAGGTATAGATGCTTCTTGTGATGCAGATATACGGAGCTTGAAGGCACTGGAAGAGGATCCAGGAGCTAAAACTGAGAAGCTAATCCAGGAGACGAAGATCTCCAATCTCGGATCCAGTAGCAGTACCTCGACCGAGGCACTTTCTGGACTGAGCGAGGCGACCGAAGAACATCTCGGTCAACGCTTATGCGCCTCGACCGAGGTCGATGGCGAGATGATGTCAACTGAGATTACTGAGAATAACAAATTTCTTACTCCCTCCTCTGATATTCATCCACTGTTGGTGGAACATTCCATCCATAAACTTTCTGATAATAAAGGTCCTTGGTACGCTGACATTGTGAACTATCTTGTTTGCCAGGAGATACCGCCCGGATTGACGTACTCTCAAAAGAAAAGATTCTTCAAGGAAGTACGACATTACTACTGGGACGAGCCGTTGCTATTCAAGCGCGGACCGGATGGGATGCTTCGAAGGTGCGTTCCGGAGGATGAAGTTAATAGCGTCATAAGGCATTGTCATTCACTTCCTTGTGGGGGGCATGCTAGCACCGATAAAACATGCGCTAATGTATTGCGTTCCGGTTTCTTTTGGCCTACATTATTTAAGGATGTGCAATCTTTTGTTGTCTCTTGTGATGCATGCCAAAGAACAGGGAACTTATCAAGGAGGAACGAGATGCCACTTAATAACATCCAAGAAGTGGAAATCTTTGATGTATGGGGGATTGACTTCATGGGACCTTTCCCATCCTCCGGAGGAAACCTCTACATTCTCCTTGCAGTTGATTACGTCTCTAGATGGGTTGAAGCCATTGCTTCTCCCACTAACGATGCCAAAGTGGTTGTGAAGTTCTTGAATAGAACTATCTTTCCATGATTTGGAACTCCACGCATCATCATTAGCGATGGAGGAACGCATTTCATCAACCGGAAGTTCAAAGCACTTCTATCGAAGTATGGGGTAACCCATAAGGTATCAACTGCTTACCACCCTCAAACTAGTGGACAGGTCGAGATCTCGAATAGAGAAATCAAGGCAATTTTGGATAAGACCGTCTCTAGAACGAGGAAGGATTGGTCCATGAAGTTGGACGATGCTCTTTGGGCATACAGGACCGCATTCAAGACTCCCATAGGCACCACTCCTTATAATTTGGTATATGGGAAGTCTTGTCACTTGCCCGTTGAATTGGAACACAAGGCATATTGGGCTATCAAATGGTTGAATTTCGATATCAAAGAGGCTGGTGAGAAGCGACTATTGGAACTTAACGAGCTGGAGGAGCTGCGTTTGAACGCTTATGAGAATGCCAAAATCTACAAGGAAAGGACGAAGAGATGGCATGACAAGCGTATCGTCCCAAAGGAGCTTAACGAAGGAGACTTAGTTCTACTCTTCAACTCCCGCCTCCGCCTTTTTCCAGGTAAGTTGAAATCTAGATGGACCGGGCCTTACGTCGTGAAACATGTTTTCCCTCATGGTGCAGTTGAGATATGGGGCGAAACTAGCGGAAGCTTCAAGGTCAACGGTCATAGACTTAAGAAATACCAACCGGAAACGCCGGTTGAGGAGGTTGCACCAATATACCTCGTTTGAGACGCAGCATGGTCCAGCTAGCGACCTTAAATCAAGCGCTTCTTGGGAGGCAACCCAAGGTATTGCTTTCTTTTCCCGTTTTCTAGTCTAGCTTAGATAGTTTTTTTGTTTTTGCTTTGCTTTGCTTTGTTTTTGGCGTTCTGGACAGTCAACAGGGAATATCTAAAGAAGGATGGACAACTGAAAGGACAGAAGTTCGAGATTTTGAGAAGACAGAAGCATCTCGGTCACTGTCAGAGCATCTCGACCGAGTTGATTCTTGAGCAACCGAGGCGACTAGGGTTTCTGCAGAACCCCCTCGGTCCGTACCACCTCGGTCCAGTCGAGACCATCTCGACCGAGGTGACAGCAGATCCAGGAACAGTATAAAAGGGGGAAAATTTTATTTTTCACTTTTTTTTTACCCAGCTCGACCGCGGCGACAGTCCACTTCGCTCTCTCTCAAATCTCGCTCGTTTTCGAAGATTTCTGCTTCTAAACTGTGATTGAAGGGTCGAGGAACCGATTGCAACAACAGATCTGCAAGAAAATCGAACGAATCGACCGAAACGAGGTAAAACAAGTCGAAACCCTAACTCGTTCATTCGCTTCGATTTGGGCTTTGGTTGCCCCTGATTCTGCTGAGAAAAGGCATAAGTACCCCTTAGGAAGCAATTGTAGTGATTTTGGGGGGAAAAGAACTGAATTTCTGAGAATTGGAATCGCAACTGCTGCGCCTCGGTCCAGTCGAACTGCATCTCGACCGAGGTGTTCTTGAGGCTTGTCAGTGACCGAGGTGGTCTGACAGAGTTGAGTGAAAATGAGTTCAGATCGTCGCTTAGCCCTTAGAGACAAATCCTCACCCTCCCCTTCTTCTTCTTCTTCCCGTCCTTACCGCCCAGTTATCCACGAGAGATGCCGGGTAGACTATGAGCGGATAGCTAGCCGTCCAGTTATCGCACCACGATTTCTGGACGTGTCGGCTTTTGATTGCCTAGGGTTAGACGCTGACCTTAGGAGGATGATTGCTACTGTCGGGCTGGATCAGTTTACTGAGATCCGAGCCCCAGCTTACTTGGAGCCGACCTTGGAGTTTGTTAGCTCCTTCTCCTACCTCCCCACAGACCAGTCTGTGAAGTACCGGTTGATGAACCGGAACTTCATAGTTCCTTTAGAGATATGGAGAGAGATTTTTGGCTTTTCTGAGCCCACTGCCACCGACTTCCCCTCCCGATCCGTAGCTAGGGAGTTCTGGGGGCAGATTGCCCATATTACTGAGCATGCAGACAGATGGCGCCCTGGAGATTCCAGGGAGAAAGTCATCTTTCATCCGGCCTTCAGACTAGCCCACAGGATTTTCAGCGAGACACTTCTGGCGCGTACTGAGACGCCCCAGAAGATCAGACAGGGCGAGCTCTTCAGCCTCTATTGCATGGTCACAGGAGGTTTCCCAGACTTTGGCTTGCTCCTGGCAGAGGATCTGCACAGGATCAAGGCCAAGGCGAAGGGAGACATTTGCTGCGGAGGTCTGTTCACCCATATTGCTACCTATCACGGGATGGACCTCAGTGTTTGCACGATGGCGGCGGCTCCGAAGCCGCTGGGATTACAGGAGATGATCACACGGAGGATTCTGGTTCCCCGTGGCTTGACCACTCCATACGTCGCCATGCCTTGGGAGCGGACTGCACCTCAGGGGATCCGCTGGTCTGCTCAGTTCACAGTCTTTGATCCGCACTATTGGCAGACAGCATGGGCTCCACTGATGGAGGATCACAGAGAGGCAGCAGCTGCCCCTGCTGAGGAGGAGGAGGATGACGACGACGAGGAGACGATGGATGAGAGAGATGGTGGTGTCCCGATGGATACAGGGACAGATACTGCAGGGACGAGCGCGCCACCGATCATCGACTTGGATGATGAGGAGGATACTGAGCCAGCACCTGCTGCACCTCCTGCTAGATCTGCTAGGCGTCGGACACGCCGCCATAGAGATTCTGAGGTTCATCGCCGGATTGACGACCTGACAGATCAGATGATAGACTCTTATGCTGCCCTTACTGTGGACATGCATGAGAGATTTGCTGCCCAGGACCGACACATTGACCGCTGGACTCATCAGATGTTGGAGGAGCAGCACTATCAGCGCAGGATGATGGAGCTACAATTCCAGCAGACTATGGGCTATCCGTTCGACCCGGCTCAGTATCCGTATGCGCCACCACCACCACCACCGGATCGAGACTATTGAGGAGCTGCAAGATTTTCTTTATTCTATTTTTATGCAGTTCAGCTTTTTATCCGGTGAGTACTCTTGTCTCTAGAATTTTTATTTGACCCACTGGGACAGTGTGTCCCAAGTATGGGGTGTTTGTATTTGACTACTTGATGTATTATATTTCATCGGATATTTTCATATTTATGCTTCAGTTGCCTTTATATGATTATCTGATATTACATGCATACCTACAGGTTATTTGATTGAGAAAAACGTCGAAACCGAAAAAAAAATAAATAAATAAATAAAATTTTTTGACCTCGACCGGGGAGATTCTGGCCAAACGAGGCATTTCACCTCGGTTGAACCAAGAACACCTCGACCGAGGTGTGTTAACTGAGAGTTTTCGAAAACAATTTTTGTGTTACTTATCTGGATATGATCTCAGTGAAGATCTTGTTTACTGACTGGTTTTAAATTCTTTATGTGTTTGAAAGGTTTTATAATATGTTTAAGTTGCTAAATGCTTTGTTTGAAATTATTGGCATGTTTAATACTTTGTTTTTATCCAAATTATGTTGAATTTGAAGGTTGACACCGCAGGTTAAGTTCTCTCACTTTCTTCTTGGAAAGACCAAGGCAATTCATCTTCTTCTTCTTCTTCTTCTTGATCATGCTTAGCCCCTCATATACATTTTGCCTCCCTTTACCTATCCGGGAATTTGGAAGCAAACGAAGTGGTGAAAGCAAGTGGAGTTAAAGTTGAGAAGCGGCTGGAAGTGAAAGTGTTAGAAAGCAATAATAGGTTTGGGGAAGTCAATCATGAAGATGAGTAACTCGGCACCATTCACATAGCCGGGTGTTTGTGTCTTGCCAAAATCGGATTGAGCGATATTCCTAACGGGTCATGGTATGTGCATCAAGGGTTTGATGCATCTCGAGAAATTGATGATTGCAGATTTCCTAGGCTTCGGTTATTGTGCACCTCTGTCCATGCATCCCAAAAAGTAAAGTAAAAAGAAAAAAGTGTGAAATAAGCAAAGCTTATTGGTGGAAGATGTTGCAAGTCAAAGTGAAAGTGAAGTTCATCCTTTTCCCGGATTCTAGCACCACATTACCTTACATACATCCCTACCCTACACGTTTCTTAACCTTTCTTTTGGGAAGCCCTTGAGACCTTGAGCTTGTTGATTGACTTAGCGGTTTAAATCGGATTATACATGATTAATTTTGATAATTATGATTTATTATGCATTCTATAATTTTATGCAAAGATGAACAACTTTCCTATATTTATAAAATATTTTGAGCATGTTGAGTTTTAAATTCCAGGAAGTACTCTCTTAGAGTGATCTATGGTAGTTGCACACCATAAAAAGTTTTCGAAAGACTTTTTCATTGATTTTTTATGACCTATAATCCATTCTACCTTGTCTTCTATATGAGGAACTTGCTTGGGGATAAGCAAGGGCTAAGTATGGGGTATTTGATAGCATGAATTATAGTCTATATTTTGGGGTTTGTTTGGACGTTTTATCTTTCATAATCTGCATGTTTTGCATGTGCATTATGTGATTTTACTACCATTTCATCTACCTTTGCGAGGATCGAGGTCTACACCTAGTTTTGTTGTAATTGCAGGTAATTTGGTACGTTTTGCATCAAAAAGGAGCGAAAGGAGTCATGAGTCATTTAGAGCTACATCCAGGAAGCATAGCCATGGATTAAAGATTTACTTTGGACCAGTTTTGAGAGATTTCGCATTCAGTTGTGACTCACCTCGGTTGACCAGAGAATCACCTCGACCGAGGTGATCCAGAGACGCCGACTCGACCGAGGCGAATACCTAGGACGCGGCGAGAATATTTTATTCTTGACTGAGATCTTTTAAAATTGGAAAGAGATCTTATATTTTTGGGCTTGGCTCCTGGAAGGAAAGAGATATGCAGAATCATATATTTTACCTATTTTTATGGGAAGAGATCTTTCTAAGATATCTTATTTTTGGAGGGTTATTTTCCTATAAAAAGGGTTGGATTTTCACAAATCCAACATCTCGCATACGACGTCGCATACCCCGCTGAGATCAGCATATAGCAGCAGCACCCTACTCCAGTTGGGAGAGATTTGAAGAACCTTTTTGAAGGTTGAAGGAAGGTTGAAGTCTATAGCTTTTATAGCTTTTTGGAGGGTTTTGTAAGATTGTCTTCAATTCCCTCACTTGTTGTCTTGTCTTGTTGGATTGCTATCCAAGGAACGCTTTGTTGTGATATTTGATTCAGTTATTGAAGTCTTTTTTCATTAAATTCTTCTTATTCAAATATTCACCTTCTTCCCATATATTTAATACTTTCATAATGATGATGAGTGGCTAATTTCCTTGTGTGATTCTAGGGTGATTGGCTGAAGGTTGTGGGAAAAAACAATGATAGAATAATCTTAGATTCCAGTAGGATCCTGAAAGTTCGAGTCTTTAACCTTAACCCTAAGCATCTCGTTCAGTCGATGAACATCTCGGCCGGGGTGGAAACTGGCTGACCGAGGTGACTTATCTGATCCATAACTGCGAGTTAAGTGTTAGAGTTTGCCAAATCCTATTCTTATTACACCTTTCCTGGTTCAAAGCAAGCTTAGGATGAGACTTACCCGGTAATTCCTTAGTTTGTGTACCAACGATCATAAGTGTAGGTAATAAAGGTTTATCCTTTATTGGGGTTTGAGTGTGCTTCCATCCCATCTTTGTGAGTTAGCCTGAGACTTACCCGGTAAAGGTTGATTCTATTCCCTTAGATGGTGTGTTAGTTTGAGGTTATAGTTCTTTATCTTGATTCCTTGAGACTTACCCGGTAATAGGAGTTACGGTTTAAGATTAGTGTGTAGTGAGACTTACCCGGTGATCTACTCCACTTTAGAAACACCTTCCCCACGCAAAAATCTCAGCTTTGTCCGCTTATATATAGCTCTTGAGTTGGAACCACAACTAGATGCTTTAATCCCTAGAATTGCATGTTTGCTTTATTGACTTCTTATTCATCTTTGATTGTGTTAATCGCTCTTGTGGTTAGTATTGACATAAGCACACCGTATTGACTTTGTTTCACCGAGTCCCTGTGATCGACCCCTTGAATTTTCTTGCTTTTACTACGATTGACCCGTACACTGCGGGTTCGCATCCTTGTTTTAAGCTTAAGTCTAGGGTTATAAATTTAAAGCTTGCACACACCGTTTGGAGCGAACAGATGAGTTTAGTTACAAACTAGCAAATTACACATTTTCCTATTTTCCGAAAGGTCATCAAGGTCCAACTTAGGCTTCAAATATGAAACTCGAATAAATGTATAAAATTCCGAAATAATTCCTTAGGTCATGTATGATATACATACTAACCATACAAGCAAAGATCTCTCCAAAATTCCCCACAACCATCTCTACAAAAATCTCCAAAGTTGGTTCCCCAACTCACATTCTATACTTAGCCAATTCTGAGTATGTTTTCTAGCTGCACAACCAATCAGTTTTGAGCCTCTATAACTCTAAATCCCACCGTTGGATAAGTCCCAAATTTTGATACATCTTTCTATACATATCAGCCCATAACATACTACAAATTGAACGGTAGATTTTGTGTCTAAGATATTGAAAAAGAGGTTCAAACATGCTTGCTCAACACTGTTTCTGGACATTCAAAACTAAGAGTGCAGAAGGTCTCAGTTTCGAGACTCACCTGCAGCGTCTAAGACCAAGGTCCAGGAGGGCTAGAGCTTCCAAGTTTGGTTCCTGAGGTGGTCATAACTCAATGTTTAGACATCTTCTATACACACAGCTATGGAGGGAGAAGAAAGGATGAAAACTCTCACCTTGTTCCTATAGGGCTCACGAGAGAGTGGCTGCACAGGGGGGCTCGAGATGGTGGCGCTTCCGGTTGTGTGATCGATCTAGACGTAGGCCCTTGTCTCCTGCAACACGTAGGTATCAACACATTGACTCGGGTGAGGGGACTGGAAGAAGACAAATAGGCTCACCTCTTAGTTTGTCGTCTGTCTAGCGGAGGGAGGAGTCGCTCTTGTACAGAAGGGAGGTAGATGCTTGTCGAGTAAAGATCTCCCATGCAGCAATGGTGGTGTCGGCGTGTGCTTGTTGGCGTCAAAAGGTTGCAGAGCGAGGAGGATAAGCGTCCTCAGGGAAGGATGAGGTAGAAGATCTCGTACAAAAGGGAGGAAGAAGATCGCTGCAGTTGCGTAGACTTAGGTGTGCTTTTGTAGATCGATGAGGTTGCACGTGATCCTGGAGCAATTGAGGTAAACAGATCGTCAAATCTCACTCAGCAAATCGTGGGAAGAATGGAGTAAAGGACGGCGTGATTTTGTGCAGTTAAGGGGAGACATTTGCTCCTAATTGCCAATTACGTAAGATGGGAGAGAGAAGCAAGCCCTGAGGTCCACTTGGGCCTTCTCCAGTTGCTTGGCCGCGTCACAAGGATGGGCTGAAGCAAGGAAGAGGTTGGACTGAAACAAAGCAAAGGGGTGGGCTGAAGCAAGGCAAGAGGCAAAGGCTTGCCAAAAGTATGTCATGGTCTTGTCAAAACTCGTCGGCAACGTTGTCATGATCTCGTCATGTTCTTGTCAAAACTCGTCGGTGACGTTGTCACGGTCTTGTCATGTTCTTGTCAAAAGACATGAACTAGAAGTGGAATAAATCTAGGGTTTGATATAAAATTCTATCACTTTATGTTAAGTGAAGGTACATAAAATGATAGAAATTTGAAATGGTGTGTACGACTAGGTAGCATGAAGAAAGATCAACGGATCAAAATCCGGTTTACTACAGAATTAAACGAAATAAAATTCGGGATATTACATAAGTCTTGGAATAGATAATTCTTACGCAACAATCCTAGCACACTCAATCCAATAGAGGTTTGACACCTCTACTACCTAGAGTTTATCATCATTTATACCTAAGAGAGGAAATTACCTTGTAAGTCTCATTCCTCACTTAGTTTGCTAAGATTAGGTCACCCAAAGCTAGATTCAAGTCAACAAACACTAGGATTTGAACAATCTAACATCCTAACATAAAGATTCATCAGTATACTAACAACAAAGGACAAATCTCGGGTGGATCATGAGAGTCTCGGCCGAGATATCATGAAGAATAGGCTGAGATTTCATTTGAGCTAGGTTTTGAGCACTTAAATCATCCTAAACTAACATGCAAGTTCATACTATCATCATCCAAGCCATAACAGTCTATCCATCACCCTAGAATCACAACTACTTAGCCCATAACATGCATTTCAAGATCAAAAGCTAACAAAGAGGTAAGCATGCAATTCATGGTGGAAATGAGAGTAAAGGACATGAAACTTAGTTGATTTAATGTTCAAAGCAAATCTTACAACTCTCCAAGTGGTATCTCCAAAACAGATCTTGCAACACTTCAATAAATTTTTTCTTCAAAAAGCTCTCAAATCTCTCTTCAATCTCTCAAATCTCACTCTAATTGAATCTAATCTAATGAGCCCCAAGAACACCCAACAAGGGGTTGAAAGCCTCTCTCTCAAGGTCAGCCTACAATCCCAATCTTATACTCCACCGAAGGGAAATGAAGGGTCAAGCAAAGAAATCGTGTGACAATTGTCGAAGTTGATAGAACATGAATCTCGGGCCAAAATCTCGGCCGAGATTCCTGAGCTGGACCGAGATTTGCCCAACTTCAACTTGCCTCCTTCAATAAACCATGAGTTGGTGCAAAACTTGCACCAACTAGGGTTGTTGTCTCCTTCTTTGCTTCAAGCTTGCTTCCTTCGGAACATTGAATTCGAACTACCATGAGGCTTGATCCTCGAGTATGTCAATAACATTCAAAAGATCGCCACACTACCAGATAATTGACATAAGCTTGTGTAGACATCTTTTCTAGCAATGTAACTCGATTAAGCGCAAATGTCACGAACTAATGTCAATTCATGCATAAACAAGGGAAAATCTACCTAAATGAGTGCCTAAACTAATGTCATAAATCATGCAATCACTTGCAACATGGTTAAAAACCACACATATAACGTTAACCTTGACTTGATTCCTCCTACGACTCTTGTAAATATAGCCGAGTGCACCCACGGAGTATGACATCCTACCAACTTTATTTTCATATTTCCAGGCATACACAAGTACTCCACATGTATATATACAACTTCGAGACTTATTTACGATAAGAGTAAACTCATAAGTTAAAAAAGTAATTTGATGTATCAATCACATGCAAAAAAACTACTACGTTTCATCGTTGCTTTCCGGTGGCGTGCTTTCAACTAGGGTTCTTTGCTCCATTTAACACTTTTCTTTCTCATTGGTTTTTCTATTGACCCAATTGTCATCTCTTTGCTTTTTTTTCGGGCTTTCTCTAAAAAAACGAATATTTAAATTTTGTATTTTAAATATTCCATTTAAAAAAACAATAATGAAAAATATTCTCGTTTATCCTAAGGCTCACACCTAAGTACAACATCGTTCTCGGACTTCCGATTTCATTCTCACAATCTGGACCTTTCGATTCCGATCTCACAACCTTCATCGTTCTCGGCCTTACAACACTTATAATACCAAAAACGAAAACAAAAATCAATATTGAATAATATTTTCGAATAAGTTAAGGTTGAAACCTCGACCATGTTATTAACAAAGGTTCTTTGTTGTTAACGTACTCGTTTTTACATGTAGTGTATAGTAGAGTCTAAAAGTATGATAGAAAATATAATTGAGCATATGCATAGAGATTGAAACTAAAACTTATACAATCTGATTAAAAAAAACACATCAAACACCGCTTAAGGCAGCTATTTGATATTCGGCTCCAAGACTTGGAATCTGGCCCAATAACTTTCTCAGCAGGTGAGGCCCGCTTTAACTGGACTGGGTATATGGGCCTATAGCCCAATAACCTACACAGCAGTTGATTCCAAGTATCAGATTCTTTGTATAAACTCGCATGTATGAATTCCCCATTATTGACTAAATGCACGTGTGTATAAACTATAATTTATTTTGAGTGATTTTATTCGGTTAGACGGAATATTCAAAAAATAAGTCACACAACTACATCAGTCATCTACCTCTCATTTCGATAGATGGAGACTCCCGGCGCACTAGCATTGCGATTGTAACGAGCAACTTTAATGCGCCCGGGAGGCACATTCACAGTGTGAGCGTGTTGCCTCCTTCTGTCTGACCGAATAGCAATCACGATTATTTTTTCTCCCAACATTATATTACATGTAGGGATGCTAAGATCTTGTAAATGTCATTTCATTTTAACAACGGTTAGGCTCTTAATCATCCCCTCGACCTAAATCAAAATTTTCTTTTTACGGATGATTAGGATAACGGATCTGATCATACCCCTCTGATATTATTTTAGTTTATTGTTATATCCATATACTTACATATTATGCCCACAATATATTTTTACCAGTGTGAGACACTTTCTTTACCTTACATCCCAACAAATCTTGCATAGTGATTTATAGAATCCTATGTTATTTTTTTTGAACAGAGAGTTTAAAATTTATTAGGCAGCCACAATGCTGCAACTAATGAAAAGTGACCTTTCAATTCATCTTGTAATCAAGTTTCAAAATCAAAGTTTTTTTTTTCCAATTTAATTTATCTTTTTTTTTCCTATATCAAGTTTAATTTCATTTAGTGTTGACGAGTGACTATACAAGGGTGGGCCTCCACTGGTCCTAAGGTAGGGGCTAGAATTTTAACGAACATAAAAAATTGCACCAAATTCATAATTTTGTATTCATTAGGCACTTTTTTCTGTTGTGAATAAGATGTACCGAAGAATAAAAACGGGGAGGCCGGTAAAAACAAAATTAACCAAAGACGGTAAACGTTAAATAAAAGTAAAAGGAAAAGTGAGAATGAAAAAGAAAGTTATAATGAATGAATGATTCAAAGTAAAGAGATGGAGAAGGGCCACCACTTTTGTTAAAGCCAAATATGAAGAAAGAGTCTTTTGGTGTGGTGTCAGTAAAGCTCATTCCCTCCGCATACTTTGGTTATAGGTCATGTATAGGGTAATTTGATTTGAAGAAGATGTATTATTGATATTAATTAGATGAAAATAGAGATTGTTTGTATACATAATGGGTAGTGACAGATAGGATGTGGTGGTGTAAGAGAAATAATGGAGAGGGACACATGACTGCAGCAACACTCTGCTCTTTATTCATACGAATGTCAAATACACATTAACTGCCTACCTAGCTCTCCTCACTGCCCGCCCTGCCCGGAGATGTCAGCGACACCTTCCAGATATAAGCTCAGCGAAATGTCAATCATAAACCAATGGATTACTATATCATTTTCCAACCTTTTCTTTTTTATTTTCAGTCAACCTTAATTCATTCCTCCTACTAATTCCTTAGGCAATATTATTTAGGCTCTGTCTAGTTAGTGTATAAAGTAGAGATTAAGATTACGAGAAGTGGATTATGAGAATTAAAACAAAAAAATAATTTTTATAATCTTGTTTGATAAGAAAATGACGGAGATTAAAGGAGTCGAAATGTGAAGATTAAGATAATTAAATTATGAAAAAAAATTTCATTTTTTTTATATATAAAATGTTTTTTAACACATAATTTTTTTTTTATAAATTTACACACAATCTTATTTTCATACTCATCCTAATAAACAGTTTCATCTATCTAATTTTTCATCTATATAATTCTCTTCATTTTCAACTTTATTTATCTAATCTTACGTTACCAAACGGGTATTTAATATACTAAAATATATTTTATATATATATTATCTATGTTTGTTACAAAAGGATATACAAACGTATTTATAGAAGGGTAAAATGACTAACCTTTTACCACCGTTACTCTATTAAAAGTACACAGAATAGAAACTCATTTAGTAAATATACTCTTATTTAATCCAATTTCATCAAAATTATATGTAAGATAAAATTAGAAGGGTTCACAAAATAAAAGTCTATAAAAAAATTTTATTTAACCTAATTTTATTTTGTGGAAGGTATAGAATAAGAAAATGTGATAAGTAAATAAGGGTGGAGTGGTGTACCGTTTTGGCTGCTTTCGCAAAACCAATGTTACATCACTTTCACTTGGCACGTGCGAGGATAACACAAACATTTGTTCTGCGTGCCAAAAACTGTAAATTTTTAATCTCCAAAGGGCAAAATTGACATTGTACCCACCATTTCTTGCGGGGGGTTACAGTTTACAGATACCGCGCGCTATTTTTTCCGTTTCTTTCCCCCGCGAGAATCTCGCCGTAGTATTCGGATGTTTTGCTTCGTTTACCGTTTTCTCTCTTTTTCTTTTACCGTTTGTTTTCGATAATTGCAGGAAAAGTTCTAAATAAAATAAAATTAAAGGAAATATCCCGTTTTCCATTTATTACAGTACAATAATTTATGCATTTTACAGCGGTGAACAAAGAGACATCGTATTAAATGCTTAGGTCAAACCGTCAAAGTGACATGAACAGGATGCAAATACCCTAATTTCCATTTTGTTCTGTTTGGTCAATGTTTGGTTATTTTGGTGTGCTTTCACATCACATCAGGTTTTCCGATTTCAAATAAATAGTATCATAAATCACCAAAATCACCCATTAAATTTACTTCATTTCTCAAACCACCCATTTCTCTCTTTTTCCTTTTAGGTTTCACCATTTCACATAATTATAATGCCATAATTTTTTTTCACGATGATACTATGTTATGTCCTTTTATCGCCCATCCTCAAGAAAAATGTTTAAACAATTTGTACTAGTGTATTACCCGCACCTTGTGCGGGTTGAGTTTTAATAAGTACATTAATGCTTAGAAATTCATATGTATACTTTTGTAAGATAAAAATGCGAAGAACGAAATTATAATTGTTAATATTATTTTTAATTCTCTTTTAAATTTTTTTCTTATAATTAATTATATATTAAATAATATTTAATATAATTAAATCACGTGCCTTTTCTTAAAATTATGATTTATAATATAATTTTTTCTAATGATTATATATTAGTTTTGAATAAAAAAATAAACATGTTTAGAATTTGATTAGAAGATTTAGAGGATTTCTAAAAAATAGAAGATTTAAAAAATTAATTATAGATTCGGAGATTTTTTTATCGAAAATAACCAAAATTATAATTGTGGTGTTGACACGTGGCAAAGAAGGTCTCTCCTTTAATACATATAAGATAAGATAAGATAACTCAAACATGCATTATGAAATTTAACTAAAAAAATTTTGTTTATAAAATAAAAAAAGCTCAAAATTGTCAATTTTTTTAAAAAAAATTGACAATTAACAAAAATTACAACCTCCCCTATTTTCTGCTCAAATTTCCCTTTTTTTGTACATTATTTTCTTTTTCCTGTTGATCCTTTTACAGCTTTTTTCATGCAACGTCGACGAGGACCTCGAGCTACTCAAATCACTGCTAACAATGGACCTTTCACCTTTGTGTGAAAACAATGCGGTAATTTTTTTAAAAAGTTAGTCAGTGATTTTCAAATTAAAAAAAATATAGTGATTTTAACTTTTTTCTTGTGTTGAAGGAAAAGGAGACGGGTGAGTCGCACAAGTCATTTTCCCACCAACCAAACAGAGCCTTGACAACACTGATATACTACTGCGTGAGTGCCTGTGGTGGACAATTTTCTGTTATTTTCTTTTTTAGTTTTCTTGAGAATATGAATGATGATCTGACGGCTGCAGGAGGGGGCAGTCTTGATCGTGAGTGGAAACCGTGACACGTGTAAAGCTGTTTGGGTCCCAAAGTGGAATTATAGAAATCATAGTGTAATGATGGTTAAATAATTTGACATTCTTCGGGTCCCTCACAAAAGCATATGGGCTTTCGCAGTATTACCACTTTCCCTTACATTATTATTATTTTTTTCTTCTTCTATTTATCCTTCCATTTTGATGGTGACGTTGATGTGTTAGGAGTACTAACTACAAGATTTCGAGGATTTTTTTTACTCAGAATATTCTATACGTTTCTAAAGAAGAAGGAATAATTTCCATTCATTGAGTTCGATTGTGAGAATAATAGTTTTTGTATCTAACTAAATATTCTATAAGTTTCGGGGATTTTTTTTACTCAGCGTATGGGCTTTGTGTCAAGTGATAACTAGTACACATGATGGTTACACTTGAAGAAGAGTGTTGAGATGTGTGGAATGTCAACGACAATATGACGTTGTGTCAACCTAACATATAAGTTTTAGGGCTATTCTTCCTATTATCCATTGATTTTAGTATGAAACCTTAAAGACTTGTGTGTAAATGTCTTAGACTCGGCGGATATAAAGGATGAATTAACAAAGTTCAATTTACACTACTCATATCATTAAGGATGTTATTGTGTTGTAGTTAGAAAAAAAAAATACAATAATTTGTAGTTGGTAAAGAAAATAATTAGAAAATTTTGAAGTGTATAAACAATTCTTAATTAGAAATTCTCTTGTATTTCAGAGCTATTTTTTTTTGTTTTAACTTCAAACCCGTAACCAGTTTAAATTCACCAAGTAAATGTAATTCACATAAATTTTTTTAAGTTGAACTAAAAAAAAGGGAGTTTAAATTGCAAAGCAAACTTACCCTAAGTTTCCCTTAACATTCAAGACATATCGATGAGCTAAATATTTGAGTGTTCTGTTTTCATTTTTACTATATAATAAGGCTACTATATTTAACTAATATAGTCATTTTTATTTAATCAACCCTTATTTGTTATTTTAAATTAGAAATATTTTATAACTGGAAAATCTTTTTCTAAAAATGACAATTCATAATATATTTATATATATATATATATATATATATATATATATATATATATTATGATTTGTCATTAAATATATGATTGAGATTAGGCGATATTAAAGGAAAAAAAATCGTGTGATTAGTGGAAGAAATATTCGGCGGTATATATCTGACTATAGTATATATTCGGCGGTATAGTCACATATATTCGGCGTATATGATATATTCTGTAATAGTCACATATATTCGGCGTATAGGATATATTCTGTAATTTGTTCTGATGTTTACAAGTTAAAAGTTGTTTACATATAAGTCATATATATATATATATATTATGGATTTATCAGATGTCTTATGTGTCATCTTCTTGTTGCTCTTTGAAACCAAATGTTTTGACGTCTGCACATGTTGACAAGTATATTTTGCATAGTACATGTGCAAACATTTTGAACGTGAAGGTTGCAAAAGTAGACTTACCAAGAAAGCAAGTTTGAGTAGATGGAGTAAAAGAGTTATTTATTAGGTTAAGCCGAATTTGTAATATCTAAGATTTGATGCCAAATTTGGTGATCTCTGGTGAATGACTTGCATTTAAGGGGACCAATATTTGAGAGCTAGTCGTAGCTGCTGCTGCAACCCTCCTTGCGATTTGCAGAGTTTGCAGTTGTCAAAGGGATTGACTTGTTACTACTTTCTCTTCTAGGAGTTGTAGCCTCCAATTAAAGCTACTTCACCTACTACATCTTTTTAGGGTTTTCATCGCATTGCCCTTCCTTTTTCTTTTTCACTCTACTTTTTATTTTATTTGTTTTATGACTTTTATCCATCCTTTTGTTGACAAAAAGTCTCAAAGTTTCTAATAGGACGTGTTTGTTGTTTAGTTTATTTAACCTAAATGGGACAATGAATGATCGGTTTGGGCATATTGACTTGAAGTTGAAGGTTATTGAAGAGTTGGATAAGTCGGTAGTTTATGTAACATGTAGTATAAACTAGACACTTCTGTTATGCGTAGACAAATTAGACACCTCTATAGGTTTACTTGAAAATCATTAAAGATATTACATAATTAGTCAACCTCCTATCCCCTATATAATTTTAATTTTTTTTTTCCTAATTAAATATTCTAATAAATATTCTACAACGTTAAATAAGGAATGAAATTGTAACTAATCCTGATATCTCTCCATATATTTACGGCAAATAACATAATCAAACGCTCTTGTTGTTTGTCTCCAATGTTAACCGAATAATATCTTGGAGTTCTTGTTCGACTGCTTCAATGGAGTTTTGCCGTTGATGATCTGTCATACATAAGTTTGTGCAGTCACAAGGAAAACGGTGAACCAATCATCTTCAAAACTATTTTCTCGCGTTCAAAGTTTGTTTGTGTTCCAGGTAAGTATTTGGTTGTAATAGTATTTTGAAAGTTGTGTATGCATGAATGTGAACGTTTTTCAACTTGTTTACCACATTATTTTGGGGTTGTGTAAATACGTGTTTATGTATTCTATAACTTGTACGATATGTTGTTAAGTGAGGGATGTTGTGTATAATATGTAATTGTTGTGTTCGACTTATATTGTAAATGTAATATGTGTACATATGGGTCTATTTATGTGTTTATTTTCCATTCTGTTTCCGTGTTTCAAACCAATGCATGTGAAATATGTACATAATACAAAAATTTATGTTTTTAATGTATTGATGCGCCCTTGACAACCATGTCCCACGATGAGGAAGACGAGGCATTCCGGTTTCACTCCGATGGACCGCTCATCCGTTCTCGTGCTAAGGCCATCTCCCAAGCTACCAGCTCCATCATTGCCCGCACCGTTGCTTGTCATGGACCCGTTAGTAGCGTACCATGCCTCTATGCCACCATGACACGAAGCTTGCCAAGCCGGCACCGTTCCGGCGTATTTTCCGTATTTAGTGTTTTGTAACAATAAGTCTTTTTATTTTCAGAATATTAATTTACGGGACTTTATTTCCGGAACTTAATTTTCCGAATTTAAGAGTCAACTTTTGGTTTCGGAATTTAATTCGGAAACTTAATTCCGAACTAAATTCCAAACCTTTCACATTTCTAGGCTTCTCATTTTCAGAACTTTAATTCCGACTTTATTTCCGTCATTTACTTTTCCGACTCTTTGTATGGCCACATCGACTATATAAGGGGATGCTTGACTCATTTGTAAGGCATGTTCAATTTGATTAAGTATTTGAGAAGTATTTTCCTCCTACTTACTTGAGCATCAATCTCTCTTCCATCCTCTCAAAGTTTTTCTTTTGGATGTTCGATCCAAACTCATCCATCTTCGAGGATTCTTCAAGAATCAACTCAACTGATCCACTTCAAGGCTTGATCGATCAATCTAGATCGACTCAACCCATCAGCTTCCGCCTCCATCTCTAAGCTTCCACAACCCACCTTCAAATGCATCCGCACTTCAACTAAGGAGTAGTTAACGCTTCAACTTGATCTAGATCCAGAATATTTTCTTGACGTGTCCAAGGGCGGATCAAATTGGTATCAGAGCAAAGGGATCAAAGCTAAGTTATCTTTACTCTTGTTTTTGTGCTTTATCACATTCATCCTTTTTGCCTTTTGTTCATCATCATCTTCATCTCGTTCTTCGCATCTTAATCCAAGTTCTTGAAAATTTTTTTTCTCAATCTATTATGCAAAGCAAATTTAGGAGATTTTTGGTTTTTCATCAAACCATTAATCAAACAACAAAAAAGCGTTTTTCCTCACCCAATCCGACAAATTTGTTAATCTATTTCACCAATATCTTGAGATTTTTTTGTTGACAAAATCGGATATTGCATCTTTGATATTCCAAAAAAAAATAGATTTGTTTCAAAAAAAAAGAGAAAAAGTGGATTCATCTCTTGCATTCAAAAGTTGCATTCAAAAGTTTCAAAAAGAAACAATTCCACAAAAACAAAGTTTAAAAGACGTCCAACAAACCAGTCCATCCGAAAATTTTGATTTTTGAAAAAAGGTCAATTGACCAAAGCAAGTAGTACTTGCTGTTAAACAATCCGCCATTTCCTATCTCTCCATTTTCTTACACGTTGCAAATTATTTCTTGATTTTGTGTGCATTTTGGTTCAAAATTTTTGGATTTGCCTTCCTTGCCTAACCTCCACACGGCCTTTCCAAAGGTAGAACCCTAACGCACTTGAACTTGGTAAAGTTGACTTAACTTGTCACCTTGCTCATTTGATTGCTTGCAATTGTGTGTCTTAAATTGTAGTTATGACTAACGTCGAAATGGAAAATTATGAGGAATCTTGTGAAAGGCAAGAGATCAATACCTTCACCGAAGAAAACGTCTCTCTTAGGCAAGAACTTGAAGCTTGGAGGGCACAAGTGATTGCCCTTACGACCGCCCCATGTCCCGCCCCACTGAATCAAAATGGAACCTTGGTCGATGCTTCCACATCCGATGGACGTCGTAAAGACAAAGGTATTTTGGGAGCCGAACCGTCTAACTGTCGACGGCTTGCCTCCGTCATTGAAAATCAACGACCCTTACAAGATGACAGCTATGGATCCCACAATGAAGGCGACATGAACCTTGACCCTTCTCCGAATGATTTGCTCTATGTTGAAACGGAGAATCGGCACAAGCGTTAGGAGCACAACCGACGTAGGTATAGAACGTCCCCTCCTCCATCTAGTGCTCAATGTACCAACCGTCCCTCCCGGGTTGAGCCCCGGTACCATCATCAAACAAACGATCTCTCAACATCCCGAGAATGATCGGTCCGGACAACGCCACCAACGACATAGCCGGCAACGGATACACCATGATTATGAAGAATATGACGAGAGAGATGACTTTAACGAGTTTTCCAACGATGATTAAGACTTGGATTGGGTGGCACATGTCCGTCCATGACACCCGCCCATTCGAGAACCAAGATTGAGGAGAAGAATGGTTGCTTCCTCCTAACCCACCAAAGCGTGCACACTCCAATCATGGGCGCCAACGGCATAACTATGGCCACCGGCGAGCCCATCACGAAGAGGCATATATGGAAACACCTCGACTGAACCCCCACAAAGATCGTAGGGAACGTAAGGTTAACTTTCCAATATTTTATGGTGAATATGACCCTAGTGTATTTCTTGATTTAGGCACAAGATATGAAACGAGCTTTAAATCATTGCTATTATGAGGAGCATGAGAAAATTGAAGCGGAAACCCTTTACTTTGAAGGTGATGCCAAATCTTGGTGGAAGTCGTACGAGACCAACCGTGAGAAATGAGGATGGGCACCGGTTGCGGCATTTGATCAATTGATCTATGTCATGACTAAGAAGTACGTGCCGACGACTTCAAAAACGACATGTGGTTGCAAATTGCCGAATTCCAACAAGGAAGTCTTATTCCGGTGGCTTACTTAGCCAAGCTTGAGGACATGCATATGAAGGCCGGCATCTCGGCCTCCGCCTCCGCCCTTCGAACTAAATTCATGAGTGACCCCCTTCTCCCTGGATGATTTCACAAACTTTGCACCACTCTTGCCTTAAAATTGTCACCATATACACTACTAGATAAATGACCTATTGTAACTAAATATTTGTAACGAAATTTTTATTGTGTTACCATAACTAAATTGGCAATGGTTTATGTAATGGTTTTATAAGATTGACTTACTATAATGCCATGTTTGTAATGAATGTTTACTTATATTACTATAGATGTGCTAGGGTAATGGTCATATGTAACGGTTTTAAAAAAATTAAAAAAATGATCCCTAATGTAATGATAATTGTAATGGTAGACTCTAAAATATTTGGCGCAAAAATAAAAAATTATACCGCGCAACTCAAAAATAAAATTGGCTTATCAGATACACCACATAAAAAAAAACCATCTCTTCTAAAAAAAATATACCCATTTCTCTCTAAACCATCATCCCGCTCGAGCAGTGGAAGCTTACTCAAACACTATAGCCATCGCCCCACATCAAAGAGGCTTCGACGAAGCAGGAATCCGGCCAGGAAGTCGCCCCTTCCCGCGCGAAGCCAGGACGAGCTCTAATGAAGCCAAGAAGTCACCCTCTTCCCGCGTGAAACTTCTCAGGTGTCGATCCCAACCCTAATTTTTATTTCATCTTTCTTCAATTGCTCAATCTTTAGGGTTTTGATTCAAATTTGGTTTCATAGTGAGAAATCAGGGGAGGGGTGACTTTTTTTCAGAAGAGATGGGTATCTTTATTTTTGAGGATGATGGGTAAGTTCTTATCTTCTATGCTTCTTTAGATCTCTCCTGCTTCCATATCAGTCAACATTGAAACGAAGGAGGAAAAGAATAGGCAAATGCAAGGTTTGCATATCTCTGTTTTACTAGGTTTGGTTAATTTTGATTTGGTAATTAATGTTCGATTTTTTCTAGGTTTACTTTAAGCTTCTCGTCAAGGTTTACACCTCTCTGTTTCCATTCAATTCGTGTCTAGGCTTGATTTTGAATTTGCTTCGCTTTTGTATATGCTTCTTTCGATTGCGCTTATTTTGGTAAATTGGTGCTTGATTAGGTTATTGTTTATTTTTTTTTTAGTCTCAACGACTACCACTTTTCTAATTTTTCTCATGTCATGCTACATTCCTTAGGAGAAGAAGCTCTTATAATTTATTAACTTCAATTCAATTCTCGTAAACAAGCTTTGCCTTCATATGACACTAAAACTTAATCATCCACCTTTAAGATAAAACCCTTTTTCAAGCCATCTTATATTTTGATTCAATTTTGAAAGTCATTTGCTCGGGAAGCTGAAGTTGGTTGCTTTATGATATGTTTTTCATTAATAATTCAAATGGATGTTATTGATAAGTTGACCATTAGTAACTTGAACGCTTTAACCAAAACTAACCTTAGTGTCTATGGTTTTCTAAGGATAGGTCCTGCAAGAGCGCCATCCTTTGAGCAACCTAAACAGCCAAGCTTGTCCATTAAACGGGCCTGTATTCAGAGACCCCTCCATTAGCATTGCTAACAACACCTCTGAATAGAAGCTTGACATGCTTTGGTCGAAACTAAACAACCATGAAACGGTATCTTTGTAAGTTTCTCTATATTTCATAAATACTTACTGAAAATACCATGCCTGAACATATTGAGTTGTAGGTTGGCGATGTAAATTGAGTTTGGACGGGGTAATGTTGTTATAAGTACAAGTGTAAGGACTAAGGATAGCTTCTGAAATTACTTGAAATTTAGGCAAGCTATTCAATAGAATTTATGGATCATGTTTCTTTCTATTGTTAGAATGCATATTTGTATTTTGTACTTCCAATACATCAAAAAGCTAACCTTTCCTTAATTTCGATATTTTTAATGATAATGTATGTTAACTGGACTGAAGAAAAGGCTTTGAAAGAGCTTCAAGAAGTCAATTTGTCCCAACAATGCTTCTCAACTTTGCAAGAATGTGCTGTTGAGGTATAGTATCAAGTAGTTATTGAAGTGTTCACTTTCTTGGTTTCCTGTACTGATGTTCTATATGTTCTTACTTAATCATCCCTCAGTTATTTTTTCCTTAATTTGGATATTTTATATGTTCTTACTTAATCATCTTACGTTACATCAATATACACTACACCAATCTTTATTGACGTAACAGGGTTGATGTCATCACTCGGTTATTTTTTCAAAGGTTCGGGGATACACATAAATTATTACCAACTTTCTTTGCGAAGGATTGCCAAAAGAGATGCAGATATCTTTACACTTTTCAAGGTCACTTCTTATAGAAGTACATTCCTCCAATACCTAGCCCTAATGCTATTAAGCCTATTATGACATAAGTATACACTCAAAGATATGTTATGTTATTAGTTTACCTATGATTGAGTTGCTCTTAAGTCTTATCTATTATAAAATGGATGGTCTTTAACTTTTAGCTTTGGTGTCTTAATTCCTTCTTACTTCTTATCTTGAAAGGGGCTAGGTTAAAAGGGAGAGATTTTTATTAGAAAGTTCTTATCTCAGTTTTGGATCTTCCCAAAATATACGGGAAAACATCACACATTTTCCTTGCTAGTTCATAATTCTGCAACATCTGTGTTTACCATGCTTTCTAATGGGTTTGTTAATGTTAAATTTGATTAAATAGTCTTCATGTATTTGCTGAATTGTAACTGGTTGTATTTTGCTACTTGTGTTCGAATTACATTTCTACTTATTTATTTGAATTTCTGGTGTTGATGTGCATCAGGGAATCCTTCAATGTATTTGCAATATGTTTTCATCCTATCATGCTTGTATCCAGCAGTAGTTTTCAAGGACATTGTTGATGCTTCACTTTTAGTGATTTTAACATCCGGGTAAACAAAGCCAAACTATAACAGTTCAGTGGAGATGTTTTTTTTCTTTTGTGAATCATAAGTGAACTCTGTGTTTCCATGTAGTTTAGCACTGTCTCAGTTTGAATACTAAGCTAAAATCTTAGGTTCACTTTTTCAGTGTATTATTGCAAAACGGAACAACTTTGAAACCACCTTATCTAGTTTTTGTGCTGGCAGTATTGAAAATGAAGGTTACTCTTAGAGATATAACAAATCTTTTAATTATTCAAGAAAAATAGAAAATGCAAGCTTACTCTTAGAGATATAACGAATCACCTATCTTTTTGCTTGATTGTTGTGTTGCAACTACAACTTGAGACAAGTTGATCTTGCTCTTGCAAATTTCAACGAACTATTAGTGATTAGTTTCCGGAAATTTTTCGCACACAATGGCTCGAATTTCATGGACATGCAGATTGTAGAGAAAAGCCCTCCTAAGATGAAGCTTACTACTGACACAATCTTCTAATAAGGGTTAGTGTTCATTTTGTGAAGTTCAACTACACTTCAAGTAGTACAAGTAGAAAGGAGGGTGTTCATTCTGTGAAGTTCTACTTTGACTTTCGGATTATTGGGAATGATGATGTACACTTTATGCCTTCATATTATTTATCTATGGATTATCATTAGTATTTTGTACTAAATTTGTATAATTTATAAATTATCTAATTAATTGTACACATCAGGTATTGTGGTAACAATTGTAGATTATATGGCAATGTTTCTATATGTAAGGTGATCGGAAATTATCTACGTTTTATAATGGTTGTTCCTTGTTAACGGGTCTATCAATATTTTAATGGTAAGATCTATTGTAATAATAATTTATTTTGTAATGGTTTCACCTATAGTAATAGTTATGTCTATTGTAATTGTTTTGGACTTGATTCTTTAAACCGTTACAGTAGAGTTCATGTTCGTTACTACATACCTATTGCAAGGCAGGCTATTGTAGCGGAGCATAATTCATTACTAAAGCCTTACTATAACAATTTTGAAGCCTTAAGTAACTAATTTTAACGGTTACAACAAACCATTTATTTAGTAGTGATAATTCACAACAGTAGAGAACCTCGTTCATTATCTCGGGGCAAAATTTTGATTTCAAGGGCCGAGATTTCTTTTGGAGGTCTATATCTCTTGTTCGATGATGAAAATTGGATAGACTCCGAAAACCTATTTATTCCTAGTTGCTACCACACTAGATCTTATGGATCGAGCATCAATTCCTTGGACACTTGACTAGCCTTGTCCATAACTAGATTCCCTTTATCCTCTAGCCTCTTGCGTGATTCCTCATGCATCTCCTTGCCAATGTCCTCCTATTTTCCTACAATAAACTCTGCTTGTTCCTCTAGATGAATCGGTATAAGATCAAATAAAGTTGAGGAAAATAACTTAACTACATAGTCATGATAACTCAAGGCTAGATAGGGGTGGAAAATCCTAGAGCAAGCAAGACTTATAGGCGATAACAATACAAGCTTAAAGATGCAATTTCTCCCCCTTCTTAGGTGTAACTAAGTCCTCAATAATCTCACACTAATGTCTCCAAACGAAATGACTTTAAACTCCATGGGCCAACATAAGTCATGAAAAAAACATCTAGCACTAACGTCAATAGGTTGAGGCTCCTTAAATAACTCTTCCTTGGAATAAAAAAAACCTTGAAAGACTGGGGCGAGATTCTTCTATCTTTGGGCGAAGTAATCTTTGACAAAGGGTAATCTCGGGTACAATCTCGAACGAGATTTCGCTCACCTGGGGCAAGATCTCCCACTGCAATGAAATTTTGCTACATTATGCCGAAGTTCTCCTCTAGTCATGGTAGGATTGCCTTCACCATAATCTTATGGCATCTCTAATACATAGACTATGTGCTTTCCCTTCTTCTTGGTGTTTTCAACTTGCAATCCTACAATAAGACTCACTCGCTTCCTTATGGACAATGGTGCAAGATTAACAAAGGTTGAGGGAAAAAAATCATCAACAAAGTCATAGTAATTCAAGGATAGACATGAGCGGAAAATCCTGGATTAGCAAACTCCATAGGTGATGGTACTACGATCTCACCCTTAATGCATCTCCTAAAAGTATCTAACAATGTCACAACTTGAGATTGCACCACACAATTCTCTTCCAATTTGATCCTAGGGGGTTTAGAATGCTCTATGTCTTCCATTAAAGGCAAAGAAAAAGGTATCTCCTTAGGTAAAGGTTCTAGAGAATAATCTAAAGAACAATCCAAGGATGAAAGAAATAACTTAGATTCATGCACATCACAATCAAAAGAATCATCACATTGCTACTTAGGTTTAGGTATATTTCGATCAAGAGATTTATCTTATGCCAACTTAGGCTCATGCACTTTCCAATTAATATAATTATTATATTCCAATTTAGGATCATGCATGTTGAACTAAAGATCATTCATACTATTCTTAGGGACATCACACTCAATAGTATCACCTAAAGCAAATGCATGTGCATACAAAGCATGTCCCAATATTTCACACTCGTCACTTTCAATTTTATCTACCACATAGATTCATGCTTAATTACTTCCATACTAGTCATAGCATGTGATACAATGCTAGAATCCAATTTTGACAAATCTATGTGATCGTGCATGGAAGTAGGGGATTTAGAAATACCCGTCTTTCAAGTTTTGATAATCTCAGCCGAAGGTTCCCTTTTCCGGGGCCGGAGAGCTCGTGGTACTCGTTCCTGAGGAATCTTGGCACTGAATCTCGGTTGACAAGGGGTGAGATAATAGGACTGAGATTCTGCTAAATCTGGGTTTTTAACCTTCTTTTTTCCAATTCCATTATGCTCTTGATGAAACCTAAATGGCTCATAATCTCGATTTCCCTTGGTAGTGCTTGACGCCTAGGGAATAGTTCAACACTTCTTGGGTGCTCTTGAGGAATCTCGATGCTGAATCTCGGTTGAAAGGGGGCGAGATACTGGGACCGAGATTTCAAATTTCCCTTTCTATTATGCTCTTGGTAAGGTCTAAACTATTCACAATCTCAACCTCTGCTAGGACATTGATTGTAGATGGGATAATCTCTCCACATGTCTTCATCATCTTAATTCCCAAATTCCTGAAAATCAACAAACTCCAGAATGCTAGATGTATTATGACAAGAATTTGAGTATCTCATACATTGCCCATGATGGACTATTGGAGGTGATTCCAGGGGTGGGTTTCTATATTGAACATGTGAACGTCCTCCATCCTCATACATTGATCTCCGTTGAGGAACGTAATTATCAAATCTCAACCTAGGGGGGGGGTGATATAATCAAATCTCGGTCGTGAAGTCGATTGGACTGGTGGCGAGATTATTTGCTGAAGTTAGAATTTAGTGTTCTGACATCCTCTTCTAGTTTTGTAAGAGACACCATGAGTTGTTTCATCATGACATGAACTTCGGGACCGTCTAACAAATCCTCTTTGAAACGTTTAGACCTAGACATCCTGCACAAGCACACTGAGTAACAACAAACTTGAAAAGTTAGTGAAAACGAAGGTTCCTTACTTGTTTTCTCTCACACTCACACCCTGTTTTGATATCGGAAGCTAATTTGATGTAATTTCCTTGGATGGATTAATACTTCTTTAAAATTAATTATTAACTTCAACTAGAAATCCAATCAAATAGTCAACTTGGCTTGGAAGAAGCTTCTTGTGTTGAAAGATAGTTAAGGAAATCCTGTTCGAGTTCTCTTCACCCAATTGACACAAAGTAGATAGATTATCGCAAGATATTCGGATAGGATTTGAATTATATGATAAGATCTAACCTACTAGATAAGATCTTAACAATAAGATCATTAGTAAATGACTTTCCTCCTTGGATATGACAATTGAATATAACTAGATTTGACTCAAATCTAGGTATGGATCTCGACTGGATATGGAGAAGATCACGCAACTTACCGGCCAAGTAATGCCAAAATCTCGGCGTTGTGCACTATATCTCGGGCGAGATTTGCCTGGAGCTCAAGCGATATTTAAGTTTAGGGTTTGGGTGACTTGTGTTTTATTATGACGTCTCTCTCTTCTCCAATAGACACAAGATAAAGCACGTTAAACTGAAAAAATCTCACAAAAGATATAGTAA
Source organism: Fagopyrum homotropicum (assembly GCA_033239125.1). NCBI lineage: Eukaryota > Viridiplantae > Streptophyta > Magnoliopsida > Caryophyllales > Polygonaceae > Fagopyrum > Fagopyrum homotropicum. The sequence goes on from BSWB01000002.1 coordinate 138,537,930, forward strand.
CAAAGAAAAGACTCAATTTTTATATACTCAAAGAAGACTCAAATAAAAATACTCAAACCGTGTTGTGTTGGCTGAGTTAAACTTGAATCGATTAGATTTGATACTACTTTCATGCGGGTTGATGCCACATTTTTACGATCTAGAATAAAGTCCCCGAAATCGACGACATAAGGAATCTCGGTGGCAAATTTCGTGCGAGATTTGTATGGTAAGATCAAGATTCTTGAAAACTCAAAGAAAGAGAACGTGAATGTTATGAATGATAATGGAAAGATAATAGAAGTTGATAATGGATGAAATTGATGGAAATTATAGGAAGATAGAACCAAGATAGGCACATGCAAAGAACCTTGACCAATTGGATCAAAACCCTTAACAAAGAGTAACCTTAACCCTTCCTTCTTCAACCTTAAACAACACTCTAATTATGGCGGGCACAAGGAGGGACTAGTTTGACTAGTAACATCAATCTTTAAGAAGATTAACACACACATGAACAACTTAGTAAGGACTCACGACTATTCAATCAAAGAATCTATTTTTGATTGAATTGGAATGAATAAAACACACACTTCGTAAATGAGGTAACGAGCATCTCACAATGTATGTGGCAAAATTTTAAAAATCAACTAACTTGAATCTCGGCCTCCTAGGGTATAAATAGGTGAGATTCGTCTAAGGATAATGTTACGTCTAGGAATTGATGCACGCAAAAGTCTTAAATTTATACTCTTTATATTTTTCCTAACTCCTAGCGAACCCGCAGTGTACGGGACGTTTCGTAGTAGGGATAGTATTCCGAGGTCGAACACAAAGACTGAGGTGAGATTGAATCGATTAATGACTAAGGATAGTGTTGATCTAGGCTAAGAAAAAAAAAAGAAAGAAACAAATAAATGAAAATCTCAATATTTTTGGGTTTGGTTTTGTGTGGTGATCAATCAAGAATCACTACGATATAAGAATTCAAAACAAACTAACAATCTAGCAAACAAACACAAACAAGCAAGACGAACACGAGATATGAGATCAAAGAAAGAAAAGCGGATTCTAGGGGTTGGAAATTCCGGTTATGGCATAGAACTCAAGCTTCTAATCAACCTTGGATAAACTATAACATGTTGGGAGTGAATGTTTCTCAAGTGGGGTCAATTACCCGGTAGGTCTCATGATCCACTAGTCCCGTTCCTAAGATCCTATTACCGGGTAAGTCTCTAGGAGCCTAAGGTAGGGATATCTACACAAACCGGATGGTTATCTGGGATCTAACCTCTCCCTACCGGGTAAGTCTCGGGAAGGCAAGTCCTAAACACTTATCCTAGCACATTCAGTCCAATAGCGGCTTGTGAGGCTCACTACTACCTAGAGTTTGTCATCTTTGGTATCTAAGAGCAAGAATCACCGGGTAGGTCTCTTCTAACACTTAGTTGCTAACACTAGGTCACCCTAGGATATATTTAGCTCAACAAACACTAGGATTTCAACCATCTAACATCCTAGCACTTAGATTTATCAAATCAAACGAGTTAGTCAGAATTACGGGCTGTTCATCCCTTTCCACGGCCGTGGAAGGGCAAGATCCAACCGTGGTTTTAAAAAGTGACTAGGTTCAATCAAGCGAGTCATCCAAGTATTCATTTAAGTCTATTCTATCATAGTCCAAGCCATAACCATCTTTTCCTTACCCTAGAATCGCATCTATTTAGCCAACAACATGCATCTTAACAATCAAACTCAACAAGCATAAAATCATAGAATCCATGGCAAGAAATGAAATGAAAGATGGATTAAGCAAATGAAACAAGTAAAACAAGCTAAATCAAGGTTCAAGAAGGACTTATAACCCTTCAAAAGAAGGTCCGAATCGTTTCTTACAAACCCTTGCAAAACGTTTCACAAAGCTCCCTCAAAATCACTCAATGGTAGTTATGAACTAGTGTGCTTCTTCTTCTTCTCCAATGGAACCCTTTCTTCTTCTCCAATGGTAGCTCCAATCCAATCTTCCAGTGAGAGAATATTGTTGTTGAGAGTGTGGGAGAGAATGGGAGTGATGGGATCTGTCCCTAACAGCCTGCAGGACCACCTTATATCCTCAACAAATTGCAAGAGTCGGCCATGAAGATCGTGGGACAGCTGTCTGGAGAAAACCACAGCCCATTTCCACGCCCGTGGAAGTCCCAGTGGCCGTGGTTTTGGTGCCTCAGCTTGTTTTGGATCATTAAGTCATGATTTGGTGCATGGCATGCACCAACAAGGTCCCATGTGTCCTCCTTAGCTCCTAACTTGCTTCCCAATGAGTCCGAAGGTGTGTTATCTCGAGGAACGATCCTCGAATGTATCGATTAAGCTCTTAAAGCTCCCAAAATACCTACAAAGCATGCAAAAGTCCGTGTAGATGTCTATCTCGACAAAATACATGAATTGAGTGCAAATCGTCACGAACTAGTGCAAACCATGCATGAATGAGCGGAAAAACTATCTAAATGAGTGCCTAAACCTAAGTCATAAATCGTGTTATCAGATAAATAATAAAATAATTCTATAAAACATAGGATAGAAAAATAAAACCTTTAGAATGTTTAGAGCTTTGAAGGTATAAAATAACTATAATCTTGTATAAATCTTAACAAGATTTTGGATAATCTCCACTGCAAGAGATATCCATATCTTTACTGAATTTGTTTGGGGCCGATATCTCCATTGCTCTCCTTGCTTCCTTGATCAACTTCAAACATGTATGGCTCCTCTACAATAGATATCAATGTAACTAAGGAAGACTTAGACACAAGTAGAGTCTCCTTAGATGCACATGAGGCCAATAAGCTAGTACCCTCTTCTTGGATGGATCTTGATCTTGATTTAGTAGTGCTTCTATTTGTAGTAGGAGATGTTATGGATGGTCCCGCATCAAGGGCACTTCTTTCGGCATCTTCCACCTTCTACTTATCAATGTCGTATATTTGCGCCGAATGGAGCTAATGTTATTCGGGTATTCCATAGTGATGTTATGATGTTTTTCGGTTTAATGTTGTCACCCATTTCACACTCCACCCTTTGGTGATGTGTGTGTGTCATCCGACCGGAGTATGCATGCCCCTATATGTTTTTTGGAAATGTGTGGTTGTGCACTACATATATGACCCTCACGGTCTATTTTTATCCTCTTCTTGCATCACCTCGAGCTCAAACTTACATCCGTCTCTGTTTAACCTTTTGTGTTGGCTACTTGAAGCCACAAACTCCGAATCCACACCTTTCTTCATTTTCCTCGGTTTTTCCTATCGTCGGCACACCAATCAAATGTACGAAATCCGACATAGTTTGACCAACATCTATGGGTGATCAACACCAGGTTTTTCGTAATTCCGATATACCAAGATCATCCCATTAAAGTTTATAGGTCATAGAATAAGCCGAGACTATAACACATATACGAATACTTTGTGTCAACAAAAGTGCGTATGTTCCAACTGTCCCTAAATATTTTTGAAATAAATTTAACCAATCACCTATAGTAACCAAAACACATAATAACAAAAAAATGTATAATAAAATACTAAATAACTACAAGTTCGCTGATAACAAAATCCGCATAATACCATATTAAATTGCTACAAGTTTACAATATGGTTCTTAGTGGATGTAGGACGTGGGACCACAATAATTTGTACGCAAGATGTCCCTATATGAGTGCCAATCAACCAAGCCACACTTCTATATCCCTCTATGCTTATCCTTATCTAATTTATCGTCCAACATGAATGTGGCACATGTATTGAGGTGGACCTTACCCTTATTGGGTTAACTTACTAACTCTCAAGACCGGTTATAGGTTAGTGTATTAACTTGTTGCTTAGAACGTGGTAGCTTGTGTTATTCTTTTTTCAGATCTTTGTATCCCTTTCATTATCTTCTACTCCCCTTGTATATGTTGGGGAAGGGTCGGGTGGATTATGACCTTTGGGAGGTAAGTTAAAGATCTCGGTGGTCTTGTGAGTGGTTAATAAACTACTATTACAGTTTTCTTTAGGAAGTACCATAGCTTAGATGTGAGGCTTAACAAACAAAAAGGTGGATAATGTAAGATCCCAGTTTTCGTCTTTACCGTCCCCACGGTGAAGAAGGTCGCCCCAGCGGCCGTGGTGCCTGTCACCGCCCCTACGGTGACAAGGGACCGCCCATGCGGCACGGGCAATCCGCCCCGGCGGAATTGCCACCGATCGCGAAGATCTTCTTTTCTTTTTCGGTTCAATCTTGTTTCCTATCTTAGAAGATTCGATTTTATTATCTTTGGACGTCTTTTCTGGATCTTCTAAACCCTAAAACGTCTTTCCCATCTATCTTTTCCGCCTCTTCTATATATTCCCGTCTTTTCTCCTTTTTCCCGTTTCTTGCTTACGTCTTCTTCAACCCTAGAGTGTCGTAGTCTTGTTTCCTTTGATCTTGCTGACCGTGTAAGATCCTCCTCCCTTGTTCTTCTTCACATTCATATTGTGGATGCATGCCCATCCTTCTGCTTCATTTTTCTTTTTTCTTTCTTCCTTTTATTCTTCTCCAAGAATCAAGTTTGAACCTTGATTCTTGTTTGCATCCCCGTTGTTGATGCATTGCTGTTCTCAAGCTATTTTAGTTGAGTCTTGACGTGGTTGGATCAAAGGTTCGGGCTTTCGATCTCTTGCTGGGAGTTTTGTCGAGAAGAAACCCTGACAACGTCTTCTGTCAGTGCACCGCCCCTGCGTCTGCACACTTCCTCCCCCGCGGCAAGCCGCCCCTGCGCCTTGCTCCGCTGCCCCTGTGGTTCCTTCTGTAGTAACTCTCGTTCTTGTGAGTTGCTTCCTTCCTTGCTTTCCTTGTTCCTTTCCTTGATTCTTATGGATGTTCCTTGCCCCCTGAGTATGCTGTAAAACTAAGGTTGAGCCCTGAGCTTGTGGAGATCTCTTAGAGGTCATTGAGACTAGAAGTATAGACTTATTGCAACCGTTTCGTTCCTGATTCGTGATTCTTGTGTGAACAGGCTTTCCTTGCTCTTTTCCTGAGGGAAACTAAGTTGTTGGTTTCCTTTTAGATTACCTTCGAGTGAAGGAAGTCTCTTGGACTTACTTAGCTTCATTCCGCTTATAAGTTGGATTGTATTGGCTTGTTTGTGTTGTTTATTCTTGTTATAACGGATAACCGGAATAGGAATCACCCTTTATAACCTTAGTTGGCCCAAGTGTATGATAACCGGGTGATGACCACTTGTCTAGTTCTCCAGGAGACTAGAATGTGCTATTGCAACCCAGACCCGTAGGTAACGGATAGTACTGATCTATTCCTATTGGTAGACGGAAGCAGAGGCGAGTTTTGGGAGATTCTCGTGTGACAAAAGAAAGTTAATAAGTAATGGATAACCTTATGAGAGATAATAACCGATTGAGTGCGAGCATGCTATATTTTTACTTTACCATATGAGTGTTTGTGCCTTAACATTCTTTTTGATATCTAGAATGTTAGATAACGGTTTATACCGATGTTGTAGATGTTCCTCAGGTTCAGGATGTTGCTGAGTGATCCGGACGGTGTGGTTAGCCGGGGTTCCCGTACATTATAGGACGGGATCGGGTTTATGTTTATGTTGTTGCTTTCCCTTTTTCTTTGAACTCGGTTGCGAGTCTTTTACGCTTCTTTTGTTTAAACCTTTGGTTTTATAAACTATTTTGGTTTTCATTTTTTTGTTCCTTGTTGTAAGATCTGTTGTGCTGTTGCTACTTTGAGGGTCAGGACCCATTGCGAGGTCCTAACCAGTAACGCTTTGAGTTCCCAAAACTTGGGGTGTTACAATATGCTATTAGAGCCAGGTTGTCAACAATGGCAATCGAAATCTTCTAAAGGTCGGATGGATAAATAAATAGAACCCGCAAGGGGTCTAATGTTTTCAAAAGGGGGTTTTTGTTTTTAAACTTGTCGGTTTGGGATAGATGTACGGGCGACCACCACTACCTCTGCAAATCTCAACAGTTAGTGTTTCTTTGATGTTGACCTTTATATGTGCTTCTTCTGGATTTCTACTTCAGTTGTAGTGTGGCCTTATATATATATATATCCTTATAGCAGATGGCGCGTACTAGAGCTACATCTGCTATTGGGCGAGGAAGGGGTCGATCACCACTTCAACCATCCGTCCGTGGACGAGGACGTGTAGGAAGATCCCCGGAGCACAAAGAGCGCCTTCGACGGAGTCTAGACGAGTGTCTATCAGAGCTTCTGTATACCGCGATTATGTGTAGAGAGTTGAGGAGGCTATCAGGACTGGAGGACACACACCAACACCGCTAATTCCTGCGGGATCAGTTGAGATTTCGTAGGGAGTTACACAGATCGTTGCCCCGCCTGCTAGAGTTGACGAGGTTGTTAGAGCGGCTGAGGCAAAGGAGCCGAAGCCCAAAAGTTGGTTGAAGGCTTTTGATCAGCGGAAGGTTCCCTGTTTCATGGGAAAGACTAGATTGAAGGTGGAGTTGTGGCTGGGACAACTGGATTTTGCTATGGAAGCGATCAATTGCCTAGAGGGACGCCGAGTCAACATAGCACATACGCTGCTGAAGGATCAGACTCATTCTTGATGGAGGACCATTCGCAGTAAGGTCAACAGTTATGAGCAGATGAAGACGGTGATCAGGGATCGCTACTGTCCTGCAACTATGAGGAGGGACCGTCTTCAAGATTTTCTCGAGGCTGGATTCATGAATTTGCCTAGTGTTGAGATCATTAGCAAGTTCCAGGATGAGTTGTATTTGATGGGTCCATCTACACCACCTGAAGATCAGCATGTTTATCTTTTCTCTTGGAGGTTGAGAGAGTCTAAACGCTCTTATCTTGCTGGTTTCTGTTGTGATTCTTTGGCGGACTATCAGGATAGAGCTTCTGCATACGAGAGAGACCGACCAGGTCAGAGGAGAACTTCTCAGGCAAGAGGTCTTGAGAAGAGACAACGGACTGGATGAGCTAGTGTTGGAGCTGGAGCAGTTGGGTTTGGGCGTAGTCAGACGCCGGGACGTTCTAGTTTCCAGCAGAGTTCTGACAGAGATGATAGTGTCATAACTGCGGAGGTGATGGACACATTCGAGCTGATTGCAAGAAGCCTGCAGTGACTTGCTTTTCTTGTGGTAAGCCGGGACACAGAGATGCGTTCTTCCGTCAGGGCAAGATGCTATCGTAGTAGGGTTCTTCACCTGCTAGTTTTGTATGAGGAGGACAAAGACCCCATAATCAGCAGTAGAAGTAGTAGAGAGTTCTTGGTTCTATTTCTGTGTTTGCCTCAAAGTGTGGGTGCAAATAAGCTTTAAATTTATAAAACTGAAATAAAAGCAAGCGAACTCGCAATGTACGACTCGACGTAGTTAAGCAAGTATTCTAGAGTATCGAACTTATGGATTTGGTGAGTTAAATTCAGTTTCGAATAATCGAGCAAGTAAAACTATAAAAGCTTTGCAAATATTGGGGAAAACAGCAATCCTAAAGATCCAGATATCCAATTGTGGCAATCGGTTCAATATATTCTATAGATATAAGGACAGAGTCGAGATTGCAAAGGTATAACTAATGTAAGGTTGAGTACGGTGAAGTTCCAAAACCCTATATGTCTCACCCAAGGACACTCTCTATAAAGGTTGTTGAGGCTGCAGTATAGAAAGGATCTAAGGACAAGAATTACTCTCAAATACCCATGCCCAAACCCAAGGAATCAAAGATAAACTAAAACGGTTAAGGTTGTGACACTCGAAACCGAAATAGAGGATGTTGAGTCTCACTACTACGTAGAAAAGGCAAGCCAAGGCTAGGTTAAAGCTAATCTTTAACTTTGGATTAAAGCAAATCTGTTTATGATCTTGAGTTTCATGGCCGTGGAACTCAAGAACAGACCGTGGTTTAGGGTGTCGACGAGGTTTCTCACACACTCAGGGTCCAATCTGTTTATGATCGATCTATCATTATCCAAGCTACAACTATCAACCCTTAACCTTAGAATTGCTAAAGGGTTTTAGCAAACAATCATACTCATGATATCAAAAATCAAGTTTAAAAGAGAAAAGGTATAAAACTCCGAAAATTCAATAATTATCCAATAACAAACTCAAATCCACAACAAAGTATGTTCGATGAATGTAGAAAAGTAGGCTTAGAAATTCTCACAACGATCCAGAGAAACAACAAAGAACGGGATGTCAATCCGTTCTCCAATCGGAACCTTAAGATATCTCGAAAGTACACAATCTCCAAAATCACGTGCTTCACAAGCCACAATCCGAGCCTCCAATCTTTCGTCTCAATCCCGAAAGTAAAATGAAAGCCGCCGTCCTCGAAACTCCCTTCTCAAGCCTTCTTATAGAGCGAAACAGGGTTACGAGAAAAGCCCCAATAACCATCGCTGACGTGGCAAATATGACACGTCACCTTCGTCATGGAAATCACGGTCTCATAACTTTTCATGGCCTTGGTTTAGACCGTGTAACTTTCTGTTGTGCTTCAAATTCACTTTCCACGATCCGATGCCAAATCCACGGTCGTAATTTAGGGCGTGGAAATCCAAATTCTTGTGAAAGCCTTTATTTCGTGATGTTCTTCACTCATGGTCCTTAGCTCCTCCAAAGCATCTCCTTGACATCTAGCATGATCAAATACTCCTTTTCTTCCACATTTTGCTCCAATCCAAGCCTTTATTTACCTATAAACAAAACAAAGCTAGTGTAGATCTCTATATCAACAAAGTGGGTGAATGAGCTCACAAATGCTTCAAACTCATATCTATGTACACATAAAAGAGGGAAAAACAACTAAAACAAGTGCCTAAAATATAGTCATATTTCATGCTAACAAAATACCCCATACTTGTCACTTGCTTGTCCCCAAGCAAGGTTTTAAAAAGCTTAGAACATAAGGTAGAATGAAATATGGATGCAAAACAAAACAAAACAAACTTTTTGGTAATGTGCTTCTAATCAATAGATCATCCTCAAATCTTGATTCATTCATCCTTGAAAACGTTCATACACATAAACCAAAATATGCAAAGCAAAGGAACTCCATAAATTGCCTAAACTTCAAGACAAACATCATAACCTTCAAGCATTGTCAAAATCAAGAATGTGAAACTTCAATTTAGATCACCAAGTCATATAACACTCTTATGATCTCAAGGACTTTCAAGTAAGGTAAAGAATACGGAAAAGTGGGAAACTTGTAAAGGAATGTGGTGTATGAATCCGGGAAGAAGGAACAACATAAACTCTTTTCTTTTCACCATTTGAACTAGCAACCAACTTAGAGCTTTGCTCTAGACTTTTTGCACATAATTTTTTGACTTTACTTTTGGAGTTATGGACAGCGGTGCACAAATACCTAAGCCTAGGAGATTGGCATTTCTCAATTTCGAGATGCCTCAAACCCTTGATGCACATACCATAATCCGTTAGGAATATCGCTCAATCCGACTTTGGCAAGACACAAACACCCGGCTATGTGAATGGTGCCGAGTTACTCATCGTCATAATTGACTTCCCCAAACTATATTTTCCTACACTTTGAATTCAAACAATTGCTTTCATGGCCCTCCCACATCAAACATGCCAAAATCAACTCTTTTTAAATCCCGAATAGGTAAAGGAGGCAAATGTTTTCATTGAGGGGCTAAATGATCAAAGAAAGAAGTAAGAAAATCGAGGTGCCTTAATAATCTCATAAAGAATTATAAGAACTTATATTGTGATTTTAACATTCGTTTCGCAATATGATTTAGATAAAAACCTTCACATTATGAAACTTGCAGGAATGGATAAACAACATACTCAATCTCTTCACAATCTATAATTCAATTCAAGCATACAATTGTCATCAAAAACTCATTCCACAAGTAGATTCATCATATAAATCATCTCTATTCTTAGAAGCACAAAAGGTTTCAAAATTTTCAAATTTTTATGGGTTTTTCAAAGCCTTTTTCATGCAATGCAATCATGAAACGTGTGACAATGAAAGGAAACATGCAAGTGTTCATAGACATAAGCAAACAAAGTGAGTAGAGTTATTACAAACGATAGTCAACAATCAACAATCACAGTCCTACACTACTTCTAATTCCAATTTCATCCAGTTCTCCTAAATTCTTGCAAAGAAATTAAACCAAAATGACAAAGGAGAGAATAGGGAGTAAAAACCTAGGTGTGGATTTGAAAAATCCAAATTCCTTCTCCAATGTGGATTGTTCACTCAGTTTGATGCTTGGATCTTGTAAATGATTGAAAATGCTCCACTTTAGGTTGAAGAATCGATCGAATCGGACTCCAGACGAGGAATTACGGGATGAGGAAAGGTGGCGGCGATTTGGGCGTGGTTCTGGGCGTGGAAGGTAAGAATGGTTGTGTTTTTGTGAAGGAAAGTGTTTTATTTAGTGGCTGTAGTTTTTGGAAAATAATGGTCACTCGAGGCATTCCACGGCCGTGGAAATGTACGGACCCATGGATTTTCTCTTATTTGTGTCAAATTTTGGAAAATTACGGTCATCTGCTACTTCCACGGCCATGGTTTTGTGCGTGGAAGTCTCTGTTGAGTGCCACAAATCCAAGTTTCGTCGATTCCGTCCAAAATTTTCTTCCTTCCTTTGCCCATTCATTATTCCTACATCCAAAAACATAACATACCGGGAGGTATCGAGGGAAAAAAAAAACAAAAACAGCTAAACTAAACTAATCTAAGAAAGAAAAACAAAAACGTAAGTGCAATACCTTGGGTTGCCTCCCAAGAAGCGCTTGTTTTGGGTCCGTAGCTAGACCGTTCCTGAGTTTATTCAAGGACAATCGGAGCGATTTCCTCAACTGGGAGCTCCGGTGAATACTTCTTAAGTCGTTGGCCATTCACCTTGAAACTTCCGCTCTTTTCACCCCATACTTCAACTGCGCCATGGGGAAAGACACGTTTAATCAAATAAGGTCCAGTCCAACAAGATTTAAGCTTACCTAGAAAGAGCCGAAGTCTCGAATTGAAGAGGAGAACTTGATCTCCTTCTTTGAGGTCCTTTGGATTGATATGCTTATCATGCCAACGCTTCACCCTTTCTTTGTAAATCTTTGCGTTCTCATAGGCGTTCAAGCGGAGTTCTTCAAGCTCGTTAAGGTCCAAGAGGCGCTTCTCGCCCGATTCCTTCATGCCGAAGTTCAACCACTTCACAGCCCAGTACGCCTTGTGTTCTAGCTCCACCGGGAGATGACAAGACTTCCCATACACAAAGTTGTATGGTGTTGTACCTATGGGAGTCTTGTATGCAGTCCTATATGCCCATATCGCATCATCTAGTTTCAAGGACCAATCCTTCCTTGTCTTTGACACCGTCTTCTCAAGGATGCCCTTGATCTCTCTATTTAAAATTTCCACTTGCCCACTTGTTTGTGGATGGTAGGGAGTGGCGATCTTATGAGTCACCCCATACTTAGCTAGTAGAGCTTCAAATCGTCGGGCAATGAAGTTTGAACCTCCGTCACTAATGATGGTCCGTGGTGTCACAAACCTTGGGAAAATAGTTCTATTAAAGAACTTGACAACAACCATGACATCATTAGTTGGAGAGGCAATAGTTTCAACCCATCTCGAAACATAATCTACAGTGTTCACTCCAAACGGTGTGTGCAAGCTTTAAATTTATAACCCTAGACGTAAGCTTAAAACAAGGATGCGAACCCGCAGTGTACGGGTCAATCGTAGTAAAAAGCAAGAAATTCCAGGGGTCGATCACAGGGACTTAGTGAAACAAAGTCGATAACGGTAAGCTTTAGCAATCACTAACCACAAAGCAATTAAAACAATCAAAGATGATAAAAAGTCAATAAAGGAAGTATGCAATTCTAGGGATTAAAGCATCTAGTTGTGGTTCCAACTCAAGATCTAAAGATAAGCGGACAAAGCTGAGGTTTTTGCATAGGGAAGGTGTTACTAAAGTGGAATAGATCACCGGGTAAGTCTCACTACTCACTAATCCTAAACCGTAACTCCTATTACCGGGTAAGTCTCAAGGAATTAAGATAAAGAACTATAACCTCAAACAAACACACCACCTAAGGGAATAGAATCAACCTTTACCGGGTAAGTCTCAGGCTAACTCACAAAGATGGGATGAAAGCACACTCAAACCCCAATAAAGGATAAACCTTTATTACCTACACTTATGATCTTAGGTAAACAAACTAAGGAATTACCGGGTAAGTCTCATCCTAAGCTTGCATTGGACCAGGAAAGGTGTAATAAGAATAGGATTTGGCAAACTCTAACACTTAACTCTCAGTTTCGGATCAAATAAGTCACCTCGATCAGCCAAATTCCACCCCGGCCGAGATGTTCATCGACTGAACGAGATGCTTAGGGTTAAGGTAAAGACTCGAACTTTCAGGGTCCTACTGTGATTAAGATCATTCTATCATTGTTTTTCCCACAACCTTCAGCCAATCACCCTAAAATCACACAAAGAGATTAGCCACTCATCATCATGATAGTATTAATCAAGTATATGGGAAGAAAGAGAATAATTGAACAAGAAAACCTTAAGAGAAAGGCTTCAATAACTGAATCAATTATAAAACACAAGCGTTCCTTGGATAGAAATCCAACAAGACAACAAACAAGAAGGGAATCTAAGATGATCTTACAAAAACCCTTCAAAAGCTATAAAAGCTATAGACTTTCTTCCTTCAACCTTCAAAAAGGTTCTTCAAATCTCCCAACTGGAGTATGGCTGCTGCGGTGTAGTAGGTATAAGCGGATGTATGCAGGATGTCGGATCTGTGGGAAATCCGACCCTTTTTATAGGAAAATTACTCTCCAAAGATAAGATATCTTAGAAAGATCTCTTCCCATAAAAATAGGTAAAATATATGATCTAGCATATCTTCTTCCTTCCAGGAGCCAAGCCCAAAAATATAAGATCTCTTTCCATAGATAAAAGATCTGAGCCAAGAATAAAATATTCTCGCCGCGTCCCAGGTGTTCGCCTCGGTCGAGTCGACTCCTCTGGATCACCTCGGTCGAGGTGAATCTGTAGTCAACCGAGGTGAGTCACAACTGAATGTGAAATCTCTCAAATCTGGTTCAAAGTAAATCTCTAATCCATGGCTATGCTTCCTGGATGTTTCCTTATGTTCCTGAATGTAGCTCCAATGACTCCATAGCTCCTTTTGCTCCTTTTTTGATGCAAAACGTGCCATTTTACCTACGATTACAACAAAACTAGGTGTAGACCTCGATTCCCGCAAAGGTAGATGAAATGGTAATATAATCACATATTATACATACAAACATGCAGATTATTGAAGATAAAACGTCCAAACAAACCCCAAAATATAGACTATAATTCATTTTATCAAAATACCCCATACTTAGCCCTTGCTTGTCCCTAAGCAAGTTCCGCATATAAAAGGCAAGATAGAATGGATTATAAGTCGAGAAGATCAATGAAAAAGTCTTTCAAAAACATTTTTATGGTGTGCAACAATCATAGATCACTCTAAGAGAATACTTCATGGAATTTAAAAACAAAACATGCTTAAAACATTTTATAAATATAAGAAAGTTGTTCATCTTTGCATAAAATTATAGAATGCATAATAAGTCATAATTATCGAAATTAATCATGCATAATCCGGGTTAAACCAGTAAGTCAATCAACAAGCTCGAGGTCTCAAGGGCTTTCCAAAAGAAAGGTCAAGAAACGTGTAGGGTAGGGATGTATGTAAGGTAATGTGGTGCTAGAATCCGGGAAAAGGATATACTTTACTTTCACTTTGACTTTCAACATCTTCCACCAATAAGCTTTGCTTATTTCACACGTTTTCTTTTACTTTACTTTTTGGGATGCATGGACATAGGTGCACAATAACCGAAGCCTAGGAAATCAGCAATCATCAATTTCTTGAGATGCATCAAACCCTTGATGCACATACCATGACCCGTTAGGAATATCGCTCAATCCGACTTTGGCAAGACACAAACACCCGGCTATGTGAATGGTGCCGAGTTACTCATCATCATGATTGACTTCCCCAAACCTATTTGTTTCTTTCTAACACTTTCACTTCCAACTAACTTCTCAACTTTAACTTCACTTGCTTTCACCACTTTGCTTGCTTCCAAATTCCCGGATAGGTACAGGGAGGCAAAAATGTATATGAGGGGCTAAGCATGATCAAGAAGAAGAAGAGAGAAGAATGAATTGCCTTGGTCTTTCCAGGAAGAAAGTGAGAGAACTTATCTTGCGGTGTCAACCTTCAAATTCAACATAATTTGGATAAAAACAAAGTATTAAACATGCCAAAAATTTCAAACAAAGCATTTAGCAACTTAAACATATTATAAAACCTTTCAGTCACATAAAGATTTCAAAACCAGCCAGCAACAAGATCTTCACTGAGATCATATCCAGATAAGAAGCACAAAAATCGTTTTCGAAAACTCTCAGTTAACCCACCTCGGTCAAGGTGTTCTTAGGTCAACCGAGGTGAAGTACCTCGTTTGGCCAGATAAAATCATAGAAGCAAACTCAGATAAAATCATAGAAGCAAACTGAAGCATAAATATCCGGTAATGTAGAGTCATACAACACATAAGTCAATCAAATACATAAACACCCCATACTTGGGACACACTGTCCCAGTGGGTCAAAATAAGTCTAAGGAAATAAAATACTCACCGGACATAAAGCTGAACTGCATAATAAATAAGAAAGAAAATCCTACAGCTCTCAATAGTCGTGATCCGGTGGTGGTGGTGGTGGCACATATGGATACTGAGATGGGTCGAACGGTTAGCCCATGATGTGCTCAAACTGAATCTGAGCCATCATATGCTGGTAGTGCTGTCGCTCCTGCATCTCGCGGATGTCCAGTGATAAGGCAGTATAAGAATCGATCATCTGATCCGTCAGATCATCGATCCGACGGTGAGCCTCTGGATCTCTGTGTTGGCGTGCCCTACGCCTAGCAGGTCTCACTGGTGATGTGGCTGGTGCGGGCTCAGTATCATCATCATCAACGTCAATAACCGGCGCACTCGTCCCAGCAGTATCCGTCCCTGTATCCATCGGAACTCCATCATCCCTGTCATCATCAGCATCAACAATCTCCTCCTCATCCTCCTCTTCAGCTGGTGCAGCTGCTACAGCTGCTGCCTCTCTCGCATCCTCCATCAGTGGGGCCCAAGCAGTCTGCCAGTAATGAGGGTCATAAACTGTAAAATGGGCTGACCACCTGATCCCCTGTGGTGTAGTTGGCTCCTATGGCATCGCCACATATGGTGTAGTTAGTCCTCGGGGAACCAGAATCCGCCGGGTAATCATCTTCTGCAGCCCTAGCGGCTTGGCAGCCGCCACCATAGTGCAAGCGCTGAGATCCATATCCTGATAGCTGGCGATGTGGGTCACAAGTCCTCCGCATCAGATGTTCCCCTTCGCCTTGGCCTTGATCCTGTGCAGGTCCTCTGCCAGCATCAAGCCAAAGTCGGGGATCCCGCCAGTCACCATGCAGTAAAGGCTAAAAAGCTCCCCCTGTCGGACCTTCTGGGGCATCTCAGTATGCGCCAGAAGCGTCTCGCTGAAAATACGGTGGGCTAACCTAAAAGCTAGGTGAAATATGATGCGCTCCCTGGAGTCTCCAGGGCGCCACCTGTCTGCGTGCTCAACTACATGAGCTATCTGACCCCAAAACTCCCTAGCTACAGTCCGGGAAGGGAAATCAACAACGGTCGGGGCCGGGAAACCAAAATTGGCTCGCCAATACTCTAAGGGAACTATGAAGTTCCGGTTCATCAACCGGTACTTCACAGCTCGCTCTGTGGGAAGGTAGGTGAAAGAGCTAACAAACTCTAAGGTGGGCTCTAGGTAGGCAGGTGCACGGATCTCAATAAACTGATCTAGCCCTACCGTCGATATCATCCGTCTAAGGTCTCAATCCACATGGAGACAATCAAAGGCTGACACGTCCAGGAAGCGAGGTGCTATCACTGGACGGGCTGCTATACGGTCATAATCGATCTGGTGTCGCTCGTGGATCACCGGTCGATAAGGTCTGGAAGAAGAAGAGGAAGGGGAAGGGGAGGATCTATCCCTTAGGACAAGCTGTCTGTCAGAACTCATTCTCAACAACTTCTCTGCCAGATCACCTCGGTCGGCCTGACAACACTGAAGAACACCTCGGCCGAGGCACAGCACGACTGGACCGAGGCGAAAAACTGTGCGATGTATTTCCTCAAAAATCCAGTTCTTTTCCCCCAAAATCACTACAACTGGTTCCTATGGGGTACTTAATTTGTTTCTCAGCAAATGCAAGGCAATCCAAGCCCAAATCGAAGCAAAAACAGCAAGGTTAGGGTTTTGTTCTATTTTACCTCGTTCGGCCGTTTCGTTCCGATTTCTTCGCAGATCGACGCTTGCACTGGGATCCTCTACGCTTTAATCGCAGTTTGGAAGCGAAAATCTTCGAAAACGAGCAAGAATCGAAGAGGCGAGGTGAAGGGACTGCCGCGGTCGAGGAGGTTTGGGTAAAATGAGGAGAGAGAAATTTCACCCCTTTTATACCCTTTCTCGAACTGCTGTCACCTCGGTCGAGGTGGTCTCGACTGGACCGAGGTGGTGCGGACCAAGGTGGCTCTTCAAAAACCCTAGTCGCCTCGGTTGCTCAAGAAACATCTTGGTCGAGGTGCTCTGACACCAACCGAGATATGCCTCAGTCAAACTCCGTTTTCTCAAATTCTCGAACTTCTGTCCTTCCAGTTATGCTCCTGGTTTGTACTCCTTCCTTAGATGTCACCTGTTGTCTGTCTAGGACGCCAAAAACAAAACAAAGCAAAGAAAAAGCAAATTATCTAAAGCTAGACTAGAAAAAGGGAAAAGAATGCAATACCTTGGGTTGCCTCCCAAGAAGCGCTTGGTTTAAGGTCGCTAACTGGACCATAATGCGTCTCAAACGAGGTATATCGGTGCAACCTCCTCAACCGGAATTTCCGGTTTGTATTTCTTGAGTCTATGACCATTGACCTTGAAGCTTCCGCTCGTTTCGCCCCATATCTCAACTGCACCATGAGGGAAAACATGTTTAACAACATAAGGTCCGGTCCATCTAGATTTCAACTTACGTGGAAAGAGGCGGAGGCGGGAGTTGAAGAGTAGAACTAAGTCTCCTTCGTTAAGCTCCTTAGGGATGATACGCTTGTCATGCCATTTCTTCATCCTTTCCTTATAGATTTTGGCATTCTCATAAGCGTTCAAACGCAGCTCCTCCAGCTCATTGATATCCAATAGCCGCTTCTCGCCGGCTTCCTTAATGTCAAAATTCAACCATTTGATCGCCCAATATGCTCTGTGTTCTAACTCAACGGGCAAATGACAAGACTTCCCATATACGAAATTATAAGGGGTGGTACCTATGGGAGTCTTAAATGCGGTCCTGTAAGCCCAAAGAGCGTCGTCCAATTTCATGGACCAATCCTTCCTCGTCCTAGAAACGGTCTTCTCTAAAATTACCTTGATTTCTCTATTTGAGATCTCGACCTGTCCATTAGTTTGAGGGTGATAAGGGGTTGCTACTTTGTGGGTTACCCCATACTTCGATAGAAGTGCCTTGAACTTCCGGTTGATGAAATGCGTTCCTCCATCGCTGATGATGATACGTGGAGTTCCAAAACGTGGAAAGATAGTCCTGTTTAAGAACTTCACAACCACCTTGGCGTCATTAGTGGGAGAAGCGATGGCTTCAACCCATCTAGAAACGTAATCAACTGCAAGAAGAATATAGAGGTTTCCTCCGGAGGATGGGAAAGGTCCCATGAAGTCTATCCCCCATACATCAAAGATTTCCACCTCTTGAATGTTATTAAGTGGCATTTCGTTCCTCCTAGATAGGTTTCCTGTTCTTTGGCATGCATCACAAGAGACAACAAACGATTGTACATCCTTAAATAATGTAGGCCAAAAGAAACCGGAACGTAATACCTTAACGCATGTCTTGTCGGTGCTAGCATGTCCTCCACAAGGAAGTGAATGACAATGCCGTATGACGCTAATAACTTCATCTTCCGGAATGCATCTTCGAAGCATCCCATCAGGCCCGCGCTTGAATAGTAGCGGCTCATCCCAGTAGTAATGGCGTACGTCCTTGAAGAATTTCTTCTTTTGAGAGTACGTTAATCCGGGCGGTAATTCCTGGCAAACAAGATAATTCACAATATCAGCATACCAAGGTCATTTATTATCAACAAGTTGGTGGATAGAATGTTCCACCAACTGAGGATGAATGTCAGAGAAAGGAGTAGGAAGTTTGTTATTCTCAGCAGTCTCAGTTAACATCATCTCGCCATCGACCTCGGTCGAGGCGCAAAGGCGTTGACCGAGATGTTCTTTGGTCACCTCGCTCAGTCCAGGAAGTGCCTCGGTCGAGGTACTACAACTGGACCCGAAACTGGAGATCTTCATCTCCTGGATTAGCTTCTCAGTTTTAGCTCCTGGATCTTCTTCCAGTGCTTATAAACTCCGTATATCTGCTTCACAAGAAGCATCTATACCTTCCTCATTTAAACTGAAACTAATAACTCGTTCAAGTGGATCGTTAATAAGGATAGAGCTCACCAATTCCCTTGATTCTTCTTCGTCGTAGATGTTGAAGATATCATCGCTTAGTTGCTCTCCTTTCATGGCCGCAAGTAGTGCGAACTCCACTTCATCCCCACCAATGTTGAATTTCAACTTGGCGTTCTTACAATCTACGTTGCAACCCAAAGTTGCTAGAAATGGCCTCCCGAGAATAATAGGAACAGGATAATCTGCGGGAATGTCAAGTACAACAAAGTCTATTGGTAAATAGAAGTTACCTAACTTGACCGGAACGTCTTCCAAAATTCCCACGGGATGGGTGATGGAGCGATCCGCCATGTATAACCGAATCTTGACCGGCTTGGGCTCTCCAAGTCCGATCTTCACACATAGCTCCAGCGGAATGATGCTCACACTGGCTCCTAGATCACATAAGGCTTCACAAGTAACATTCCCAACTTGAATGGGAATGCAAAATGAGCCGGGATCTCTCAACTTAGGTGGCATCTTCTCCTTCATGATTTGAATAAGCTCTGAGGATTTAGATGTCATCCTTACTTCACCAAAATCTTCCAGCTTCCTCTTCCTTGATAAGAGTTCTTTCAAGAACTTCCCATAGGCGGGCATCCCTAGAATAGCATCAAGGAAAGGAATGTTAATGTGCAGTTTATTCATCAAGTCAAGGAACTTACCAAAGTGCTTGTCTAGATGTGCTCTGGCCCTTGACTGGGGGAATGGAAGTGGTGGTTTATATACAGGAGGTGGAATATAAACTTTAGTTTTATCCTCCGCTTTCTGTGGCTCCACCTCGGTTGGCATCTCGGCCGAAGTGTTCTTCGACTGTACCTAGACCGAGGTGGTCTTCGTCTATACTGGCATCGACCGAGGCACTGGATCTGCAGTTTTCAGTCCACTCCTTGTTGTTATGGCCATGATCTGGCCCTTAGGGTTGCTTTCCGTCCTTGATGGAAGCTTTCCTGGATCTCTTGGCGCTTCATTCGCCCTACTAGCAAGTTGTTGTTCAAAGGCCTTTTGGGCCTTCGAAAATGAAGTCATAGAAGTCTCCATAGCACTAAGCTTGATCAAGATAGCCTCCAGTACTGCGTCTTTCTTTTCCGGCTGAGACGAACTTGATCCTTGCCCCTGGCTCTTTAATGGAGTAGAAGAAGAAGAAGGGGAAGAGAGGAAAGGATTAGAGGAATCATTAGAGTTGGAGTTAGAATGATTGTTACCAGAATTTTGGTTGTTCGCCCTCCAATTGTTGCTGTTGGTTCCTCTATTGTTGTTGTAATTGTTGTTCCGGGAACCGTTGTTGTTGTTACGGTATCCATTGTTGTTGTTCCTTTGTCCTTGATCTTCCTTCTTGGTTTGAGCAACCAAGAGTTCCTTCAATTGCTTCACGTCATTCTTCAAAGACGTGAGTTGATTGTTGTTTGGCTGAGTATCTTGGAAGTTAACTCTTTTAACTCCACCTTCAGCTCCTTGATGGGTGTATTTCTCCATATGCAAAGCTTGCTTTTCGATGAAGTCCCAAGCTTCGTCAATCGCCATGTCCATAAAGGTACCGGCGGAGAGTAGTTGGAGGTTGAACTGGGTGCTTCCGTCCAGTCCCTTGAAGTATATCTCCAACAACTCTATCTTTGGAATCCCATGATGTGGGCAATCCAAAAGAATGTCCTTAGACCTCTCCCATGACTTGGACAAGCTCTCCTTGTCCTTCATAATGAATGCATTAATCTTCCCTCTTATTTCAGCGGTCTTAGAGGGGGAAAGAATTTAGTCAAGAATTCCGTAGTCATCTCCTCCCATGTGCTGATTTTTCCTGGAGGAAGAGATTGATACCAAGTAAGAGCTCTATCTTTTAAAGAAAAGTAAAAAGGTCTTAGCTTGTAGTTGTTATTTTCAATCCTTGAGGGTCCCAAGGTCTCCATTAAGATCTCATAGTTTTGAAGATGTTGATGTGGGGATTCCTTCTCTAGCCCTTCGAACTGGCATTGGTGAATCATGGACAGAACTTGCGGTCGAAGTTCGTATTCATGGTCCGCTGGATCTCCTAGGTTGACTCCTGGACGCCTCAGTTGTTGATTAGGGTCCATCCTTTGACCTAGGGTTTGCGGGATTCCTGCAAAAAGAGCGCCTCGGACTGGCATCCGAGGTGGAAGTACCTCGGCCGGGGCGTCAGGTACTGGAACCTGCCTCGGTCGAGGGTCAGCGACTGGGACCTGCATTGGTCCAGCATCGGGAACTGGATCTTCCCTCGGTCGAAGTTGATATTGGTCTCGTAAGGCTGCCATATATGCTTCGATCGCTTCAGTCCTGGTGCGAGTTTCTTCTTTCTCTTGCCTTAGTTCTTCCGTGCTAAGACGTAGCAGCTCTAACGCCTCCTTCAATTCGGCCTCAAGATCGCGATTGTCTTGGTTAGCCATCTTCGCTTCTCTTAAGCGTCGTTTGTATGTCTTTTCTGGTTCGGGATCGTAAGGAACGATTTCCTTCCCAGTGCGGGTTCTTCGCATAAACCTAGGAAAGAACCTGCAAAAGTCACTCAAGTAGAGTGGTTAGTAGACACGGGGGAAAGTGCCCCAAAAGCAAACCGTAACCGGCTCGGTCTAGACCAAGTCCCCGGCAACGGCGCCAAAAACTTGTTCGCTCCAAACGGTGTGTGCAAGCTTTAAATTTATAACCCTAGACGTAAGCTTAAAACAAGGATGCGAACCCGCAGTATACGGGTCAATCGTAGTAAAAAGCAAGAAATTCCAGGGGTCGATCACAGGGACTTAGTGAAACAAAGTCGATAACGGTAAGCTTTAGCAATCACTAACCACAAAGCAATTAAAACAATCAAAGATGATAAAAAGTCAATAAAGGAAGTATGCAATTCTAGGGATTAAAGCATCTAGTTGTGGTTCCAACTCAAGATCTAAAGATAAGCGGACAAAGCTGAGGTTTTTGCATAGGGAAGGTGTTACTAAAGTGGAATAGATCACCGGGTAAGTCTCACTACTCACTAATCCTAAACCGTAACTCCTATTACCGAGTAAGTCTCAAGGAATTAAGATAAAGAACTATAACCTCAAACAAACACACCACCTAAGGGAATAGAATCAACCTTTACCGGGTAAGTCTCAGGCTAACTCACAAAGATGGGATGAAAGCACACTCAAACCCCAATAAAGGATAAACCTTTATTACCTACACTTATGATCTTAGGTAAACAAACTAAGGAATTACCGGGTAAGTCTCATCCTAAGCTTGCATTGGACCAAGAAAGGTGTAATAAGAATAGGATTTGGCAAACTCTAACACTTAACTCTCAGTTTCGGATCAGAAAAGTCACCTCGGTCAGCCAAATTCCACCCCGGCCGAGATGTTCATCGACTGAACGAGATGCTTAGGGTTAAGGTAAAGACTCGAACTTTCAGGGTCCTACTGTGATTAAGATCATTCTATCATTGTTTTTCCCAAAACCTTCAGCCAATCATCCTAGAATCACACAAAGAGATTAGCCACTCATCATCATGATAGTATTAATCAAGTATATGGGAAGAAAGAGAATAATTGAACAAGAAAACCTTAAGAGAAAGACTTCAATAACTGAATCAATTATAAAACACAAGCGTTCCTTGGATAGAAATCCAACAAGACAACAAACAAGAAGGGAATCTAAGATGATCTTACAAAAACCCTTCAAAAGCTATAAAAGCTATAGACTTTCTTCCTTCAACCTTCAAAAAGGTTCTTCAAATCTCTCAACTGGAGTATGGTTGCTGCGGTGTAGAAGGTGTAAGCGGATGTATGTAGGATGTCGGATTTGTGGAAAATCCGACCCTTTTTATAGGAAAATTACTCTCCAAAGATAAGATATCTTAGAAAGATCTCTTCCCATAAAAATAGGTAAAATATATGATCTAGCATATCTTCTTCCTTCCAGGAGCCAAGCCCAAAAATATAAGATCTCTTTCCATAGATAAAAGATCTCAGCCAAGAATAAAATATTCTCTCCGCGTCCCAGGTGTTCGCCTCGGTCGAGTCGAATCCTCTGGATCACCTCGGTCGAGGTGAATCTGTAGTCAACCGAGGTGAGTCACAACTGAATGTGAAATCTCTCAAATCTGGTTCAAAGTAAATCTCTAATCCATGGCTATGCTTCCTGGATGTTTCCTTATGTTCCTGAATGTAGCTCCAATGACTCCATAGCTCCTTTTGCTCCTTTTTTGATGCAAAACGTGCCATTTTACCTACGATTACAACAAAACTAGGTGTAGACCTCGATTCCCGCAAAGGTAGATGAAATGGTAATATAATCACATATTATACATACAAACATGCAGATTATTGAGATAAAACGTCCAAACAAACCCCAAAATATAGACTATAATTCATGCTATCATACAGCTAGAAGTATCTATTGGTTTCCGCAAGATGATGGGAAAGGTCCCATAAAGTCGACTCCCCAAACGTCGAAGATTTCCACCTCCTGAATAATATTGAGAGGCATCTCGTTTCTCCTAGAGATATTTCCAGTTATTTGACAAGCATCGCAACAAGAAAGAAAGGTTTGCACATCCTTAAATAAAGTAGGCCAAAAGAATCCGGATTGTAATACCTTAGCGCTAGTTTTGTTGGAACTAGCGTGTCCTCCACAAGGTAGTGAATGAAAATGATGAATGACGCTTTGCATTTCGTCTTCCGGCACACATCTCCTAATGATGCCGTCGGGACCTCTCTTGAAGAGTAGAGGTTCATTCCAAAAGTATTGCCGGACATCCCTAAAGAACTTCTTTCTTTGTGCATAGGATAATCCGGGAGGTATTTCCTGACAAACCAAGTAATTTATAAAATCAGCAAACCAAGGTTCGTTACCTCTAGAGATCTTGTCGATGCACTCTTTCATGATGTGTAGGTGCTCATCCGGGAAAGAGTCATCAATGGGTAGATCGTCGTCTTCAATGTGTGGTAGACGACTCAAATGATCCGCAACAGAATTTTCCGAGCCTTTCTTGTCGCGGATCTCTAGATCGAATTCTTGTAGGAGAAGAATCCATCTAATCAGCCTCGGTTTTGCATCCTTCTTGGCGAGTAAATACCGGATCGCTGAATGGTCCGTGTATACAATCACCTTCGCTCCTACAAGATAAGAACGAAACTTTTCAAATGCATTTACAATGGCTAAAAATTCTTTCTCCGTTGTGGCGTAGTTGAGTTGCGCTTCATCTAGTGTCTTGCTAGCATAGTAGATGGCATGAGTGCGACCTTCCTTCTTTTGTCCTAGAACCGCTCCAACAGCTACGTCACTTGCGTCACACATAACCTCGAACGGGAGATTCCAGTCTGGAGGTTGGATAATCGGGGCTGAGATGTGAGCTTCCCGGATCTTATAGAAAGCGTCTAGACAATCCTGCAAAAAATGAAAAACTACATCCTTCATCAATAGATTAGTTAGCGGTTTTGAAATCTTAGAAAATTCCTTGATAAATCTTCTATAAAATCCAACATGTCCTAGGAAACTTCTTATCCCCTTCACCGAAGATGGAGGGGGAAGTTTCTCTATAGTCTCTATCTTAGCTTTGTCTACTTCGATCCCTCTATTAGAGATCAAGTGTCCTAGTACAACGCCTTCCTTAACCATGAATTGACACTTCTCCCAATTAAGAACTAGGTTATAGTGTCTTTGCACCTTTGCAACACAATAGAAAGGTTAGAAAGAAAATTGTCAAATGAGGAACCATAAACTGAAAAATCGTCCATAAAAACCTCCATGATTTCCTTAATATACTCGGAGAAGATGGCCATCATACACCTTTGAAAGGTGGCTGGGGCGTTGCAAAGCCCGGATGACATCCTCCTATATGCAAACGTACCCCACGGGCACGTGAATGTGTTGTGCTAACCTCTCAAGCATTTGATCTATGAATGGTAGCGAAGTGATCCTTCCTAGTTGCATTGTTCAGCTTGCGGTAGTCAATGCACATCCTCCATCCCGTCACGGTTCTTGTAGGAATGAGCTCATTGTTCTTGTTGGTGATGACCGTTATTCCTCCTTTCTTCAGGACTACTTGGACGGGTCTCACCCACTTGCTATCGGAGATAGGATAGATGATACGTGCACCAAGTAACTTAAGAATTTCGTTCTTGACAACCTCCTTCATGATCGGATTTAACCGTCTTTGAGGTTGTCGCGAAGGCTTGAAATCTTCTTCCATTAGAATCTTGTGCATGCATAGAGAGGTTTAATTCCTACAAGATCCTCTATGGTGTAACCTAAGGCTTTTTTATGTTTCCTTAAAACAACCATTTGTTTCTCATGTTCATCTTCACTTAAATCGGAACTAACAATTACGGGAAAAGTATAATTAGTTCCAAGAAATGCATACCGAAGATGTGTGGGAAGTGGCTTCAATTCCATTGCTATTGATGCCTTTGATGAGTCTTGTGGTGTGTCTGACGCTTCCTTAGAAGTCTCTAAGGGTGTAGGAGTGATTGAAGGAGACTCAAGAGCATTTGTGGAAAGACCGGAATTGTTCTCAGAAACTCCCAAAATTACGGCACCACTGTTACTTCCACGGCCGTGGTTTTGGGCGTGGAACTCTCTGTTGCTCTCAAAATAGCAGTTTACGGCCAGTTTTTGTGAAACCACGGCCGTGGAATAGCACGACTGACCGTGGTTTCTCACGTTTTCTGAGCCATCGTATAGTTTTTCAAACTCTTCCTCTTGTACTTCCTTTAGCTCTTCCAAGGCTTCAATCTTAACATTGCATTCCTCTTCCTCTCCCTTTTCCATGATGCTCATGGTTATGACCTTTTGCAATGGATCTTTGAATAGAGTCGAGCTCACTTCTTCTCTAGACGCTTCTTCGTCATAAATGTTGAACATATCCATGTGCTGGCTCAATCACCAAAGTTAGAGAAAAACTCAACCTTCTCTTCTCCTATGTCGAATGCTAGTCTAGCATTCTTGCAATCCACCATACAACCGGATGTTGCAAGAAACGGTCTTCCGAGTATGATCGGAACCGGATAATCTACAGGAATGTCAAGCACAACAAAGTCTATTAGAACATAGATCTTACCGAGCTTGACTGAGACATCTTCAATGATACCGACGGGATGAGTTATGGATCGATCTGCCATGTACAACGTCATCTTTACCGGTTTAGGTTCGCCTAAACCGACCTTCCTACACAAAGCAAGCGGGATGATACTTACGCTTGCTCCTAAGTCACAAAGGGCGTCATATGTGACTTCTCTTACTCCAATTGGAATTCAAAATGACCCCGGATCTCTCAGCTTTGGGGGCATCTTTTCCGTCATTGATTTGATGAGCTCCGAAGATTCCGAACTCATCTTGACATCTCCAAAGTCTTCTAGCTTCCTCTTGTTAGAAAGGAGTTCTTTCAAAAACTTCCCGTAAGCGGGCATACCTACAATTGCATCAATCAAAGGTATATTAATGCGCAGTTTGCTCATTAGTTAAATGAACTTACCAAATTGCTTGTCTAGGCGCGCTCTTACTCTAGACTGCGGGAATGGTAGAGGAGGTTTCTAAGCTGGAGGAGGAACATAGACATCTTCCTTCGCCTTCCCCTTGTCTTTCTCCTTCTCAGCTGGGACTTCAACAAACTTAGGCTGCAGGTCGGTGGTTGTCACGCCACTCCTAGTAGTGATAACCATCACCCTTCCCTTTGGGTTGCCCTCCGTCTTTCCGGGAAGCTTCCCTTGATCTCTAGGAACTTCTCCGGCCTTGCTGAATACTTGGTTTTCTAAAGCTTTGTGAGCTTTGTCAAATGAAGTTATTTAACTCTCCAAACCTTGTAACTTTCCTAAGATTGTCTCCAACATGGGATCGGGCTTCTCCTTTTCCGTCTTGTTTGAGCCATTTGATGCTTGCCCTTGGCTTTTCAAAGGAGTAGAAGAAGATGGAGATGTTAGTGAATTTCCAAAATTTGGATAGGAATTACCGGAATTTTGTTGTTGGTTGGACCGCCAATTGTTATTGGAATTTATGTTGTTGTTATTCCAATTGTTGTTCCAATTGTTGTTCCGGTTATTGTTCCTATTCCCTTGGTTGCTGTTGTAGTTTCCTAAGTAGCCAACATCTTGCTCCTTTGGCTTTTGAAGGCTAACTCTAATGATTTCCTTCAACTCCTTGATTTCGGTGTTGAGGGAGAATATTTGAGTTTGTGTAGCTTGTGTTAGCTTAGCTCCTGGATCTCCTTGATTCCGGCTATTAGGATCCACCTTCCGGTGGGAATACTTCTCAATCACTTGGGCTTGCTTCTCAGTGAAGTCTCAAGCGTCATCTTCTCTCACGTCCATAAATGTACCACAAGAAAGAGATTGGAGATTGAATTGTGTTTCCACATCCAACCCCTTGTAATAGATCTCCAATAATTCCAGCTTTGAAATGCCATGGTGTGGGCAATCCAATAAGAGATCCTGAAACCTTTCCCAAGATTGAAACAAACTTTCGTTAGGTTTCATAGAAAATGCATTAATCTTACCTCTCAACTCTGCCATCTTGGATGGTGGAAAGAACATGGTGAGGAACTCCGAAGATAGATCCTCCCATGTGTTAAGCCTTCCAGCTGGAAGAGCTTGATACCAAGACAAAGCCTTGTCCTTCAAAGAAAAGAAGAACAGGTTGATCTTGTAGTTTTTGTTGTTGGCCCTTTTCGGCTTGAATGTCTCCATGAGAATCTCAAAATTCTGCAAATGTTGGTGTGGAGATTCAGCACTCGTTCCACCAAATTGACTTTGGCAAACCATGGTGATAACTTGTGGGCTAAAACTGAATTCCTGGATATCTTCAGCTCCGAAATTCACACCTAGACGGCGTGATTGCTGAATTGGATCCATTCTTTGCCCAAGAGTCCGTGGTTCATCCCCTTCACAAGAAACTCTCACATCTCCAGCGGGAATGCGAGGAACAACCGGTGGTCTAGGGCTGTTACAAATGGGATGGATCACCGGGTCAATGTCCTCTAGTGGCGGCATATTCTCATCCTCATTGTCGGATGATTCAGCTCTAATGGACTTTGGTTTCTTGACCTTCTTCTTCTTAGCATCATTCGTCTCCAACTTCATGTCCAACATCGTAGCCTTGAGCTCATCCATTTGGAATTGATGACGCTCCAATTCTTCCATACGAGCCTTCTCACTCAACTTGAGTTGAAGTTGAACTTCATCCAACTCCTCTTGGATGTTTCTCTCATTGTTTTAAGCCATCTTGTTCTCTTTCAACTTTCTTCTCAAAGTTTTCTCAAGTTCTGGATCGAAAGGAACTAGATCTTTGCTAGATCTACTCTTTCGCATATACCTAAAGAATCTGCAAAAATCACTCAAAAAGAGATATCAAATAACAAGAGCAAAGCTCCCAAGCTCGACAACCGAGAACCAAAATTTGGTCTAGACAAAATCCCCGGCAACGGCGCCAAAAACTTGTTCGCCTCAAAGCGTGCGTGCAAATAAGCTTTACATTTATAAAACTGAAATAAAAGCAAGTGAACCCGCAATGTACGACTCGACGTAGTTAAGCAAGTATTCCAGAGTATCGAACTTATGGATTTGGTGAGTTAAATTCAGTTTCGAATAATCGAGCAAGTAAAACTATAAAATCTTTGCAAATATTGGGAAAACAGCAATCCTAAAGATCCAGGTATCCAATTGTGGTAATCGATTCAAAATATTCTATAGATATAAGGACAGAGTCGAGATTGCAAAGATATAACTAATGTAAGGTTGAGTACAGTGAAGTTCCAAAACCCTATATGTCTCACCCAAGGACACTCTCTATAAAGGTTGTTGAGGTTGCAGTATAGAAAGGATCTAAGGACAAGAATTACTCTCAAATACCCATGCCCAAACCCAAGGAATCAAAGATAAACTAAAACAGTTAACGTTGTGACACTCGAAACCGAAATAGAGGATGTTGAGTCTCACTACTACCTAGAAAAGGCAAGACAAGGCTAGGTTAAAGCTAATCTTTAACTTTGTATTAAAGCAAATCTGTTTATGATCTTGAGTTCCACGGCCGTGGAACTCAAGAACAGACCGTGGTTTAGGGTGTCAACGAGGTTTCTCACACTCTCAGGGTCCAATCTATTTATGATCAATCTATCATCATCAAAGCCACAACTATCAACCCTTCACCTTAGAATTGCTAAAGGGTTTTAGCCAACAATCATATTCATGATATCAAAAATCAAGTTTAAAAGAGAAAAGGTATAAAACTCCGAAAACTCATTAATTATCCAATAACAAAACTCAAATCCACAACAAAGTATGTTCGATGAATGTAGAAAAGTAGGAATAGAAATCCTCACAACGATCCAGAGAAACAACAAAGAACGGGATGTCAATCCGTCCTCCAATCGAAACCTTAAGGTATCTCGAAAGTACACAATCTCCAAAATCACATGTTTCACAAGCCACAATCCGAGCCTCCAATCTTTCGTCTCAATCCCGAAAGTAAAATGAACCCTAAAGCCTCCGTGCTCGAAACTCCCTTCTCAAGCCTACTTATAGGGCGAGATAGGGTTACGAGAAAGGCCCAATAACCGTCGCTGACGTGGCAAATATGACACGTCACCTTCGTCATGGAAATCACGGTCTCATAACTTTCCATGGCCGTGGTTTAGACCGTGTAACTTTCTGTTGTGCTTCAAATTCACTTTCCACGATCCAATGCCAAATCCACGGCTGTAATTTAGGGCGTGGAAATCCAAATTCTTGTGAAGGCCTGCCTTTATTTCGTGATGTTCTTCACTCATGGTCCTTCCTTAGCTCCTCCAAAGCATCTCCTTGACATCTAGCATGATCAAATACTCATTTCCTTCCACATTTTGCTCCAATCCAAGCCTTTATTCACCTATTAACAAAACAAAGCTAGTGCAGATCTCTATATCGACAAAGTGGGTGAATGAGCTCAAAATATGCTTCAAACTCATATCTATGTCACATATAAAGAGGGAAAAACAACTAAAACAAGTACCTAAAATATAGTCATATTTCATGCTAACACACTCCTCAGGGTTCCACTCCAGGATAGGGTAGTAGACGAGCAGGTGGTACTTCTAACACTAGAGGTGCCTCAACTAGAGTTTATGAGCTGATGAGTGCAATGGAGCCGACAGCTCCAGCGACCACATGTACCATTCATATTAATGATTTTCTTCTCAATGTTCTTTTCGATACCGGTGTTATGCATTCTTGTATATCTTTATACGATTACCCGATGGGGGTAAGATTAGAGGTACACGAGAGGTTCATAATTGCCCTATTAGACTCGGAGGTCGCCATTGGCCAGCTGACTTTTTCGTCATGTACTTAGTATATGAAGAAGTTATTCTGGGTATGGATTGGATGGATCGACACTGAGAAGTTCTGGACATCGGCAAGAGGACAGTGACGGTAACTAGAGATGCAGGCCAAGTTGAGATCTTTAGAGGATGGGATCTTGGGAAGACCGGTTTAGTCATCAACGTATTCTGAGCTGTGAGACTTATCGGACAGGGTTGCAAGGTTTTTTGGTGATATGCCATTAAGGATAGTACTTGGCCAGCTTTGGAGGAAATCCCATAAGCTTGCGAGTTTGCCAACGTCTTTGGAGAGCCATCAGGTTTGCCTCCACATCGGAGTGTAGATTTTGGTATTGACTTAGAGCCCGGTACGAGACTGATCTCTAAGGCTCCTTACCATATGGCGCCTATCGAGATGCTTAAGCTTAAGAAGAAGCTCGAGGAGTTAGCAGAGACGGGCTTCATCCGCCCTAGTATATCTCCTTGGGGCGCACCAGTTCTCTTCGTCAGGAAGAAAGACGGGTCAATGAGGTTATGTATCGATTACCGAGAGTTGAAAAAGGTGACGATCAAGAATAAGTACCCATTGCCCCGTATCGACGATCTTTTGTATCAGCTGCATGGAGCTTCAGTGTTTTTGCGGATCGATCTTAGATCCGGATATCACTAGCCGAGGGTGAGAGAGAAGGACATAGCCAAGACGGCATTTCGGACCAGATATGGATGTTACGCTCAGGATGTGATACGCAATGGGTTTTAAATTTGTATTCTCGTTATATTTATCCTAACTCCTAGCGAACCCGTAGTGTACGGGACGTTTGTAGAAAGGAAAGTATTCCGAGGTCGAACACAAAGACTAAGGTGAGATTGATTCGATTTATGATTAAGATTAGTGAAGATCTAGGTTAAGAAAAGATGAGGAACAAAGAAAATGGAAAACACAATGTTTTTGGTTGGTTTTTAGGTGATCAATCAAAGATCACAATTCATGCAAGGTAAACAATCAACTAAACTAACAAATCAATGCAAACAAACAAGCTAAAACAAGATATAGATCAAAGAGAGAAAGACGGATTCTAGGGGTTGGAAGTTCTGGTTATGGCATAGGACTCAAGCTACCTAATCATTCCTTGGATTAACTATAATATGTTGGGATTTAGTGTTTCTAGATTGGGATCAATCACCGGGTAGGTCTCATGGTCCACTAGTCCGTCCCTAAGGTCTCATCACCGGGTAAGTCTCTAAGAACCTAAGGGATGAAATTCTACACAAACCGGATCGTCACCTAGGGATCTAACCTATCCTTACCGGGTAAGTCTCGGAAGGGTTAGTCCTAAGCAACTATCCTAGCACACTTAGTCCAATGGCGGCTTTATGAGGCTCACAACTACCTAGAGTTTGTCATCTTTGGAACCTAAGAGTAAGGATTACCGGTTAAGTATCTCCTAATACTTAGTTTCTAACACTAGGTCACCCTAGGATAGTTTTAGCTCAACAAACACTAGGATTTCAACATTCAACCAATCTAAAGCTAGATCATCAATCAGGGAGAATGACGGGGTGTTCTACCACTTCCACGGCCGTGGTTTGGCTAGAACAAACCGTGGATCCTAACAGAGGCGACGTCCAAGCAAGTGAGTCATCCAAAGGCTAATCTAAGTCCATCCTATCATAGTCCTAGCCATAGCCATCCTTTCCTTACCTTAGAATCACATCTATTTAGCCTACAACATGCATCCTAACAATCGAAATCATCAAGCATAAAATCATAACTTCCATTTGCAAGGTAATGAAGAGAAAGAGATGAGCAAGTTAAGTAAACAAAACCAAGCTGAAAAATAGAATTAGAATAACTCACAACCCTTCTTAAAGAAGGTTCAAAGGGTTCATACAACTCAAGAAATCGATTTCGAAATTCTTCTCTACAAGGCTATCAAAATCTATCAATGGTGTGCTCTCCTTCTTCTCCAATGAAGCTCTTCCTCCAATGGTAGCTTCCTTCTACCTCCTTCTTCCAAGAATCTTCTTGTTGAGAGAATATTTTGATTGGATGATAGTGGATAATGGAGGGCTGCTCCAAGATGCTTTTCTCAGCCAATGCAGGACCACTTTTATACTACAACTTTGCAAGAGCTGGCCAAGAGATCGTGGCATAGCTGTCACGTAAACCTGGCAAAAACCACGGTTGGTTCGACGGCCGTGGAGTGTCAGTGAACCGTGATTTTGTGCTTCAGCTTTGCCTTTGATCATTAAGCTTCGATTTGGTGCATGGCTTGTGTTGGCAAGGTTCCATGAGTCCTCCCTAGCCTTTAGCTTGCATCCTAATGAGTCCGAGGGTGTGTCATCTTGATGAACGATCCTCAAACGTATCATTTTAGCTCCTAAATCTCCCAAAATACCTACAAAGCAATGCACAAGTCCGTGTAGACGTCTATCTCGACATAATACGTGAATTGAGTGCAAACGTCGGGAACTAGTGCTAAACCATTCATGAATGAGCGAGAAATCTATCAAAATGATTACCTAAACCTAAGTCATAAATCGTGTTATCAATGGACACTACGAGTTTGTAGTGATGCCATCTAGGCTTACGAAAGTGCCCGCAGTTTTCATGGATTTGATGAACGACATCTTCATCGACTTCCTAGAGCAGCTGTAGTTGTCTTCATAGATGACATTCTGGTATACTCTTGCAACAAAGAGGAGCACGCAAGACACTTGAGGATCGTTCTTCAGGTCTTACAGGATAGAAAGCTTTACGCCAAGCTCCCTTAAGTGCGAGTTTTTTTATGTCCGAGGTAGCATTCCTTATCACATCGTTTCAGCGGAAGGGATCAAGGTAGATCCGGCGAAGATTGAGTCAGTAGCATCTTGGCCACCTTCTAAGAACGTCAAGAAAGTACACAACTTCTTAGGATTGGCGGGCCACTACCGGCGTTAGGTTGGGGCTTTTTAGTTATCGCCCATCCGCTCACTTCCTTGTTGTGGAAGTATGCGAGGTTCGTATGGTCCGAGCTGTGCCTTCACAGCTTTGAGGAGCTGAAGAAGAGGTTAACCTCTAATCCTATCTTAGCTCAGCCAGAGGGCATTGAGGATTTTGTGGTCTACAGCGATGCATTCAAGCTGGGCTTGGATTCTCACTCTTCACCTAACTTTATGCATCCCGCTGCGAGTAAGATGTATCAGGATATCAGATGCTCTTTCTGGTGGGAAGGTCTTAAGCCAGATGTCACAAGATTTGTAGCTTAGTGTGCGACCTATCAGTAGGTCAAGATCGAGCATCATCGATAAAGAGGCGAGCTACATCTACTTCCCGTCCCATAATGGAAGTGGGGGGACATCTCTATGGATTTTGTTACCGGTTTGAGACCGAGTTGACGCTTGATGCTATCTGGGTGATAGTAAATCGATTGACAAAGACCGCACGTTTCATTCCTATCAAGGAAATGTGGCCGGTGAGTTGCTTGGAAGAGGAGTTCACTAAACAAATTGTGAGACTTCATGGAGTACCTAGGACTATAGTATCTAACAGAGACGGACGGTTCACATCGAGGTTTTGGCAGCAGGTGCATGTCGCCCTAGGTATGAGTCTGCAGTTCACGACTACTTATCATCCTCAGACCGATGGCCAGTCCGAGCAGACCATCCAGACTCTGGAGGACATGTTGAGAGCTTGCGTTTTAGATTGGGGAAAGGTGTGGCCAAATCACCTTCCCTTAGTAGAGTTTTCGTATAACAACAGTTGGCACGCATCGATTAGGATGGCCTGTAGTGCTAGCGGTGTAGCACCTATGTTGGGACGTGCCTAGTAGTGCTAGCGGTGTAGCACCTGAGCAGATTCAGGCTGAAATGACTCGAGTGGTAGTGATCCGAGAGCAGATGTTAGCAGCACAGAGTCGAAAGAAGTCTTATGCACATAAGAGCCACAAACCTCTGGAGTTCAGAGTTGGAGCTCAAGTTTAATTGAGAGTCTCACCGATACGAGGCGTCAGACGTTTCGGTGTCAAGGGGAAGTTGAGTCTCAAATACGTCCGACCTTTCAAGATTATGGAGCTAGTTGGAGAGGCAACATTCAAACTTGCTTTACCACAGAGGCTGGAGGGTGTCCACCCGGTTTTTCATGTGTCTCAACTACAGGAGTACATACCGGACCTAAGACATATTGTCTGTCATGAGGATCTAGTGGTCGAGGCAGACCACACGTTCGTCGAGCACCCGGTAGTTGTCCTAGAGCGTAGTACAAGACACTTGCGTTCGAATGGCATACCGATGATGAAGATTCAGTGGTCGATGCGAGAAGCTGATGAGGCGACTTGGGAGACAAAGGATAGTTTCCAGAGGAACTATCCGGATATTTACACTAAGCTTGATGCACCTTTAGCGTAGTTGTTATGTTTGGCTTTTCCATTGTTGTGTTGCGCACGCTTTTGTGGCGTTTTGAGTTACGTGCCCCGAGTGGGAATATATGAGTTGTGTTAAACATCTTGTGTTGTTATGTGATTGTCAGTTTGTTGCAAGTTTCGGGACGAAACTTCTTTTTAGGGGGATCGGATGTAAGTTCCCAGTTTTTGCCTTGCTTGTCACCGCCCCCGCGGTAACAAGGGCCGCCCCTGCGGCACGGGCAATCCGCCCCTGCGGAACTCAAAAGTTCGGGCTTTGGATCCCTTGCTGAGAGTTTCTGTCGAGAAGAAACCCCAACAACGTCTTCTGTCAGTGCACCGCCCCCGCGTCTGCACACTGCCGCCCTTGCGCCTTGCTCCGCCGCCCCTGCGGTTCCTTCTGCAGTAACTCTCGTTCTTGTGAGTTTCTTCCTTCCTTTCCTTCCTTGTTCCTTTCCTTGATTCTTATGGATGTTTCTTGCCCCCTGAGTATGCTGTAAGACTAAGGTTGATCCCTTACCTTGTTGAGATCTCTTAGAGATCATTGATACTAGAAGTTATATACTTCTAGCAACCGTTTCATTCCTGATTCGTGATGCTTGTGTGAATAGGTTTTCCTTGCTCCTTTTTTGAGGGAAACTGAGTTGTTCTCTGAGTTTTTGCTGAGCTTTTAGATTACCTTCGAGTGAAGTAACTCCCTTGGACTTACGTAGCTTCATTTCGCGTATTAGTTGGATTGTATTTGCTTGTTTGTGTTGTTTATTCTTGTTATAATGGATAACCGGAATAGGAATCACCCTTTACAGCCTTAACTGGCCCCAATGTATGTTAACAGGGCGGTGACCACTTGTCTAGTTCTTCAGGAGACTAGAATGTGCTCTTGCAACCCAAGCCCGTAGGTAACGGATAATACTGATCTATTCCTATTGGTAGACGAAAGCGGAGGCGAGTTTCGGGAGATTCTCGTGTGACAAAAGAAGTTGAATTAGTAAGGGATAACCTTATTAGAGATAATAATCGGTTGAGTGCGAGCATGCTATATGTTTACTTTACCTTATGTGTGTTTGTGCCTTTACGTTCATTCTGATATCTAGAATGTTAGCTAACGGTTTATACCGATACTGTAGATGTTCCTCAGGTTCAGGATGTTGTTGAGTGATCCGGACGGTGTTTTCAGTCGGGGTTCCCATACATTATAGGACGGGATCATGTTTATGTTGTTGCTTTCCCTTTTGCTTTGAACTCGGTTGTGAGTCTTTAACGCTTCCTTTGTTTAAACCTTTGGTTTTATAAACTGTGTTGGTCTTCATTCATCTGTGTGTTGTTGTAAGAATCGTTTTTTTGTTGCTACTCTGAGGGTCGGGACCCATTGTGAGGTCCTAGCCCGTAATGCTTCGAGTTCCGAGAACTTGGGGTGTTACACATTCTTCCACTAGTTGGGTAGAAGATGACGACCTTAATGAATCGAATATGCAAGGAGACATTATTCTTGCCAATTTGAATTGCAAGTTGATATGAGATAGGTCTATTTCCAACTCGACGATATACCTAAGTATCTTATCATCCACCGTATACCTGGAATAAAATGTGATGGAATAATATGAAACGAAGCTATACCTCTTTTGGGTCTTGGTTTGTTTTATTTTATTTATTTGGGGAGGGGGGGGGGGGGGCAGGGGTTCCGCTAACAATAAAAGTATACGTAAGAACATATTCTACAATTTCTTTCAAATCTTAAATTAGGTTACAATGAAAAAAAATATATTACAAAACATACAACTAAGGGTGCAAAAAGTTCATAT
This sequence comes from Fagopyrum homotropicum, assembly GCA_033239125.1. Classification (NCBI taxonomy): domain Eukaryota; kingdom Viridiplantae; phylum Streptophyta; class Magnoliopsida; order Caryophyllales; family Polygonaceae; genus Fagopyrum; species Fagopyrum homotropicum. The sequence continues at coordinate 138,574,000 of BSWB01000002.1, forward strand.
GAATCATTTTAGTTATTGTCGTCGAATGTAAGATTAACTTTATCGTCCTCTTAATATATGAAGATATTTTACGTAATTTTTTACATGTTGTAAGATATAAGAATTGTGACAATGAAAAGACTACGAGTTTATCTCATATTTATAGGTGATTTTCCGGCGTTTGAAATTCAACAGTAATATATATGGTCGTTGGCCAAAGTTTTTATTTGACGAGTTGTAATTCCTATGCCGGCGAACGACTACTCCCAACCTTCTACCAACGGCCTTTAATTACCACTCCCACCAATAGTGCCCACCGCTTGCACCAACGCTCGTCATCCACCGTTGGCCTGCGATTTTCGTCGGAAATTTGTAGATCGAGGGGCGCGTAAATATCACCTCTATTTTTATAAGTTTTCTCTCCTTATATTTATTGACTTGATTTTTTTCATACCGTATATCCATTTGTGTAAGCGTATCGTTTTATGATTTATTAATTCAAGGGACGATATTTTTGCACGCATACATAAATGTATGATATATTTACCCAATTTATTTTTCATTAAAAAAAATACGGCCCACCTAGATTATTTTCAAGGTACAACTTACCTTATAACACATGATCTTATCTTTGTACGTACATCTGAATTCTTCATGGTCAAGTTGTGGAGAAAAATTAATATAAATAAACCCTTTTCTCTTCATTTCTAGATAGTCAATACAACATAAAAACAATAAAAACCAATAAAAATATCATCGATCCAAGGAGAGAAGTAATCCCACATGAAGAACAATTCTTCCTCTAGTTCATCTAGCAATGTGAATTTGAATGATGACTATGCTAACCTCAAGAAACCTGATTGGATGCCTAGTGATTGGTTGATGAAAGTTGAAACACATCCTTCTGACCTTGGAGTTGAACGGAAAGAAAGGGTGATTTTTATTGTTTTCATGTTTTAACATTTTGCTCAATTATGTGTTTTGAGAAAACAAAACATTTATCTCAACCTAAGTTGCTTTAAATAACTTCTGAGAATGTTTTTTTTATACAAAAGACATCATTATCTATTGTTGTAACTATTTTCACATTGTTTTTTAAATTGACAATGTGCATGAATTGACATATGGTTTAAATCAATATATGCTTTAGAATGAAATGAAGTTTGCATGACACACGGAAAGAAAGGGAGTATTTACTTATATTTTAAATACAACATTTTAGTACAAGATCATACTTGGATGTGTGATTAGTCTAGTAAGTCAAAGAGGAACACTTCTAACAATACCTTTTGTTTTCGTCAGTACTATAAAGACCGAGAGACAAACCAATGGTTGAAGTCGAATGAGGTGTTGTCCGTCTTGAAAACTCATGTAACTGGATCTGGAAAGTAGAAACCTGATGATTTTGATTTTGAGACTACTATAGGTAGGTTTATACAAAAATTTAAAACCCTAACTTCATGATGTGTATCCCACGTTGATTATAAATGTAAAATGAGTCTAATATATATGATAGGTGGGCTATCATCATCGATTGATTTTATGATAAAATTTTATTTGATTCGAAGGACATGTATATGAAATCTCTATTGTTATTAACTTACATACTTCTTCAATGTAACATATGATTATTTCCTCATATAGTTGTTATTTGTTGAAATTAATTTTATAAGGGTAAGACTCTTCCAAAGGTGAGCATCGATGGTGAAGTGCCGTTGAAGGTGAAATGGACCATGCCTGACACATGTAAAGACGCATGGGAGGCGGAAGTTGATGGTGAAAAGGTTTCCGAGTCTACCATGGAAGAGTGAAAAAATGCCTACACTTACCTTGCATTGAATATCAATAACGATGCCACAATTCCGGACGAGAATGCTTGAAAATTCATAAACAACAACGTCACCTTCTAGTTTAAACTTTGCTTTCAAAGGCTCCTTTTTGTAGGATTTAAACTAGTTGAGTGTACTTGTTAATATCGGGTCATAGTCTCTTATTTCAACATTTCATTATTCCAGGATAGTGACGCCGATAAATCCTTAAACGTAAAATAAAAAAGACACTTTCTCATTTATATCCAAACAGTCTTAGAGGCTATGAGGACATAAGTGATCAAAGTAAAAAGTTCATTATTTCAGGAGTGTGTAGAAGTCATTCTTCGATAAATATCTTCATTTTTCCAACACAAAACTTACAATGTTGTCAATTGTAATACCCCGAATTGGCAGGACTTGGGGCGGTACGGATGGAGACCTCACAATGGGTCCCGATCCTTAGCGTGACAACAATTTCACCGGATCTTACAACAAGACACAAATAAAGGCGAAAACCGAAATACATTTTAATGCAAATGTTACGATCCCCGGAAATAAACAACAACAGACTCCAACCGAGTTTACAACGCCAAGACCCAAACGTAAATACATAACAATATACCATATATAAAATACAAGACTCAACTCCCAAACCCATACTATAGTGTACGGACTCCGGCTGCCCACTCTTCCGAATCTCTCGGCCGCGTCCCTTACCTGCAAGGCAACTACAACAATATCGGTATAAAACCGTTAGCTAGCATTAAAAGCATTAGAATCATGGTATTGGCACACACACAGATAAGGCATCATAACACACAACATGATCTAAACACGCAAGTCCGGTTCATTATCTTTTAGTTATTATTAGGCCATATCCCTTACTATTCCACTTATGGTGTGACACGAGAATCACTCGCCCTTGTCCCCTTTCACCAGACGGGTTTGTACTTGATGCAAATCAGCATCACCAGCTGGACTGGTAGCAAGGCACCTCCTAGTCGCCCCATTTTGGATTGGAAAAGCAGTCACCGCCCGTTATCATACACTTGAGCCAAATATCAACATATACAATCGGTGGTCCTATTACCGGTTTAGTTGTTATAACATAAACAATAAACACAAGCATAAACAATAAACACACATCCCCAAACACGCATTGAAACTAATACGGAGAATATGAGCTAAGTAAGTCCGGAGACTTACCTATCTCAAAAATAATCCCGCTATATTCCGCTCACCTAAGGTCCAAAGCCACTATCAACATCTCTCTCTCACATGCTAGAAGTCCTTAGACTTCTAGTCCCAATGATCTCACAAGATCATAAACCATAACCATGCTAGGATACTCTCGTTGTAGTCTCCACAATCTCAACAATCATACAACCTCAACCCCTAAATTCTCACAAGCTCAACATACAACTTAAAGCCATAAACAACCTCACAAGATAATATCAACACCTCAAGCCTTACAACATCTCACAATCTTCAAACACTCACCTACGGTCCAAAGCCACTACTTGACATTCACTCTAGGTTATGCTAGATTCGACCTAGCATGATACTACTAAACATAACTAGATCGTGGTAAGATAATAAGCTCGGGGGAGAGGGTACTCACGTGACGTCAAAAGACGGAAGGCGATCTATGGATGTCGATATGGATTCGTTGGCCTTAAATGGGGCGCTTCCGAACCTTGCACCAAACCAAACAAATTTAGCATGACGCTAAATTTGGGCATAGTATATATAACTATATAAAATAGGGAGAATTTGATATACTAGGCTTTTTTGAGAATATGATTTAGTAAATGTACCCCACAAATTTATCATACTAGAATTTTATCATACCAGAAATTTATCACACCAGAATTCTATCATACCAGAATTACATACCAGAATTTTACATACTAGAATTTACATACCAGAATTTTACATACCAGAATTTACATATCAGAATTACATACCAGAATTTTACATACGAGAATTTTACATACCAGAATTTACATACCAGAAATACATACCAAAAATACATACCAGAAATACATACCAATTTTTTTTTGTATCCTTATTTATTTTTTTTACTTTCTGGTATGAATTTCTGGTATGAAATTCATACGAGAAACTCATACCAAATTTTTTTTCACATATCAACAATCTGGTATGAAGTTCATTCCTCGACTAAGACACTAATTGTGACTGCATATTGTGCATCCCTTCCTACAATAATGCAGCAATTGAAAAACTACGAAACCTTGCTTATCAACAGCATAAACTAGACCAATGTGGTATCCGCAGATCAACATCACAACAATGTATCAATCTTACACATAAATCTATCATAATTCAACCATTACAATATATTCAACTGCAATAAGTCATAAGTTCAGTTCATTCATAGGCTAAATCTCCAAACTTTCTCCAAAGCTTTAGACCTAAATATATATAAAGGATTAAGAAAGGGCAGACAGAAGAGAACTCAGTCGTAAATATATATAATCGTTACAAATACCATATATATGAACTCGAAATTCACCTCAAATTCTTCAACCCCATTTGCCAACAGGTTTTCAAGACCAATAAGTGGAAGAAGGATAGGTTTTGCAGGTATGCATCAGACATAATATAACTCAATCGTAAATGTATATAATCGTTACATATATATGAACTCAAAACTCACCTCAAATTATCCACACATGATAATATTATTTTGCGATTGCAATTCAGTTGTAGTGAAATCGAAAGCACAATGGCTAATCAATCTAAATTTCACCAAATATTATTACTTCAAATTTCGAGTTATCTGTGTTTAACTACCTACTCCGCTATGGCTGGATCTCTTGGCTTTCACAAATTTTGCAAGAGGCGGCTAAAACTTCCGATCAATGTTAAACACGAAAGCAATAAACTCTTATCTGCCATCTCCGGACACTTTCTCTCTTCACTGGTGCGCGCCATGGCTGGTGCAAGCGGCAGCGACAAGGCTGGCAGTGTTCTTCTCGACCGGAACTCATGACGACCCAACCAATAGGCGCGAGGCTGGTGCAGGCGGCGGCGGAAGGGCTGTCTTCGTTCTTGGTGGCGCAGATTTGGGATCGGGGTTGGAGGAGTGATGTGCGGCTGCAGTCGTGGGCAAGGCAAGGAAGGGATGAGTTTGTTGTTCCCTTTCAATGGCGCCATCCCCGTCGGATTCCACATACATGCTCTTCATCTCTGCCGTCAGTGCTACGACCCCATTTTTGAATCTAGATCGGAATCGTAACTCAGCCCTTTTCAAGATCTACTATACTTAGATCGAAAAAATCCAATTTATTCAGGATTGATTTGTAGCTTCTTGTTAGCAGAGTGCAATTGAAGCAAATCGATGCGATATCCGCTCTAGAAGATGGGGATTTGATGGTAGAAAACTCATACCAGAGAGGGGGTGAGGGAAGAGAGTGAAGGAAATTGTGAGAAAGAAAGACGGCTGAGGGATGAGGGAATATTAGGGTTCACGGTAACAAAATTTTGGGGGTACAATTAGTTAATAAAAAAACAAAAAAGCCTAGTTACTATAACCAGAAATCAAAAAAGCCTAGTTTCCAAATTAGCCCTATAAAATAATGATAAACCCCATACTAAAAACCGAGTCAAAATTTCAAAAACACTTTCCGGGTATATTTTCTAATATATACAAATATATGAATATCACCGTAATTAAAATCCAAGGTTAAAAACCGCTAACACATTTTCTGGGGCAAACTGTACGGCTCCATAAATATGGGTCATAATACGTAATTAAATCTTTTGGCCAAATTCCATAAATAAATATGCAGGGATATATATATTCAAATTTCCAAAACTTGGGTAAGATATGAAATATAAAGACGTGGGAACATTATGCAATTATATCAAAGTATAGAGGCCCAATTAAAATATCCCAAAAAAGGGTCTCTTCAACCTTGGAGCAACGCGGAGAGGGGGAAGGTGTGGGCGGCGGAACAGGTGGTACGGGCTCTAGTAGACTCCAACACGCACTAGGTCACGCAAATGCAAGGGTTTCCGGCGACGACTCCGGCGGGCAGTTGACAGAGGAATACGAGGGTCGGAGCTAGGCAACGTGGTTGAGACTGGATAACGCGGGAAGAGAGCTCACGGTTCGGTTCTTGGCGGAATCTAACGCTAGAACCAAAATTGGGGCTGGAGCAAGAGGGCTGGTGTGAGAGAGAAGGTAGGGGAAGGAGAAGGAGCGTCGGGTTGAGATAGGGGGGAGGAATGGCGGCGCTTCTCCCTTAGTGTTGGCCTTGTAATGGCGGGATGACTCGTTTTGCCTGATACTTAGGCGAGGTGGCCAAAAATCCGGGCTCCTTGTGTCTTGTTTGTAACATCCGGAATTTTTATTCCGAATGGTTAGTGACCCTTCCGCGTTAGCGACTCAGTTTTCCCGCAAGCACGAGATGTTGAGTGATGGGATTTGATTCTTAATCCCGTCCCGAACATTTGCTTTCCCGTTTATCTTTCCGATCTCTCGGGTTTTGGTATGAGGAGACATGTGGGCAGTTGAGCTTTGGGTCTCCCCACCCGTTTTGTGCAGCCCACTCTTCTCTTTCTCCTCACTTTTCATTTCACGCTTCCTCTCCTCTTCACTCTTTCCTCTTGTGTTCTTCCTCACTTCTATTGGAACCTTTCTTGTGTGTGAGCTGCTGTGGAGAAGAATCTGAGTTGGTTTGGTAAGTTCTTCCTCTCCCTCTCTTCTCCTTCCTTACTGATTACCCCTTCTTCCTTCCCCTTCATCCATTACCATGGATGAAGCTCTTGAGGAAGCTTTTTCTTAGATCCTTTACATGTCCATCTTCTTAGCTCGATTAGGTCATGAGGGAGAGCCTTGATACCATGGATGATGTTTGGAGAAGAGCTAGCAAGAGAAGGAGGCAATTGAAGCTCAAAATCCACAGTCGAAGACGAAAAAATCGTTGTTTCTGGAGTTCTGCCGCGGGGCGGCATCAGGCGCCGCGGGGCAGATCTTAGCCAGCCGCGGGGGCGGTGAGAAGCGCCTCGGGGGCGGCATCAGGATTTCTGGGTGCCGCGGGGGGCGGCTACTGGTGCCGCGGGGCCGTGACCTTCAGCACGCAGTCGCGCCTTTTGTTTCCGCGGCTGCGTTTCTTCATCAGTAGGCTCTTCTTCTCCCTTCTTCTTCGTTCCTTCCTTAGTTGTGAGATTGTTTCATGTTAGTACCATGCCTAGGATGGACCTAGTGTAGTTGGGAATGCCACCTAGTGGTTGAGAACCTAAGAGCCCTTAAGGCTCGATGTAGTTGATGGCTTGGAGTATGTTGAGCATGATGGACCTTCTAGGCTAGCTTGTTCCTTCTTAAATGTGGTTTAGGTTCTTGTGAGGGTATAGGCTGTTGTGAGTTTTGTTTACATGTAGAGAGTGTTGTGAGTATCTTGGATCCTAGGATGCATTCCTAGCTTGAGGGTTAGGTGATCTTGATTAGATCATTAGAGTGAAGTCTAAGACTTCTTGAGCATGAGCATATGTTGATACGTGTATTATTGTGTGAGCAGGTTGTGTGCTTCCTCTATAAGGAAGCGAGAGTGTTGTGAGTTGAGTGTGGCGATAAGGTAAGTCTCCGGACTTACTTAGCTCGTATTCTTTGTATTAGCGTTGATGTGTGTTTGGTGGTGTGTGTTTATTATTTATTGTTTATAACAACTAAACCATAAATAGAATTACCGACCTTTATATTGTTTGGCCCAAGTGTATGATAACGGACGGTGACATCACTACCTAGCTCTTGCGAGAGCTAGGAGGTTCTAGGCGACTGGCCCGTGATGGTTAGACGGTCGGAGGCATCCGCACCGTTCCATTGCCGGAAGAAGGGACCGAGGCGAGTTTCGGGAGATTCTCGTGTCACAAAAGAAGTTGAATTAGAACGGAATATGACTTAATAATTATAAAGATAATAAACCGGATTTGTGTGCTTTTGAGTACGTTGTGTGACTATGATGTTTTACTTGTGTTTGTGCTTTTCCCATTAATTCTAATGCTTCGAATATGAGCTAACGGTTTTATACAGAATGTTGTAGTATCCTTGCAGGTTAGGCATGCTCCGAGAGATCCGGAAGGGTGGGCAGCCGGGGTCCATACATTTTAGGAAGGGTTTTGAGTTGGAGTTGTCTTGTGTTTTATCTTTCGGTTATTACGTTTAGTGTGCCGCTTGTTTGGCGTTTGGTTTGAGTTGTACCTCGGCTGAAGTTTGTTGTTGCTTTCTTACGGATTTCTCATCATTTGCATTAAAAATGATTTACGTTTTGCCTTTATTTGTGCCATGTTGGAAAGGTCCGGTGAAATTATTGTCAAGCTAAGGGTCGGGACCCATTGTGTTGTCTCGCCCGTAGCATCCTGATATCCCGCGGATTCGGGGTGTTAAATTGTTGTTGGAGTGAAATTAGAGGCGGAAGAGGGAGGGTGACCTTCAGAGAAGGAAGAAAAGGTCCGGTGGCTGAGAAGAAGAAAGGAGAAGGGTTGGCTTGAGAAAAACAAAAAGGTGAGGGAGAATGAAGGAATGGGCAGATGGTGAGGACGAAAGCGGAAGGGACAGTATAGGGGTGCTACGAGGGCTCAGTAGCAATGAGCGAGGGGTCGAGTATGCAGAGGCGGCGAAAGGTCGGGGAGATGAGGCTCATCAGCCCGGGAAGAAACTAGAAAAAAATAGGGAATCAAAAAGTAGAAAAGAGAAGGAATAAAAATAAATTAACCATCTCAAACAAAATAGAAATCCGGAATTAAATAAACTCAATCAAAATAAACCAAAACGAAATTTCTGGATCGTAAAACTTTTCGAACTATTCTGAAAATAATTTACGGAAAATATATGATCAAGTATATTTTAATACACACGTAAAATTAAAATTTACAACTAAAAATACTCGTAAAAAAGCTTAAACTATTAAAATATCGATAGAAGCCTAGAAAATAAATATCGCAAATGCACCAAAAATTTGGGGCGTTACGTCAATGTCATTAATCCACCGGTAGATCTCCAAAATACAAAAGAGAAAGACATATGCCGATAAGCGATCCAATTATATCCAAAAGGCATAAGAAATGGATAAAAATGAGGGGGCACTTAAATTGATGTTATATAACATCAATTTTATCTTTTTAAATTGATCTCCAAAAAAATAAAAAGATAAAATATCATGATGATGGGCGTCCTTATGCTTTTGTATTCGGTGATATATCACCGAATACAAAAGCATAAGGACGCCCATCATCATGATATTTTATCTTTTTATTTTTTTTTAAATTTAGTGTTTTTATACTATTATTCTAGAGTTAGTCATGAACTCCCTAAAACCTATAAATAGAGATCATTAGAAAAATACCGCCCACGAGAAAACCAAGACCCCCTTACCTGCTCATAAGAACGCGCTATTACACGCGCTAGAAAACCCTTTTGAGCCTCCGCCGCCACCACAGATAAACCTTAATTGTAACACTCCAAGTTCTTGGAACTCGGGGAGCTACAGGTTACGACCTCACAATGGGTGCCGACCTTAGTTTGTCAACAACTTAACTAGATCTTACAACAAGGCATAGATAAGGAAAACCAGAAATCATAAAATATGTTTTACAATGTCATGAATGTGACCAGAAACACTAACAGCCGGCATTAAATAATCTCTTACAATCCCAGAACAAAGAATGTAATATGTGAAATACCAACATAAAGAAATGACTACAACCCGTCCTATGAAGTACGACACCCCGACTGACAACCCACCGTCCGGATCACTCGGCATCTGCTCTCACTAGTGGCACGTCTAAACAACAATACAACGGTTAGCTAACTAACCAGATATAAGCAGAATAAGAATAGCACAAACACACCTAAGATAACATAAACAATCATCATGCTGACACACAAGCCGGTTATAATCTGATAGCTTAAGTGATTCACTTTATTAAATTTTATAGTCGTGACACAAGAAATCTTAAGAGTTCTCGCCTCCGTTCCTTATCCAACTTGGTGTAGGTCTAGCTTACCTCCGCCGGTAGCATCACTACAAACCAAGTGTGGACTAGTCCCTAAACAAACAGCCAACGCCCTCGGGCTAACTGAGCAGAATGCCACTGCCCGTTACTCTTAGGCCAATGTATAGGTCGGTAGATAGTTACTACTAAGTACAACTATAAACACATCATTCAAACACCACTATCATTATTCACACTCATATCTAGAAGCTAGCTAAGTAAGTCCAAAGGACTTACTTGAATCTAGTCTCGACTTTCTTAATCACAACTCGATTTGTAACCGTCGAAACTCAATTGCCTGTCATAGGAGGCAAGTGGATCAATACATTTCCCATATACTTAGAAGTCTTAGACTTCTAAGATGTAAGATCCTATCAGAAGATAAATTACTAAAATACACATCTAAGGTAAAATGACCATTTTACCCTTGGTCCCGAATCTTCCAAAAATCTCATAATTTATGCTTAAATTCTTATTTGGGAATAAAATGTCATATTCTAACTCTTAAGGATGAGCTTGGGTAGAAACTAGAAAAACTACACATTTTCCTAACCTTTCAAAAAGTCACTAGGATCCAACTTTGGCTCCAGATATGAAGCCCGAATTAAAATCTAGAAATTCCGAAATAAATCTCTAGGTCTCCTATGAAATGCATGCTAACCATAGGATCAAAGAACTCTCCAAAATTTCTGTAATAACTGAAAATTTTAAACTCCGTTTAATACAGGACCAAACCGGATTCCGATCCGCAGGCTTTTATTCTTTTAAATAAAATAAAACGATATTAATTTCTATCATTTTATGTGACATTAATTCACGTAAAATGATAAGTTATGTAACCGTAAATAATTCCGTACATTTAATTTAAAACCAAAGAGCGGTTCCGTGCGGGTAACGATTTAATTATCAGCTCATTTTAATTAGATGAGCAGGCCCAAATATATGTCAGCCCAGCCCATAATCTAATTAACCTAAACCCTAATCACCTTCCTTAATCATGCTTAAGCCTAAACCTAATTCCTTCCCCTAATCTAATTTACGTTACCCTAATTTCCGTCCGTAGCAGCGGCCTCGCGTCCCGTCTGTAACAGCAGCCTTGCATCGATCCCGTCTGTAGCAGCAGCCACCTCGAATCCCCTCTGTAGCAGCAGACTCGCACCCAGGAAGACCATGACCGCCGCCCCGCTGCTCAGTAGCCACCGGAGCCAGTGCCGACGCAAGCCAATTCGAGCCTCTCGTGTGTCTACCACAACGACTACCCAATCCTAGCGTGCGACTCGGCGGTTCGTAAGCAAGCCCAACCCCATCGACGACGTCCATCAAGCAGTCCGTCCTTCCCTCTTCGTGGTTAACCTTCGGTTGTGCAAGGAACAGAGACGGCCTTGTAGTCCTCCTCTCTGCCGGCGAGGATAGTCACCGACCGGAGTCTTCATCGGCGACAGGTAACAGCTTCATCCTCCTTCTGTAGTCGAGTGTATAGTAGGCAGTGCTTGTGTGTTCTGTTGAGTTAGAGAGGGGTTGGGGTAGAATGTGCAGTGGTAGTTATAATGACCCTAAGGATCGTACTAGAGTTGCCTTCATCAACTTGGATAGGAACCGGCAGAGGCCTCAGCAAGTAAGACGTGCATTCAGAGTGTGTGACAGTAGGGACCGAGTTCAGGACCTCCTGCATATCCTTTAGAGTTTTCAGAAATCGTGTGTTGAACTGCTGTCTTTGTGGACACGTTTAGAGATCTTAAAATAATCATCCACCGTTGAAATTTTGATATGTTGGAGATAGAAATATGTAGTTTACTATGTCAAAATTTGTGAGAAAGTTAACGGTCGGATTATAACTTATAAGGACTCGAAGTAGGACACATGGGCTGTTTTTACAGCAGAGGAAAATTGGCTAAGTATGGAAATTTTCAGCTTTTATACCAACTTTGGAGATTTATGGGAGAGTTATGAGTAAGTATTTTTAAGAGATCTTTACCCCGATATTTAGTATGCATATCATAGAGGATCTAAGAATTTTTTTGGAATTTTTATAACCTTATCCAAGCGGCGTTTATGAACCCAAAATCAGGCTTTAACGACTATGGTATAAATAAGAATGTGCGATAACTCTTATAAAACCTTACTAAATCCTTACTAAACTTTTCAATGAGGACTAGATTATGGACAAAGGTTCTAAAAGAAAATGTTAGAACTAAATGATAGACTTTGAGAATTTTCGGCACTAAGGGTAAAATGGTCTTTTACCGTAAGAGAGCTTTTTCCGTAATTCCTTCGCAAGAGGTTGGACATCTGGATGTGATTTTGATCCACATGCCTTATTTGATAGGCGTTTGAGTTGCCACGGGTTCGGACCGAGTTGAGATTTGAGAAAGCGATTTTTGATCAAGGTATGTCCTTGCGACTTACTTAGCTGGTTTCTGGATATTAGTTGGGTGATGATGGTTGTGTCTGTACAATGGGTGTTATAATAAATAACAACTTGTTAGGACGACCGTGGTTATTATGTTTTAAGGCCAAGTGTATGTATAACGGGCCGTGACATCACTGCCCAGCTCTGCCAGGAGACAGGGAGGTTCTCTATACCCAGACCATACAAGAACACGGTGAGATGCATCGGATCCACTCCTGATGGGTACACGGGGGCAGAGGCGAGGTTTGGGAATCCCTCGTGTCACAAAATAAGTATCATTAGAGTGAATGACGTAAATGAAGATAATAAATGGTTTGTTTGAAAGCATGATGAGTGTTTATTATTTTATGTGTGTGTGTGCTATTATTATTCTTCTAATGTTTAGATAACTAGCTAATGGTTGTTCTGTTGTGTTTTTAGATTTACCGCAGGGTAGATCAGCAGCTGAGTGATCCGGAAGTAGTGGTCGGCCGGGTCTCCGTACTCCTTAGAGTGGGGTTGGGTGTTTGTTTGTCGTTTCTTTCTTCGTATTATGACAGTTAGACTTTTAGGTTGTTTAAGTACTTTGGGCTGTTAGATGTTGTTGCATTCATCTCTTTAAAATAATATTTTATAAATTTCGGTCTTTCTTATCCGTGTCTTGTTGCAAGATCTTAGTAAAATTGTTGTCAAACTACGGTCGGGACCCATTGTGAGGTCCTAACCAGTAATGTCCCGAGTTCTGAGAATACGGGGTGTTACGATTTCCAACAACAATATTTACAAAATTCTCCAAGTTGGATCCATCTCAACATTCTATACATAGCCAATTTCTGAGTATGTTTTCTACTGCACTACCAGTCTGTAATAGCTAGGATTTCCGAATTCTAATTAATGTTGATTAACTTAATCGTTGATAGTAATTGACATATAACTCGCGAAGACTTCACAAGTGATGAGTAAGAGTCCCACCGTTATGTTCCTGGCGTAATTTTGGACGTTTGGGAAAATTTTTACTTTTTCCCCCGGGTAATAATTTTTACCCTCCGGTGTTATTTGGAGCATTTGGGAGCTCCAATTAATAAAAATGCAGTTGAGAGAAATGATCAGGACATCGGATATGTCCTAGATATGAAATAACATGGAGAGGCAAAACGGCCAAAAGAGTCGCTATTTCGTTTCTTAACGGCTAAGAAAGACGGCTTAGGAATACACGTTTTCCGATGCAGTTGTGGAATAATTATCCCTACAATATTCCAGATTTAATATTCCAATCTCGGGAAGTTTGGAGAAAGAGGTTTGACCCGCCTTTGGATCAGTTAAAGGATAATTATCGACTTTACTAAAGGATAATTATCGTCTTCACTATAAATAGCGGAAAATCCTTTATTAATTCATTTCATTTCACGTTTCCTCGTAAAAACTCTGATTTCTCTCAACCTTCAAACTCAGATCTACTCTCCGTTTCTAATCCGATTTCAATTCCGTTTGAGTTTCTGGATTCCTCTCTTCATTCTCTTCATAACGGTACCGAGTTTCTGCATTTCCGAGTATATGGAGGGCTGGTCGAGCATATATGTCACCAGGATGGTTCTGTCGCTCAGATTTCGGTGAATTTGATGTTGTCCATGCGTAGCCTGCATCGCTGTGTTTCCGAATCTTCTTTCAGATCGTCAATCGGGTTAGTAACGAATAAGTTATGAATTTATTCGTTTTTCGTACTGCGATTTGGCCTAAATTGACTTTAGGCTTGTCAAATAGGACAATTAGAAATTTCATTATGGTCGTTATATTATTCTGGTGATTATGGGTTCTTGTTTGATGAAATCTGATGATAGGGGGTTTAGAAATTGCCTGCGGGCAAAACGTTATTCTGGCGAAATCTAATTAATTAATTAAAGGTTAATTAATTAAATTAGGATTAAAATTGAGATTGAGGAATGTTGATTAGATACTACCTTGAGATTTGAGGAATTGTGAGCTATGTTGAGATATTGAGGTTTAGTTGGTTGTGAGGCTCATAGATTGAGTATGATCCTTATGGATCCCTTTGGGTCTAGGTGTGACCCCTTTGATGAATAGAGGTTGATATATCTCCTTATGCCTTTTTATAGGCCGTGTTGTCCCTCCAGTGTAGAGGTGATCGTGGTTGATTTTGTACGAGGTTGAGGTAAGTCCGTAGGACTTACTTAGCTACCATCCCTATATTGGGTGTTTGCATGAGTGGTGTGTGCTTTATATGTTTGCTATGATATCATGAGTTGTCGTTTTTATCGACCTATGTTCTATTGACTGCCCCACTGCGTGGCTGTGATAACCTTTCCCTTTCATCCCGCCGTGGAGTCTGGGAGGTTCTCTGATGTCGGGCCAGACTGGTTTACAGGAAGGGCGCAATCCACTCCCATAGGGTACACGGATTGTGTGACCGATACTCGTACAGCTGGACATTGTACTCAGAGGCGGGGATGTATCGGTCCTCGTGTCACATACTTTCATCTATCTATATATATACGGTTTTTGAGTGAACGGTTATTATATAAAGATAATAAATGGTTAAATGTGTGATAGCATGCTGATGTGTTTATCTTTCATGATTGTGCTTGTGCTTATGCATTACCTCATATATGTATGGTTAGCTAACGGTTTCATACCGTGTTGTAGATGTTTACAGGTTAGGCGCTACTGGGTGATCTGGCAGGGTGACAAGCCGAGGACTCTCGTACATTAGGTGGTTGGTTTGGGTTTGTTGTGTTCCCCTCCTGCGTGAGGATGTTCTTTTGTACCTCCTGTGTGAGGTTGTCGTTTTATATACTCGGCTATGTTGTTGTTTACTTTGGGTTGTACAGTTTATACTGTTTTATGTATTTGTTTTATATCTGTCAGTGCCATGTTGTAAGGTCCAGTGAACTTGTTGTTAGGCTAGGGTCAGGATCCATTGTGAGATCCTAGCCCAATGTGACATCCCGAGTCCCGCGGATTCGGGGTGTTACACAGTCGACTTTGGACCGTCATAGATCTAAATCTAACCGTTGGATAAGTCCCAAATTTTGATATATTACAGTATGCATATCACTCTAAAGCATATTAAAAATTGAACGGTGGATCATGCTTCTAAGGGGTCGAACAATAGGCCTAAACATTACTACTTTACACAGTTTCTTGAAACTTAAACAGATGTTGAAAGGTCAGATTCCATACTCACTAGCCTCACTTCCACCGCCCTATGCTAGGCTTCATGGAGATCACTAGATCTATTTTTGTTGCAAGCAAACAACTCAAGATTTTCCCACCTCTTTAACACTAACCTCGACATAAGGGATGTATCTAATGCTGATAGTTTACCTTGGTTTAAATGGTGTAAGAGGATGCTAGATCTGGGAGAGGAAGGCTCGGAAGGCAACAACAACAGTCGCTCTTAGGGTCTGCGTGACTTGTCCCTGGTGTGTACACACTTGCACGGCGTGAGGTTGGTGTTAGACAGATGCCGACGTTGCTGGTGCAACCCTTTTACTGCTGCACATCGGTTCATACTTAGATCTAGCTAGAGATGAGAGAAGAGAAAGAAGGCGGAAAGCTCACCTGGTGTAGATAGAAGATTCAGGTGTCTATCTGTGAAAGGTTGGGAACAGCCTCGTTGGTGACCCTCTCTTGCGCTCTCGTTTCTCTCATCACCACCTACTTCTGTGGTTGGGAAGCTGCATGCAGAGAAGGGAGGAGGAAAGTGTACAAAATGTTGGCAGAAGGAAGGTGAAGATCGGGCTGCATGAATCTGGACGGAAACCAGAAGTCATTGAATAAGGGATGGAGATCCGTGTGGTGTGATTGTCTGGTTGATTTCAAGGCCGTTACATGGAGATGGGGGAGAGAGAGGACCGACTGTTTTGCCTCCACTTCGTTGCTTCTGCACCTCACTGGATAGCACACAAGCGAGGAGCAATTTGGGCCACGTCTAGCAGGGCTTCCTGGACTGCCCAGATCCGTGCAAACAAGGGAGGTCCAAAGATGCTAGCCATGTAAATCCAACAAGAAAATGGGCTGAAAACAAGGTAAGAAAGAGTGGGCTTAGGTTGTCAAGGCCTTGTCAAAACTTGGCATGGCCTTGTCAAGTTCATGCATGGCCTTGTCATGATCTCGTCTTGGTCTCATCAAATCTTGTCATGGTCTCATTAATAGGACGTCATGACTTTGTCAAGGACATGTCATGATATAAACTAGGGTTTGATAGATTAGGGTTTATATAAAATTCTATCATTTTATGTGAAGTGAGGTTACATAAAATGATAGAAATTTGAGATAGTGTGTACGACTAGGTAGAATGAGAAAGATCAACGGATTGAAATCCGGTTTGTTACGGGATTAAACGGAATAAAAATTCCGGATATTACATTAATCCCATACCACGTAAAACAAACGCAAAAATTTCTAGCTAGATCTAAGCAACACTAATCCGATTTCTATATCAGAAATCATCCATTCTCATTTTTCTTCTCCAAAAGTTCATAAATAGCATAAAATACACAAGCAAATGCCGATTCAAGTGAGAGGTGACGACTTTACTCGTTGGATTTGGAAGAAGAATGTACAATCAGCGCCCTCTGGTGTTAAACCAAAAGATTGGATGCAAAACTTAGTCAAAGGCAAGGAAAGCTTCAAGTATGGGTCTCTTTCCCGGCGGACGGGAGTAAGCACAAGATTAGCTTTAGGGTCAGGGATGTGGCACGATCGTTGCTAATCTCTTGAATGTACATCTGCACAATTGAACCCGCTATATGCACAATTGAACCCACGCCAAACCTAGGAGAATTCATAGGGAGGAAAGAAATATTGTTGCTGAAAGATGAAGAAACATACTCATATCAAAGTAAAAACTGATGTTGGGGACTGCTTAAAGATGGAGAAATTGTTGACAATCAACATGAGCAGATCGCTGGCCAATTAACCAAAATGAATTGGGACTATACAAAAAAGAACAAATACTAGAGAACAACTGGCAATTCATACCAATTAGAAGCCGCAACCTTCGAAAGAACAACATGGGACAAGCTAACCACCATAAAAACCTTCAAAGAACAAACGAAATAAGCTAACCACCATAAAAACTTTCAATGAAATGTATTTGAGGCTATTTATGGATTATGATAGAATTATGTCAACGAGTCTAGTTCAGGTTACTATTCTTTAAAATTTGTTTTGGAAGCCGGATATTTGTAGCCGAAAATTACAAATCACGTATGGTGATCAAAATTTGCTTTTGATTCATAATTTTTCCCATTTTTAATCTTTTGCAAGCTATCCTCTCAGATGTTATAAACACGAGGGTAATGACCCATCTACACAAGAACAACCATATGAAATTACCCAACATTAATGCTACGAATAAGCAAGAAAAAGTTAGCCTTTAAAAAACATATACGTCCAAGCATTTGGAACCCAGAATTGGTTTTTTTCATCCTTCCCGAATATTTGGGATGAATTTCCTTTTATGAAGATGTTTCTCGAGTGGCCTAAACGATTGTCTTGGAAGATGCCGTAGTCACATGCCCCTGTTGATCGTGTTGTTCGTGATTGTGTTGGAGGTTTCCGAAGATCCTCCATTTAGATCGAGGCAACATCGTTGTATCCACATAGCTGCAGGAGGTATGACATCCCCTAAAAAAGGTTTCTACCATCCTACTTCCCGGTGGTGAGACACCGCGCTAGTTCATCTATCCCGTGTCCTCTACATGTTTTGCCAACCTCGAGTGTTTCGCGTCGTCTTTCAGGGTTTAGTTGTTCTGACTTTTTGGATCGTTTTTACTAGGGTGTGATTGTATTGTTTTCCTCTTGGGTTTTTCTTTTGCATGACGGTTTGCCCGTTTGTCGATTGTCGGCCTCTCGATACACCATTTATTTTTGGTGTAGTCGAGCATCTTACCTTCCTCATCAAATAATATATATAAATAGAGATAATTATTTATTGTTTTAATTACTTTTGAGTTGATTCATATTATTATTCATCAATTGTAAAAATTGATCTATTGTCTAAAAATTAATAAATTCAGCATTATTTGTAAACCCTTGCAGCATGTTAATCATCCAATTAAGGCTTGCTCTTGCTTCTCCTTCCTTCAATTCGATTCTTAATTAAATCATTATAATTTGAATCCAATATTAAACCACTCTTCTCTTTCTTAGTTCGTTTTCTATTAACGTATGTTATTGGAGCTTTGAGTTTGATTCAATCAATCGATATTGAGTCGAGTATGATATTATACTCCTTATTCTATTAGTCAATTACATTTCAGTTATGTCTTTTTTTTTTTGCTGTTTTCAAGTACACAACAAATTCAACTCCTTCACAATTATAGTGATTATTCTCCTCGCCGGAGCATAGGTCTAGAGGATTGGCAAGGGATAAAGCATACTTGTTCAGAAAATTAGAATTTTGACGAGACACAGAAATTCCCTTGTCGGTGGTAGCGATTCAAGATCACATTTAAAAGATTGGGAGAACACAACCAAAGTCAAGGGTGTTCACATCAATTTAATTATCACACTCCTATTAATTCATTGTTATAACAATTCATATTTCATCCATTATATATAAAAATTTCAAATATGAACTTATTTTTTAACAATTAACCATCCATATTGCAAATTTAATTCGTAATTTAATAACCCCCTTATATTTAATGACTATGTTTAATAGCATGTGCAAAATTACCCTAAATGTGTAAACTTAAAAAATATAGTTTCAATATAAGATGTCAAATTCTACAATCATGTAACATTAAACATGACTTATTGAGACCAACAATTTCTTTCTTTACATTAAATCAAAATCACTACACATTCATCACACTTTTTTTTTCTTGAAAACGGAAATCGGTTAGGAAAGACAATCTTCTAGACGTAGTCCAACCTAAAGCATCCTTGCGGATGAGAACGCGAAGTACGAGATTGTGAGAAAAGGATGATGCTTTACGTGGACTTCTTCAAAGAAGCAAGGATCCAATCTGAAGTTTGATACGATCATCTCGATCTCCCAAGGATAGCTTAAAAGTGTAACACCCCGAATCCTCGGAATATCAGAATGCTACGGGCGAGACCCCACAATGGGTCCCGACCCTTAGCCTGACAACAATCTCACTAGACCTTTCCAACATGGCACGAATAAAGGCTTAAAACTCGAAAATGTTTTAATGTATGCAAGACGAAAAAGGTAAAGAGTACAACTTGGAAACTCAGCCGATTCCTCAAAACAACATAAACTCCACAAGACATAAACCGAAAGCATATAACAACCACAATCCCAACAAAAGAGTAACATAACACACACAACAACCCCAAAAAACGCCCCGTCCTACAATGTACGGCGACCCTCGGCTGTCGACTCCTCCACCTCACTTGGCGGTGTCCCTAACTTTCAGGGCATCTACAACAAACGGTTTAAAACCGTTAGCTACATTCGAAGTATTAAAGACATGGTGAAGGCAGAAACACAAACATATATAAACACATCACATAAACATGCTCAACAAACAATCCGGTTATTATCTTTATTTATTAGGTCGTATCCCGTTCTACTTCAACTTCTTTTGTGACACGAGAATCTCCCAAAGCTCGCCTCGGTCCCTTCTTCCGGCAATGGAACGGTCGGATGCCTCCGACTGTCTAACCAGCACGGGCCAGTCGCCGAGAAACTCCTAGCTCTTGCGGGAGCTAAGCAGTGATGTCACCGCCCGTTATCATACACTTGGGCCAAAATAACATAAAGGTCAGTAATCCTATTATCCGGTTTATAAGTTATAACAAAACCATAAACACACACCACCAAGCACACAATGAATCTAATACGATGAATATGGCTAAGTAAGTCCGGAGACATACCTCGTCTCTCAACTCACAACACTCTAGCTTCCTTAATGAGGAAGCACACAACTTGCTCATACATGAAAGTACTCACAAACACAAGTCCACACTAATGAAGTCATATACTTCATTCTAAAGATCTAAGCAAGATCTCACCACTCTCAAACTAGAAATGTATCCTAGGGTTCAAGGTACACAAGACACTAACCACTACTAAAGAAAGCTCACAACATCCTATACAACCTAAGAACAAGATCAACAACAACATCCTAGGAGAAGCAACTAGTTTAGGAAGGCCAACATGCTCACACTCAAGATCAACATTCAAACCAATCCATAAGGGCTCCAAGGCTAGCAACCACTAGATGACATTCTCATAAGCCCTAGGTCCATCCTAAGCATGCTTCTAAATATAAGCATCAAGGATCTAAGGAAGAAACGAAAGGAAAGGGAGGGAGGAACCTACTAGAGAAGAAAACGCAGCCGCGGAAGCAAGCTGACGCCCCGGCGGAAAACCTGTCGCCGCCCCTGCGCCCCTGGGAGCCGCCCCTGCGGTGGTCCAGGCCACCCCTGCGGTGGCCTCAGTCCGCCCTTGCGCCTCTGGCAATCCGCCCCCGTGGTCGAACAGCAGAAGGTTCGTCTTCTTCGTTTCTTCGACTAGTTCTTTGCTCCTATTGCCTCCTTCTCTTGTTGGGCCTCCTCCAAATCTTCACCACAGGTCTTAGCCTCCTCAACACGAGCTAAAAGAGCTAGGCAAAGGGACATGCAAAGGATTTACAAGATATCTCTTCAAAGCTTCCTCCATAGCCATGGAGGTGAAGAGAAAGGAAAGAAGGAAATAAAAGCAGCAAGAGAAAGAGGAGATAGAATCACTTACCACTACAGATCCGGAAAGCTCAAGCTGCGACTCCACACACCACTCCTCCAAGGTGTGAGAGAAGAGAGGTCCAAAGGAAGAAGAAGGGATGTGGAAGGGAAAGAGCGTAAAGGAGGAGAAGGAAATAAAAGAAGGGAGGAAAAGGGTTGTTTCAATATGTAGTCATCCTGCGGGAAATAAGCCGCCGACACTAAAAAGATCGAAAACACCTCAACTTAGTAACATGCCCGCGGGAAATAAGCCGCCGACACTAAAAAGATCGAAGACACCTCAACTTCCGGAAATAAAATTTTCGGATGTTTCAAAAAGTCATTTGAGCGCCTTGATAACACATAGGTTATCACCCTCAATTTCAATCGTTTTGCTATTTAACTTGATTGCTTCTTTAAGACCTGTTTTCAGCGCATAAGCTTCTACTTTAATAACCGAGTTGAAGTTGTTTTTTCCCAACGTCCAAGATGATTACATCACCGTTATGATTTCGTATAACAAAGCCAATATAAGTTATACCCAAATCAAGTTTTGATTTGTCAAAGTTGAGTTTGTGGAATCTAGGTTTTGGTTTCTCCGATTTGATATTATTTTTCTTGTTATGGAAAAGTTGTTCTTTTCAACATGTTTAAATATGTAGTCATCCTCACCCGTACAACGACAACTCTAGTTAAGAAATTGGCTTTTGATGAATTTTAAGATGTTTTGATCTGATTCATTGTCATCATTGTTAAAAATAGTTTTATCTTGAAGTACCAAATGCTCTATAACACCTCGTATCTTAGACCCAGGGCGCTACGGGCTACGACCTCACAATGGGTCCCGAACCTAGCTCGACATAAATATTATTAGATCTTACAATAAGACACAAATGGTAAAACATGGAAATCCAAATATAATAGTATGCAATGCCGAAAACGATAACAGACACTCAGCCGATGTACAAACACATAAACGGAAAACGTAAGGTAAATTGTCAAAGTCAACTAATCATAATATGCAAAACCCACAACCATCCTACCACGTACGGGAACCCCAGATGACCACCTCCTCCGAATCACTCGGCAGCTACCCTATCTTATAAGGCATCTAACAACACAGATAAACCATTAGCTAACTATAACATAGAGGAAAACATCAAAGCACAAACACATATAAAGGAAAAGGTTAAATACAGATCAAGCTATCACAAAAACTCCTTCATTATTATCTTCATTAAGGTCATCCATATTATTCAATAATTTCTTTCAAATCTTAAATAAGGTTACAATACAACAAAAAAATTATTACAAAACATACAACTAAGGGTGCAAAGAGTTCATATGAATTATTTTAGTTATTGTTGTCAAATGGAATTTTAATTTTATTGTCGTCTTAGTATGAAGACAATTAACGTGATAAAATAACAATTTTTTACTTGTTATAAGATATAAGAATTGTGAGAATGAACAAAATATGAATTTATCTCATATTTATAAGTGATTTACCGGCGTTTGAAATTCAGCGGTAATATATATGGTCATTGGACAAAGTTCAAATTTGCCGAGTTGCACTACCTACGCCGGCGAACGACTACACCCAACCCTGTGCCAACGGCCTTTAATTACCACTCCCACCAATAGTGCCCACCGCTTGCACCAATGCTTGTCATACACCGTTGGCCTGCGATTTTTGTCAAAAATTGCTAGATCGAGGGGCGCGTAAATAGCATTTCTATTTTTAGACGTTTTCTCTCATATTAATTGACTTGATTTCTTTCATAGCGTATATCCATTTGTGTAAGCTTATCGTTTTATGATTTATTACTTCAAGGGAGGATATGTTTACACGCATACATAAATGTGTGATATATTTACCCAATATATTTTTCATTACAAAAAAATACGGCGCACCTAGATTATTTTCAAGGTACAACTTACCTAATAACAAATGATCTTATCTTTGTACGTACATCTCAATTTTTAATGGTCAAGTTGTGGAGAAAAAGTAATATAAATAGACCCTTTACTCTTCATTTCTAGACACTCAATACAACATAACAAGAATAAAAACCAATAAAAATATCATCGATCCAAGGAGAGAAGTAATCCCATATGAAGAACAATTCTTCCTCTAGCTCATCTAGCAATATGAATTTGAATGATGACTATGGTGACCTCAAGAAACCTGATTGGATGCCTAGTGATTGGTTGATGAAAGTTGAAACACATCCTTCTGGCCTTGGAGTTGAAAGGAAAGAAAGGGTAATTTTTATTGTTTTGATGTTTTAACCTTTTGCTAAATTATGTGTTTTGACAAAATAAAACATTTATCTCAACCTAAGTTGCTTTGAATAACTTTCGAGCATGTTTTCTTTATACAAATTAAAAGACATCATTATCTATTGTTGTAACTATTTTCAGATCATTTTTAAATTGACAATGTGCATGAATTGATATATGCTTTAAAATCAAATGAAGTTTGCATGACACACACGGAACTTGTGTTGGAGTATTTACTTTATATTTTAAATACAACATTTTAGTACAAGATCATACTTGGATGTGTGTTTAGTATAGTAAGTCAAAGGTGAACACTTCTAATAATACCTTTTGTTTTCGTCAGTACTATAAAGACCCAGAGACAAAACAATGGTTGAAGTCCAATGAGGTGTTGTCCGTCTTGAAAACTCAGGTAACTGGATCCGGAAAGAAGAAACCCGATGATTTTGATTTTTTTTTTGAAACTACTATAAGTAGTTTTATACAAATATTTTAACCCTAACTTCATGAAATTGACCTATGAATACTATTTAGATGTGTATCCCACGTTAATTATAAATGTAAAATGAGCCAAATATATATGATAGGTGGACTACCTTCATCGATTGATTTTATGATAAAACTTTATTTGATTCGAAGGACATGTATATGAAATCTCTATTATTATTAACTTACATTCTTTCTTCAATGTAACATATGATTATTTCCTCATATAGTTGTTATTTGTTGAAATTAATTTTATAAGGGTAAGACTCTTCCAAAGGTGAGCATCGATGGTGAAGTGCCGTTAAAGGTGAAATGGACCATGCCTGACACATGTAAAGACGCATGGGAGGCGGAAGTTGATGGTGAAAAGGTTCCCGAGTCTACCATGGAAGAGTGGAAAAATGCCTACACTTACCTTGCATTGAATAACAATAACGATGCAACAATTCCGGACGAGAATGCTTGAAAATTCATAAACGACAACGTCACCTTCTAGTTTATACTTTGCTTTCAAAGGCTGCTTGTTGTAGGATTTAAACTAGTTGAGTGTACTTGTTAATATCGGGTCATAGTCTCTTATTTCAACATTTCATTATTTCAGGATTGTGACACCGATAAATCCTTAAACGTCCAATAAAAAAGATACTTTTTTATTCATATCCAAACAGTCTTAGAGGCTATGAGGACTTAAGTGATGAAAGTAAAAAGTTCATTATTTCAGGAGTGTGTTGAAGTCATTCTTCGATAAATAGCTTCATTTTTCCAACACAAAACTTACAATGTTGTCAGTTGTAATACCCCGAATCGGCAGGACTCGGGGCGGTACGGACTAAGACCTCACAATGGGTCCCAATCCTTAACGTGACAACAATTTCACCGGATCTTACAACAAGACACAAATAAAGGCGAACACCGAAATACATTTTAATGGAAATGTTATGATCCCCGGAAATAATCAACAACAGACTCCAGCCGAGTTTACAACGCCAAGACCCAAATGTCAATGCATAATAATATACCATATATAAAACACAAGACTCAACTCCCAAACCCATACTACAATGTACGAACACCGGCTACCACTCTTCCGGATCTCTCGGGCGCGTCCCGTACCTGCAAGGCAACTACAACAATATCGGTATAAAACCGTTAGCTAGCATTCAAAGCATTAGAATCATGGTATTGACACACACACACATAATACATCATAACACACAACTTGATCTAAACACGCAAGTCCAGTTCATTATCTTTTTGTTATTATTAGGCAATATCCCTTACTATTCCACTTATGGTGTGACACGAGAATCACTCGCCCGTATCTCCTTTAAACAGATGGGTTTGTACTTGATGCGAATCAGCATCACCCGCTGGACTAGTCGCAAGACACCTCCTAGTTGCCCCATTTTGGAGTGGACAAGCAGTTACCGCCCTTTATCGTACACTTGGGCCAAATATCAACATATACAGTCGGTGGTCCTATTACTGGTTTAGTTGTTATAACATAAACAATAAACAAACACATAAACAATAAACACACATCCCCAAACACGCATTGAAACTAATACGGAGAATACGAGCTAAGTAAGTCCGGAGACTTACCTATCTCAAAGATAATCTCTCTGTATTCCGGTCTCAGCTTCCCGCAGGAAGGCACTCAACGCCTGATCAAAAAATGCACACTATCAAAATCTCTCTCACATGCTAGAAGTCCTTAGACTTCTAGTCCCAACGATCTCGCAAGATCATAAACCATAACCATACTAGGATACTCTCGTTCTATTCTCCACAATCTCAACAATCATACAACCTCAACCTTTAAATTCTCACAAGCTCAACATTCAACTTAAAGCCATAAACAACCTCACAAGATAATATCAACACCTCAAGCCTTACAACATCTCACAATCCTCAAACACTCACATAAGGTCCAAAGCCACTACTTGACATTCACTCTAGGTTATGCTAGATTCGACCTAGCATGATACTACTTAACATAACTAGATCGTTGTAAGATAATAAGCTCGGGGGAGAGGGTACTCACGTGACGTCAAAAGACGGAAGACGATCTATGGATATCGATATGGATTCGTTGGCCTTAAACGGGGCGTTTTCGAACCTAGCACCAAACCAAACAAATTTAGCATGACGCTACATTTGGGCATAGTATATAATATATAAAATAATGATAAACCCCATACTAAAAACCGAGTCAAAATCTCTAAAACACTTTCCGGGTATATTTTCTAATATATACAAATATATGAATATCCCCGTAATTAAAATCCAAGGTTAAAAACAGCTAACATATTTTCTGGGGCAAACTATACGGCTCCATAAATATGGGTCATAATACATAACTAAATCTTTTGGCCATATTCCATAAATAAATATGTAGGGATATATATATTCAAATTTCCAAAACTTGGGTCAGATATGAAATATAAAGATGTGGGTACATTCTGCAATTATATCAAAATATAGGGGCCCAATTAAAATATCCCAAAATGGTTTTCTTCAACCTTGGAGCAACGCGGAGAGGGGGAAGGTGTGGGCGGAGGCACAGGTGGTACGAGCTCCAGTCGGCGCACGCAAATGCAGGGGTTTCCGGCGACGACTCCGGTGGTCAGTTGATAGAGGAAGACGAGAGTCGGAGCTAGGCAATGTGGTTGAGACTGGCTAACGCGGGAAGAGATCTCACGGTTCGGTTCTTGGCGGAATCTAATGCTAGAGCCAAAATTTGGATGGAGCAAGAGGGCTGGTGCGAGAGAGAAGGTAGGGGAAGGAGAAGGAGCGTCGGGCTGAGATAGGGGGAGGAATGGCGGCGCTTCTACCTTAGTGTTGGCCTTGTAGTGGTGGGACGACTCCTTTTGCCTGGTGCTGAGGCGAGGTAGCCAGAAAGCCGGGCTCCTTGTGTCTTGTTGTTGGAGTGATATTAGAGGCGGAAGAGGGAGGGTAACTTTCAGAGAAGGAAGAAAAGGTCCGGTGGATGAGAAGAAGAAAGGAGAAAGGTTAGCTTGAGAAAAACAGAAAGGTGAGGGAGAATGAGGGAATGGGCAGATGGTGAGGACGAAAGTGGATGGGACAGTAGAGGGGTGCTACGAGGGGTTGGTAGCAGTGAGCGAGGGGTCGAGTATGCAGAGGCGTCGAAAGGTCGGGGAGCTGAGGCTCATCAGCCCGGAAGAAACAGAAAAAAATAGGGAAAGAAAAAGTAGAAAAGAGAAGGAATAAAAATAAAGTAACTATTTCAAATAAAATAGAAATTCGGAATTAAATAAACTCAATCAAAATAAACCAGAACGAAATTTCCGGATCGTAAAACTTTTCGAACTATTCTGAAAATAATTTACGGAAAATATATGATCAAGTATATTTTAATACACTCGTAAAATTTAAATTTACAACTCAAAATACTCGTAAAAAAATTTAAACTATTAAAATATCTATAGAAGCCAAGAAAATAAATATCGCAAACGCGCCAAAAATTTGGAGCGTTACGTCAATGTCATTAATCCACCGGTAGATCTTCAAAATGCAAAAGAGAAAGACATATGCCGATAAGCGATCCAATTATATCCAAAAGGCATAAGAAATGGATAAAAATGAGGGGGCACTTAAATGGATGTTATCACCGAATACGGAAGCATAAGGACGCCTATCATCATGGTATATTATCTTTTCATTTATTTAATTTTAGTGTTTTTATACTATTATTCTAGAATTAGTCATGAACTCCCTCAAACCTATAAATAGATATCATTAGAAAAATACCGCCCACGAGAAAACCAAGACCCCCTTACCTGCTCATAAGAACGCGCTATTACACGCGCTAGAAAACCCATTTGAGCCTCTGCCGCCACCACAGATAAACCATAATTGTAACACCCCAAGTTCTTGGAACTCGGGGAGCTACTGGTTACTACCTCACAATGGGTCAGTCCCGACCTTAGTTTGTCAACAACTTAGCTAGATCTTACAACAAGGCATAGATAACGAAAACCAAAAATCATAAAATATGTTTAACAATGTCATGAATGTGACTAGAAACACTAACAACCGGAAATAAATAATCTCTTACAATCCCAAAACAAAGAATGTAATATGTGAAAGACCAACATAAAGAAATGACTACAACCCGTCCTATGAAGTACGACACCCCGGCTGACAACCCACCGTCCGGATGACTCGGCATCTGCTCTAACCAATGGCACGTCTAAACAACAATACAACGGTTAGCTAACTAACCAGATATAAGCAAATAAGAATAGCACAAACACACCCAAGATAACATAAACAATTATCATGCTGGCACACAAACCGGTTATTATCTGATAGTTTAAGTGATTCACTTTAATAACTTTTATAGTTGTGGCACAAGAAATCTTAAGAGTTCTCTTCCGTTCCTTATCCAACTTGGTGTAGGTCTAGCTTACCTCTGCCAATAGCATCACTACAAACCATGTATGGACTAGTCCCTAAAGAAACACCCAGCGCCCTCGGGCTAACTGAGCAGAATGCCACCACCCGTTACTCTTAGACCAATGTATAGGTCGGTAGATAGTTACTACTAAGTACAACTATAAACACATCATTCAAACACCACTATCATTATTCACACTCATATATAAAAGCTAGCTAATAAGCCCAAAGGACTTACCTAAATCTGGTCTCGACTTTCTTAATCATAACTCGATCTGTAACCGTCGAAACTCAATTGCGTTACATAGGAGGCAAGTGGATCAATACATTTCCCATATACTTAGAAGTCTAAGACTTCTAAGATGTAAGATTCTATCAGAAGAGAAATTACTAAAATACACATTAAGGTAAAATGACCATTTTACCCTTGGTCCCGAGTCTTTCAAAAATCTCATAATTTATGCTTAAATTCTTATTTGGGAATAAAATGTCATATTCTAACTCTTAAGGATGAGGTTGGGTAGAAACTAGAAAAACTACACATTTTCCTAATCTTCCAAAAAGTCACTAGGATCCAACTTTGGCTCCAGATATGAAGCCCGAATTAAAATCTAGAAATTCCGAAATAAATCTCTGAAATGCATGCTACCCATAGGATCAAAGAACTCTCAGAAATTTCCAACAACAATATCTACAAAATTCTCCAAAGTTGGTTCCATCTCAACATTCTATACTTAGCCAATTTCTGAGTATGTTTTCTACTACACAACCAGTCGACTTTGGACCGTCATAAATCTAAATCTAACGGTTGGATAAGTCCCAAATTTTGATATATTACAATATGCATATCACTCTAAAGCATATTAAAATTTGAACGGTGGATCATGCTTCTAAGGGGTCGAAAAATAGGCCTAAACATGATTGCTTTACACAGTTTCTTGAAACTGAAACAGATGTTGAACGAGGTCAGATTCGTTACTCACCAGCCTCACTTCCACCACCCTATGCAAGGCTTCATGGAGATCACTAGATCTATTTTTGTTGCAAGCAAATAACTCAAGATTTGCCCACCTCTTTAACACTCAACTCGACAGAAGGGATGTATCTAAAGCTGATAGTTTACCTTGGTTTAAATGGTGTAAGAGGATGTTAGATCTGGGAGAGGAAGGCTCGGAAGGCAACAACAACAGTCGCTCTTCGGGTCTGCGTGACTTGTCCCTGGTGTGTATACACTTGCACGGTGTGAGGTTGGTGTTAGACAAATGCCGACGGCGCTGGTGCAACCCTTTTACTGTTGCACATCGGTTCATACTCAAGTCCGGCTATGGATGAGAGAAGAGAAAGAAGGCGGAAAGCTCACCTGGTGTAGACAGAAGATCCAGGTGTGGATCGTGTGTGAAAGGTTGGGAGCAACCTCGTTGGAGACCTTCTCTTGCACTCTCGTTTCTCTCATCACCGTCTACTGCTATGGTTGGGAAGCTGCATGCAGAGAAGGGAGGAGGAAAGTTTAAAGAATGTGGGCAGAAGGAAGGTGAAGATCGGGATGCGTGAATCTGGACGGAAACAAGACGTCACTGAATAAGGGAAGGAGATCCGTGTGGTGTGATTGTCTGCTTGATTTCAGGGCCGTTACATGGAGATGGGGGAGAGAGAGAACCGACTATTTTGCCTCCTCTTTGTTGCTTTTGCACCTCACTGGCCAACACACAAGCGAGGAGCAATTTGGGCCAAGTCTAGCAGGGCTTCCTGGACTGCCCCGATCCGTGCAAACAAGGGAGGCCCAATGATGCTAGCCATGTAAATCCAACAAGAAAATGGGCTGAAAACAAGGTAAGATAGAGTGGGCTTAGGTTTTCAAGGCCTTAACAAAACTTGTCATGGCCTTGTAAAGTTCATGCATGGCCTTGTCATGATCTCGTCTTGGTCTCGTCAAATCTTGTCATGGTCTCGCCAATAGGACGTCTTGACTTTGTCAAGGACATGTCATGATATAAACTAGGGTTTGATAGATTAGGGTTTGATGTAAAATTCTATCATTTTATGTGAAGTGAGGTTACATAAAATGATAAAAATTTGAGATAGTGTGTACGACTAGGTAGAATGAGAAAGATCTACGGATTGAAATCAGGTTTGTTACGGGATTAAACAGAATTAAAATTCCGAATATTACATTAATCCCATACCACGTAAAACAAACGCAAAAATTCCTAGCTAGATCTAAGCAACACTAATCCGATTTTTATATAAAAAATCATCCATTCTCATTTTTCTTCTCCAAAAGTTCATAAATAGCATAAAATACACAAGCAAATTCCGATTCAAGTGAGAGGCGACGGCTTTACTCGTTGGATTTGGAAGAAGAATGTACAATCAGCGCCCTCTGGTGTTAAACCAAAAGATTGGAAGCAAAACTTAGTCAAAGGCAAGGAAAGCTTCAAGTATGGGTCTCTTTTCCGGCGGACGGGAGTAAGCACAAGATTAGCTTTAGGGTCAGGGATGTGGCACGATCGTTGCTAATCTCTTGAATGCACAGGAAAACAAAAAATATCTCTCCAGTACTCTAGTGGCACTATGAAGTTCCTGTTCATCAACCGGTACTTCACAGATCTCTCTGTGGGGAGGTAGGTGAAGGAGCTAACGAACTCTAAGGTGGGCTCCAAATAGGCTGGGGCTCGGATCTCAGTAAACTGATCCATCCCTACTGTAGAAATCATCCTCCTAAGGTCTCCGTCTACCTGGAGGCAATCAAAAGCAGACACGTCTAGGAAGCGAGGTGCAATCACTGGACGGCCGGAAATACGGTCATAATCGATCTGGTGTCGCTCATGGATCACCGGTCGATAGGGTCGGGAAGAAGAGGAAGAAGGGGAAGGTGAGGATCTATCCCTGAGGGCAAGGCGTCGGTCAGAACTCATTTTCAGAAAATCACACTGTCAGGTCACCTCGGTCAATTGACAACACTCAAGAATCACCTCGGCCGAGGCACAGCTCGACTGGACCGAGGCGAAAAACTGGGTTTCTAATTCCTTCAGAAAATTCAGTTCTTTTCCCCCAAATTCACTACAACTGCTTCCTATGGGGTACTTAAGCCCTTTCTCAGCAAATGCAAGGGCAACCAAAGCCCAAATCGAAGCGAAATCGGAGAGGTAGGGTTTCGGTTTTGTTTTACCTCGTTCGGCCGAATCGGTTCGATTTTCTTGCAGATCGATGATGCACTGGGATCCTCGAAGCCTTAATCGCAGTTTGGAAGCGAAAATCTTTGAAAACGAGCAAGAATCGAAGGAGGAGAGGTGAAACTGTCGCCGCGGTCGAGGGAGAAGAGTAAAGTGAGGAGAGAGAATTCTTCGCCCCTTTTATACTCTTTTCTGGAACTGCTGTTACCTCGGTCGAGATGGTGTCGACTGGACCGAGGTGGTACGGACCGAGGTGGTTCTTCAGAAACCCTAGTTGCCTCGGTTGCTCAAGAATCATCTCGGTCGAGGTGCTCTGAAGGCAACCGAGATGCCTCAGTCAAACTTCGTCTTCTCAAATTCTGGATCTTCTGTCCTTCCAGTTATGCTCCTTCCTTAGATGTCTCCTGTTATCTGTCTAGAACGCCAAAAACAAAACAAAGCAAAGCAAAAGCAAACTATCTAAGCTAGACTAGAAAAAAGGGAAAAGAAAGCAATACCTTGAGTTTCCTCCCAAGAAGCGCTTGGTTTAAGGTCGCTAGCTGGACCATGATGCCTCTCTCAAACGAGGTATATTGGTGCAATCTCCTCAACCGGAGTTTCTGGTTTGTACTTCTTA
Organism: Fagopyrum homotropicum; assembly: GCA_033239125.1. Classification (NCBI taxonomy): domain Eukaryota; kingdom Viridiplantae; phylum Streptophyta; class Magnoliopsida; order Caryophyllales; family Polygonaceae; genus Fagopyrum; species Fagopyrum homotropicum. The sequence continues at coordinate 138,605,872 of BSWB01000002.1, forward strand.
AGTCTATGACCGTTGACCTTGAAGCTTCCGCTAGTTTCGCCCCATATCTCAACTGCACCATGAGGAAAAACATGTTTCACAACATAAGGTCCGGTCCACCTAGATTTTAACTTACCTGGAAAAAGGCGGAGGCGGGAGTTGAAGAGTAGAACTAAGTCTCCCTCGTTAAGCTCCTTTGGGATGATACGCTTGTCATGCGATCTCTTCGTCCTTTCCTTATAGATTTTGGCATTCTCATAAGCGTTCAAACGCAGCTCCTCCAGCTCGTTGATCTCCAATAGCCGCTTCTCGCCGGCCTCCTTAATGTCGAAGTTCAACCATTTGATCTCCCAATATGCTTTGTGTTCTAATTCAACGGGCAAATGGCAAGACTTCCCATACACCAAATTTTAAGGGGTGGTGCCTATGGGAGTCTTAAATGCGGTCCTGTACGCCCAAAGAGAATCGTCCAATTTCATGGACCAATCCTTCCTCGTCCTAGAGACGGTCTTCTCCAAAATTGCTTTGATTTCTCTATTCGAGATCTCGACCTGTCCACTAGTTTGAGGGTGATAAGGGGTTGATACCTTGTGGGTTACCCCATACTTCGATAGAAGTGCCTTGAACTTCCGGTTGATGAAATGCGTTCCTCCATCGCTGATGATGATGCGTGGAGTTCCGAAACGTGGAAAGATAGTTCTATTCAAGAACTTCACAACCACCTTGGCGTCGTTGCCGGGGACTTGGTCTAGACCGAGCCGGTTACGGTTTGCTCTTGGGGCACTTGCCCCGTGTCTACTAACCACTCTACTTGAGTGACTTTTGCAGGTTCTTTCTTAGGTTTATGCGAAGAACCCGCACTGGGAAGGAAATCGTTCCTTACGATCCCGAACCAGAAAAGACATACAAGCGACGCTTAAGAGAAGCGAAGATGGCCCAACAAGACAACCGCGATCTTGAGGCCAAGTTGAAAGAGGCGTTAGAGCTGCTACGCCTCAGCAGGGAAGAACTAAGGCAAGAGAAGGAAGAAACTCGCACCAAAACTAAAGCAAGGTGGTTGTGAGTTACAACTGAATGTGAAATCTCTCAAATCTGGTCCAAAGTGAATCTCAAATCCATGGCTATGCTTTGATTTCTCTATTCGAGATCTCAACCTGTCCACTAGTTTGAGGGTGATAAGGGGTTGATACCTTGTGGGTTACCCCATACTTCGATAGAAGTGCCTTGAACTTCCGGTTGATGAAATGCGTTCCTCCATCGTTGATGATGATGCGTGGAGTTCCGAAACGTGGAAAGATAGTTCTATTCAAGAACTTCACAACCACCTTGGCGTCGTTAGTGGGAGAAGCGATGGCTTCAACCCATCTAGAGACGTAATCAACTGCAAGAAGAATGTAGAGGTTTCCTCCGGAGGATGGGAAAGGTCCCATGAAGTCAATCCCCCATACATCAAAGATTTCCACTTCTTGAATGTTATTAAGTGGCATTTCGTTCCTCCTTGACAAATTTCCTGTTCTTTGGCATGCATCACAAGAGACAACAAACGATTGTACATCCTTAAATAATGTAGGCCAAAAGAAACCGGAACGCAATACCTTAGCGCATGTTTTATCGGTGCTAGCATGTCCTCCACAAGGAAGTGAATGGTAATGCCGTATAACGCTATTAACTTCATCTTCCGGAATGCATCTTCGAAGCATCCCATCCGGCCTGCGCTTGAATAGCAGTGGCTCGTCCCAGTAGTAATGTCGTTCTTCATCGTAGATGTTGAAGATATCATCAGTTAGCTGCTCCCCTTTCATGGCTGCAAGTAATGCGAACTCCACCTCATCGCCGCCAATGTTGAATTTCAACTTGGCGTTCTTGCAATCCACGTTGCAACCCAAAGTTGCTAGAAATGGCCTCCCGAGAATAATAGGAACAGGATAATCTACGGGAATGTCAAGTACAACAAAATCTATTGGTAAATAAAAGTTACCTAACTTGACCGGAACGTCCTCCAAGATGCCCACGGGATGGGTGATGGAGCGATCCGCCATATATAGTCGAATCTTGACCGGCTTGGGTTCCCCAAGCCCGATCTTCACACATAGCTCTAGTGGGATGATGCTCACGCTGGCTCCTAGATCACAAAGGGCTTCACAAGTAACATCCCCAACTTGAATGGGAATGCAAAACGAGCCCGGATCTCTCAATTTAGGAGGCATCATCTCCTTCATGATTTGAATGAGCTCCGAGGATTTAGATGTCATCCTAACTTCACCAAAGTCTTCCAGTTTCCTCTTCCTTGATAGGATCTCCTTTAAGAACTTCCCATAGGCGGGCATTCCTAGAATAGCATCAAGGAAAGGAATGTTAATATGCAGCTTATTCATCAAGTCAAGGAACTTACTAAAGTGCTTGTCTAGATGTGCTCTGGCCCTTGACTGGGGGAATGGAAGTGGTGGTTTGTATGCAGGAGGTGGAACATAAACTTCAGTTTTCCCCTCCGCTTTCTGTGGCTCCACCTCGGTTGGCATCTCGGTCGAAGTATTCTTCGACTGCATCTGGACCGAGGTTGTCTTCGTCGGTACTGGCACCGACCGAGGCACTGGAACTGCAGTTTTCAGTCCACTCCTCGTAGTTATGGCCATGATCTGGCCCTTAGGGTTGCTCTCCGTCCTTGCTGGAAGCTTCCCTGGATCTCTTGGCGCTTCATTCGCCTTACTAGCAAGTTGTTGTTCAAAGGCTTTTTGGGCCTTCGAAAATGAAGTTATAGAAGTCTCCACAGCGTTGAGCTTGATTAAGATAGCCTCCAGGACTGCGTCCTTCTTTTCCGGCTGAGACAAACTTGATCCTTGCCCCTGGCTCTTTAATGGAGTAGAAGAATAAAAAGGGGAAGAGAGAAAAGGGTTAGAGGAATCGTTAGAGTTGGAGTTTGAATGATTGTTACTAGAATTTTGGTTGTTCGCCCTCCAGTTGTTGCTATTGGATCCTCTATTGTTGTTGTTGTAGTTGTTGTTCCGGGAACCATTGTTGTTGTTACGGTATCCGTTGTTGTTGTTATACCTTTGTCCTTGCTCTTCTTTCTTGGTTTGAGCAACTAAGAGTTCCTTCAATTGCTTCACGTCATTCTTCAAAGACGTGAGTTGATTGTTGTTGGGCTGAGTTTCTTGGAAGTTAACTCTTTTAACCCCACCTTCAGCTCCTTGGTGAGTGTACTTCTCCATATGCAAGGCTTGCTTCTCCATGAAGTCCCAAGCCTCGTCAATCGCCATGTCCATGAAGGTACCGGCGGAGAGTAGTTGGAGATTGAACTGGGTGCTTCCGTCCAGTCCCTTGAAATAAATCTCCAATAACTCTAACTTTGGAATCCCATGATGTGGGCAATCCAAAAGGATGTCCTTGAACCGTTCCCATGACTTGGACAAGCTCTCCTTGTCCTTCATAATGAAAGCGTTGATCTTCCCTCTCATTTCTGCGGTCTTTGAGGGGGGAAAGAATTTGGTCAAGAACTCCGTTGTCATCTCCTCCCATGTGCTGATTTTTCCTGGAGGAAGAGATTGATACCAAGTAAGAGCTCTATCTTTCAAAGAAAAGTAAAAAGGTCTTAGCTTGTAGTTGTTATTTTCAATCCTCGGAGGTCTCAAGGTCTCCATCAAGATCTCATAGTTTTGAAGATGTTGATGTGGTGATTCCTTCTCTAGCCCTCCGAACTGGCATTGGCGAATCATGGATAGAGCTTGCGGTCGAAGTTCATAGTCATGGTCCTCTGGATCTCCTAGGTTAACTCCTGGACGCCTCAGTTGTTGATTAGGGTCCATCCTTTGACCTAGGGTTTGTGGGATTCCTGCAAGAAGAACGTTTCGGACTGGCATCTGAGGTGGAAGTACCTCGGCCGGGGCGTCAGGTACTGGGACCTGCCTCGGTCGAGGGTCAACAACTGGATCTTCCCTCGGTCGAAGTAGAATCTGGTCTCGTATGACTGCCATCTCTGCTTCGATTGCTTCAGTTTTGGTGCGAGTTTTTTCCTTCTCTTGCCTTAGTTCTTCCCTGCTGAGGCGTAGCAGCTGTAACGCCTCTTTCAACTCGGCCTCAAGATCGCGGTTGTCTTGTTGGACCATCTTTGCTTCTCTTAAGCGTCGCTTGTATGTCTTTTCTGGTTCGGGATCGTAAGGAACGATTTCCTTCCCAGTGCGGGTTCTTCACATAAACCTAAGAAAGAACCTGCAAAATTCACTCAAGTAGAGTGGTTAGTAGACACGGGGCAAGTGCCCCAAGAGCAAACCGTAACCGGCTCGGTCTAGACCAAGTCCCCGGCAACGGCGCCAAAAACTTGTTCGCTCCAAACGGTGTGTGCAAGCTTTAAATTTATAACCCTAGACGTAAGCTTAAAACAAGGATGCGAACCCGCAGTGTACGGGTCAATCGTAGTAAAAAGCAAGGAATTCTAGGGGTCGATCACGGGGACTTAGTGAAACAAAGTCCAATCACGGTATGCTTATGTGTAAATACTAACCACAAGAGGTAATTAAAACAATCAAAGATGATAAACAGACAATAAAGGAAATATGCAATTCTAGGGATTAAAGCATCTAGTTGTGGTTCCAACTCAAGATCTAAAGATAAGCGGACAAAGCTGAGGTTTTTGCATAGGGAAGGTGTTACTAAAGTGGAATAGATCACCGGGGAAGTCTCACTACTCACTAATCCTAAACCGTAACTCCTATTACCGGGTAAGTCTCAAGGAATCAAGATAAAGAACTATAACCTCAAACTAACACACCATATAAGGGAATAGAATCAACCTTTACCGGGTAAGTCTCAGGCTAACTCACAAAGATGGGATGGAAGCACACTCAAACCCCAATAACGGATAAACCTTTATTACCTACACTTATGATCTTAGGTAAACAAACTAAGGAATTACCGGGTAAGTCTCATCCTAAGCTTGTATTGAACCAGGAAAGGTGTAATAAGAATAGGGTTTTGGGAAACTCTAACACTTAACTCTCAGTTTCGGATCAGATAAGTCACCTCGGTCAGAAGAATTCCACCCCGGCCGAGATGTTCATCGACTGAGCGAGATGCTTAGGGTTAAGGTAAAGACTCGAACTTTTAGGGTCCTACTGGAATCTAAGATTATTCTATCATCGTTTTTCCCATAACCTTCAGCCAATCACCCTAGAATCACACAAGGAAATTAGCCACTCATCATCATGAAAATATTAATCAAGTATATGGGAAGAAAGTGAATATTTGAACAAGAAGAATTTAATGAAAAGACTTCAATAACTGAATCAAATATCACAACAAAAGCGTTCCTTGGATATAAATCCAACAAAAGAAGACAACAAAGAAGGGAATCTAAGATAATCTTACAAAAACCCTTCAAAAGCTATAAAAGCTATAGACTTCAATCTTCCTTCAACCTTCAAAAAGGTTCTTCAAATCTCCTAACTGGAGTATGGTTGCAACGGTGTAGTAGGCGTAAGCGGATGTATGCAGGATCTTCGGTGTAAGCGGCCTCTTGGATTTGTGGAAATCCAACCCTTTTTATAGGAAAATAACCCTCCAAAGATAAGATATCTTAAAAAGATCTTTTCCCATAAATATAGGTAAAATATAGGATCTGAATTATCTTCTTCCTTTCAGGAGCCAAGCCCAAAAAATATAAGATCTCTTTCCAAAGATAAAAGATCTCAGCCAAGAATAAAATATTCTCGCCGCGTCCCAGGTGTTCGCCTCGGTCGAGTCGGCTCCCCTGGATCACCTTGGTCGAGGTGAATCTTTGGTCAACCGAGGTGAGTTACAACTGAATGTGAAATCTCTCAAATCTGGTCCAAAGTGAATCTCAAATCCATGGCTATGCTTCCTGGATGGTTCCTTATGTTCCTGGATGTAGCTCCAATGACTCCATAGCTCCTTTTGCTCCTTTTTTGATGCAAAACGTGCCATTTTACCTACGATTACAACAAAACTAGGTGTAGACCTCGATTCCCGCAAAGGTAGATGAAATGGTAATATAATCACATATTATACATACAAACATGCAGATTATTGAAGATAAAACGTCCAAACAAACCCCAAAATATAGACTATAATTCATGCTATCAATGCACATCAGCACAATTGAACCCGCGCCATGCACAATTGAACCCACGCCAAACCTAGGAGAATTCATAGGGAGGAAAGAGAAATTGTTGCTGAAAGATGAAGAAACATACTCACATCAAAGTACAAACTGATGTTGGGGACTGCTAAAAGATGGAGAAATTGTTGACAATCAACATGAGCAGATCAATGGCCAATTAACCCAAATGAATTGGGACTATACAAAAAAGAACAAATACTATAGAACAAATGGAAATTCATACCAATTAGAAGCCGCAACCTTCGAAAGAACAACATGGGACAAGCTAACCACCATAAAAAACATTCAAAGAACAAACAAAATAAGCTAACCACCATAAAAACTTTCAAAGAAATGTAGTTGAGGCTATTTATAGATTATGATAGAATTATGTCAACGAGTCTAGTTCAGTTGGCTATTCTTTAAAATTTGTTTTGGAAGCCGGATATTTGTAGACGAAGATTACAAATCACGTATGGTGATCAAAATGTGCTTTTGATTCCTAATTTTTCCCATTTTTAATCTTTTGCAAACTATCCTCTCAAATGTTATAAACACGAGGGTAATGAACCATCTACACAAGAACAACCATACGAAATTACCCAACATTAATGCTACGAATAAGCAAGAAAAAGTTAGCCTTTAAAAAACATATACGTCCAAGATTTTGGAACCCATAATTGGTTTTTTCATCCTTCCCGAATGCTTGGGATGAATTTCCTTTTTGGAAGATTTTTCTCGAGTGGCCTAAACAATTGTCTTGGAAGATGCCGTAGTCGCATGCCCCTGTTGATCGTGGTTGTGTTCGAGGTTTTCGAAGATCCTCCATTTAGGTCGAGGCAACATCGTTGGATCCACATTACTGCAGGAGGTATGACATCCGCTAAAAAAGGTTTCTACCATCCTGCTTCCTGGCGGCGAGACACCACGCTAGTTCATCTATCTCGTGTCCTCTCCATGTTTTGCCAACCTCGAGTGTTTCGCGTCGTTTTCCAGGGTTTAGTTGTTCCGACTTTTTGGATCGTTTTTACTAGGGTGTGATTGTATTGTTTCCCTCTTGGGTTTTTCTTTTGCATTATGGTTTGCCCGTTTGCCGATTGTCGGCCTTGGTGTAGTCGAGCATCTTTCCTTCCTCGTCAAATAATATATATAAATAGAGATAATTATTTATTGTTCTAATTACTTTTGAGTTGATTCATATTATTATTCATCAATTGTAAAAATTGATCTATTGTCTAAAAAGTAATAAATTCAGCATTATTTGTAAACCCTTGCAACATGTTAATCATCCAATTAAGGCTTTCTCTTGCTTCTCCTTCCTTCAATTCGATTCTTAATTAAATCATTACAATTTGAATCCAGTATTAAACCACTCTTCTCTTTCTTAGTTCGTTTTCTATTAACGTATGTTATTGGAGCTTAGAGTTTGATTCAATCAATCGATATTGAGTCGAGTATGATATTATACTCCTTATTCTATTAGTCAATTACATTTCAGTTATGTCTTTTTTTTTTTTTTTTGCAGTTTTCAAGTACACAACAAATTCAACTGCTTCACAATTATAGTGATTATTCTCCTCGCCGGAGCATAGGTCTAGAGGATTGGCAAGGGATAAGGCATACTTGTTCAGAAAATTAGAATTTTGACGAGACAGAGAAATTCCCTTGTTGGTGGTAGCGATTCAAGATCACATTTAAAAGATTGGGAGAACACAACCAAAGTCAAGGGTGTTCACATCAATTTAATTATCACACTCCTATTAATTCATTGTTATAACAATTCATATTTCATCCATTATATTTAAAATTTTCAAATATAAACTTATTTTTAATCAATTAACCGTCCATACTGCAAATTTAATTCGTAATTTAATAACCCCCTTATATTTAATGACTAGTTTTTAAAGCATGTGCAAAATTACCCTAAATGTGTAAACTTAAAAAATATAGTTTAAATATAAGATGTCAAATTCTAACAATCATGTAACATTAATCATGACTTATTGAGACCAACAATTTCTTTCTTTACATTAAATCAAAATCACTACACATTCATCACTTTTTTTTTCTTGAAAACGGAAATCGGTTAGGAAAGACAATCTTCTAGACGTAGTCCAACCTAAACCATCCTTGCGGATGAGAACGCGAAGTACGAGATTGTGAGAAAAGGATGTGTTGCGATCGAAATTCCGAAATGGGTCAATCGTTCAGAAACACAATTGATTTATCTGAACACATGCTTGACCTGGACTTCTTCAAATAAGAAAAGATCCAGTCTGGAGTCTGATACGATCATCTCGATCTCCCAGGGACAACTTAAAAGTCCTTCGAGCGCCTTGATAATACATAGGTTATCACCCTCAATTTCAATCTTTTTTCTATTTAACTTGATTGCTTCTTTAAGACCTGTTTTCAGCTCATAAGCTTCTACTTTAATAACCTAGTTGAAGTTGTTTTTTCCTAGCGTCCAAGCTAATTACATCACCGTTATGATTTCGTATAACAAAGCCAATATAAGTTATACCCAAATCAAGTTTTGATTTGTCAAAGTTGAGTTTGTGGAATCTAGGTTTTGATTTCTCCCATTTGATATTATTTTTCTTCCTTGTGATGGAAAAGTTGTTCTTTTGAACATGTTTAAATACGTATCATCCTCACCCGTAAAACGACAACTCTAGTTAAGAAATTGGCTTTTGATGAATTTTAAGATGTTGTGATCTGATCCATTGTCATCATTGTTAAAAATAGTTTTATCTTGAAGTACCAAATGCTCTATAACACATCGTATCTCAGACTCGTGGCGCTACGGGTTAGGACCTCACAATGGGTCCAGACCCTAGCTCGACATAAATATTATTAGATCTTACAATAAGACACAAACGATAAAACGTGGAAATCCAAATATAATAGTATGCAATGCCGAAAACGATAACAAACACTCAACCGATGTACAAACACATTAACGGAAAACGTAAGGTAAATTATCAAAGTCAACTAAACATAATATGCAAAACCAACACCCATCCTACCACGTACGGGAACCCCAGATGACCTCCTCCTACGAATCACTCGGCAGCTACCCTATCTTATAAGGCATCTAATAACACAGATAAACCATTAGCTAACTATAACATAGAGAAAAACATCGAAGCACAAACACATATAAAGGAAAAGGTTAAATACTGATCAAGCTATCACAAAAACTCCTTTATTATTATCTTCATTAAGGTCATCCATATTATTCAATAATTTCTTTCAAATCTTAAATAAGGTTACAATACAACAAAAAAATTATTACAAAACATACAACTAAGGGTGCAAAAAGTTCATATGAATTATTTTAGTTATTGTTGTTGGATGGAATATTAATTTTATCGTCCTCTTAGTATGAAGACAATTTACGTGATAAAATAACAATTTCTTACTTGTTATAAGATCTAATAATTGTGAGAATGAACAAAATATGAATTTATCTCATATTTATAAGTGATTTCCCGGCGTTTGAATTTCAGCGGTAATATATATGGTCGTTGGACAAAGTTCAAATTTACCGAGTTGCACTACCTACGCCGGCGAACGACTACACCCAACCCTGTGCCAACGGCCTTTAATTACCACTCCCACAAATAGTGCCCACCGCTTGCACCAATGCTTGTCATACACCGTTGGCCTGCGATTTTTGTCGAAAATTGCTAGATCGAGGGGCGCGTAAATAGCATTTCTATTTTTAGATGTTTTCTCTCATATTAATTGACTTGATTTCTTTCATAGCGTATATCCATTTGTGTAAGCTTATCGTTTTATGATTTATTACTTCAAGGGAGGATATGTTTACACGCATACATAAATGTGTGATATATTTACCCAATATATTTTTCATTACAAAAAAATACGGCGCACCTAGATTATTTTCAAGGTACAACTTACCTAATCACATATGATCTTATCTTTGTACGTACATCTCAATTTTTAATGGTCAAGTTGTGGAGAAAAAGTAATATAAATAGACCCTTTACTCTTCATTTCTAGACACTCAATACAACATAACAACAATAAAAACCAATAAAAATATCATCGATCCAAGGAGAGAAGTAATCCCATATGAAGAACAATTCTTCCTCTAGCTCATCTAGCAATATGAATTTGAATGATGACTATGGTGACCTCAAGAAACCTGATTGGATGCCTAGTGATTGGTTGATGAAAGTTGAAACACATCCTTCTGGCCTTGGAGTTGAAAGGAAAGAAAGGGTAATTTTTATTGTTTTGATGTTTTAACCTTTTGCTAAATTATGTGTTTTAACAAAATAAAATATTTATCTCAACCTAATTTGCTTTGAATAACTTTCGAGCATGTTTTTTTTATACAAATTAAAAGACATCATTATCTATTGTTGTAACTATTTTCAGATCATTTTTAAATTGACAATGTGCATGAATTGATATATGATTTAGAATCAAATGAAGTTTGCATGACACACACGGAACTTGTGTTGGAGTATTTACTTTATATTTTAAATACAACATTTTAGTACAAGATCATACTTGGATGTGTGTTTAGTCTAGTAAGTCAAAGGTGAACACTTCTAATAATACCTTTTGTTTTTGTCAGTACTATAAAGACCCAGAGACAAAACAATGGTTGAAGTCCAATGAGGTGTTGTCCGTCTTGAAAACTCAGGTAACTGGATCCGGAAAGAAGAAACCCGATGATTTTGATTTTTTTTTTTTTGAAACTACTATAAGTAGTTTTATACAAATATTTTAACCCTAACTTCATGAAATTGACCTATGAATACTATTTAGATGTGTATCCCACGTTAATTATAAATGTAAAATGAGCCTAATATATATGATAGGTGGACTACCTTCATCGATTGATTTTATGATAAAACTATATTTGATTCGAAGGACATGTATATGAAATCTCTATTATTATTAACTTACATTCTTTCTTCAATGTAACATATGATTATTTCCTCATATAGTTGTTATTTGTTGAAATTAATTTTATAAGGGTAAGACTCTTCCAAAGGTGAGCATCGATGGTGAAGTGCCGTTAAAGGTGAAATGGACCATGCCTGACACATGTAAAGACGCATGGGAGGCGGAAGTTGATGGTGAAAAGGTTTCCGAGTCTACCATGGAAGAGTGGAAAAATGCCTACACTTACCTTGCATTGAATAACAATAACGATGCAACAATTCCGGACGAGAATGCTTGAAAATTCATAAACGACAACGTCACCTTCTAGTTTATACTTTGCTTTCAAAGGCTGCTTGTTGTAGGATTTAAACTAGTTGAGTGTACTTGTTAATATCGGGTCATAGTCTCTTATTTCAACATTTCATTATTTCAGGATTGTGACACCGATAAATCCTTAAACGTCCAATAAAAAAGATACTTTTTTATTCATATCCAAACAGTCTTAGAGGCTATGAGGACTTAAGTGATGAAAGTTAAAAGTTCATTATTTCAGGAGTGTGTTGAAGTCATTCTTCGATAAATAGCTTCATTTTTCCAACACAAAACTTACAATGTTGTCAGTTGTAATACCCCGAATCGGCAGGACTCGGGGCGGTACGGACTAAGACCTCACAATGAGTCCCGATCCTTAGCGTGAAAACAATTTCACCGGATCTTACAACAAGACACAAATAAAGGCGAAAACCGAAATACATTTTAATGGAAATGTTATGATCTCCGGAAATAAACAACAACAGACTCCAGCCGAGTTTACAACGCCAAGACCCAAATGTCAATGCATAATAATATACCATATATAAAACACAAGACTCAACTCCCAAACTCATACTACAATGTACGAACACCGGCTACCACTCTTCCGGATCTCTCGGGCGCGTCCCGTACCTGCAAGGCAACTACAACAATATCGGTATAAGGCTTTCTCTTGCTTCTCCTTCCTTCAATTCGATTCTTAATTAAATCATTATAATTTGAATCCAGTATTAAACCACTCTTCTCTTTCTTAGTTCGTTTTCTATTAACGTATGTTATTGGAGCTTTGAGTTTGATTCAATCAATCGATATTGAGTCGAGTATGATATTATACTCCTTATTCTATTAGTCAATTACATTTCAGTTATGTCTTTTTTTTTTGCAGTTTTCAAGTACACAACAAATTCAACTGCTTCACAATTATAGTGATTATTCTCCTCGCCGGAGCATAGGTCTAGAGGATTGGCAAGGGATAAGGCATGTTAATTCAGAAAATTAAAATTTTGACGAGACAGAGAAATTCCCTTGTTGGTGGTAGCGATTCAAGATCACATTTAAAAGATTGGGAGAACACAACCAAAGTCAAGGGTGTTCACATCAATTTAATTATCACACTCCTATTAATTCATTGTTATAACAATTCATATTTCATCCATTATATTTAAAATTTTCAAATATAAACTTATTTTTTTATCAATTAACCGTCCATACTGCAAATTTAATTCGTAATTTAATAACCCCCTTATATTTAATGACTAGTTTTTAAAGCATGTGCAAAATTACCCTAAATGTGTAAACTTAAAAATATAGTTTAAATATAAGATGTCAAATTCTAACAATCATGTAACATTAATCATGACTTATTGAGACCAACAATTTCTTTCTTTACATTAAATCAAAATCACTACACATTCATCACATTTTTTTTTTCTTGAAAACGGAAATCGTTTAGGAAAGACAATCTTCTAGACGTAGTCTAACCTAAACCATCCTTGCGGATGAGAACGCAAAGTACGAGATTATGAGAAAAGGATGTGTTGGGATCGAAAATCCGAAATGGGTCAATCGTTCAGAAACACAATTGATTTATCTGAATACATGCTTGACCTGGACTTCTTCAAATAAGAAAAGATCCAGTCTGGAGTCTGATACGATCATCTCGATCTCTCAGGGACAGGTTAAAAGTCCTTCGAGCGCCTTGATAACACATAGGTTATCACCCTCAATTTCAATCTTTTTTCTATTTAACTTGATTGCTTCTTTAAGACCTGTTTTCAGCTCATAAGCTTCTACTTTAATAACCGAGTTGAAGTTGTTTTTTTCCTAGCGTCCAAGCTAATTACATCACCGTTATGATTTCGTATAACAAAGCCAATATAAGTTATACCCAAATCAAGTTTTGATTTGTCAAAGTTGAGTTTGTGGAATCTAGGTTTTGATTTCTCCCATTTGATATTATTTTTCTTCCTTGTGATGGAAAAGTTGTTCTTTTGAACATGTTTAAATACGTATCGTCCACACCCGTATAGCGACAACTCTAGTTTAGAAATTGGCTTTTGATGAATTTTAAGATGTTGTGATCTGATCCATTGTCATCATTGTTAAAAATAGTTTTATCTTGAAGTACAAAATGCTCTATAACACATCGTATCTCAGACTCGGGGCGCTACGGGCTAGGACCTCACAATGGGTCCACACCCTAACTCGACATAAATATTATTAGATCTTACAATAACAAACAAACGATAAAACGTGGAAACCCAAATATAATAGTATGCAATGCCGAAAACGATAACAAACACTCAACCGATGTACAAACACATTAACGGAAAACGTAAGGTAAATTATCAAAGTCAACTAAACATAATATGCAAAACCAACACCCATCCTACCACGTACGGGAACCCCAAATGACCTCCTCCTCCGAATCACTCGGCAACTACCCTATCTTATAAGGCATCTAATAACACAGATAAACCATTAGCTAACTATAACATAGAGAAAAACATCGAAGCACAAACACATATAAAGGAAAAGGTTAAATACTGATCAAGCTATCACAAAAACTCCTTTATTATTATCTTCATTAAGGTCATCCATATTATTCAATAATTTCTTTCAAATCTTAAATAAGGTTACAGTAAAACAAAAAAATTATTACAAAACATACAACTAAGGGTGCAAAAAGTTCATATGAATTATTTTAGTTATTGTTGTCGAATGGAATATTAATTTCATCGTCCTCTTAGTATGAAGAAAATTTACGTGATAAAATAACAATTTCTTACTTGTTATAAGATATAATAATTGTGAGAATGAACAAAATATGAATTTATCTCATATTTATAAGTGATTTTCCGGCGTTTGAAATTCAGCGGTAATATATATGGTCGTTGGACAAAGTTCCAATTTGCTGAGTTGCACTACCTACGCCGGCGAACGACTACACCCAACCCTGTGCCAACGGCCTTTAATTACCACTCCCACCAATAGTGCCCACCACTTGCACCAATGCTTGTCATACACCGTTGGCGTGCGATTTTTGTCGAAAATTGCTAGATCGAGGGGCGCGTAAATAACATTTCTATTTTTAGACGTTTTCTCTCATATTAATTGACTTGATTTTTTTCATAGCGTATATCCATTTGTGTAAGCTTATAGTTTTATGATTTATTACTTCAAGGGAGGATATGTTTACACGCATACATAAATGTGTGATATATTTACCCAATATATTTCTCATTACAAAAAAATACGGCGCACCTAGATTAATTTCAAGGTACAACTTACCTAATAACAGATGATCTTATCTTTGTATGTACATCTCAATTTTCAATGGTCAAGTTGTGGAGAAAAAGTAATATAAATAGACCCTTTACTCTTCATTTCTAGACACTCAATACAACATAATAACAATAAAAACCAATAAAAATATCATCGATCCTAGGAGAGAAGTAATCCCATATGAAGAACAATTCTTCCTCTAGTTCATCTGGCAATATGAATTTGAATGATGACTATGGTGACCTCAAGAAACCTGATTGGATGCCTAGTGATTGGTTGATGAAAGTTGAAACACATCCTTCTGGCCTTGGAGTTGAAAGGAAAGAAAGGGTAATTTTTATTGTTTTGATGTTTTAACCTTTTGCTAAATTATGTGTTTTGAGAAAACAAAACATTTATCTCAACCTAATTTGCTTTAAATAACTTTCGAGCATGTTTGATTTTATACAAAAGACATCATTATCTATTGTTGTAACTATTTTCATATCATTTTTAAATTGATAATGTGCATGAATTGATATATGCTTTAGAATCAAATGAAGTTTGCACGACACACACAGAACTTGTGTTGGAGTATTTACTTTATATTTTAAATCATTTTAGTACAAGATCATACTTGGATGTGTGTTTAGTCTAGTAAGTCAAAGGTGAACACTTCTAATAATACCTTTTGTTTTCGTCAGTACTATAAAGACCCAGAGACAAACCAATGGTTGAAGTCCAATGAGGTGTTGTCCGTCTTGAAAACTCAGGTAACTGGATCCGGAAAGAAGAAACCCGTTGATTTTGATTTTCTTTTGAAACTACTATAAGTAGTTTTATACAAATATTTTAACCCTAACTTCATAAAATTGACCTAGGAATACTATTTAGATGTGTATCCCACGTTAATTATAAATGTAAAATGAGCCTAATATATATGATAGGTGGACTACCTTCATCGATTGATTTTATGATAAAACTTTATTTGATTCGAAGGACATGTATATGAAATCTCTATTATTATTAACTTACATACTTTCTTCAATGTAACATATGATTATTTCCTCATATAGTTGTTATTTGTTGAAATTAATTTTATAAGGGTAAGACTCTTCCAAAGGTGAGCATCGATGGTGAAGTGCCGTTAAAGGTGAAATGGACCATGCCTGACACATGTAAAGACACATGGGAGGCGGAAGTTGATGGTAAAAAGGTTTCCGAGTCTACCATGGAAGAGTGGAAAAATGCCTACACTTACCTTGCATTGAATAACAATAACAATGCAACAATTCCGGACGAGAATGCTTGAAAATTCATAAACGACAACGTCACCTTCTAGTTTATACTTTGCTTTCAAAGGCTGCTTGTTGTAGGATTTAAACTAGTTGAGTGTACTTGTTAATATCAGGTCATAGTCTCTTATTTCAACATTTCATTATTTCAGGATTGTGACACCGATAAATCCTTAACCGTCCAATAAAAAAGATACTTTTTTATTCATATCCAAACAGTCTTAGAGGCTATGAGGACTTTAGTGATGAAAGTAAAAAGTTCATTATTTCAGGAGTGTGTTGAAGTCATTCTTCGATAAATAGCTTCATTTTTCCAACACAAAACTTACAATGTTGTCACTTGTAATACCCCGAATCGGCAGGACTCGGGGCGGTACGGACTAAGACCTCACAATGGGTCCCGATCCTTAGTGTGACAACAATTTCACCGGATCTTACAACAAGACACAAATAAAGGCAAAAACCGAAATACATTTTAATGGAAATGTTATGATCCCCGGAAATAAACAACAACAGACTCTAGCCGAGTTTACAACGCCAAGACCCAAATGTCAATGAATAATAATATACCATATATAAAACACAAGACTCAACTCCCAAACCCATACTACAATGTATGAACACCGGCTACCACTCTTCCGGATCTCTCGGGCACGTCCCGTACCTGCAAGACAACTACAACAATATCGGTATAAAACCGTTAGCTAGCATTCAAAGCATTAGAATCATGGTATTGACACACACACATAATACATCATAACACACAACTTGATCTAAACACGCAAGTCCGGTTCATTATCTTTTTGTTATTATTAGGCAATATCCCTTACTATTCCACTTATGGTGTGACACGAGAATCACTCGCCCGTATCCCCTTTCACCAGACGGGTTTGTACTTGATGCGAATCAGCGTCACCCGCTGGACTAGTCGCAAGGCACCTCCCAGTTGCCCCATTTTGGAGTGGACACGCGGTTACCGCCCGTTATCGTACACTTGGGCCAAATATCAACATATACAGGCGGTGGTCCTATTACCGGTTTAGTTGTTATAACATAAACAATAAACACACACATAAACAATACTCGTAAAAAAATTTAAACTATTAAAATATCGATAGAAGCCTAGAAAATAAATATCGCAAACGCGCCAAAAATTTGGAGCGTTACGTCAATGTCATTAATCCACCGGTAGATCTCCAAAATACAAAAGAGAAAGACATATGCCGATAAGTGATCCATTTATATCCAAAAGGCATAAGAAATGGATAAAAATGAGGGGGCACTTAAATGGATGTTATCACCGAATACAGAAGCATAAGGACACCCATCATCATGGTATTTTATCTTTTCATTTTTTTTTAATTTTAGTGTTTTCATACTATTATTCTAGAGTTAGTCATGAACTCCCTCAAACCTATAGATAGAGATCACTAGAAAAATACCGCCCACGAGAAAACCAAGACCCCCTTACCTGCTCATAAGAACGCACTATTACACGCGCTAGAAAACCCTTTTGAGCCTCCGCCGCCACCATAGATAAACTTTAATTGTAACACCCAAAGTTCTTGGAACTCAGGGAACTACTGGTTACGACCTCACAATGGGTCCCGACCTTAATTTGTCAACAACTTAACTATAGATATAACAACAAGGCATAGATAAGGAAAACCAAAAATCATAAAATATATTTAACAATGTCATGAATGTGACCAAAAACACTAACAGCCGGAAATAAATAATCTCTTACAATCCCAGGACAAAGAATGTAATATGTGAAAGACCAACATAAAGAAATGACTACAACCCGTCCTATGAAGTACGACACCCCGGCTGACAACCCACCGTTCGGATCACTCGGCATCTGCTCTAACCAGTGTTACGTCTCAACAACAATACAACGGTTAGCTAACTAACAAGATATAGGCAGAATAAGAATAACACAAACACACCCAAAATAACATAAACAATTATCATGCTAGCACACAAACCGGTTGTTATCTGATAATTTAAGTGATTCACTTTAATAAGTTTTATAGTTGTGGCACAAGAAATCTTAAGAGTTCTCGCCTCCGTTCCTTATCCAACTTGGTGAAAGTCTAGCTTACCTCCGCCGGTAGCATCACTACAAACCAAGTGTGGAGTAGTCCCTAAAGAAACACCCAGCGCCCTCGGGCTAACTGAGCAGAATGCCACCGCCCGTTACTCTTAGGCAAATGTATAGGTCGGTAGATAGTTACTACTAAGTACAACTATTAACACATCATTCAAACACCACTATCATTATTCACACTCATTCCAAAAGCTAGCTAAGTGAGCCCAAAGGACTTACCTTAATCTGGTCTCGACTTTCTTAATCACAACTCGATCTGTAACCGTCGAAACTCAATTGTCCATCATAGGAGGCAAGTGGATCAATAATTTCCCATATACTTAGAAGTCTAAGACTTCTAAGATGTAAGATCCTATCAGAAGAGAAATTACTAAATACACATTAAGGTAAAATGTCCATTTAACCCTTGGTCCCGAATCTTCCAAAGATCTCATAATTTATGCTTAAATTCTTATTTGGGAATAAAATGTCATATTCTAACTCTTAAGGATGAGGTTGGGTAGAAACTAGAAAAACTACACATTTTCCTAACCTTCCAAAAAGTCACTAGGATCCAACTTTGGCTCCAGATATGAAGCCCGAATTAAAATCTAGAAATTCTGAAATAAATCTCTAGGTCTCCTATGAAATGCATGCTACCCATAGGATCAAAGAACTCTCCAAAATTTCCAACAACAATATCTACAAAATTCTCCAAAGTTGGTTCCATCTCAACATTCTATACTTAGCCAATTTCTGAGTATGTTTTCTACTGCACAACCAGTCGACTTTGGACCGTCATAGATCTAAATCTAACGGTTGGATAAGTCCCAAATTTTGATATATTACAATATGCGTATCACTCTAAAGCATATTAAAATTTGAACGGTGGATCATGCTTCTAAGGGGTCGAAAAATAGGCCTAAACATAACTGCTTTACACAGTTTCTTGAAACTTAAACAGATGTTGAAAGAGGTCAGATTCGATACTCACCAGCCTCACTTCTACCACCCTATGCCAGGCTTCCTGGAGATCACTAGATCTATTTTTGTTGCAAGCAAACAACTCAAGATTTGCCCACCTCTTTAACACTCAACTCGACAGAAGGGATGTATCTAAAGCTGATAGTTTACCTTGGTTTAAATGGTGTAAGAGGATTCTAGATCTGGGAGAGGAAGGCTCGGAAGGCAACAACAACAGTCGCTCTTAGGGTCTGCGTGACTTGTCCCTGGTGTGTACACACTTGCACGGCGTGAGGTTGGTGTTATACACATACCGACGGCGCTGGTGCAACCCTTTTACTGCTACACATCGGTTCATACTCAGATCCGGCTAGAGATGAGAGAAGAGAAAGAAGGCGGAAAGCTCACCTAGTGTAGATAGAAGATCCAGGTGTCTATCGTCTGTGAAAGGTTGGGAGCAGCCTCGTTGGAGACCCTCTCTTGCGCTCTCGTTTCTCTCATCACCGTCTACGGCTATGGTTGGGAAGCTGCATGCAGAGAAGGGAGGAGGAAAGTGTAAAGAATGTGGGCAGAAGGAAGGTGAAGATTGGGCTGCGTGAATCTGGACGGAAACAAGACGTCACTGAATAAGGGAAGGAGATCCGTGTGGTGTGATTGTCTGCTTGATTTCAGGGCCGTTACATGGAGATGGGGGAGAGAGAGGACCGACTATTTTGCCTCCTCTTCGTTGCTTCTGCACCTCACTGGCCAGCACACAAGTGAGGAGCAATTTGGGCCACGTCTAGCAGGGCTTCCTGGACTGCCCAGATCCGTGCAAACAAAGGAGGTCCAATGATGCTAGCCATGTAAATCCAACAAGAAAATGGGGTGAAAACAAGGTAAGATAGAGTGGGCTTAGGTTTTCAAGGCCTTAACAAAACTTGTCATGGCCTTGTAAAGTTCATGCATGGCCTTGTCATGATCTCGTCTTGGTCTCGTCAAATCTTGTCATGGTCTCGTCAATAGGACGTCATAACTTTGTCAAGGACATGTCATGATATAAACTAGGGTTTGATAGATTAGGGTTTGATGTAAAATTCTATCATTTTATGTGAAGTGAGGTTACATAAAATGATAGAAATTTGAGATAGTGTGTACGACTAGGTAGAATGAGAAAGATCAATGGATTGAAATCAGGTTTGTTACGGGATTAAACGGAATAAAAATTCCGGATATTACATTAATCCCATACCACGTAAAACAAACGCAAAAATTCCTAGCTAGATCTAAGCAACACTAATCCGATTTTTATATCAGAAATCATCCATTCTCATTTTTATTCTCCAAAAGTTCATAAATAGCATAAAATACACAAGCAAATTCCGATTCAAGTGAGAGGCGACGGCTTTACTCGTTGGATTTGGAAGAAGAATGTACAATCAGCGCCCTCTGGTGTTGAACCAAAACATTGGAAGCAAAACTTAGTCAAAGGCAAAGAAAGTTTCAAGTATGGGTCTCTTTTCCGGCGGACGGGAGTAAGCACAAGATTAGCTTTAGGGTCAGGGATGTGGCACGATCGTTGCTAATCTCTTGAATGCACTTCTGCACAATTGAACCCGCGCCATGCACAATTGAACCATGCCAAACCTAGGAGAATTCATAGGGAGGAAAGAAAAATTGTTGCTGAAAGATGAAGAAACATACTCACAGCAAAGTACAAACTGATGTTGGGGACTGCTAAAAGATGGAGAAATTGTTGACAATCAACATGAGCAGATTGATGGGCAATTAACCCAAATGAATTGGGACTATACAAAAAAGAACAAATACTATAGAACAACTGGCAATTCATACCAATTAGAAGCCGCAACCTTCGAAAGAACAACATGGGACAAGCTAACCACCATAAAAACATTCAAAGAACAAACAAAATAAGCTAACCACCATAAAACTTTCAAAGAAATATAGTTGAGGCTATTTATAGATTATGATAGAATTATGTCAACGAGTCTAGTTCAGTTGGCTATTTTTTAAAATTTGTTTTGGAAGCCGGATATTTGTAGACGAAAATTACAAATCACGTATGGTGATCAAAATGTGCTTTCGATTCCTAATTTTTCACATTTTTAATCTTTTTTGCAAACAAACCTCTCAAATGTTATAAACACGAGGGTAATGAACCATCTACACAAGAACAACCATATGAAATTACCCAACATTAATGCTACGAATAAGCAAGAAAAAGTTAGCCTTTAAAAAACATATACGTCCAAGATTTTGGAACCCAGAATTGGTTTTTTTCATCCTTCCCAAATGTTTGGGATGAATTTCCTTTTTTAGAAGATGTTTCTCGAGTGGCCTAAACGATTGTCTTGGAAGATGCCGTAGTTACATGTCCCTGTTGATCGTGTTGATCGTGGTTGTGTTCGAGGTTTCCGAAGATCCTCCATTTAGGTCGAGGCAACATCGTTGGATCCACATTACTGCAGGAGGTATGACATCCCCTAAAAAAGGATTCTACCATCCTGCTTCCTGTCGGCGAGACACCGCGCTAGTTTATCTATCCCGTGTCCTCTCCATGTTTTGTCAACCTCGAGTGTTTTGCGTCGTCTTCCAGGGTTTAGTTGTTCCGACTTTTTGGATCGTTTTTACTAGGGTGTGATTGTATTGTTTCCCTCTTGGGTTTTTCTTTTGCATGACGGTTTACCCGTTTGCCGATTGTCGGCCTCTCGATACACCAATTATTTTTGGTGTAGTCGAGCATCTTTCCTTCCACATCAAATAATATATATAAATAGAGATAATTATTTATTGTTTTAATTACTTTTGAGTTGATTCGTATTATAATTCATCAATTGTAAAAATTGATCTATTGTCTAAAAAGTAATAAATTCAGCATTATAGGTAAACCGTTGCAACATGTTAATCATCCAATTAAGGCTTTCTCTTGCTTCTCCTTCCTTCAATTCGATTCTTAATTAAATCATTATAATTTGAATCCAGTATTAAACCACTCTTCTCTTTCTTAGTTCGTTTTCTATTAACGTATGTTATTGGAGCTCTGAGTTTGATTCAGTCAATCGATATTGACTCGAGTATGATATTATACTCCTTATTCTATTAGTCAAATACATTTCAGTTATGTCTTTTGTTTTTTTTAGTTTTCAAGTACACAACAAATTCAACTGCTTCACAATTATAGTGATTATTCTCCTCTTCGGAGCATAGGTCTAGAGGATTGGCAAGAGATAAAGCATACTTGTTCAGAAATTTAGAATTTTGACGAGACAGAGAAATTTCCTTGTTGGTGGTAGCGATTCAAGATCACATTTAAAAGATTGGGAGAACACAACCAAAGTCAAGGGTGTTCACATCAATTTAATTATCACACTCCTATTAATTCATTGTTATAACAATTCATATTTCATCCATTATATTTAAAATTTTCAAATATAAACTTATTTTTTTATCAATTAACCGTCCATACTGCAAATTTAATTCGTAATTTAATAACCCCCTTATATTTAATGACTAGTTTTTAAAGCTTGTGCAAAATTACCCTAAATGTGTAAACTTAAAAAATATAGTTTCAATATAAGATGTCAAATTCTAGCAATCATGTAACATTAATCATGACTTATTGAGACCAACAATTTCTTTCTTTACATTAAATCAAAATCACTACACATTCATCACATTTTTTTTTCTTCAAAACGGAAATCGGTTAGGAAAGACAATCTTCTAGACGTAGTCCAACCTAAAGCATCCTTGCGGATGAGAACGCGAAGTACGAGATTGTGAGAAAAGGATGTGTTGGGATTGAAATTCCGAAATGGGTCAATCGTTCAGAAACACAATTGATTTATCTGAACACATGCTTGACCTGGACTTCTTCAAAGAAGAAAAGATCCAGTCTGGAGTCTAATACGATCATCTCTGTAACACCCCGAATTCTCAAAACTCGGGGCATTACTGGTTAGGACCTCACAATGGGTCCCGACCTCAGTTTGACAACAATATTACTAGGATCTTGCAACAAGACACAAATAAGGAAAACCAAATTCATAAAATAGTATTTTTAAGGTAATGAATGCAACACGGTCTAGCAGCCTAAAGTACTTAACAAAGGAAAAACGATCGACTGTCTAAACACAAGAAAGAACGACAAACATCAACCCCAACCCCCACTCTAAGGAGTACGGAGACCCGGCTGACTACTACTTCCGAATCACTCATCTGCTGGTCTAACATGCGGTAAAACTAAAAACACAACAAGAGAAACCATTAGCTAGTTATCTAAATCTTATGAGAATAATAATAGCACACACAGACACATAAAATAATAAACACTCATCATGCTTTCAAATAATCCATTTATTATCTTCGTTTAAGTCATTCACTCTAATGATACTTATTTTGTGACACGAGGGATTCCCAAACCTCGCCTCCGCCCCCGTGTACCCATCAGGAGTGGATCCGATGCATCTCACCGTGTACCTGTATGGTCTGGGTATAGAGAACCTCCCAGTCTCCTGGCAGAGCTGGGCAGTGATGTCACGGCCCGTTATACATACACTTGGGCCTTAACACATAATAACCACGGTCGTCCTAACAAGTTATTTTACCATAACACACCTTTCACACACACAACCATTATCACCCAACTAATATCCAGAAACCGGCTAAGTAAGTCGCAAGGACTTACCTGAGGCAAAATACACTCTAACACGTCATAAAACAGTCCGTACTCGTGGTAACTCAAACGCCTGTCAAATAAGGCAAGTGGATCAAAATCAGATCCAGATGTCCAACCTCATGCGAAGGAATTACGGAAAAAGTTCTCTTACGGTAAAAGACCATTTTAACCTTAGTGCCGACAGTTCTCAAAGTGTATACTTAAATTCTACTAATTTCTTTCTTATCTTGTTTTCCATAAAATAAGTCTCTCGGATAGCTACTTATAGGTTATAAGGTCAAAACTCGAGACAACTCGAAGAAGGACAACACTCCTTCTCTACGGTTACTAATTACGCTACTACATTTATTATACCGTCAAACATGTTTTTAACCTTTCTCCTCAACTCATTTATTTTTACATAATTTCATAACTCCCAACTCGTACTTATATATTAACTCATATATTTATATACATTATTTTTATGCTTATAATTATGTCCTTATATACAAAATACATATCTACTAATTATTTGGTTCTATATAGTTTACACACATTAACTTATACGTCTATATATATATATATATGCTCGTATCACTATGCATTTACGTATCTATATATATAAGGATATATACACTACGGTACCTCACTCTAATGTCTAATATATATGTATATATGTACATCTGTATACGAACTCTCTCTTTCCACATCCAAGTCACTGTATATATACATACACTATCATATTTCAAAACTCCTTACTACATATATATATATATATATATATATACCATACTCCGATACAATTATACGTAATTCAGCACATTCATAAGCATATACTTATATACATTCTAAAGTACAGGACATAGGAGAGTTCGGCCTTGACTCACACCGGCTCCAGTGCAGAAGAGGAGAAGAACCGGGAAGTGGTCTTACCGGAATTGCAGTCCGGCGGGGAGGTTAGGCGGCAAGGGTCCGGCGTCGAAGGTGGTGGCTATTGCAGGACTCGGCGGAGGCTGCGGCTACTGCAGGACTCGGCGGAGGCTGCGGCTACTGTAGGACTCGGCGGACGCTGCGGCTACTGCAGGACTCGGCGGAGGCTGCGGCTACTGCAGGGCCGAAGAGAGGCGGCGCGGCGTTTCCGGACGGCTAGCGATGCCCTGGGTGGTCGACGGCGTCGCTGGCGTATATCGATCAGCAGGTGAGGGTGAGGAGTTACGTAGAAGGGAGAGACGGAATAGAACTAGTGGCTCACCTGGCGGTCGACGGAAGGCGGCGAACGAGGATGACGGAGAGGACGGCGGCGAGGACGTGGTGGCGTTGTCTGCAGATGGGCGGAGGAGCTGTTGCTGTCGTTCTTCAGAAGCAAGGGGAAGGGGAAAAGCGGTAGTAGCGGATGGTTAGAATTAGGATTAGGTTTAGCGTATAATTAGATTAGGGTTAGATTAGTCTAAGAGATGGTTGATGGGCTAATGGGCTCGTTAAATGGGCCTATTCTTCCTTTTTAAAAAAAATTGAAACGAAACCCATTACTCGCACGGATCGGTAGGTAATTTGCGGGAATAAAATACGGAATTAAATTCCTTATTATGTAATTTCGTATTTTATTTGAGGTACATAAATTATTTCCAGTTACCTAGTTTTCATCATTTTATGTGAATCAAGGTCACATAAAATGATAGAATTTAAACTCGTTTTATTTTATTTCAGATTGACGTATCGGAATTTTGTTAAATTCGGTTTTAACGGGATTAAAATTTTCCGTTATTACATCAGTGCCCTCTTAAAAGAAGTTTCGTCCCAAAACTTAGAATGATTCTCTTAATCACACATTTCCTTCAGTATATTTTTGTTTTCTCGACATTTCCATTTTCTACCATGCAACTACTCAACCATCACAAATTGACAAGTATCACATAAAACAGAATCACTCAATCCAATATAAAAAACTGAAAGGTCAAAAAACACAACATCCGAGTACTAACTCGTCGGTACAGGAGTAATCTCTAACCCCGCAAAGAACTCAGGATAGTTACGTCTAATACTCTCCTCAGTCTCCCAAGTGGCCTCATGAGCTCCTCTCCTAGACCACTGGATCTGCAACATAGGTATCTCCTTGGACCGCAGACGTCTAGTACTGCGCTCCAAGACAGCTACTGGGTACTCTACAAAGGTGTGATCAGGCTCAACTGTCAAATCCTCATGGCTGATGACGTGTCTCGGATCCGGGATGTACTCTCTCAACTGAGATACATGAAAGACCGGATGAACACCCTCTAATCTCGGCGGTAATGCTAATCTGTAGGCCACCTCTCCAACTCTCTCCAAGATCTCAAAAGGTACGACATATCGGGAACTCAGCTTCCCCTTAATGCCGAAATGCCTGACTCCTCTCGTAGGTGACACTCTCAGCCACACCTGAGCACCCACTCTAAATTCCAAAGGTCGACGCCCTTTTGTCGGCGTAGGACTTCTGACGAATCTGAGCTGCTAGCATCCGCTCCCGGACTAGGGCAATCCGAGCGATGTGATCTTGTATTTGTTCTGGAGCTACTCCACCAGCTCTGCTGGGCTCATCCCAACACAATGGCGTACGACATCTTCGTCCGTACAAAGCCTCATAAGGAGCCATCCCAATAGATGCGTGCCAGCTATTATTATACAAAAATTCTACCAGTGGGAGATGATCTGGCCATACCTGTCCCCAATCTAGTACACACGCCCGAAACATGTCCTCTAAGGTCTGAATGGTCCTCTCAGACTGTCCGTTTGTCTGTGGGTGGTAGGCAGTGGTAAAGTGGAGGCTCGTCCCCAAAGCAATATTTACCTGCTGCAAAAATCTCGAGGTAAAACGTCCATCTCTGTCAGAAACGATAGTCCTCGGTACCCCATGGAGTCTCACATTGTGTCTGGTGAATTCATCAGCTAGACCGCTTACCGGCCACGTTTCCTTAATCGGAATGAAACGTGCGGTCTTCGTCACACGGTCTACTAATACCCAAATAGCATCAAAACCTCTACTGAGCCTCAATCCGGTGACAAAGTCCATAGATATATCCTCCCACTTCCACTGTGGTACTGGAAGTGGGTGGAGTTCTCCTCCGGACCTACGGTGCTCAATCTTGAACTGCTGGCAGGTCGCACACTGAGCTACATACCGAGTCACATCGGGCTTCAAACTACCCCACCAGAAGGACCGTCTCACATCCTTGTACATCTTACTCGCTCTAGGATGTTCTGAGTATGGGGTAGCATGAGCCTCACCTAGTATCCTCTGTCTCAACTCACTGTCTGACGGCACACAAACGCGATCCTGACGTCTCATCAATTCATCAGCACCAATAGTGAATTGTGGGGCCTCATCTCGAGACATCCTATCTCGGATCCTGATCAAAGTCGGCAAGTCTCCTGCTTTTGTCGGATCTCATCCAACAGATCAGGAAGTAACTCTAAGGTAGCCAACTGACTATCAGTATCGGGAAACTGAATTTCTATCTCCAACCAAGCCAAGTCCCTCTGCAACTGTGGCTGTACTGTCAACCGGACTATCGCCCTCTCCCTAGACGTCTTCCGGCTCAAAGCATCAGCTACCACATTCGCCTTCCCGGGGTGGTAAAGAATCTCAAGTTCGAAGTCCTTGATCAACTCTAACCACCGCCTCTGGCGGTTATTCAACTCTCTTTGAGTGAATATATACTTCAGAATCTTATGGTCTGTGAAGATCTGACATGTCGCCCCATAGAGATAGTGACACCAGATCTTAAGAGCATGGACTACTGCAGCCAACTCTAGATCATGTGTGGGGTAGTTTTCCTCATACGTCTTCAACTGTCAAGACGTATAGAATATGAACTTACCCCTCTGCATCAAAACACACCCCAAGCCCAGCTTGGATGCATCACTGTATACCACAAAGTCATTAGTACCCTCAAGCTGTGCCAAAATCGGAGCGGACGTCAATCTCCTCTTCAGCTCCTCAAAACTCTGCTGACATGGCTCAAACCAGACAAACCGAGTAGTATTCCTCAGAAGACAAGTAAGTGGTCGGGCAATAAAGGAAAACCCTTCCACAAACCGGCGGTAATACCCTGCTAAACCTAGAAAGCTGCGAACCTCCTTGACATTCTTAGGAGGTTGCCAAGAAGATACTGACTCGATCTTCGCCGGATCGACTTTAATACCCTCAACAGTCACCACGTGACCTAAGAAAGCCACCTGCTCTGACATCCAAAACTCACACTTGGATAGCTTAGCATACAACTAACTATCCTGTAGAATCTGCAATACTGTCCTCAAGTGTCCGGCATGCTCTTCTCGACTCCTAGAGTAGACTAGGATGTTGTCAATGAAGACCACTACAAACTGGTCTAAGAAGTCGATGAATATCCCATTCATCAACTCCATGAACACCGCTGGTGCATTAGTGAGCCCAAATGACATCACTACGAACTCATAATGACCATACCTAGTCCGGAATGCCGTCTTAGGTATGTCCT
Organism: Fagopyrum homotropicum; assembly: GCA_033239125.1. Classification (NCBI taxonomy): domain Eukaryota; kingdom Viridiplantae; phylum Streptophyta; class Magnoliopsida; order Caryophyllales; family Polygonaceae; genus Fagopyrum; species Fagopyrum homotropicum. The sequence goes on from BSWB01000002.1 coordinate 138,633,959, forward strand.
GATTTCTCACCCTCAATTGGTGGTAACCTGACCTCAAGTCTGTCCTCGAGAACACAGACGCTCCATGCAACTGGTCCAACAGATTATCTATGCGCGGCAGTGGATACTTGTTCTGGATGATGTTTTTATTCAGTTCTTTGCAGTCTATGCATAACCGCATCGATCCATACTTCTTCTTCACAAATAATAATGACACCCCCCCCAAGGAGGCACACTAGGGCGTATGAAGCCCTTCTCTGCTAGCTCCTCTAATTGCTTCTTCAACTCAAGCAGTTCTATCGGTGTCATACGGTACGGGGCCTTCGAGATTGGTCTCGTGCCCGGCTCGAACTCCATGCTAAAATCAACACTCCTCTGTGGGGGTAGCCTTGGCAGGTCGTCATTGAATACTTCTATAAACTCACATGCAACTGGTATCTCCTCCACTGTCAAGCTCTTCCACGAAAATTTTAATTAGAGTTATTGACTTTGAACCTATTAAGTTTTACTAGCACTCGTATCAGTTTGACTTCACCATTGTCTTCGTTGATCTTTGGCAGAATTTCTCCATATGTCGATAAAATTCTTTTATAACCTTGTGATTATTCTTCCTATCTGCCAACCAACCATCCCTAGTTAACCAGCACGTGTAAATTCTTTGTTGTTACCAATTAGTGTATAGTTGACCTTCTATAAGATCGTAGACTTACTTTTCTTCTATCTCTTTTTAAGGTTTGAGATATTAGGTGAAAATATATTTCTTCCATTTATATTCCTTTAGCTCCTTCTTACACTCCTATAAGGGCACTATACCCTTACGAGTCTATTTGTATCTTCGTCTTCCGTCAATGGCCTTATCACTTTTCCTAGGATAACTTGTAGGCATTTCTCCATGATTCTTCTTACCCGATTATTGTCTTTGTTATTCCCTGTTATGACCCGCTAGTCTTATTAACTTAAATCCCGTCGTGAGTGAGAAATTATTAGAGACCCTCTTTTTCACCCAGACTATCCTCCTACACCCTCCTTCCTTGGGGTGCTACTTGTACTTCCGCCTTCATAGGAATCCGGTCTTTGTTGTATTCCGATCCTTGTTGAATTTCTTGTGTGTTCTAGGAGGTCACCCCACTTCCCTATTGGTGAAACCTGCCTTCCACTTTCTCGCAACTTGTAAACTTCCCTTTTTCAGCTCTTTTATTCTTCGTAATTGGGTGGATCAAGTATCTCATCTTGACTCCTACGTTTATGATTGTCTCGGTTTCCCATCTTGATCGTGGTATCCCGTAGCTTGTCGAGAGTGATCATCTTCCACTTTGCTTCTAGCCTCAAAATTTCACCTTCTGACCCGTCAGTAAGCTTAGATTCAATGTCTCTTGTTTGGATCACTACTATATTTCACTTTGACTTTCATGCCCATGTGTGTTTCCGAAGGTATCCATTTTGTTTGTAACGTTGCTTTACACCACACTTGAAAGAACGTAGGTGATGTCGCTCCCAATTTGCATAATTGTCCATCATCCAATGCCCTCCCGGAACTACTCTCATGTATAACCTTCATTTGCTTCCGTTAAATTGACTCGGGATCCCCTGCTTGCCATGTTCGTTGATGTTATCCTTCAGTTCTCACTTTCCCGCCTCGAAGGAGTTGCCCGCCATTCGCCTACCCTAATGAACATAAGATGTACATACTATTCCTCACATTGACACCCTTCAAAACTTAGGTGTGTCAACTGAATGAGGATCTCATACCGTTATCTTTATTAAGGCATAACATAATTATAAATTCTACAAATCTTTGGCATCTACTTATCTATATCTCCTATTATTATAATCAATCTAATAAGTCCAACTAAAGCAACCCTAAAGTCCATACTAAGCATACTGAGATCCGTGGTAGTAGTGGTGGTCAGCCGTACTTTTCTACTCCCAACCCGACTATGCATGCATTTGAAAACCAAAATTTCTTTTTAAAACTCAGATCCCTTTTCGGGTTCTGCTCAATTACTTATTCGGTCTTTCAAAAGATTTCAAGTGCCATTGTTGCCAACCTAGAGCTCTGATACCATGTTGTAACACCCCGAATTCTCAGAACTCGGGGCATTACTGGTTAGGACCTCACAATGGGTCCCGACCTCAGTTTGACAACAATATTACTAGGATCTTGCAACAAGACACAAATAAGGAAAACCGAATTCATAAAATAGTATTTTTAAGGTAATGAATGCAACACGGTCTAGCAGCCTAAAGTACTTAACAAAGGAAAGACGATCGACTGTCTAAACACAAGAAAGAACGACAAACATCAACCCCAACCCCCACTCTAAGGAGTACGGAGACCCGGCTGACTACTACTTCCGAATCACTCAGCTGCTGGTCTAACATGCGGTAAAACTAAAAACACAACAAGAGAAACCATTAGCTAGTTATCTAAATCTTAGGAGAATAATAATAGCACACACACACACATAAAATAATAAACACTCATCATGCTTTCAAATAATCCATTTATTATCTTCTTTTAAGTCATTCACTCTAATGATACTTATTTTGTGACACGAGGGATTCCCAAACCTCGCCTCCGCCCCGTGTACCCATCAGGAGTGGATCCGATTCATCTCACCGTGTACCTGTATGGTCTGGGTATAGAGAACCTCCCAGTCTCCTGGCAAAGCTGGGCAGTGATGTCACGGCCCGTTATACATACACTTGGGCCTTAACACATAATAACCACGGTCGTCCTAACAAGTTATTTTATTATAACACACCTTTCACACACACAACCATTATCACCCAACTAATATCCAGAAACCGGCTAAGTAAGTCGCAAGGACTTATCTGAGTCAAAATACACTCTAACACGTCTCAAAACAGTCCGTACTCGTGGTAACTCAAATGCCTGTCAAATAAGGCATGTGGATCAAAATCACATCCAAATGTCCAACCTCATGCGAAGGAATTACGGAAAAAGTTCTCTTACGGTAAAAGACCATTTTACCCTTAGTACCGACAGTTCTCAAAGTGTATACTTAAATTCTACTAATTTCTTTCTTATCTTGTTTTCCATAAAATAAGTCTCTCGGATAGCTACTTATAGGTTATAAGGTCAAAACTCAAGACAACTCGAAGAAGGACAACACTCCTTCTCTACGGTTACTAATTACGCTACTACATTTATTATACCGTCAAACATGGTTTTAACCTTTCTCCTCAACTCATTTATTTTTACATAATTTCATAACTCCCAACTCGTACTTATATATTAACTCATATATTTATATACATTATTTTTATGCTTATAATTATGTCCTTATATACAAAATACATATCTACTAATTATTTGGTTCTATATAGTTTACACACATTAACTTATACGTCTATATATATATATGCTCGTATCACTATGCATTTACATATCTATATATATAAGGATATATACACTACGGTACCTCACTTTTATGTCTAATATATATGTATATATGTACATCTGTATACGAACTCTCTCTTTCCACATCCAAGTCACTGTATATATATACATACACTATCATATTTCAAAACTCCTTACTACATATATATATATATATATACCATACTCCGATAAAGTTATATGTAATTTAGCACATTCATAAGCATATACTTATATACATTCTACAGTACAGGACATAGGAGAGTTCGGGCTTCACTCACACCGGCTCCAGTGCAGAAGAGGAGAAGAAGCGGGAAGTGGTCTTACCGGAATTGCAGTCCGGCGGGGAGGTTAGGCGGCAAGGGTCCGGCGTCGAAGGCGGTGGCTACTGCAGGACTCGGCGGAGGTTGCGGCTACTGCAGGACTCGGCGGAGGCTGCGGCTACTGCAGGGCCGAAGAGAGGCGGCGCGGCGTTTCCGGACGGCTAGCGATGCCCTGGGTGGTCGACGGCGTCGCTGGGGTATATCGATCAGCAGGTGAGGGTGAGGAGTTATGTAGAAGGGAGAGACGGAATAGAACTAGTGGCTCACCTGGCGGTCGACGGAAGGCGGAGAACGAGGACGGCGGCGAGGACGTGGTGGCGTTGTCTGCAGATGGGCGGAGGAGCTGTTGTTGTCGTTCTTCAGAAGCAAGGGGAAGGGGAAAAGCGGCAGTAGCGGATGGTTAGAATTAAGATTAGGTTTAGCGTATAATTAGATTAGGGTTGGATTAGTCTAAGAGATGGCTGATGGGCTAATGGGCTCGTTAAATGGGCCTATTCTTCCTTTTTTAAAAAAAATTGAAACAAAACCCATTACTCGCACGGATCGGTAGGTAATTTGCGGGAATAAAATACGGAATTAAATTCCGTATTATGTAATTTCGTATTTTATTTGAGGTACGTAAATTATTTCCAGTTACCTAGTTTTCATCATTTTATGTGAATCAAGGTCACATAAAATGATAGAATTTAAGCTCGTTTTATTTTATTTCAGATTGACGTATCGGAATTTTGTTAAATTCGGTTTTAACGGGATTAAAATTTTCGGTTATTACATCTCGATCTCCCAGGGACAGCTTAAAAGTCCTTCGAGCGCCTTGATAACACATAAGTTATAACCCTCAATTTCAATCTTTTTGCTATTTAACTTGATTTCTTCTTTAAGACCTGTTTTCACCTCATAAGCTTCTACTTTAATAACCGAGTTGAAGGTATTTTTTCCTAGCGTCCAAGGTGATTACATCACCGTTATGATTTTGTATAAAAAAGCCAATATAAGTTATACCCAAATCAAGTTTTGATTTGTCAAAGTTGAGTTTGTGGAATCTAGGTTTTGATTTCTCCCATTTGATATTATTTTTCTTCCTTGTTATGGAAAAGTTGTTCTTTTGAACATGTTTAAATTCGTATCATCCTCACCCGTATAGCGACAACTCTAGTTAAGAAATTGGCTTTTGATGAATTTTAAGATGTTGTGATCTGATCCATTGTCATCATTGTTAAAAATAGTTTTATCTTGAAGTACCAAATGCTCTATAACACATCGTATCTCAGAATTGGGGCGCTACGGGCTAGGACCTCACAATGGGTCCAGACCCTAGCTCGACATAAATATTATTAGATCTTACAATAAGACACAAACGATAAAACGTGGAAATCCAAATATAATAGTATGCAATGCCGAAAACGATATCAAACACTCAACCGATGTACAAACACATAAACGGAAAACATAAGGTAAATTGTCAAAGTCAACTAAACATAATATGCAAAACCAACACCCATCCTACCACGTACGGGAACCCAAATGATCTCCTCCTCCGAATCACTCGGCAACTACCCTATCTTATAAGGCATCTAATAACACAGATAAACCATTAGCTAACTATAACATAGAGAAAAACATCGAAGCATAAACACATATAAAGGAAAAGGTTAAATACTAATCAAGCTATCACAAAAACTCCTTTATTATTATCTTCATTAAGGTCATCCATATTATTCAACAATTTCTTTCAAATCTTAAATAAGGTTACAATACAACAAAAAAATTATTACAAAACATACAACTAAGGGTGCAAAAAGTTCATATGAATTATTTTAGTTATTGTTGTCGAATGGAATATTAATTTTATATGGTCGTTGGACAAAGTTCAAATTTGCCGAGTTGCACTACCTACGCCGGCGAACGACTACACCCAACCCTGTGCCAACGGCCTTTAATTACCACTCCCACCAATAGTGCCCACCGCTTGCACCAATGCTTGTCATACACCGATGGCCTGCGATTTTTGTCGAAAATTGCTAGATCGAGGGGCGCGTAAATAACATTTCTATTTTTAGACGTTTTCTCTCATATTAATTGACTTGATTTCTTTCATAGCGTATATCCATTTGTGTAAGCTTATCGTTTTATGATTTATTACTTCAAGGGAGGATATGTTTAGATGCATACATAAATGTGTGATATATTTACCCAATATATTTTTCATTACAAAAAAATACGGCGCACCTAGATTATTTTCAAGGTACAACTTACCTAATAACAGATGATCTTATATTTGTACGTACATCTCAATTTTTAATGGTCAAGTTGTGGAGAAAAAGTAATATAAATAGACCCTTTACTCTTCATTTCTAGACACTCAATACAACATAACAACAATAAAAACCAATAAAAATATCATCGATCCAAGGAGAGAAGTAATCCCATATGAAGAACAATTCTTCCTCTAGTTCATCTAGCAATATGAATTTGAATGATGACTCTGGTGACCTCAAGAAACCTGATTGGATGCCTAGTGATTGGTTGATGAAAGTTGAAACACATCCTTCTGGCCTTGGAGTTGAAAGGAAAGAAAGGGTAATTTTTATTGTTTTTATGTTTTAACCTTTTGCTAAATTATGTGTTTTGAGAAAACAAAACATTTATCTCAACCTAAATTGCTTTAAATAACTTTCGAGCATGTTTTTTTTATACAAAAGACATCATTATCTATCGTTGTAACTATTTTCAGATCGTTTTTAAATTGACAATGTGCATGAATTGATATATGCTTTAGAATCAAATGAAGTTTCATGACACGCACGGAACTTGTGTTGGAGTATTTACTTTATATTTTAAATACAACATTTTAGTACAAGATCATACTTGGATGTGTGTTTAGTCTAGTAAGTCAAAGGTGAACACTTCTAATAATACCTTTTGTTTTCGTCAGTACTATAAAGACCCAGAGACAAACCAATGGTTGAAGTCCAATGAGGTGTTGTCCGTCTTGAAAACTCAGGTAACTGGATCTGGAAAGAAGAAACCCGATGATTTTGATTTTTTTTTTTGAAACTACTATAAGTAGTTTTATACAAATATTTTAACCCTAACTTCATGAAATTGACCTATGAATACTATTTAGATGTGTATCCCACGTTAATTATAAATGTAAAATGAGCCTAATATATATGATAGGTGGACTACCTTCATCGATTGATTTTATGATAAAACTTTATTTGATTAGAAGGACATGTATATGAAATCTCTATTATTATTAACTTACATACTTTCTTCAATGTAACATATGATTATTTCCTCATATAGTTGTTATTTATTTAAATTAATTTTATAAGGGTAAGACTCTTCCAAAGGTGAGCATCGATGGTGAAGTGCCGTTAAAGGTGAAATGGACCATGTCTGACACATGTAAAAACGCATGGGAGGCGGAAGTTGGTGGTGAAAAGGTTTCCGAGTCTACCATGGAAGAGTGGAAAAATGCCTACACTTACCTTGCATTGAATAACAATAACGATGCAACAATTCCGGACGAGAATGCTTGAAAATTCATAAACGACAACGCCACCTTCTAGTTTATACTTTGTTTTCAAAGGCTCCTTGTTGTAGGATTTAAACTAGTTGAGTGTACTTGTTAATATCGGGTCATAGTCTCTTATTTCAACATTTCATTATTTCAGGATTGTGACACCGATAAATCCTTAAACGTCCAATAAAAAAGATACTTTTTTATTTATATCCAAATAGTCTTAGAGGCTATGATGACTTAAGTGATGAAAGTAAAATGTTCATTATTTCAGAAGTGTGTTGAAGTCATTCTTCGATAAATAGCTTCATTTTTCCAACACATAACTCACCATGTTGTCAGTTGTAATACCCCGATTCGGCAGGACTCGGGGCGGTACGGACTAAGACCTCACAATAGGTCCCGATCCTTAGCGTGACAACAATTTCACCGAATGTTACAACAAGACAAATATAAAGGCGAAAACCGAAATACATTTTAATGCAAATGTTATGGTCCCCGGAAATAAACAACAACACACTCCAGCCGAGTTTACAACGCCAAGACCCAAATGTCAATGCATAATAATATGCCATATATAAAACACAAAACTCAACTCCCAAACCCATACTACAATGTACGAACCCCGACTGCCACTCTTCCGGATCTCTCGGGCGCATCCCGTACCTGCAAGGCAACTACAACAATATCGGAATAAAACCGTTAGCTAGCATTCAAAGAATTAGAATCATGGTATTGGCACACACACATAACGCATCATAACACACAACTTGATCTAAACACGCAAGTCCGGTTCATTATCTTTTTGTTATTATTAGGCAATATCCCTTATTATTCCACTTATGGTGTGACACGAGACTCACTCGCCCTTATCTCCTTGAACCAGACGGGTTTGTTCTTGATGCGAATCAGCATAACCCGCTGGACTAGTCGCAAGGCACCTTCCAGTCGCCCCATTTTGGAATAGACAAGCGGTCACCGCCCGTTATCATACACTTGGGCCAAATATCAACATATACAGTCGTTGTTCCTATTACCGGTTTAGTTGTTATAACATAAACAATAAACACACATATAAACAATAAACACACATCCCCAAAAACGCATTGAAACTAATACGGAGAATACGAGCTAAGTAAGTCCGGAGACTTACCAGTCTCAAAGATAATCTCTCTGTATTCCGGTCTCAGCTTCCCGCAGGAAGGCACTCAACGCCTGGTCAAAAAAGGCACACTATCAAAATCTCTCTCACATGCTAGAAGTCCTTAGACTTCTAGTCCCAACGATCTCGCAAGTTCATAAACTATAACCATACTAGGATACTCTCGTTCTATTCTCCACAATCTCAACAATCATACAACCTCAACCCCTAAATTCTCACAAGCTCAACATTCAACTTAAAGCCATAAACAACCTCACGAGATAATATCAACACCTCAAGCCTTATAACATCTCACAATCCTCAAACACTCACCTAAGGTCCAAAGCCACTACTTGACATTCACTCTAGGTTATGCTAGATTCGACCTAGCATGATACTACTAAACTTAACTAGATCGTTGTAAGATAATAAGCTCGGGGGAGAGGTTACTCACATGACGTCAAAAGACAGAAGACGATCTATGGATGTCGATATGGATTCGTTGGCCTTAAACGGGGCGTTTTCGAACCTAGCACCAAACCAAACAAATTTAGCATGACGATAAATTTGGGCATAGTATATAACTATATAAAATAATAATAAACCCCATACTAAAAACCGAGTCAAAATCTCAAAAACACTTCCGGGTATATTTTCTAATATATACAAATATATGAATATCACCGTAATTAAAATCCAAGGTGAAAAACCGCTAACACATTTTTCGGGGCAAACTATACGGCTCCATAAATATGGGTCATAATACGTAATTAAATCTTTTGGCCACATTCCATAAATAAATATGCAGGGATATATATATTCAAATTTCCAAAACTTGGGCCACATATGAAATATAGAGATGTGGGTACATTCTGCAAATATATCAAAATATAGGGGCCCAATTAAAATATCCCAAAAAGGGTTTCTTCAAACTTGGAGCAACGTGGAGAGGGGGAAGGTGTAGGCGGCGGCACAGGTGGTACGGGCTCCAGTCAACTCCAACACGCACTAGGGCACGCAAATGCTGGGGTGTCCGGCGACGACTCCGGCGGTCAGTTGACAAAGGAAGACGAGAGTCGGAGCTAGGCAACGTGGTTGAGACTGGCTAACGCGGGAAGAGAGCTCACGATTCGGTTCTTGGCGGAATCTAATGCTAGAGCCAAAATTGGGGTTGGAGCAAGAGGGCTAGTGCGAGAGAGAAGGTAGGGGAAGGAGAAGGAGCGTCGGGCTGATACAGGGGGGAGGAATGGCGGCACTTCTCCCTTAGTGTTGGCCTTGTAGTGGCGGGATGACTCCTCTGGCGTGGTGCTTAGACGAGGTGGCCAGAAAGTTGGGCTCCTTGTCTCTTGTTGTTGGAGTGAAATCAAAGGCGGAAGAGGGAGGGCGATCTTCAGAGAAGGAAGAAAAGGTCCGGTGGTTGAGAAGAACAAAGGAGAAGGGTTAGCTTGAGAAAAACAGAAAGGTGAAGGAGAATGAGGGAATGGGCAGATGGTAAGGAAGAAAGTGGAAGGGACAATAGAGGGGTGCTACGAGGGGTCTAGTATGCAGAGGCGGCGATGCAACAACCCGAATCCGCGGGATATCGGAATCCTATGGGTGAGACCTCACAATGGGTCCCGACCCTTAGTCTGACAACAATTTCACTAGACCTTTCCAACATGGCACAAATAAAGGCAAAAAGTCAACTTGTTTATAATGTATGCGAGAATAGAAAAGAAGGAATACAAGATGGAAACTCAACCGAGTCCTCAAAACGAAACAACAATGATAACGATATCCAAAAATGTACCACATAAATAATCCAACAACACAATGAAAACCAAAAACGTCCCCGTCCTATAAATGTACGGAGACCCCTCGGATGTCCACTCCTCCACCTCACTCGGTGGCATCCCTAACCCGCAAGGCATCTACACAAACGGTTTGAAACCGTTAGCTCACATTCTAGCATTATATAGATAATATGGCACAAACACACACATAAGAATACCTAACACACAACATGCTCATATACATACACATCCGGTTCTTATTCTCTTTTTAGGTTATTCCATTTCTAATTTCATTCGTTTAAAGTGTGACACAAGAGTCTTATAACTCTCGCCTCTGTCCCCGTGTAACCAACAAGAGTGATGCGGAGCTGAACCCGTATACCTTGTGGAGGGGCGAAGAAGCCCGGCCGTATACCATGTATGGCCTGGTGGCAAAGAACCTCCCAGTCTCCCTCGGGAGCTGGGCATTGATGTCACCGTCCGATTATACTAGTAACATTGGGCCAAATAATATATATATATATATATATATATATATATATATATATATATATATATATATATATATTCAAGTAGTCCTAATCCGGTTTCATGATCAAAAGCGATAAAACACACACCACCATCATGTACCCAAATAATGCATACAAGTGGCTAAGTAAGTCCGAGGACTTACCTCGTCTCAAGCTAATCAAAACAAACGATCTCAACTCTCCGTGTGGGAATAACTAAGACCTGATCACAACTAGGTACACATCAACATCAATCTCATAACTCAACTCAAAGACTCTCCAAGGCTAGCAACCGAACATAAAGTTGAACAACTAGTAAGCTAGGAAGGCTGTCCTAACCTTTAAGAGGTCATGAACATGATAAACAAAAGAAAAAGGGAACAACAGCCCACACCTTATATGAGCTCAAAGAGTACCCAAAGCTGGAGTAAGAACACAAGATGGAAGAGAGACCATAAGGTCTTCACACACACAAGATTAACAACGATTCCAACTAACTCAAAGGACACCTAGGGTCAAGCCACTAGATTGGATTCTCATAAGTCCTAGGTCACCCTAAGCATGCTTCTAACTAGATATAACCATAAGGCTAAGGAAGGAACGAAGAGAAAGGGAGGAAGAAGCCTACTGGTGAAGAAAACGCAGCCGCGTAAGCAAACTGGCGCCCCCTGCGTGGACCTGTCACCGCCCCTGCGGTGGCTCACGTCCGCCCATGCGCCTCTGGTGGTCCGCCCCCACGTTCGAACATCAGAAACTTTCTCTTCTTCATTTCTTCGACAGTGTCTTTGCTTCAATTGCCTCCTTCTTTGGCTGGGCCTCCTCCAAACACTATCCACAGGTCTTATCTTCCTCTCCATGACTTAAACAAGCTAAAATAATGGACATACAAATGGTTTATAACATCTCTCTTCAAAGCTTCCTCCATAGTCATGGAGGTGAAGAGAAGAAGAAGGAGAAGAAAACATGAGCAAAGAGAAGAGGAGAGGAGGAAGCTTACCCCAACAGATCCAAATCTTCAAGGTTGTAGATTCCTAACAAGATCTTCCAAGGAGAAGGAAAAAGAGAGCACAAGAAGGAGAGGAGAGAAAGAACTAACGTGAGAGTGAAAAGGAAGAGTGAGGAGAGTGGGAGAGTAAAGAAGGTTGCATAAAGGGAGTGGGAAGACCCAAGGGTCAACTGTCCCCTATGTCTCCTCACTCCACAACCCAAGGCCGGAAAGTAAAAAGGGGAATCCCAAAGGTTGACGCGGGATTTTGGGGATAAATCCCGGTACTCAGCAAATGTGCATGCGGGAAAACTGAGCCGCTGACGCAGGAAGAGCGATAAACCTCTCGACATCCGGAATAAATATTTCGGATGTTACAACTAACCGCCCTAAAAACAAGTTTTGTTCCGAAACTTGCTAACGTGAAACTCACAACAAGCACAACTCGAAAACCGTAAGGAACATGTAACGTTGCCCATCAACCCGCAGACTAAGAAGTCACCCTCATAGCCACATCAACACATCGAAAAGTAGTCATAAATACGCATTAATAGCACACAAAACATATTGCATCACAAACCACATAAGCCTAACTAAGGAAGAACTCGGGACTAACCCGACTGCCCTATCGATGTCACTAAACTAGCGTAAAACTCGGGATAGTTCCTCCATATACTATCCTCCGTCAACCATGTAGCCTCACCGGCTCCTCTCCTCGACCATTACACCCTCATCATCGGTATCTGCTTCGATCAAAGGCGTCTCGTACTCCGCTCTAAAACCACTATAGGATGCTCTGCAAAAGTATGGTTTGGGTCGACCACCAAATCCTCGTTGCTAATAATATGTCTCGGGTCATGGATGTACTACCTCGGCTGAGACACATGAAATATTGGATGTATACCCTCCAACCGCGGTGGTAATACTAGTCGGTATGCCACCTCACCAACTCTCTCCACTATCTCGAATGGACCGACATATCGGGGGCTTAACTTCCCCTTAATGCCGAATCATTTGACGCCCCGCGTCGGTGATACCCTCAGCCACACCTGAGCTCCTACCCTGAACTCGAGAGGCCTACGCCTCCAATCAGCATACGATCATTGACGACTCTACGCGGTCAACATCCTCTCTTGTATCAAAGCAACACTAGCCAAGTCATCCTGTACCTGATCTGGAATTACAACGCTAGAACTCCCAAGATCGTCCCAAGATAAGGAACTAGGGCATCTCCCTCCTTACAATGCCTCATACGGTTTCATCCCAATCGACGCGTGCCGGATATTATTATATGAAAACTCTACCAATGAGAGGTGGTCTTGCCATACCTGCCCCCAGTCTAGTACACATGCCCGCAACATGTCCTTTAAGGTATGAATAGTCCCCTCTGACTGACGGTCGGTCTGTTGATGGTATGCGGTGGTGAAATGAAGACTCGAACATAGGGCAGCGTGTACCTGCTGCTAGAACCTCGAGGTGAAACGTGCAGTCTTCGTCAACCGATCCACTACTATCCATATCGCATCAAAGCTCCTACTCGGTCTCAAACCGGTAACGAAGTCCATGGATATATCCTCCCATTTCCACTACATCACGGGTTGTGGATGAAGCTCTCCTCCGTGTCTCCGATACTCGATCTAGACCTGCTACAAGGTCGCGCATCAGGCCACATATCTATCTACATCGGGCTTGATCCCGCCCCACCAATAAGATCTCCTAATGTCTTGGTACTTCTTACTCGTGCCTGGATGCACCAAGTAAGGTGTAGAATGTGCCCCATGCAAAATCCGCTCTCTCAACTCCGTGTCTGACAATACACAAATACGTCCCTGGCGTCTCAATAACCCGTCTGCTCATGTGATAAACTACGGTGCCTCTCCTCGGGCCATCCTGTACCAAATCCTCGTCAAAATGGTACAACCCTCCTGCTTCTACCGGATCTCTCCGGACAGGTAAGGTAATATCTCCGACTAGGACAAACGACCGTCCGTATCCAGGAACCGGATATCCAACTCCAACTCCTCTAAATCCCTCCGCAACTGTGGCCGAACCATAAGTCGAGCTATAGCCTCCTCTCGAGGAGTCCTCCTACTCAAAGTATCGGCGACTACGTTCGCCTTCCCTGGATTGTACAAAATCTCCAAATCAAAGTCCTTAATCAGCTCTCACCATCTCCTTTGGCGGTTACTCAACTCCCGCTTAGTGAATATATACTTCAAACTCTTATGGTCTGTGAAGATCTGACATGTGGCCCCGTGCAAGTAGTGTCGCCAGATCTTAAGGGCATGAATCACTGCCGCTAGCTCAAGATCATGAGTGGGGTAATTCTCCTCGTACGACTTCAACTGCTGAGAAACGTACGCAATAACCCTACCCCTGTGCATCAAAACGCACCCCAAGCCTAGGTTGGAGGCATCACTATATACAACAAAATCCTCAACGCCCTCAGGCTAGGCTAAAACGGGAGGAGAGGTCAACCTCCTCTTCAGCTCCTCAAAGCTATGCTGACAAGGGTCGGACCAGACGAACCTGGTAGACTTCCTCAGCAAGGAAGTAAGCAGGGGTACAATCACGGAAAAACCCTCAACAAATCGGCGGTAGTATCCCGCTAAGCCCAAGAAACCGCACACCTCCTTGACCGTCCTAGGAGGCGGCCATGAAGAAACAGACTCTATCTTTGTCGGGTCAACCATAACACCCATTGGCGGAAACTATATGACCTAGGAATGCCACCTCCGAAATCCAAAACTCGCACTTAGAGAGCTTTGCATAAAGCTCTCTATCCTAAATGACTAGAAGAACCGTCCTTAGGTGTCCCGCATGCTCCTCCCTACTCCGGGATTAAACCAAGATGTCGTCTATAAACACTACCACGAACTGGTCCAAGAAGTCAATGAAGATGCCGTACATCAACTCTATGAAGACGACGGGTTCATTAATGAGCCCGAACGGCATCACGACAAACTCATAATGGCCATATCTCGTCCTGAATGCCGTATTCGGCACATCGTCCTCTCTCACTCTCAGCTGGTGGCATCCCGACTGATGACATGAATTATGACCTATTTTTAGGCATGTATTTATATAGATTTTCCCTTTATTTTGCATGCATAGACATACATTCATGCCATTTATGGTTATATTCACCTACTTTGCAAGAATAGAGGTCTACATAGAGTTTTATTGCATTTGTAGGTAATTTGACGAATTATGGAGCAAAAATGGCACATTTAAGGATTAAGCCTTGAAGCGGTACAAAAAGGAGCATAAAAGGAATTTAGGACGCGGCCCATTGTATTTGATAGCATGAATTATAGTCTATATTTTGGGGTTTGTTTGGACGTTTTATCTTCAATAATCTGCATGTTTGTATGTATAATATGTGATTCTATTACCATTTCATCTACCTTTGCGAGAATCGAGGTCTACACCTAGTTTCGTTGTAATTGCAGGTAATATGGTACGTTTTGCATCAAAAAGGAGCAAAAGGAGTCATTAGTCATTTGGAGCTACATCCAGGGAGCATAGCCATGGATTAAAGATGCACTTTGGACCAGTTTTGAGAGATTTCACATTCAGTTGTGACTCACCTCGGTTGATCAGAGGTTCACCTCGACCGAGGTGATCCAAAGACGCCGACTCGACCGAGGCGAACACCTAGGACGCGGCGAGAATATTTTATTCTTGGATGAGATCTTTTAAATTTGGAAAGTGATCTTATATTTTTTGGGCTTGGCTCCTGGAAGGAAGGAGATATGTAGAATCATATATTTTACCTATATTTATGGGAGAATATCTTTTTAAGATTTATTATCTTTGGAGGGTTATTTTCCTATAAAAAGGGTTGGATTTTCCACAAATCCGATCATGCTTACATCCGCTTACACCGAAAAACACGCAGCAGCAGCATACTCCAAATTGGGGGAGAGAGTTGAAGAACCTTTTTGAAGGTTGAAGGAAGATTGAAGTACATAGCTTTTATAGCTTTATTGAAGGGTTTTGTAAGATTGTCTTCAATTCCCTCAATTGTTGTCTTGTCTTGTTGGATTATTATCCAAAGAACGCTTTGTTGTGATATTTGATTCAGTTATTGAAGTCTTTTCATTAAATTCTTCTTTGTTCAAATATTCACCTTCTTCCCTTATATTTAATACTTTCATTATGATAATGAGTGGCTAATTTCCTTGTGTGATTCTAGGGTGATCGGCTGAAAGTTGTGGGAAAAACAATGATAGAATAGTCTCTTAGATTCCAGTAGGATCCTGAAAGTTCGAGTCTTTAACCTTAACCCTAAGCATCTCGTTCGGTTGATGAACATCTCGGCCGGGGTGGAATTCTTCTGACCGAGGTGACTTATTTGATCCGTAACTGAGAGTTAAGTGTTAGAGTTTGCTAAAATCCTATTCTTATTACACCTTCCTGGTTCAAAGCAAGCTTAGGATGAGACTTACCCGGTAATTCCTTAGTTTGTGTACCAACGATCATAGGTGTAGGTAATAAAGGTTTATCCTTTATTGGGGTTTGAGTGTGCTTCCATCCCATCTTTGTGAGTTAGCCTAAGACTTACCCGGTAAAGGTTGATTCTATTCCCTTAGATGGTGTGTTAGTTTGAGGTTATAGTTCTTTATCTTGATTCCTTGAGACTTACCCGGTAATAGGAGTTACGGTTTAGGATTAGTGTGTAGTGAGACTTACCCGGTGATCTACTCCACTTTACTAACGCCTTCCCCACGCAAAAATCTCAGCTTTGTCCGCTTATCTATAGATCTTGAGTTGGAACCACAACTAGATGCTTTAATCCCTAGAATTGCATGTTTGCTTTATTGACTTCTTATTCATCTTTGATTGTGTTAATCGCTCTTGTGGTTAGAACTAACGTAGCATACCGTGTTGACTTTGTTTCACCGAGTCCCTGTGATCGACCCCTGGAATTTTCTTGCTTTTACTACGATTGACCCGTACACTGCGGGTTCGCATCCTTGTTTTAAGCTTAAGTCTAGGGTTATAAATTTAAAGCTTGCACACACACCGTTTGGAGCGAACAAGTTTTTAGCGCCGTTGCCGGGGACTTGGTCTAGACCGAGCCGGTTACGGTTTGCTTTCGGGGCATTTGCCCCTGTTGCTACTAACTACTCTTTCTATGAGTTTTGTAGTTTTCAGGATTTCCGATGACTACATTTGATCCAGCCTGGATAGCAAGACAAAATGCTAGGGCGTACCATTATGAATACTTGGAGGAGAAGTACTCCTTCTATTGGTTTAACAATGAATGGGAAAGAGAAGAGGCCATTCAGCATGAACTTGCGATATGGGATGAGAAGAATGTCCCTAAAAACATTTATGAGCAACCTTTTGAAGACTCTCTCGAATCAAGATTGGAGAAGTTGATGAAGAAGGTGGAGGAGCTCAAGGAAAGCACCCTATCCTATGCTAAGCCGAAAGAGGAGCATAAGGAGGTGTTGCACGTTCCAAGCATTCCTCTGGTCGAACCGGAAGTTTCTCCTGAAGCTTTTGTGGAAGCGGAGGATGTGGAAGATCTCAATTCAACTGCCGAGACCTCGGCCGAGGTGGAGGAGATCTCGACCGAGATGGAAGAATCTGCAAAACCAGAAGTGGAAGATGCAGAGAACCTTGGCCAAATTACTGAGATTGTGGTCAAGGTGGAAGAAAGACCAGCAGAACTGAGAGAGATTTCGTGGGTGGATTATCAACCCAACACGAAACTTGTCTCAAGCTTTGGAGAACTTTGCAAGGTACATTCTCCTACTTCATTTGAATTCCCTATTAATATTTCTGAATTTTTCAGGAATGCAGCGGAGAGTTGGAGGTCTCTTCCGAAAGAACCTCCAAAGATCAAGATGATGTCTTCCTTGAAATTGTTGGAAGAAGAAGCTCCTCGGATCATGAGGAGTGGAGTTGGCAAACACTATACCGCTAAAGCGATGAAGAGTCTCTTGTTCAAGTATGGGGTCCCTCGCATGCTCAGGACCCTGTACCATCCCCAAGCTATAGATGGGGAAGCTGCTATAATTCTCGAGAAACTGTTTTCTCGATCAAGGAAAGGATGGGACACGAGGAATGTCCCATTGAAGTGTAGGAAGTCTAGACGAATTCCGGTGAGAATCAAACCGTACAAGCTTGTACGTGGGAGATCTTACCATTTGCCGGTGAAGTTAGGAACCGGAACCTTCTTGGAAGATTTTTACGGATGTGATGAGCACTCCACGACATTCGAAGTGCATTGAGTAATCCCATGCCGTATGGTCCAGCTAGCGACCTTAAATCAAGCGCTTCTTGGGAGGCAACCCAAGGTATTGCTCTTTTTCTCCCGTTTTCTAGTCTAGCTTAGATAGTTTTTGTTTTTGCTTTGCTTTGCTTTGTTTTTGGCGTTCTGGACAGACAACAGGGATTATCTAAGGAGGAGCACGACTGGAAGGACAGAAGTTCGAGATTCTGAGAAGACAGAAGGACCTCGGTCACTGTCAGAGCACCTCGACCGAGTTGATTCTTGAGCAACCGAGGCGACTAGGGTTTCTGCAGAATCGCCTCGGTCCGTACCACCTCGGTCCAGTCGAGACCATCTCGACCGAGGTGACAGCAGATCCAGTAACAGTATAAAAAGGGGAAAAATTACTTTTCACATTTTTACCTACCTCGACCGCGGCGACAGATCCATTTCGCTCACTCCCAAATCTTGCTCGTTTTCGACGTTTTCTGCTTCCAAACCGAGATTAAAGGGTAGAGGAATCGATTGCAACTACAGATCTGCAAGAAATTCAAGCAACTCGGCCGGAACGAGGTAAAAACGATCGAAACCCTAAACTCGTTCGTTTACTGCAATTTGGGCTTTGGTTGCCCTTGATTCTGTTGAGGAAAACCTTAAGTACCCCGTAGGAAGCATCGGTAGTGATTTTTCGGGGAAAAGAACTAAAATTCAGAGAGTTGAAATCGCGATTGTCTTCGCCTCGGTCCAGTCGACCTGCACCTCGGTCGAGGTGCTTCTTGGAGTTTGTCAGTCGACCGAGGTAGTCTGACAGTGCTGTTTGAAGATGAGTTCTGACAGATTGTTAGCCCTTAGAGATAGATCCTCTCCTTCCCCTTCTTCTTCCTCATCCCGACCTTCTATCCCGGTGATCCACGAGAGACACCAGGTAGATTATGAGCGTATTGCTAGTCGTCCAGTCATCGCTCCTAGATTTCTGGACATTTCTGCCTTTGACTGTCTCCACGTTGATGGAGATCTTAGGAGGATGATCACCACCGTCGGGCTGGATCAGTTTACTGAGATCCGAGCCCCAGCCTACCTAGAGCCGACCCTCGAGTTTGTCAGCTCCTTCACTTACCTCCCCACAGAGAGGGCTGTGAAGTACCGGTTGATGAACTAGAACTACTTAGTACCTCTAGACCACTGGAGAGACATTTTTGGCTTCCCTGCCCCCACTGCTGTAGACTTCCCGACCCGAGCTGTAGCTAGAGAGTTCTGGGGTCAGATCGCCCACATTACAGAGCATGCAGATAGGTGGCGTCCTGGTGATTCCAGGGCGAAGCTTATCTATCATCTAGCCTTTCGATTGACACACAGGATCTTCAGCAAGACGCTTTTGGCGCGTACTGAGACGCCCCAGAAGGTCCGACAGGGGGAGCTCTTCGCTTTATACTGCATGGTCACAGGTGGATACCCTGACTTTGGATTGATGCTGGCAGAGGATCTGCACAGGATCAAGGCCAAAGGGAAGGGAGATATATGCTGCGGAGGGATAGTGACCCATATCGCTAGGTATCAGGATATGGATCTGAGTAGGTGTACCATGGTGGCGGCTGCCAAGCCGCTCGGACTACAGGAGATGATTACTCGGAGGATTCTGGTTCCCCGAGGACTGACTACACCCTACGTCGCTATGCCATGGGAGCTGACTGCACCTCAGGGCATCAGATGGTCTGCACAGTTCTCTGTCTTTGATCCACATTTCTGGCAGACCGCTTGGGGTCCACTTATGGAGGATTACAGAGAGGGAGCAGCTGCCCCTGCTGAGGCTGAGGAGGAGGCTGAGGATGAGGACGACGATGATGATGATACAGTAGACGAGAGAGGAGGTGGCGTCCCGATGGACACAGGTACAGATACAGCTGGGACGAGCGCACCACCTATTATTGATTTGGATGATGACGAGGAGGACACTGAGCCAGCACCAGCTGAGACTTCTCCAGTCAGACCTGCTAGACGCAGGAGGCGTGGAGTGAGGGATAGAGCTGCACACCGACGGATCGATGACCTGACGGATCAGGTTATCGACTCATATGCTGCACTTTCGCTGGATATCCGCGAGATGCAGGAGCGGCAGCATCATCGGCACATGATGGCTCAGCTGCAGTTTGAGCATATCATGGGACATCCTTATGATCCGACTCAGTATCCCTACATACCACCACCACCACCGGATCGAGACTACTGAGGAGCTGCAGGATTTTATTATTATATTTTTTATGCAGTTCGGCTTTTATCCGGTGAGTTCTCTCTTGTTTAGACTTTTATTATACCCACTGGGACAGTGTGTCTCAAGTATGGGGTGTTTGTGTTATTTGACTACGTGACTACGTGATGTATTTGACACCTTTGATGTATTATATTTATCGGATATTTTCGTATTTATGCTTTATTGCCTTTATATGATTATCTGATATTACATGCATACCTACAGGTTATTTGATTGAGAAAAACGTCGAAACTGAAAGAAAAATGGTTTTAAAAAAAAAAAAAAAAAAAAAAAAATTTTGACCTCGATCGGACAGTTCTAGCCGAACGAGGTGATCCACCTCGGTTGACCTAAGAACACCTCGACCGAGGTGTGTTAACTGAGAGTTTTCGAAAATGATTTTGTGCTACTTATCTAGATATGATCTCAGTGAAGATTTTATTTACTTACTGGTTTTAAATTCTTTATGTGTTTGAAAGGTTTTATAATATGTTTAAGTTGCTAAATGCTTTGTTTGAAATTATTGGCATGTTTAATACTTTGTTTTTTATCCAAATTATGTTGAATTTGAAGGTTGACACCGCAGGTTAAGTTCTCTCACTTTCTTCTTGGAAAGACCAAGGCAATTCATTCTCTTCTCTCTTCTTCTTTTTGATCATGCTTAGCCCCTCATATACATTTTGCCTCCCTTTACCTATCCGGGAATTTGGAAGCAAGCAAAGTGGTGAAAGCAAGTTAAAGTTGAGAAGTGGGCTAGAAGTGGAAGTGTTAGAAAGCAATTATAGGTTTGGGGAAGTCAATCATGAAGATGAGTAACTCGGCACCATTCACATAGCCGGGTGTTTGTGTCTTGCCAAAGTCGGATTGAGCGATATTCCTAACGGGTCATGGTATGTGCATCAAGGGTTTGATGCATCTCGAGAAATTGATGATTGCAGATTTCCTAGGCTTCGGTTATTGTGCACCTCTGTCCATGCATCCCAAAAAGTAAAGTAAAAAAAAGAAAAAGTGTGAGATAAGCAAAGCTTATTGGTGGAAGATGTTGCAAGTCAAAGTGAAAGTGAAGTTCATCCTTTTCCCGGATTCTAGCACCACATTACCTTACATACATCCCTACCCTACACGTTTCTTGACCTTTTCTTTTGGGAAGCCCTTGAGACCTTGAGCTTGTTGATTGACTTAGAGGTTTAAACTGGATTATACATGATTAATTTTGATAATTATGATTTATTATGCATTCTATGATTTTATGCAAAGATGAACAACTTTCCTATATTTATAAAATGTTTTGAGCATATTGAGTTTCTAAATTCCAGGAAGTATTCTCTTAGAGTGATCTATGATAGTTGCACACCATAAAATGTTTTTGAAAGACTTTTTCATTGATTTTATTGACTTATAATCCATTCTATCTTGTCTTCTATATGCGGAACTTGCTTGGGGACAAGCAAGGGCTAAGTATGGGGTATTTTGATAGCATGAATTATAGTCTATATTTTGGGGTTTGTTTGGACGTTTTATCTTCAATAATCTGCATGTTTGTATGTATAATATGTGATTCTATTACCATTTCATCTACCTTTGCGAGAATCGAGGTCTACACCTAGTTTCGTTGTAATTGCAGGTAATATGGTACGTTTTGCATCAAAAAGGAGCAAAAGGAGTCATTAGTCATTTGGAGCTACATCCAGGGAGCATAGCCATGGATTAAAGATGCACTTTGGACCAGTTTTGAGAGATTTCACATTCAGTTGTGACTCACCTCGGTTGATCAGAGGTTCACCTCGACCGAGGTGATCCAGAGACGCCGACTCGACCGAGGCGAACACCTAGGACGCGGCGAGAATATTTTATTCTTGGATGAGATCTTTTAAATTTGGAAAGTGATCTTATATTTTTTGGGCTTGGCTCCTGGAAGGAAGGAGATATGTAGAATCATATATTTTACCTATATTTATGGGAGAATATCTTTCTAAGATTTATTATCTTTGGAGGGTTATTTTCCTATAAAAAGGGTTGGATTTTCCACAAATCTGATCATGCTTACATCCGCTTACACCGAAAAACACGCAGCAGCAGCATACTCCAAATTGGGGGAGAGAGTTGAAGAACCTTTTTGAAGGTTGAAGGAAGATTGAAGTTCATAGCTTTTATAGCTTTATTGAAGGGTTTTGTAAGATTGTCTTCAATTCCCTCAATTGTTGTCTTGTCTTGTTGGATTATTATCCAAAGAACGCTTTGTTGTGATATTTGATTCAGTTATTGAAGTCTTTTCATTAAATTCTTCTTTGTTCAAATATTCACCTTCTTCCCTTATATTTAATACTTTCATTATGATGATGAGTGGCTAATTTCCTTGTGTGATTCTAGGGTGATCGGCTGAAAGTTGTGGGAAAAACAATGATAGAATAGTCTTAGATTCCAGTAGGATCCTGAAAGTTCGAGTCTTTAACCTTAACCCTAAGCATCTCGTTCGGTTGATGAACATCTCGGCCGGGGTGGAATTCTTCTGACCGAGGTGACTTATTTGATCCGTAACTGAGAGTTAAGTGTTAGAGTTTGCTAAAATCCTATTCTTATTACACCTTCCTGGTTCAAAGCAAGCTTAGGATGAGACTTACCCGGTAATTCCTTAGTTTGTGTACCAACGATCATAGGTGTAGGTAATAAAGGTTTATCCTTTATTGGGGTTTGAGTGTGCTTCCATCCCATCTTTGTGAGTTAGCCTGAGACTTACCCGGTAAAGGTTGATTCTATTCCCTTAGATGGTGTGTTAGTTTGAGGTTATAGTTCTTTATCTTGATTCCTTGAGACTTACCCGGTAATAGGAGTTACGGTTTAGGATTAGTGTGTAGTGAGACTTACCCGGTGATCTACTCCACTTTAGTAACGCCTTCCCCACGCAAAAATCTCAGCTTTGTCCGCTTATCTATAGATCTTGAGTTGGAACCACAACTAGATGCTTTAATCCCTCGAATTGCATGTTTGCTTTATTGACTTCTTATTCATCTTTGATTGTGTTAATCGCTCTTGTGGTTAGAACTAACGTAGCATACCGTGTTGACTTTGTTTCACCGAGTCCCTGTGATCGACCCCTGGAATTTTCTTGCTTTTACTACGATTGACCCGTACACTGGGGGTTCGCATCCTTGTTTTAAGCTTAAGTCTAGGGTTATAAATTTAAAGCTTGCACACACACCGTTTGGAGCGAACAGTATTCTCTGATACCATCTGACGCGCCAAAGTATTTTCTGATACCTTATGACGCGGCCCAGAGTATCTTCTGATACCAGCGGATTCGACTTATTTTCAGCCCAAATTTTAGGGTTTTATCTATAAACCCTAGATAGATCCCTACATATATTCGAGAGCCTTCAACATTGAAGGGGAGCCAATTTCTCCAAAGGGAGACTAGAAAGAGCCAATTCCTCCAAAGGGAGACTAGAAGAGCCAATTCCTCCAAAGGGAGACTAGAAGAGCCAATTTCTCCAAAGGGAGACTAGAAAGAGTCAAAACCTTCAAAGAGAGCCAATTTCTCCAAAGGGAGACTAGAGGGGCCAATTTCTCCAAAGGGAGACTAGAGGGAGTTAATTTCTCCAAAGGGAGATTTAGGGAGAGTCAATTTCTCCGAAGGACGGTGACAGCCCCAGGATTTGGATCCCAAAGAGAGGGACGCTTGAAGGTTTTATTGCGTACAAGGAAGATTTGGGGAAGGACGCACTTTCCTATTTTTTGGAGTTAGAAGATCTTAGGGTTTACATTTGAAGGCGGATTGACATCCCGTTCTTCATTGTCCCTAAAAATTTTGTGAGGTTTTTCTGTTCCTTTGAGTCTACATCCATTGAACGCGATTTGCGATTATTGTGTTTGATTGACATTTGTTTTGGGTTTATTATTGAGATTTCAAGGTTTTACCTTTTCTCCCTTTCATATTTGATTATTGATATCATAATGATGATTATTGGCTAAAACCCTTTAGCAATTATAAGGTGAAGGGTTGATAGTTGTGGCTTAGATAATGATAGATCGATCGTAATTTGATTGGACCCTGAGAGTTAGAGAAATATCGTCGACACCCTAAATCACGGCCTGTTCTTAGGTTTCCACGGCCGTGATTCTCAAAAACTACCCGTGATTTACTTCAGTTTACGAACCTTGCTTTTACTTTAATCCAAAGTTAAAGATTTGCTTTAACTTAGTCTTGGCTTGCCTTTTCTAGGTGGTAGTGAAGCCTCAACAACCTCTACCTCGATTGTGAGTGTCACAACCTTAATCGGTTTAGTTAGTCTTGATCCTTGGATTACAAGTTTGGGTATTTGATATTAATTCTTGCCTTTAGAACCTTTCTATATTGAAGCCTCAACAACCTTTATAGAGAGTATCTTGTAGGTGAGTCATATAAGGTTTTCGGAACTTCACCGTACGATTACCTTACATTAGTATACCTTTGCATATCTTAACTCTGTCCTTATATCATTAGTATATCTTGAATCGATTGCCACAATTAGATACCTGGATCTTTAGGGTTGCTGTTTTTCCAACTGAATTTATTCCCCCCAAATCCCTGTGTTCGATACTCTGGAATACTTGCTAATCTACGCCGATCCGTACACTGCGGGTTCGCTTGCTTGATTCTAGTTTTATAAATTTAAAGCTTATTTGCACGCACGTTTAGGGGCGAACACCGACCTCAAGTCGATACGTGAAAATGCGGATGCTCCTTGCAACCGGTCTAGGAAATCATCAATACGCGGTAGAGGGTACTTGTTATTGATGTTAACTTTGTTAAACTCTCGATAATTAATGCATAACCTCAAAGATACGTCCTTCTTCCTGAGGAAGAGGACCGGTGCAACCCATGGGGAGACGCTCAGGCGTATGAAACTCGCATGCCATGGGAATCTCCTCCATGCGGTATGGAGCCATGCGGTATGGAGCCTTGGAGATCGGCCTCGTGCCGGGCTCCAACTCAATACCAAAAAACGCTCCTCTGCGGTGGTAACCCGGGTGGCTACCCGAATACGTCCTCAAACTCGCATGCCATGGGAATCTCCTCCAGCAATGGACCCGTCTCTCTCTTCATGGCATAGCACTAGAAGGCCTTCTAGAGGATGACTTTTTCATGTACCGGCCTTCTAGAGGTCCCAACCTTGAAAAATCACCTCGTGTCCCGTCTCCATAGTAACTGTCACGGTCCTCCGACTGATATCCAGAACGGCTCGATGGCGGTCCATCCAGTCCATGCCAAGGATGACTTTTTCATGCATTAAGTGCATGACATAGAAGTCGGCTAACCAATCTCGGTTTCCCAAATGTATGGGAGAACCGCGTACCTCTCAGGTACCACTATCCCTACCCCCATCGGGTAACCCCACAATGAAGGGTCTCCCTTCTACCGTATTTAAGGACAACCTAGCTACAAAGTCATCGGATATAAAAGAGTGCATAGCACCTGTGTGGAATAAAACTCGGACCGGAAGGCCATGAATCTGAATAGTACCTATGGCTGCCGTCGCCACTGGGTCAACATCACTCCTCAGCTCAAAAACCCTGACCTGTGTGCCTCAAGTCTCCTAGTTGCCTCCACTACGACCTCTACCTCGGCCCTTCCCCTGAGCTGATCTCTATGTACGCGTCTGACTCTGACCCCTCTGCTGAAAAATCTGATCCAGAACTTGAGGTGGCCTTTGTCCTCCACCTGCCCCGCTAGCAAACGAAATCCCCTGCTTTGATGGTGCCTGACCCCGTCTGCAACAAACTTCCGTGTGACCCGTCTGACCACAAGAGAAACAAGTCACAAGAGGCTTCCTATAATCGGGCCTAAGATGTCCATGTCCTCCGCAGTTATAGCAGTGCCTCCCTATGTCTGATGCCTGAGTAGCAGGCGGATGACTCGTATGTCCCTTGCCGGGCTACGCCC
Source organism: Fagopyrum homotropicum (assembly GCA_033239125.1). Classification (NCBI taxonomy): domain Eukaryota; kingdom Viridiplantae; phylum Streptophyta; class Magnoliopsida; order Caryophyllales; family Polygonaceae; genus Fagopyrum; species Fagopyrum homotropicum. The sequence goes on from BSWB01000002.1 coordinate 138,659,991, forward strand.
CTATCTTGACGCACTTTTCCCCCAAACTAGTAGGTCCCGTCCTTTGTCGCTTGTCCAGCCCTCTGGACGGTGCCACCCTTATGGACCCTGGGCGGTCTCTCTCGTACGCCGAGGCTTGGTCCTGGTACTCCATCAAGGAGTCACAACGGAACCCCGCAAGGTATGCACGGGTGGACTCCTTCAATCTCCTAGAAAAGAGATAGACATGTTGGTCTGCCGGAGGTGCGGCGGGTCCCAAAAAAGCCATCTCCGCTCGGAAACTCCTAATCGCCTCAACAACTGGGACGTCCTCGAATCATGCCTCCAAGAAATCCTGGACTCGGTCTCTTCTTAGTGAATCCGGGCAAATAGTCTCTCTAACGAGACTCAGTAGCTGATCCATCCTAGTCACACCTCCTGTCACCGTCCTCCACCGATACTGGGTCTGCTCTCTAAACAAGGTCTGGACTATCTCCACCCGTCTCTCCTCTAGACAACGGATCGCCTCTAATGCCAACCCCACGTGCCAAATTCAGTGCTCCACCTCTAACCCTACCTTCCCGTCGAATTAGGATACATGCTGCTGGTTGAAAAAAGCCTTCAACATTGAATCAAGTCTCGGAGACCTCAGCTCACCTCCAACCCTAGCAATCTCCCCAACCAACTCGGGTGCTACTATCGCCGGTGCAACGACCTCTGGTGCGGCCCTAATTTGAGTAACCCTCAGCGAGACCTCAGCTGATCTCTGTACGCTCCAAACGGTGTGTGTAAGCTTTAAATTTATAACCCAAGAAGTATGCTTAAACAAGGATGCGAACCCGCAGTGTACGGGTCAATTGTAATAAATAGCAAGAATTCCAAGGGTCGATCACATGGACTTAGGTTAAACAAAGCACATAATTGGTTGTCAAGTATTGCAAATAACAAAAAGCAATTAAAGCAATCAAAGATGATATAATGTCAAGTAAGGGGAAATGCGGATTCTAGGGATTAAAACATCTAGTTGTGGTTCCGACTCAAGATCTCGAAGGATATCGCGGACAAAGCTGAGGTTTGCAAAGTGAAGGTGTTTCTAAGGTGGGAATAGATCACCCGGTAAGTCTCACTTCTCACTATCCCAAACCAAAGCTCCTATTACCGGGTTAGTCTCAAGGTACTAAGGAAAGGAACTATAATCTCAAACCAATAAACCTCCCAAGGGAATAGAATAAACCTTTAGCGGGTAAGTCTCAGGCTAACTCACAAAGATGGGATGGAGGCACACTCAAACCCCAATAAAGGATAAACCTTTATTACCTACACTCATGATCATGGGTAAACAAACAAAGGAATCACCGGGTAAGTCTCATCCTAGGCTTGAATTGAACAAGGAAAGGTGTAATAAGGATAGGATTTGGCAAACTGGAACACTTAACTCTCAGTTTCGGATCAGGAAAGGTTCACCTGGTTTAGTTTATATACCATCTCGGTCGAGATGTTCGTCGACTGAGCGAGGTGTTCTAGGGTTTATGTTAAAGACTTGAGCTTTCAGGGTCCTGTTGGGATTAAGATCATTTTATCATCGTCTTTCCCATAACTTTCAGCCAGTCACCCTAAAATCGCATAAGAAACTTAGCCAACAATCCTCATGATGACAATAATCAAATATATGGGAAAGGAATGAATATTCGAACAAGTAAACCTTAAGAAAAAGGTCTCCATAACTGAATCAAATAACAACAAATCAGCGTTCCTTAAAATCACAAATCGAACAAGACAACAAACCAAAAGGGAATCTAAGAAAGTCTTACAAACTCCCTCTAAAGCTAACTCCAAACTACGAATCCTTCCTTCCTTGATCTTCAATCCTTCCTTCAAACCTTCCGAAAATACTCTAGAAATCTCCCTAATTGGGTGTGTCGAAGATGGCTGAATTGTGGAAAATCCAACCCTTTATATAGGAGAATTATTTTCCAAAGATAATAATATCTTAAAAAGATAATTTCCTATAAAATATATCCATATCTCTAAATTAGATCTCCCAAAAATAATATCTTCCTTCCAGAAATCCAGCCCAAAAATATAAGATATCTTCTTTCCAAAAATAAAAGATCTCAGCCAAAAACATGGATCTCGCCGGTGGCAAGGTGTTCGCCTCGGTCGGGAGGCTCCTCAAGATCACCTCGGTCGAGGTGACACTGTAGCTGAACGAGGTGAATCTCAACTGAATGTGAAATCTCTCAAATCTGGTCAGAAGTGAATCTTCTTCATTAATTCCATGCTTCTTGAGTTCTTCTTTAAGCTCCAGAATTTAGCTCCAATGACTCTTTAGCTTCTTAATTCCATTTTAGTCCAAAACGTGCCATTTTACCTACGATTACAAAGAAACTTTGTGTAGACATCGATTCCTGTAAAGGTAGATGAAACAACAATATAATCACATAATATACATCCATACATGCAGATTATTGAAGATAAAACATCCAAACTAGTCCCAAAATATAGACTATAATACATGCTATCAAAACACCCCATTCTTGTCCTTTGATTATCCCCAAGCAAGTTCCAAATCTTAAGTACAAGATAGAATGGATTATAAGTCGTAAACATCAATGAAAAGTATTTCAAAACATTTTTGGTTTGTGCTCCACTCATAGATCACTCTAAGAGAATGCTCCATGGTAATTAAAATCAAGACATGATCAAAACATTTTATAAATATAGGAAAGTTGTTCATCTTTGCATAAAATCATAGAATGCATAATAAATCATAATTATCGAAATTAATCATGTATAATCCAGTTTAAACCACCAAGTCAATCAACAAGCTCGAGGTCTCAAGGGTTTCAAAAAGAGGTCAAGAAACGTGTCAAGGTGGGATGTATATAGGGAATATGGTGCTAGAATCACGGAAAAGGATCTTACTTCACTTTCTTTGAAACTCAACATCTTCCACCAATTAGCTTTGCTTATTTTTACTTTACTTTTTGGGATGCATGGACAGAGGTGCACAATAACCGAAGCCTAGGAAATCAACAATCATCAATTTCTCGAGATGCCTCAAATCCTTGATGCACATACCAATACCCGTTAGGAATATCGCTTAATCCAACTTTGGCAAGACACAAACACCCGGCTATTTAAATGGTCCCGAGTTACTCATCATCATGATTGACTTCCCCAAACCTATTTGTTTCTTTCTAACAATTTCAGCTAACATCTCAACTTCACTTTCACTTGCTTTTCTTTTGCTTACTTCCAAATTCCAGGATAGGTAAAGGGAGGCAAATATGTATATGAGGGGCTAAAGCATGATTAAGAAAAAGTAGAGAAGAGAATGAATTGCCTTAATCATCCCAGGAAGAATGTGATAGAGCTCATCATGTGGTGTCAACCTTCAAATTCAACATAATTTTGATAAAAACAAAGTACTAAACATGCCAAAACATCAAACAAAGCATTTTGCAACTTAAACATATCATAAAAACTTTCGAGCATATAAAGATTTCAAAACCAATCCGCAAACAAAAATTATCAATGAGCTCATATCCAGAGAAGAAGCACAAAAATCGTTTCGAAAAACCTCTCAGTTAAGCCACCTCGGTCGAGGTGTTCTAAGTCCTCTGAGGTGCTTTACCTCGTTTGACCAGAATCTTCCCGGTCGAGGTCATAAATTTTTTTTTTCTTAAACTAATTTTTGACGTTTTTCTCAATCAAAAACCTATATGCATGCATGTAATCTCAGATAAACACATGGAGCATAAATAAAATCTTAAATATCCAACTAGAGTCATACAAGCATACACACAATATCAAATAAATACATCCACATACCCAATACTTGGGACACACTGTTCCAATGGGTCAAATAAGAGCCAAGTAAAAAAGGAAACTCACCGGACCTAGCCGAACTGCATAATAAATAAAGAAAAGAAATCCATGCAAGCTCTAGTCCTGATCCGCTGGTGGTGGTGGTGGTGGATATGGAATGAAGGGGTGTTGAGATGGGTCAAACGGATAACCCATAGTGTGCTGAAACTGCATCTCCATCATCCTCTGCTGGTAGTGCTGGCTCTCTCTAAGCTCCATAACCTCCACTTTCAGGGCTGCGTAAGAGTCGATCATCTGGTCCGTCAGCTCATCAATTTGTCGGTGAGCTACTATATCTCTTTGTATGCGGACTCTACGCCAGGCAGGTCGTGATGGTGCTGCTACCTCCTCCTCTGTAGCCTCGTCATCTAGATCGACAACTGGCACACTAGGACCGGTTGTGTCTGTACTAGTCTCCATGGCAGCTCCGCCATCCTCATCCTCTGCCGGTGCAGCATCTCTAGCATCCCGTAAATAGGGAAACCAAGGGGAAGACCAATATTGCGGATCGAAAACTGTGAACTGGGCTGACCATAGGATACCCTGAGGGGTAGTTTCCTCCCAAGCCATAGCGACATAGGGTGTATTAAGGCCACGAGGAACCAGAATCCGCCTCGTGATCATCTCCTAAAGTCCCAGCGGCTTTGCAACCGCTACCAATGTACAAGCACTCTAACCTGACCCATAACTGTAGCAATATGGGTCACCAGCCCTCCACAACAAATATCTCCCTTGGCCTTGCCTTTGATGCGGTGCAAGTCCTCTGCCAGCATGCCTCCGAAGTCAGGCACTCCTCCAGTCACCATGCAAAACAAACTCAACAACTCTCCCTGTCAGATCTTCTGGGGCGTCTCAGTACGTGTCAGAAGAGTCTCACTGAAAATAAGGCGGGCAAGACGGAAAGCTAAGTGGAAAATAAAGAGCTCCCTGGAGTCTCCAGGTCTCCATCTGTCGCTATGCTCCACCACATGAGCAATATGCGCCCAGAACTGTCGAGCCACTGCTCGGGATTGAAAGTTAGTCACGGTGGGAGTCGGGAAGCCAAACACCTCTCGGAACTGATCCATAGGCACAATGTAGTTCCGGTTCAGCAACCGATACTTGATGATGTTCCTCTCTGGCATGTGAGTGACAAAACTCACAAACTCCATGGTCGGCTCAAGGTAGGCTGGAGCTTGGATCTCCATAAACTACTCCAGCCCTACCATAGATATCATTTTCTTCAAGTCCTCCGCCACGTGGAGGCACTCGAAGGCTAAGACGTCCAAGAAATGCGGGGAAACTATAGGGTGCCCGCAAATGCGATCGAAGTCCGCCTCGTGACACTCATGAATCACCGGGATAGAAGGTCGAGAAGCAGAGGAAGGGGAAGAACCACTAGGAGCATCTCTTAGAACAAGCTGACGATCAGAATGGGTACTCATGATTTCTGACAGGAAGGCACCTCGGTCGGTCTGACAAACTAAAGAACACCTCGGCCGAGACACAACTCGACTAGACCGAGGCGAAAAACTGTGCGATTTCTTCTCTCTTATTTTCAGTTCTTTTCCCCCAAAATCACTACCAATTGCTTCCTATGGGTAACTTGTACTCTTTTCAGCAAAAATCTATGGCAACCAAAGCCAAATTTCTCCTAAATCAGTAAAGAGAGGGAAGTTAGGGTTTTTGACAATTTAGCCCAAAAGATACAGATCCATGGCGTTTATCTTTCAGTTTGTTGCTTGCAATCTGATCCTCTTGCTTTTCTTTGTGAAATCGGAGCAGAAATCGTGGAAAACGAGTGAAAAACGAAGAAACGAGGTGGAGATGTGCCGCGGTCGAGAAGAGGGTTGGTAGGGAAGAGAGAGAAATATGTTCGCCTTTTATACCCCTCGCCGAATCTGATATCACCTCGGTTGAGGTGGTCCCGACCGGACCGAGGTGGCTGACTGGGTTGTCAGACCTAGTCGCCTCGGTTGCCTCAAGAACATCTCGGTCGAGGCATTGTGACAACAACCGAGATGTCTCTCAGTCGAACTCCGTCTTCTGAATTTCTCAAACTTTTGTCCTTCTAGTGTAGCTCCTGAGTTGTAATCCTTCCTTAAAGAGTACTTGGTTTCTGTCTAGGACGCCAAAAACAAAACAAGCAAAGCAAAAGCAAACTATCTAAAACTAAACTAGAAAAAGGGAAACGAAAGCAATACCTTGGGTTGCCTCCCAAGAAGCGCTTGATTTAGTGGTGCAATCTCCTCAATCTGGACTTCTGGTTGGTACTTCTTAAGCCTATGACCATTGACTTTAAAGCTTCCGCTTGTTTCTCCCCAAATCTTAGCTGCACCATAAGGAAAAACATGTTTCACAACGTAAGGTCCTGTCCATCTAGATTTCAACTTACAGAGGGAAGAGGCGAAGGCGGGAGTTGAAGAGTAGGACTAGATCTCCTTCTTTGAATTCCTTAGGAATGATATGCTTATCATGCCATCTCTTCGTTCTTTCCTTGTAGATTTTGACATTCTCATAAGCGTTTAAGCGTAATTCTTCCAACTCATTGATGTCCAATAGCCTCTTTTCTCCGGCTTCCTTGATATCGAAATTTAACCACTTGATTGCTCAATACGAATTGTGCTCTAACTCAACGGGTAGATGGCAAGACTTCCCATATACCAATTTGTAAGGGGTTGTACCAATGGGAGTCTTGAATGCGGTCCTATAAGGCCAAAGAGCGTTGTCCAACTTCACGGACCAATTGATGCGCCCTTGGATGTCCCTTCTACGTTGACCGTAGATGAGGAGGACGAGGCTCTAAGGGTTTGCTTAGATGGACCGCTCACCCGATCCCGAGCAAAGACCATTGCCCGAGCCACCGGCTCCATCATCGCCCACACCACTTCTTCACTTGGTTCCATTACCGGCATGCCGTGTCTCTACACCACCATGGCATAGGCTACCGGTTCCTTTAGCGGCATGTCTCATCTTTCCGACTCCATGGCATGAAGCGAGTTTATTTTTGGACTATATTTTCATGTTTTCCTTTTTATGTAATAAAAGGGATATTCCGTATAAGAATATTCCCTTTTGATCTTATCCTTTTAGGTTTTCCCCTTTGGGCTTTTCTTCATGTATTTTTGTTTGGCCCGTTGGCCCACAGGTAGGCAAGACTCTCTATATAAGAGATATCTTGCCTCACTTATTTTGGATGTTCAATATTACTAAGTTTTGAGAAGAATTTCCTCTTACTTTGCTTGGGCATCAAAACCTCTCTTCTATCTCTCAAATTTCTTCCTTGGATCACGTCTTTGATCCAAGAAATCTATATTCGAGGATTCTTCTTAAGAATCAACCTTCGATCCACCCAAAAAGGCTTATTCAATCTCTCTAGATCGAATTAACCTTTGTTTCTTCATCACTTCCACCCCTTTGGATCTGAAACGACACAATGCTGCACAAAGAATCAAGGAGTAGTTGGAACTTTGCTTAATCTAGATCCGGAGTTATCCTTGGTTACCTCCAAGGACGCATCAAATTGGCATCAGAGCAAAGGGATCAAACCTAAGTTCACTTTACTCTTGTTTTTTGTGCGTTATTATCTTCAACCTATTTAGGCTTTTGTTCATGATGTTCTTCGTTTGTTCATGATGTTCTTCATTTGTTCTTCATGATCTTCATGTTGTTCATCATGTTCATCCATTTTCCTTGAATTTTTTTCTTTTCCGTGTTTAATTCCAACAAAAAGTACAAAAATAGGAGATATTTGGTTTGCCATCAAACCATTAATTACACCCCTCTTTTTTTTTCTTAAACCGACCCAATCCGACAATTTTGTTAATTAATTTCACCAAATCTCTTGGGTATTTTTGTTAATGAAAAGTTCGGATATCTCGCATTTGATATTCCAAGAAAAGCACAAAACTCTTCATCAATACGGATTTGTGTTCAAAAAAAAAAAAACGTTTTGCTCAAAACGTTTCAAAAAACGAAACACACAAAGTGAAAAGACATCCGGCAAACTGGTCCATCCGAAAAATCGGATTTTACAAAACGGTCAAAGACCAAAGCAAGCAAAGCTTGCCGAGTGAACAATCCGTCCATCTTCTGTCTCTCCATTTTCTTACATACGTTTGCAAAATATCGCTTGTTTATTTGTGTGTAATTGGTTCAATTTTGTTGGATTTGCCTTCCTTTCCTAATCGCCAAACGGCCTTCCCTAAAGTAGAACCAGATAACGCACTTGAACTTGGGTAAAGTTGACTTAACTTGTCACCTTGCTCATTTGATTGCTTGCAATTGTGTGTTGATTTGGAGCAATGACTAACGTTGAAATGGAAACTTCTCAGGATTCTTGTCCGCAAGAGTCCAGTGAACCTTTGGCTCAAGAAAATGCTTCGCTTTCCCTCGAAAATGACTCCATAAGGCGAGAATTGGAAGCTTTGAAGGCACAACAAAAATTTGATGCCTTGAGCCGAGAAAATATTGCCTTGAAACAAGAGCTAGAAGCTTTTAAGGTCCTTCGGCGTGCCAAACATCCCACCCCAACACATCCGTTTGAAACCGTGGCCAATGCTTCCACATCCGATGCACAACGGAAAGGCAAGGGAATTTTGGGAGCCGGACCATCAAACGTTACCCGGCTTGCGTCTGTCAATGAATGCCATTGTCCCTTACCTCTTGACGGAAATGAGTCCCATGAAGAAGAGGAGGAATTCCCCGACCAGCCTCAATATGCCTTGCCCATAGTCAATAAGGAAAATCGGCACCAATATTATGAGCATCAACATCAACAGTATATCCCTTCTCCACCTCCACCTAGTGTGGCCCGCACCGACCGTCAAACCCGGGAAGAGCCCCGGTACCGTCCCAACTCGACCAACAATCATGGTCGTGAGAATGATCGTTCCGAATGCCGTCGCCAACGGTCAACCCGGCAACCGAGGACCCTTGACTTTTATAAGTATGATGAGCAAAACAACTTCAACGAGTTCTCCGGTGATGAGTCCGATTTAGAACGGGTAGCACATACCCGTCCGTGGCACCCACCCGTCATAGACCCTTATGAGAACCAAGACCGAGGTAATGAATGATTGCCTTCCCCAAATCCACCTAGGAATGAACCACCCATTCATGGGCACCAACGGCCTCAAGGCGACCACCGGCGAGCCTGTGCCGATGATGCCTACATTCCACCGCCCCGCCCGGATCCCTACCGAGCTCGTAGGGAAGGTAAGGTTAAGTTCCCTACCTTTCATGGTGAATATGATCCATGTATTTTTCTTGATTGGGCGCAGGATATGAAACGAGCATTAAAACTTTGTCATTATGAGGAGGAATATGAGAAAATCGAGGCGGAAACTCTATATTTTAAAGGAGATGCCAAGTCTTTGTGGAACCGGTATGAGTTCACCCGTGAGAGGCGAGGATGGACACCGATTGAGACCTTTGAGCAATTGATCTATTGCATGACCAAGGAGTACGTGCCCGAGGACTTTAAGAATGATATGCGGTTGCAAATTACCGAGTTCAGAAAAGGCAACCTCACTCCGGTGGCTTACTTGGCCAAACTTGAGAACATGCACATTAAGGCCGGCATCTCGGCCTCCCCCTCCCCCGTTCGCACCAAATTCATCAGTGGGCTTAATTCCTCAATCCGGTGGCCGCTCGAGATTGTCCCATTCAAGGATTGGAAGCATTATGCCATGCCGCCATGAAGCTATATAAACAACAACTCGAAACACCGCGGTATTCTTGGCATATCTCTTCCTCGATTCAATATCTTTATACGTCTAACACACGTTCTCGAGATGCGCTTAGTCCTCCAAATACCGACGCTTCCAAAGGAGTCCAACGGACGGGTCACTCCAATAGGCGCACGGGTACCGAGAAGGCACCAAACCGTGGCCCGGCACCGGCGCCTCCTGCTCGAGGTCAACAAGGACCTTCACCGGCGGCTCGCCCAAGGGAGCCCTTTGCAACAAGTGTAGCGGTTTTTGTCATGTTCACCGTGATTGCCAAACACCAAACGGGTCTTGTTTTCCGACCCAGCATATTTCGAGGACAAAGATGATAAAAAAGACGGCGGTATCATTATTGAGGATGACCAAGACACCGACCCACATTTTTGCATGGAACCATAAGACGACGAGCTTGCTTGCGCCGCGGATAACCCGGTAAATTCGCTCTTGTTTCTCGTAGTATTTTGGCTATTAAAGAGCTTATTCCTATTTATCAACGCGAGAATCTCTTCCACTCTCGTTACTTGGTCAATAATACGAGCTTTTCTATCATCGTTGACGGGGGATCTTGTTGCAATATTGTCAACGAACGAGTGGTAAAACAATTCAAGTTGCCTACGACCCCCCACCCAACTCCTTAAGGACTCCAATGGATTTCCGATACGGCACGTGGCACCGTCACACAACAATCTTGGGTGACGTTTTCTATTGGCGCCTATGTTAATAATATCCTTTGTGATGTTATCAAGATGGTTGCCACACATGTCCTATTAGGAAGACCATGACAATTCGATCGCTGAACATTTCATGATGGTTATCTTAACGAGTACATGTTCCAATATAATAGAAAACGGGTCACAATTTTGCCTATGACTCCGCACGAAATTTTGGTTGACTATGTGGAACGGAGGAGGCAACAATCTATAGATGAGTCCACTACGGCACCAGCAAAATCGGACCCTCGGAGTCCGATGTTGTAGGTGCTGGTACTTCCAAATCCCGGAACACCGCCCCTCTAGTCCATGCTACCGAGTCCAAAGGTAGTAAAGGTCGCATTGTTCCTACGAGCGCACCTTTGCCATCTTCGGACCCCGTAATTCAAGGACAGTGTGAGCCAAGGATAGTCTTAGCTCGCCGGAATGATTTGCAACCAATCATAGAAGGCAATTTCCCATGTTTCTTACTTGTTCCGTTTTGTTTATCTACTTCTCATGACCCGTGTACTGTGCCACACGAGGTGTCTTTGTTGTTGTCCGAATTTCACGATATTATGCCCAAAGACCTTCCAGCCGGCTTGCCACCAATCCGAGGGATTGAACACCAAATTGACTTTGTGCCCGGTGCTTCCTTGCCAAACCGTGCCGCGTACCGAGCATGTCCAGAAGAGACGAAGGAGCTACAATGTCAAGTGCAAGAGATCCTAGACCGGGGACATGTGCATGAATCCTTATCACCATGCACCGTCCCGGGAAACTTAGTACCAAAGAAAGATGGATCATGGCGGATGTGTGTTTATTGTCGTGCCATCAACCAAATTGTTCGCTCAAATAGTGTGTACGTCAAAGTCTTAAATTTATATCTAGAACTCAAAGCAAAGCGAACCCGCAGTGTACGGATCAGCTGTAGTGAGGTAAGAATTCCAGAGTCGAACTCAGGGATTTGGAGAGAGTAAATTCACTTTCAATTATCTAGCAAAAATTGCAAAAAGCTTTTGTGATCGAATAAGGATAAAATGATTCCAAGGATTCAAGTATCCGATTTCATCTTTAGATTCAAGACACTTCTATAGATATAGGATAGAGTTTATATTGCCAAGATTAAATGTTCAAAGGTAGATATCGTACGGTGAAGTTCCGAAACCTATATAACTAATCTAAAGGTTCTCTCTATAAGGGTTGTTGAGGCTGCAATATAGAAAGATCTAAAGACAAGAATTATGTTCAAACTAACTATCTAAAACTCCAGGATATGACTCTCCAAAGTAAGAATAGAAAGCACACTTAGAATCTTAATAAAGGATGTTGAGTCTCTTTATTACCTTAAATCTTGAAATCTTAATCTATTAAATGTAGAATCTGGTTTGAAGTGTCTTCATACATTCAATTAGAGGGTAAAAAGGTTAATCAAGGTTGGGATTTAGGCAAGGATTAGTTTTGGTTAAGGATTGATTCAATTAAGGTTCATCAGAGGAATAAATCGGGCTGTTCATAAGAAAATCGGCCGATTTACTCAAGAACAGTCCGATTTTCCTGTTGTCGCAAAACTAAAATCTAAACTCTCAGGGTCCTAATGTTTGAATGAGTTCAGTCTATCATCATCTAAGCCTTAATCATCAACTATTCTCCCCAGAATCACAAAGGTTTTAGCCAACCATTTTCAAAATCGAATCAAATTAAATATTGAGTGAAATATCGCAAAGAAACCAAATCTTGAATAAAAACCTAATAACCTTCAATTCTGTAAACGATTGTCAAAACAAATTAATGTCTCTCTTAAGTAACTCAGATTCGTGTTCAAAAACAACAATCACTTCAATGGACAAAGAAATCTCACAAACTAGAATCAAGATTAGCTTCCCGGCAAAGAGTCCTTCAATCTTCCTCCAAGAATCTCCGAATTCTCTTAAACGTGTAAAGATTTCCCGCTATGGCCTCCTCGTTTTCGTTCCTAGGGTTCTCCTCTATAGTTTCTTGCAGATGGGCCGTTTGGCAAAACTCTCCTCTAGCCCAAAAGAATTGGGCTTTGTGTCGTCTTTTCATTTGGCCGAAAAACAAAAGAAATCGACCCAGTCGATTTATACACAAAACCGTTCGATTTCCAGGGGAGAAAATCGTCCGATTTATATGCATCTTGGCACGATTTTCTTCAACAGAAAGTGCTCTTCTCTTGGCTCGTCTTCTATGCTTCTCCTTTGCAATTCCTTAGCTCTTTATGACCCCTTTAAGACTCCTTTAGCTTCCTTAACATCCTTAGATGCTCCTTGCTCCGCTTTTACTTCCAATTCCACTCCATTTACCTATAATTCATCAAAAACTCGTGTAGACCTCTATTTCCGACAAATGATTGAATAAAACATAAAAGACACACAAAATCTCTCTAAATGCAAGGTAAACTGAGATAATCTTCTATAATATGCATGAATATGATGATACATAATTCATGTCATCACAAATCACCGTCAAATACCGCCACCCGATCCCGCGCCTTGATGACATGTTGGATGAGCTCCATGGCGCCACTATCTTCTCCAAAATTGATCTCCGGAGCGGTTACCACCAAATCCGGATGGCCGAAGGTGACGAGTGGAAGACGGCGTTCAAAATGAAGTATGAACTCTATGAATGGCTTGTCATGCCATTTGGCCTCTCCAAGGCCCCGTCCACCTTCATGTGCCTCATGAACCATGTCTTGTGCCGATTCTTGGGTACATTTTTTGTTGTTTATTTTGATGATATTTTGGTGTTTAGTATGTCTTTGGAGGATCACATCGGGCACCTTCGCCAAGTGCGCGCTCGAGTGCCTTAGACAAGAGCAATTGTATGTCAACTTTGAAAAATGCGTCTTTTGGTCGGACACCACTATCTTTCTTGGCTATGTCGTGTCTAAGGACAGACTACGAGTAGACGAATCTAAAGTTCGTGCTATTCCGGAGTGGCCTACTCCTACTACGGTCACCATGGTCCGAGCCTTTCTCGGCTTAGCGGGATTCTACCGTCGCTTTGTCAAGGACTTTAGCACGGTAGCGGCACCGCTCCATGATCTCACTACCAAGGGTGTCACATTTGAGTGGCGTGATATCCATGCTCGAGCGTTTGATGCGCTCAAAGACCGCCTTTGTAATGCACCATTACTCCAACTTCCAAACTTTTCAAAAACTTTCGAGGTGGAGTGTGATGCATAAAATGTGGGCATTGGAGGAGTTCTCTTACGAGAGACTCGTCCAATTGCCTACTTTAGTGAAAAACTTTCCGGTCCTTCGCTCAACTACCCTACATATGACAGGAACTATATGATCTAGTTCATTATCTTAAGACATGGCAACATTACTTGTGGCCGAAGGAGTTCGTGATTCATTCGGATCATGCGGCTCTTTCGTATCTCAAGAGTCAAACATATTTAAGTCAGCGTCATGCTAGTTGGGTAGAGTTTTTAGAGACCATTCCTTATGTCATTCGGCATAAGAAAGGAAAGGAGAATGTGGTAGCCGATGCCCTTTCTCGCCGTTATGCCCTCCTTGTGTATATGGACGCCAAGATACATGGCTTTGCTCTTATCAAAGAGTTATATGCCACGTATATTGACTTCAAGGACATATGGGCAAAATGCCTCGACCTCCGAGAGCACGAGTCTTTCCTTATTAACGATGGCTCTCTTTTCTGAGCGGGAAAACTTTGCATTCCGCGCTCATATATACGCCATTTGTTGGACAAGGAAGCTCCTGAGGGTCGTGGTCACTTCGGTGCTACCAAGACCCTTTCCGCTCTCCAAGAACATTTCTCTTAGCCCCGGATGCGTATGCATGTGACACGGTTTTGCAAGGGTTGCATCACATGTCATCATGCAAAGTCGCGCCAAGGTCCGGATGGAATGTATTGTCCTTTGCCTATACCAATGGGCCCTTGGGAGGATCAATCCATGGACTTTGTGGTCGGGTTGCCTATGTCAAAACGAGGCAAAGACTCCATTTTCATGGTAGTCGATCGCTTCTCCAAAATGGCTAATTTCTTTGCATGTAAAAGCACGCAAAATGCAAGTGAAGTTGGCACCTTGTTCTTTGACAATGTGGTGCATTTAAATTGGATACCAAGTTCCATCGTTAGTGATCGGGACGTGAAATTCGTAAATCACTTTTGGAGAACGTTATGGGGAAAACTTGGAACCAACTTGTTGTTTTCAAGTAGTTATCACCCCCAAACCGATGATCAAACGGAGGTGACCAATCGGACTCTTGGTGCTCTACTTAGAGCCACCACTAGGACCAACCCACGTGGGTGGGAGGACTTACTTTCTGTTGTGGAGTTTTCGTATAACAGGTCTAGGCACACAACAACTAAATTGTCCCCATTTGAAGTTATCTACGGCCTTAATCCACACACACCGTTGTACTTCACTCCCCGCCCGCTCAAGGACAGAGAACACATCATCTCCGGGAACCGATACGCCCAAATCATTGAGCTTCATGAGCGGACTAGGATACAATTTGAACGTCGTGCCGGACAACGCAACAAGGGCTGCCGCGACGTCTCTTTTGAGCCCGGTGATCTTGTTTGGCTCCACCTAAGAAAGGAGTGTTTTCCAACTTGCCGCATGAGCAAGCAGTCGGACCGTGGTGATGGCCCATTCCGCATCTTAGCCTGTCATGGCCCGCATGCATACAAGTTAGAGCTTCCGGATTCCTACGGATTACACCCAACGTTCAGTGCTCCACCAACTGCAAATGAGTCTCAGAAAAGGGTGTCGGAAGTTTGTTGTTCTCAGTTGACAATATCTCGCTTGCTGTCTCGGTCGGTGTCCGAGATAGTTGACCGAGATGTTCTTCAGATAAGAACACCTCGCTTGGTCCAGAAAGTTCCTCGGTCGAGGTACTGGAACTGGGACCTAAACTTGAATTTCTCTTCTCCTAGATCAGTTTCTCAATCTTAGCTCCTGGATCTGCTTCCAGTGCCTTTAAGCTCCGTATATCTGCATCACAAGAAACATCTATACCCTCCTCCATTAAGCTAAAACTAAGAACTCTTTCAAGAGGGTCATTAATAAGGATAGACCTCACCAATGTTGAATTACAACTTGGCGTTCTTACAATACACATTGCAACCCGAAGTTGCTAGAAATGGTCTCTCGAGAATGATAGGAACGGGATAATCTGCGGGTATATCAAGTACAACAAAATCTATAGGTAAATAGAAGTTACCTAACTTGACGGGAACGTCTTCCAAGATGACCACGGGATGGGTAATGGAGCGATCCGCCATGTACAACCTTATCTTCACCGGCTTGGGCTCTCCATGTCCGATTCTCTTGCATAGTTCCAGCGGGATGATGCTCATGCTGGCTCCTAAATCACACAAAGCTTCACAAGTTACATCCCCAACTTGAATGGGAATGCAAAATGAGAAAGCATCTCTCAACTTAGGTGGCATCTTCTCCTTCATGATTTGAATGAGCTCCGAGGATTTAGATGTCATCCTTACTTCTACAAAGTTTTCCAGCTTCCTCTTCCTTGATAGAATCTCTTTTAAGAACTTCCCATAAGCGGGAATCCCTAGAATAGCATCAAGGAAAGGGATATTAATGTGTAGTTTATTCATCAAGTCAAGGAACTTACCAAAATGCTTGTCTAGATGTGCTTTGGCCCTTGACTAAGGGAATGTAAGTGGTGGTTTATAAGCAGGAGTCGGGACATAAACTTCAGATTTGTCCTTCGCTTTCTAGGACTCCACCTCGGGTGGCACCTTGACCGAAGTGTTCCTCGTCTGTACCTGGATCGATGTGTCCTTCGTCTGTACTGGCACCTGTTTGCCACTTAGCGTGCATGCAAATAAGCTTTAAATTTATAAAACTAGAATCAAGCAAGCGAACCCGCAGTGTACGGATCGACGTAGTTAAGCAAGAATTCCAGATTATCGAACACAGGGATTTGGGGGGTTAAATCCAGTTATAAATCGTCAAGTAAGTAATTGTATGAGCTTTGCAAATATATTGGGAAAATAGCAGCCCTAAAAATCCATGTATCTAATTGTGGAAATCGATTCAAGATATACTAAAGATATAAGGACAGAGTTGAGGGTTGCAAAGGTATACGAATGTAAAGCAATGTACAGTGAAGTTCCAAGGCTTTATATGACTCAACTAAAGACACTCTCTATAAAGGTTGTTGAGGCTTTAGTATAGAAAGGATCTAAAGATAAGAATTAATATCAAATACCCAAACTTGTAATCCAAGGATCAAGACTAACTAAACCGATTAAGGTTGTGACACTCGAAATCGAGGTAGAGGTTGTTGAGGCTTCACTACCACCTAGAAAAGGCAAGCCAAGACTAAGTTAAAGCAAATCTTTAACTTTGGATTAAAGTAAAAGCAGGGTTCGTAAACTGAGGGAAATTACGGTTGGATCTGGAGATTCCACGGCCGTGGAACTCAAGAACACACCGTGATTTTGGGTTCGTCGGCGATTCTCTCAACCTCTCAGGGTCCAATCTGTTTACGATCGATCTATCATCATCTAAGCCACAACTATCAACCCTTCACCTTAAAATTGCTAAAGGGTTTTAACCAACAACAGTCATTATGATATCAAATCTAAGATTTAAAAGAATGAAAGATGAAAACCTTCGAAAACCTTGAATAAATCTTAAATCAATCTCAAATCCACAATCAAGAACAATGATGTAAGTAGATTCAGAATAACACAAACAATCACATTCCTTGATAAGAACGAAGAACGGGATGTCAATCCGTCTTCTAATCAAACCTAAGGATAAAGCGTAGCTTCCAAATCTTCAACTCTTCGCAAATCTCCGTTGCGAAATAGCAATCTCCACACGTCCAACTTGAAACCCTAGGCATGTGCAATGAGCGTAGGCCAAGTCTAAGCGGAGGTGACGGAATCTCTCTCTTCCCGTCCTTTTATAGGGCAAGCTAAAATATGAGTCCAGCCCATTACATAAAAGATCGTGGCTTCAAATTGTACGTTAAAAGATTGCCTAAATCACGGTTTCCTAAGATTCCACGCTCGTGGTTTAGAGCGTGGTTTAGAGCGTGGAATTTCATCACGGTTGCTTCACATCTTCCACGGCTGTGTAAGTCACTGGAGTGCTCCACGCTTGTGTTGCCAAAGTTCCACGGCCGTGGTTTAGAGCGTGGACTCTAGTACGGCCGTATTTTAGGGCGTGAAACACAAGTAGCTCGTAATTCTCCTTTGTCTTGTGTCATTCTTCAACTTAGCATCTTCCTTAGCTCCTAGTGATGTCCTCAATCCTTGGGCATGCTCAATCCACCTCCATTCTCCTTCAATCCGTTCGGTTTTAGCTCTTATTCGCCTACAATCAACACAAAGCTTATGTAGATCTCTATATCGACAATATAGATAAACTAACTCACAATTGCTTCAATGCTTTATCAATGACCACCAATATGGATGAAATACACTTAGAAAATGTGCCTAAAATATCACAATATTTCATGCTAACAAATAACACCCTACTTGCCACTTGCTTGTCCCTAAGCAAGGTCTTTCAAAAAACTTTAAAACTCAAGTTAGGATGAAATATGGATATACTCTCAAAAAGAAAACTTCTTTTAGATGAATGTGCTTTCTAATCAATAGATCATTCTCAAATCTTGCTTCAATCGTTTATAAGACTTTCATACACATAATCAAAGAGTAAAGAGTAAAGAAAGCTCATGAATTGATCAAACTTCCATGTAAACATCATAACCTTCAAACATTATCAAAATCAATCATAAGAAACTTCAATTTAGATCACCAAGTCATATATCATTCTCTTGATCTTAAGGACTTTCAAACAAGGTCTAGAATGCGGAAAGGGAAGGAAAACTTTAAGGAATGTGGTGCATGAATCCGGGAAAGTGGATAACTACTCTTTTCTTTTTCTCTTGCGGTTTCCGCAGCACTCTCAACTTAGAGCTTCGCTCTCTTCTTTTTAATTCATTTTTCGAATTTACTTTTGGAGTTATGGATAGAGGTGCACAAAAACCGAAGCCTAGGAGATTGGCGTTTCTCATTTTTGCGAGATGCCTCAAACCCTTGATGCACATACCATAATCCGCTAGGAATATCGCTCAATCTGACTTTGGCAAGACACAAACACCCGGCTATGTGAATGGTGCCGAGTTACTCATCATCATGATTGACTTCCCCAAACCTATAATTTCTTTCTATTCTTTTGAATGCAAATAATTGCTTTCATGGCCCTCCCACATCAAACATGAAAATAATCAACTCATTCAATTTCTTTTCAATTCACTAATTGTTTAAGCATGCGATTGTCATCAAAACTCTATTCACAAGTAGTGATTATCATAGAAATCATCTCTATCCTTAGAAGCACAAAATTTTCAAAAATTTTCAATTTTTATGGGTTTTTCAAAAGCTTTTTCATGCAATGCAATAATGAAACGTGTAACAATAGAGTGAACATGCAAGGTAGTCTCGATAGAAGCATTCAAAAGTAAGTAAGAGTTATTACAACTATTAGTCACACCCCACCCCATACTTGGAACAAACATTGTCCCTAATGTTCAAAAAGAAAAAGAAGAAAAAGAAAGAAAGAAAAGAACTCACAAAATGGTGGTGGAGCGGCTAAACCGGTCGGTCATGCAATGTCCTCACTGAGGTGGAGGCGGTGGTGGAAACGGGGAGAAGCCGGGATCATAGTGCCGCCCGAACTGCTGGCGGTAAATATCTCTCATCATGTGGTCAAGATCGTTGGCTCGTGCATCCCTAGCATCAGCACGAATCTCCAATGCTCCAACCCTATCGGAAAGGTCGGTAGCCCACTCTGGCAACTGCTCATACCAACCAGGCGGCTGGCTGTACCACGCCGGTGCATCTGAAGGTGCTGGTGCAGGTGGCGGTTGTGCAGGCCAGGGCGGTGGAGCTCCCATCCAATTCGGCTGAGTGCTATACCATGAAGGAGGATCCGCCATCCAAGTAGGCCTCTCGCTCACACTAGCACGGCGAGAGGAAGAACCTGAAGCTCTAGTAGGGCGGGGAGAGTGTCTAGGAAGGTCAGGAACTGCATCTGGCTGATCCGGGAATGTACCAAAGTCATGATCAGCTCCTCCTCCCTCAAACTCGTCATCCCCTCTCATCTCCTCCTCTACAACTGGTGGTGGTGGAACATAGGGAGGGGCTACTAATCTGTTTGCATGCATAAGAGCGAACGTCGCCTTCCAGTTATGGCGTCCAGCCATAATGGAATACTCGGGAAGCCACTCAATGCCTCTCCCAATCCTACTCTCCCAAGGCATAGCAGCATACGGTGGACCTCTATGTGTGGGAAAAATGATGCCTCTAGTCATGAGGCTCTGTAGTCCTAGGGGTCTAGCTGCAATGCGTGTGCATGCTGAGAAGTCTACCCCTAACTGTCTAGAAAGGTGGGTGACCATCCCACCGTATCCAATGTTTCCAGCCCTCTTATTCTTTAGCTTGCTCATAGTAGCAGCTAAGAGGGTGGCGCAGTCAGCACGCCTGCCATATAACATGCTGTAAAGTAGAAACAGCTCATCTGTCTTAATCTTCTGAGGTGTCTCCGTCCTAGGGAAAAGACACTCAGAAAGCACTCTATGGGCAATCTTCAAGGCTAGATGATAGATCAATCTAGCCTTGGTATCAGCAGGCTGCCAGCGGTCCTCGCTGGCGTAAATCATCGTAATCTCCTCCCAGAAATCCTTGGCGTATACGCCACTAGGGAATCGAACATTAAACGTCTCGTGGAACCCAAAGAAGGCTCCAAACTCTCTAATAAAAAAATCATAGTTTCTCTCCATCAGCCGGAAAGAAACTGTCATGTCTACGTGACTGTGCTCGAAGGAAACCACAAACTCCCTAGTGATCTCCTCATAAGCATCTTCCCGAATAGCGGAGAAGATGACTAAACCGGCTCTATCTAAAAGCCAAGTGAGGTCTCCTATCACATGTAGAGGCTCTAACTCCTCAAGCAATAAGTATCTAGGTCCTATGACCGCTCTCTTATGGATCCTCTCTAAAGCATCGAGATGATCCTCATTGATAGTAGGGATCCTAGGGGGAGGTGGTGATGGTGATGATGGTGGTGATGGGGGCTCAGCTGGTGGTGCTCTAGAAGAGGAAGAGGGTTTACTTCCTTTTCTTATCCTTGTTCCTACCAGACACTCTTCTCACAAAATCCATGTTCTGTCGAAAACCACGGTCCGTTCTAAGTTTCCACGGCCGTGGTTTCTCCAGAAACCGTGGTTCGGCACGTAATTTTGCAAATCTCAACAAAATCACACTAAACTCAGCAGCAAGCAGTCCTAGACTAATTTCCGTCCAATTCCAATCAGTTCTCCTAAAAATTCTATCAAAAACGAAGCCAAATCGATAAAGAGAGAGAAAGAACCAAAAACCTAGGTTTTCGGATTTTTGAATCCGAATTCCGTCTTCTCCGGTGATTTGCCACTCGAATTGTTGCTTGGATCTTGTTGGTGATTGGATTTGCTTCAGTTTTGGCCAAAGAATCGTCAAAAACGATTAACGAATGAGGAATTGAGAGATGGGGCGTGGAATGGGGTTTGTGTTGTGTGTTTTGTGAAGAAACGTGATTTATATAGTGGCCGTAAAAATTTTTGAAAATCACGGTCTGTCGGGGGGTTCCACGGCCGTGGAATTGTACGGAACCGTGGTTTTGGTGATTTTTCTCAGGCTTTTGAAAATTACGGTCACTGTAGCTGTCACGGCCGTGGTTTTGGCCGTGGAACTCTCTGTAATGTCTCAAAGTCCAAGTTTCGTCAATTTTATTCAAGCTTTTCCTTTCCCCATCCTTTTCCACTGTTCCTACATCCAAAAACACGAACATACCGGAAGGCATCGAAGGCAAAACAAAGCAAAACGTCTAAACTAAACTAATCTAAGAATCAAAAACAAAAACGTATGTGCAATACCTTGGGTTGCCTCCCAAGAAGCGCTTTGTTTAAGGACCGTAGCTAGACCAGATTCGCACTTATTCGAGTGCGGTGGGCGCAAACTCTTTAGCTTGGAGTTCCGGTGTGTACTTCTTGAGTCGTTGACCGTTCACCTTAAAGCTTCCGCCCTTTTCACCCCATACTTCAACTGCGCCATGGGGAAAAACACGTTTGTTAGAAAAGGTCCAGTCCAACGAGATTTAAGCTTACCTAGAAAGAGACGAAGCCTTGAATTGAAGAGGAGAACTTGATCTCCTTCTTTGAGGTCCTTTGGAATGATATGCTTATCATGCCAACGCTTCACCCTTTCTTTGTAGATCTTGGCGTTTTCGTAAGCGTTCAAGCGAAGTGCTTCAAGTTCATTTAGGTCCAAGAGACGCTTCTCTCCCGCTTCCTTCATGCTGAAGTTCAACCACTTGATTGCCCAAAACGCCTTGTGCTCCAACTCTACCGGTAAATGGCAAGACTTCCCATACACAAGGTTGTATGGTGTAGTTCTACAAAGAAAGGGTGAAGCGTTGCAAAGGTATACGAATGTAAAGCAATGTACAGTGAAGTTCCAAGGCTTTATATGACTCAACTAAAGACACTCTCTATAAAGGTTGTTGAGGCTTTAGTATAGAAAGGATCTAAAGATAAGAATTAATATCAAATACCCAAACTTGTAATCCAAGGATCAAGACTAACTAAACCGATTAAGGTTGTGACACTCGAAATCGAGGTAGAGGTTGTTGAGGCTTCACTACCACCTAGAAAAGGCAAGCCAAGACTAAGTTAAAGCAAATCTTTAACTTTGGATTAAAGTAAAAGCAGGGTTCGTAAACTGAGGGAAATTACGGTTGGATCTGGAGATTCCACGGCCGTGGAACTCAAGAACACACCGTGATTTTGGGTTCGTCGGCGATTCTCTCTAACTCTCAGGGTCCAATCTGTTTACGATCGATCTATCATCATCTAAGCCACAACTATCAACCCTTCACCTTAAAATTGCTAAAGGGTTTTAACCAACAACAGTCATTATGATATCAAATCTAAGATTTAAAAGAATGAAAGATGAAAACCTTCGAAAACCTTGAATAAATCTTAAATCAATCTCAAATCCACAATCAAGAACAATGATGTAAGTAGATTCAGAATAACACAAACAATCACATTCCTTGATAAGAACGAAGAACGGGATGTCAATCCGTCTTCTAATCAAACCTAAGGATAAAGCGTAGCTTCCAAATCTTCAACTCTTCGCAAATCTCCGTTGCGAAATAGCAATCTCCACACGTCCAACTTGAAACCCTAGGCATGTGCAATGAGCGTAGGCCAAGTCTAAGCGGAGGTGACGGAATCTCTCTCTTCCCGTCCTTTTATAGGGCAAGCTAAAATATGAGTCCAGCCCATTACATAAAAGATCGTGGCTTCAAATTGTACGTTAAAAGATTGCCTAAATCACGGTTTCCTAAGATTCCACGCTCGTGGTTTAGAGCGTGGTTTAGAGCGTGGAATTTCATCACGGTTGCTTCACATCTTCCACGGCTGTGTAAGTCACTGGAGTGCTCCACGCTTGTGTTGCCAAAGTTCCACGGCCGTGGTTTAGAGCGTGGACTCTAGTACGGCCGTATTTTAGGGCGTGAAACACAAGTAGCTCGTAATTCTCCTTTGTCTTGTGTCATTCTTCAACTTAGCATCTTCCTTAGCTCCTAGTGATGTCCTCAATCCTTGGGCATGCTCAATCCACCTCCATTCTCCTTCAATCCGTTCGGTTTTAGCTCTTATTCGCCTACAATCAACACAAAGCTTATGTAGATCTCTATATCGACAATATAGATAAACTAACTCACAATTGCTTCAATGCTTTATCAATGACCACCAATATGGATGAAATACACTTAGAAAATGTGCCTAAAATATCACAATATTTCATGCTAACAAATAACACCCTACTTGCCACTTGCTTGTCCCTAAGCAAGGTCTTTCAAAAAACTTTAAAACTCAAGTTAGGATGAAATATGGATATACTCTCAAAAAGAAAACTTCTTTTAGATGAATGTGCTTTCTAATCAATAGATCATTCTCAAATCTTGCTTCAATCGTTTATAAGACTTTCATACACATAATCAAAGAGTAAAGAGTAAAGAAAGCTCATGAATTGATCAAACTTCCATGTAAACATCATAACCTTCAAACATTATCAAAATCAATCATAAGAAACTTCAATTTAGATCACCAAGTCATATATCATTCTCTTGATCTTAAGGACTTTCAAACAAGGTCTAGAATGCGGAAAGGGAAGGAAAACTTTAAGGAATGTGGTGCATGAATCCGGGAAAGTGGATAACTACTCTTTTCTTTTTCTCTTGCGGTTTCCGCAGCACTCTCAACTTAGAGCTTCGCTCTCTTCTTTTTAATTCATTTTTCGAATTTACTTTTGGAGTTATGGATAGAGGTGCACAAAAACCGAAGCCTAGGAGATTGGCGTTTCTCATTTTTGCGAGATGCCTCAAACCCTTGATGCACATACCATAATCCGCTAGGAATATCGCTCAATCTGACTTTGGCAAGACACAAACACCCGGCTATGTGAATGGTGCCGAGTTACTCATCATCATGATTGACTTCCCCAAACCTATAATTTCTTTCTATTCTTTTGAATGCAAATAATTGCTTTCATGGCCCTCCCACATCAAACATGAAAATAATCAACTCATTCAATTTCTTTTCAATTCACTAATTGTTTAAGCATGCGATTGTCATCAAAACTCTATTCACAAGTAGTGATTATCATAGAAATCATCTCTATCCTTAGAAGCACAAAATTTTCAAAAATTTTCAATTTTTATGGGTTTTTCAAAAGCTTTTTCATGCAATGCAATAATGAAACGTGTAACAATAGAGTGAACATGCAAGGTAGTCTCGATAGAAGCATTCAAAAGTAAGTAAGAGTTATTACAACTATTAGTCACACCCCACCCCATACTTGGAACAAACATTGTCCCTAATGTTCAAAAAGAAAAAGAAGAAAAAGAAAGAAAGAAAAGAACTCACAAAATGGTGGTGGAGCGGCTAAACCGGTCGGTCATGCAATGTCCTCACTGAGGTGGAGGCGGTGGTGGAAACGGGGAGAAGCCGGGATCATAGTGCCGCCCGAACTGCTGGCGGTAAATATCTCTCATCATGTGGTCAAGATCGTTGGCTCGTGCATCCCTAGCATCAGCACGAATCTCCAATGCTCCAACCCTATCGGAAAGGTCGGTAGCCCACTCTGGCAACTGCTCATACCAACCAGGCGGCTGGCTGTACCACGCCGGTGCATCTGAAGGTGCTGGTGCAGGTGGCGGTTGTGCAGGCCAGGGCGGTGGAGCTCCCATCCAATTCGGCTGAGTGCTATACCATGAAGGAGGATCCGCCATCCAAGTAGGCCTCTCGCTCACACTAGCACGGCGAGAGGAAGAACCTGAAGCTCTAGTAGGGCGGGGAGAGTGTCTAGGAAGGTCAGGAACTGCATCTGGCTGATCCGGGAATGTACCAAAGTCATGATCAGCTCCTCCTCCCTCAAACTCGTCATCCCCTCTCATCTCCTCCTCTACAACTGGTGGTGGTGGAACATAGGGAGGGGCTACTAATCTGTTTGCATGCATAAGAGCGAACGTCGCCTTCCAGTTATGGCGTCCAGCCATATTGGAATACTCGGGAAGCCACTCAATGCCTCTCCCAATCCTACTCTCCCAAGGCATAGCAGCATACGGTGGACCTCTATGTGTGGGAAAAATGATGCCTCTAGTCATGAGGCTCTGTAGTCCTAGGGGTCTAGCTGCAATGCGTGTGCATGCTGAGAAGTCTACCCCTAACTGTCTAGAAAGGTGGGTGACCATCCCACCGTATCCAATGTTTCCAGCCCTCTTATTCTTTAGCTTGCTCATAGTAGCAGCTAAGAGGGTGGCGCAGTCAGCACGCCTGCCATATAACATGCTGTAAAGTAGAAACAGCTCATCTGTCTTAATCTTCTGAGGTGTCTCCGTCCTAGGGAAAAGACACTCAGAAAGCACTCTATGGGCAATCTTCAAGGCTAGATGATAGATCAATCTAGCCTTGGTAACAGCAGGCTGCCAGCGGTCCTCGCTGGCGTAAATCATCGTAATCTCCTCCCAGAAATCCTTGGCGTATACGCCACTAGGGAATCGAACATTAAACGTCTCGTGGAACCCAAAGAAGGCTCCAAACTCTCTAATAAAAAAATCATAGTTTCTCTCCATCAGCCGGAAAGAAATTGTCATGTCTACGTGACTGTGCTCGAAGGAAACCACAAACTCCCTAGTGATCTCCTCATAAGCATCTTCCCGAATAGCGGAGAAGATGACTAAACCGGCTCTATCTAAAAGCCAAGTGAGGTCTCCTATCACATGTAGAGGCTCTAACTCCTCAAGCAATAAGTATCTAGGTCCTATGACCGCTCTCTTATGGATCCTCTCTAAAGCATCGAGATGATCCTCATTGATAGTAGGGATCCTAGGGGGAGGTGGTGATGGTGATGATGGTGGTGATGGGGGCTCAGCTGGTGGTGCTCTAGAAGAGGAAGAGGGTTTACTTCCTTTTCTTATCCTTGTTCCTACCAGACACTCTTCTCACAAAATCCATGTTCTGTCGAAAACCACGGTCCGTTCTAAGTTTCCACGGCCGTGGTTTCTCCAGAAACCGTGGTTCGGCACGTAATTTTGCAAATCTCAACAAAATCACACTAAACTCAGCAGCAAGCAGTCCTAGACTAATTTCCGTCCAATTCCAATCAGTTCTCCTAAAAATTCTATCAAAAACGAAGCCAAATCGATAAAGAGAGAGAAAGAACCAAAAACCTAGGTTTTCGGATTTTTGAATCCGAATTCCGTCTTCTCCGGTGATTTGCCACTCGAATTGTTGCTTGGATCTTGTTGGTGATTGGATTTGCTTCAGTTTTGGCCAAAGAATCGTCAAAAACGATTAACGAATGAGGAATTGAGAGATGGGGCGTGGAATGGGGTTTGTGTTGTGTGTTTTGTGAAGAAACGTGATTTATATAGTGGCCGTAAAAATTTTTGAAAATCACGGTCTGTCGGGGGGTTCCACGGCCGTGGAATTGTACGGAACCGTGGTTTTGGTGATTTTTCTCAGGCTTTTGAAAATTACGGTCACTGTAGCTGTCACGGCCGTGGTTTTGGCCGTGGAACTCTCTGTAATGTCTCAAAGTCCAAGTTTCGTCAATTTTATTCAAGCTTTTCCTTTCCCCATCCTTTTCCACTGTTCCTACATCCAAAAACACGAACATACCGGAAGGCATCGAAGGCAAAACAAAGCAAAACGTCTAAACTAAACTAATCTAAGAATCAAAAACAAAAACGTATGTGCAATACCTTGGGTTGCCTCCCAAGAAGCGCTTTGTTTAAGGACCGTAGCTAGACCAGATTCGCACTTATTCGAGTGCGGTGGGCGCAAACTCTTTAGCTTGGAGTTCCGGTGTGTACTTCTTGAGTCGTTGACCGTTCACCTTAAAGCTTCCGCCCTTTTCACCCCATACTTCAACTGCGCCATGGGGAAAAACACGTTTGTTAGAAAAGGTCCAGTCCAACGAGATTTAAGCTTACCTAGAAAGAGACGAAGCCTTGAATTGAAGAGGAGAACTTGATCTCCTTCTTTGAGGTCCTTTGGAATGATATGCTTATCATGCCAACGCTTCACCCTTTCTTTGTAGATCTTGGCGTTTTCGTAAGCGTTCAAGCGAAGTGCTTCAAGTTCATTTAGGTCCAAGAGACGCTTCTCTCCCGCTTCCTTCATGCTGAAGTTCAACCACTTGATTGCCCAAAACGCCTTGTGCTCCAACTCTACCGGTAAATGGCAAGACTTCCCATACACAAGGTTGTATGGTGTAGTTCTACAAAGAAAGGGTGAAGCGTTGCAAAGGTATACGAATGTAAAGCAATGTACAGTGAAGTTCCAAGGCTTTATATGACTCAACTAAAGACACTCTCTATAAAGGTTGTTGAGGCTTTAGTATAGAAAGGATCTAAAGATAAGAATTAATATCAAATACCCAAACTTGTAATCCAAGGATCAAGACTAACTAAACCGATTAAGGTTGTGACACTCGAAATCGAGGTAGAGGTTGTTGAGGCTTCACTACCACCTAGAAAAGGCAAGCCAAGACTAAGTTAAAGCAAATCTTTAACTTTGGATTAAAGTAAAAGCAGGGTTCGTAAACTGAGGGAAATTACGGTTGGATCTGGAGATTCCACGGCCGTGGAACTCAAGAACACACCGTGATTTTGGGTTCGTCGGCGATTCTCTCTAACTCTCAGGGTCCAATCTGTTTACGATCGATCTATCATCATCTAAGCCACAACTATCAACCCTTCACCTTAAAATTGCTAAAGGGTTTTAACCAACAACAGTCATTATGATATCAAATCTAAGATTTAAAAGAATGAAAGATGAAAACCTTCGAAAACCTTGAATAAATCTTAAATCAATCTCAAATCCACAATCAAGAACAATGATGTAAGTAGATTCAGAATAACACAAACAATCACATTCCTTGATAAGAACGAAGAACGGGATGTCAATCCGTCTTCTAATCAAACCTAAGGATAAAGCGTAGCTTCCAAATCTTCAACTCTTCGCAAATCTCCGTTGCGAAATAGCAATCTCCACACGTCCAACTTGAAACCCTAGGCATGTGCAATGAGCGTAGGCCAAGTCTAAGCGGAGGTGACGGAATCTCTCTCTTCCCGTCCTTTTATAGGGCAAGCTAAAATATGAGTCCAGCCCATTACATAAAAGATCGTGGCTTCAAATTGTACGTTAAAAGATTGCCTAAATCACGGTTTCCTAAGATTCCACGCTCGTGGTTTAGAGCGTGGTTTAGAGCGTGGAATTTCATCACGGTTGCTTCACATCTTCCACGGCTGTGTAAGTCACTGGAGTGCTCCACGCTTGTGTTGCCAAAGTTCCACGGCCGTGGTTTAGAGCGTGGACTCTAGTACGGCCGTATTTTAGGGCGTGAAACACAAGTAGCTCGTAATTCTCCTTTGTCTTGTGTCATTCTTCAACTTAGCATCTTCCTTAGCTCCTAGTGATGTCCTCAATCCTTGGGCATGCTCAATCCACCTCCATTCTCCTTCAATCCGTTCGGTTTTAGCTCTTATTCGCCTACAATCAACACAAAGCTTATGTAGATCTCTATATCGACAATATAGATAAACTAACTCACAATTGCTTCAATGCTTTATCAATGACCACCAATATGGATGAAATACACTTAGAAAATGT
This sequence comes from Fagopyrum homotropicum, assembly GCA_033239125.1. Classification (NCBI taxonomy): domain Eukaryota; kingdom Viridiplantae; phylum Streptophyta; class Magnoliopsida; order Caryophyllales; family Polygonaceae; genus Fagopyrum; species Fagopyrum homotropicum. The sequence continues at coordinate 138,688,476 of BSWB01000002.1, forward strand.
GCCTAAAATATCACAATATTTCATGCTAACAAATAACACCCTACTTGCCACTTGCTTGTCCCTAAGCAAGGTCTTTCAAAAAACTTTAAAACTCAAGTTAGGATGAAATATGGATATACTCTCAAAAAGAAAACTTCTTTTAGATGAATGTGCTTTCTAATCAATAGATCATTCTCAAATCTTGCTTCAATCGTTTATAAGACTTTCATACACATAATCAAAGAGTAAAGAGTAAAGAAAGCTCATGAATTGATCAAACTTCCATGTAAACATCATAACCTTCAAACATTATCAAAATCAATCATAAGAAACTTCAATTTAGATCACCAAGTCATATATCATTCTCTTGATCTTAAGGACTTTCAAACAAGGTCTAGAATGCGGAAAGGGAAGGAAAACTTTAAGGAATGTGGTGCATGAATCCGGGAAAGTGGATAACTACTCTTTTCTTTTTCTCTTGCGGTTTCCGCAGCACTCTCAACTTAGAGCTTCGCTCTCTTCTTTTTAATTCATTTTTCGAATTTACTTTTGGAGTTATGGATAGAGGTGCACAAAAACCGAAGCCTAGGAGATTGGCGTTTCTCATTTTTGCGAGATGCCTCAAACCCTTGATGCACATACCATAATCCGCTAGGAATATCGCTCAATCTGACTTTGGCAAGACACAAACACCCGGCTATGTGAATGGTGCCGAGTTACTCATCATCATGATTGACTTCCCCAAACCTATAATTTCTTTCTATTCTTTTGAATGCAAATAATTGCTTTCATGGCCCTCCCACATCAAACATGAAAATAATCAACTCATTCAATTTCTTTTCAATTCACTAATTGTTTAAGCATGCGATTGTCATCAAAACTCTATTCACAAGTAGTGATTATCATAGAAATCATCTCTATCCTTAGAAGCACAAAATTTTCAAAAATTTTCAATTTTTATGGGTTTTTCAAAAGCTTTTTCATGCAATGCAATAATGAAACGTGTAACAATAGAGTGAACATGCAAGGTAGTCTCGATAGAAGCATTCAAAAGTAAGTAAGAGTTATTACAACTATTAGTCACACCCCACCCCATACTTGGAACAAACATTGTCCCTAATGTTCAAAAAGAAAAAGAAGAAAAAGAAAGAAAGAAAAGAACTCACAAAATGGTGGTGGAGCGGCTAAACCGGTCGGTCATGCAATGTCCTCACTGAGGTGGAGGCGATGGTGGAAACGGGGAGAAGCCGGGATCATAGTGCCGCCCGAACTGCTGGAGGTAAATATCTCTCATCATGTGGTCAAGATCGTTGGCTCGTGCATCCCTAGCATCAGCACGAATCTCCAATGCTCCAACCCTATCGGAAAGGTCGGTAGCCCACTCTGGCAACTGCTCATACCAACCAGGCGGCTGGCTGTACCACGCCGGTGCATCTGAAGGTGCTGGTGCAGGTGGCGGTTGTGCAGGCCAGGGCGGTGGAGCTCCCATCCAATTCGGCTGAGTGCTATACCATGAAGGAGGATCCGCCATCCAAGTAGGCCTCTCGCTCACACTAGCACGGCGAGAGGAAGAACCTGAAGCTCTAGTAGGGCGGGGAGAGTGTCTAGGAAGGTCAGGAACTGCATCTGGCTGATCCGGGAATGTACCAAAGTCATGATCAGCTCCTCCTCCCTCAAACTCGTCATCCCCTCTCATCTCCTCCTCTACAACTGGTGGTGGTGGAACATAGGGAGGGGCTACTAATCTGTTTGCATGCATAAGAGCGAACGTCGCCTTCCAGTTATGGCGTCCAGCCATAATGGAATACTCGGGAAGCCACTCAATGCCTCTCCCAATCCTACTCTCCCAAGGCATAGCAGCATACGGTGGACCTCTATGTGTGGGAAAAATGATGCCTCTAGTCATGAGGCTCTGTAGTCCTAGGGGTCTAGCTGCAATGCGTGTGCATGCTGAGAAGTCTACCCCTAACTGTCTAGAAAGGTGGGTGACCATCCCACCGTATCCAATGTTTCCAGCCCTCTTATTCTTTAGCTTGCTCATAGTAGCAGCTAAGAGGGTGGCGCAGTCAGCACGCCTGCCATATAACATGCTGTAAAGTAGAAACAGCTCATCTGTCTTAATCTTCTGAGGTGTCTCCGTCCTAGGGAAAAGACACTCAGAAAGCACTCTATGGGCAATCTTCAAGGCTAGATGATAGATCAATCTAGCCTTGGTAACAGCAGGCTGCCAGCGGTCCTCGCTGGCGTAAATCATCGTAATCTCCTCCCAGAAATCCTTGGCGTATACGCCACTAGGGAATCGAACATTAAACGTCTCGTGGAACCCAAAGAAGGCTCCAAACTCTCTAATAAAAAAATCATAGTTTCTCTCCATCAGCCGGAAAGAAACTGTCATGTCTACGTGACTGTGCTCGAAGGAAACCACAAACTCCCTAGTGATCTCCTCATAAGCATCTTCCCGAATAGCGGAGAAGATGACTAAACCGGCTCTATCTAAAAGCCAAGTGAGGTCTCCTATCACATGTAGAGGCTCTAACTCCTCAAGCAATAAGTATCTAGGTCCTATGACCGCTCTCTTATGGATCCTCTCTAAAGCATCGAGATGATCCTCATTGATAGTAGGGATCCTAGGGGGAGGTGGTGATGGTGATGATGGTGGTGATGGGGGCTCAGCTGGTGGTGCTCTAGAAGAGGAAGAGGGTTTACTTCCTTTTCTTATCCTTGTTCCTACCAGACACTCTTCTCACAAAATCCATGTTCTGTCGAAAACCACGGTCCGTTCTAAGTTTCCACGGCCGTGGTTTCTCCAGAAACCGTGGTTCGGCACGTAATTTTGCAAATCTCAACAAAATCACACTAAACTCAGCAGCAAGCAGTCCTAGACTAATTTCCGTCCAATTCCAATCAGTTCTCCTAAAAATTCTATCAAAAACGAAGCCAAATCGATAAAGAGAGAGAAAGAACCAAAAACCTAGGTTTTCGGATTTTTGAATCCGAATTCCGTCTTCTCCGGTGATTTGCCACTCGAATTGTTGCTTGGATCTTGTTGGTGATTGGATTTGCTTCAGTTTTGGCCAAAGAATTGTCAAAAACGATTAACGAATGAGGAATTGAGAGATGGGGCGTGGAATGGGGTTTGTGTTGTGTGTTTTGTGAAGAAACGTGATTTATATAGTGGCCGTAAAAATTTTTGAAAATCACGGTCTGTCGGGGGGTTCCACGGCCGTGGAATTGTACGGAACCGTGGTTTTGGTGATTTTTCTCAGCCTTTTGAAAATTACGGTCACTGTAGCTGTCACGGCCGTGGTTTTGGCCGTGGAACTCTCTGTAATGTCTCAAAGTCCAAGTTTCGTCAATTTTATTCAAGCTTTTCCTTTCCCCATCCTTTTCCACTGTTCCTACATCCAAAAACACGAACATACCGGAAGGCATCGAAGGCAAAACAAAGCAAAACGTCTAAACTAAACTAATCTAAGAATCAAAAACAAAAACGTATGTGCAATACCTTGGGTTGCCTCCCAAGAAGCGCTTTGTTTAAGGACCGTAGCTAGACCAGATTCGCACTTATTCGAGTGCGGTGGGCGCAAACTCTTTAGCTTGGAGTTCCGGTGTGTACTTCTTGAGTCGTTGACCGTTCACCTTAAAGCTTCCGCCCTTTTCACCCCATACTTCAACTGCGCCATGGGGAAAAACACGTTTGTTAGAAAAGGTCCAGTCCAACGAGATTTAAGCTTACCTAGAAAGAGACGAAGCCTTGAATTGAAGAGGAGAACTTGATCTCCTTCTTTGAGGTCCTTTGGAATGATATGCTTATCATGCCAACGCTTCACCCTTTCTTTGTAGATCTTGGCGTTTTCGTAAGCGTTCAAGCGAAGTGCTTCAAGTTCATTTAGGTCCAAGAGACGCTTCTCTCCCGCTTCCTTCATGCTGAAGTTCAACCACTTGATTGCCCAAAACGCCTTGTGCTCCAACTCTACCGGTAAATGGCAAGACTTCCCATACACAAGGTTGTATGGTGTAGTTCTGATGGGAGTCTTATATGCAGTCCGGTACGCCCACAATGCATCATGTAGCTTCAAGGACCAATCCTTCCTAGTCCTTGAAACCGTCTTCTCTAGGATTCCTTTGATCTCCCGATTTGAGATCTCCACTTGTCCACTAGTTTATGGATGATAAAGGGTGGCGATCTTGTGAGTCACCCCATACTTAGCTAGAAGAGCTTCAAACGGCAGGCAATGAAGTGAGAACCTCCATAACTAATGATAGTCCGTGGTGTCCCAAATCGTGGGAAGATGGTCTTGTTAAAGAACTTAACCACTACCATGGCATCATTGGTGGGAGAGGCAATCGCTTCAACCCATCTTGAAACATAATCAACCGCTAAAAGTATGTATTGGTTACCACAAGATGATGGGAAAGGTCCCATGAAGTCTATTCCCCAAACGTCAAAGATCTCCACCTCTTGGATGTTATTGAGAGGCATCTCATTCCTCCGAGATATATTTCCTGTTCTTTGACAAGCATCGTAGCAGGAAACAAAGGTTTGCACATCTTTAAATAGAGTAGGCCAAAAGAATCCAGATTGCAATACCTTAACGCTAGTCTTGTTTGAACTAGCGTGTCCTCCACAAGGTAGTGAATGACAATGGAGGATGACACTTTGCATCTCATCTTCCGGCACAAATCGCCGAATAATGCCATTCTGACCTCTCTTAAAGAGGAGAGGTTCATTCCGAAAGTATTCCATAACATCCTTAAAGAACTTCTTTCTTTGTGCGTAGGATAATCCGGGCGGTAATTCCTGACAAACCAAATAGTTAACAAAATCAGCAAACCATGGTTCGTTACCTTTGGTGATCACATCGATGCACTCCTCTATGATATGTAAATGCTCGTCCGAGAAGGAGTCATCTATAGGTAGGTGGTCGTCCTCTAGATGTGTTAGGCGACTCAAATGATCCGCAACAGAATTTTCCGAACCCTTCTTGTCGCGGATCTATAGATCAAATTCTTGTAGGAGAAGAATCCATCTAATTTGCCTTGGCTTCGCATCCTTCTTTGCAAGGAGATATTGGATCGCAGCATGATCCGTGTATACAATCACCTTTGCACCTACAAGATAAGAGCGAAATTTATCAATTGCATATACAATAGCTAAGAACTCTTTTTCGGTAGTGGCGTAGTTGAGTTGCGTTTCATCTAGCGTCTTGCTAGCGTAGTAGATAGCATGGGTTCGCCCTTCCTTTCTTTGTCCAAGAACAGCTCTTATAGCTACGTCACTTGCGTCACACATAACCTCAAAGGGAAGATTCCAATCCGGAGGTTGGATAATCGGAGGTGAAGTTAGAGCTTCCCGAATCATATTAAACGCATCTAAGCATTCCTGCGAAAAATCAAAAACTGCATCCTTCATCAATAGATTAGTTAGCGGCTTTGAAATCCTTTATGAAATGCCTATAAAATCCAGCATGTCCTAGAAAACTTCTTATCCCTTTCACCGAAGTTGGAGGAGGAAGCTTTTCTATTGTCTCTATCTTAGCTTTATCCACCTCAATCCCTCCACTAGAGATTAAGTGTCCTAATACAATGCCTTGTTTCACCATAAATTGACACTTCTCCCAATTAAGAACTAGGTTAGTGTCTTCACACCTTTGTAACACAAGAGCAAGGTTAGAAAGACAATTGTCAAAAGAGGAACCATAAACGGAGAAGTCATCCATAATAACCTCCATGATTTCCTCTATATATTCCGAGAAGATGGCCATCATGCACCTTTGAAAGGTGGCTGGGGCGTTGTAAAGCCCGAACGGCATCCTCCTATAGGCAAACGTACCCCACGGGCACGTGAACGTGGTCTTCTCTTGATCATCCGGATGTATCGGAATCTGAAAGAAACCACTATAACCGTCAAGATAGCAAAAATGTGAATGTTGTGCTAACCTTTCAAGCATTTGATCGATGAAGGGTAGTGGGAAGTGATCCTTCCTCGTCGCGTTGTTTAGCTTGCGGTAGTCTATGCACATCCGCCATCCTGTTACGGTTCGTGTAGGAATGAGCTCATTGTTTTTGTTGGTGATGACCGTCATTCCTCCCTTCTTTGGAACCACTTGTACGGGACTCACCCACTTGCTATCGGAGATAGGATAGATGATACCTGCATCAAGTAGCTTAAGAATTTCCTTCTTGACAACCTCCTTCATGGTCGGATTTAACCGCCTTTGAGGTTGTCGTGAAGTTCTAAAGTCCTCTTCCATTAAGATCTTATGCATGCATAGGGAAGGTTTGATTCCAACTAAGTCCTCTATAGTATATCCTAAGGCTTTCCTATGTTTCTTAAGGACAACCATAAGTTTACTATGTTCATCTATGCTTAAATCGGAACTAACAATGACCGGAAAGGTAGAATTAAGGTCCAAGAAATGCGTACCTTAGAAGTGTAGGAAGTGGTTTCAATTCCATCACTATCGGAGTTTCCAATGGCTCTTGAGGAGCATCCGATGCTTCCTTAGAAGTGTCTAAGGATGTAGAAGGTGTTGGAGAAGAGTCAAGAGAAGTTGTGGAAGAAACACAATTTCCCTCGTATTCACCCAAAATTACGGCACCCTTGCTTTCTCCACGGCCGTGATTTTGGGCGTGGAAAGTAAATACGGTGGCTCTGCTTCCTCCACGGCCGTGTAACCCTCTGGAGTGCTCCACACTTTTTTTGGTGAAATCCACGGCCGTGGAATAGGCCGTTTGACCGTGGATCCGTACGTTTTCTGCCTCATCGTGGAGTTTCTCAAACTCTTCTTCACATACTTCTTCTTGTGTCTTTAAGGCTTCAATTGCCTCATTTCACTCCTCTTCTTCCCCTATATCCATTATGCTCATAGTAATAACTTTTTGCAAGGGATCTTTGAAGAGAATAGAACTTACCTCCTCTCTAGATAGCTCTTCGTCTTGGATATTGAATATATCCTCATCAAAGGCTGGTTCCTTCACCAAAGTGGAAAGAACGAACTCTACCTTTTCTTCTCCTATGTCAAAGGCGAGTCTAGCATTCTTGCAATCGACTATGTAGCCGGATGTTGCAAGAAACGGTCTTCCGAGAATGATCGGGACCGGACTATCTGCAGGAATGTCAAGCATAACAAAGTCTATAGGAACATAGAACTTACCAAGCTTGACTGGGACGTCTTCAACTATATCGACGGGACGAGTTATGGATCAATCCGCCATGTACAACGTCATCTTCACTGGTTTAGGATCGCCTAAACCGATCTTCCTGCATAAGGCAAGCGGAATGATGCTCACGGTTGCTCCCAAGTCACATAATGTATCATATGTGACATCTCCCACTCCTATGGGAATACAAAATGACCCCGGATCCTTTAGCTTTGGGGGCATCTTCTCTTTCATGGTTTTGATGAGATCCGATGAATCCGAACTCATCTTAACCTCTCCAAAATCCTCTAGCTTTCTCTTGTTAGAGAGGATCTCCTTTAAGAACTTACCATAAGCCGGCATACCTACAATTGCATCAATGAAAGGTATATTAATATGCAGTTTGCTGATGAGTTCAATAAACTTACCGAATTGCTTGTCTAGACGCGCTCTTGCTCTAGATTACGGGAACGGTAGGGGAGGTTTGTAAGCTGGAGGAGGAACGTAGACATCTTCCTTCTCCTTCCCCTTTTCCTTCTCTTTCTCAACGGGGACTTCTACAAACTTAGGTTGTGGGTCGGTAGTTATCACTCCGCTCCTAGTTGTGATTGCCATCACCCTTCCTTTTGGGTTGTCCTCCGTTTTTCTTGGAAGTTTCCCTTGATTCCTAGGAACTTCCTCCGCATGACTAAACATTTGGTTTTCTAAAACCTTTTGGGCTTTACCAACCTTAGTTATGTGATAATCAACCTTAATGATGCGAGTCTCCAATCCTTGAAGCTTCCCCAAAATTGTTTCCAACATGGGGTCGGGCTTCTCTTTTCCCGAAGTACTTCCACTGTTAGATGTTTGCCCCTAGGTTTTCAAAGGGGTGGAAGAAGAGGAAGGTGGAGTTAGTGAATTTCCTGAATTGGAAGAATAAGAATTACTGGAATTTTGTTGGTTGGGGCGCCAATTGTTGTTGTTTGAACCCCTATTGTTGTTCCAATTGTTGTTCCGGTTATTGTAGTTGTTGTTCCAATTATTCCGGTTGTTGTTTCGGTTGTTGCGGTTTGTATTCTTCCGTTGTGGTTATTGTTGTTGCCCAAATAACCCACATCTTGCTCCTTTTGCTTCGAAAAGTTGGTTTTGATGGCTTCCTTCAACTCTTTAATCTCCGTATTGAGAGAAAAGATTTGAGTTTGAGCTGCTTGTGATAGCTTTTCTCCTTGATCTACATGATTCGCCTCCACTTTCCGATGAGAATACTTCTCTATAACTCGCGCTTGCTTCTCAATGAAGTCCCAAGCGTCATCTTCCCTCATGTCCATGAATGTACCACATGAAAGGGATTGGAGCTTGAATTGTGTCTCCACATCCAGCCCCTTGTAGTATATCTCCAATAGTGCCAATTTGGATATGCCATGATGAGGGCAATCCAATAGCAAATCCTGAAATCTTTCCCAAGATTGAAACAAACTTTCGTTAGATCTCATAGAAAATGAATTAATCTTACCTCTTAACTCCGCCGCTTTGGATGGCGGAAAGAACTTAGTGAGGAATTCCGAAGAAAGATCCTCCCATGTCTCAAGTTTCCCACTTGGAAGAGCTTGATACCAAGACAATGCTTTCCCCTTCAAGGAGAAGAAGAAAGGCTTGAGTTTAGAGCTGTTGGTAGTTGCATTCTTTGGCTTCATTGTCTCCATCATGATATCAAAATTTTGTAGATGTTGGTGTGGAGATTCAGCGCTTGTTCCACCAAATTGATTTTGGCGGACAATGGTAATAACTTGAGGGTTGAAGCTAAACCCTTGTGCATCATCAGCATCAAAGTTCACACCTAAACGGCGTGGTTGCTGCGTTGGATCCATCCTTTGGCCAAGAGTTCTTGGCTCCTCATCCACACGTTCGACTCTCGCACCTCTAGGTGGAACAAGGCGATTTGCAGCTGGCCGTGGAAAGAATGGATTCACATTGATCGTTGGATCAATTTCCTCTAGTGGTGGCATGGAGGAGTCGCTATCCTCATTGGATGAGTTGGCTCTAACCGATCTTCCCGGTCTCCTTCTTCTCTTTTTCTCCTTGAGGTTGTTTATTTCCAACCTCATTTGGAACATCATGTCCGATAGATCATCAACCTTCGTTTGATGACGATCCATCTCTTCCCTAAGAGTCTTCTCACTCCATTGGAGTTGAGCTTCCTTTTCCGCTAACTCCGTTTGGTAATCACGTTCTCTTTCTTCAGCCATTTTTCTTTCCTTAAGCTTTCTCCTCAAAGTCCTCTCAAGCTCTTGATCAAGAGGTAAGAGGTCTTCGTTGTTCCTAGACATGCGCATACACTCGAAGAGATATCAAATAACAAGGGAAAAGCTCCCAAGCTTGACAACCGATAACCGAATTCGGCCTAGACCAAATTCCCGGCAACGGCGCCAAAAACTTGTTCTTTGGCGAAACTCTGTTCCGTTGCGGGAACGAGAACTTCGTATGTACCTAAGAACAAAAACCTGCAAGAACACTCAAAAGAGATATCAAATAAAAAGAGCAAAGCTCCCAAGCTTGACAACCGATAACCGAATTCGGCCTAGACCAAATCCCCGGCACCGGCGCCAAAAACTTGTACGCCACTTAGTTAAGCAAGAATTCCAGAGTATCGAACCCGCAGGGATTTGGGAGGTTAAATCCAGTTATAAATCGTCAAGCAAGTAATTGTATGAGCTTTGCAAATATATTGGGAAAACAGCAACCCTAAAGATCCAAGTATCTAATTGTGGCAATCGATTCAAGATATACTAAAGATATAAGGACAGAGTTGAGGGTTGCAAAGGTATACGAATGTAAAGCAATGTACGGTGAAGTTCCAAGGCTTTATATGACTCAACTAAAGACACTCTCTATAAAGGTTGTTGAGGCTTCAGTATAGAAAGGATCTAAAGACAAGAATTAATATTAAACACCCAAACTTGTAATCCAAGGATCAAGACAAACTAAACCGATTAAGGTTGTGACATTCGAAATCGAGGTAGAGGTTGTTGAGGCTTCACTACCACCTAGAAAAGGCAAGCCAAGACTAAGTTAAAGCAAATCTTTAACTTTGGATTAAAGTAAAAGCAGGGTTCGTAAACTGAGGGAAATTACGGTTGGATCTTGAGATTCCACGGCCGTGGAACTCAAGAACACACCGTGATTTTGGGTTCGTCGGCGATTCTCTCTAACTCTCAGGGTCCAATCTGTTTACGATCGATCTATCATCATCTAAGCCACAACTATCAACCCTTCACCTTAAAATTGCTAAAGGGTTTTAGCCAACAATAGTCATTATGATATCAAATTTAAGATTTAAAAGAATGAAAGATGAAAACCGTCAAAAACCTTGAATAAATCTCAAATCCACAATCAAGAACAATGATGTAAGTAGATTCAGAATAACACAAACAATCACAATCCTTGATAAGAACGAAGAACGGGATGTCAGTCCGTCTTCTAATCAAACCTAAGGATAAAGCGTAGCTTCCAAATCTTCAACTCTTCGCAAATCTCCGTTGCGAAATAGCAATCTCCACACGTCTAAATTGAAACCCTAGGCATGTGCAATGAGCGTAGGCCAAGTCTAAGCGGAGGTGACGGAATCTCTCTCTTCCCGTCCTTTTATAGGGCAAGCTAAAATATGAGTCCAGCCCATTACATAAAAGATCGTGGCTTCAACTTGTACGTTAAAAGATCGCCTAAATCACGGTTTCCTAAGATTCCACGCTCGTGGTTTAGAGCGTGGTTTAGAGCGTGGAATTTCATCACGGTTGCTTCACATCTTCCACGGCCGGGTAAGTCACTGGAGTGCTCCACGCTTGTGTTGCCAAAGTTCCATGGCCGTGGTTTAGAGCGTGGACTCTAGTACGGCCGTATTTTAGGGCGTGAAACACAAGTAGCTCGTAATTCTCCTTTGTCTTGTGTCATTCTTCAACTTATCATCTTCCTTAGCTCCTAGTGATGTCCTCAATCCTTGGACATGCTCAATCCATCTCCATTCTCCTTCAATCTGTTCGGTTTTAGCTCTTATTCGCCTACAATCAACGCAAAGCTTATGTAGATCTCTATATCGACAATATAGATAAACTAACTCACAATTGCTTCAATGCTTTATCAATGACCACAAATATGGATGAAATACACTTAGAAAACGTGCCTAAAATATCACAATATTTCATGCTAACAACACCGAACGAGGTACTAGATTTGTAGTTTTTAGTCCACTTCTCGTCGTTATTGCCATAATCTGTCCCTTGGGGTTGTTCTCTGTCCTTGCTGGGAGCTTCCCAGGATCTCTTGGCGCTTCATTCGCCTTATTAAAGAATTGTTGCCCTAAGGCTTTTTGTGACTTCGAAAATGAAGTCATAGACGTCTCCATAACATTGAGCTTGATCAAGATGGCCTCTAGCACTACATGTTTCTTCTCTAGCTGGGACGAACTTGATGCAGGCTTCTAGCTCTTCAATGGAGTAGAAGAAGAAGAAGAGGGGTTAAAAGAATTATTAGAATTAGAATTAGAATAAGGGTTACCCGGATTTTGTTGATTAGATCTCCAATTGTTGTTGTTGGAGCCCCTATTGTTGTTGTAATTGTTGTTCCGTGACCCTTGGTTGTTGTTTCTTCCTTGATATCCACCATCTTCCTTCTTCGTGTGAGCCACCAAAAGGTCCTTTAGTTGTTTCACATCATTTTTAAGGGAGATGAGTTGATTATCATTCGATGGAGTGTCCTGGAAAAAGACTCTCTTAACTCCATTTTCGGCTCCTTGATGGGAGTACTTATCCATATGCAAAGCTTGCTTTTCAATGAACTCTCAAGCTTCGTCTATCGGCATATCCACGAATGTGCCGGCGGAAAGTAGTTGAAGATTGAATTGAGTAGTTCCATCCAATCCCTTGAAGTATATCTCCAGCAACTCTATCTTTGGAATCCCATGATGTAGGAAATCCAATAAAACATCTTTGAATCTTTCCCATGACTTGGACAAACTCTCCTTGTCCTTCTTGATGAATGCATTAATCTTCCCTCTCATTTTAGCGGTCTTGGAGAGGGGAACAAACTTTGTTAGAAACTCCGTCGTCATCTCTTCCCAAGTGTTGATCTTTCTTGGTAGAAGAGATTGATACCACGTAAGCGCCCTGTTTTTCAAAGAAAAGTAGAAAGGCTTTAGCTTGTAGTTGTTGTTTTCCATCCTTGAAGGTCTCAATGTCTCCATCAAAATCTCATAGTTTTGCAAATGCTGAAGCGGAGACTCCCTCTCTAAACCTCCAAACTGGCATTGGCGGATCATGGATAGAACTTGCGGTGGAAGTTCGTAATCATGCTTAGCTGGATCACCTATGTTGACTCCTGGACGCCTCACTTGCTGATTAGGGTCCATCCTCTGTCCTAGGGTTTGTGGAACTCTAGGAAAACGAACATCTCGGAGAAGCATCCGAGGTGGATGTATCTCGGCCGGGGCAACATGGACTGCGTCTTGCCTCGGTCGATGCAGAATCTGGGCCCTTAGATTGGCCATATCTGTTTCGATCTCTACAGTTCTTGTGCGAGTCTGCTCTCTTTCTCGCTGCAGTTCTTCCTTATTGAGGCGTAGCTATTCCAGCGCCTCCTTCAATTCGGCCTCAAGATCGCGATTCTCTTGATTGGCCATCTTAGCTACTTTCAATCATAGCTTGTATGTCTTTTTTGATTCGGGATTGTTCGCTCCAATTGGTGTGTGCAAGCTTTAAATTTATATCCCACGAAATATGCTTAAAACAAGGATGCGAACCCGCAGTGTACGGATCAATATTAGTAAAAGCAAGAATTCCGGGGTGTCGATCTCAGGGACTTAGGTGAAACGGAGCAAGTATAGGTAGTCAATGTAACTAATAACCACAAAAGCGATTAAAGCAATCAAAAGATGATAATAAGGTCAATTAAAGGAAATATGCAAATTCTAGGGATTAAAGCATCTAGTTGTGGTTCCAACTCAAGATCTACAGATAAAGCAGACAAAGCTGAGATTTTGCAAAGGGAAGAGATTTCTATGATGGGAATAGATCACTGGGTAAGTCTCACTACTCACTATCCCAAACCAAAGCTCCTTTTACCGGGTAAGTCTCAAGGTACTAAGGAAAGGAACTATAACCTCAAACCAACACACCAACTAAGGGAATAGAATCAACTTTTACCGGGTAAGTCTCAGGCTAACTCACAAAGGTTGGTTGAAGGCACACTCAAACCCCAATTAAGGATAAACCTTTTTTACCTACACTTATGATCATGGGTAAACAAACTAAGGAATCACCGGGTAAGTCTCATCCTAGACTTGCATTGAACCAGGAAAGGTGTAATAAGAGTAGGATTTGGCAAATTCTAACACTTAACTCTCAGTTTCGGATCAGAAAAGGTTACCTCGGTCAGTCAAGTTCCACCCCGGTCGAGATGTTCATCGACTGAACGAGATGTTCTAGGGTTAAGGTTAAAGACTCGAGCTTTCAGTGTCCTACTGGGATTAAGATCATTCTATCATCGTCTTTCCCACAACTTTCAGCCAGTCACCCTGGAATCGCACAAGGAAAATAGCCATTGATCATCATGAAAGCAATAATCAAATATATGAGAAGGGAATGAATATTTGAACACAAAAACCTTAAGAACAAGGCTTCAATAACTGAATCAAATATCAAACAAATCAGCGTTCCTTGGATCACAAATCCAACAAGACAATAAAACTAAAAGGAATCTAAGAAATTCTTACAAACTCTATCAAAAGCTATCACAAAGCTATGAAACTTCCTTCATTCAATCCTCAAACTTACTTCAAAACTCCAAAAAATCCTCCTAATTGCAGCTTCTTCAATCTCCAAGTATGCGACGATGTTGAATTATGCAAAATCCAGCCCATTTTATAGGAGAATTATCTTCCAAAGATAATAATATCTTAAAAAGATAATATCATTATAAAATATATCCATATCTCTAAAATAGATCTCCCTAAAATAATATCTTCCTTCCAGAAATCCAGCCAAAAAATATAAGATATCTTCCTTCCAAAAATAAAAGATCTCAGCCAAATAAAATATATCTCGCCGGCGCCAGAGTGTTCGCCTCGGTCGAGGCGCTCCTCAAGATCACCTCGGTCGAGGTGACACTTTAGCTGACCGAGGTGAATCTCAGCTGAATGTGAAATCTCTCAAATCTGCTCCAAAGTAAATCTTATTCATTAATTCCAAGCTTCCTGAGTTCTCTTTTAAGCTCCAGAATGTAGCTCCTATGACTTCTTAGCTCCTTAGCTCCATTTTAGTCCCAAAATGTGTCATTTTACCTACGATTACAACGAAACTTGGTGTAGACCTCGATTCCCGTAAAGGTAGTTGAAACGACAATATAATCACATAATATACATCCAAACATGCACATTATTGAAGATAAAACGTCTAAACAAGTCCCAAAATATAGACTATAATACATGGTATCAAAATACCCCATACTTGTCCCTTGCTTGTCCACAAGCAGGTTCCAAATCTTAAGCACAAGATAGAATGGATTATAGGTCATAAAGATCAAATGAAAAGTATTTCAAAACATTTTTGGTGGTGTGCTCTACTCATAGATCACTCTAAGAGAATGCTTCATGGTAATAAAAATCAAAACATGATCAAAACATTTTATAAATATAAGAAAGTTGTTCATCTTTGCATGAAATCGTACAATGCATAATAAATCATAATTACCGTCCTACACACACATCCTCCGCGCCGCCCCCGGCGTTGAGCCTGCGTGGCCCCTCTCCCTTGTCACCGCCCCTGCGACGACAAGCCCCCGCCCCTGCGGGTTTACCCAGAAAAAATAAAAATTAAATCGCAAAAATATTCCCCTCACCTACCCCACCCACCCACTCTCTATCTCCTCACCAACCAAAACCACATCTCCCTCGCCTTTACCCCTCTCAAACTGAAACTACCCTGCGCCACCACCAAACACTCACAAGCCACCCCTGCGACGCCCCTACGCCACCTCCGACGATAGCCAACCCCTTGCGACGCCCCTACGCCACCCGCACCAGCTCTACCTTCCTCCCTCCAAACTCTCTCACCTTACTACACTCTTCATCACCAACCACAACAAAAGTCCACTCCTGCTCCACCTCCGGCGAAGCCTACACAAACAAAGAAGTCACCGGAACGGCCTCAGCATCACCACCTTCATCGCTCCCTAGAAATCTCCCTCTGCACTTCTCCCGCCCCCGCGCCTGCAAGCTCCCACACCTGTGCCTTGCCGCCCCTGCGCCTGCTTCAGCCGCCCCTACGGAAAACACGACAGAGGGTTCGTTTTCTCTCCCAGTTTTTTAAAGTTTATAATTCCTTTGTTAAATCAAATACCAGAATGGAGACACAAAGGAAATACAAGATGTCCGAAGCTGAGAAGGAGAGGTATAGGATCGAGTTGTGTACGCAACTTGGTTTTTGCATGTTCTTACATTGGAGAAGCTAGGCATGCTGGAGAGCATGCCGTCCTTTCTGACCAATGCTGGGCTCGGAGACTTCCTACGGAATAGTGCTAAAACGTGTCCCGAGCTCAGCAGACAGTTCATCTCCACCTTCACCATGGAGAAGGAGGATCATGTGTATATTGGACTCACTTTCATGTTCAACAAGGTGAAATACTCACTTGAGTACCATCAGCTATAGGAGGCTTTTGGGGTGACTCTCAACCCCTCCGAGAACTGGTGGGAACCAGTCCCGACCCCGGACATGTGAGTTTTGGTAGGCAGCTACCGGGTTAGAGTTCCATGTAGGGGTTGAGTACGCCAACAAACTCACTCACCCTTGTTTGAGGCTCCTCTCCAAGATCCTCATGAGTGTCATCTATGGACACAAAGAGGATAACAAGGTCGCCCTCAAGGACCTCCCACTACTATACACTGAGGGGATGCTTAGGAGGTGCAAGCTCCTCCGACGGGACGGGGATAACCTATTTTGGATCTCCCTTGTAGATGGGAGCCACCTCACTTACCTCCCTCGGCCTTTACGATTCAGGGATGAGCTCTCCGAGCTCTACATTCCGGCAGATCCTTTCGTACCGAGGAGGCCGCTAGTGGTCATTGTGTAGAGGCATGCTGCAAGCTCCAACCGGGCTCATTAGGAGGAGCACATGCCCATCCCCGACGACGAGGAGATCCCAACCGCGGCGCCAGAGGAGGGTCCGGCCCTTGTGAGCCTTCAGGCTTAGATAGCGGCTATGACTACCCAACACCGGACATGGCAGTCCGACTACCAGAGGGCCATGCTGGAGTAGTAGCGGAGCTGGCAGACGAGCTTTGCCGCCTCCATGACCTCCCACTTCAACTAGAGGCAGGAGGCTTGACAGGCGGCCCAACAGCAGTAGCTGGAGGCTCAGCAGCTAGCTTGGCAAGCCAGCTTTGAGACCTCTTTTGGCTGTCGGATGGAGGCTCAATAGACCCGCATTGATGACATCTACCGCCGGCAGGAGCATTTCTTCCACCACTTTCCTTACCCACCTGAGGAGGGTCCGGATGGTCCAGCTGGACCATCCCACTAGTGGTATCTTTTCTCTTCCCTTTGCCACATTTCTCTTTGCTTCATTTCCACTTTGAGGGCAAAGTGATCTTCAAGTATGTGGGAGGGACATATCATTGCATGTACAATTTCTTTTGAGTTGTTTTGCATTGAATCATATGAAGTTTGAAATTCATATATAAAAAAATAAGAAAAAGCCAATGAAAATGAAAAAAGGCATGAAAAATCCTTGGATAAACCAAAAAGACGAAAGGGCGGTTTAGGCAAAAAGAAGGTAGTCCGACCAACCTTAGGTTGGTGCAAAATTGGACTTGAGGGATGTAAGATTAAAGTGAGATTATCAAAGAAAAGAAGAAGAGTGGCAAGGTGAAAACCCGAAAGGGCACCTTGGAAAAATGAGCGCACCGAGTGTAGGTTTCCCTTCCGGCATTTGGCGACATAAGAAGGGGAGTCATAAGGAGGTTGTCCGGGTATACCACTCTTGGAGCAATAAGGATGGTAGTCTTCTAACATTTTTCTAACATTCCCTCTCTTTTCCTTCTTTCTTTCTTGGCTTTTCTTTTGTTTTCATTGTCTTTTCTGCTTGCCCATGCTTCCTGAGGCCTTTGAGTCTAGTTTACTATCATATGTTTTACTCGGGACGAGTAAAAGGTCTAATTATGGGGGAGTTTGATAGGTGATGGAATCACTATCATTTAGGATTGTTTTTAGAGTCTTTTTATTACATTTGTGTCGGTTTATGCTACTAACTCCTTGGTCCACAAGAAGAAGACTAAAAGAAGCTAAGGAAGGAGTTATAAGCACTTTGGAGTGAAGTTCGTTCACGAAGCAAAGCTTTTGTTGCATCACCGCCCCCGCGGAGCCTTGTCACCGCCCCTGTGGGTTACACCTTACTCCGGAGCGGTCCCTGCGCCTTCGCCAACGCCAGCCACGAAGACTATCACCGCACCTGCGTCAACCCCTGGCATCCCTGCGGTGACTTGCTCTGAAGAAGCAAAGACCAGCGCCCCTGCGCCTTCCCCTGCGCCTCTGACTGCGTCTCAACTTAGGAGCTGGAAGATGAAGAGTCTGTGGCACCGCCCCTGCGTCTCAACTTAGGAGCTTGGCATCAGAAATGGCACGAAGTTGAAGAGTCAGACGTTTGAAGAGCATTAAAGATCCGCACCTATGGAATTGCCTAGCCGCCCCTGCGGCCATGAAGAAGATGAAGCGTTTTTTCCTTCACCGCCCCTGCGGAGCTTAAGGCCGCCCCTGCAGTTCAACGACAGAAGCTTTACTCCAGTTGTTTACACCACCTTTATGGCATTAAAGGTGGTTGTTTTGGGCCGGTTATTTACTCCTATTTAGTGTCTTTTGTTGTATAAATAGGCCTTGGTTGATTGCTAGAATCATGCACTTATCATACATCATTATCCACTTAGAATCCAACTTTCCCACCATTTCCATTGTAATGAGTTGCTAACTCCCTTGCTACATTGGGTTGGTTTGAAGCTGCGTTGTTACTTTGGTTCTAAGTTTTCTTTAATATAAGTTTTCATTCAGTAATAATTTGTGTTTCCTTGATCTCCATTGTTTAATTGCATGTTTTACTATTACTTGAGATTGATCACCTTAGGTCCTAAAGTGCATGCAAAGAACTAGGATTAATAGGTTTCGGGTTCGGGTCTTTAATCTAGTAGTAAATTTTAAGTAATAACGGGTTGTAATTACTTAAAGAAAAGGAACACAAATATAAAGATAAGGTAAACGGTTTTAATCTATTCTTTATATCCCTTAGTCTTTATTTGAAAGCTAACTTGTTAATTGTTCTTGTAGGTTTACGGAACACTAACCTATTAAGTTGTGTTGATGCCGGTTGGCTCAACACATATATATGATCAAGACGGGAGATTACTTGAAAGCTTGTAAAAGGAACTCACCAAAGTAGCAATCGCATGCTTGGAATCAACCTAGTGTAGATTCATCCATTATTATCTTACTTGCTGCGTTATTCGTTTTCATAAGTTTTTGTGTGCATCAATTCAACCAAACCCCCCCTTGTTACTTGTTCCTATAATCAATAATCGCATTTAATAAAAGTACGTTAACTCTCTTGGGTTCGACTCTTACTTAACCACTATACTTGTTTTAGTGCTAAGTCGGGACTATATTTTGATAGGGTATAAACGACCATAGAAATACCTCTAGTCAAATTTCCTCAACTTGGACTTCCGGTTGGTATTTCATATATCTATGACCATTGACCTTGAAGCTTCCACTTGTTTCTCCCCAGATCTCAACTGTACCATAATGGAAAACATGTTTTACAATGTAAGGTCCTATCCATCTAGATCTTAACTTACCTGGAAAGAGGCGAAGGCGGGAGTTGAAGAGTAGAACTAAATCTCCTTCTTTGAACTCCTTAGAAATGATACGCTTGTCATGTCATTTCTTTGTCCTTCCCTTGTAGATCTTGGCGTTCTCATAAGCGGTCAAACGCAACCTCTTCCAGCTCATTGATGTTCAATAGCCGCACATCTAGAGACGTAGTCAACAACTAGGAGAATGTAGAGGTTTCCTCCGAATGATGGGAAAGGTCCCATGAAATCAACCCCCTATACATCAAAAATCTCAACCTCCTGGATGTTATAGAGTCGCATCTCGTTCCTTCTAGATAAGTTCCCTGTTCTTTGGCATGCATCACAAGAAACAACAAACGTTTGCACATCCTTAAATAATGTAGGCCAAAAGAAAACGGAACGTAATACCTTAGCGCACGTTTTGTGAGCGCTAGCATGTCCTCCACAAGGAAGCGAGTGCCAATGCCGTATGACACTAGTAACTTCATCTTCCGGAATGCATCTTCGAAGCATCCGATACGGACCTCTCTTAAACAGTAGAGGTTCATCCGAGTAGTAGTGGCGCACGTCTTTAAAGAATTTTTTCCTTTGAGCGTACGTCAATCCGGGCGGTATTTCCTGGCAAACAAGATAGGTAACTATGTCAACATACCAAGGTTCTTTATTATCAGAGCCTTGGTGGAGCCAGTGCTCCGCCAACTGTGAATGAGTTTCAGAAAAGGGAGTAAGAAGTTCGTTAGTCTCAGTTGAAAGCATCTCGCTCGATGTCTCAGTCAGCGTCCGAGGTGGGTGACCGAGATGTTCTTCAGATAAGAACACCTCGCTTGGTCCAGAAAGTGCCTCGGTCGAGGTACTGGAATTGGGACCGAAACTTTAGATTCTCTTCTCCTGGATTAGTTTTTCAATCTTAGCTCCTAGATCTTCTTCTAGTGCCTTTAAGCTCTGTATATCTGCATCACAAGAAGCATCTATACCTTCCTCAATTAATCTAAAACTAATAACTCTTTCAAGAGGATCATTAATAAGCATAGAGCTCACCAATTATCTTAATTCTTCTTCATCATAGATGTTGAAGATATCATCCTCCAACGGCTCTCCCTTCATTGCAGCAAGCAATGAAAATTCCACTTGATCTCCGCCAATGTTGAATTTCAACTTGGCGTTCTTACAATCCACATTGCAACTCGAAGTTGCTAGAAATAGTCTCCCGAGAATGATAGGAACGGGATAATCTGCGGGAATATCAAGCACAAAAAAGTCTATGGGTAAATAGAAGTTACCTAACTTAACCGGATCATCTTCAAAAATACCCACGGGATCGGTCATGAAGCGGTCCAAGTCTCCCGAGAATGATAGGAACGGTATAATCTTATCTTCACCGGCTTGGGCTCTCCAAGTCCGATCTTCACACATAGCTCCAGCGGGATGATGCTCACACTAGCTCCTAGATAACACAATGCCTCACAAGTCACATCCCCAACTTGAATGGGAATGCAAAATGAGTCGAGATCTCGCAACTTGGGTGGCATCTTCTCCTTCATGATTTGAATGAGCTCCAAGGATTTGGATGTCATCCTTACTTCACCAAAATCTTCCAGCTTCCTCTTTCTTGATAGAATTTCCCTTAAGAACTTCGCATAGGCGGGCATCCCTAGAATAGCATCAAGTAAAGGGATGTTAATATGTAGTTTATTCATCAAGTCAAGGAACTTACGAAAGTGCTTGTCTAGATGTGCTCTAGCCCTTGACTGGGGGAATGAAAGTGGTGGTTTATATGCAGGAGGTGGGACATAAACTTCAGATTTGTCCGTCGCCTTCTAGGACTCCACCTCGGGTGGCACCTCGACCGAAGTGTTCCTCGTCTGTACTTGGACCGAGGTGTTCTTCGTCTACCGAGGCACTAGATCTGCAGTTTTTAGTCCGCTTCTCGTCGTTATTGCCATGATTTGTCATTTGGGGTTGCTCTCTGTCCTTGCTGGGAGCTCCCCTGGATCTCTCGGCTCTTCATTCGCCTAATTAAAGAGTTGTTGCTCTAAGGCTTTTTGTGCCTTCGAAAATGAAGTCATGGACGTCTCCATAGCGTTGAGCTTGATCAAGATGGCCTCCTGCACTGCATCTTTCTTCTCTTGCTCGGACGAACTTGATCCTTGCTCCTGGCTCTTCAATGGAGTAGAAGAAGAGGAAGAGAAAGGTTTAGAAGAATTATTAGAATTGGAATTAGAGTAAGGGTTACCCGAATTTTGATTGTTAGGTCTCCAATTGTTGTTGTTGGAGCCTCTATTGTTGTTGTAGTTGTTGTTCCTGGGCCCTTGATTGTTGTTCCTTTAGCCTAGATATCCTCCCTCTTCCTTCTTGGTGTGAGCAACCAAAAGGTCCTTCAATTGCTTTACATCATTCTTGAGGGAAGTAAGATGATTATCATTTGATGGAGATTCTTGGAAATTAACTCTCTTAACTCCATTTTCAGCTCCTTGGTGGGAGTATTTCTCAATGTGCAAAGCTTGTTTCTCAATGAACCCCCAAGCTTCATCAATCGGCATGTCCATGAACGTGCCGGCAGAGAGTAGTTGAAGATTGAATTGGGTAGCTCCATCCAATCCCTTGAAGTTTATCTCCAACAACTCTATCTTTGATATCCCATGATGTGGGCAATCCAATCGAACATCTTTAAATCTCTCCCATGATTTGGACAAACTTTCCTTGTCCTTCATGATGAATGTATTAATCTTCCCTCTCATTTCAGCGGTTTTGGAGGGGGGAAAGAATTTTGTTAAGAATTCCGTCATCATCTCCTCCTGTTCGCTCCAAATGGTGTGTGCAAGCTTTAAATTTATAACCCAAGATGTATGCTTAAAACAAGGATGCAAACCCGCAGTGTATGGGTCAATCGTAGTAAAAGCAAGAATTCCGGGGTGTCGATCTCAGGGACTTAGGTGAAATAAAACCAATATAGGTAGTCAATGCAACTAATAACCACAAAAGCGATTAAAACAATCAAACATGATAATATAGTCAATTAAGGGAATATGCAATTCTAGGGATTAAAGCATCTAATTGTGGTTCCAACTCAAGATCTCAAGATAAGCGGACAAAGCTGAGATTTTGCAAAGGGTAGGTGTTACTAAAGTGGAATAGATCACCGGGTAAGTCTCACTACTCACAATCCCAAACCGTAACTCCTATTACCGGATAAGTCTCAAGGAATTAAGGTAAAGAACTATAACTTCAAACCAACACACCACCTAAGGGAATATAATCAACCTTTACCGGCTAAGTCTTATGCTAACTCACAAAGATGGAATGAAGGCACACTCAAACCCCAATAAAGGATAAACCTTTATTACCTACACTTATAATCTTAGGTAAACAAATAAAGGAATCACCGGGTAAGTCTCATCCTAGGCTTGCATTAAACCAGGAAAGGTGTAATAAGAATAGGATTTGGCAAACTCTAACACTTAACTTTCAGTTTCGGATCAGATAAGTCACCTCGGTCAGACGAATTCCACCCCGGCCGAGATGTTCATCGACTGAACGAGATGTTCTAGGGTTAAGGATAAAGACTCGAGCTTTTAGGGACCTACTGGAATTTAAGATTATTCTATCATTGTTTTTCCCACAACCTTTAGCCAATCACCCTAGAATCACACAAAGAAATTAGCCAATCATCATCATGGAAGCAATAATCAAATATATGGGAAAGGAATGAATATTTGAACACAAAAACCTTAAGAACAAGACTTCAATAACTGAATCAAATATCAAACAAACAAGCGTTCCTTGGATCACAATCCAACAAGACAAATCAACAAGAAGGGAATCTAAGAAAACCTTACAAAACCCTTCACAAAAGCTATAAAAGCTATCAACTTCCTTCGTTCCATCTTCCAAAAATCCTTCCTAACTGCAGCTTCTTCAATCCCCAGCTGTTATGATGGTAGCGGGTTGCTGAATTTGTGGGAAATTCAGCCCTTTATATAGGAAAATTACCCTCCAAAGATAAAATATCTTGAAAAGATATTTTCCTTATAAAATATATATCTATCTCTCATAAATAAATCCCTAAAATATATGATCTTCCTTTCAGAAATCCAGCCAAAAATATAAGATCTCTCCTTCCAAAAATAAAAGATCTCAGCCAAGAATAAAATATATCTCGCCGTGTCCAAGGTGTTCGCCTCGGTCGGGACGCTCCTCAAAATCACCTGAAGGTGATTTTGAGGCTGACCGAGGTGAGTCTCAGCTGAAGGTGAAATTTCTCAAATCTGGTCCAAAGTGAATCTTCAATCCATTTCCATGCTTCTTGGATTCTTCCTTAAGCTCCTGAATGTAGCTCCTATGACTCCTTAGCTCCTTTAGCTCCATTTTGATGCAAAACATGTCATTTTACCTACGATTACATCGAAACTTGGTGTAGACCTCGATTCCCGCAACGGTAGATGAAACGACAATATAATCACATAATATACATCCAAACATACATATTATTGAAGATAAAACGTCTAAACAGGTCCCAAAATATAGACTATAATTCATGCTATCAAAATACCCCATACTTGTCCCTTGCTTGTCCCCAAGCAAGTTTCAAATCTTAAGTACAAGATAAAATGGATAATAAGTCATAAAGATCAATGAAAAGTATTTCAAAACATTTTTGGTGGTATGCTCAAATCATAAATCACTCTAAGAGAATGCTTCATGGAATTTAAAATCAAAACATGATCTAAACATTTTATAAATATAAGAAAGTTAGTCATCTTTGCATAAAATCATAGAATGCATAATAAATCATAATTATCGAAATTAATCATGTATAATCCAGTTTCAACCACCAAGTCAATCAACAAGCTCGAGGTCTCAAGGTCTTTTCAAAAGAAGGTCAAGAAACGTGTGAGGGTAGGATGTATATAGGGAATGTGGTGCTAGAATCCGGGAAAAGGATCTTCACTTCACTTGCTTTGAATTTTTACATCTTCCACCAATAAGCTTTGCTTATTTACGTTTTTTACTATTTGGGATGCATGGACTGAGGTGCACAATAACCGAAGCCTAGGAGATCAACAATCATCAATTTCTCGAGGTGCCTCAAACCCTTGATGCACATATCATGACCCGTTAGGAATATCTCTCAATCCGACTTTGGCAAGACACAAACACCCGGCTATGTGAATGGTGCCGATTTACTCATCATCATGATTGACTTCCCCAAACCTATTTGTTTCTCTCTAACTTTCAGCCAACATCTCAACTTTTCTTTCACTCGCTTTTCATTTGCTTGCTTCCAAATTCCCGGATAGGTAAAGGGAGGCAAATACGTATATGAGGGGTTAAGCATGATCAAGAAGAAGAAGAGAAGAGAACGAATTGCCTTAATCATCCCAGGAAGAAAGTGATAGAACTCATCATGTGGTGTCAACCTTCAAATTCAACATAATTTGGATAAAAACAAAGTATTAAACATGCCACAAATTTCAAACAAAGCATTTAGCAACTTAAACATATCATAAAACCTTTCAAACATATGAAGATTTCAAAACCAGTCAGCAAACAAAATCATCACTGAGGTCATATCCAGATAAGAAGCACAAAAATCGTTTCGAAAACTATTCCAGTTAAGCCACCTCGGTTGAGATGTTCTAAGTCAACCGAGGTATTGTACCTCGATTGGTCAGAGTCACTTCGGTCGAGGTCATAAATTTTTTTTCTTAACTAGTTTTTTGACGTTTTTCTCAATCAAATAACCTGTATGCATGCATGTGATCTCAGATAAGCACATAGAGCATAAATAAGACAGTAATATCCAAATAGAGTCATACAAGCATACACACAATGTCAAATAATATATCCAAATACCCCATACTTGGGACAAATTGTCCCAATGGGTCAAATAAAGTCTAAAGAAACAGAGTACTCACCGAACAATGTTGAGCTGCATAATAAATAAATAAGGAAATCCTACAAGCTCTAATCCCAATCCGGTGGTTGTGGTGGATGCACGTACGGGTACTGAGATGGGTCAAAAGGGTAGCCCATGATATGCTGAAACTGAATCTCATCCATCCTGTGCTGGTAGTGATGGCTCTCCCGCATCTCTCTCATCTCTAGGGATAATGCGGCGTAGGAATCTATCATCTGATCCGTCAAATCATCGATCCGGCGGTGAGCGACTGGATCCCTCTGCCTGCGTATCCTACGCCTGGCAGGACGTGCTGGTATTGTAGCTGGCTCCTCCTCTGTCTCCTCGTCGTCTAGATCGACGACTGGTATGTTGGTACTAGCTGTATCAGTACCTGTGTTCATGGCAGCACCGCCATCCTCATCCTCATCCTCCTGCTCATCAGCCTCATCATCCTCATCTTGGGATGCTGTTGCTGCGTCTCTCGCGTCCTCCATAAGAGGAATCCACACGGTGTGCCATTAATGCGGGTCATAGACGGAGAATTGAGATGACCATCTAATACCCTGCGGTGCAGTCTGCTCCTAGGGCATCGCCACATACGGCGTAGTAAGTCCGCAAGGAACCAAGATCCTCCTCGTAATCATCTCCTGCAGCCCGAGCGGCTTGGCAGCCGCCACCATAGTACATGCACTCAGGTCAAGGTCCATGTAACTCGCAATATGAGTCACTATACCTCCGCAGCAGATATCTCCTTTTGCCTTCGCCTTTATCTTGTGCAGATCCTCCGCCAGCATCACTCCAAAATCCGGAACTCCTCCGGTCACCTTACAGTATAGACTCAGCAACTCCCCCTGTCTAATCTTTTGGGGCGTCTTAGTACGCGCCAGAAGAGTCTCGCTGAAGATCCGGTGAGCAAGTCTAAAGGCCAGGTGGAAGATAATACGCTCCCTGGAATCTCCAAGTCTCCACCTGTCAGCGTGCTCAACTACATGAGCTATCTGGCACCAAAACTCTCGAGCCACGGCTCGAGAAGGAAAATCAGCAACTGTGGGGGGCCAGGAAGCCGAAGATGTCCCTCCAATGGTCCATCGGAACTAAGTAGTTCCGGTTCATCAACCGGTACTTGATGGCGCGCTCTGTAGGCAAGTAAGTGACGGAGCTAACAAATTCCAAGGTCGGCTCAAGGTAGGCTGGAGCTCTAATCTCAGTAAACTGCTCCAGCCCTACCACGGAAATCATCCTCCTCAGATCATCATCCACGTAGAGGCTGTCAAATGCAGAAATGTCAAGAAACCGTGGTGCAATCACTGGATGCGTCGCTATACGGTCATAGTCTACTCGGTGATACTCGTGGATCACCGGTATGGATCGGCGAGAAGAAGAAGATGGAGAAGGAGAGGATCTATCTCTCAAAACAAGCTGCCTATCAGAACTCATCTTTCTCTCTCACTGTCAGACCACCTCGGTTGCCCTGACAACTCTCAAGAACACCTCGGCTAAGGCACAGGTCGACTAGACCGAGGCGAAGTGTTGTTCGATCGAAACTCTCAGAAATCCAGTTCTTTTCCCCCGATATCACTACCAATGGTTCCTATGGGGTACTTAATCCTTTTTCAGCACAATGCAGGGGTAACCAAAGCCTTAATCGATTGAAAACAGTGAAGGAAGGAGAGTTAGGGTTTTTTCCGAATTACCCCAAATTTGGCCGATTTGGAGCGTTTTTGTTGCCGATTGTCGCTTGCAAACCGATCCTCTACCCTTTCCTTGCAGTTTGGAAGCTAGAATCGTTGAAAACGGGCGAAAATCAGAGAACGAGGTGAATCTTTGCGCCGCGGTCGAGAAGGTGAGAGAGGGAAGAGAGAGAAATTTCAGCCCCCTTTTATACCCTTTTCTGGAACCGCTGTCACCTCGGTGGAGATGGTCTCGACTGGACCGAGGTGATACGGACTGAGGTGGATCTTCAGTAAACCTAGTCGCCTCGGTTGCTCAAGAATCATCTCGGTCGAGGTGCAGTGACAGCAACCGAGATGTGTCTCAGTCAAATAACGTCTTCTCAAATTCTCGAACTTCTGTCCTTCCAGTGTTTCTCCTGGGTTGTATTCCTTCCTTAGATGTCACATGTTGTTTGTCTAGGACGCCAATAACCAAGCAAAGCAAAGCAAAAGCAAACTATCTAAAGCTTAGACTAGAAAAAGGGAAAAGAAAGCAATACCTTGGGTTGCCTCCCAAGAAGCGCTTGATTTAAGGTTGCTAGCTGGACCGTACGGTGTCCTCAAACATGCGGGAAAGTATCCTCACCCCATACTTCATCTTCATCGTGGGGTGAGATAAGGAAGTCTATCAACCGTTCCAACAAGTGCAAGTGCTCATCGGGGAATGAATCATCTATGGGTGGTTCGTCCTTCTCGCGTGAAGAGGGGGCTAGCCTGCTGAGGTGATCCGCAATGGAATTTTTAGATCATTTCTTATCGCGGATCTTTAGGTCGAACTCTTGAAGCAAGAGAATCCATCGAATAAGATGTGGCTTGGCATCCTTCTTAGCAAGCAAGTAACGAATGACTGCATGGTCGGTGTAAACAATAACCTTCGCCCCTACTAAGTTATAACAAAATTTCTCAAAAGCATATACAACCGCCAATAGCTCCTTTTCGGTGGTGGCGTAGTTACATTGGGCCTCGTCTAGCGTCTTGCTAGCATAGTAAATGGCGGTGGTCCTGCCATCTTTCTTCTGTCCAAGCACCACTCCTACTGCCATATCACTCGCATCGCACATCATCTGAAAGGGCAAGGTCCAATCCGGAGGCTGGATAATGGGAGCGGAGATCAATGCTTCCTTTATCCGGTACACTCCTGCGAAAACTCAAAAATAACATCTTTGTTCAAGAGGTTAGTTAGTGGTTTAGAAATCTTCGAGAAGTCCTTGATGAATCTCCTATAGAAACCTGCATGGCCGAGAAAACTCGGCACTCCCTTAACAAAATAAGGGGGAGGAAGTTTCTCAATAGTCTCGATCTTAGCTCGATCTACTTCAATACCTCGATTAGAAACGGGGTGTCCTAGCACAATGCCTTCATTAACCATAAAGTGACACTTCTCCCAATTCAAAACAAGATTAGTGTCTTCACATCTTTGTAGCACTAGAGAAAGGTTAGATAGGCATTCATCAAAAGAGGAACCATATACTGAAAAATCATCCATAAATACCTCCATGATCTCCTCTATATCCTCGGAAAACATAGGCATCATGCATAGTTGGAAGGTAGCGGGTGCATTACATAATCCAGATGGCATCCTCCTATATGCGAATATCCCCCATGGACAAGTGAAAGTGTTCTTCTCTTGATCATCCGGATGGATAGGAATCTGAAAGAAGCCACTGTAGCCATCTAAATAGCAAAAGTGTGAATGCTGGGCCAACCGTTCGAGCATTTGATCGATGAAGGGAAGTGGAAAATGGTCTTTCCGAGTGGCCACGCTCAGTTTCCTATAATCGATGCACACCCTCGAGCCCGTGACGGTCCTAGTTGGGATTAACTCGTTGTTCTTATTCGTCACAACGGTCATCCCTCCTTTCTTCGGAACCACATGCAGCGAGCTCACCTACTTGCTGTCCGAGATAGGAAATATGATACCTGCATCCAACAACATAAGAATTTCTTTCTTCAAAACCTCTTTCATGATCGGATTTAACCGTCTTTGAGGTTCCCGTTAAGTCTTATGATCGTCCTCCATTAGTATTCTATGCATGCAGAAAGAAGGCTTAATGCCAATAAGATCATCAATAGTATAACCCAAAGCCTTTTGATGCTTCCTCAGGACATCCATTAGTTTAGATAATTCATATTTGGAGAGGGAAGTGCTAACGATGACGGGATAAGTAGAATCCGGTCTAAGAAAGATATACCTCAAGTGACATGGGATTTGTTTAAGCTCCACAACTGGGGGTGCTTTCTGAGGTGGATCTTTCCTTCCTTCTTCTAGTGGAGTAGATCGAAGAACTGGAATTTCAGAAGTCTCAGTTGACATCATCTCGCTTTCGACCTCGGTCGAGGTCAAAAGTGGGTGACTGAGATGTTCTTCGGTCAAGAACACCTCGCTTGGTCCAGAAAGTGTCTCGGTCGAGGTATTGCAACTGGGACCGAAACTGGAGATCTTCTTCTCCAGGATTAATTTTTCAATTTTAGCTCCTGGATCTTCTTCCAGCGCCTTCAAGCTCCGTATATCTGCATTACAAGAAGCATCTATACCTTCCTCCATTAAGCTAAAGCTAATAACTTTTTCAAGTGGATCTTTAATAAGGATAGAGCTCACTAATTCTCTTGATTCTTCTTCATCATAGATGTTGAAGATATCATCTCCTAGCTGCTCTCCCTTCATTGCCGCATGCAATGCAAACTCCACTTCATCTCCGCCAATGTTGAATTTTAACTTGGCGTTCTTACAATCCACATTCGTAGTAATCTGCGGGAATATCAAGCACAACGAAGTCTATAAGTAAATAGAAGTTACCTAACTTAACCGGAACGTCTTCCAAAATGCCCACGGGATGGGTAATGGAGCGGTCCGCCATGTATAACCGTATCTTCACCGGCATGGGCTCTCCAAGTCCGATCTTCACACATAGCTCCAGCGGGATGATACTCACGCTGGCTCCTAGATCACACAATGCCTCACAAGTGACATCCCCAACTTGAATGGGAAAGCAAAATGAGCCGGGATCTCTTAATTTGGGCGGCATCTTCTCCTTCATGATTTGAATAAGCTCCGAAGATTTAGATGTCATCCTTACTTCACCAAAATCTTCCAACTTCCTCTTCCTTGATAGGATCTCTTTTAAGAACTTCCCATATGCGGGCATCCCCAGAATAGCATCAAGGAAAGGGATATTTGTTACGCTCAGGATGTGTTTGTGATACGCAATAGGTTTTAAATTTATACTCGTTATATTTCTCCTAACTCCTAGCGTACCCGCAGTGTACGTGACGTTTGTAGTATGGATAGTATTCTGAGGTCGAACACAAAGACTAAGGTGAGATTAATTCGATTTATGATTAAGTTTAGCGAAGATCTGGTTTAAGAAAGAAAGAAATAAACAAATGAAAATCTCAATGCTTTTGGTTGGTTTTTAGGTGATCAATCAAGGATCACAATTCATGCTAGGTGAACAATCAACTAAGCTAACGAATCAACACAAGCAACAAGCTAAACACGAGATATAAATCAAAAGAGATAGGCGGATTCTAGGGGTTGGAAATTCCGATTTTGGCATAAGACTCAAGCTATCTAATCTTCCCTTGGGCTAACTATGATATGTTGGGAGTGAGTGTTTCTAGATTGGGATCAATCACCGGGTAAGTCTCATGGTCCACTAATCCGTTCCTAAGGTCTTATCACCGGGTAAGTCTCTAAGAACCTAAGGGACAGAATTCTACATAAACCGGATTGTCACCTAGGGATCTAACCTATTCTTACCGGGTAAGTCTCGAAAGGGTTAGTCCTAAATGACTATCCTAGCACACTTAATCCAATGGCGGCTTATGAGGCTCACCACTACCTAGGGTTTGTCATCTTTGAAATCCAAGAGTAAGAATCACCGGGTAGGTCTCTTCTAACACTTAGTTGCTAACACTAGGTCGCCCTAGGGTAGATTTAACTCAACAAACACTAGGATTTCAACATTTTAACAATCTAAAACTAGATCCATCAAATAGGGGAGAATCACGGGTTGTTCTACCAAGTCCACGGCCGTGGATTGGCAAGAACAAACCGTGGACCCTAACAGAGGCTTCGTTCAAGTGAGTGACTCATCCAAAGGTAAATCTAAGTCCATCCTATCATAGTCCTAGCCACAACCATCCTTTCCTTACCCTAGAATCACATCTATTTAGCCTACAACATGCATGATAACAATCGAAATCATCAAACATAAAATCATAGCTTCCATTTGCAAGATAATGAAAAGAAGGAGATGAACAAGTGAAGTAAACAAAACCAAGCTAGAGTTTAGATTAGAATGACTCACAAACCTTTCAAAAGAAGGTTCAAATGGTTCATACAACCCTAGAAATCGATTCCGGAATTCTTTACTACAAGAGCTATCAAAGTCTAGCAATGGTGTGTTCTTCTTCTCCTCTCCAATGGAGCTCTTTTCCTTCAATGGTAGCTTTCCTCCTTGAGAGAATCTTCTTGTTGAGAGAGTATTTTGATTGGATGATAGTGGATAATGGAGAGCTGCTTCAAGATGCCCCCTCTCAACCTTGCAGGACCACTTTTATACTACAACCTTGCTAGAGTGAGCCATGAGATCGTGGCACAGTTGTCACAACCGTCTGGCAGAAACCACGGTTGGTTCCACGGCCGTGGACCTTCAGTGAACCGTGGTTTGGTGCTTCAGCTTCGCCTTGGATCATTAAGCTATGATTTGGTGCATGGTTTGTGTTGGCAAGGTTCCATGAGTCCTCTTTAGCCTCTAGTTTGCATCCTAATGAGTCCGAGGGCGTGTCATCTTGATGAACGATCCTCAAACGTATCGTTTAAGCTCCTAAATCTCCCAAAATACCTACAAAGCAATGCAAAAGTCCGTGTAGACGTCGATCTCGACAAAACACATGATTTAAGTGCAAATGTCGTGAACTAATCCTAGATCATGGATGAATGAGTGAGAAATCTATCTAGATGTTACCTAAACCTAAGTCATAAATCGTGTTATCAAAAATACCCCATACTTAAGGTTTGCTCGTCCCCGAGCAAACTCCCAACTATAGACTAAGAGATGACATGATTTATGTATGCAGAAAATTGGCAAAATCATTTTGGGTTTATGCTTCTACTATTGGATCACCTTCATAGTCATGTTTTATGGCAACAGACAAGCAATTATGTATCAAACAAATGAAGGCACGGAAAGACAATTATACTTAACTCAAAAGCATGCATGAAATGTAAAAATGAAGAAGTCAAGACGATCAAGAGCATATCCAATCTAAATCACTAAGTCTTACAAACATGCAAATAGGTCATAAGGTTTTATAAAATGAAAGGCCAAGAAACGTTGTGATTAGGTGGGGATTTTTCTAGGCTATGTGATGCTAATCTGGGAATGGAACTAACTCCACAATTTTGTCCTCGATCAACTTCCCTCAAGTGTATATTTTCTCCATCTTTTCTTTCTTTTCTTTTTCCTTCACTTATTTTTGAGACAATGACATTGGTGTACAAAAGCCGAAACCTTGGTGATTAGCCTTCCTCGGGATTTTTCTATTTTTCGAGGTGCATCCAAACCGGGCACACATACCAAAGCTCGTTAGGACTATCGGTTTATTTGATTTTGGCAAGGCACCAACACCCGATCATATGAAGTGTGCCGAGTTATTTGTCATTTAAACCAATGTCCCCAAACCTATATTTTTGTCTACACTTTCACAACAAATTCAGCATTTTATTCATGGCATTCTTTAATCAACATCTTCACCCCACACTTGCTTTTCACACACATCAACACACTAACATGCTCTTATTCCCGGATAGGTCAAAAGAGGTCAAATTTATATCAATTGAGGTGCTCAAACATCATGATCAAGATGAGAAGTAGAGAAAGATGAATTGCCTCATTCATTCCTAGATGGTGTGCAAGAACTAGCATGCAATTTCGACTTTCAATACTCAATCCATTCTAGGCAAGCATCATGATCACAAATCATTCATGGGATTCAAGAGAAGTACTTCAAGTCCACATATGCATTCATCAATTTAACACACAAGGCCATCCATAGCCAATCCATATGACAAGATTCATCATTAGGGTCATATCCAAGCTAGAAAGCACAAAAATTTTTAAATTTTCTGATTTTTTTTTATTTTTTCAAAACGAGTATATACAATGTAAGACATGTGATGATATTAAACTACCCTAGATGGTAGTCATGCAAAATATCATGCAAACCCCACCCCATACTTAGAAACACATTGTCCCCAATGTGTAAATGAAGTAAAGAAGAGTGAAAGAAGGTTCTCATAATGTAAAAATTGTTTGCTATGGTATTTGGGATTTCTCTAGTGGATTGATGGTGGATGATCCTATCAACAATGGTAGAGAGCTCTAAGTGTTCATCAAAGCGTCGGGACCCGCGCTAGGCACCGCTAGCCGTCCAAGTTCCGCGTCCGCTCCACCCATAATTGATGAGGGGTTCATCATCATCATTCATATGCCATGCAAGGCTTCCAATGCTACCAAGACTCTAACACACACACAAAGCACACAACACACACAAAAACAGAAAAAATCAAAAACAAAAACAAAACGAAAAGGGAAAAAAGTTACCAATGGGTTGCCTCCCACCAAACTCTTCTTTAAGGTCATTAGCTTGACCAAACTCGGTGGCGTCTCATTCTAGGTGAAGTGGGGCAATCATATCCACCGGAGCTCCCGGGACATACTTCTTCAACCGGTGCCTATTCACCTTGAAATCTCCACAATGCTCCCCTCCTATCTCAATAGCTCCATGGGGGAAGATCTTCTTCACCACATATGGCCCGGTCCATCTTGATTTTAGCTTCCCGGGGAAAAGCCGCAGCCTTGAGTTGAAAAGAAGGACAAGGTCGCCTTCACTCAAATCCTTCGGGATGAGGCGCTTGTCATGCCACCGTTTGGTTCTCTCTTTGTAGATCCGGGCATTCTCATAAGCATCCAACCGGATCTTCTCAAGGGCATTCATATCAATCAACCTCTTCTCTCCCGCCTCCTTGAGGTCAAAATTTAGCCACTTAATGGCCCAATAAGCTCTATGCTCCATCTCTACCGGAAGGTGGCAAGATTTGCCATAGACTAACTTGTAGGGAGTGGTGCCAATTGGTGTCTTGAAGGCGGTTCTATATGCCCACAAGGCATCATCGAGCTTCATAGCCCAATCCTTTCTCGTCCTAGAGACCGTCTTCTCGAGAATTCCCTTGATCTCCCGGTTGGAGATCTCCACTTGGCCACTAGTTTGGGGATGGTAAGGTGTTGCCACCTTATGAGTCACCCCATACTTAGCCAAAAGTGCTCCAAAGTTCCTATTGGTGAAGTGCTTCCCTCCATCACTTATGATCACCCTAGGTGTTCCAAACCTAGGGAAGATCACTCGGTTGAAGAAGCGCACCCCAACCTTGGCCTCATTTGTGGGAGAGGCGATTGCCTCCACCCATCTCGAAACATAATCAACCGCCAATAGGATGTAGAGGTTGCCACATGAAGAAGGGAATGGTCCCATGAAGTCCACACCCCACACATCAAATATCTCCAGTTCTTGTATGTTGTTCAAGGGCATCTCATTCCTCCTTGAGATGTTTCCCGTCCTTTGGCAAGCATCACAAGCTACCACAAAGCTTTGCACATCCTTGAACAAACTCGGCCAGAAGAAACCCGATTGCAATACTTTCGCACATGTCTTGTGTGAGCTAGCATGCCCTCCACATGGCAAGAAGTGACAATGGCGGATCACACTCTCCACCTCATATTCCGGTATGCATCTTCTAAACATTCCATCCGGCCCTCTCTTGAACAAAAGTTGTTCACTCCAATAGTAGTGCCTCACATCTTTGAAGAACTTCTTTCTTTGAGCATATGTCAATCCGGGAGGCACTTCTTCACCCACAAGATAGTTCACGATGTCGGCATACCATGGTTCACTTCCTCTAGACACTTGGAACAAGCACTCATCCACCATTTGCAATTGCTCATCCCGGAATGAGTCATCAATTGGGATGTCATCTCTCTCAAGCTCCAATGGTGGGAGTCTACTAAGGTGATCCGCCACGGAATTCTCGGACCCCTTCTTGTCCCGGATTTCCAAATCAAACTCTTGAAGAAGAAGGATCCACCGAATCAACCTAGGTTTGGCATCCTTCTTGGTAAGTAGATAACGGATCACAGCATGATCCGTATACACAATGACCTTCGCTCCAACAAGATATGAGCGGAACTTCTCAAATGCATACACAACCGCTAGTAACTCCTTCTCGGTGGTAGCATAATTGAGTTGGGCATCATCTAGCGTATTGCTAGCATAATAGATGGCATGTGTGCGCCCATCTTTCCTTTGCCCCAAAACAGCCACAACGGCTACGTCACTTACATCACACATGATCTCAAACGGTATACTCCAATCTAGAGGTTGCATGATAGGTGTGGAGATCAAGGCGTTCTTCAACCTACAAAAAGCCTCAAGGCAACCTTTGGAGAAAACAAACTCAACATCTTTCATTAGTAGGTTAGTAAGAGGCTTAGAAATTTTAGAGAAGTCTTTAATAAACCTCCGGTAGAAACCGGCATGCCCTAAGAAACTCCTTACCCCTTTCACCGAGGTAGGTGGTGGAATTTCTCTATCGTTTCAATCTTGGCTCTATCAACCTCAATGCCACGGTTAGACACCAAGTGTCCTAACACGATACCTTCACTTACCATGAAGTGGCACTTTTCCCAATTCAAGGCAAGATTTGTCTCCTCACATCTTTTCAATACTAATGACAAGTTAGCCAAGCAATTATCAAAGGAAGAACCATAAACAGAAAAGTCATCCATAAACACCTCCATGATATTTTCAATGTATTCCGAAAAGATAGCCATCATACACCTTTGGAAGGTGGCGGGTGCATTACACAACCCAAATGGCATTCTCCTATATGCAAAACTACCCCATGGACATGTAAAGGTGGTTTTCTCTTGGTCATCGGGGTGGATAGGGATTTGGAAGAATCCGCTATAACCATCTAGATAGCAAAAATGAGAGTGTTGAGCTAACCTCTCTAGCATTTGGTCAATGAAAGGGAGAGGGAAGTGATCTTTCCTAGAGGCCTTGTTCAATTTCCTATAATCAATACACATCCTTCATCCCGTAACCGTCCTAGTTGGGATTAGTTCATTGTTCTCATTAGTCACTACGGTCATCCCACCCTTCTTAGGAACTACATGAATGGGACTAACCCACTTACTATCCGAGATAGGGTAGATTATTCCCGCATCTAGCAACTTAATGATCTCTTTCTTGACTACCTCTTTCATTATAGGATTCAATCTTCTTTGATGTTCAATAGAGGATTTATGATTATCTTCCATCAATATCTTATGCATGCACAAAGAAGGTTTTATGCCAACTAAATCATCAATGGTATAGCCAATGGCTTTCCTATGCAATTTTAGCTCATGCAACAACTTAGCAAGTTCATCATCATTCAAGCATGCATTCACAATCACCGGATATGGAGAATTATCACCAAGGAAAGCATACTTTAAATGAGAGGGGAGGGGTTTGAGTTCATGTTTAGGAGGACCTTTGTCGAGTGGAGACGATCCAAATAAAGTTCGATGAGATGAATCCAAAGCAAATGAAGACCCTTCAAGGCTCCTTGAAGCTTGCTCATCAATGAAGGCTGCTTCTAGGGGAACCACGGTTGGCTCCACATCCACGGCCGTGGAAGTTGCCATGCTTGCACGTTGGAGCTTTCCAGAGAGTTCTACGGCCGTGGAACACATTCCACGCCCGTGGAACTTACAGATGTTCAGCATGCCTTCGTGGTCTTCATTTTCAACTCTTGTCTCCTTTTCTAATGCTTCCAAGGCCTTGATCTCTTCATTGCAAGCCTCCTCAACACCTTCCTCCATCAAACTTAAGGTAAGAACCTTCTCCAAGGGGTCCTTGATCAAGATCGAGCTCACAACTTCTCTAGACTCCTCTTGCTCGACAATGTTGAACACATCTTCATCAAGGGTTGGCCCTTTCATCATTGTGGACAGCTTGAACTTGATGTTCTCTTCTCCAATGTTGAAGGAGAGAACCCCATTCTTGCAATCCACTAGGCATCCGGAAGTGGCTAGGAAAGGTCTTCCTAAGATGATAGGAACGGGATAGTCCGCCGGGATG
Source organism: Fagopyrum homotropicum (assembly GCA_033239125.1). Lineage (NCBI taxonomy): Eukaryota > Viridiplantae > Streptophyta > Magnoliopsida > Caryophyllales > Polygonaceae > Fagopyrum > Fagopyrum homotropicum. The sequence goes on from BSWB01000002.1 coordinate 138,725,260, forward strand.
TCCAAAACAACGAAGTCTATGGGCACATAGAACTTACCTAGTTGTACCGGAATGTCTTCTAAGATCCTAACCGGATGGGTGATTGAGCGATCCGCCATATAGAGGGTCATCTTGACCGGTTTCGGCTCTCCTAGCCCAACCTTGTTGCAATGTGCAAGTGGTATGATGCTTACACTTGCCCCAAGATCACAAATGGTTTCATACTTCACATCTCCCACTCCAATTGGGACACAAAAAGAACCCGGATATCTTAGCTTTGGAGGCATCTCATCCTTCATCGTTTGGATCAATTCCGAGGACCTCTTTGTCATTCTTATCTCCCCATACTCCTCCAACTTCCTTTTGTTGGAGAGTATCTCCTTCAAGAACTTGCCATATGCCGGCATACCTAAGATAGCATCCATGAACGGAATGTTAATATGCAATTTAGACATAAGTTCAAGGAATTTACCAAAGTGATTGTCTAAACGAGCCCTTGCTCGTGATTGAGGGAACGGTAGTGGTGGCTTGTATGGAGGCGGTGCCACATAAGTTGGCTCAACATCCTTACTCTTGCCTCCATCTTCTTGCAATATCTCTTCCTCTACCACTACTTGCTTTCCCTTAGCATTTTCCTTGGGCAAAGGATCCTTCATACTCAACCCACTCCTCGTTGTAATGGCCAACACTTGGCCTCTTGGGTTGTCTTCGGTTCTTCCGGGAAGTTTTCCCGGATCTCTATGGGCTTCACCCGCGTTTTGGAACACTTGTGCTTCCAACACCTTTTGAGCCTTGGAAATGGAGGTCACCGTGCTCTCAAGACCACTCAACCTTCCAAGAAATTGTTCAAACATCATTTCGGTTCTATCCTTTGGAGGTTGAGTAAATCCGGGTGGAGGTTCTTGTGAAGCTTTTGGTGGTGGAGTTGTGCTTGTGGAGGCGGGAGGGTTCAAGGCCCCATCCGGGTTAGAGTAGGAAAACCCGGGATGGTTATGGTTGGGCTGGTAATTGTTGAATTGCCGGTTGTTGTTGAAGTTCCTTGGGCCTTGGTAGTTGTTATAATTGCCCCTTCCCATGTAATTCACATCTTCCTCCTTGGAAGACAAGTTTGCTTGCATTTGCACTTGAGGAGTTGCTTGGTTCTTCAAAGTTATAGCACACAACTCTCTCAAAGATTTTAGCTCGTTGTTGATGGCGTCAAGCTTGAAGTTGCTCATGGTGACTTCACTCACCTCATATGCTCCCGCCTTTCTCCCTTCACACTTACTATGGGAGTATTTCTCAATCACTAGAGCTTGTTTCTCCACAAACTCCCAAGCTTCATCTACATGCTTCTCCATGAAAGTCCCACCGGAAAGAGATTGGAGCTTGAATTGGCTATATTCATCAAGTCCTTTGAAGTAGATCTCCAATAGCTCAATTTTTGGTATACCATGGTGTGGACAATCCAGGAAAAGATCTTTGAACCTCTCCCAAGACTTGAATAAACTCTCTCTATCCTTCATCACAAAGGCATTGATCTTCCCTCTTAACTCGGTAGTCTTGGAAGGTGGGAAGAACTTAGTCAAAAACTCGGTTGTCATCTCCTCCCAAGTACTCACTCGCCCTTGTGGAATAGATTGATACCAAGCCAAGGCTTTGTCCTTAAGAGAGAAGGAAAAATCCCTAAGCTTATGGTTGTTGATCTCCAATCTAGGCGGTCTAAGAGTCTCCATCAAGATCTCATAGTTCATCAAGTGTTGATGAGGGGACTCTCCTTCCATTCCTCCAAATTGATTATGCCGGATCATTTGTAGAACTAGAGGGCGGAGTTCATAATTGTGGGTTGCGGGATCTCCTAAGTTCACACCCGGACGGTGTGCTCTTTGTGCCGGATCCATACGTCTCCCCAATGTTTGTGGCTCTTCAATTGCAATGGGCACAACCCTAACATTCGCCGCCGGCTGCGGTTGTGGTGGAGGAGGTGGAGGTTGTTGGCGATTAAGCTCTCCTTGCACAAGGGCTTGCCAAATCTCATCAATCTCCCACCTAGTTGCTTCTTGCCTCTCATTGGCAAGTCTCCTTTCTTCCTCCAAGAGCTCATCTCTTAGCCTTATTTGCTCTAAAGCTTCATCCAACTCAGCTTGGAGATCTCTTCCGGCCATCTCTTTTCCCTTTTTAATGCTCTTGGATCTAGATCTAAGGGTTTTCTCCGGTTCGGGATCGAATGGAGCTAAATCCTTGCCACGAGATCTTCGCATACACCTAAAAAGTAAGAGATGTCCTGAAAAGCAAAGACACAAACCAAAAAGAGATCAAAAGCAACAAGAAAGATCTACACTATAAACAATCACAAAATAGACTCAATCTAGACCTAGTCCCCGGCAACGGCGCCAAAAACTTGTTACGCTCAGGATGTGTTTGTGATACGCAATAGGTTTTAAATTTATACTCGTTATATTTCTCCTAACTCCTAGCGCACCCGCAGTGTATGGGACTTTTGTAGTATGGATAGTATTCCGAGGTCGAACACAAAGACTAAGGTGAGATTGATTCGATTTATGATTAAGTTTAGTGAAGATCTGGTTTAAGAAAGAAAGAAATAAACAAATGAAAATCTCAATGCTTTTGGTTGGTTTTTAGGTGATCAATCAAGGATCACCATTCATGCAAGGTGAACAATCAACTAAGCTAACGAATCAACACAAGCAACAAGCTAAACACGAGATACGAATCAAAAGAGATAGGCGGATTCTAGGGGTTGGAAATTCCGACTATGGCATAAGACTCAAGCTATCTAATCTTCCCTTGGGCTAACTATGATATGTTGGGAGTGAGTGTTTCTAGATTGGGATCAATCACCGGGTAAGTCTCATGGTCCACTAATCCGTTCCTAAGGTCTTATCACTGGGTAAGTCTCTAAGAACCTAAGGGATGGAATTTTACATAAACCGGATTGTCACCTAGGGATCTAACCTATTCTTACCAGGTAAGTCTCGAAAGGGTTAGTCCTAAACGACTATCCTAGCACACTTAATCCAATGGCAGCTTATGAGGCTCACCACTACCTAGGGTTTGTCATCTTTGAAATCCAAGAGTAACAATCACCGGGTAGGTCTCTTCTAACACTTAGTTGCTCACACTAGGTCGCCCTAGGGTAGATTTAACTCAACAAACACTAGGATTTCAACATTTTAACAATCTAAAACTAGATCCATCAAACCAGGGAGAATCACGGGCTGTTCTACCAAGTCCACGGCCGTGGATTGGCAAGAACAAACCGTGGACCCTAACAGAGGCTTCGTTCAAGTGAGTGGCTCATCCAAAGGTAAATCTAAGTCCATCCTATCATAGTCCTAGCCACAACCATCCTTTCCTTACCCTAGAATCACATCTATTTAGCCAACAACATGCATGATAACAATCGAAATCATCAAACATAAAATCATAGCTTCCATTTGCCAGATAATGAAAAGAAGGAGATGAACAAGTGAAGTAAACAAAACCAAGCTAGAGTTTAGATTAGAATGACTCACAAACCTTTCAAAAGAAGGTTCAAATGGTTCATACAACGCTAGAAATCGATTCCGGAATTCTTTACTACAAGAGCTATCAAAGTCTAGCAATGGTGTGTTCTTCTTCTCCTCTCCAATGGAGCTCTTTTCCTTCAATGGTAGCTTTCCTCCTTGAGAGAATCTTCTTGTTGAGAGAGTATTTTGATTGGATGATAGTGGATAATGGAGAGCTGCTTCAAGATGCCCCCTCTCAGCCTTGCAGGACCACTTTTATACTACAACCTTGCTAGAGTGAGCCATGAGATCGTGGCACAGTTGTCACAACCGTCTGGCAGAAACCACGGTTGGTTCCACGGCCGTGGACCTTCAGTGAACCGTGGTTTGGTGCTTCAGCTTCGCCTTGGATCATTAAGCTATGATTTGGTGCATGGTTTGTGTTGGCAAGGTTCCATGAGTCCTCTTTAGCCTCTAGTTTGCATCCTAATGAGTCCGAGGGCGTGTCATCTTGATGAACGATCCTCAAACGTATCGTTTAAGCTCCTAAATCTCCCAAAATACCTATAAAGCAATGCAAAAGTCCGTGTAGACGTCTATCTCGACAAAACACATGATTTAAGTGCAAATGTCGTGAACTAATCCTAGATCATGGATGAATGAGTGAGAAATCTATCTAGATGTTACCTAAACCTAAGTCATAAATCGTGTTATCAAAAATACCCCATACTTAAGGTTTGCTCGTCCCCGAGCAAATTCCCAACTATAGACTAAGAGATGACATGATTTATGTATGCAGAAAATTGGCAAAATCTTTTTGGGTTTATGCTTCTACTATTGGATCACCTTCATAGTCATGTTTTATGGCAACAGACAAGCAATTATGTATCGAACAAATGAAGGCACGGAAAGACAATTATACTTAACTCAAAAGCATGCATGAAATGTAAAAATGAAGAAGTCAAGACGATCAAGAGCATATCCAATCTAAATCACTAAGTCTTACAAACATGCAAATAGGTCATAAGGTTTTATAAAATGAAAGGCCAAGAAACGTTGTGATTAGGTGGGGATTTTTCTAGGCTATGTGATGCTAATCCGGGAATGGAACTAACTCCACAATTTTGTCCTCGATCAACTTCCCTCAAGTGTATATTTTCTCCATCTTTTCTTTCTTTTCTTTTTCCTTCACTTATTTTTGAGACAATGGCATTGGTGTACAAAATCCGAAACCTTGGTCATTAGCCTTCCTCGGGATTTTTCTATTTTTCGAGGTGCATCCAAACTGGGCACACATACCAAAGCTCGTTAGGACTATCGGTTTATTTGATTTTGGCAAGGCACCAACACCCGATCATATGAAGTGTGCCGAGTTACTTGTCATTTAAACCAATGTCCCCAAACCTATATTTTTGTCTACACTTTCACAACAAATTCAGCATTTTATTCATGGCATTCTTTAATCAACATCTTCACCCCACACTTGCTTTTCACACACATCAACACACTAACATGCTCCTATTCCCGGATAGGTCAAAAGAGGTCAAATTTATATCAATTGAGGTGCTCAAACATCATGATCAAGATGAGAAGTAGAGAAAGATGAATTGCCTCATTCATTCCTAGATGGTGTGCAAGAACTAGCATGCAATTTCGACTTTCAATACTCAATCCATTCTAGGCAAGCATCATGATCACAAATCATTCATGGGATTCAAGAGAAGTACTTCAAGTCCACATATGCATTCATCAATTTAACACACAAGGCCATCCATAGCCAATCCATATGACAAGATTCATCATTAGGGTCATATCCAAGCTAGAAAGCACAAAAATTTTTAAATTTTCTGATTTTTTTTGATTTTTTCAAAACGAGTATATACAATGCAAGACATGTGATGATATTAAACTACCCTAGATGGTAGTCATGCAAAATATCATGCAAACCCCACCCCATACTTAGAAACACATTGTCCCCAATGTGTAAATGAAGTAAAGAAGAGTGAAAGAAGGTTCTCACAATGTAAAAATTGTTTGCTATGGTATTTGGGATTTCCCTAGTGGATTGATGGTGGATGATCCTATCAACAATGGTAGAGAGCTCTAAGTGTTCATCAAAGCGTCGGGACCCGCGCTAGGCACCGCTAGCCGTCCAAGTTCCGCGTCCGCTCCACCCATAATTGATGAGGGGTTCATCATCATCATTCACATGCCATGCAAGGCTTCCAATGCTACCAAGACTCTAACACACACACAAAGCACACAACACACACAAAAACAGAAAAAATCAAAAACAAAAACAAAACGAAAAGGGAAAAACGTTACCAATGGGTTGTCTCCCACCAAACGCTTCTTTAAGGTCATTAGCTTGACCAAACTCGGTGGCGTCTCATTCTAGGTGAAGTGGGGCAATCATATCCACCGGAGCTCCCGGGACATACTTCTTCAACCGGTGCCCATTCACCTTGAAATCTCCACAATGCTCCCCTCCTATCTCAATAGCTCCATGGGGGAAGATCTTCTTCACCACATATGGCCCGGTCCATCTTGATTTTAGCTTCCCGGGGAAAAGCCGCAGCCTTGATTTGAAAAGAAGGACAAGCTCGCCTTCACTCAAATCCTTCGGGATGAGGCGCTTGTCATGCCACCGTTTGGTTCTCTCTTTGTAGATCCGGGCATTCTCATAAGCATCCAACCGGATCTTCTCAAGGGCATTCATATCAATCAACCTCTTCTCTCCCGCCTCCTTGAGGTCAAAATTTAGCCACTTAATGGCCCAATAAGCTCTATGCTCCATCTCTACCGGAAGGTGGCAAGATTTGCCATAGACTAACTTGTAGGGAGTGGTGCCAATTGGTGTCTTGAAGGCGGTTCTATATGCCCACAAGGCATCATCGAGCTTCATAGCCCAATCCTTTCTCGTCCTAGAGACCGTCTTCTCGAGAATTCCCTTGATCTCCCGGTTGGAGATCTCCACTTGGCCACTAGTTTGGGGATGGTAAGGTGTTGCCACCTTATGAGTCACCCCATACTTAGCCAAAAGTGCTCCAAAGTTCCTATTGGTGAAGTGCTTCCCTCCATCACTTATGATCACCCTAGGTGTTCCAAACCTAGGGAAGATCACTCGGTTGAAGAAGCGCACCACAACCTTGGCCTCATTTGTGGGAGAGGCGATTGCCTCCACCCATCTCGAAACATAATCAACCGCCAATAGGATGTAGAGGTTGCCACATGAAGAAGGGAATGGTCCCATGAAGTCCACACCCCACACATCAAATATCTCCACTTCTTGTATGTTGTTCAAGGGCATCTCATTTCTCCTTGAGATGTTTCCCGTCCTTTGGCAAGCATCACAAGCTACCACAAAGCTTTGCACATCCTTGAACAAACTAGGCCAGAAGAAACCCGATTGCAATACTTTCGCACATGTCTTGTGTGAGCTAGCATGCCCTCCACATGGCAAGGAGTGACAATGGCGGATCACACTCTCCACCTCATATTCCGGTATGCATCTTCTAAACATTCCATCCGGCCCTCTCTTGAACAAAAGTGGTTCACTCCAATAGTAGTGCCTCACAACTTTAAAGAACTTCTTTCTTTGAGCATATGTCAATCCGGGAGGCACTTCTTCACCCACAAGATAGTTCACGATGTCGGCATACCATGGTTCACTTCCTCTAGACACTTGGAACAAGCACTCATCCACCATTTGCAATTGCTCATCCCGGAATGAGTCATCAATTGGGATGTCATCTCTCTCAAGCTCCAATGGTGGGAGTCTACTAAGGTGATCCGCCACGGAATTCTCGGACCCCTTCTTGTCCCGGATTTCCAAATCAAACTCTTGAAGAAGAAGGATCCTTCTTCTTCTTCAAGAGTTTGATTTGGAAACCTTAGTAGACTCCCACCATAATCGGACCCCTTTTGATAGCACTCATCAAAAGAGATAGCTTGAGTCTTATGCCATAATCGGAATTTTACATAAACCGGATTGTCACCTAGGGATCTAACCTATTCTTACCGGGTAAGTCTCGAAAGGGTTAGTCCTAAACGACTATCCTAGCACACTTAATCCAATGGCAGCTTATGAGGCTCACCACTACCTAGGTTTTGTCATCTTTTAAATCCAAGAGTAAGAATCACCGGGTAGGTCTCTTCTAACACTTAGTTGCTAACACTAGGTCGCCCTAGGGTAGATTTAACTCAACAAACACTAGGATTTCAACATTTTAACAATCTAAAACTAGATCCATCAAACCAGGGAGAATCACGGGCTGTTCTACCAAGTCCACGGCCGTGGATTGGCAAGAACAAACCGTGGACCCTAACAGAGGCTTCGTTCAAGTGAGTGACTCATCCAAAGGTAAATCTAAGTCCATCCTACCATATTCCTAGCCAAAACCATCCTTTCCTTACCCTAAAATCACATTTATTTAGCCTACAACATGCATGATAACAATCGAAATCATCAAACATAAAATCATAGCTTCCATTTGTAAGATAATGTAAAGATGGAGATGAACAAGTGAAGTAAACAAAACCAAGCTGAAGTTTAGATTAGAATGACTCACAAACCTTCCAAAAGAAGGTTCAAATGGTTCATACAACCCTAGAAATCGATTCCGGAATTCTTTACTACAAGAGCTATAAAAGTCTAGCAATGGTGTGTTCTTCTTCTCCTCTCCAATGGAGCTCTTTTCCTTCAATGGTAGCTTTCCTCCTTGAGAGAATCTTCTTGTTGAGAGAGTATTTTGATTGGATGATAGTGGATAATGGAGAGCTACTCCAAGATGCCCCTTCTCAGCCTTGCAGGACCACTTTTATACTACAACCTTGCTAGAGTGAGCCATGAGATCGTGGCACAGCTGTCACAACCGTCTGGCAGAAACCACGGTTGGTTCCACGGCCGTGGACCTTCAGTGAACCGTGGTTTGGTGCTTCAGCTTCGCCTTGGATCATTAAGCTATGATTTGGTCCATGGTTTGTGTTGGCAAGGTTCCATGAGTCCTCTTTAGCCTCTAGTTTGCATCCTAATGAGTCCGAGGGCGTGTCATCTTGATGAACAATCCTCAAACGTATCGTTTAAGCTCCTAAATCTCCCAAAATACCTTTAAAGCAATGCAAAAGTCCGTGTAGACGTCTATCTCGACAAAACACATGATTTAAGTGCAAACGTCGTGAACTAATGCTAGATCATGCATGAATGAGTGAGAAATCAATCTAGATGTTACCTAAACCTAAGTCATAAATCGTGTTATCAATATTAATATGTAGTTTATTCATCAAGTCAAGGAACTTACCAAAATGCTTGTCTAGATGTGCTCTGGCCCTTGACTGGGGGAATGGAAGTGGTGGTTTATATGCAGGAGGTGGGACATAAACTTCAGTTTTGTCCGACAATCTTTGTGGCTCAACCTCAGTTGGCACCTCGGCCGAAGTGTTCTTCGACTGTGCCTGGACCGAGGTGTTCTTCGTCTGTACTGGCATCGACCGAGGCACTGGATCTGCAATCTTCAGTCCACTTCTCGTCGTTATTGCCATGATATGTCCCTTGGGGTTGCTTTCCGTCCTTGATGGAAGCTTCCCTGGATCTCTTGGCGCTTCACTCTCCTTGTTAAAGAATTGTTGTTCTAAGGCTTTTTGTGCCTTCGAAAATGAATCATGGATGTCTCCATAGAGTTAAGCTTGATCAAGATGGCCTCTAGCACCGCGTCTTTCTTTTCCGGCTGAGACGAACTTGATCCTTGCTCCTGGCTCTTCAATGGAGTAGAAGAAGAAGATGAAGAGAGGAAAGGATTAGAGGAGTCATTCGAATTGGAGTTAGAGTAAGGGTTACCCGAACTTTGATTGTTTGTCCTCCAATTGTTGCTGTTGGATCCTCTATTGTTGTTCTAGTTGTTGTTCCGGGAACCGTTGTTGTTGTTCCGGTAACCATTGTTGTTCCTTGATCCTTGATCTTCTTTCTTGGTTTGAGCAACCAAAAGTTCTTTCAACTGCTTCATATCATTCTTCAAAGAGGTGAGTTGATCATTGTTTGGTGGAGCTTCTTCAAAGTTAACTCTTTTAACTCCACCTTCAGCTCCTTGGTGGGAGTATTTCTCCATGTGCAAAGCTTGCTTCTCTATGAACTCCCAAGCTTCGTCAATCGGCATGTCCATGAACGTGCCGGCGGATAGTAGTTGGAGGTTGAACTGGGTGTTTCTATCCAGTCCCTTGAAGTATATCTCCAACAGCTCTATCTTTGGAATCCCATGATGTGGGCAATCCAAAAGAATGTCTTTAAATCTCTCCCATGACTTGGACAAACTCTCCTTGTCCTTCATGTTGAATGCATTGATTTTCCCTCTCATTTCAGCGGTCTTTGAGGGGGGAAAGAATTTAGTCAAGAACTCCGTCGTCATCTCCTCCCAAGTGTTGATTTTTTCTGGAGGGAGAGATTGATACCAAGTAAGCGCCCTATCTTTCAAAGAGAAGTAGAAAGGCCTTAGCTTGTAATTGTTGTTTTCCAGCCTTGAAGGTCTCAAGGTTTCCATCAAGATCTCATAGTTTTCTAGATGTTGATGCGGAGACTCCCTCTCTAACCCTCCAAACTGGCATTGGCGAATCATGGAAAGAACTTGCGGTCGAAGCTCATAATCATGGTCCACTGGATCACCTAGGTTGACTCCTGGACGCCTCAGTTGCTGGTTGGGGTCCATCCTCTGCCCTAGGGTCTGTGGAATACCTCCAAAAAGAGCATCTCGGACTGGCATCCAAGGTGGAAGTATCTCGGCTGGGGCAGTTGGAGCTGGGTCCTGCCTCGGTAGAGGAGCTGGAGCTTGTCGAGGTCGATATTGGTCCCGTAAAGTCGCCATATCTGCTTCGATTGCTTCCGTCCTTGCGCGAGTTTCCTCCTTTTCCGATCGCAATTCTTCTTTGCTGAGGCATAGTTGTTCCAATGCCTCCTTTAATTCGGCCTGAAGATCGCGATTCTCTTGATTGGCCATCTTAGCTTCTTTCAAGCGTATTTTATATGTCTTTTCTTGTTCGGGATTGTAAGGAACGATTTCCTTCCCAACGCGGGTTCTTCGCATAAACCTACAAGAAAGAACCTGCAAAAGTCACTCAAGTAGAGTGGTTAGTAATAACAAGGGCAATCGCCCCGAAAGACAACCGCAACCGGATCGGTCTAGACCAAGTCCCCGGCAACGGCGCCAAAAACTTGTTCGCTCCAAACGGTATGTGCAAGCTTTAAATTTATAACCCAAGATGTATGCTTCAAACAAGGATGCGAACCCGCAGTGTACGGGTCAATCTTAGTAAAAGCAAGAATTCCGCGGTGTCGATCTCAGGGACTTAGGCGAAACAAAACCAATATAGGTAGTCAATGCAACTAATAACCACAAAAGCGATTAAAACAATCAAAGATGATAATATAGTCAATTAAGGAAATATGCAATTCTAGGGATTAAAGCATCTAGTTGTGGCTCCAACTCAAGATCTCAAGATAAGCGGACAAAGCTGAGATTTTGCAAAGGGTAGGTGTTACTAATGTGGAATAGATCACCGGGTAAGTCTAACTACTCACAATCCCAAACCGTAACTCCTATTACCGGGTAAACTCAAGGAATTAAGGTAAAGAACTATAACCTCAAACCAACACACCACCTAAGGGAATAGAATCAACCTTTACCGGGTAAGTCTCAGACTAACTCACAAAGATGGAATGAAGGCACACTCAAACCCCAATAAAGGATAAACCTTTATTACCTACACTTATGAACTTAGGTAAACAAACAAAGGAATTACCGGGTAAGTCTCATCCTAGGCTTGCATTAAACCAGGAAAGGTGTAATAAGAATAGGATTTGGCACACTCTAACACTTAACTCTCAGTTTCGGATCAGATAAGTCACCTCGGTCAGACGAATTCCACCCCCGCCGAGATGTTCATCGACTGAACGAGATGTTATATGGTTAAGGATAAAGACTCGAGCTTTTAGGGTCATACTGGAATTTAAGATTATTCTATCATTGTTTTTCCCACAACCTTCAACCAATCACCCTAGAATCACACAAAGAAATTAGCCAATCATCATCATGGAAGCAATAATCAAATATATGGGAAAGGAATGAATATTTGAACACAAAAAACTTAAGAACAAGGCTTCAATAACTGAATCAAATATCAAACAAACAAGCGTTCCTTGGATCACAATCCAACAAGACAAATCAACAAGAAGGGAATCTAAGAAAACCTTACAAAACCCTTCACAAAAGCTATAAAAGCTATCAACTTCCTTCCTTCAATCTTCTTTCAATCTTCCAAAAATCCTTCCTTACTGCAGCTTCTTCAATCCCCAGCTGTTACGATGGTAGCGGGTTGCTGAATTTGTGGGAAATCCATCCGTTTATATAGGAAAATTATCCTCCAAAGATAAAATATCTTGAAAAGATATTTTCCTAATAAAATATATCTATCTCTCATAAATAAATCCCTAAAATATATGATCTTCATTCCAGAAATCCAGCCAAAAATATAAGATCTCTCCTTCCAAAAATAAAAGATCTCAGCCAAGAATAAAATATATCTCGCCGCATCCAAGGTGTTTGCCTCGGTCGGGACGCTCCTCAAAATCACCTCGGTCGAGATGGTACTGTAGCTGACAAAGGTGAGTCTCAGCTGAAGGTGAAATCTCCCAAATCTGGTCCAAAGTGAATCTTCAATCCATTTCCATGCTTCCTGGATTCTTCCTTAAGCTCCTGAATGTAGCTCCTATCACTCCTTAGCTCCTTTAGCTCCATTTTGATGCAAAACGTGCCATTTTACCTACGATTACATCGAAACTTGGTGTAGACCTCGATTCCCGCAAAGGTAGATGAAACGACAATATAATCACATAATATACATCCAAACATGCAAATTATTGAAGATAAATCGTCTAAACAGGTCCCAAATATAAACTATAATTCATGCTATCAAAATACCTCATACTTGTCCCTTGCTTGTCCCCAAGCAAGTTCCAAATCTTAAGTACAAGAAAGGATGGATTATAAGTCATAAAGATCAATGAGAAGTATTTCAAAACATTTTTGGTGGTGTGCTCAAATCATAGATCACTCTAAGAGAATGCTTCATGGAATTTAAAATCAAAACATGATCAAAACATTTTATAAATATAAGAAAGTTGTTCATCTTTGCATAAAATCATAGAATGCATAATAAATCTTAATTATCGAAATTAATCATGTATAATCAAGTTTAAACCACCAAGTCAATCAACAAGCTCGAGGTCTCAAGGTCTTTTCAAAAGAAGGTCAAGAAACGTGTGAGGGTGAGATGTATATAGGGAATGTGGTGCTAGAATCCGGGAAAAGGATCTTCACTTCACTTGCTTTGAATTTCTACATCTTCCACCAATAAGCTTTGCTTATTTACGTTTTTTACTTTTTGGGATGCATGGACAGAGGTGATAAATATAGCTACAAGAGTAGTGTATACGTATAAGGATACCGAATGTATATAAGAATATACATGTTTGAGCAATAGATGTCGGCGTGTGAGGAAGGAGTACAGTGCAGTACATGGACGGATGTATAGGTATATATAGAAGTAGAAATTGGAAGAGATAGGTATATATACATATATAGAGATCATTGCGGTGTTCATATATACGGATATATAGAGATAGGAATTTGAAAGGTATAAATAAATGAGGGGTAGGGTAGTGTACTTATACATATATATATAGAGGTGTGAGACGGGATTTATGTAAATATATATATATATATATATATATAGAGAGAGAGAGAGAGAGAGGGGGGTAAAGGTAATATATATATATATATATATATATATATATATATATATATATATATATATATATATATATATGGAAACAAGTTCTAAAAGTGAATATTAGATTTTATTGATATACTTTGAGAATTCCAGAGATCCGGAGTAAAATAATCTTTTACCTTAAGAATTTGTATTTTCATAAATTCTTCTCATGAGTTTGAACCTCTTAGAAGTTTATAACTTCTAAGAGTATGGGATGTGATTTTGATCCACATGCCTTGTTTGACAGGCGTTTGAGTACCACGAATACAGACCAAGTTGAGATTTGATAGAGTGGGATTTGATTCAAGTAAGTCCTTGCGACTTACTTAGCTAGTTTCTGGATGTTAGTTGGGTGATAATAGTAGTTTGTGTGCAATGTGTGTTATAATAATAACTTGTTAGAACGATTGTTGTTATTGTGTTTTAAGGCCCAAGTGTATGTATAACGGGCCGTGACATCACTGCCTAGCTCTGACTGGAGACTGGGAGGTTCTCTATACCCAGACCATACAAGTACAAGGTGAGATGCATCGGATCCATTCCTGATGGTTACACGGGGGCGGAGGCGAGGTTTGGGAATCCCTCGTGTCACAAAATATATATCATTAGTGAGAGTGAATGACTTAAATCAAGATTATAAATGGATTGTTTGAAAGCGTGATGAGTGCTTACTTTTGCTATGTGTGTGTCTGCTATTATTATTCTTGTAATGTTTAGATAGCTAGCTAATGGTTGTTGTGTTGTGTTTTTAGATTTACCGCAGGTTAGAGCAGCAACTCAGTGATCCGGAAGTAGTGGTCAGCCGGGTCTTCGTACTCCTTAGAGTGGGGGTTGGGTTATTGCTTTGTTGTCCTTTCATCTAGTTAAGAAAGTTAGTCTTTTTCGTTGTTTTAGTATTATAGGTTGTTAGACGTTGTTGCATTCATTCCTTCAAAAATTCTATTTCATGAATTTCGCGTTTTCTTATTTGTGTCTTGTTGCAAGATCCTAGTAATATTGTTGTCAAACTAAGGTCGGGACCCATTGTGAGGTCCTTACTAGTGACTTCCCGAGTTCTGAAAGTTAGTTGCGTGATAATAGTGGTGTGTGTGTGCAATGTGTGTTATAATAATAACTTGTTAGGACGACTGTTGTTATTGTGTTTTAAGGCCCAAGTGTATGTATAACGGGTCGTGACATCACTGTCTAGCTCTGATAGGAGACTGAGAGGTTCTCTATACCCAGACCATACAAGTACAAGGTGAGATGCATCGGATCCATTCCTGATGGTTACACGGGGGCGGAGCCGAGGTTTAGGAATCTCTTGTGTCACAAAATAAGTATCATTAGTAAGAGTGAATGACTTAAATGAAGATAATAAATGGATTGTTTGAAAGCATGATGAGTGTTTACTTTTGCTATGTGTGTGTGTGCTATTATTATTCTTGTAATGTTTAGATAGCTAGCTAATGGTTGTTGTGTTTTTGTTTTTAGATTTACCGCAGGTTAGAGTAGTAGCTCAGTGATCCAGAAGTAGTGGTCAGCCGGATCTTCGTACTCCTTAGAGTGGGGGTTGGGTTGTTGCTTTGTTGTCCTTTCATCTTGTTAAGACAATTAGTCTTTTTCGTTGCTTAAGTATTATAGGTTGTTAGACGTTGTTGCACTCATTCCTTCAAAAATACTATTTCATGAATTCCGGTTTTTCTTATTTGTGTCTTGTTGCAAGATCCTAGTAATATTGTTGTCAAAGTAAGGTCGGGACCCATTGTGAGGTCCTAACAAGTGACTTCTCGAGTTCTGAAAATTCGGGGTGTTACACCAATGACTCTTTAGCTCCTTAGCTCCATTTTAGTCCAAAACGTGCCATTTTACCTACGATTACAACGAAACTTTGTATAGACCTTGATTCCCGTAAAGGAAGATGAAACAACAATATAATCGCATAATATACATCCATACATGTAGATTATTGAAGATAAAACGTCCAAACTAGTCCCAAAATATAAACTATAATACATGCTATCAATCTCGTAGGTGCAGGTGCAGTTACCGGCACTGGTGGTGCGGGAGGTGGTGCTCCAGTCCTAAACGCCTCCTCTAATCGACGTACATAGTCCTCAAATACGATTATATGGGGTGACTCACAAGATCGCCACCCCTTATCATCCACAAACGAGTGGACAAGTGGAGATTTCGAATAGGGAGATCAAGGCAATCCTAGAGAAAACAGTTCCGAAGACAAGGAAGAATTGGTCTTTGAAACCAGATGATGCATTGTGGGCATATAGGACAGCATACAAGACTCCCATAGGAACAACACCATACAACCTTGTGTATTGGAAGTCTTGTCACTTACCGGTGGAGCTGGAACATAAAGCGTATTGGACGGTTAAGTGGTTGAACTTCAGCATGAAAGAAGCGGGCGAGAAGCGCCTCTTGGACCTTGTTACGCTAAGAAAGTGTGCACGCAATAAGCCTTAAATTTATACTCGTTCTATTTCTCCTAACTCCTAGCGCACCCACAGTGTACGGGACGTTCGTAGTATGGATAGTATTCCGAGGTCGAACACAAAGACTAAGGTGAGATTGATTCGGTTTGTGATTGGGTTTAGTGCAAATCTAGGTTAAGAAAAGAGAGAAATAAGAAATGAAAATCTCAATTGTTTTTGGTTGGTTTAAGTGATCAATCGAAGATCACAATTCATGCAAAGTAAACAATCAACTAAACTATGAATCAACACAAATAAACAAGCTAAACAAGATATAGATCAAAGAAAGAAAAGAAACGGATTCTAGGGGTTGGAAGTTCCGGTTATGGCATAGGACTCAAGCTATCTATTCATTCCTTGGATTAACTATGTTGGGATTAAGTGTTTCTAGATTGGGATCAATCACCGGGTAAGTCTCATGATCCACTAGTCCATTCCCTAGGTCTCATCACCGGGTAAGCCTCTAAGAACCTAAGGGACGGAATTCTACACTAACCGGATTGTTACCTAGAGATCTTAACATATCCTTACCGGGTAGGTCTTGGAAAGGGAAGTCTTAAACAACTATCCTAGCACACTTAATCCAATGGCGGCTTATTAGGCTCACCAATACCTAAGGTTTGTTATCTTTGGAATCTAAGAGTAAGGATTACCGGGTAAGTCTCTCCTAAAGCTTAGTTGCTAACCAAGGTCACCCTAGGATAGATTTAACTCAACAAACACTTAGGATTTCAACATTCTACAAATCTAAGACAAGATCCATCGAATCAGGGAAAATCACGGTTTGTTCTACCTAAACCACGGCCGTGGTTAAGCAAGAACTACCCGTGATTTCTAACAGCAGCTACGTTCATGCACACAAGTCATCCAAAGATAAATCTAAGTCCGTCCTATTATAGCCCCAGCCATAACCATCCTTTCCTTACCCTAGAACCACATCTATTTAGCCTACAACGTTCATAATAGAAATCGAAACAAACAAACATAAAATCATGACATCCATTTGCAAGATGATGAAGGAAGAGAGATGAACAAGTGAACTAAAACAAAACCAAGCTGAAAATAGAATTAGAGTAACTCACAATCCTTCCAAAAGAAGGTTCAAATGATTCATACAACTCTAGAAATAGAATCCAAAATTCTTCAATACAAAACTATCAAGTGTGGTAATGGTGTGTGTTCTTCTTCTCCTCTTCAATGGAGCTCTTCTTCTTCCTCTTTGACACTTTCCTTCCTAGAAAGACTTCTTGTTGAGAGAATATTTTTGTTAGAGGATAATGGATATTGGAGAGCAGCTCCAAGATGCCTTTCTCAGCCAATGAAGGACCACTTTTATAACAAATTTTGCATGAGCTGGCCATGAGAGTCGTGGAACAGCTGTCACAAGAATCTGGCAAAATCCACGGGTGATTCCACGGCCGTGGAGTGTCAGAGAACCGTGATTTGCTCCAGAAACTTCGCTTTGGATCATTAAGCTGTGATTTGGTGCATGGCTTGTGTTGGCAAGGCTCCATGAGTCCTCCTTAGCCTTTAGCTTGTGTCCTAATGAGCCCGAGGGTGTGTCATCTAGATGAACGATCCTCAAACGTATCGTTTTAGCTCCTAAATCTCCCGAAATACCTACAAAGCAACGCACAAGTCCGTGTAGACGTCTATCTCGACAAAGTACGTGAATTGAGTGCAAACGTCGTGAACTAGTGCTAAACTATGCATGAATGATTGAGAAATTTATCTAAATGATTACCTAAAACTAAGCAATAAATCGTGTTATCAAAATACCCCATACTTAAGGTTTGCTCGTCCCCGAGCAAACTCCCAACTACAGACTAAGAGGTGACATGATTTATGTGTGCA
The DNA here is from genome assembly GCA_033239125.1 of Fagopyrum homotropicum. NCBI lineage: Eukaryota > Viridiplantae > Streptophyta > Magnoliopsida > Caryophyllales > Polygonaceae > Fagopyrum > Fagopyrum homotropicum. The sequence goes on from BSWB01000002.1 coordinate 138,742,868, forward strand.
GAAAAATGGCAAAATCTTTTGGGTTTGTGCTTCTAGTATTGGATCACCTTCAAAGTTATGTTTCATGGCAAAGGATAAGCAATCATACATCAAACAAATGAAAACATGGAAGGACGATTGTACTTAACTCAAAAGTATGCACGAAATGTAAAGATGAAGAAGTCAAGAAGATCAAGAGTACATCCAATCTAAATCACTAAGTCTTACAAACATGCAAATAGGTCATAAGGTCTTGTGAAATAAAAGGGGCAAGAAATGTAGCGATTGGGCGGGGATTTCTAGGTTATGTGATGCTAATCCGGGAACGGAACTAACTCCACAATCTTGTCCTCGATCAACTTCCCTCAAGTGTATATTTTCCTCTATCTTTTCTTTCTTTTCTTTTTCTTTGACTTATTTTTGAGACAATGGCATTGGTGTACAAAAGCCGAAACCTTGGTGATTGGCCATCCTCGGGCTTTTTCTTAGTTTTCGAGGTGCATCCACACCGGGCACACATACCAAAGCTCGTTAGGACTATTGGTTTATTTGACTTTGGCAAGGCACCAACACCCGATTATGTGAAGTGTACCGAGTTACTTGTCATTTAAACCAATGCCCCCAAGCCTATATTTTTTGGCTACACTTTCACAACAATTTCAGCATTTTATGCATGATATTCTTTTCATCAACAACTTCACCTCACACTTGCTTTTTCACACACATGAACAAACTAGCATGCTCCTATTCCCGGATGGGTTAAAAGGGGTCAACTTTATCTCAATTGAGGTGCTCAAGCAATCATGATTAAGATGAGAAGTAGAGAAAGATGAATTACCTCATTCATTCCTAGATGGTATGCAAAAACTATCATGTAATTTCGATCTTCAATACTCAATCATTTCTAGGCAAACATCATGATCACAAATCATTCATAGAATTCAAGAGATGTACTTCAAGTCCACATATGCGTTCATCAATCCTAACACATGAGGCCATCCATAGCCAATTCACAAGACAAGATTCATCATTAGGATCATATCCAAGCCTAGAAAGCACAAAAAATTTTTAAATTTTCTGATTTTTATGGTATTTTCGATTTATGTACAATGCAAGACATGTGAAGATTTTAAACTATCCTAGATGCTCATCATGCAAAGGATCATGCAAACCCCACCCCATACTTAGAAACACATTGTCCCCAATGTGGTATACAAGTAAAGAGAGTGAAAGAAGGTTCTCACAATGTAAAAATGGTTTGCTATGGTATTTGGGATTGTTGAATAGTGAATTGATGTTTGATGATCCTATCAACCATGGTAGAGAGCTCTAAGCATCCATCAAAGCTTCGGGACCCGCGCTAGGCACCGCTAGCTGTCCAAGTTCCACGTCCGCTCCACCCATGATTGGTGAGGGGTTCATCATCGTCCTTCACTTGCCATGCAAGGCTTCCAATGCCACTAATGTTCTAGCACACACACAAGGTAGACAAAACACACACAAAGACAGAAAAATCTAAAAAGGAAAACAAAACGAAGAAGGAAAAATGTTACCAATGGGTTGCCTCCCACCAAGCGCTTCTTTAAGGTCATTAGCTTGACCAAACTCGGGGGCGTCTATTCAAGGTGAAGTGGGGCAATCATGTCCACCGGGGCTCCCGGAATATACTTCTTCAAGCGGTGCCCATTCACTTTGAAATTCCCACAATGTTCCCCTCCTATCTCAATAGCTCCATGAGGAAAAATCTTCTTCATCACATATGGCCCGGTCCACCTTGATTTGAGCTTTCCGGGAAAGAGCCTTAGCCTTGAGTTGAAGAGAAGGACAAGATCTCCTTCACTCAACTCCTTGGGGATGATCCTCTTGTCATGCCATCTTTTGGTTCTCTCCTTGTAGATCCGGGCATTCTCATAAGCTTCCAACCGGATCTCCTCAAGGGCGTTTATATCAAGCAACCTCTTCTGTCCCGCCTCTTTGAGGTCAAAATTTAGCCACTTAATGGCCCAATAAGCTCTATGCTCCATTTCCACCGGAAGATGGCAAGACTTTCCATAGACCAACTTGTAAGGAGTGGTTCCAATTGGTGTCTTGAAGGCGGTCCTATATGCCCACAATGCGTCATTGAGCTTCATAGCCCAATCCTTTCTAGTCCTAGACACCGTCTTCTCAAGGATGGCCTTGATCTCCCGGTTGGATATCTCCACTTGGCCACTAGTTTGGGGATGGTAAGGTGTTGCCACCTTATGAGTCACCCCATACTTGGCCAAAAGTGCCCCAAAATTCCTATTGGTGAAGTGCTTTCCTCCATCACTAATGATCACCCTTGGTGTTCCAAACCTAGGGAAGATCACCCGGTTGAAGAACCGCACCACTACTTTGGCATCATTTGTAGGAGAGGCGATTGCCTCCACCCATCTCGACACATAGTCCACCGCCAATAGGATGTAGAGATTGCCATACGAAGAAGGGAATGGTCCCATGAAGTCCACACCCCACACATCAAATATTTCGACTTCTTGGATGTTGTTCAAGGGCATTTCATTCCTCCTTGAGATGTTGCCCGTCCTTTGGCAAGCATCACATGCCGCTACAAAACCTTGCACATCTCTAAACAAGTTAGGCCAATAAAAACCGGATTGTAATACCTTTGCACACGTTTTGTGTGAGCTAGCATGGCCTCCACATGGTAAGGAGTGACAATGCCGGATCACACTTTCTACTTCATCTTCCGGTATGCATCTTCTAAACATTCCATCCGGCCCTCTCTTGAATAGAAGTGGTTCACTCCAATAGTAGTGTCTCACATCGTTGAAGAACTTCTTCCTTTGTGCATATGTCAATCCGGGAGGCACTTCCTCACACACTAAGTAGTTCACAATGTCGGCGAACCATGGCTCACTTCCTCTAGATACTTGGAACAAGCATTCCTCCACTATTTGCAATTGCTCATCTCGGAATGAGTCATCAATTGGAATGTCATCTCTTCCAAGCTCTAATGGTGGGAGTCTACTAAGGTGATCCGCCACCGAGTTCTCGGATCCCTTCTTGTCCCGGATTTCCAAATCAAATTCTTGTAGAAGAAGGATCCACCGAATCAACCTTGGTTTGGCATCCTTCTTTGTAAGTAGATAACGGATCGCAGCATGATCCGTATAAACTATGACCTTCGCTCCAACAAGGTATGAGCGGAACTTCTCAAATGCATACACCACCGCTAACAACTCTTTCTCAGTGGTGGCATAATTGAGTTGGGCATCATCTAGCGTCTTGCTAGCATAATAAATAGCATGAGTGCGCCCATCTTTTCTTTGCCCCAAAACAGCTCCAACAGCTACATCGCTTGCATCACACATGATCTCAAATGGTTGACTCCAATACGGAGATTGCATGATAGGTGTGGAGATCAAGGCGTTCTTCAACCTACAAAAAGCCTCAAGACAATCTTTGGAAAAGACAAAATCAACATCCTTCATTAGTAGGTTAGTGAAAGGTTTAGAAATTTTAGAGAAGTCTTGAATAAACCTCCGGTAAAAACCGGCATGCCCTAAGAAACTCCTTACCCCTTTCACCAAGGTAGGTGGTGGCAACTTCTCTATCGTTTCAATCTTGCCCCTATCAACCTTAATGTCACGGTTAGACACCAAGTGTCCCAACACAATGCCTTCACTTACCATGAAGTGGCATTTTTCCCAATTCAAGACAAGATTTGTCTCCTCACATCTTTGCAATACTAATGACAAGTTAGCCAAGCAATTATCAAAGGAAGAACCATAAACAGAGAAATCATCCATAAACACTTCCATGATATTTTCTATGTATTCCGAAAAGATAGCCATCATACACCTTTGGAAGGTGGCGGGTGTATTACTGATAGCATGAATTATAGTCTATATTTTGGGGTTTGTTTTGACGTTTTATCTTCAATAATCTGCATGTTAGCATGTATAATATGTGATTATATTACCATTTCATCTACCTTTGCGGGAATCGAGGTCTACACCTAGTTTTGCTGTAATTGCAGGTAAAATGGTATGTTTTGCATCAAAAAGGAGCAAAAGGAGTCATGAGTCATTTGGAGCTACATTGAGGAGCATAAAGAACCATCCAGGAAGCATAGCCATGGATTAAAGATTCACTTTGGACCAGTTTTAAGAGATTTCACATTCAGTTATGACTCACCTCGGTTGACCAGAGATTCATCTCGACCGAGGTGATCCAGAGACGCCGACTCGACCGAGGCGAACACCTAGGACGCGGCGAGAATATTTTATTCTTGGCTGAGATCTTTTATCTTTGGAAGGTGATCTTATATTTTTGGGCTTGGCTCCTGGAATGAAGAAGATCTTATATTTTACCTATTTTTATGGGAAAAGATCTTTCTAAGATATTTTATCTTTGGAGGGTTATTTTCCTATAAAAAGGGTTGGATTTCCACAAATCTAGAGCCCGCTTACACCGAAAGATCCGCTATCATATCACATCTCGCATACCACAAGATCCAGCATACATCGCAGCAGCCATACTCCAGTTGAGAGTTTCGAAGAACCTTTTTGAAGGTTGAAGGAAGATTGAAGATCATAGCTTTTATAGCTTTTTGGAGGGTTTTGTAAGATTGTCTTCAATTCCCTCACTTGTTGTCTTGTCTTGTTGGATTTCTATCCAAGGAACGCTTTGTTGTGATATTTGATTCAGTTATTGAAGTCTTTTCATTAAATTCTTCTTGTTCAAATATTCACCTTCTTCCCATATATTTAATACTTTCATAATGATGATGAGTGGCTAATTTCCTTGTGTGATTCTAGGGTGATTGGCTGAAGGTTGTGTGAAAAACAATGATAGAATAATCTTAGATCCCAGTAGGACCCTGAAAGTTCGAGTCTTTAACCTTAACCCTAAGCATCTCGTTCAGTCGATGAACATCTCGGCCGGGGTGGAATCTTGCTGACCGAGGTGACTTGTCTGATCCTAAACTGAGAGTTAAGTGTTAGAGTTTGCCAAATCCTATTCTTATTATACCTTTCCTGGTTCAATGCAAGCTTAGGATGAGACTTACCCGGTAATTCCTTAGTTTGTGTACCAACGATCATAAGTGTAGGTAATAAAGGTTTATCCTTTATTGGGGTTTGAGTGTGCTTCCATCCCATCTTTGTGAGTTAGCCTGAGACTTACCCGGTAAAGGTTGATTCTATTCCCTTAGATGGTGTGTTACTTTGAGGTTATAGTTCTTTATCTTAATTCCTTGAGACTTACCCGTTAATAGGAGTTACGGTTTTGGATTAGTGAGTAGTGAGACTTACCCGGTGAACTACTCCACTTTAGTAACACCTTCCCCTTGCAAAAATCTCAGCTTTGTCCGCTTATCTTTAGATCTTGAGTTGGAACCACAACTAGACGCTTTAATCCCTAGAATTGCATGTTTGCTTATTTGACTTCTTATTCATCTTTGATTGTGTTAATTGCTCTTTGTGGTTAGTATTCACGAAGCTTACCGTTGTTGACTTTGTTTCACCGAGTCCCTGTGATCGACCCCTGCAAATTCTTGCTTTTTACTACGATTGACCCGTACACTGGGGGTTCGCATCCTTGTTTTAAGCTTAAGTCTAGGGTTATAAATTTAAAGCTTGCACACACCGTTTGGAGCGAACAATTACACAACCCAAATGGCATTCTCCTATATGCAAAAGTACCCCATGGACATGTAAAGGTTGTTTTCTCTTGGTCATCGGGGTGGATAGGGATTTGGAAGAATCCACTATAGCCATCTAGATAGCAAAAATGAGAGTGTTGAGCTAACCTTTCTAGCATTTGGTCAATGAAGGGGAGAGGGAAGTGATCTTTCCTAGAGGTCATGTTCAATTTCCTATAATCAATGCACATCCTCCACCCCGTAACCGTCCTAGTCGGGATTAGTTCATTGTTCTCATTAGTCACTACGGTCATCCCACCCTTCTTAGGTACTACATGAACGGGGCTAACCCACTTACTATCCGAGATAGGGTAGATAATTCCCGCATCTAGCAACTTAATGATTTCCTTTTTGACTACCTCTTTCATTATATGATTCAATCTTCTTTGATGTTCAATAGAGGGTTAATGATTATCTTCCATCATTATCTTATGCATGCACAAAGAAGGCTTAATGCCAACCAAATCATCAATAGTATAGCCAATGGCTTTCCTATGCAATCTTAGTTCGTGCAACAACATAGCAAGTTCATCATCACTCAAGCATGCATTCACAATCACCGGATATGTAGAATTAACACCAAGGAAAGCATACTTTAAATGAGAGCGGAGGGGTTTAAGTTCGAGTTTAGGAGGACCTTTGTCGAGTGTAGACGACCCAAACAAGGTTGGATGAGATGAATCCAAAGCAAATGAAGACACTCCAAGGCTCCTAGAAGCTTGTTCACCATCAAGGGCTGATCCAGGGAAAACAACGGCTGCAAACACGGTTTGCTCAACTTCCACGGCCGTGGTTCTTGCCAAGCTTGCTTCTCGGAGTTGTCCAGAGAGTTTGACGGCTGTGGAACATAAATCTCGACCGTGGAACTTGCAGCTGTTCAACACCTCTTCGTGGTCTTGAAATCCAACTTTTGGCTCCTCTTCCAATGCTTCCAAGGCCTTGACCTCTTCATTGCAAGCTTCCTCAACACCTTCCTCCATCATACTTAAGGTAAGAACCTTCTCCAAGGGATCCTTGATCAAGATCGAGCTCACAACTTCCCTAGATTCCTCTTGCTCAACTATGTTGAAGACATCCTCATCAAGGGTCGGCCCTCTCCTCATTGTGGACAATTTAAACTTGATGTTCTCTTCTCCAATGTTGAAGAAGAGAGTTCCATTCTTGCAATCCACTAGGCATCCGGAGGTGGCTAGGAAAGGCCTTCCCAAGATGATGGGAACCGGATAGTCCGCCGGAATGTCCAAGACTACAAAATCAATTGGCATATAGAATCCTCCTAGTTGCACCGGAATATCCTCTAAGATCCCAACCGGATGAGTGATAGAACGATCCGCCATATAGAGGGTCATCTTGACCGGTTTCGGCTCTCCTAGCCCAACCTTGTTGCAAAGTGCAAGCGGTATGATGCTTACACTCGCTCCAAGATCACAAAGGGCCTCGTACTTCACATCTCCCACTCCTATTGGGACACAAAAAGAACCCGGATCTCTTAGCTTGGGAGGCATCTCCTCCTTCATTGTTTGGATCAATTCCGAGGACCTCTTGGTCATTCTTATCTCCCCATACTCCTCCAACTTCCTTTTGTTCGAGAGTATTTCTTTCAAAAACTTGCCATATGCCGGCATTCCTAAAATGGCATCCATGAACGGAATGTTAATATGTAATTTGGACATTAGTTCAAGGAACTTACCAAAGTGATTGTCCAAACGAGCTCTTGCTCTTGATTGTGGGAACGGTAGTGGTGGCTTGTATGGAGGCGGTGCCACATAGGTTGGCTCTACATCCTTGCTCTTGCCTCCATCTTCTTGTAACTTTCCCTCTTCTACCACTACTTGCTTTCCCTTAGCATTGTCCTTGGGCAAAGGATCTTTCATACTCAACCCACTCCTCGTTGTAATAGCCAACACTTGGCCTCTTGGGTTGTCTTCGGTTCTTCCCGGAAGCTTTCCCGGGTCTCTATGGGCTTCACCCGCCTTTTGGAACACTTGTGCTTCCAAAACCTTTTGAGCCTTAGAAATTGAAGTCACCGTGCTCTCAAGACCACTCAACCTTCCAAGCAATTGCTCAAATATTATTTCGGTTCTATCCTTGGGAGGTTGAGTAAATCCGGGTGGAGGTTCTTGTGAAGTTTTGATGGTGGAGTTGTTCTTGAGGAAGCGGGAGGGTTCAAGGCTCCATCCGGGTTAGAGTAAGAAAATCCGGGATGGTTGTGGTTGGGCCGGTAATTGTTGAATTGCCGGTTGTTGTTGAAGTTCCTTGGGCCTTGGTAATTATTGAAGTTGCCCCTTCCCATGTAATTCACATCCTCCTCCTTGGAAGACAAATTGGCTTGTGGAAGCACTTGAGGAGTTGCTTGGTTCTTCAAAGTTGTAGCACACAACTCCCTCAAGGACTTCAATTCATTGTTGATGGCGTCAAGCTTGAAATTGCTCATGGTGACTTCACTCACCTCATAAGCTCCCGCCTTTCTCCCTTCACTCTTCCTATGGGAGTATTTCTCAATCACTAGGGCTTGCTTCTCCACAAACTCCCACGCTTCATCTACATGCTTCTCCATAAAAGTCCCACCGGAAAGAGATTGGAGCTTGAATTGGCTATCTTCATCAAGTCCTTTGAAGTAGATCTCCAATAGCTCAATTTTCGGTATGCCATGGTGTGGACAATCAAGGAGAAGATCGTTGAACCTCTCCCAAGACTTGAACAAGCTCTCTCTATCCTTCATCACAAAGGCATTGATCTTCCCTCTTAACTCGGTGGTCTTGGAAGGTGGGAAGAACTTAGTCAAAAACTCGGTTGTCATCTCCTCCCAAGTACCAACTCGCCCTTGTAGAATAGATTGATACCAAGCCAAGGCTTTATCCTTAAGAGAGAAGGAAAAAGCCCTAAGCTTATGGTTGTTGCTCTCCAATCTTGGCGGTCTAAGAGTCTCCATCAAGATCTCATAATTCATCAAATGTTGATGAGGAGACTCTCCTTCCAACCCTCCAAATTGATTATGCCGGATCATTTGTAGAACTTGAGGGCGGAGCTCGTAATCATGGGCTGCGGGATCTCCTAAGTTCACACCCGGACGGTGTGCTCTTTGTGCCGGATCCATACGTTGCCCCAACGTTTGTGGCTCATCCATAGCAATGGGCACAACCCTAATGTTCGCCGCCAGCTACGGTTGTGGTGGAGGATGTCGGCGATTAAGCTCTCCTTGAACAAGGGCTTGCCTAATCTCATCAATCTCCCTCCTAGTTGCCTCTTGCCTCTCATTGGCAAGTCTCCTTTCTTCCTCCAAGAGCTCATCTCTTAGCCTTATTTGCTCTAAAGCTTCATCCAACTCAGCTTGGAGATCTCTTCCGGCCATCTCTTTTCCCTTTTTAATGCTCTTGGATCTAGATCTAAGGGTTTTCTCCGGTTCGGGATCGAATGGAGCTAAATCCTTGCCACGAGATCTTTGCATACACCTAAAAAGTAAGAGATGTCCTGAAAAGCAAAGACACAAACATAAAAGAGATCAAAAGCAACAAGAAAGATCTACACTATAAACAATCACAAAATAGACTCAATCTAGACCTAGTCCCCGGCAACGGCGCCAAAAACTTGTTACGCTCAGGATGTGTTTGTGATACGCAATAGGTTTTAAATTTATACTCGTTATATTTCTCCTAACTCCTAGCGCACCCGCAGTGTATGGGACGTTTGTAGTATGGATAGTATTCCGAGGTCGAACACAAAGACTAAGGTGAGATTGATTCGATTTATGATTAAGTTTAGCGAAGATCTGGTTTAAGAAAGAAAGAAATAAACAAATGAAAATCTCAATGCTTTTGGTTGGTTTTTAGGTGATCAATCAAGGATCACAATTCATGCAAGGTGAACAATCAACTAAGCTAACGAATCAACACAAGCAACAAGCTAAACACGAGATATGAATCAAAAGAGATAGGCGGATTCTAGGGGTTGGAAATTCCGATTATGGCATAAGACTCAAGCTATCTAATCTTCCCTTGGGCTAACTATGATATGTTGGGAGTGAGTGTTTCTAGATTGGGATCAATCACCGGGTAAGTCTCATGGTCCACTAATCCGTTCCTAAGGTCTTATCACCGGGTAAGTCTCTAAGAACCTAAGGAACAGAATTCTACATAAACCGGATTGTCACCTAGGGATCTAACCTATTCTTACCGGGTAAGTCTCGAAAGGGTTAGTCCTAAACGACTATCCTAGCACACTTAATCCAATGACAGCTTATGAGGCTCATCACTACCTAGGGTTTGTCATCTTTGAAATCCAAGAGTAAGAATCACCGGGTAGGTCTCTTCTAACACTTAGTTGCTGACACTAGGTCGCCCTAGGGTAGATTTAACTCAACAAACACTAGGATTTCAACATTTTAACAATCTAAAACTAGATCCATCAAACCAAGGAGAATCACGGGCTGTTCTACCAAGTCCACGGCCGTGGATTGGCAAGAACAAACCGTGGACCCTAATAGAGGCTTCGTTCAAGTGAGTGACTCATCCAAAGGTAAATCTAAGTCCATCCTATCATAGTCCTAGCCACAACCATCCTTTCCTTACCCTAAAATCACATCTATTTAGCCTACAACATGCATGATAACAATCGAAATCATCAAACATATAATCATAGCTTCCATTTGCAAGATAATGAAAAGAAGGAGATGAACAAGTGAAGTAAACAAAACCAAGCTGAAGTTTAGATTAGAATAACTCACAAACCTTCCAAAAGAAGGTTCAAATGGTTCATACAACCCTAGAAATCGATTCCGGAATTCTTAGCCTTATTTGCTCTAAGGCTTCATCCAATTCAGCTTGGATGTCTCTTCCGGCCATCTCTTTCCCCTTTTTGATGCTCTTGGATCTAGATCTAAGGGTTTTCTCCGGTTCGGGATCGAATGGAGCTAAATCCTTGCCATGAGATCTTCGCATGCACCTAAAGAGTAAGTGATGTCCTGAAAAGCAAACACACACACCAAAGAGAGATCAAAAGCAACAAGAAAGATTTACACTATAAACAATCACAAATAGACTCAATCTAGACCTAGTCCCCGGCAACGGCGCCAAAAACTTGTTACGCTAAGAAAGTGTGCACGAAATAAGCCTTAAATTTATACTCGTTATATTTCTCCTAACTCCTAGCGCACCCGCAGTGTACGGGACGTTCGTAGTATGGATAGTATTCCGAGGTCGAACACAAAGACTAAGGTGAGATTGATTCGGTTTGTGATTGGGTTTAGTGCAAATCTAGGTTAAGAAAAGAGAGAAATAAGAAATGAAAATCTCAATTGTTTTTGGTTGGTTTTAGTGATCAATCGAAGATCATAATTCATGCAAAGTAAACAATCAACTAAACTATGAATCAACACAAATAAACAAGCTAAACAAGATATAGATCAAAGAAAGAAAAGAAACGGATTCTAGGGGTTGGAAGTTCCGGTTATGGCATAGGACTCAAGCTATCTATTCATTCCTTGGATTAACTATGTTGGGATTAAGTGTTTCTAGATTGGGATCAATCACCGGGTAAGTCTCATGATCCACTAGTCCATTCCCTAGGTCTCATCACCGGGTAAGCCTCTAAGAACTTAAGGGACGGAATTCTACACTAACCGGATTGTTACCTAGAGATCTTAACCTATCCTTACCGGGTAGGTCTTGGAAAGGGAAGTCTTAAACAACTATCCTAGCACACTTAATCCAATGGCGGCTTATTAGGCTCACCACTACCTAAGGTTTGTTATCTTCGGAATCTAAGAGTAAGGATTACCGGGTAAGTCTCTCCTAACGCTTAGTTGCTAACACTAGGTCACCCTAGGATAGATTTAACTCAACAAACACTTAGGATTTCAACATTCTACAAATCTAAGACAAGATCCATCGAATTAGGGAAAATCACGGTTTGTTCTACCTAAACCACGGCCGTGGTTAAGCAAGAACTACCCGTGATTTCTAACAGCAGCTACGTTCATGCACACAAGTCATCCAAAGATAAATCTAAGTCCGTCCTATCATAGCCCCAGCCATAACCATCCTTTCCTTACCCTAGAACCATATCTATTTAGCCTACAACGTTCATAATAGAAATCGAAACAAACAAACATAAAATCATGACATCCATTTGCAAGATGATGAAGGAAGAGAGATGAACAAGTGAACTAAAATAAAACCAAGCTGAAAATAGAATTAGAGTAACTCACAATCCTTCCAAAAGAAGGTTCAACTGATTCATACAACTCTAGAAATAGAATCCGGAATTCTTCAATACAAAACTATCAAGTGTGGTAATGGTGTGTGTTCTTCTTCTCCTCTTCAATGGAGCTCTTCTTCTTCCTCTTTGACACTTTCCTTCCTAGAAAGACTTCTTGTTGAGAGAATATTTTTGTTAGAGGATAATGGAGATTGGAGAGCTGCTCCAAGATGCCTTTCTCAGCCAATGAAGGACCACTTTTATAACAAATTTTGCATCAGCTGGCCATGAGAGTCGTGGCACAGCGGTCACAAGAATCTGGCAAAATCCACGGGTGATTCCACGGCCGTGGAGTGTCAGAGAACCGTGATTTGCTCCAGAAACTTCGCTTTGGATCATTAAGCTGTGATTTGGTGCATGGCTTATGTTGGCAAGGCTCCATGAGTCCTCCTTAGCCTTTATCTTTTGTCCTAATGAGTCCGAGGGTGTGTCATCTAGATGAACGATCCTCAAACGTATCATTTTAGCTCCTAAATCTCCCGAAATACCTACAAAGCAACGCACAAGTCCGTGTAGACGTCTATCTCGACAAAGTACGTGAATTGAGTGCAAACGTCGTGAACTAGTGCTAAACTATGCATGAATGAGTGAGAAATTTATCTAAATTATTACCTAAAACTAAGCAATAAATCGTGTTATCAGACCTTAACGAGCTTGAAGAACTCCGCTTAAACGCTTATGAGAACGCCAAGATCTATAAGGAAAGAGCAAAGCATTGACATGATAAGCATATCATTCCAAAGGACCTTAAAAAAGGAGATCAAGTTCTCCTCTTCAAATCAAGACTTCGCCTCTTTCCAAGTAAGCTTAAATCTCGTTGGACTGGACCTTATCTAATCAAACATGTTTTTCCCCATGGTGCAGTTGAAGTATGGGGTGAAAAGAGCGGAAGTTTCAAGGTGAACGGTCAACGACTTAAGAAGTATTCACCGGAGCTACAAGCTGAGGAGTTCGTACCTACCACACTCGAATAGATGAAATTACGGTCTAGCTACGGACCTAAAACAAGCGCTTCATGGGAGGCAACCCAAGGTATTGCACTTATGTTTTTGTTTTCATTCTTAGAATAGTTTAGTTTAGTCGTTTTTGCTTTGTTTTGCCCTCGATACCTCCCGGTATGTCGTGTTTTTAGATGTAGGAGCAATGGAATAGGCAATGGAAGGAGGAAACGTTGGAAGGAATTGACGAAACTTGGATTTTGGCACATTACAGGGAGTTCCACGCCCTAAACCACGGTCGTGGAAGCTACAGTGACTGTAATTCCTTCAAAATCTGAGAAAAACCATCAAAACCACGGGTCCGTACAGTTCCACGGCCGTGGAACACCCCGAGTGACCCTGATTTTCCAAAAATTTTACGGTCACGATATAAACCACCTTCCTTCACAAAAAAAAACACAAATCCCCCACACCACGCCCCTTTTCCACGACCCCTTCGCCGAAAACAATCCCCCTCTCTCAAATCTTCGTTCGGAATCCGATTTGAACGATTCTTGAGCCTAAAGTGAAGCAAATTCAATCATCTACAAGAATCAATCAACATTTCGAGTGAACAATCCCTGATGAAGACTGAATTTGGATTTTAAGAATCCAAAACCTAGGTTTTTCTTCTCTTTCTCTACTTTGTCGATTTGGCTCAATTCTTGCAAGATTTTTTAGGATAACTAATTGGAATTGGAATTACTCTAGGACTGTGTCTGCTGAATTTGGTGTGATTTGGTAGAGATTTGAGCAAAACAGAATCGAACCACGGTCCCTGACAGTTCCACGGTCGTGGTTTTTGTACAACAGGCCGGGATTTTCCCTCTGCAATGGATTTGTTAAGGAGAAAGTCGACTAGGAACAAGAAGAGGAAAGGAGACACTTCCTCTTCTTTCCAAGTACCCCCTAGTGAGCCACCATCACCCCTACCTCTTAGAATTCAAACCATCCATGAGAATTACCTCGATGCCTTAGAAAGGATCGAGAATAGGGCGGTCAAAGGACCGCGCTACTTAGTGGTTGAGGAGCTAGAACCGCTGAATGTAGTGAACGACTTGTCATGGATTTTAGATGGACCCGGATTGATTGTCTTCTCCGGTATTAGGGAAGACGCTTATGAAGAGATTACTAGAGAGTTCGTCATCTCTTTTCAGCATAGTGCCATAGATAGGACGGTTTCTTTTCGGTTGATGGAGGAGAACTATGTGTTCTCAATCTTGCAGTTTGGAGCCTTCATTGGGTTCCAAGAAACCTTCAATGGTCGTTTTCCTAGCGGTGTTTACGCTAAGGACTTTTGGGAGGAGACAGCTATGATCTATGCTAGTTAGGATCGGTGGCAACCGGCCGACACCAAGGCTAAGCTCATCTATCACATAGCGTTGAAGATAGCCCATAGGGTCCTTTCCGAGTGCCTTTTCCCTAGGACCGAAACCCCCCAAAAGATCAAGACCGATGAACTTTTCCTCCTTTACTTTATGCTTCATGGTAGACCTACTGATTGTGCTACCCTCCTAGCCTCCACTATGAGTAAATTGAAGAACAAGAGAGCCGGTAACATAGGGTATTGTGGCATGGTTACACACATTTCCATGCAGCTAGGGATAGACTTTTCTGCCTGCACTAGGATAGCGGCGAGACCTTTGGGTCTCAATAGCCTCATGACTAGAGGTATCATCTTTCCTAGACACCGCGGTCCACCTACCGCCGGTATGCCTTGGGAGGAGAGAGGAGGTAGAGGCATCCCTTGGCTCCCCGAGTATTCCATTATGGCCGGACGCCATAACTAGAAGCACACTTTCGCTGCCATGCATGCGAATAGGCTAGCAGTACCTCCCTATGTACCCGATGAGGTTCTGATTGTAGATGTTGAGGAGGAGGTAGGAGGAGGTGATGGTTTTGAGGGAGGAGGTGATGAGCAGGATTTTGGCATTTTTACGAATCAGCCGGCACATTTCCCTGACCCTCCTAGACATTCACCATGACCCACCAGACCTTCTGGAGCCTCTTCCTCTCACCGTGCTAGCGTGAGTGCGAGGCCGACTTGGATGGATGCTCCTCCCGCTTGGTATGGGGAGCAGCCTTCATGGATGGGAGCTCCACCTCCTTGGCATAGTCATGCACAAACAACACCGACTCCCCAGGATGCACCAGCATGGTACGGCCAGCCAACGGCTTGGTACGAGCAGCTACCGGCATGGGCCACCGACCTTTCTAGGAGAATTGGTGATTTGGAGATCCATCGGGAGACGTAGGAGACTCAGAGCCGGGAGCATGATGAGATGATGAGTGACATCTACCGCCAGCAGTTCGGGCGGTACTACAGCCCTAACTTCCGTCCCTTTCCACCACCGCCTCCTCCATAGTGACGAGCTATGATAATTGACAGTTTCAGCCGCCCCACCACCGTCTTGTGAGTTCATTTTTCTTTTCTTCTTTTCTTTATTTCTTTTCGAACATTGAGGACAATGTATGTTTTAAGTATGGGGTGGGGTGTGACTATTATGTGTAATAACTCTACTACATTTGCTTGCTTTTATCCATAACACTATGCATGTTTCTTTTCCATAGTCACACATTTCATTATTGCATTGCATGAAAAAGACTTTGAAAAACCCATTAAAATTTGATAATTTTGAAAATTTTGAAAACGTTTTTGTGCTTCTAAGATTAGAAATAACTTCTCTGATAGCTCTCACTTGTGGAATGAATTTTTGATGACAATTGTATGCTTAAACGGAATAATGTATTGAAGAGACTTTGAATGTGTTGTTTCTCTTCTTGCAAGTTTCATAATGTGAAAGCTTTGTCTAAATCATATTGAGAAATTAAGGTTGAAATCACAAGATGAGTTCTTATACTTCTTTATGAGATGATTAATGCAATTCGATCTTTTTACTTCTTTCTTTGATCATTTAGCCCCTCAATAAAAGTAATTGCCTCCCTTACCTATCCGGGAATTTGGAGGAGTTGATATTTGGTATGTTTGATGTGGGAGGACCATGAAAGAAAAATTTTGCATTCAAAGAATAGCACTAATAGGTTTGGGGAAGTCAATCATGACGATGAGTAACTCGGCACCATTCACATAGCCAGGTGTTTGTGTCTTGCCAAAGTCGGATTGAGCGATATTCCTAACGGATTATGGTATGAGCATCAAGGGTTTGAGGCATCTCGAAATTGAGAAACGCCAATCTCCTAGGCTTCGGTTTTTGTGCACCTGTATCCATATTTCCAAAAGTAAAGTCAAAAAATAATGTGAAAAAGAAAAGAGCAAAGCTCTAAGTTGATGGTGTTGCAAATCAAAATAAAAAGAATGAGTTATTCCTTGTCCCGGATTCATGCACCACATCCCTTACAAGTTTCCCTCCTTTCCGCATTCTAGACCTTACTTGAAAGTCCTTAAGATCGAAAGAATGTTATTTGACTTGGTGATCTAAATTGAAGTTTAACATGCTTGATTTTGACAATACTTGAAGGTTATGTTATTTGTCTTGAATATAAATGATTTATGATATTTCTTTGCCTTACATTCTTTGGTTTATGTATATGAGTGTTTTCAAGGATGAATAAAGCCAAGTTTGAGGATGATCTATTAATTAGAAGCACATTTGTCTAAAGAATGGTTTGTTTTGAATTTGCATACATATTTCATTCTAACTTGTGTTCTAAGCTTTTGAAAACCTTGTTTGGGGACAAGCAAGTGACAAGTATGGGGTATTTTGTTAGCATGAAATATAGCGATATTCTAGGCGCTTATCTTGGTTGTTTTTTCCTCATTATTGTGTGCATGGATAAGGTTTGAAGCAATTGTTAGCTTGTTCATCTATATTGTCGATATGGAAGTCTACACTAGCTTTGTGTTGATTATAGGTGAATAAGAGCTGAAATCGCAGCATTTGAGAGAAGAAAAGGGAGTAATCATCATGTTCGAGATTTGGAGATACATCAAGGAAGCTAAGGAAGGAGCTAGGATGAAGAATGACACGAATCCAAAATAGCGGATTTGAGAGGTAAAATCAATGCTTTTTCTATGAGATCTAACGAAAGTTTGTTTCAATCTTGGGAAAGGTTTCAGGATTTACTATTGGATTGCCCACACCATGGCATTTCCAAGCTAGACTTGTTGGAGATATATTACAAGGGGCTAGATGTGGAAACACAATTCAAGCTCCAATCCCTTTCATGTGGCACATTCATGGACATGAGGAGATGATGCTTGGGACTTCATTGAGAAGAAAGCCCGAGTAATTGAGAAGTATTCCCACCGGAAGGCGGAAGCTAACCGAGTAGAGCAAGGAGCGAAGTTAACACAAGCTGCGCAAACTCAAATTTTTTCCCTCAACACCGAAATTAAGGAGTTGAAAGAGCTCATTAGATCTGGCTTTCAAAAGCCTAAGGAGCAAGATGTTGGTTATTTAGGAAACAACAATAACCATCAAGGGAATGAGAACACCAACCACAATAACCGGAACAACAACCGGAACAATTGGAACAACAACAACCGGAACAATTGGAACAACAATAGGAATTCAAACAACAATTGGCGTTCCAACCAACAACGAAATTCCGGTAATTCTTATCCCAATTAAGGAAATTCACTAACACCACCATATTCTTCTTCCATTCCTTTGAAAAGCCAGGGGCAAGGATCTAACAGCCCAAGCACTTCGGGGAAAGAGAAGCCCGATCCCATGCTGGAAACGATCTTGGGAAAACTTAAAGGACTGGAGAACCACATCACTAAAGTTGCTAAAGCTCAAAAAGTTTTAGAGAACCAAATGTTCAGCAATGCTGAGGAAGTTCCTAGAAACCAAGGAAAACTTTTAGGAAAGACGGAGGACAACCCGAAGGGAAGGGTGATGGCTATCACAACTAGGAGCGGAGCAACAACCACCGACCCACAACCTAAGTTTGTTGAAGTTCCCGTCGAAAAGGAGAAGGAAAAGGGGAAGGAGAAGGAAGACATCTACATTCCTCCTCCAGCTTACAAACATCCCCTACCATTCCCACAATCTAGAGCAACAGCGCGTCTAGACAAACAGTTCAGTAAGTTCATTGAACTTCTCACGTCTAGGAATAGATGCGCAATAAGCCTTAAATTTATACTCGTTATATTTCTCCTCACTCCTAGCGAACCCCCAGTGTACGGGACGTTTTGTAGTAGGGATAGTATTCCGAGGTCGAACACAAAGACTGAGGTGAAATCAAGTCAAACAATGGTCATAGATAGTGTGGATCTAGTCTAAGAAAGGAAAAAGGAATAAAGAAATGAAAATCTCAATATTTTTGGTTGGGTTTTGGTGGTGATCAAGCAAAGATCACAAATCAAGCAAGGTAATAAAACAACTAACAATTCAAGCTAGCAAACAAACAAGTAACACAAATGCAAAATATTGATCAAAGAGAGAGGAGTGAATTCTAGAGGTCAAGATTTCCGGTTATGGCATTGGACTCAAGGTTCTAAAGATTCTAAGGACAAAGCTGCGGTGTTGGGAAAGGGTGTTTCACTAATGGAAGCAATTACCGGGTAGGTCTCTCACTTCACTAATCCCGCATCAAACTCCTATTACCGGGTAGGTCACAAGGGGTTAAAGTAGGGAATTCTACACAAACCGGACTCTACTTGAGGGGGCAACCCTCTCCTTACCGGGTAAGTCTCGGAAAAGGGATGTCTCAAGCAATAATCCTAGCACACTCAATCCAATAGCGGCTTGTGAGGCTCACTACTACCTAGAATTCATCATCTTAGGTATCTAAGATAGGAAATCATCGGGTAGATCTCTTCCCTCACTTAGGTTGATAGCATTAGGTAAACCTAAGCTAAATTAAGCTTAATAAACACTAGGACTTCAACAACCTAACACCCTAACATACAGATTCATCAATTAAAGATCAACAGAGAAGAAAATCGGGTGGATCTTGGGAAAAATCGTCCGTTCTGACTGAAGAACAACCCGATTTTTCTTACTGGGTTAGGTTTCGTGCATACAAATCATCCTAAACTAACATATAAGTCCATCCTATCATCACCCAAGCCATAACCATCAATCCATCATTCCAGAATCACAATAAACTAGCCAATAATATGCATATCAAGATCCAAAATCATCACACAAGCATACATGGTTTTCATAGAAGGATGATGAAAGATAGGCAAGTAAAAACAATAAATCTCAGCTAAATCTAAGTTTTAGCAAGACTTACAACCCTTCAAATGAAGTTCCAAAACGTTCCTAACAATCCTTGCAATTGTTCTTCAATCCAAGACTCCAAAATCACTCAAAACCTCACTATCACTCTATGTTTGGTGTTCTTCTTCTTCCTTCAATTTGAGAGAGTTTTTCTTCTTCTCCAAGTCTATCCCAATCCAATGAGTTGTGAATGAGAGAATGTGGGAGAGGAGAGATGCTCAGCAACAGCTTGCAGGCCCACTTATATTCTCCACCAAGAGCAAGGCCGGATCAAGAGATCATGGGACACGTGGCTTAAGCTGTTGAAGGCCTAATAATCGACCTACTCAGGAAAATCGGCCGATTTTCCTGAGTGAGGGTCCGATTTTCTTCAATAGAAGCATGCTATGATCGTCTAGCCATGAGTTGCTCCATTGCTTGCACCAATAGTGGTCTTTGTGTCCTTTGTTGCTCCAATTATGATCCTTCAAAGCTTCGGATGTGTACCACCATGAGGCTTGACCCTCGAATGCATCGGTTAATGTCCAAAAGATCCCCCAAATACCTACAACACCGACAAAAGCTCGTGTAGACGTCTTTTCTAGGAATATACACGAAATGAGTGTAAACGTCGTGAACTAGTGCCAAAACGTGCATGAATAACGGAGAAAACTATCTAAATGTATGCCTATACTAACGTCATAAATCACGTTATCAAAATGCCCCATACTTAAGATTTGCTCGTCCCCGAGCAAGATCCAACTATAGACTAAGAGATGACATGATTTATGCATACAGAAAAACAACAAAATCTTTTTGGAATTGTGCTTCTAACATTGGATCACCTTCATAGTCATGTTTCATGGCAATGGACAAGCAATCATGCATCAAATGAATGAAGGCATGGAAAGACAATTATACTTAACTAGAAAGCATGCATGAGAGGTGAAAATGAAGAAGTCAAGATGATCATGAGTATGTCCAATCTAGATCACTAAGTCTTACACACATGCATTTAGGTCACAAGGACTTAGAAAAGAAGAAGCTAAGAAACGTTGTGATTAGGTGGGAATTTTTAAGTCATGTGATGCAAATCCGGGAAAGGAACTAACTCCATAATTTTGTTTTTGCTCAACTTCCCAACAAGTGTATAATTTTCCCATCTTTTCTTTGTTTTCTTTTCTTTTTCACTCATTTTTGAGACAATGGCATTGGTGTACAAAAGTCGAAACCTTGGTGATTAGCCGTCCTCGGGTTTGCTCAACTTCACTCATTTTCCCAACTTCCCAAAACTTGTTACGCTAAAAAGTGTGCACGCAATAAGCCTTAAATTTATACTCGTTATAATTATCCTAACTTCTAGCGCACCCGTAGTGTACGGGACGTTTGTAGTATGGATAGTATTCCGAGGTCGAACACAAAGACTAAGGTGAAATTGATTCGGTTTTTGTGATTAAGTTTAGTGAAGGTCTAAGGGTAGAAAAGAGGGAAACAAAGAAATGAAAATCTAAATTGTTTTTGGTTGGTTTTTGGTGATCAATCAAAGATCACAATTCATGCAAAGTAAACAATCAAACTAGACTAAAAATCAGCACAAATGAACAAACCAAACGAGATAATGATCAAGGAAAGAAAAGACGGATTCTAGGGGTCGGAAGTTCCGGTTATGGCATAGAACTCAAGTTATCTATTCATTCTTCGGATTAACTATGATATGTTGGGATCAAGTGTATCTAATTTGGGATCAATTACCGGGTAGGTCTCATGGTCCAACTAGTCCACACCTAAGGTCTTATTACCGAGTAAGTCTCTAAGAGCCTAAGGATAGAAATTCTACACAAACCGGATTGTAAACTAGGGGTCTAACCTATCCTTACCGGGTAAGTCTCGGAAAGGGAAGTCCTAAGCAACTTTCCTAGCACATCTAATCCAATGGCGGCTTATTAGGCTCACCACTACCTAAGGTTTCTATTTTAGATTCTAAGGGCAAGGATTACCAGATAAGTCTCTCCTAACACTTAGTCACTACACTAGGTAGGTTAAACTCAGCAAACATTTAGGGTTTCAACATTTTATAGGTCTAAGGCAAGATCCTTCAAACCAGGGAAAATCACGGGATGTTCTTCCTAAACCACGGTCGTGGTTCTTCAAGAACTACCCGTGATTTCTAACAGCATCTACGTTCATAAGCAAAAGTCATCCAAAGGTGATTCTAAGTTCATCCTATCATAGTTCTAGCCATACCCATCCTTTCCTTACCCTAGAACCACATCAACTTAGCCTACAACATTCATAATGGAAATCGAAGCAAACAAACATAAAATCGAAATATCCATTGCAAGATAATGAAAGAAGAGAAGTGAACAAGTGAACTTAATTCAAAACAAAGCTGAAGATTAGAATAGAACCACTTACAACCCTTCCAAAAGAAGGTTCAAAGGTTCATACAATCTCTAGAAAACGAAATCCGAAATACAAGAAAGCTATGGTGTGTTCTTCTCCTCCTCTTCAATGGAACTCTCCTCCTTCTCTTTGACACTTTCCTTCCTAGAAAATCTTCTTGTTTTTGAGAATATATTTGTTAGAGAGAAATGGATAATGGATGAGCTGCTCCCAAACTACCCCAGCTGCCTCAAACAACCCATGAAGGACCACTTTTATAACAAATCCTTCATGAGCTGGCCATGAGAGTCGTGGCACAGCTGTCACGAAAATCTGGCAAAATCCACGGTCATTTCCACGGCCGTGGTTCGTCAGAGAACCGTGATTCTATGCAGAAACTCCGCCTTGAATCATTAAGCTGTGATTTGGTGCATGGCTTGTGTTGGCAAGGTTCCATGAGTCCTTCTCAGCCCTTGGCTTGCGTCCTAATGAGTCCGAGGGTGTGTCATCTAAATGAACGATCCTTAAACGCATCGTTTAAGCTCCTAAACTTCCCGTAATACCTACAAAATGCGCACAAGTCTGTGTAGACGTCTGTCTCGACAAAATATGTGAATTGGGTGCAAAACGTCCTGAACTAATGCTAGATCATGCATGAATGAGCGAGAATTCTATCTAAATGTACACCTAAAACTATGTCATAAATCGTGTTATCAAAATACCCCATACTTAAGGTTTGCTCGTCCTCGAGCAAATTCCCAACTATAGAATAGAAGATGACATGATTTATGTATGCAGAAAAATGGCAAAATCTTTTTGGGTTTTGTGCTTCTACTATTGGATAACCTTCATAGTCATGATCAATGGCAATTGGATAAGCAATTATGTATCAAACGATAAGGGCATGGAAAGATAATTGTACTTAACTCAAAAGCATGCATGAGATGTGAGGATGAAGAGGTCAAGAAGATCAAGAGTCTATCCAATCTAGATTACTAAGTCTTACAAACATGCAAGTAGGTCATAAGGGCTTGTGACATAAAAGGCCAAGAAACGTTGCAATTGGGCGGGGGATTCTCTAGGTTATGTGATGCTAATCCAGGAATGGAGCTAACTCCACATCCTTGTCCTCGATCAACTTCCCCCAAGTGTATATTTTTCCCTATCTTGCTTTCTTTTCTTTTTCTTTAACTCATTTTTGAGACAATGGCATTGGTGTACAATAGCCGAAACCTCGGTGATTAGCCACCCTCGGGCTTTTTCTCTTTTTCGAGGTGCATCCACACCGGGCACACATACCAAAGCTCGTTAGGGCTATTGGTTCATTTGACTTTGGCAAGGCACCAACACCCGATTATGTGAAGTGTACCGAGTTACTTGTCATTTAAACCAACGCCCCCAAACCTATATTTTGGCTATACTTCCACAATAATTTCAGCATTTCATTCACGACATTCTTTTCATTACATCTTCACCCCGCACTTGTTTTTCGCACATTTCAACACACTAGCATGCTCCTATTCCCGGATGGGTTTAAAGGAGGTCGATTTTATATCAATTGAGGTGCTCAAGCAATTATGATCAAGATGAGAAGTAGAGAAATATGAAATGCCTCATTCATTCCTAGATGGTATGCAAGAACTATCATGTAAATTCGACTTTCAATACTCAATCCATTCTAGGCAATCATCATGATCACAAGTCATTCATAGAATTTAAGAGAAGTAGTTCAAGTCCACATATGCATTTATCAATTCAACACATAAGGCCATCCATAGCCAATCACAAGACAAGTTTCATCATTAGGATCATATCCAAGCCTAGGAAGCAAGAAAATTTTTAAATTTTCTGATTTTTATGGGATTTTCGTTCTAAGTATGTACAATGCAAGAAATGTGCAAATATTAACCTATCCTAGATGCTCATCATGCAAAGGATCATGCAAACCCCACCCCATACTTAAAAACACATTGTCCCCAATGTGTAAATGAAGTAGAGAGAATGAAAGAAGGTTCTCACAATGTAGAATTGTTTGCTATGGTATTTGGGAATTCTCAAGTGAATTGATGTTGGATGATCCTTTCAACCATGGTAGAGAGCTCTAAGCATCCTTCAAAGTTTCACAGCCTGCGCTAGGCACCGCTAGCCGTCCAAGTTCCGCGTCCGCTCTACCCATAATTGGTGAGGGTTTCATCATCATCATTTTCTTTGCCAAGAAAGGCTTCCAATGCCACTAATGCTCTAGCACACACACGAAAGTAGACAAAACACACACAAAGCACACAAAAACAGAAAAATCTAAGCAAAAATGAAAAGGAAAAATGTTACCAATGGGTTGCCTCCCACCAAGCGCTTTTTTAAGGTCATTAGCTTGACCAAACTCGGGAGCGTCTATTCGAGGTGAAGCGGGGCAATCATGTCTACCGGGGCTCCCGGAATATACTTCTTCAAGCGATGCCCATTCACCTTGAAATTTCCACAATGCTCCCCTCCTATTTCAATAGCTCCATGGGGAAAGACCTTCTGCACCACATATGGCCCGGTCCATCTTGATTTGAGCTTTCCGGGAAAGAGCCTTAGCCTTGAGTTGAAGAGAAGGACAAGATCTCCTTCACTCAACTCCTTTGGAATGATCCTCTTGTCATGCCACCTTTTGGTTCTCTCCTTGTAGATCCGAGCATTCTCATAAGCTTCCAACCGGAGCTCCTCAAGGGCATTGATATCAAGTAACCTCTTTTCTCCCGCTTCCTTGAGGTCAAAATTTAGCCACTTAATGGCCCAATAAGCTCTATGCTCCATTTCCACCGGGAGATGGCAAGACTTGCCATAGACCAACTTGTAGGGAGTGGTTCCAATTGGTGTCTTGAAGGCGGTTCTATATGCCCATAGTGCGTCATTGAGCTTCATAGCCCAATCCTTCCTTGTCCTAGACACCGTCTTCTCGAGGATTGCCTTGATCTCTCGGTTGGAGATCTCCACTTGACCACTAGTTTGGGGATGGTAAGGTGTTGCCACCTTATGAGTCACCCCATACTTGGTCAAAAGTGCTCCAAAGTTCCTATTTGTGAAGTGCTTCCCTCCATCACTAATGATTACCCTTGGTGTTCCAAACCTAGGGAAGATCACCCGGTTGAAGAATCGTACTACCTCCTTGGCATCATTCGTAGGAGAAGCGATTGCCTCTACCCATCTTGACACATAATCCACCGCCAATAGGATGTAGAGATTGCCACATGAAGAAGGGAATGGTCCCATGAAGTCTACACCCCACACATCAAAAATCTCAACTTCTTGGATGTTATTCAAAGGCATTTCATTCCTTCTTGAGATGTTGCCCGTCCTTTGGCAAGCATCACATGCCGCTACAAAACCTTGCACATCCCTAAACAAGTTAGGCCAATAAAAACCGGATTGCAATACCTTTCCACACGTCTTGTGTGAGCTAGCATGGCCTCCGCATGGTAAGGAGTGGTAATGCCGGATCACACTCTCCACCTCATCCTCCGGTATGCATCTTCTAAGCACCCCA
Source organism: Fagopyrum homotropicum (assembly GCA_033239125.1). Classification (NCBI taxonomy): domain Eukaryota; kingdom Viridiplantae; phylum Streptophyta; class Magnoliopsida; order Caryophyllales; family Polygonaceae; genus Fagopyrum; species Fagopyrum homotropicum. The sequence continues at coordinate 138,767,849 of BSWB01000002.1, forward strand.
TCCGGGCCTCTCTTGAATAGAAGTGGCTCACTCTAATAGTAATGCCTTACATCGTTGAAGAACTTCTTCCTTTGTGCATATGTAAATCCGGGAGGCACTTCCTCACATACTAAGTAGTTCACGATGTCGGCGTACCATGGCTTACTTCCTCTAGCCACTTGGAACAAGCATTCCTCCACCATTTGCAATTGTTCATCCCGGAATGAATCATCTATCGGGATGTTGTCTTTCCCAAGCTCCAATGGTGGGAGTCTACTAAGGTGATCCACCACGGAGTTCTCGGATCCCTTCTTATCTCGTATTTCCAAATAAAACTCTTGAAGAAGAAGGATCCACCGAATCAACCTTGGTTTGGCATCCTTCTTTGTAAGTAGATAACGGATCGCCACATGATCCGTATAAACTATGACCTTCGCTCCAACAAGGTATGAGCGGAACTTCTCAAACGCATACACCACCGCCAACAACTCCTTCTCGGTGGTAGCATAGTTGAGTTGGGCGTCATCTAGCGTCTTGCTAGCATAGTAAATAGCATGAGTGCGCCCTTCTTTCCTTTCCCTAAAACGGCCCCAACGGCCACATCACTTGCATCGCACATGATCTCAAATGATAGACTCCAATCCGGAGGTTGCATGATAGGTGCGGAGATCAAGGCGTTCTTCAACCTACAAAAAGCTTCAAGACAATCCTTGGAAAAGACAAAATCAACATCTTTCATTAGTAGGTTAGTGAGAGGCTTATAAATTTTAGAGAAGTCTTGAATAAACCTCCGGTAAAAACCGGCATGCCCTAAGAAACTCCTTACCCCCTTCACCGAGGTAGGTGGTGGCAACTTCTCTATCGTTTCAATCTTAGACCTATCAACCTCAATGTCACGGTTAGACACCAAGTGTCCTAACACAATCCCTTCACTTACCATGAAGTGGCATTTTTCCCAATTTAAGACAAGATTTGTCTCCTCACATCTTTGCAACACTAATGACAAGTTAGCCAAGCAATCATCGAAAGAAGAACCATAAACAGAGAAATCATCCATGAACACTTCCATGATATTTTCTATGTATTCCGAAAAGATAGCCATCATACACCTTTGGAAGGTGGCGGGTGCATTACACAACCCAAATGGCATTCTCCTATATGCAAAGGTACCCCATGGACATGTAAAAGTCGTTTTCTCTTGGTCATCGGGGTGGATAGGGATTTGGAAGAATCCACTATACCCATCTAAATAGCAAAAATGAGAGTGTTGAGCCAACCTTTCTAGCATTTGGTCAATGAAGGGGAGGGGGAAGTGATCTTTCCTAGAGGCCATGTTCAATTTCCTATAATCAATGCACATCCTCTACCCCGTAACTGTCCTAGTCGGTATTAGTTCATTACTCTCATTAGTTACTACCGTCATCCCGCCTTTCTTAGGCACTACATGAACGGGGCTAACCCACTTACTATCCGAGATAGGGTAGATAATTCTCGCATCTAGCAACTTAATGATTTCCTTTTTAACCACCTCTTTCATTATAGGATTCAATCTCCTTTGATGTTCAATAGAGGGTTTGTGGTTATCTTCCATCATTATCTTATGCATGCACAAAGATGGCTTAATGCCGACCAAATCATCAATAGTATAACCAATGGCTTTCCTATGTAATCTTAGTTCATGCAGCAATTTAGCAAGTTCATCATCACTCAAGCATGCATTAACAATCACAGGATATGTAGAGTTATCACCAAGAAATGCATACTTTAAATGAGAGGGAAGGGGTTTAAGTTCAAGTGAGGGAGGACCTTTATCGGTTGAAGACGATCCAAATAAGGTTGGATGAGATGAATCCAAAGCAAAGGAAGACTCCCCATGGCTCCTAGAAGCGTGATCATCATCAAGAGCTGATTCAGGGAAAACCACGGTTGGAAACACGGGTTGCTCATCTTCCACGGCCGTGGTTCTTGCCAAGCTTGCTTCTCGGAGTTGTCCAGAAAGTTTGACGGCTGTGGAACATAAATCTCGACCGTGGAACTTGCAGCTGTTCACCACCTCTTCGTGGCTCTCAAATTCAACTCTTGGCTCCTCTTCCAAGGCCTCCAAGGCCTCCAAGGCCTTGATCTCTTCATTGCAAGCCTCTTCATCACCTTCCTCCATCATGCTTAAGGTAAGAACCTTCTCCAAGGGGTCCTTGATCAAGATCGAGCTCACAACTTCCCTAGATTCTTCATGCTCGACTATGTTGAAGATATCTTCATCAAGGGTTGGCCCTTTCATCATTGTGGACAGCGTGAACTTGATGTTCTCTTCCCCGATGTTGAAGGAGAGAGTCCCGTTCTTGCAATCCACTAAGCATCTGGAAGTGGCTAGGAAAGGTCTCCCTAAGATGATAGGAACCGGATAATCCGCCGGAATGTCCAACACTACAAAATCAATAGGCACGTAGAATCCTCCTAGCTGCACCGGAATGTCCTCTAGAATTCCAACCGGATGAGTGATAGAACGGTCCGCCACATAGAGGGTCATCTTGACCGGCTTTGGCTCTCCTAGCCCGACCTTGTTGCTAAGTGCAAGCGGTACGATGCTTACACTCGCCCCAAGATCACAAAGGGCCTCGTACTTCACATCTCCCACTCCTATGGGGACGCAAAAAGAGCCCGGATCCCTTAACTTGGGAGGCATTTCTTCCTTCATGGTTTGGATCAATTCCGAGGACCTCTTGGTCATTCTTATCTCCCCATACTCCTCCAACTTCCTTTTGTTGGAGAGTATTTCTTTCAAGAACTTCCCATATGCAGGCATTCCTAAGATGGCATCCATGAACGGAATGTTAATATGTAACTTGGACATTAGTTCAAGGAACTTACCAAAGTGATTGTCTAAACGAGCTCTTGCTCTTGATTGTGGGAATGGTAGCGGTGGCTTGTATGGAGGCGGTGCCACATAAGTTGGCTCTACATCTTTGCTCTTGCCTCCATCTTCTTGCTTCCTTCCCTCTTCTACTACTACTTGCTTTCCCTTAGCTTGGTCCTTGGGCAAAGGATCCTTCATACTCAACCCACTCCTTGTTGTGATAGCCGACACTTGGCCTCTTGGGTTGTCTTCGGTTCTTCCGGGAAGCTTTCCCGGATCTCTATGTGCTTCACCCGCCTTTTGAAAGATTTGTGCTTCCAAGACCTTTTGAGCTTTAGAAATTGAAGTCACGGTGCTCTCAAGTCCACTCAACCTTCCTAGCAATTGCTCAAACATGACTTCGGTTCTATCCTTTGAAGGTTGAGAAAAACCGGGTGGAGGTTCTTGTGAAACTCTTTGTGGTGGAGTTGTGCTTGTGGAGGGGGGAGGGTTCAAGGCTCCATCCGGGTTAGAGTAAGAAAATCCGGGATGGTTGTGGTTGGGCCGGTAATTGTTGAATTGCCGGTTGTTGTTGAAATTTCTTGGGCCTTGGTAATTGTTGAAGTTGCCCCTTCCCATATAATTCACATCCTCCTCCTTGGAAGACAAGTTAGCTTGTGGAAGCACTTGAGGAGTTGCTTGACTCTTCAAGGTTGTAGTACTCAACTCTCTCAAGGATTTCAACTCGTTGTTGATGGCGTCAAGCTTGAAATTGCTCATGGTGACCTCGCTCACCTCATATGCTCCCGCCTTTCTTCCTTCACTCTTCCTATGAGAGTACTTCTCAATCACTAGAGCTTGCTTCTCCACAAACTCCCAAGCATCATCTACATGTTTCTCCATAAATGTCCCACCGGAAAGGGATTGAAGCTTGAATTGGCTATCTTCATCAAGCCCCTTGAAATAGATCTCCAATAGCTCAATTTTCGGTATGCCATGGTGTGGACAATCTAGGAGAAGGTCTTTGAATCTCTCCCAAGACTTGAAGAAACTTTCTCTATCCCTCATCACGAAGGCGTTGATCTTTCCTCTTAATTCGGTGGTCTTGGAAGGTGGGAAGAACTTGGTCAAGAACTCGGTTGTCATCTCCTCCCAAGTACCAACTCGCCCTTGTGGAATAGATTGATACCAAGCCAAGGCTTTATCCTTAAGAGAGAAGGAAAAAGCCCTAAGCTTATGGTTGTTGCTCTCCAATCTTGGCGGCCTAAGAGTCTCCATCAAAATCTCGTAATTCATCAAATGTTGGTGAGGAGACTCTCCTTCCATCCCTCCAAATTGATTGTGCCGGATCATTTGTAGAACTTGAGGGCGGAGCTCATAGTTGTGGGTTGCGGGATCTCCTAGATTCACACCCGGTCGGTGTGCTCTTTGTGCCGGATCCATACGTCTCCCTAGGGTTTGTGGCTCCTCGATAGCAATGGGGACAACCCTAACATTGGCCGCCGGCTGCGGTTGTACCATCGGTGGTGGAGGAGGTGGAGGTTGTCGGCGATTAAGCTCTCCTCGAACAAGGGCTTGCCTAATCTCCTCAATCTCCCTCCTAGTTTCCTCTTGCCTCTCATTGGCAAGTCTCCTTTCTTCCTCCAAGAGCTCATCTCTTAGCCTTATTTGCTCTAAGGCTTCATCCAACTCAGCTTGGAGGTTTCTTCCGGCCATCTCTTTCTCTTTTCGGATGTTCTTGGATCTAGATCGAAGGGTTTTCTCCGGTTCGGGATCGAATGGAGCTAAATCCTTGCCACGAGATCTTCGCATACACCTAAAGAGTAATAGATGTCCTGAAAGGCAAAGACACCAACCAAAGAAAGATCAAAAGCAACCAAAAAGATCTACACTAGAAACAATCACAAAATAGACTCAATCTAGACCTAGTCCCCGGCAACAGCGCCAAAAACTTGTTACGCTAAAAAGTGTGCACGCAATAAGCCTTAAATTTATACTCGTTATAATTATCCTAACTTCTAGCGCACCCGCAGTGTACGGGATGTTTGTAGTATGGATAGTATTCCGAGGTCGAACACAAAGACTAAGGTGAAATTGATTCGGTTTTTGTGATTAAGTTTAGTGAAGGTCTAAGGTTAGAAAAGAGGGAAACAAAGAAATGAAAATCTAAATTGTTTTTGGTTGGTTTTTGGTGATCAATCAAAGATCACAATTCATGCAAAGTAAACAATCAAACTAGACTAAAAATCAGCACAAATGAACAAACCAAACGAGATAATGATCAAGGAAAGATAAGACGGATTCTAGGGGTTGGAAGTTCCGGTTATGGCATAGAACTCAAGTTATCTATTCATTCTTCGGATTAACTATGATATGTTGGGATCAAGTGTATCTAATTTGGGATCAATTACCGGGTAGGTCTCATGGTCCAACTAGTCCACACCTAAGGTCTTATTACCAGGTAAGTCTCTAAGAGCCTAAGGATAGGAATTCTACACAAACCGGATTGTAAACTAGGGGTCTAACCTATCCTTACCGGGTAAGTCTCGGAAAGGGAAGTCCTAAGCAACTTTCCTAGCACATCTAATCCAATGGCGGCTTATTAGGCTCACCACTACCTAAGGTTTGCTATTTTAGATTCTAAGGGCAAGGATTACCGGATAAGTCTCTCCTAACACTTAGTCACTACATTAGGTAGGTTAAACTCAGCAAACATTAAGGGTTTCAACATTTTATAGGTCTAAGGCAAGATCCTTCAAACCAGGGAAAATCACGGGATGTTCTTCATAAACCACGGCCGTGGTTCTTCAAGAACTACCCGTGATTTCTAACAGCATCTACGTTCATAAGCAAAAGTCATCCAAAGGTGATTCTAAGTTCATCCTATCATAGTTCTAGCCATACCCATCCTTTCCTTACCCTAGAACCACATCAACTTAGCCTACAACATTCATAATGGAAATCGAAGCAAACAAACATAAAATCGAAATATCCATTGCAAGATAATGAAAGAAGAGAAGTGAACAAGTGAACTTAATTCAAAACAAAGCTGAAGATTAGAATAGAACCACTTACAACCCTTCCAAAAGAAGGTTCAAAGGTTCATACAATCTCTAGAAAACGAAATCCGAAATACAAGAAAGCTATGGTGTGTTCTTCTCCTCCTCTTCAATGGAACTCTCCTCCTTCTCTTTGACACTTTCCTTCCTAGAAAATCTTCTTGTTTTTGAGAATATATTTGTTAGAGAGAAATGGATAATGGATGAGCTGCTCCCAAACTACCCCAGCTGCCTCAAACAACCCATGAAGGACCACTTTTATAACAAATCCTTCATAAGCTGGCCATGAGAGTCGTGGCACAGCTGTCACGAAAATCTGGCAAAATCCACGGTCATTTCCACGGCCGTGGTTCGTCAGAGAACCGTGATTCTATGCAGAAACTCCACCTTGAATCATTAAGTTGTGATTTGGTGCATGGCTTGTGTTGGCAAGGTTCCATGAGTCCTTCTCAGCCCTTGGCTTGCGTCCTAATGAGTCCGAGGGTGTGTCATCTAAATGAACGATCCTCAAACGCATCGTTTAAGCTCCTAAACTTCCCGTAATACCTACAAAACGCGCACAAGTCCGTGTAGACGTCTGTCTCGACAAAATATGTGAATTGGGTGCAAAACGTCCTGAACTAATGCTAGATCATGCATGAATGAGCGAGAATTCTATCTAAATGTACACCTAAAACTATGTCAAAAATCGTGTTATCAGTGTACAAAAGTCGAAACCTTGGTGATTAGCCGTCCTCGGGTTTTTTTATTTTTCGAGGTGCATCCACACCGGGCACACATACCAAAGCTCGTTAGGACCATCGGTTTATTTGACTTTGGCAAGGCACCAACACCCGATTATGTGAAGTGTGCCGAGTTACTTGTCATTCAAACCAACGTCCCCAAACCTATGTTTTTGTCTACACTTTCACAACAAATTCAGCATTTTATTCATGACATTCTTTCATCAACAACTTCACCCGACACTTGCTTTTCACACACATCAACACACTAGCATGATCCTATTCCCGGATGGGTCAAAAGAGGTCAAATTTTTCATCAATTGAGGTGCTCAAACAACATGATCAAGATGAGAAGTAGAGAAAGATGAATTGCCTTAATCACTCCTAAATAATGTGCAAGAACTAGCATGTAATTTCGACTTTCAATCCTCAATCCAATCAAGACAAGCATCATAATCACAATCATTCATGGGATTCAAGATAAGTACTTCAAGTCCACATATGCATTCATCTATTCAACACATAAGGCCATCCATAGCCAATTCACAAGACAAATTTCATCATAAGGGTCATTCCCAAGTTTAGAAGCACTAAATTTTTTTTTAAATTTTCCGATTTTTTGGATTTTTTGAAATATCTATGTACAATGCAAGACATAATGAAACATGTGACAATATTAAACTATCCTAGATGCTAATCATGCAAGTGATCATGAAAACCCCACCCCATACTTAGAAACACATTGTCCCCAATGTGAAAACTAAATAAAGAAGTGAAAGAGAGTCCTCACAATGTAAAAATTGGTGATGCTTTGGTATTTCGGTTCACATCGAATGATGATGGTGGATGATCGATCAAGGATGGTAGAGAGCTCATGATGTTCATTATGGTGTCGGAACCCGCACTTGGCACCGCAAGCCGTCCAAGTTCCACGTCCGCTCCACCCATGCTTGATTTAAGATCATCTCTTTCCTTTACAGAAGGAAAAATCGCCCCAATTGCCCAGGAAATCGGCCGATCTGGCTGAAGAACAGGCCGATTTCTCTAGGTGATTTCCTCCTCGTCCATGTGCTTGGATCTTGTACCTTCAACAGTTCCATGAGGTTTTCACATGACCTCCAACATCTCATCACACATGACAATCAATAAGATCTAGCACCCAAAAACACAAAAGAAAAATAAAGCACACTAAGAGTGAGATCAAACAAAAACAAGAAAAACGAAAGGGAAAAATATGTACCAATGGGTTGCCTCCCATTAAGCGCTTCTTTAAGGTCATTAGCTTGACCAAATTCAGGAGCGTTTCACTCAAGGTGAAGTGAAGCAATCACTTCCACCGGGGCTTCCGGGATATACTTCTTCAAACGGTGCCCATTCACCTTGAAGTTACCACAATGATCTCCTCCTATCTCTACCGCTCCATGAGGAAAAACTTTCTTTACAACATAGGGACCCGTCCATCTTGATTTGAGCTTTCCGGGGAAGAGCCGCAGCCTCGAGTTGAAGAGAAGTACTAAGTCACCCTCATTCAACTCCTTTGGGATGAGGCGCTTGTCATGCCAATGCTTGGTCCTCTCCTTGTAGATCCGGGCATTCTCATAAGCATCCAACCGGATCTTCTCAAGGGCGTTCATGTCTAGCAACCGCTTCTCACCGGCCTCCTTGAGGTCAAAATTCAACCACCTTATATCCCAATATGCTCTATGCTCCATCTCTACTGGAAGGTGCAAGACTTGCCATAGACTAATTGGTGTCTTGAAAGCGGTCCTATAAGCCCACAAGGCATCATCGAGCTTCATAGCCCAATCCTTTCTTGTTCTAGAAACCGTCTTCTCAAGGATTCCTTTTATCTCCCGGTTGGAGATCTCCACTTGGCCACTAGTTTGGGGTTTGGTAAGGTGTTGGCACCTTATGAGTCACCCCATACTTAGCCAAAAGTGCTCCAAAGTTCCTATTAGTGAAGTGCTTTCCTCCATCACTTATGATCACCCTTGGTGTTCTGAACCTAGGAAAGATCACTCGGTTGAAGAACCGCACCACCACCTTGGCATCATTAGTGGGAGATGCGATTGCCTCCACCCATCTCGAAACATAGTCTACCGCCAATAGGATGTAGAGGTTGCCAAATAAAGAAGGGAATGGTCTCATGAAGTCCACACCCCACACATCAAATATCTCCACCTCTTGTATGTTGTTCAAGGGCATTTCATTCCTCCTTGAGATGTTGCCCGTCCTTTGGCAAGCATCACAAGCTACCACAAAGTTTTGCACATCCTTGAACAAACTTGGCCAAAAGAAATCCGATTGCAACACTTTAGCACATGTCTTGTGTGAGCTAGAATGCCCTCCACATGGCAAGGAATGACAATGGCGGATCACACTCTCCACCTCATCCTCCGGTATGCATGTTCTAAAGACTCCATCCGGCCCTCTCTTGAACAAAAGCGGTTCACTCCAATAGTAGTGCCTCACATCTTTGAAGAACTTCTTCCTTTGGACTTATGACAATCCGGGAGGCACTTCCTCACACACTAGTTAGTAAACAATGTTGGCATACCATGACTCACTTCCTCTAGACACTTGGAACAAGCATTCTTCCACCATTTGCAATTGCTCATCCCGGAGTGAGTCATCAATCGGGATGTCATCTCTATCAAGCTCTAATGGTGGGAGTCTACTAAGGTGATCCGCCACTGAATTTTCGGATCCCTTCTTGTCCCGGATCTCCAAATCAAACTCTTGAAGAAGAAGGATCCACCGAATCAACCTAGGCTTGGCATCCTTCTTTGTAAGGAGATAACGGATCGCAACATGATCCGTATACACTATGACCTTCGCTCCAACAAGATATGAGCGGAACTTCTCAAATGCATACACCACCGCTAGAAACTCTTTCTCGGTTGTGGCATAGTTAAGTTGTGCATCATCTAGCATCTTGCTAGCATAATAGATGGCATGTGTGCGCCCATCCTTCCTTTGTCCTAAAACAGCCCCAACGGACACATCACTTGCATCACACATCACTTCAAATGGTAAGCTCCAATCCGGAGGTTGCATGATGGGGGCGGAGATCAAAGCATCCTTTAACCTACAAAAAGTTTCAAGGCAATCCTTGGAAAAAACAAACTCAACGTCTTTCATTAGTAGGTTAGTAAGAGGCTTAGAAATCTTAGAGAAATCTTTAATGAATCTCCGGTAAAAACCGGCATGCCCTAAGAAACTCCTTACCCCTTTCACCAAGGTAGGTGGTGGCAACTTCTCTATCGTTTCAATCTTGGCCCTATCAACCTCAATGCCACGGTTGGACACCAAATGTCCCAACACAATACCTTCACTTACCATGAAGTGGCATTTTTCTCAATTTAAGACAAGAATTGTCTCCTCACATCTTTTCAATATTAATGACAAGTTAGCTAAGCGATTATCAAAGGAAGAACCATAAACAGAAAAATCATCAATAAACACTTCCATGATGTTTTCAATGTATTCCGAAAAGATAGCCATCATACATCTTTGGAAGGTGGCGGGTGCATTACACAACCCAAATGGCATTCTCCTATATGCAAAAGTACCCCATGGACATGTAAATGTGGTTTTCTCTTGGTCATTGGGGTGGATAGGGATTTGGAAGAATCCACTATAACCATCTAAGTAGCAAAAATGAGAATGTTGAGCTAACCTCTCTAGCATTTGGTCAATGAAAGGGAGAGGGAAGTGATCTTTCCTAGAGGCCATGTTTAATTTCCTATAGTCAATACACATCCTCCATCCCGTAACCGTCCTAGTTGAGATTAGTTCATTGTTTTCATTAGTTACTACGGTCATCCCACCCTTCTTAGGAACTACATGAACGGGACTAACCCACTTATTATCCGAAATAGGGTAGATGATTCCCGCATCTAGCAACTTAATGATCTCTTTCTTGACTACCTCTTTCATTATGGGATTCAATATTCTTTGATGTTCAATAGAGGGTTTATGGTTATCTTCCATCATTATCTTATGCATGCACAAAGAGGGCTTAATCTCAACAAGGTCATCATGGTGTATCCTATTGCCTTTCTATGCAGTTTCAATTCAATCAACAGTCTATTAAGCTCATCATCATTCAAAGATGCATTCACAATCACCGGATAAGTAGAATTTGAACCAAGGAAAGCATACTTTAAATGAGAAGGAAGAGGTTTAAGATCAAGTTGAGGAGGACCTTTTTTGGTTGGAGACGATCCATACAATGTAGGTTGAGATGATTGCAAAGCCATGGAAGCCTCCCCTAAGTCCCTTGATGATTGCTCACAATCAATTGGTTGATGCTGAAAAGACTCAGGAAAATCGGCCCAGTCAGAAAAATCGGCCGATTTTCCTGAGGGTAGGTCGATCAGAGTTTCTGTTTTTGCAGAATTTGATGGCACTTCAGGATGAGTCCAAAAATCGGCCGATCTGGCTCCAACAGGCCAATTTTTCTGGTTGCTTCTCTCTTCTTCTAGTACTTCAAATTCAACACTTGGTAGCTCGTCCAATGCATTCAAGGCCTTGATTACTTCATTGCTACTCTCCTCAACTCCTTCCTCCATCAAGCTTGAGCTAAGAACCTTCTCAAGTGGATCCTTGAGCAAGATTGAGCTCACAACCTCTCTAGACTCCTCTTCCTCAACTATGTTGAATACATCTTCATCAAGGGTTGGCCCTTTCATCATTGTGGACAGCTTGAACTTGATGTTCTCTTCTCCAATGTTGAAGGAGGGAGTCCCATTCTTGCAATCTACTAGGCATCCGGAAGTGGCTAGGAAAGGTCTTCCTAAGATGATGGGAACCGGATAGTCCGCCGGAATATCCAAGACAACAAAATCAATCGGCACATAGAACCTTCCTAGTTGCACCGGAATGTCTTCTAAGATTCCAACCGGATGAGTGATCGAGCGGTCCGCCATGTAAAGGGTCATCTTGACCGGCTTTGGCTCTCCTAGCCCAACCTTGTTGCAAAGTGCAAGTGGGATGATGCTTACACTTGCCCCAAGATCACATAGGGCGTCATACTTAACTTCTCCTACTCCGATTGGCACACAAAAGGATCCCGGATCTCTTAGCTTAGGAGGCATCTCCTCCTTCATCGTTTGAATCAACTCCGAGGACCTCTTTGTCATCCTTATTTCCCCATACTCCTCCAACTTCCTTTTGTTGGAGAGTATTTCCTTCAAGAACTTGCCATACGCCGGCATACCTAAGATAGCATCCATGAACGGAATGTTAATATGCAATTTAGACATAAATTCAAGGAATTTACCAAAGTGATTGTCCAAGCGAGCTGTTGCTCGTGATTATGGGAATGGTAGTGGTGGCTTGTATGGAGGCGGTGCCACATATGTTGGCTCAACATCCTTGTTCTTGCCTCCATCTCCTTGCAACATCTCTTCTTCTACCACCACTTGCTTTCCCTTAGCATTTTCCTTGGGCAAAGGATCCTTCATACTCAACCCACTCCTCGTTGTAATGGCCAACACTTGGCCTCTTGGGTTTTCTTTGGTTCTTCCGGGAAGCTTCCCCGGATCTCTATGTGCTTCACCTGCCTTTTGGAACACTTGTGCTTCCAAGACCTTTTGAGCTTTAGAAATTGAAGTCACCGTGCTCTCAAGACCACTCAACCTTCCAAGCAATTGCTCAAACATCATTTCGGTTCTATCCTTTGGGGGTTGAGTAAATCCGGGTGGAGGTTCTTGTGAAGCTTTTGGTGGTGGAGTTGTGCTTGTGAATCGGGAGGGTCTAAGGCTCCATCCGGGTTAGAGTAGAAAAACCCGGGATGGTTATGGTTGGGCCGGTAATTGTTGAATTGCCGGTTGTTGTTGAAGTTCCTTGGGCCTTGGTAGTTGTTATAATTGCCCCTTCCCATGTAACTCACATCTTCCTCCTTGGAAGACAAGCTTGCTTGCACTTTCACTTGAGGAGTTGCTTGGTTCTTCAAAGTTGTAGCACACAACTCTCTCAAAGACATCAAATCATTATTGATGGCATCAAGCTTGAAGTTGATCATGGTGACTTCACTCACCTCATATGCTCCCGCCTTTCTCCCTTCACTCTTCCTATGGGAGTATTTCTCAATCAATAGAACTTGTTTCTCTACAAACTCCCAAGCATCATCTACATTTTTCTCCATGAAAGTCCCACCAGAAAGAGATTGAAGCTTGAATTGGCTATCTTCATCAAGTCCTTTGAAGTAGATCTCCAATAGCTCAATTTTCGGTATGCCATGGTGTGGACAATCTAGGAGAAGGTCTTTGAACCTCTCCCAAGACTTGAATAAACTCTCTCTATCCTTCATCACGAAGGCATTGATCTTCCCTCTTAACTCGGTAGTCTTGGAAGGTGGGAAGAACTTAGTCAAGAACTCGGTTGTCATCTCCTCCCAAGTACTCACTCGCCCTTGTGGAATAGGTTGATACCAAGCCAAGGCTTTGTCCTTAAGAGAGAAGGAGAAAGCCCAAAGCTTATGGTTGTTGCTCTCCAACCTAGGCGGTCTTAGAGTCTCCATCAAGATTTCATAGTTCATTAAGTGTTGATGAGGAGACTCTCCTTCCATCCCTCCAAATTGATTATGCCGGATCATTTGTAGAACTTGAGGGCGGAGCTCGTAATTGTGGGTTGCGGGATCTCCTAAGTTCACACCCGGATGGTGTGCTCTTTGTGCCGGATCCATACGACTTCCTAATGTTTGTGGCTCTTCAATTGCAATGGGCACAACCCTAACATTTGCCGCCGGCTGCGGTTGTGGTGGAGGAGGTGGAGGTTGTTGACGATTAAGCTCTCCTTGTACAAGGGCTTGCCTAATCTCACCAATCTCTCTCCTAGTTGCTTCTTGCCTCTCATTGGCAAGTCTCCTTTCTTCCTCCAAGAGCTCATCTCTTAGCCTTATTTGCTCTAAAGCCTCATCCAACTCAGCTTGGAGATCTCTTCCGGCCATCTCTTTTCCCTTTCTAATGCTCTTGGATCTAGATCTAAGGGTTTTCTCCGGTTCGGGATCGAATGGAGCTAAATCCTTACCACGAGATCTTTGCATACACCTAAGGGTGAGAGATCTCCTGAAAAGCAAAGACACACACCAAAAGAGATCAAAAGCAACAAGAAAGATCTACACTATAAACAATCACGAAAATGACTCGATCTAGACCTAGTCCCCGGCAACGGCGCCAAAAACTTGTCACGTCTAGGAATAGATGCGCAATAAGCCTTAAATTTATACTCGTTATATTTCTCCTAACTCCTAGCGAACCCGCAGTGTACGGGACGTTTTGTAGTAGGGATAGTATTCCGAGGTCGAACACAAAGACTAAGGTGAAATCAAGTCAAACAATGGTCATAGATAGTGTGGATCTAGTCTAAGAAAGGAAAAAGGAATAAAGAAATGAAAATCTCAATGTTTTTGGTTGGGTTTTGGTGGTGATCAAGCAAAGATCACAAATCAAGCAAGGTAATAAAACAACTAACAATTCAAGCTAGCAAACAAACAAGTAACACAAACGCAAAATATTGATCAAAGAGAGAGGAGTGAATTCTAGAGGTCAAGATTTCCGGTTATGGCATTGGACTCAAGGTTCTAAAGATTCTAAGGACAAAGCTGCGTTGTTGGGAAAGGGTGTTTCACTAATGGAAGCAATTACCGGGTAGGTCTCTCACTTCACTAATCCCGCATCAAACTCCTATTACCGGGTAGGTCACAAGGGGTTAAAGTAGGGAATTCTACACAAACCGGACTCTACTTGAGGGGGCAACCCTCTCCTTACCGGGTATGTCTCGGAAAAGGGAAGTCTCAAGCAATAATCCTAGCACACTCAATCCAATAGCGGCTTGTGAGGCTCACTACTACCTAGAATTCATCATCTTAGGTATCTAAGATCGGAAATCATCGGGTAGATCTCTTCCCTCACTTAGGTTGATAGCATTAGGTGAACCTAAGCTAAATTAAGCTTAATAAACACTAGGACTTCAACAACCTAACACCCTAACATACAGATTCATCAATTAAAGATCAACAAAGAAGAAAATCGGGTGGATCTTGGGAAAAATCGTCCGATCTGACTGAAGAACAGCCCGATTTTTCTTACTGGGTTAGGTTTCGTGCATACAAATAATCCTAAACTAACATATAAGTCCATCCTATCATCACCCGAGCCATAACCATCTATCCATCACTCTAGAATCACAATAAACTAGCCAATAATATGCATATCAAGATCCAAAATCATCACACAAGCATACATGGTTTTCATAGAAGGATGATGAAAGATAGGCAAGTAAAAACAATAAATCTCAGCTAAATCTAAGTTTTAGCAAGACTTACAACCCTTCAAATGAAGTTCCAAAACGTTCCTAACAATCCTTGCAATAGTTCTTCAATCCAAGACTCCAAAATCACTCAAAACCTCACTATCACTCTATGTTTGGTGTTCTTCTTCTTCCTTCAATTTGAGAGAGTTTTTCTTCTTCTCCAAGTCTATCCCAATCCAATGAGTTGTGAATGAGAGAATGTGGGAGAGGAGAGATGCTCAGTAACAGCTTGCAGGCCCACTTATATTCTCCACCAAGAGCAAGGCCGGATCAAGAGATCGTGGGACACGTGGCTTAAGCTGTTGAAGGCCTAAAAATCGACCTACTCAGGAAAATCGGCCGATTTTCCTGAGTGATGGTCCGATTTTCTTCAACAGAAGCAAGCTATGATCGTCTAGCCATGAGTTGCTCCATTGCTTGCACCAATAGTGGTCTTTGTGTCCTTTGTTGCTCCAATTATGATCCTTCAAAGCTTCGGATGTGTACCACCATGAGGCTTGACCCTCGAATGCATCGGTTAATGTCCAAAAGATCCCCGAAATACCTACAACACCAACAAAAGCTCGTGTAGACTTCTTTTCTAGGAATATGCACGAAATGAGTGTAAACGTCGTGAACTAGTGCCAAAACGTGCATGAATAACGGAGAAAACTATCTAAATGTATGCCTATACTAACGTCATAAATCACGTTATCAGAACTCATGAGCAAACTGAACATTAACATACCTTTCATTGATGCAATTGTAGGTATGCCCGCTTACGGGATGTTTTTAAAGGAGATCTTCTCTAACAAGAGGAAGCTAGAAGACTTTGGAGAAGTCAAGATGAGTTTGGAATCATCGGATCTCATCAAAACGATGAAGGAAAAGATGCCCCAAAGCTTAAGGATCCAGGGTCATTTTATATCCCAATTGGAGTGGGAGAAGTCAATTATGATGCATTATGTGACTTAGGAACAAGCGTTAGCATAATCCCGCTTGCCTTATGCAGGAAGATCGATTTAGGTGAACCCAAACCGGTGAAGATGATATTATACATGGCGGATCGATCCATAACTCGTCCCGTCGGTATCATTGAGGACGTCCCGGTCAAGCTTGGTAAGTTCTATGTCCCAATAGATTTTGTTGTGCTTGACATTCCTGCAGATAGTCCGGTTCCGATCATACTCGGAAGATCGTTTCTTGCAACTTCCGGTTGTATGGCAGATTGCAAGAATGCTAGACTTGCCTTCGACATAGGAGAAGAGAAAGTAGAGTTTGTTCTTTCCACTATGGTGAGAGAGCCATCTCTTGGAGAAGATATGTTCAATATCTATGATGAGGAGGCATCTAGAGAGGAAGTAAGCTCGATTCTATTCAAAGATCCATTGCAAAAGGTTATCACCATGAGCATTATGGAGAAAGGAGAAGAAGAGGATTGCAATAAGGAAATTGAAGCTTTGGAGGAGCTAAAGGAAGTGCATGAAGAAGAGTTTGAAAAACTCTACGATGGGTCAAAAGACGTGAGGAATCACCGCCAGTCGTGCTATTCCACGGCCGTAGTTCCCACCAACATGGTCGTAGTCAGCTACTCGGAGGACTCCAGTAAGTTACACGGCCAAAGCCACGGCCGTGGAACTACCAGTGGTGCCGTAATTGATTTCCACGCCCTAAACCACGGCCGTGGAAGTAACAGTGGTGCCGAAATTCTGGGAAAATCCGAGAAAAATTATGTTCTTTCCGCCAATGTTCTTGAACCTTCTTCAACCACTCCTCTACCCTTAGAGACTTCTAAGGAAGCATTGGATACTCCTCAAGAGCCATTAGAGACTCCAATGGTGATGGAATTGAAACCACTTCCCAAACATCTAAGGTACGCATTTCTAGGAACTAATTTTACTTTCCCGGTAATTGTTAGTTCCTATTTAAATGAAGATGAACATAGTAAACTTATTGTTGTTCTGAGGAAACATAGGAAAGCCTTAGGTTACACTATAGAGGATCTTCTAGGAATTAAACCTTCATTATGCATGAACAAGATCCTAATGGAAGAAGATTTTAATCCTTCGTAACAACCTCAACGACGGTTAAATCCGATCATGAAGGAGGTTGTCAAGAAGGAGATTCTTAAGCTAATTGATGCAGGTATCATCTATCCTATCTCCGATAGTAAGTGGGTGAGCCCCGTACAAGTTGTTCCAAAGAAGGGAGGAATGACGGTCATCACCAACAAAAACAATGAACTCATTCCTACAAGAACCGTGACTGGATGGAGAATGTGCATTGATTACCGGAAGTTGAACAATGTAACTAGGAAGGATCACTTCCCATTACCCGTCATCGATCAAATGTTTGAAAGGTTAGCACAACATTCTCATTTTTGCTATCTTGACAGTTATAGTGGCTTCTTTCAGATTCCAATCCATCCGGACGATCAAGAGAAGACCACATTCACGTGCCCGTGGGGTACGTTCGCTTATAGGAGAATGCCGTTCGGGCTTTGCAACGCCCCATCCACCTTTCAAAGGTGCATGATGGCTATCTTCTCGGAGTATGTAGAGGAGATCATGGAGGTTTTCATGGATGACTTTTCTGTTTATAGTTCCTCTTTTGATAATTGTCTTTCTAACCTTTCTCTTGTGATACAAAGGTGTGAAGACACTAACCTAGTTCTTAATTGGGAGAAGTGTCAATTAATGGTGAAGGCATTGTACTCGGACACTTGATCTCTAATAGAGGGATTGAAGTAGATAAGGCTAAGATAGAGACCATAGAAAAACTCCCTCCTCCATCTTTGGTAAAGGGGATAAGAAGCTTTCTAGGACATGTTGGATTTTATAGACGTTTTATAAAGGATTTTTCTAAGATATCAAAACCGCTTACTAATCTATTGATCAAGGATGCAGTTTTTGATTTCTCGCAGGATTGTTTAGATGTGTTTCATAAGATTCGGGAAGCTCTAATCACAGCCCCGATCATCCAACCTCCGGACTGGAATCTCCCGTTCAAGGTTATGCGTGATGCAATTGACGTAGCTATTGGAGTTGTGCTTGGGCAAAAGAATGAGGGACGAACCCATGCAATCTATTACGCTAGCAAGACGCTAGATAAAGCGCAGCTTAACTATGCCACAACTGAAAAAAAATTCTTAGCAATTGTTTATGCCTTTGAAAAGTTTCGTTCTTACCTTGTAGGTGCAAAGGTGATTGTATACACGGATCATTCTGCGATCCGGTATCTACTTGCCAAGAAGGATACAAAACCAAGTCTGATTAGATGGATTCTTCTCCTACTAGAATTCGATCTAGAGATCCGTGACAAGAAAGGTTCGGAAAATTTTTTTGCGGATCATTTGAGTCGTCTACCACATCTAGAAGACGACGATCTACCTATAGATGACTCTTTTCTGCACGAGTATTTACACATCATAAAGGAGTGCATCGACAAGATAACTAAAAGTAACGAACCATGGTTTGCTGATTATGTTAACTATTTGGTTTGTCAGGAAATACCTCCCTGGTTATCCTATGGACAAAGAAAGAAGTTCTTTAAGGATGTCCGTGAATACTTTTGGAATGAACCTCTACTCTTCAAGAGAGGTCCTTACGGCATCATTAGGAGAAGTGTACCGGAAGACGAGATGCAAAGCGTCATCCGTCATTGTTATTCACTACCTTATGGAGGACACGCTAGCTCAAACAAAACTAGCGCTAAGGTATTGCAATCTGGATTCTTTTGGCCTACTTTATTTAAAGATATGCAAACCTTTGTTTCCTGCTGCGATGCTTGTCAGAGAACTGGAAACATATCTAGGAGAAATGAGATGCCTCTCAACAACATTCAGGAGGTAGAGATCTTTGACGTTTGGGGAGTAGACTTCATGGGACCCTTCCCATCATCTTGTGGAAACCAATACATACTTCTAGCTGTAGATTATGTTTTGAGATGGGTTGAAGCAATTGCATGTCCAACTAATGATGCCATGGTTATAGTTAAGTTCTTTAATAGAACTATTTTTTCCAAGGTTTGGGACACCACGGACCATCATTAGTGACGGAGTCTCCCACTTCATTGCCCGACGATTCGAAGCACTACTAGCTATATATGGCGTGACTCACAAGATCGCCACCCCTTATCATCCACAAACGAGTGGACAAATGGAGATTTCGAATAGGGAGATCAAGGGAATCCTAGAGAAAACAGTTTCAAAGACAAGGAAGGATTGGTCTTTGAAACCAGATGATGCATTATGGGCGTATAGGACAACATACGAGACTCCCATAGGAACAACACCATACAACCTTGTGTATGGGAAGTCTTATCACTTACCAGTGGAGTTGGAACATAAAGCGTATTGGGTTGTTAAATGGTTGAACTTCAGCAAGAAAGAAGCGGGCGAGAAGCGCTTCTTGGACCGTAAAGAGCTTGAAGAATTCCGCTTAAACGCTTATGAGAACGCCAAGATCTATAAGGAAAGAGCAAAGCATTGGCATGATAAGCATATCATTCCAAAGGACCTTAAAAAAGGAGATCAAGTTCTCCTCTTAAATTCGAGACTTCGCCTCTTTCCAGGTAAGCTTAAATCTCGTTGGACTGGACTTTATCTAATCAAAGATGTTTTTCCTCATGGTGCAGTTGAAGTATGGGGTGAAAAGAGCGGAAGTTTCAAGGTGAACGGTCAATGACTTAAGAAGTATTCACCGGAGCTCCAAGCTGAGGAGTTCGCACCTACCACACTCGAATAGATGAAATTACGGTCTAGCTACAGACCTAAAACAAGTGCTTCTTGGGAGGCAACCCAAGGTATTGCACTTATGTTTTCGTTTTCATTCTTAGAATAGTTTAGTTTAGTCGTTTTTGCTTTGTTTTGCCCTCGATACCTCCCGGTATGTCGTGTTTTTGGATGTAGGAGAATTGGAATAGGCAATGGAAGGAGGAAACGTTGGAAGGAATTGACGAAACTTGGATTTTGGCACATTACATGGAGTTCTACAGCCTAAACCACGGTCGTAGAAGCTACAGTGACCGTAATTCCTTCAAAATCTGAGAAAAACCATCAAAACCATGGGTCCGTACAGTTTCACGGCCGTGGAACACCCCGAGTGACCGTGATTTTCCAACACTTTTACGGTCACAATATAAACCACCTTCCTTCACAAAAACAACACAAATCCCCCAAATCACACCCCTTTTCCACGACCCCTTCGCCGAAACCAATCCCCCTCTCTCAAATCTTCGTTCGAAATCCGATTCGAACGATTCTTGAGCCTAAAGTGAAGCAAATTCAATCATCTACAAGATTCAATCAACATTTCGACTGAACAATCCCTGCAGAAGACTGAATTTGGATTTTAAGAATCCAACATAGGTTTTTCTTCTCTTTCTCTACTTGTCGATTTGGCTCAATTCTTGCAAGAATTTTTAGGATAACTGATTGGAATTGGAATTAGTCTAGGACTGTGTCTGCTGAATTTGGTGTGATTTGGTTCGAACCACGGTCCATGACAGTTCTACGGCCGTGGTTTTTGTAGAACAGACCGTGATTTTCCCTCTGCAATGGATTTGTTAAGGAGAAAGTCCACTAAGAACAAGAAGAGGAAAGGAGACACTTCCTCTTCTTCCCAAGTACCCCCTAGTGAGCCACCATCACCCCCACCTCCTATAATATTAACCATCCATGAGGATTACCTCGATGCCTTAGAAAGGATCGAGAAGAGAGCGGTCATAGGACCGCGCTACTTAGTGCTTGAGGTGCTAGAACAGCTGAATATAGTGAACGACTTGACATGGCTTTTAGATAGAGCCGGATTAATTGTCTTCTCCGCTATTAGGGAAGACGCTAATGACTTTTGGGAGGAGATAGCGCCGTAGATAGGACAGTTTCTTTTCGGTTGATGGAGGAGAACTATGAGTTCTCAATCTTGCAGTTTGGAGCCTTCTTTGAGTTCCAAGAGACCTTCAATGGTCGTTTTCCTAGCGGTGTTTACGCTAAGGACTTTTGGGAGGAGATAGCTATGATCAATGCTAGTTAGGATCGTTGGCAACCGGCCGACACCAAGGCTAAGCTCATCTATCACTTAGCCTTGAAGATGGCCCATAGGGTCCGTTCCGAGTGCCTTTTCACTAGGACCGAGACCCCCAAAAGATCAAGACCAATGAACTTTTCCTCCTTGACTCTATGCTTCATGGTAGACCTGCTGATTGTACTACCCTCCTAGCTTGCACTATGAGTAAATTGAAGAACAAGAGAGCTGGTAACATAGGGTATGGTGGCATGGTTACACACATTGCCACGCAACGAGGGATAGACTTTTCAACCTGCACTAGGATAGCGGTGAGACCTTTGGGTCTCAATAGCCTCACGACTAGAGGTATAATCTTTCCTAGACACCGAGGTCCACCTACCGCCGGTATGCCTTGGGAGGAGAGAGGAGGTAGAGTCATCCTTTGACTCCCCGAGTATTCCATTACGGCCGGACGCCATAACTAGTAGTAGACTTTCGCTACCATGTATGCGAATAGGCTCCTCCCTATGTACCCGATGAGGTTCCGACTGTAGATGTTGAGGAGGAGGTAGGAGGAGGTGATGAGCAGGATTTTGGCACTTTTCCGGATCAGCCGGCACACTTCCCTGACCCTCCTAGACGTTCACCACGACCCACCGGACCTTCTGGAGCCTCTTCCTCTCACCGTGCTAGCGTGAGTGCGAGGCCGACTTGGATGGACGCTCCTCCCGGTTGGTATGGGGAGCAACCTTCATGGATTAGAGCTCCACCTCCTTGGTATAGTCAGGCACCAGCAGCACCGACTCCCCAAGACGCACCAGCATGGTACGGCCAGCCACCGGCTTGGTACGAGTCGCTACCGGCATGGGTCACCGACCTTTCTAGGAGAATTGGTGATTTGGAGATCCATCGGGAGACGCAGGAGACTCGGAGCCGGGAGCATGATGAGATGATGAGTGACATCTACCGCTAGCAGTTCGGGCGGTACTACATGATAACATGAATTATAGTCTATATTTTGGGGTTTGTTTGGACGTTTTATCTTTCATAATCTGCATGTTTGTATGTATAATATGTGATTATATTACCATTTCATCTACCTTCGCGGGAATCGAGGTCTACACCTAGTTTTGTTGTAATCGTAGGTAAAATGGCACGTTTTGCATCGAAAAGGAGCAAAAGGAGCTATGGAGTCATTAGAGCTACATCCAGGAACATAAAGAACCATCCAGGAAGCATAGCCATGGATTAAAGATTCACTTTGGACCAGATTTGAGAGATTTCACATTCAAATGTGACTCACCTCGGTTGACCACAGATTCACCTCGACCGAGGTGATCCAGAGAAGTTGACTCGACCGAGGCGAGCACCTGGGACGCGGCGAGAATATTTTATTCTTGGCTGAGATCTTTTATCTTTGGAAAGAGATCTTATATTTTTGGGCTTGGCTCCTGGAAGGAAGAAGATAATTCAGATCCTATATTTTACCTATATTTATGGGAAAAGATCTTTCTAAGATATATTATCTTTGGAGGGTTATTTTCCTATAAAAAGGGTCGGATTTCCACAAATCCAACATCCCACTTACACCGGATCATGCTATACCATCGATCAGGGTTTATACACCGATAGCACGCAGCAGCCATACTCAAGTTGGGAGATTTGAAGAACCTTTTTGAAGGTTGAAGAAGGAAGATTGTAGCTTTTATAGCTTTTGAATGGTTTCGTAAGATTATCTTAGATTCCCTTCCTTGTTGTCTTCCTTTGTTTGATTTATATCCAAGGAACGCTTTTGTTGTGATATTTGATTCAGTTATTGAAGTCTTTTCATTAAATTCTTCTTGTTCAAATATTCACCTTCTTCCCATACATTTGATCATTGCTTTCATGATGATGAGTGGCTAATTTCCTTGTGTGATTCTAGGGTGATTGGCTCAAGGTTGTGGGAAAAACAATGATAGAATAATCTTAGATTCCAGTAGGACCCTGAAAGTTCGAGTCTTTAACCTTAACCCTAAGCATCTCGCTCAGTCGATGAACATCTCGGCCGGGGTGGAATTCTTCTGACCGAGGTGACTTATCTGATCCGAAACTGAGAGTTAAGTGTTAGAGTTTGCCAAATCCTATTCTTATTACACCTTTCCTGGTCCAATGCGAGCTTAGGATGAGACTTACCCGGTAATTCCTTAGTTTGTGTACCTAAGATCATAAGTGTAGGTAATAATGGTTTATCCTTTATTGGGGTTTGAGTGTGCTTTCATCCCATCTTTGTGAGTCAGCCTGAGACTTACCCAGTAAAGGTTGATTCTATTCCCTTAGATGGTGTGTTAGTTTGAGGTTATAGTTCTTTATCTTAATTCCTTGAGACTTACCCGGTAATAGGAGTTACGGTTTTGGATTAGTGAGTAGTGAGACTTACCCGGTGATCTATTCCACTTTAGTAACACCTTCCCTATGCAAAAACCTCAGCTTTGTCCGCTTATCTTTAGATCTTGAGTTGGAACCACAACTAGATGCTTTAATCCCTAGAATTGCATATTTCCTTTATTGACTTCTATATCATCTTTGATTGTTTTGATCACCTTTTGTTGTTAGTATTTACACATAAGCATACCATGATTGGACTTTGTTTCACTAAGTCCGTGTGATCGACCCTTGGAATTCCTTGCTTTTTACTATGATTGACTCGTACACTGCGGGTTCGCATCCTTGTTTTAAGCTTACATCTAGGGTTATAAATTTAAAGCTTGCACACACCGTTTGGAGCGAACACTACAGCCCTGACTTCCATCCGTTTCCACCACCGCCTCCTCCGCAGTGATGAGCTATGATGATTGACTATTTTAGCCGCCCCACCACTGTGTTGTGAGTTCATTTTGCTTTTCTTCTTTTCTTTATTTCTTTTCGAACATTGAGGACAATGTATGTTTTAAGTATGGGGTGGGGTGTAAATATTATGTGTAATAACTCTACTACATTTGCTTGCTTCTATCCATAACACTATGCATGTTTCTTTTCCATAGTTAGACGTTTCATTATTGCATTGCATGAAAAATGCTTTGAAAAACCCATAAAAATTTGATAATTTTGAAAATTTTGAAAATGTTTTTGTGCTTCTAAGATTAGAGATGAATTCTATGATAGCTCTCACTTGTGGAATGAATTTTTGATGACAATTGTATGCTTAAACGGAATAATGAATTGAAGAGAAATTGAATGTGTTGTTTCTCTTTCTTGCAAGTTTCATAATGTGAAAGCTTTGTCTAAATCATATTGAGAAATTAAGGTTGAAATCACATGATGAGTTCTTATACTTCTTTATGAGATGATTAAGGCAATTCGATCTTCTTACTTCTTTCTTTGATCATTTAGCCCCTTAATAAAAGTAATTGCCTCCCTTACCTATCCGGGAATTTGGAGGAGTTGATATTTGGCATGTTTGATGTGGGAGGACCATGAAAGCAAAATTTTGCATTCAAAGAATAACACTAATAGGTTTGGGGAAGTCAATCATGACGATGAGTAACTCGGCACCATTCACATAGCCGGGCGTTTGTGTCTTGCCAAAGTCGGATTGAGCAATATTCCTAACGGATTATGGTATGAGCATCAAGGGTTTGAGGAATCTCGAAATTGAGAAACGCCAATCTCCTAGGCTTCGGTTTTTGTGCACCTCTATCCATATTTCCAAAAGTAAAGTTGAAAAATAATGTGAAAAAGAAAAGAGCAAAGCTCTAAGTTGATGGTGTTGCAAATCAAAATAAAAAGAATGAGTTATTCCTTGT
This sequence comes from Fagopyrum homotropicum, assembly GCA_033239125.1. NCBI lineage: Eukaryota > Viridiplantae > Streptophyta > Magnoliopsida > Caryophyllales > Polygonaceae > Fagopyrum > Fagopyrum homotropicum. The sequence continues at coordinate 138,792,530 of BSWB01000002.1, forward strand.
CCCGGATTCATGCACCACATCCCTTACAAGTTTCCCTCCTTTCCGCATTCCAGACCTTACTTGAAAGTCCTTAAGATCGAAAGAATGTTATTTGACTTGGTGATCTAAATTGAAGTTTCACATGCTTGATTTTGACAATACTTGAAGGTTATGTTATTTGTCTTGAAGATAAATGATTTATGATATTTCTTTGCCTTACATTCTTTGGTTTATGTATATGAGCGTTTTCAAGGATGAATAAAGCAAATTTTGAGGATGATCTATTAATTAGAAGCACATTTGTCTAAATAATGGTTTGTTTTGAATTTGCATACATCTTTCATTCTAACTTGTGTTCTAAGCTTTTGAAAACCTTGCTTTGGGACAAGCAAGTGACAAGTATGGGGTATTTTGTTAGCATGAAATATAGCGATATTCTAGGCGCTTATCTTGATTGTTTTTCCCTCATTATTGTGTGCATGGATAAGGTTTTGAAGAAATTGTTAGCTTATTCATCTATATTGTCGATATGGAAGTCTACACTAGCTTTGTGTTGATTATAGGTGAATAAGAGCTGAAATCGCAGCATTTGAGAGAAGAAAAGGGAGTAATCATCATGTTCGAGATTTGGAGATACATCAAGGAAGCTAAAGAAGGAGCTAGGATGAAGAATGACACGAATCAAAGGCAACAAAGCAATATACACTTCCACGCCCTGAATTACGGTCGTGGAGAAGTCCACGCTCTAAACCACAGCCGTGGACTTGGCATTATGATCGTGGACTTGAGTCTCGAGCACTCCAGTAAGTTACACGGTCTAAATTACGGTTGTGGAAGTCACAAGGCACCATAATCTATTTCCACGCTCTAAACCACGGTCGTGGAATGTTATGAGACCGTGATTTAGGCAATCTTTTGGCGAGTCATTATTTGCCACGTCATTTAAGTATTGGGCTTGGAAGGTAACTTTTCCTCGTCTTATAAAAAGGATGGAGAAGAGAGTTTCGGGAAACTTCGCTTAGAGTTGAAAGGACGGTCGCTTAGGGTTGGAAAGACGGCCGCCTACCCTTGTTTTGAGAATTTGCTTAGGTTTATTGACGCCGCCGAGAGTTGCGGAAGCACCGGCGAATTGGAGATTTGAAGATTGCTTGTGGCTGAAGTTTAGCCTTTTTCTTAGGTTTTGATATTGAAGACGGATTGACATCCCGTTCTTCATTCTTGCTTGAGATTATTGTGAGGTTTTGTGTTATACATTCTGAATCTATTAACATTACTTCTTGTGTTTCGGATTCGAGAATTGGTTTTGAAGTTTTATCGAGTTGTCGAGGGTTTTCATATTTCTCTCTTTCTTATTTGAATATTGAATCAATGACAATGATTGTTGGCTAAAACCCTTTAGCAATTCTAAGGTGAAGGGTTGATAGTTGTGGCTTAGATGATGATAGATCGATCGTAAACGGATTGGACCCTGAGAGTACGAGAAACATCGTCGACACCGTAAATCACGGCCTGTTCTTAGGTTTCCACGGCCGTGATTCTCAAGATCTACCCGTGATTTACCCCAGTTTACGAACCTTGCTTTTACTTTAATCCAAAGTTAAAGATTAGCTTTAACCTAGCTTTGGCTTGCCTTTCCTAGGTAGTAGTGAGACTCAACATCCTCTATTTCGGTTTCCAGTGTCACAACCTTAACCGTTTGAGTTTATCTTGATCCTTGGGTTACAAATTTGGGTATTTGAGATCAATTCTAGTCCTTAGATTCTTTCTATACTACAGCCTCAACAACCTTTATAGAGAGTTCTTTGGGTTAGACATATAGGGTAGTGGAACTTAACCGTACATTTCCTTACTTTAGCATACCTTTGCAATTCTCAACTCTGTCCTTATATCTTTAGTATATCTTGAATAGATTGTCACAATTGGATACCTGGATCTTTAGGGTTGTTGTTTTCCCCAATATTTGCAAAGCTTTACACTTTACTTGCTCGATTACTTGAAACTGATTTTGTTTCACCATCTCCCTGTGATCGATACTCTGGAATACTTGCTAATCTATGCCGATCCGTATACTGCGGGTTCGCTTGCTTTTATTCTAGTTTTATATATTTAAGACTTGATTGCACGCACATTTTTGGGCGAACAATGCTCTCTGCAACGTCATGTACGGGAACCTCAGCTGCTGGCGCATCAACAAATGGTGGGCCCACAATGGGGATATGTTCCCGACCTCTCGCGCCTGGAGGTCTCCCTACTCGTCCCCATCTCGGGATGGTAGGAGGAAGAGGGGGTCTACCCCTTACGGGTCCTACGTATGTGATAGCTCTCGTACGTGCCATCTGATAGCGTTTTGGGTTTATATATACATATATTTATCAATATGTACGTAATACGTGTAATATTAATATGGAAGGAAAACTTATAAAAGCATAAAAGAAGCCGAAATCAAAGTATACAACCAAGGTTTAAAAGCTCAATCACCCTAAGGTCACATTCATAGCGAGGTACGTACAAGTTCAAAAACATCCTAAGGCCATATACATATATATTTAACTATGCAACTATATATATATATATATATAAATAAATAATATACATCAAATCCAAAAATCTACGTCGCCGAGGTTTGGGTGAGGAGTAGTGGTCTCGTACATTCTAACCCAATCCCGACTCATGCATATGAATTTTGAAAAGGAAAAGTCAGAACCTGTGGGGTTCTGTTTATTCCTCATTCGGCCTTTAGAAGGTTGTGATTGTCATTGTTGTCAACCTAGGACTCTGATACCACTTTGTAACACCCCAATTCCGCAAGATATCGGAATGCTACAGGTGAGACTTCACAATGGGTCCCGACTCTTAGCCTGACAACAACTTCGCCGGACCTTTCCAACATGGCACAAATAAAGGCAAAAACTCAACTCATTTATAATGTATGCAAGAATAGAAAAGAAGGAATACAAGGTTGAAACTCAACCGAGTCCTCAAAACGACACAACAACGATAACGAGATCCAAAACCGTACAACATAATTAATCCAACAACAAAATGAAAACGAAAAACGTCCCCGTCCTATAATGTACGGAGACCCCTTGGTTGTCCACTCCTACACCTCACTCGGCGGCATCCCTAACCTGCAAGGCATCTACACAAACGGTTTAAAACCGTTAGCTCAAATTCTAGGGATTATAAAGATAATATGGCACAAACACACACATAAGAACACCTAACACACAACATGCTAATATACATACACATCCGGTTCTTATTCTCTTTTTAGGTTATTCCATTTCTAATTTCATTCGTTTAAAGTGTGACACGAGAGTCTTATAACTGTCGCCTCTGTCCCCGTGTAACCAACAGGAGTGATGCGGAGCTCAACCCGTATACCATGTGGAGTGGCGAAGAAGCCCGCCCGTATACCATGTATGTCTTGGTCGCAAAGAACCTCCCAGTATCCCTTAGGAGCTGGGTAGTGATTTCACCGCCCAATAGTACTAGTAACAGTGGGCCAAATAATATATATAGTCAAGTAGTCCTAATCCGGTTTCATGATCAAAAGCGATAAAAAACACACCATCATCATGTACCCAAATAATGCATAAAAGCGGCTAAGTAAGTCTGAGGACTTACCTCGTCTCAAGCTAATCAAAACAAACGATCTCAACTTTCCGTATGGCAATAACCAAGGCATGATCACAACGAGGTACACATCAACATCAATCTCATAACTCAACGCAAAGATACTCCAAGGCTAGCAACCGAACATAGAGTTGAACAACTAGTAAGCTAGGAAGGCTCTCCTAACCTTTAAGAGGTCATGAACATGATAAACAAAGGAAAAAGGGAACAACAACCCACACCCTATATGAGCTCAAAGACTACCCAAAGCTGGAGTAAGAACACAACACGGAAGAGAGACCATAAGGTCTTCACACACACAAGATGAACAACGATTCCAACTAACTCAAAAGACACCTAGGTTCAAGCCACTAGATGGAATTCTCATAGGTCCTAGGTACACCCTAAGCATGCTTCTGATAAGGAAGGAACGAAAAGAAAGGGAGGAAGAAGACTACTAGTGAAGAAAACGCAGCCGTGAAAGCAAGCTAGTGCCCCTTGCGTGGACCTGTCACTGCCCCCTGCGGATGCCTAGAGCCGCCCCTGTGCATGGGAGCCGCCCTTGTGGTGGCTCACGTCCGCCCCTACACCTCTGGTGGTCCGCCCCCGCGGTCGAATAGCAGAAACTTCGTCTTCTTCATTTCTTCAACGGTGTCTTTGCTTCAAGTGCCTCCTTCTCTGGTTTGGCCTCCTCCAAACACTATCCACAAGTCTTAGCTTCCTCTCTACGACCTAAACGTGCTAAAAGGATGGACATGCAAAGGGTTTACAAGATCTCTTTTCAAAGCTTTCTCCATAGCGATGGAGCTGAAGAGAAGAAGAAGGAGAAGAAAACAACAGCAAAGATAAGAGGAGAGGAGGGAACTTACCACAACAAATCCAAATCTTTAAGGCTGTAGATTCCTACGAAGATCTTTCAAGGAGAAGGAAGAAGAGAGCACAAGAAGGAGAGGAGAGAAAGATCTAACGTGAGAGTGAAAAGGAAGAGTGAGGAGAGAGGGAGAGTAAAGAAGGCTGCATAAAGGGGGTGGGGAGACCCAATGGTCAGCTGTCCCTTATGTCTCCTTACTCCACAACTCAAGGCCGGAAAGCAAAAAGGAGAAGCCCAAAGGTTGGCGCGGGATTTTGGGATAAATCCCGGCACTCACCAAACGTGCATGCGGGAAAAACTTAGTTGTTGATGTGGGAAGAGCGAAAAACCTCTCGACATCCGGAATAAATATTACGGATGTTACAGGCAAAGGGTCGGGAAGCTGAGGCTCATCAGCCCGGGAAGAAAGAGAAAACAATAGGGAAAGAAAAAGTAGAAAAGAGAAGGAATAAAAATAAATTAACCATTTCAAATAAAATAGAAATCCAGAATTAAATAAACTCGATCAAAATAAACTAGAACGAAATTTTCGGATCGTAAAACTTTTTGAACTATTCTGAAAATAGTTTACGGAAAATATATTGTCCAGTATATATTAATACACTCATAAAATTTAAATTTGCAACTGAAAATACTCGTAAAAATATTTAAACTATTAAAATATCGATAGAAGCCGGGAAAACTAATATCGCAAACACGCCAAAAATCTGGGGTGTTACATAAATGTCATTAATCCACCGGTAGATCTCCAAAATACAAAAGAGAAAGACATATGCCGATAAGCGATGCAATTATACGCAAATGGTATAAGAAATGAATAAAAATGAGGGGGGCACTTAAATGGATGTTATCACCAAATATAGAAGCATAAGGAAACCTATCATCACTCTCTACATGCCGTTATGCTTATCTATTACTTTGATTACATAGTCTAGCTTCGAGAATATATTCATGATATTTTATCTTATTATTTTTTTTAATTTTAGTGTTTTTATATTATTATTCTAGATTTAGTCATGAACTCCCTCAAACCTATAACTAGAGATCATTAGGAAAAAAAAACCGCCGACGAGAAAACCAAGACCCCCTTACATGCGCTAGAAAACCCTTTTGAGCCTCCGCTGCCACAGATAGCATGGATTATAGTCTATGTTTTGGGGTTTGTTTGGACATTTTATCTTCAATAATCTGCATGTTTGTATATATATTATGTGATTATATTACCATTTCATCTACCTTTGCGAGAATCGAGGTCTACACCTAGTTTTGTTGTAATCGTAGGTAAAATGGCACGTTTTGCATCGAAAAAGAGCAAAAGGAGCTATGGAGTCATTGGAGCTACATTGAGGAACATAAGGAACCATGCAGGAAGCATAGCCATGGATTAAAGATTAACTTTGGACCAGTTTTGAGAGATTTTACATTCAGTTGTGATTCACCTCGGTTGACCACAGATTGATCTCGACCGAGGTGATCCAGGGAAGTCAACTCGACCGAGGCGAACACCTAGGACGCGGCGAGAATATTTTATTCTTGGCTGAGATCTTTTATCTTTGGAAAGAGATCTTATATTTTTGGGTTTGGCTCCTGGAAGGAAGAAGATATGCTAGATCATATATTTTACCTATTTTTATGGGAAGAGATCTTTCTAAGAAATCTTATCTTTGGAGGGTTATTTTCCTATAAAAAGGGTCGGATTTCCCACAAATCCGACATCCGCTATCAGCGCAAGATCGTGTTTACACCACAGCAGCCATACTCCAGTTGGGAGATTTGAAGAACCTTTTTGAAGGTTGAAGGAAGATTGAAGATTGTAGCTTTCATACCTTTTGGAAGGTTTTCTTGTAAAATTACCTTAGATTCTCTTCCTTGTTGTCTTGCTTGTTGGATTTATATCCGTGGAACGCTTTGTTGTGATATTTGATTCAGTTATTGAGGTCTTTTCATTAGATTCTTCTTGTTCAAATATTCACCTTCTTTCCATATATTTGATTATTACTTTCGTGATGATGAGTGGCTAATTTCCTTGTGTGATTCTAGGGTGATTGGCTGAAGGTTGTGGGAAAAACAATGATAGAATAATCTTAGATTCCAGTAGGACCCTGAAAGTTCGAGTCTTTAACCTTAACCCTAAGCATCTCGTTCAGTCGATGAACATCTCGGCCGGGGTGGAATTTGGCTGACCGAGGTGACTTATCTGACCCGAAACTGAGAGTTAAGTGTTAGAGTTTGCCAAATCCTATTCTTATTACACCTTTCCTGATTCAATGGAAGCCTAGGATGAGACTTACCCGGTAATTCCATAGTTTTTGTACCTAAGATCATAAGTGTAGGTAATAAAGGTTTGTCCTTTATTGGGGTTTGAGTGTGCTTTCATCCCATCTTTGTGAGTTAGCCTGAGACTTACCCGGTAAAGGTTGATTCTATTCCCTTAGATGGTGTGTTAGTTTGAGGTTATAGTTCTTTATCTTAATTCCTTGAGACTTACCCGGTAATAGGAGTTACGGTTTAGGATTAGTGAGTAGTGAGACTTACCCGGTGATCTATTCCACTTTAGTAACACCTTCCCTATGCAATAAACCTCAGCTTTGTCCATTTATCTTTAGATCTTGAGTTGGAACCACAACTAGATGCTTTAATCCCTAGAATTGCATGTTTGCTTTATTGACTTCTTATTCATCTCTGATTGTTTTGATCACCTTTTGTGGTTAGTATTTACATAAGCATACCGTAATTGGACTTTGTTTCACTAAGTCCCTGTGATCGACCCATGGAATTCCTTGCTTTTACTACGATTGACCCGTACACTGCGGGTTCGCATCCTTGTTTTAAGCTTACATCTAGGGTTATAAATTTAAAGCTTGCATACACCGTTTGGAGCGAACAAGTTTTTGGCGCCGTTGCCGGGGACTTGGTCTAGACCGAGCCGGTTACGGTTTGCTCTTGGGGCACTTGCCCCCGTGTCTACTAACCACTCTACTTGAGTGAATTTTGCAGGTTCTTTCTTAGGTTTATCCGAAGAACCCGCACTGGGAAGGAAATCGTTCCTTACGATCCCGAACCAGAAAACACATACAAGCGATGCTTAAAAGAAGCGAAGATGGCCCAACAAGACAACCGCGATCTTGAGGCCGAGTTGAAAGAGGCGTTAGAGCTGCTACGCCTCAGCAGGGAAGAACTAAGGCGAGAGAAGGAAGAAACTCGCACCAAGACTGAAGCAATCGAAGCAGAGATGGCCGTCTTACGAGACCAAATTCTACTTCGACCGAGGGAAGATCCAGTCCCAGATCCTAGACCGATGCAGGATCCAGTTGCTGACCCTCGACCGAGGCAGGTTCCAATACCCGACGCCCCGGCCGAGATACTTCCACCTCGGATGCTAGTTCGAAACGTTCTTCTTCCAGGAATCCCACAAACCCTAGGTCAAAGGATGGACCCTAATCAACAACTGAGGCGTGCAGGAGTTAATGTAGGAGATCCAGCGGACCATGACTATGAACTTCGACCGCAAGTTCTATCCATGATTCGCCAATGCCAGCTCGGAGGGCTAGAGAAGGAATCACCACATCAACATCTTCAAAACTATGAGATCTTGATGGAGACCTTGAGACCTCCAAGGATTGAAAATAACAACTACAAGCTAAGACCTTTTTACTTTTCTTTAAAAGATAGAGCTCTTACTTGGTATCAATCTCTTTCTGCAGGAAAAATTAGCACATGGGAGGAGATGACAACGGAATTCTTGACCAAATTCTTCCCCCCCTCAAAGACATCTAAAATGAGAGGGAAGATCAACGTTTTCATTATGAAGGACAAGGAGAGCTTGTCCAAGTCATGGGAGCGATTCAAGGACATTCTTTTGGATTGCCCACATCATGAGATTCCAAAGCTAGAGCTATTGGAGATATACTTCAAAGGACTGGACGGAAGCACCCAGTTTAATCTCCAACTACTCTCCGCCGGTACCTTCATGGACATGGCGATTGACGAGGCTTGGGACTTCATCGAGAAGCAAGCCTTGCATATGGAGAAGTACACCCACCAAGGAGCTGAAGGTGGAGTTAAAAGAGTTAATTTCCAAGAAACTCAGCCCAACAACAATCAACTCACGTCGTTGAAGAATGACGTGAAGCAATTGAAGAAATCGTGGTTGCACAAACCAAGAAGGAAGAGCAAGGGCAAAGGAACAACAACAACGGATACCGTAACAACAACAACGGTTCCCGGAACAACAACTACAACAACAACAATAGAGGATCCAATAGCAACAACTGGAGGGCGAACAACCAAAATTCTGGTAACAATCATTCAAACTCCAACTCTAACGATTCCTCTAACCCTTTTCTCTCTTCCCCTTCTTCTTCTTCTACTCCATTAAAAAGCCAGGGGCAAGGATCAAGTTTGTCTCAGCCAGAAAAGAAAGACGCAGTTCTGGAGGCTATCTTGATCAAGCTCAACGCTATGGAGACTTTTATGACTTCATTTTCGAAGGCCCAAAAAGCCTTTGAACAACAACTTGCAAGTAGGGCGAATGAAGCGCCAAGAGATCCAGGGAAGCTTCCAGCAAGGACGGAAAGCAACCCTAAGGGCCAGATCATGGCCATAACTACGAGGAGTGGACTGAAAACTGCAGATCCAGTGCCTCGGTCGGTGCCAGTACCGACGAAGAACACCTCGGTCCAGGTACAATCGAAGAACACCTCGGCCGAGATGCCAACCGAGGTGGAGCCACAGAAAGCGGAGGGGAAAACTGAAGTTTATGTTCCACCTCCTACATACAAACCACCACTTCCATTCCCCCAGTCAAGGGCCAGAGCACATCTAGACAAGCACTTTGGTAAGTTCCTTGACTTGATGAATAAGCTGCATATTAACATTCCTTTCCTTGATGTTATTCTAGGAATGCCCGCCTATGGGAAGTTCTTGAAAGAGATCCTATCAAGGAAAAGGAAACTGGAAGACTTTGGTGAAGTTAGGATGACATCTAAATCCTCGGAACTCATACAAATCATGAAGGAGAAGATGCCTCCTAAATTGAGAGATCCCGGCTCATTTTGCATTCCCATTCAAGTTGGAGATGTCACTTGTGAAGCCCTTTGTGATCTAGGAGCCAGCGTGAGCATCATCCCGCTGGAACTATGTGTGAAAATCGGACTTGGAGAGCCAAGCCGGTCAAGATTTGACTTTATATGGCGGATCGCTCCATTACCCATCCCGTGGGCATCTTGGAAGACGTTCCGGTCAAGCTGGGTAACTTCTATCTACCTATAGATTTTGTTGTACTTGACATTCCCGCAGATTATCTTGTTCCTATTATTCTCGGGAGGCCATTTCTAGCAACTTCGGGTTGCAACGTGGATTGCAAGAACGCCAAGTTGAAATTCAACGTTGGCGGCGATGAAGTGGAGTTCGCACTACTTGCAGCCATGAAAGGGGAGCAACTAAGCAATGATATCTTCAACATCAACGATGAAGAAGAATCAAGAGAATTGGTGAGCTCTATCCTTACTAACGATCCACTCGAAAGAGTTATTAGCTTCAGTTTAATGGAGGAAGGTATAGATGCTTCTTGTGATGCAGATATACGGAGCTTAAAGGCACTGGAAGAGGATCTAGGAGCTGAAATTGAGAAGCTAATCCAGGAGACGAAGATCTCCAGTTTCGGTTCCAGTTACAGTACCTCGACCGAGGCACTTTCTGGACTGAGCGAGGCGACTGAAGAACATCTCGGTCAACGCCTCTGCGCCTCGACCGAAGTCGATGGCGAGACGATTTCAACTGAGACTACTGAGAATAATAAACTTCTTACTCCCTTCTCTGACATTCATCCTCAGTTGGTGGAACATTCTATCCACCAGCTTTCTGATAATAACGGACCCTGGTATGCTGATATTGTGAATTATCTTGTTTGCCAATAAATACCGCCCGGATTGACATACTCTCAAAAGAAGAGATTTTTCAAAGAAGTACGACATTACTACTAGGACGAGCCGCTGATATTCAAGCGCAGGGCGGATGGGATGCTTCGAAGATGTATTCCGGAAGATGAAGTTAATAGCGTTATACGACACTGCCATTCACTTCCTTGTGGAGGACATGCTAGCACCGATAAAACATGCGCCAAGGTATTGCGTTCCGGTTTCTTTTGGCCTACATTATTTAAGGATGTACAATCTTTTGTTGTCTCTTGTGATGCATGCCAAAGAACAGGAAATTTATCGAGGAGGAACGAGATGCCACTTAACAACATCCAAGAGGTAGAAATCTTTGATGTATGGGGGATTGACTTCATGGGACCTTTCCCATCCTCCGGAGGAAACCTCTATATTCTTGTTGCGGTTGATTACGTCTCTAGATGGGTTAAAGCCATTGCTTCTCCCACTAACGACGCCAAGATGGTTGTGAAGTTCTTAAATAGAACCATCTTCCCACGGTTTGGAACTCCACGCATCATCATCAGCGATGGAGGAACGCACAAGGTATCAACCCCTTATCACCCTCAAACTAGTGGACAGGTCAAGATCTCGAATAGAGAAATCAAAGCAATTTTGGAGAAGACCGTCTCTAGGACGAGGAAGGATTGGTCCATGAAATTGGACGATGCTCTTTGGGCGTACAGGACCGCATTTAAGACTCCCATAGGTACCACCCCTTATAATTTGGTATATGGGAAGTCTTGCCATTTGCCCGTTGAATTGGAACACAAAGCATATTGGGCAATCAAATGGTTGAACTTCGACATTAAGGAGGCCGGCGAGAAGCGACTATTGGAACTCAACGAGTTGGAGGAGCTGCGTTTGAACGCTTATGAGAATGCCAAAATCTATAAGGAAAGGACGAAGAGATGGCATGACAAGCGTATCGTCCCAAAGGAGCTTAACGAAGGAGACCTAGTTCTACTCTTCAACTCCCGCCTCCGCCTTTTTCCAAGTAAGTTAAAGTCACGATGGACCGGACCTTATATTGTGAAACATGTTTTTCCTCATGGCGCAGTTGAGATATGGGGCAAAACTAGCGGAAGCTTCAAGGTCAACGGTCATAGACTTAAGAAGTACCAACCGGAAACTCCGGTTGAGGAGGTTGCACCAATATACCTCATTTGAGACGCATTTTGGTCCAACTAGCGACCTTAAACCAAGCGCTTCTTGGGAGGCAACCCAAGGTATTGCTTTCTTTTCCCTTTTTTCTAGTCTAGCTTAGATAGTTTTTGCTTTTGCTTTGCTTTGTTTTGTTTTGGCGTTCTAGACAGATAACAGGAGACATCTAAGGAAGGAGCATAACTGGAAGGACAGAAGTTCGAGAATTTGAGAAGACGGAGTTTGACTGAGGAATCTCGGTTGCTAGCAGAGCACCTCGACCGAGATGATTCTTGAGCAACCGAGGCGACTAGGGTTTTCTGAAGAACCACCTCGGTCCGTACCATCTAGGTCCAGTCGAGACCATCTCGACCGAGGTGACAGCAGTTCCAGAAAAGGGTATAAAAGGGGATTTATTTTCTCTCTCTTCACTTTCACCCTTCCTCAACCGCGGCGACATTTCACATAGCTTCTTCGATTCTTGCCGTTTTCGACGATTTCTGTCTCCAAACTACAATTGAAGGATAGAGGATCGTGTTGCGAGTACAGATCTGCAGAAAATCAAACCGATTCGGCCAAAAAGAGGTAAAACGAACCGAAACCCTAACCTCTCCGTTTCGCTTCGATTTGGGCTTTGGTTGCCCCTGCATTTGTTGAGGAAAGGCTTAAGTACCCCATAGGAAGCAATTGTAGTGATTTTTGGGGGAAAAGAACTGAATTTTCAGAAGGAATTAGAATCCAGTTTTCCACCTCGGTCCAGTCGAGCTGTTCCTCGGCCGAGGTGATTCTTGAGTGTTGTCAGTCGACCGAGGTGACCTGACAGTTTGATTTTCTGAAAATGAATTATGACCGCCGCCTTGCCCTCAGGGATAGATCCTCACCTTCCCCTTCTTCCTCTTCTTCCCGACCTTACCGCCCGGTGATCCATGAGCGACACCGGGTGGATTATGAGCGTATTTCCAGCCGTCTAGTGATTGCACCACGCTTCCTGGACGTGTCTGCTTTTAATTGCCTCCAGGTAGACGGAGACCTTAGGAGGATGATTTCTACAGTTGGGCTGGATCAGTTTACTGAGATCCGAGCCCCAGCCTACTTGGAGCCGACCCTAGAGTTCGTTAGCTCCTTTACCTACCTTCCCACAGAGCAGTCTGTGAAGTACCGGTTGATGAACCGGAACTTCTTAGTGCCACTTGAGTACTGGAGAGATATTTTCAGCTTTCCGAAGCCCACCGCTGTTGACTTCCCATCCCGATCAGTAGCTAGGGAGTTTTGGGGGCAGATTGCCCATATTGTTGAGCACGCAGATAGATGGCACCCTGGAGATTCTAGGGAGAGGGTCATTTTCCACCTAGCCTTTAGGTTAGCCCACCGGATCTTCAGTGAGATGCTTCTGGCTTGTACTGAGACGCCCCAGAAGATCCGACAGGGAGAGCTTTTCAGTTTATACTACATGGTTACTTGAGGTATCCCGGACTTTGGCTTGATGCTGGCAGAGGATCTGCACAGGATCAAGGCCAAGGCGAAGGGAGACATCTGCTGCGGAGGGCTTGTCACCCATATAGCTAGCTATCAGGACATGGATCTTAGTGCTTGCACGATGGTGGCGGCTGCCAAGCCGCTTGGATTGCAGGAGATGATCACTCGGCGGATTCTAGTTCCCCGAGGTAAGGGACCGATGACTCATCTTGTAGAGCTATGGGGTTTCGTCTCTTGTTGCTCGTGAAGAAGATGGAACGCCGACTCGGTCCTATGCTCTTACTGCTGCTTGAAGGGAACGTGCGGCACAGGGGATATCTTTTAGATCTTGGAGCAAGGCTGTTGAAGAGGGAAGGAGAGAAGGATCTTACCGGTTGAATACGATTGAAATAATGGGTAGCAGGAGAGAGAAATGGTTTTTAGGGAATACTAATCAAAAGTTGCTGGGAGGGAGAAGAAAGAGGGTGTGGGTGGGGCCCGCCGCTTTTGCTGCAAAAAGAGGGAGGAGGGAGCTGTGCGTCCCAAAAAGAAAGGAAGAAAGAGGTGTGGGTGGGGCCCGCCGCTTTTGCTGCAAAAAGAGGGAGGAGGAGCTGTGCTGTCCCAAAAAGAAAAGAAGAAAGAGGTATAGGTGGGCCCGTCTCATTTGATGAAGAAGCGGAAATTGGGTGATCAAGAGAAGGAAGATGGGCCGCTCACCACTACACAAGGATGGAGATGGGCCTGTCCGAAAGGTTTGCTAACCCTCGCCTACTGGGCCCATCAGGCCGGGTAAAGAAGGGAAAAGAAAGATGGAATAAGGTCCAAAATAGTTCGAGTAAGACCGATAGTTGTAATTCGGATGTTTAAGAATTCAAACTGAAATATTTTGGTTCGGAAATCCGAAATAAAATATTCCGGGTATTACAATTGCCCATATTGTTGAGCACGCAGATAGATGGCACCCTGGAGATTCTAGGGAGAGGGTCATTTTCCACCTAGCCTTTAGGTTAGCCCACCGGATCTTCAGTGAGATGCTTCTGGCTTGTACTGAGACGCCCCAGAAGATCCGACAGGGAGAGCTTTTCAGTTTATACTGCATGGTTACTTGAGGTATCCCGGACTTTGGCTTGATGCTGGCAGAGGATCTGCACAGGATCAAGGTCAAGGCGAAGGGAGACATCTGCTGCGGAGGGCTTGTCACCCATATAGCTAGCTATCAGGACATGGATCTTAGTGCTTGCACGATGGTGGCGGCTGCCAAGCCGCTTGGATTGCAGGAGATGATCACTCGGCGGATTCTAGTTCCCCGAGGTCTGACTACTCCGTACGTGGCTATACCATGGGAGCTGACTGCGCCACAAGGGATCAGGTGGTCTGCCCAGTTCACTGTTTATGACCCACATTATTGGCAGACCGCTTGGGCTCCACTGATGGAGGATTACAGAGAGGCAGCAGCTGCCCCAGCTGAGGAGGAGGAGGTTGATGATGAGGAGACAGTTGATGAGAGAGAGGGTGGAGTCCCGATGGATACAGGGACGGATACTGCAAGGCCGAGCGCACCAGTTATAGATCTGGATGATGAGGACACTGAGCCTGCACCTGCTGCATCACCTGCTAGACCTGCTAGGCGTAGGACACACCGACGCAGGGATCCAGATGCTCACAGACGGATCGATGACCTGACGGATCAAGTTATTGACTCATATGCTGCTTTGTCACTGGATATCCGCGAGATGCAGGAGCGGCAGCACTACCAGCACATGATGGCCCACATTCAGTTTGAGCACATCATGGGCTATCCGTTCGACCCGACCCAGTATCCGTACGTGCCACCACCACCGGATCGTGACTACTGAGAGCTGCAGGATTTTCTTTATTATTTTTATGCAGTTCAGCTTATTATCCGGTGAGTACTTTTATCCTTTAGACTTATTTTGACCCACTGGGACAGTGTGTCCCAAGTATGGGGTATTTGATGTATTATTTGACTTTTATGTATGACTCTATTGACCAGATATTGATATTTATGCTTCGATTTTGCATCTATATGTTTATCTGAGATTGCATGCATACTTACAGGTTATTTGATTGAAAAAAACGTCGAAACTAAAAGAAAACTGGTTTTAAAAAAAAATTTTTGGACCTCGACCGGGGCAGTTCTGGCCGAACGAGGTGTTTCACCTCGGTTGACCTAAGAACACCTCGACCGAGGTGGGTTAACTGAGAGTTTTCGAAAACGATTTTTGTGTTACTTATCTGGATATGATCTCAGTGAAGATCTTGCTTACTGACTGGTTTTAAATTCTTTATGTGTTTGAAAGGTTTTATAATATGTTTAAGTTTCTAAATGCTTTGTTTGAAACTATTGGCATGTTTAATACTTTGTTTTTATCCAAATTATGTTGAATTTGAAGGTTGACACCACATTATGAGTTCTCTCACTTTCTTCCTGGAAAGACCAAGGCAATTCATTCTTCTCTCTTCTTCTTCTTGATCATGCTTAGCCCCTCATATACATTTTGCCTCCCTTTACCTATCCGGGAATTTGGAAGCAAGCGAAGTGGTGAAAGCAAGTGAAGTTAAAGTTGAGAAGTTGGCTGGAAGTGAAAGTGTTAGAAAGCAATAAATAGGTTTGGGGAAGTCAATCATGAAGATGAGTAACTCGGCACCATTCACATAGCCGGGTGTTTGTGTCTTGCCAAAGTCGCATTGAGCGATATTCCTAACGGGTCATGGTATGTGCATCAAGGGTTTGATGCATCTCAAGAAATTGATGATTGCTGATTTCCTAGGCTTCGGTTATTGTGCACCTCTGTCCATGCATCCCAAAAAGTAAAGTAAAAGAAAAAGTGTGAAATAAGCAAAGCTTATTGGTGGAAGATGTTGAAAGTCAAAGTGAAAGTGAAGTTCATCCTTTTCCCGGATTCTAGAACCACATTACCTTACAAACATCCCTACCCTACACGTTTCTTGACCTTTCTTTTGGGAAGCCCTTGAGACCTCGAGCTTGTTGATTGACTTAGTGTTTAAACTGGATTATACATGATTAATTTTGATAAATATGACTTATTATGCATTCTATGATTTTATGCAAAGATGAACAACTTTCTTATATTTATAAAATGTTTTGAACATGTTTTGATTTTTAAATTCCATGAAGTATTCTCTTAGAGTGATCTATGATAGTTGCACACCATAAAAATGTTTTTGAAAGACTTTTCATTGATTTTATTGACTTATAATCCATTCTATCTTGTCTTCTATATGCAGAACTTGCTTGGGGACAAGCAAGGGCTAAGTATGGGGTATTTTGATAGCATGGATTATAGTCTATGTTTTGGGGTTTGTTTGGACGTTTTATCTTCAATAATCTGCATGTTTGTATGTATATTATGTGATTATATTACCATTTCATCTACCTTTGCGAGAATCGGGGTCTACACCTAGTTTTGTTGTAATCGTATGTAAAATGGCACGCTTTGCATCGAAAAGGAGCAAAAGGAGCTATGGAGTCATTGGAGCTACATTGAGGAACATAAGGAACCATCCAGGAAGCATAGCCATGGATTAAAGATTCACTTTGGACCAGTTTTGAGACATTTCACATTCAGTTGTGATTCACCTCGGTTGACCACAGATTCATCTCGACCGAGGTGATCCAGGGAAGTCGACTCGACCGAGGCGAACACCTAGGACGCGGCGAGAATATTTTATTCTTGGCTGAGATCTTTTATCGTTGGAAAGAGATCTTATATTTTTGGGCTTGGCTCCTGGAAGGAAGAAGATATGCTAGATCATATATTTTACCTATTTTTATGGGAAGAGATCTTTCTAAGATATCTTATCTTTGGAGGGTTATTTTCCTATAAAAAAGGTCGGATTTCCCACAAATCCGACATCCGCTATCAGCGCAAGATCGTGTTTACACCACAGCAGCCATACTCCAGTTGGGAGATTTGAAGAACCTTTTTGAAGGTTGAAGGAAGATTAAAGATTGTAGCTTTCATAGCTTTTGGAAGGTTTTCTTGTAAGATTACCTTAGATTCTCTTCCTTGTTGTCTTGCTTGTTGGATTTATATCCGAGGAACGCTTTGTTGTGATATTTGATTCAGTTATTGAGGTCTTTTCATTAGATTCTTCTTGTTCAAATATTCACCTTCTTTCCATATATTTGATTATTACTTTCGTGATGATGAGTGGCTAATTTCCTTGTGTGATTCTAGGGTGATTGGCTGAAGGTTGTGGGAAAAACAATGATAGAATAATCTTAGATTCCAGTAGGACCCTGAAAGTTCGAGTCTTTAACCTTAACCCTAAGCATCTCGTTCAGTCGATGAACATCTCGGCCGGGGTGGAATTTGGCTGACCGAGGTGACTTATCTGACCCGAAACTGAGAGTTAAGTGTTAGAGTTTGCCAAATCCTATTCTTATTACACCTTTCCTGATTCAATGGAAGCCTAGGATGAGACTTACCCGGTAATTCCTTAGTTTGTGTACCTAAGATCATAAGTGTAGGTAATAAAGGTTTGTCCTTTATTGGGGTTTGAGTGTGCTTTCATCCCATCTTTGTGAGTTAGCCTGAGACTTACCCGGTAAAGGTTGATTCTATTCCCTTAGACGGTGTGTTAGTTTGAGGTTATAGTTCTTTATCTTAATTTCTTGAGACTTACCCGGTAATAGGAGTTACGGTTTAGGATTAGTGAGTAGTGAGACTTACCCGGTGATCTATTCCACTTTAGTAACACCTTCCCTATGCAATAAACCTCAGCTTTGTCCATTTATCTTTATTTTGAGTTGGAACCACAACTAGATGCTTTAATCCCTAGAATTGCATGTTTGCTTTATTGACTTCTTATTCATCTCTGATTGTTTTGATCACCTTTTGTGGTTAGTATTTACATAAGCATACCGTAATTGGACTTTGTTTCACTAAGTCCCTGTGATCGACCCATGGAATTCCTTGCTTTTACTACGATTGACCCGTACACTGCGGGTTCGCATCCTTGTTTTAAGCTTACATCTAGGGTTATAAATTTAAAGCTTGCATACACCGTTTGGAGCGAACAACCACCACATATAAACCCTAATCCTATACCATGTTACAAAACGCAAAATTTCCTAGCTAGATCTAAGCAGCACTAATCCGATTTCTATATGAGAAATCATCCATTCTCATTTGTCTTCTCCAAAAGTTCATAAAAAGTATAAAATCCACAAGCAAATGCCGATTCAAGTGAGAGGCGACGACTTTACTTGTTGGTTCTGGAAGAAGAATGTACAATCAGCCCCCTCTAGTGTTAAACAAAAAGATGGAAGCAAAACTTAGTCAAAGGCAAGGAAAGCTTCAAGTATGGATTTCTTTCCCGGCGGACGGGAGTAAGCACTAGATTAGCTTTAGGGTCATGGATGTGGCATGGTCGTTGCTAATCTCTTGAAAGCACATCTTCACAATAGAACCCGCGCCATGCACAATTGAACCCACGCCAAACCTAGGAGAATTCATAGGGAGGAAAGAAAATTTGTTTCTGAAAGATGAAGAAACATACTCACAACAAAGTACAAACTGATGTTGGGGACTGCTAAAAGATGGAAAAATTGTTGACAATCAACATGAGCAGATCGATGGCCAATTAACCCAAATGAATTGGGACTATAATAAAAAACAAATACTATAGAACAACTGGCAATTCAAACCAATTAGAAGCCGCAACCTTCGAAAGAACAACATGGGACAAGCTAACCACCATAAAAACATTCAAAGAACAAACAAAATAAGCGAACCACCATAAAAACTTTCAAAGAAATGTATTTAAGGTTATTTATGGATTACGATAGAATTATGTCAACGACTCTAGTTCAGTTGACTATTCCTTAAACTTTGTTTTGGAAGAGGATATATGTAGACGAAAATTACAATTCACGTATGGTGATCAAAATGTTAGTTTGATTCCTAATCTTTCATATTTCTAATCTTTTGCAAAGTATCCTCTCGGATGTTATAAACACGAGGGTAATAAACCACCTACACAAGAACAACCATATGAAATTACCCAACATTAATGCTATGAATAAGCAAGAAAAAGTTAGCCTTTCAAAAACATATACGTCCAAGCTTTTGGAACCCAAAATTGTTTTTTTTTCATGCTTCCCGAATGTTAGGGACGACTTTCCTTTTTCGAAGATGTTTCTCGAGTAGCCAAAAAGATTGTCTTGGAAGATGCCGTAGTCACATGCCCCTGTTGATCGCGTTGATTGTGGTTGTGTTCGAGTTCTCCAAAGATCCTCCATCTAGATGGAGGCAACGTCGTTGGATCCACATTGCCGCAAGAGGTATGACATCCCCTAAAAAAGGTTTCTACCATCCTACTTCCCGGAGACGAGACACCGCGCTAGTTCATCTATCTCGTGTCCTTCCATGTTTTGCCATCCTCGAGTGTTCCGCGTCGTCTTCCAGGGTTAAGTTGTTCCGACGTTTTGGATCGTTTTTACTTGGGTGTGATTGTATTGTTTCCCTCTTGGATTTTTCTTTTGCATGACGGTTTGCCCGTTTGTTGATTGTCGGCCTCTCGATACACCAATTATTTTTAGTGTAGTCGAGCATCTTACCTTCCTCATCAAGAATAGAATATAAATAGAGATCATTATTTATTGTTTTAATTACTTTTGAGTTGATTCATATTATTATTCATCAATTGTAAAAATTGATCTATTGTCTAAAAAATAATAAATTCAGCATTATTTGTAAACCCTTGCAGCATGTTAATCATCCAATTAAGGCTTGCTCTTGCTTCTCCTTCCTTGAATTTGATTATTAATTAAATCATTATAAATTGAATCCGGTATTATACCACTCTTCTCTTTCTTAGTTCGTTTTCTATTAACGCATGTTATTAGAGCTTTGAGTTTGATTCAATCAATTGATATTGAGTCGAGTTTTATATTTTACTCCTTATTCTATTAGTCAATATCATTTTAGTCATGTCTTTTTTTTTTTTTTGTAGTTTTCAAGTACACAACAAATTCAACTCCTTCATAAGGATAGTGATTATTCTCCTCGCCGAAGCATAGGTCTAGAGGATTGGCAAGGGATAGAACATACTTGTTCCGAAAATTAGAATTTTGACGAGACAAAGAAATTCCCTTGCTGGTGGTAGCGATTCAAGATCACATTTTAAAGATTGGGAGAACACAAGAAAAGTCAAAGGTGTTCACATCAATTTAATTATCACACAATATTTAATTCATTGTTATAACAATTCATATTTCATCCATTATATATTAAAAAAATTTCAAATATGAACTTATTTTTTATCAATTTGCCGTCCATACTTGAAATTTAATTCGTAATTAAATATCCCCCTTATATTTAATGACTAGTTTTTAAAACATGTGCAAAATTACCCAAAATGTGTATACTTAGAAAATATAGTTTCAATATGAGATGTCAAATTCTAACAATCATGTAACATTAATAATAACTTATTGAGAACAATAATTTCTTTCCTTAAATTAAATCAAAATCACTACACATTCATCAAACTTTTTTATTTTTATTTTTCTTGAAAACAGAAAGCGGTTAGGAAAGACAATCTTCTAGAGGTAGTCCAACCTAAAGCATCCTTGCGGATGAGAACGCGAAGTACGAGATTGTAAAAAAAGGATGTGTTGGGGTCGAAATTCCCAAATGGGTCAATCGGTCAGAAACACTATTAATTTCTCCGAACACATGCTTGTCCTGGACAGCTTCAAAGAAGCAAAGATCCAGTCTGGAGTTTGATACAATCATCTCGATCTGCCATGGACAACTTCAAAGTCCTTCGAGTGCCTTGATAACACATAAGTTGTCACCATTAATTTTAATCTTTTTGCTATTTAACCTGATTGCTTCTTTAAGACCTGCTTTCAGCGCAAAAGCTTCTACTTCAATAACCGAGTTGAAGTTGTTTTTCCTAGCATCCAAGCTAATTACATCACCGTTATGATTTGGTATAACAAAGCCAATAAAAGTTATACCCAAATCAAATTTTGATCTGTCAAAGTTGAGTTTGTGGAATCTAGGTTTTGGTATCTCCCATTTGATATTATTTTTCATCCTTGTTATGGAGAAGTTGTTCTTTTGAACATGTTTAAATACGTAGTCATCCTCACCCTAAAGTGACAACTATAGTTAAGAAATTGGCTTTTGATGAATTTTAAGATGTTGTGATCTGATCCATTGTCATCATTGCTAAAAATAATTTTATCTTGAAGTACCAAATGCTCTATAACATCCCGTATCTCAAACCCGGGGCACTACGGGCTAGGACCTCACAATGAGTCCCGACCCTAGCTCAACAGAAATATTATTGGATCTTACAATAAGACACAAACGATAAAACGTGGAAATCGAAATATAATAGTATGCAATGCCGAAAACTATAACAAACTCTCAGCCGAGGTATAAAGACATAAACGGAAAACGTAAGGTTAATTGTCAAAGTCAACTAAACATAATATGCAAAACCCACACCAGTCCTACCACGTACGGTGTAACACCCCAATTTCTCGGAACTCGGGGAGCTACTGGTTAGGACCTCACAATGGGTCCCGACCTTGGTTTAACAACAACATTACTTGGATCTTACAACAAGGCACAAATGTATTTAAAACAATTTCTAAAACATAATATTTTTAATGGTATAAACGTACACATGTGACAGCCTTACAAACATATATAAAGGTACATAACATGCATGACGTATGGAAGACTCCCCCGTCCCCATCTAATGAGTACGTGGACCCGGCTGACCATCCGTTCCGGATCTCTCTGCCACTGTCTATCTCTACAGATCTACAACACGGATAAACCGTTAGCTAACTATCCAAATATAAGCAAAATGATAACAGCACAAACACAAGCAAAAACAAAAATAAACAAACATCATGCTGGCACTCAACCAATTATTATCTATTATTTAAGTGATTCACATTATTCAATTTAAGTTGTGGCACGAGAATTATTATTAGTTCTCGCCTCCGTTCCTTATCCAACTGGTGTAGGTCTAGCTGACTTCCATTGGTAGCATCACTACAAACCACGTATGGACTAGTCCCGAAAGAAACCCCCAGCGCCCCGCGAGCTACTGAGCAGAATGCCACCGCCCGTTACTCTTAGGCCAAAATATAGGTCGGTAATTATATATCACAACCTATCTCTCTAACATTTCAATCACACACCACCATCATCATTTATACTCATATTTAGCAGTCAGCTAAGTAAGCCCAAAGGACTTACCTGATATACAACTCGACTCTTTGTAAACCACTCGTTCTGTAAATTGTAGCAACTCAGTTGCCTGTCAAAGGCGATAAGTGTATTAGCACACTCTCACGTAGTTAGAAGTCCGAAACTTCTAAGATCGAATGATGTATTAAGACATAACTAGTTACAGTGTTAATTTAGGGTAAAATGACCATTTTACCCTTGGTCCCGAAATTCTCGAAAAATCTAGAATTCATGTCAAATCTCCTATTTGAGGTTCTAAATTTATTTTCTAACTCCTAAAATTTTATTTGGTTCCAAACTGACATTTTTTCTATGTTTTCTATTTTCCGGAAGAATTGTAAAGGTCTAACTTCGGTTCTAAATATAAAATTCTTAACAGGTTATAATAATTCCGAATTAAATCTCTAGATCATCTATGAGGTTCTATCTAACTTTAGGAGAAAGACTTTCTCCAAACTGTTCATTCAACAGTTTTATAAAAATTCCTAAAGTTGACTACTCCCTTTGAAAAATCATAACTCCTAAACCACTCACTGGATTTATCCCAAATTTTAATATGTTCTACTATAAATTCTTATCTATAATATATCCAAAATTTAGCTGCAAAGGAGATCAAAATCCTATTTAAAACTATCTCCCAAAACCGAATTTCAGCACAACAGAAAAACTGCTTACGACTCAAGTCCAACGGATATCAAGAGCTTATTCAAAATCATCTCACAAAACAGTATCACTAGCTGTTTTCCCCAACACTCAGCACGTATATAAAACTGAACTTTGAAATCCCATATCTCTCAAATCGTAACATGGATTCCTCTGAAATTTTAGTATGATCTACTATACCATATCAACTATAACGTGTCCGAAATTCAAGTCTAACAGAAGTCAATAACCCCTCCAAATTTATTCTACAAAACTGCTTCTCAAGCAAACTTCCACAAACTCAGCACATTTAGAAAACTGCATGGGAAGCCAACTTGATAAACTCATATCTCCTAAACTATAATTCAGAATAGGCTCAAATTTCAGTATGTTCTACACTGCAATACCGACAACAACATATCCAAAAACCAGCCAAAGAGAAGGAGTCTAACGTACCCAAAAATGGACCCGAAGTTGACTGCTCAACACTTCCGAAAATTCTGGAAAACACAAGAATCTGTACAGCTCTCCTACGGTTGTTCTGAGTAGGTTTAACAGACGAAACGGGTACACGTTAGGCAAGGAAAAGGTGGACTGAAGTGTAGTGTAGCAAGGGTTACAAGGGTTAGATGGCTTACATGACTGCACTGGTTCTATGGCTTGTCAACAGGGGCTGCACCTTCAGACTAGGACCGACTGCATCAGACGTTTCTGTGTTGAGAGACTACTGATGTGGGCTGCTGCGCTGAAGAGGCTGGAGACGCTGGAGATGGCCGGTTCTGTAGCATTGAAGAAGCAATCCGCTGCAGAAGGAAAGGTGTGCAGAAGAGTGCTGAACGTGGGCGTGAAACTGCAATTCTTCTTCTTTCTTTTGGCGTGAAATCAGGGTTGTTACAGCAGCGATACTCTTGCCTTATTTACGTAGCTGTTACGTGAGGAGCTGGAAGATTAATCCAGCCGTTGAAGCTGCTCCAAGGGCTTCTCCTCATTGGGCTGGTGCGATCAAGGGAGTGGCTGGCAAGGAGGTGGGCTGAGCTGCTGTGCGGCTGAGCTTGTTCTTGGGCTGGAGGCAAGGAGGGCTGCAGCTGGCATGTAGTACGAATTGGGCTGAAATAAAAACAAGGGACAAAATGGGCTGCAACAATCCGCCAGCAAGGAGACATGAAAGGCTGGATAATTGAATTCAAGACAATGGTTGAATGGTAGAAGAAGTGGGCTGAAAGTTTGTCAAGACCTTGGTCTTGTCAAATGTTGTCATGGTCTCGTCTCGATCTCGACGTTGTCATGGTCTCGTCAAAAATTTGTCATGTATGTCAAGATCTAACTTAGGGTTTGATAGATTAGGGTTTGATAAAAAGAAGTTCTATCATTTTATGTGAAGTGAGGTTACATAAAATGATAAAATCTGAGATAGTGTGTACGACTAGGTATACAGAGAAAGGTCGATGGGTCGAAACTCGGTTTGATATAGAATTAAACGGAATAAATATTTCGGTTATTACATCAGTACCCCCTAAAAATAAGTTTCGTCCCGAAACTTAGGGTTAGATAATCATGATTGGCATTTAAGGCACCAGTCGGGTGTATCAATTCACTACACAAAAGTCTCGTCGTTTCCACCTCTAAGTACTCACACACCAAAGGTCATCACTATAACACACATGACTAAGCACACAAGCATGAAATAAACAAGTAGTCAAACAATAGCACACACATGCAGGATCAAACCCTAACTAGTTGTTTTCAAGGTTACTACTATCTTTGTATAGATCTCTGAAAGGTTACGACGTCTATACTATCCACAATATCTGAAGTAGCCTCGTCGGCTTTTTATGAAACCTTTGACTCCGAAAATGTTTTCATGTACATACATCACAAGCGCTTGCTAGCACGTTTTATAGTGGTTATCGGATATCTCACCGGTATCATTCGGCCCAACTGTCCAATCCTCTATTCTGAGGACCTAACTCGTGTCTAGTAGGTATTCCCTCTAACTAAATCCCTGGACCAATGGGGTTGCTCTCCTCAATAGGGTGAGGAATAATAGTCCGTCAATCGCTTTCAACTCCGCTTGCAAGGTCTCACAAGGTTGCCTTACTAACTCACCTCTAGATCTTTTGATGACCTTCCTGAGATAATTTATTCTAAGTTCTTTCCTTCCGGTCTTCTAAAAGGGTTCCAAGTATCCGATCTAGGATATTCCCTTATATGACTCAGTCATATGGTTCCCCCACTAAAGAATCATCACTCACTTGGTCTCAATGTTGATATAACTTAACACTCAAAATCCGGTGATCAATATTTGCGTTCTATCGACATCATCATATTATTTTATAGATCTCTAGCTCAACTCAAACTTCTTACGCAGTATCCAAGATCTTAGGTGATATAGCATGTGTCCGCAATGACAACACTAGGCACAAGGTGATCTCACATCACCATGGTTTAATCATAACTACTCGATAATTTCTAACACCACATCAACATTGTACTTGTATATCCCCTCGTTTACTGGACCGAGAATATTCCTTTGGTGCCAAACGCCACTCGGTTCCATTCCGATACAAATTCCACGTACTCTACTCCGAGATTATGCTTTCTTTAAGTACGGTTACTGGTTGCAACTATACTCTTGTTGCTTCTCTCTCTTATGTATCTTTCGACTCCGCATGATGGTTACTCACTTTGAGCTTTCTAGTGCAGACTACGCACAATACCTTAATAATATCGTTAATTATTTTCTTCCCCCAATGGAAATACACTCTCGAATATCCCTTTAGGTATTAATTCCCCCAAAAGCGCTTATCTATCGACATGTGACGAAGTTGTCATGTTTCACTGGGATCCATAATAGGGTAGCACTCTTTTTCTTTAACCTCTATATTCTCATACAGTATTTCCAGTCTTTCCGCGTAGCCTATCTCACGTTCTTCTCAAACAAAATCATCTCACCAACTATCATTATTTTAAACTCGACACGTCTTTTTGTTGTACCATTGAGCTTCATGCTTTGTGGGTTTGGACCCACCACGCTTCCGCTGCACTACTCTGATAGTTCTATTGTCATTCATCTATCATACGGACATTTTGTGTGAGTCCAAAGTGATTGTTCTCAAAATTCTTTCTCCCGATTACACCACAAGTCATATCCGGATGAAGTATCAAGAACTTTCCTTACTTGCTTAAAAGATATAAGATAACGGTTAGAAGACAACCTCTCCCGTTCACTTTTTGAATTCTTCTAACACGGATCCAAACTCTTTAACTCGACCGGAGTTTGGTCTGAACCAGCCCTTACGAAATCTCTAACATGGTTCTCTTTATACCTTAGTTCATCCAAGAAGGTTGTCGTTGCTTATAAGAGGAAATCCTCCAAGGCGTCGGTAAAGCTACCTCGAAAATCCACATTCACAAATATCTCTTCTTAACGTCACATAAATCATCAATACTAGCAACATTTGCACATCCTCCATGGATATTGGTTAGTCTATAGTTGACTCACCTCGGTATCTCGTACTCGCTCTTCTCGTACTTCTATTGGCATAAAGTTTCTGGTAAGTAACAACTACTCGGTTAATCCTTTTCCCCTTCTTTAGTTCGTTCTATCTTCCCCACTTCCTTCCCCTTAGGGCCAACTCTCTTTCTCGAGTCCCCTAGGTCATTCTCACATGCTCCTTCCTTACCGTTGTTTATACTATCGCTTTGTTGAACTCCATTGACTCTACTACCGGCCCTTTACTCTTTTTAATATTGGCGTCGTGATTCCTTTCAACTTCTTATACCTCTGACGAGGTCAAAGCTTCTCTACACTTGTGAGGTCTATCTTCGCTCTTACACTCAATTGCAGGTCTTCATTCCTTGCACCTCTTAGTCACCAGGGTTTCTTCCGTAAATATCGGAAGAGAATCATCGTTCTCCCTTGTATGGAATGCTACGCACATTCTGTCTTGACTGACATAGACCCTAATCAAAAGTGTATACTTCTTACTCCTCTAGTTCTTCTTGTACCAGCCATCGGTACTAGCTGTGACATGTACCTTTTTTCCTAGCCAATAGGTAGTAAATCACTCACACAATTTTCTTAGTCTCAAATGACATAAGGGGGTTATTCCGGGCCGTCTCGTCTTTCTTCTTAAGTTCTTAATTAGAGTTACTAGTTCGAACTCACTTCATGTTACTATTAAGGGTATTAGCACTGGTATCTATTTAACTTCACATTTGTCGCCGTTGATCTCTTGAAGGGTCCTCCAGATGTCTATAAAATTATTTCATAGGTCTATGGTTATTCTCCTTATATGCCAACCAGTTACCACTAGTTGACCCGCACGTTTATGTCCCAGTTACTACCAACTAGTCTGTAGTTGACCTTCTATAAGATCACGAACTTATTGTTCTTCAATCTCTTTTGAAGTTTGAAACACTTGGTGAGAATCTATCTTCTCCAGTTTCTTTGTCAATACCCCTTTAGTTCCTTGCACAGTCTGTACTTCTCTTGTTCTCTTATGAGATGTCCTAGCATTCATCTGTCGTCAATGAGTTTATCAAGGTTTCCACAATAACTTGTAAGCGTGTCTTCACAATTATTCTTACTTGGTTCATCATCTGTTTGCGGTTATCTAATATGACTGTAACTGTTGGTAACTCAGATCTTTAGGTGAATGAGAAGTTATTGTGGACTCCTTAGTCCACCAGAATCCCTTACTAACATTCCTCCCTTTATCTGGTGTTGTGTTGTAATGCCACTTTTATAGAATTCTTCTGTCTAAATTTCAGACCTCTATTGTATTTGATACTTACGTCATGATTTCTTACAAATTCTTGCATCTCTAAGTAAGTCAAATCGTCTCTATGATGATGAAATTTATTTCATGTCTTTAAACTCATTTGTCAATGGTTGTCTTTGTACTCTTTTAATTCTTCGCCTCGGGTCAGCACCTTATCTTCTTTGTACTCTCATGCCCATGCTTGCATGTGGCGGCGTTTGCCTTGATTATAACATCTTTTATTCTGCAAATCTTGGTTGTACTCCGTTTTGTATGATTCCTCTTCCCTTATCGTTATCTCTAATCCGATCTCTCGTCGTCTCTTACATGATTCTTCTAATTCATCTCTCAGCCTCATACGACCAAGTCCCTTGTATGACTTCCTGTTCCTTCTGCCTGTGTTGACTCGGGGATTCCTTTCCCCTCGGACGGTACTTGTGGTGAAAATTGTCTCCACATCTGTACTTCTTTGCCCACTCGTTCTTCGGATGATTTATATGGTCACAAGGACGCCCACCAGAGTATAACACTTAATCCTCGGTCTGAATCCATTATCTTGTGTTGAAAGCTCTTTAAGTCCACATCTGTACTTCTTTGCCCACTCGTACTTGAAATTTAATTCGTAATTAAATATCCCCCTTATATTTAATGACTAGTTTTTAAAACATGTGCAAAATTACCCAAAATGTGTATACTTAGAAAATATAGTTTCAATATGAGATGTCAAATTCTAACAATCATGTAACATTAATAATAACTTATTGAGAACAATAATTTCTTTCCTTAAATTAAATCAAAACCACTACACATTCATCAAACTTTTTTATTTTTATTTTTCTTGAAAACAGAAAGCGGTTAGGAAAGACAATCTTCTAGAGGTAGTCCAACCTAAAGCATCCTTGCGGATGAGAACGCGAAATACGAGATTGTAAAAAAAGGATGTGTTGGGGTCGAAATTCCCAAATGGGTCAATCGGTCAGAAACACTATTAATTTCTCCGAACACATGCTTGTCCTGGACATCTTCAAAGAAGCAAAGATCCAGTCTGGAGTTTGATACAATCATCTCGATCTGCCATGGACAACTTCAAAGTCCTTCGAGTGCCTTGATAACACATAAGTTGTCACCATTAATTTTAATCTTTTTGCTATTTAACCTGATTGCTTCTTTAAGACCTGCTTTCAGCGCAAAAGCTTCTACTTCAATAACCGAGTTGAAGTTGTTTTTCCTAGCATCCAAGCTAATTACATCACCGTTATGATTTGGTATAACAAAGCCAATAAAAGTTATACCCAAATCAAATTTTGATCTGTCAAAGTTGAGTTTGTGGAATCTAGGTTTTGGTATCTCCCATTTGATATTATTTTTCTTCCTTGTTATGGAGAAGTTGTTCTTTTGAACATGTTTAAATACGTAGTCATCCTCACCCTAAAGTGACAACTATAGTTAAGAAATTGGCTTTTGATGAATTTTAAGATGTTGTGATCTGATCCATTGTCATCATTGCTAAAAATAATTTTATCTTGAAGTACCAAATGCTCTATAACATCCCGTATCTCAAACCCGGGGCACTACGGGCTAGGACCTCACAATGAGTCCCGACCCTAGCTCAACAGAAATATTATTGGATCTTACAATAAGACACAAACGATAAAACGTGGAAATCGAAATATAATAGTATGCAATGCCGAAAACTATAACAAACTCTCAGCCGAGGTATAAAGACATAAACGGAAAACGTAAGGTTAATTGTCAAAGTCAACTAAACATAATATGCAAAACCCACACCAGTCCTACCACGTACGGTGTAACACCCCAATTTCTCGGAACTCGGGGAGCTACTGGTTAGGACCTCACAATGGGTCCCGACCTTGGTTTAACAACAACATTACTTGGATCTTACAACAAGGCACAAATGTATTTAAAACAATTTCTAAAACATAATATTTTTAATGGTATAAACGTACACATGTGACAGCCTTACAAACATATATAAAGGTACATAACATGCATGACGTATGGAAGACTCCCCCGTCCCCATCTAATGAGTACGTGGACCCGGCTGACCATCCGTTCCGGATCTCTCTGCAACTGTCTATCTCTACAGATCTACAACACGGATAAACCGTTAGCTAACTATCCAAATATAAGCAAAATGATAACAGCACAAACACAAGCAAAAACAAAAATAAACAAACATCATGCTGGCACTCAACCAATTATTATCTATTATTTAAGTGATTCATATTATTCAATTTAAGTTGTGGCACGAGAATTATTATTAGTTCTCGCCTCCGTTCCTTATCCAACTGGTGTAGGTCTAGCTAACTTCCATTGGTAGCATCACTACAAACCACGTATGGACTAGTCCCGAAAGAAACCCCCAGCGCCCCACGAGCTACTGAGCAGAATGCCACCGCCCGTTACTCTTAGGCCAAAATATAGGTCGGTAATTATATATCACAACCTATCTCTCTAACATTTCAATCACACACCACCATCATCATTTATACTCATATTTAGCAGTCAGCTAAGTAAGCCCAAAGGACTTACCTGATATACAGCTCGACTCTTTGTAAACCACTCGTTCTGTAAACTGTAGCAACTCAGTTGCCTGTCAAAGGCGATAAGTGTATTAGCACACTCTCACGTAGTTAGAAGTCCAAAACTTCTAAGATCGAATGATGTATTAAGACATAACTAGTTACAGTGTTAATTTAGGGTAAAATGGCCATTTTACCCTTGGTCCCGAAATTCTCGAAAAATCTAGAATTCATGTCTAATCTCCTATTTGAGGTTCTAAATTTATTTTCTAACTCCTAAAATTTTATTTGGTTCCAAACTGACATTTTTTCTATGTTTTCTATTTTCCGGAAGAATTGTAAAGGTCTAACTTCGGTTCTAAATATATAATTCTTAACAGCTTATAATAATTCCGAATTAAATCTCTAGATCATCTATGAGGTTCTATCTAACTTTAGGAGAAAGAATTTCTCCAAACTGTTCATTCAACAGTTTTATAAAAATTCCTAAAGTTGACTACTCCCTTTACAAATTCTATACTTAGCCCAAATCTGAGTAGACTTTGAAAAATCATAACTCCTAAACCACTCACTGGATTTATCCCAAATTTTAATATGTTCTACTATAAAATCTTATCTATAATATATCCAAAATTTAGCTGCAAAGGAGATCAAAATCCTATTTAAAACTATCTCCAAAAACCGAATTTCAGCACAACAGAAAAACTGCTTACGACTCAATCTTGGAAAAAATCGTAAATCCCAAACCACTCGCTGGATGCCTCTCAAATTTTAATATGTTCTACAACAGTATGTAAACTATATCATATCCAAAATTCAAGTCCAACGGATATCAAGAGCTTATTCAAAATCATCTCACAAAACAGCATCACTTGCTGTTTTCCCCAACACTCAGCACGTATATAAAACTGAACTTTGAAATCCCATATCTCTCAAACCGTAACATGGATTCCTCTGAAATTTTAGTATGATCTACTATACTATATCAACTATAACGTGTCCGAAATTCAAGTCTAACAGAAGTCAATAACCCCTCCAAATTTATTCTACAAAACTGCATCTCAAGCAAACTTCCACAAACTCAGCACATTTAGAAAACTGCATGAGAAGCAAACTTGATAAACTCATATCTCCTAAACTATAATTCAGAATAGGCTCAAATTTCAGTATGTTCTACACTGCAATACCGACAACAACATATCCAAAAACCAGCCAAAGAGAAGGAGTCTAACGTACCCAAAAATGGACCCGAAGTTGACTGCTCAACACTTCCGAAAATTCTGGAAAACACAAGAATCTGTACAGCTCTCCTACGGTTGTTCTGAGTAGGTTTAACAGACGAAACGGGTACACGTTAGGCAAGGAAAAGGTGGACTGAAGTGTAGTGTAGCAAGGGTTACAAGGGTTAGATGGCTTACATGACTGCACTGGTTCTATGGCTTGTCAACAGGGGCTGCACCTTCAGACTAGGACCGACTGCATCAGACGTTTCTGCGTTGAGAGACTACCGATGTGGGCTGCTGCGCTGAAGAGGCTGGAGACGCTGGAGATGGCCGGTTCTGTAGCATTGAAGAAGCAATCCGCTGCAGAAGGAAAGGTGTGCAGAAGAGTGCTGAACGTGGGCGTGAAACTGCAATTCTTCTTCTTTCTTTTGGCGTGAAATCAGGGTTGTTACAGCAGCGATTCTCTTGCCTTATTTACGTAGCTGTTACGTGAGGAGCTGGAAGGTTAATCCAGCCGTTGAAGCTGCTCCAAGGGCTTCTCCTCATTGGGCTGGTGCGATCAAGGGAGTGGCTGGCAAGGAGGTGGGCTGAGCTGCT
The DNA here is from genome assembly GCA_033239125.1 of Fagopyrum homotropicum. Taxonomy (NCBI): domain Eukaryota; kingdom Viridiplantae; phylum Streptophyta; class Magnoliopsida; order Caryophyllales; family Polygonaceae; genus Fagopyrum; species Fagopyrum homotropicum. The sequence goes on from BSWB01000002.1 coordinate 138,824,560, forward strand.
GTGCGGCTGAGCTTGTTCTTGGGCTGGAGGCAAGGAGGGCTGCAGCTGGCATGTAGTACGAATTGGGCTGAAATAAAAACAAGGGACAAAATGGGCTGCAACAATCCGCCAGCAAGGAGACATGAAAGGCTGGATAATTGAATTCAAGACAATGGTTGAATGGTAGAAGAAGTGGGCTGAGAGTTTGTCAAGACCTTGGTCTTGTCAAATGTTGTCATGGTCTCGTCTCGATCTCGACATTGTCATGGTCTCGTCAAAAATTTGTCATGTATGTCAAGATCTAACTTAGGGTTTGATAGATTAGGGTTTGATAAAAAGAAGTTCTATCATTTTATGTGAAGTGAGGTTACATAAAATGATAAAATCTGAGATAGTGTGTACGACTAGGTATACAGAGAAAGGTCGATGGGTCGAAACTCGGTTTGATATAGAATTAAACGGAATAAATTTTTCGGTTATTACATACGGGAACCTCAAATGATCTCCTCCTCCGAATCACTCGGCAACTACCCTATCTTACAAGGCATCTAACAACATAGATAAACTGCTAACTAACTATAACATTGAGGAAAACACCAAAGTACAAACACATATAAAGGAAAAGGTTAAACACAGATCAGGCTATCACAAAAACTCCTTTACTATTATATTCATTAAGGTCATCCAAATTATTCAACAATTTCTTTCAAATCTTAAATAAGGATACAATACAAAAAAAAAATTATTACAAAACATACAACTAAGGGGCAAAGAGTTCATATGAATTATTTTAGTTATTGTTGTCGAATGGAATATTAACTTTATCGTACTCTTAGTATGAAGACATTTAATGTAATAAAATAACAAGTTGTTACGTGTTATAAGATATAAGAATTCTGAGAATTAAGAGAATATAATTTTCTCTCATATTTATAAGTGAGTTCCTAGCGTTTGAAATTCAGCGGTAGTATATATGGTTGTTGGACAAAGTTCAAATTTTCCGAGTTGCACTACCTACGCCGGCGAACGACTACACCCAACCCTGTTCCAACGGCCTTTAGTTACCACTCCCACCAATAGTGCCCACCGCTTGCACCAATGCTCGTCATGCACCGTTGGCTTGCGATTTTCGTCGGAAATTGGTAGATCGAGGGGTGCATAAATAACATTTTTATTTTTATACGTTTTCTCTCATATTAATTGACTTGATTTCTTTCATAGCGTATATCCATTTGTCTAAGCTTATCGTTTTATGATTTATTACTTCAAGGGAGGATATGTTTACACACATACATAAATGTATGTTATATTTACACAATTTATTTTTGATTACAAAAAAATACGGCGCACCTAGATTATTTTCAAGGTACAACTTACCTTATAACACATGATCTTATCTTTGTACGTACATCTGAATTCTTCGTGGTCAAGTTGTGGAGAAAAAGTTATATAAATAGACCATTTTTTCTTCTTTTCTAGACACTCAATACAACATAACAACAATAAAAACCAAAAAAAAATATGATCGATCGATGAGAAGTAATCCCAAATGAAGAGCAATTCTTCATCTAGTTCATCTAGCAATATGAATTTGAATGATGACTATGGTGACCTCAAGAAACCTGATTGGATACCTAGTGATTGGTTGATAAAAGTTGAAAAAAAATTGAACGGAAAAAAATGGTGATTTTTATTGTTTTGATATTTTAACTTTTTGCTAAATTATGTGTTTTGAGAAAACAAAACATTTATCTCAATCTAAGTTGCTTTAAATAACTTCCGAGCATGTTTTTTTTATACAAAAGACATCATTAACTATTGTTGTAAATATTTTCACATTGTTTTTTAAATTGACAATGGGCATGAATTGACATATAATTTAAATCAATATATGCTTTAGAATGAAATGAAATTTGCATGACACTCATGGAACTTGTGATGGAGTATTTACTTTATATTTTAAATACAACATTTTAGTACAAGATCATACTTGGATGTGTGATTAGTCTAGTAAGTCAAAGAGGAACTCTTCTAACAATACCTTTTGTTTTCGTCAGTACTATAAAGACCCAGACCCAAACCAATGGTTGAAGTCCAATGAGGTGTTGTCCGTCTTGAAAACTCAGGTAAATGGATCCGGAACTTGTGTTCGAATATCCCACATTGATTATAAATGTAAAATTACCCTAATATATATGATAGGTGGATTAGCATCATCGATTGGTTTTATGATAAAACTTTATTTGATTCGAAGGACATGTATATGAAATCTCTTTTGTTATTAACTTACATACTTTCTTCAATGTAACATATGATTATTTCCTCATATAGTTGTTATTTATTGAAATTTATTTTATAAGCGTAAGACTCTTCCAAAGGTGAGCATCGATAGTGAAGTGCCGTTAAAGGTGAAATGGATCATGCTTGACCCATGTAAAGACGCATGGGAGGCGGAAGTTGATGGTGAAAAGGTTTCCGAGTCTACCCTGGAAGAGTGGAAAAATGCCTACACTTACCGTGCATTGAATAATTATAACTATGCAACAATTCCGGACGAGAATGCTTGAAAATTCATAAATGACAACGTCACCTTCTAGTTTATACTTTGCTTTCAAAGGCTCCTTGTTGTAGATTTAAACTAGTTAAGTGTACTTGTTAATTTCGGGTCACAGTCTCTTATTTCAGTATTTTACAAATTCAGGATTGTGATACCAATAAACCCTTAAACTTCCAATAAAAAATGCTTTTTCATTTATATCCAAACAGTCTTAGAGGCTAAGAGGACTTAAGTGATGAAAGTAAAAAGTTCATTATTTCAGGAGTGTGTTGAAGTCATTCTTCTATAAATAGCTTCATTTTTCCAACACAAAACTTACAATGTTATTAATGTCATTAACCTACCGGTAGATCTCCAAAATAAAGAAGAGAAAGACGTATGCCGATAAGCGGTGCAATTATACCCCAAAGGCATAAGGAATGGGTAAAAAAGAGGCGGACACATAAATGGATGTTATCACCGAATACAGAAGCATAAGGACGCCCATCATCACTATCCACGTGCTGCTATGCTTATCTATTACTTTGATTACATAGTCTAGTTTTGAAAATATCTTCATGATATTTTATCTTTTCCTTTGTTTTTAATTTTAGTGTTTTCATATTATTATTCTAGATTTAGTCATGAACTCCCTCAAACCTATAAATAGAGATCATTATTTATTGTTTTAATTACCTTTGAGTTGATTCATATTATTATTCGTCAATTGTAAAAAATGATCTATTATCTAAAAAATAATAATTCAACATTATTCGTAAACCCTTGCAACATGTTAATCATCCAGTTAAGGCTAGCTCTTGCTTCTCCTTCCTACAATTTGATTCTTGATGCAATCATTATAAATTGAATCCGGTACTAAACCACTCTTCTTTTTATTAATTCATTTTCTATTAACGTATGTTATTGGAGTTTTGTGTTTGATTCAATCAATCGATATTGAGTTGGGTTTGATAATATACTCCTTATTCTGTTAGTCAATTTCGTTCTACTAATGTTTTTTTTTTTTGCAGTTTTCAAGTACACAACAAATTCAACTCCTTCACAATTATAGTGATTATTGTCCTCGCCGGGGCATAGGTCTAGAGTATTGGCAAGGATAAGACATACTTGTTCAGAAAATTAGAATTTGGACGAGACAAAGAAATTCTCTTGCAGGTTGTAGTGATTCAAGATCACATTTAAAAGATTGGGAGAACTCAACCCAAGTCAATGGTGTCACATCCATTTTATTATCACACAACAATTAGTTCATTGTTATAACAATTCATATTTTATCCATTCTATTTCAATTTTTCAAATATAAACTTATTTTTAACAATTAACCGTCCATACTGTAAATTTAATTCGTAATTGAATATCTCCCTTATATTTAATGACTAGTTTTTAAAGCATGTGTAAAATCACCCTAAATGTGTAAATTTAGAAAATATAGTTTCAATATGAGATGTCAAATTCTAAAAATCATGTAACATTATTCATGACTTATTGAGAACAATAATATCTTTCTATACATTAAATCAAAAATTTACTACACATTCATCACACATTTTTTTTAAAATTTTTTTTAAAAACGGAAAGCGCTTAGGAAAGTATATCTTCCAGAGGTAGACCAATATAAAACATCCTTGCGGCTGAGAACATGAAGTACGGGATCAATAGAAAAGTATGTATTGGGGGTCGAAATTCCCAAATGGGTCAATTGTTCAGAAACACAATTAATTTCTCTGAACACATGCTTGACAAGGACTTCTTCAAAGAAGCAAAGATCCAGTCTGGAGTCGGATGACTCAGATACGATCATCTATATCTCCCAGGGACAGCTTTAAAGTCCTTCAAGTGCATTGATAACACATAGGTTATCACCCTCAATTTCTATCTTTGTGCTATTTAACCTGTTTTCTTCTCTAAGATCAACTTTCAGCGCAAAAGCTTCTACTTTAATAATCGAGTTGAAGTTGTTTTTCCTAGCGTCCAAGCTAATTACATCACCGTTATGATTTCGTATAACAAAGCCAATAAAAGTTATATCTGAATCAAGTTTTGATCTGTCAAAGTTGAGTTTGTGGAATCTAGGTTTTGGTTTCTCCCATTTGATGTTATTTTTCTTCCTTGTTTTGGAAAAGTTGTTCTTTTGAACATGTTTAAATACGTAGTCATCCTCATCTGTAAAGCGAGAATTTCAGTTAAGAAATTGGCTTTTGATGAAGTGAAGATGTTGTGATCTGATCCAATGTCATCATTGTTCAAAATAATTTATTCCCGAATTACCAAATGCTCCACCTTATAGTTGCAAGAGGTGTAAAGTTGTTTATCCCAATCTTATTTTTATTTCCAACAAGAGCGTGTGCTTTTTTGTTTTCCGAATTAATGGTACTAAGGTTGGTTAAAATAATTCTGTCAGTTTTAGCAATCACATTTTTACTGTAGGGGCACTAAAAAAAATGTGCAATATCTTCTAGTTGGTGGTTGCAGAATTGCAGTGCTTTGTAACAAGAATTCTTCTTTCTTTAAGCTTTGCTTTTGTAGGGATACCGTTTCTTGATATTTTCCATATGAAATTTTTAATTTTCAGTTGGGTATCCACTTTCCAAATTCAATCGTATGAGTAGTCAAGGAGCCAAGAAGACTCCTTCTCGGTCATTTTCGATGCTGATTTAGTAGAGAACCAACCATTCTTACTATTTCTCCGATGTAATCTATCTTGGATTTCATTTGTAGGGATAATTGTTTCCATAATTATTATCCTAATTGATGCGTCGATGATTTTTTGCATTTCATTTTCAATTTGGTGATATCTCATTCGTTAGATTCAATGAAATAACTAACTTTAGTATGAGTGTTGATTAAATTGGTGTTTTGGACAAATTTAATGAGAGGAGTCGTTGTGACCCAATTATCTTGCCAAAAATTAATGGGTCTATCAACCCAGCTTCATAGTGATGTTTAATGGCAAAGGGTGAGCAATCATGTGTCAAAGGAATAAAGGTACGGAAAGACGATTACACTTAACTCGAAAACATACATGTAAAGCAAATCTATAAAGTCTAGATGATCATGAGAATATACCATGTAGATCACTAAGTCTAAACACATAAGCATAGAGGTCTTAAGGACTTAGGAAAGAAGAGGCCAAGAAACGTGTCATAGGTGGGAATTCATTAGGTCATGTGGTGCAAATCCGGGATAGTAACAAAAAACCACAACTTTGTTTTTCTACTTCATCCACAAAAGTGTAATTTTCTCCTTCTTTTCTTTTTTATTCACTTGAGGAAATAACATTGGTGCACAAAAGCCGAAACCTTGGTGATTAGCGGTCCTCGGGATTTTTCGAGGTGCCTCACATCGGATGCACATACCAAGTCTCGTTAGGACTATTGGTTATTCCGACTTTGGCAAGACACAAACACCCGATTATGTGAATGGTGCCGAGTTACTCATCGTCATAACAAATGTCCTCAAACCTATATACTTTCTACACTTTCACAACACATTCAACTCCTTCATTCACAACATTCATTCATCAACTTCACATCACCCAACACTTTCGTTTCACACACTCAGCACACTATTATGCTCCTAATTCCCGTATTGGTCAAAAGATGTAAAAAATTTCATTTCAAGTTAGGTGCTCAAACAACATGATTAAGATGAGAAGAAGAGAAACATGAATTGCCTTAATTATTCCTATATGATGTGTAAGAACCTATCATGCAATTTCAACCATCAATTCTCAATCCAACCTACACAACAATCTTCATCACAATTTATACAAGGAATTCAAGAGAAGTATTCAAGTCTACATATGCGTAAACTCATTCAACACACAGGCCATCCATAGCCAATCCATAAAAACTAAATCATCATAAGGGTCATAGCAAAACTTGGAAGCACAAATATTTTAAAATATTTCAATTTTTTGGAATTTTTTAGATATGTATGTGCAATGCAAAACATGAAAAGAAACGTGTGACGATAAAAGGAAACTATCCTAGATGCGATCATGCAAATAATCATGAAAACCCCACCCCATACTTAAAATCACATTGTCCCCAATGTGTAAATCAAGTAAAGAAGAGTGAAAGAAGTTCTCACAATGTAAAAAAACGGTTCTTCGGTATTTCGGCTCACTCATGTGGAGTGGTGGTGGATGATCAATCAATCGTGGTAAAGAGCTCAATATGGTCATTCCGGCGTTGGGACCCGCGCCAAGGTGTATGCGAGATGGGAGCTCTTCCATCCCTCAAAGGCACCTCAAGCCGTCCAAGTCTCAGTCCTCTCCATCCATGGTTGATGCAGGATCATCATCATTATTATCATCGTGCCTTTCAAGTCTTCTTTATTACCTACACTCTAGCACACAACACAAAACACACAAAAACAAAAGTAAAAACGAAAACGAAAAACGGAAAGAGTTTACCCTTGGGTTTTCGCCCAAGAAGCGCTTCCTTAGGTCATTAGCTTGACCAAACTCCATGATGCCTCAATCCACATTAAAAATCTTGGTTTGTTTGAGGAGTCCAAGCAGCCATCTATTTCCGGCATCTTTAATCATAAGAAGGGGCCATTTGATTCCCAAATAAACCTTAAATTCTCGCTTTACCGGCAATTGGTTGAACACTTCATGGCTGCTTCCTCTATGATAGTGTGGGGTTGCAACCATTTGGGCCACCGCATACTTGGACAAGTAATACACTGCGGTCCTACCGGTGAAATGCTTGCCTCCATCATTCGTCACGATCTGAAGAAAGCCGACTCTTGGAAATATAGTGTAATAACCGAAAATTTTAAGTTTCCGATAAATTGAAATTAACCAAAGTCCGATGCGACCATCGTAAATAAATAAATAAGTAAAATAAAACGAGAGTAGTTCGATCATTTCCGTGACCTAGATTCACATAAAATGATAAATTAAATGACCGGAAATAATTTAAGTACATTAAAATAAGAATAATAATAAATTATAAAATACGGAATTTAATTCCGTATTTTTATAAGTTTCCGCACGCAAATAACGAGTGGCGTATCCGTTTTAATAGTCGCATAGCGGACCGGGTGTGGGCCACTACAAAGCCCAATTAGTAGCCCACTTAATTCCCCTAACCCTAATTAGAGTAACCTAATCCTAATCCTAAAACTAACCTGCCGCTTACCTCTTACGCTTCTCTGGATTGCACGAGCTGCTTCTTCTCCCTCGCGACTCAGACCGCCGCAGTCCCAACAGTCTTCCGCTTGCCACCGGAGCACGCCACCGTGTTTGCGCCGCCCCAGTCGATCCCGGTAAGTGTACTGCCTTTTCCTCCGTCGTCTCTCCCTGGTGTGTGCCTCAACAGTTCCGCTTCTGCAGGAGGAGAAGACCGCTGCTCCGCCTCGTCTTATACCGGAGCCACCACTACCTCGCCTGTCCATCCTCCAGCCAGACCGCCGCCACCGCGTGTCCTCCCTGACGATCGCCAGATCCACCGGAACCAGGTACGGCCGCCGTCTCTCTTTCCTCCTTCTTCCCCTTCGATTTCCGGTGCGTTGGCTAACGCGTTGTGGCTGCTACGCTGAACCAGCAGGACCTTCCGCCTCCCTGTTGCTCCGTACCCAGGACGTCGCCACCAGTGCTGCCGCCGGAACGCCAGTGCACCACCCTGCCGTACTGCAGCCCCGGTATGCCGACCTCTCCGATCCTTCTCCCCACCGCAGTACCTGTATATGTATATTTTGCTATGGCTCCTACCCCTGCAGTACCTGTATATGTATATAGTTTAGATGTTGGTCTTACCCGTATATATGTATGGATTGATAGGTATAAGAGACGTAAGTGTGTATATATATACGAGTACGGTGTTAATATAGGATAAGAAAACGTGAATGGAGATACAAGATGTGTATGATTTATTTGGCTCGGAAAATATATATATATAAGATACTTATAAGTACATATGTACATTCAGTCACGGAAGGGTAACGGGAGCGAGTGTATGCCGAGTACAAATATACATATATAAATTATATGAAATAAAAGTATACTTACGAGTTTGAGTAGGTGAAATATTAAAGTATGTGAATTTATATATGTATATCTAAATACCTAAGAACTTCGGATGTTATATAATTGGAAGGAAGGTTAATATGCACGAAAGTATATGTATATATATAGATATGTAGATATATATAAGATTTGTTAATTCCCGAAAACGAAGTAATGTGATTCCGGACGACGAGTGGACGAGACTAATTTTTATAACCTTAGTAAACTATTTGGGAAGAAATCTTAGATTTGAAAAGTGTTTCAAGGGAAATATTAGAGGTCCAGAAGTGACCCGGAGAATTATCTACACTAAGGGTAAAACGGTCTTTTACCGTATGAGAATCTTTTTCCGTAATTCCTTCGCATGAGGTTGGACATAGAGACGTGATTTTTGATACACATGCCTTCATTGACAGGCACTTGAGTTACCACGAGTATGGACTATCTGAGGAGTGTTAGAGTGTTTTGACTCAGGTAAGTCCTTGCGACTTACTTAGCCAGTTTCTGAGTGTTAGTTGAGTGATAGTAGTGGTGTGTGCTATTGCTTGATTTAATAATAATAACTTGCTAGGACGACTGTTTTTACGTTTAAGGCCCAAGTGTATGTATAACGGGCCGTGACATCACTGCCCAGCTCTGACAGGAGACTGGGAGGTTCTCTATACCCAGACCATACATGTACAAGGTGAGATGCATCGGATCCATTTCTGATGGTTACACGGGGGCGGAGGCGAGGTTTGGGAATCCCTCGTGTCACAAAATAAGTATCACTAGAGTGAATGAATAAATTAAAGCAAGATAATAAAACGGATTTGTTTGAAAGCATGCTGAGTGTTTATGTTTATCTGAGTGTGTTTGTGCTGCTATTATTCTGCTAATATTTAGATAACTAGCTAACGGTTCTTCTTGTTGTTGTTTTAGACTTACCGCAGGTTAGATCAGCAGCTGAGTGATCCGGAAGTAGTGGTCAGCCGGGTCTCCGTACTCCTTAGAGCGGGGTTGGGGTTGTTTTGTCTTTCCTTTCTTTTGGTTAAGACAGTTGTTCTTTTCTTTTGTTTAAGTACTGTAGGCTGCTAGACAGTGTTGCATTCATTACTCTAAAAACATGGTTTTATGAATTTCGGTTTCTTTATTTGTGTCTTGTTGCAACATCCTATTAATGTTGTTGTCAAACTGAGGTCGGGACCCATTGTGAGGTCCTAACCAGTAATACTCCGAGTTCTGAGAATTCGGGGTGTTACAACATGGTATCAGAGCTCTAGGTTGGCAACAATGGCACTTAAAATCTTCTGAAAGACCGAATAAGTTTTAAGCAGAACCCGAAAAGGGATCTGAGTTTCAAAAAGAAAATTTTTGGTTTTAAATGCATGCATAGTCTGGTTGGGAATAGAAAAGTACGGCTGACCACCACTACTACCGCGGATCTCAGTATGCTGAGTTGGACTTTAGGTTACTGTAGTTGGACTTTTGGACTTTCAGCTAGTAGTAATTATAGTATTAATTTTGCGCAGATGGCACGTACTAGAGCTACGCTAGCTACTGGTCGAGGCAGAGGTCGTCCACCTCTCCCTCCAGCTGGACCAGGTAGGGGGGATAGGACCCCTACAGTTAGAGGACGCGGCTGTGGAGGTAGACCCCCACTAGCCCGAGGTCGAGGTCGAGCTCCACGAGAGGATTCCCCAGCAGTGATCATGCCAGAGGCTGGAGTGGAGGAAGTAGCTGAGAGTGTTGGTCCTGAGGTCAGGAACGAGAACGTTGCTAGGTCTGGAGCACAGAGAGCACGTTCGACAGAGTCAGGGCGTGTTTCCATTGGAGCGACTGAGTACAGAGAGTACCGAGCCTACGTTGAGCGTAGGGAGGAGGCTGCTAGGACAGAGAGACTTACCCAGGTACCACCAGTACCGGTTAGATCTATCCAGGTGACACAGGAAGCGCCTCAGGTGCCAACTGTACCTGAGAGGAGAGTTGTAGCTGATAGAGCGCCTACTGGGACTAGAGCACCGAGGCCAGATGAGTGGTTGAAGGCTTTCAACTCTCAGAAGGTCCCCTCATATAATGGAGAGATAGGATTGGAGGTGGAGCACTGGATTGGGCAGGTAAAGACTGCGTTAGAGGCAATACGCTGCCCAGAGGATCGGCAGGTAGACTTGGTGCAGACTTGCTTCACTGGAGATGCTCATTCTTGGTGGCGGACCATGCGTAGTCGAGTCACCAGTTGGGAGCATATGAGGAGCATTGTTAGAGACAGATACTGCCCTGTTTCGTTGAGGAGAGAGAAATTCCAGGACTTCATTGAGGCTGGATTTGAGGACGTCCCGATCGCTGCTGCCATCAAGAAGTTCCAGAAGGAACTGACACTTCTTGGACCAGCTGCACCACCTGAGGAGCAGCATGTTTATCTCTTTTCTCGGAGATTGAGAGAGAGTACCCGTTCCTATCTGGCAGGATTTCGCTCTGAGACTCTGTCAGACTATCAGGATAGAGCATCTGCTTATGAGAGAGACAGACCAGTGTCGAGGAGAGCTGCTCAGTCAGATAGGCCGGATAAGCGGCAGAGGACAGGTTATGCTAGTGGTCGTTCAGGAGTAGCTGCTTTTGGACGGGGACAGACTCAGGGGCGACAGAGTCATACAGCTTCTGGTCAGACTTCAGCTGGTGGCTTGCAGTGCCACAACTGCAATAGCTATGGGCATATCCGATCAAACTGCACGAAGCCAGCAGTGACTTGCTTCCAGTGCGGTAAGATTGGACATAGAGCTGCCTTCTGCCGTCAGGGCAAGGCTCCATCTCAGCAGGGTTCTTCTCCTGCAGGCTTATCAGGGAGTGTGCAGAGACCACAGCAGTACAGAGCTCCTAGTCAGCAGCAGCAGTACAGAGCTCCTAGTCAGCAGCAGCAGTACAGAGCTCCTAGTCAGCAGCAGTCTTACCGGGCTCCAGGACACACACCACCACAGAGTTCCATGCAAGGATCAGGTCGGGGCAGAGGACGTGGTAGTGTGGCTGATACTAGAGGGACTCAGGCACGAGTGTTTGAGTTGAGAGATGCTGATCAGCCAGATGCACCTACTGCCACATGTACGATCCAGATTCATGACTTACCTGTACGAGTTTTATTTGATACGGGTGCTACACACTCCTTCATATCTGATGCATGCGTAGATAGGTTGTCCTTAGCTACTGTAGAGGGGATACCTTTTACGATAAGCTTACCTGATGGGAGTAAGGTAAGAGGGACTAGAGAGATCTTTGGATGTCCCGTTCGCATGGGAGATCGAGACTCGCTAGTCAATTTTCTAGTCATGCCCTTAGCTCATGAGGATGTCATTTTAGGGATAGACTGGATGAGGAAACACGGAGCAGTCTTAGACATTGGTAGGAGGACAGTGACCGTTGCCACGGAGGAGGGCCATAGGGTAATATTCCGAGGTTGGGACCTCGGAAAGTCAGGTACAGTTATCAGTGCAGTGAGAGGAGCGAGACTGATAGCGCAGGGTTGCGAAGCCTTTTGGTGTTATGCCATGAAGGAAAGCAAGAGCCTGACTATAGAGGAGATACCTGTTGCATGCGAGTTTGCAGAGGTATTCAGTGATGACCTGCCAGGGCTACCCCCACAGAGGAGCGTTGATTTCAGCATTGACTTGGAGCCGGGCACGAGACCTATCTCGAAGGCCCCGTACCGTATGGCACCTATAGAGCTGCTTGAGCTGAAGAAGCAGTTAGAGGAGCTGGCAGAGAAGGGTTTTATACGCCCCAGTGTGTCTCCTTGGGGTGCGCCAGTGTTGTTTGTGAAGAAGAAGGACGGATCGATGAGGCTGTGCATAGACTACAAAGAGCTGAACAAAGTAACTATCAAGAACAAGTATCCATTGCCACGTATAGATGACCTGTTGGATCAGTTGCATGGAGCGTCTGTGTTCTCGAGGATAGACTTGAGGTCAGGTTACCACCAGTTGAGGGTGAGGGATCAGGACATACCTAAGACGGCATTCCGGTCTAGGTATGGTCATCATGAGTTCGTAGTGATGCCATTCGGGCTCACTAATGCACCAGCGGTGTTCATGGAGTTGATGAATGGGATATTCATTGACTTCTTAGACCAGTTTGTAGTGGTCTTCATTGACGACATTCTAGTCTACTCTAGGAGTCGAGAGGAGCATGCCGGACACTTGAGGACAATACTACAGATTTTACAGGATAGCCAGCTGTATGCTAAGCTATCCAAGTGTGAGTTTTGGATGTCAGAGGTGGCTTTCTTGGGTCACGTGGTGACTGCTGAGGGTATTAAGGTCGATCCGGCGAAGATCGAGTCAGTATCTTCTTGGCAACCTCCTAAGAATGTTAAGGAGGTTCGCAGCTTTCTAGGTTTAGCAGGTTACTACCGCCGGTTTGTGGAAGGGTTCTCTTTGATTGCCCGACCACTTACTTGTCTTCTGAGGAAGACCACTCGGTTTGTCTGGTCTGAGCCGTGTCAGCAGAGTTTTGAGGAGCTGAAGAGGAGATTGACGTCCGCTCCGATTTTAGCACAGCCTGAGGGTATTGATGACTTTGTAGTATACAGTGATGCATCCAAGCTGGGCTTGGGGTGCGTTCTGATGCAGATGGGTAAGGTCATAGCCTATGCGTCTCGACAGTTGAAGACGTATGAGGAGAACTACCCCACACATGATCTAGAGTTGGCTGCAGTAGTCCATGCTCTAAAGATCTGGCGTCACTATCTCTATGGGGCGACATGTCAGATCTTTACAAACCACAAGAGTCTGAAGTACATATTCACTCAGAGAGAGTTGAATAATCGCCAGAGGCGGTGGTTAGAGTTGATCAAGGACTTCGACCTTGAGATCCTTTACCACCCCGGAAAGGCGAATGTGGTAGCTGATGCTTTGAGCCGGAAGACGCCTAGAGAGAGGGCGATAGCCCGGTTGACAGTACAGCCACAGTTGCAGAGGGACTTGGCTTGGTTGGAGATAGAGGTTCAGTTTCCCGATACTGATGGTCAGTTGTCTACCATGGAGTTACTTCCTGATCTGTTGGATGAGATCCAACAGAAGTAGGAGACTTGCCCTACTTTGACCAAGATCCGAGATAGGATGTCTCGAGATGAGGCCCCACAGTTTACTATTGGTGCAGATGGAGTGATGAGACGTCAGGATCGCGTTTGTGTACCGTCAGACAGTGAGTTGAGATAGAGGATACTAGGTGAGGCTCATGCTACCCCATACTCAGTACATCCTGGAGCGAGTAAGATGTACAAGGATGTGAGACGGTCCTTCTGGTGGGGTGGTTTGAAGCCCGATGTGACTCGATATGTAGCTCAGTGCGCGACCTGCCAGCAGGTCAAGATTAAGCACCGTAGGTCTGGAGGAGAGCTCCACCCACTTCCAGTACCACAGTGGAAGTGGGAGGATATATCTATGGATTTTGTCACTGGTTTGAGACTCAGCAGAGGATTTGATGCTATTTGGGTAGTGGTAGACCGCCTGACGAAGACCGCACGTTTCATTCCGATTAAGGAAACGTGGCCGGTGAGTCGTCTGGCTGAGGAGTTCAGCAGGCACATTGTGAGACTCCATGGGGTACCGAGGACTATCGTCTCTGACAGAGATGGACGTTTTACCTCGAGATTTTGGCAGCAGGTACATACTGCTTTGGGGACGAGTCTCCACTTCACTACCGCCTATCATCCACAGAAAGACGGGCAGTCTGAGAGGACCATTCAGACCTTAGAGGACATGCTTCGGGCGTGTGTACTTGATTGGGGACAGGTATGGCCAGATCATCTCCCACTGGTAGAGTTTTCGTATAACAATAGCTGGCACGCATCTATTGGGATGGCTCCTTATGAGGCTTTGTACGGACGGAGATGTCGTACACCCTTATGTTGGGATGAGCCTAGCAGAGTTGATGGAGTAGCTCCAGATCAGGTACAGGATGACATCGCTCGGATTGCCCTAGTCCGAGAGCGGATGTTAGCAGCCCAGAGTCGTCAGAAGTCCTACGCCGACAAAAGGCGTCGACCTTTGGAGTTTAGAGTGGGTGCTCAGGTGTGGTTGAGAGTATCACCTACGAGAGGAGTCAGGCGTTTCGGCATTAAGGGAAAGCTGAGTCCCCAATATGTCAGACCTTTTGAGATCCTGGAGAGAGTTGGGGAGGTGGCCTACCGACTAGCACTACCGCCGAGACTAGAGAGTATCCATCCGGTCTTTCATGTATCTCAGTTGAGAGAGTACATTCCGGATCCGAGACACGTCATCAGCCATGAGGATCTGACAGTTGAGCCTGACCATACTTTTGTAGAGTACCCAGTGGCTGTCTTGGAACGCAGTACCAGATGTCTGCGATCCAAGGAGATACCTATGCTGAGGATCCAGTGGTCTAGGAGAGGAGCTGATGAGGCCACTTGGGAGACTGAGGAGAGTATTAGACGTAACTATCCCGAGTTCTTTGCGGGGTTAGAGGTTACTCCTGTTTGACGAGTTAGTACTCGGATATTGTGTTGTTTGACCTTTCAGGTTTTCTTATTGACTGAGTGATTCTGTTTTTGTGCTACGTGTCTATTTGATGCTTGAGTAGTTGCGTGGTAGAAACGAAAAAGGTCGAGAAACTAAAATATACCGAAGGAAATGTGTGAACAAGGGAAATAATCTAAGTTTCGGGACGAAACTTCTTTTAAGGGGGCACTGACGTAATAACCGAAAATTTTAAGTTTCCGATAAATTGAAATTAACCAAAGTCCGATGCGACCATCGTAAATAAATAAATAAGTAAAATAAAACGAGAGTAGTTCGATCATTTCCGTGACCTAGATTCACATAAAATGATAAATTAAATGACCGGAAATAATTTAAGTACGTTAAAATAAGAATAATAATAAATTATAAAATACGGAATTTAATTCCGTATTTTTATAAGTTTCCGCACGCAAATAACGAGTGGCGTATCCGTTTTAATAGTCGCATAGCGGACCGGGTGTGGGCCACTACAAAGCCCAATTAGTAGCCCACTTAATTCCCCTAACCCTAATTAGAGTAACCTAATCCTAATCCTAAAACTAACCTGCCGCTTACCTCTTACGCTTCTCTGGATTGCACGAGCTGCTTCTTCTCCCTCGCGACTCAGACCGCCGCAGTCCCAACAGTCTTCCGCCTGCCACCGGAGCACGCCACCGTGTCTGCGCCGCCCTAGTTGATCCCGGTAAGTGTACTGCCTTTTCCTCCGTCGTCTCTCCCCGGTGCGTGCCTCAACAGTTCCGCTTCTGCAGGAGGAGAAGACCGCTGCTGCGCCTCGTCTTATACCGGAGCCACCACTGCCTCGCCTGTCCGTCCTCCAGCCAGACCGCCGCCACCGCGTGTCCTCCCTGACGATCGCTAGATCCACCGGAACTAGGTACGGCCGCCGTCTCTCTTTCCTCCTTCTTCCCCTTCGATTTCCGGTGCGTTGGCTAACGCGTTGCGGCTGCTACGCTGAACCAGCAGGACCTTCCGCCTCCCTGTTGCTCCGTACCCAGGACGTCGCCACCAGTGCTGCCGCCGGAACGCCAGTGCACCACCCTCCCGGACTGCAGGACTGCAGCCCCGGTATGCCGACCTCTCCGATCCTTCTCCCCACCGCAGTACCTGTATATGTATATTTTGCTATGGCTCCTACCCCTGCAGTACCTGTATATGTATATAGTTTAGATGTTGGTCTTACCCGTATATATGTATGGATTGATAGGTATAAGAGACGTAAGTGTGTATATATATACGAGTACGGTGTTAATATAGGATAAGAAAACATGAATGAAGATACAAGATGTGTATGATTTATTTGGCTCGGAAAATATATATATATAAGATACTTATAAGTACATATGTACATTCAGTCACGGAAGGGTAACGGGAGCGAGTGTATGCCGAGTACAAATATACATATATAAATTATATGAAATAAAAGTATACTTACGAGTTTGAGTAGGTGAAATATTAAAGTATGTGAATTTATATATGTATATCTAAATACCTAAGAACTTCGGATGTTATATAATTGGAAGGAAGGTTAATATGCACGAAAGTATATGTATATATATAGATATGTAGATATATATAAGATTTGTTAATACCCGAAAACGAAGTAATGTGATTCCAGACGACGAGTGGACGAGACTAATTTTTATAACCTTAGTAAACTATTTGGGAAGAAATCTTAGATTTGAAAAGTGTTTCAAGGGAAATATTAGAGGTCCAGAAGTGACCCGGAGAATTATCTACACTAAGGGTAAAACGGTCTTTTACCGTATGAGAATCTTTTTCCGTAATTCCTTCGCATGAGGTTGGACATAGAGACGTGATTTTTGATACACATGCCTTCATTGACAGACACTTGAGTTACCACGAGTACGGACTATCTGAGGAGTGTTAGAGTGTTTTGACTCAGGTAAGTCCTTGCGACTTACTTAGCCAGTTTCTGAGTGTTAGTTGAGTGATAGTAGTGGTGTGTGCTATTGCTTGATTTAATAATAATAACTTGCTAGGACGACTGTTTTTACGTTTAAGGCCCAAGTGTATGTATAACGGGCCGTGACATCACTGCCCATCTCTGACAGGAGACTGGGAGGTTCTCTATACCCAGACCATACAGGTACAAGGTGAGATGCATCGGATCCATTCCTGATGGTTACACGGGGGCGGAGGCGAGGTTTGGGAATCCCTCGTGTCACAAAATAAGTATCACTAGAGTGAATGAGTAAATTAAAGCAAGATAATAAAATGGATTTGTTTGAAAGCATGCTGAGTGTTTATGTTTATTTGAGTGTGTTTGTGCTGCTATTATTCTGCTAATATTTAGATAACTAGCTAACGGTTCTTCTTGTTGTTGTTTTAGACTTACCGCGGGTTAGATCAGCAGCTGAGTGATCCGGAAGTAGTGGTCAGCCGGGTCTCCGTACTCCTTAGAGCGGGGTTGGGGTTGTTTTGTCTTTCCTTTCTTTTGGTTAAGACAGTTGTTCTTTTCTTTTGTTTAAGTATTGTAGGCTGCTAGACAGTGTTGCATTCATTACTCTAAAAACATGGTTTTATGAATTTCGGTTTCTTTATTTGTGTCTTGTTGGAAGATCCTAGTAATGTTGTTGTCAAACTGAGGTCGGGACCCATTGTGAGGTCCTAACCAGTAATACTCCGAGTTCTGAGAATTCGGGGTGTTACATATAGCTTGGTTGAAATGCATCACAACCATTATGGATCCATCTTCTCTAACCGGGAGAGTCATATCAACCATGGGAGGCTCGTTCGGAAGGGACATCCAGCTTCCGGATGTACTCTAGACAAGCGAGAAAAGATTGAAAGGAGTTGAAGTGAGCTTAGGAATCTCTCCACGGGACCTCGGATGGTCATCTAGGTTGATCAGACCGAGATTTGGGTCGAGGTGAGCTCTTGTTGAAAGATCTTGGATGGGTATATGTACAATCTCAGCCGAGATAGTGTGGGCTGAACCGAAATTTTTTTTCAATTCTTCTTCCTCCATCATGAGCTCTTCAAGTGTGGTTCCGGAATTGATGGCAAGGATGTCCAGGGCTGAGACCTCTTCATTGCACTCCTCCAAGGGTGAAGGAAGTGAAGATATGTCTTGAAGGAGGGTAGGCGTCACATGCATAGGAACATGTTTAATCTCCTCAATCTCCCTCCTCGATTGTTCTTCTCTCTCGAATGTCAATCTTCTTTCATCATCCTGGGATAAATCTCTTAGCCGTACTTGCTTCCAAGCGTCATTCAACTCTTCTTGAAGGTCTCTAATGATTATGGTTGAGTCGGGTAATTCTTGGATCTCCTCATGGTGCACCTTCTCTTGTTGAAACACACCCGCTTCAAGCTCCACTTGGGCCCTCGAAATTGAAGCGACGTTGTTCTCTATGTCCTCCAACTTCCTCATTACTTCCTCAAACATCGTCTCTAATCGGTCTTCGTTAAGTTGTTAGGGAGGTTCCGCATGAGGAAAAGTAGTCATGTGAGCTTGATCTTGAAACTCATGATAGTTATTGAACTCATTCCAATACTCAAGCTCATTGTGGAGTGGTCCATGATCTTGGCTTGCCATCCATCCCTCATACTCCATGTCATCAATGTCGTCTTGAAGGTACAATCCGTCCATGGCAAACATGAAAAATGCAAAGACACAAACAAGCAAGATCAAAAGTAACAAAAAAGATCTACAATGTAAACAATCAAACACAAATGACTTAATCTAGACTTAGTCCCCAGCAACGGCGCTACAAACTTGTTCGCACTAGATAGT
Organism: Fagopyrum homotropicum; assembly: GCA_033239125.1. Taxonomy (NCBI): domain Eukaryota; kingdom Viridiplantae; phylum Streptophyta; class Magnoliopsida; order Caryophyllales; family Polygonaceae; genus Fagopyrum; species Fagopyrum homotropicum. Next base: position 138,843,378 of record BSWB01000002.1, read on the forward strand.
AGCACAAAAAGCTTTACATTTATAAACTCGATCAAATCTCCTAAACTAACTAGCAAACCCACAATGTATGGTTGTTTCCTAGGAAGGAAAGTATTCCGAGGTCGTACACAAGGTCTGAGGTGAAATTAAACCATTCAATGATCAAAGAAAGTGCAAATCTAAACTAAGAGATGAGCAAGGGAAAAATAAATTAAAATCACAATGTTTTTGGTTGTATTTTTTGGTGATCAAACAAGATCAAAAAATATGCAAAAAATAAGCAAACAAACAATACACAAACACAAGGATAGGTGAAAAGGGTAAGAAGTGCGGATTGTAGAGATCAATAATTCCGGCAATGGCAATGGACTCATGCTTCTAAACATCAAATGATAAGTTGCGGTTTTCGGGAAAGGGTGTTTCTCTAATGGGAACAATTACCGGGTAAGTCTCATGATCCACTACTCTCACACCTAAGTCCTATTACTGGGTAAGTCTCAAGAAGCTAAGGTCGAGAATTCTACACAAACCGGGACACTACCTAAGGTTCAAATCCCTCCTTAAAGGGTAAGTCTCGGAAAAGGTAAGTCTTAGGCAACGATCCTAGCACACTCAATCCAATAGCGTTTTTTTTTGCTCTACTACCTAGAGTTCATCATCTTCTATATCTAAGAGTGGAAATCACCGCTTAAGTCTCATTCCTCAATTAGTTTGCTAGCAAAGGTCACCCTAAACTAGATTAAGCTCAACAAACACTAGGATTTCACAAATCTACATCCTAACATACAAATCCATTACGATAAGAACATCAACACACCAATCTCGGGTGGATCATGAACATATCGGCCGAAATGAAACAAAGAACAGGCCGAGATTATGGATTGAGATAGGTTTTCAAACACAAAATCATCCTAAGCTGACATGCAAGTCTATACAATCATCATCTAAGCGATATCCATCATTCAATCACCTTTGAATCACAACTATTCGGCCAACAACATACATTGCAAGATCAAACTTCATCATACAAGCATACATGCATTTCATAGCTAGATAATGAAGATAAGAACAAGGAAAGAAGTCTACTTAGCTAGATAGATGTTTATAGCAGTCTTACAAAGCTTTAGGAGCAGTACCAATGAGATCTTACAAGATACACAAGAAAACCTCACTCAAAACAACTAAATCCACTCTAGATCTTTAAGTTTGATAATGTTTTACACTAATCTCCTCCAAGAACACCCACAAGGGGCTTGGAAGAGAGCCACAAGGAGGAAGATCCACGAAAACAGCCTGCAAAGCAATTCAAGTACTCCAAGAGAAAGCAAAGGTTGGACAAAAAGAAAGTGTGCCGTGTGTTGAGGCTCTCAAGAGAGGAATACCGGATGGTCCAGAATCCATCTCGGTCAAGATGCACTTGCCTTGGACCGAGGTTGCACTAATTAAACCCTAATTATCACTTTAAACATGAGTTTGTCCAAGCCTTGCACCAACTAGGGTCCTTGCCTTCATCTTTTCTCTGAGCATGAGTCTTTTGGAACCTCGAATCCGGACAATCATGATCCAAAATTATGTCAATAATGTTCAAAATATTGTCAAAATACCTACAAAACCGACAATAGCTCGTGTAGAAACCATTTCTAGCAATATGAGTCGATTAAGCGTAAATGCCACGAACTAGTGCAGAATAATGCATGAATAAAGGGAAAAACTAACTAAATGAATGCCTAAACTAGTTCATAAATCATGTCATCAGGAACGTGGGGGAATTTTTTGCTAACAACAAAAGTACATGTAAGAACATATTCAACAATTTCTTTCAAATCTTAAATAAGGTTACAATACAAAAAAAATTATTACAAAACATACAACTAAGGGTGCAAAAAGTTCATATGAATTATTTTAGTTATTATTGTCGAATAGAATATTAACTTTGTCGTCCTCTTAATATGAAGACATTTTACGTAATAAAATAACAATTTGTTACATGTTATAAGATATTAGAATTTTGAAAATGAAGAGAATATGAATTTATCTCATATTTATAAGTGATTTCCCGCCGTTTGAAATTCAACGGTAATATATATGGTCGTTGGACAAAGTTCAAATTTGCCGAGTTGCACTACCTACGCCGGCGAACGAGTACACCCAACCCTGTGCCAACGACCTCTACCACTCACACCAATAGTGCCCACCGCTTGCACCAACACTCGTCATGCACCGTTGGCCTGCGATTTTTGTCGGAATTTGGTAGAACGAGGGGCGTGTAAATAACACCTCTTTTTATATGTTCTCTCCCTATATTTATTGACTTGATTTTTTTCATAGCGTCTATCTATATGTATAAGCTTATCGTTTTGTGATTTATTACTTCAAGGGAGGATATATTTACACGCATGCATAAATGTATGATATATTTACGCTATTTTTTTTTCATTAAAAATAAGATACTGCGCACCTAGATTATTTTCAACGTACAACTTATCTTATAACACATGATCTTATCTTTGTACGTACATATGAATTCTTCATCGTCAAGTTGTGGAGAAAAAGTAATATAAATAGACCATTTTTCTTCTTTTCTAGACACTCAATACAACATAACAACAATAAAAACCAAAAAAAATATGATCGATCGATGAGAAGTAATCCCAAATGAAGAACAATTCTTCATCTAGTTCATCTAGCAATATGAATTTGAATGATGACTATGGTAGCCTCAAGAAACCTGATTGAATGCCTAGGATTGGTTGATAAAAGTTGAAACACATCCTTCTGGCCTTGGAATTGAACGGAAAAAAGGGTGATTTTATTATTTTGATGTTTTAACTATTTGCTAAATTATATGTTTTGAGAATACAAAACATTTATCTCAACCTAAGTTGCTTTAAATAACTTCCGAGCATGTTTTTTTTATACAAAAGACATCATTATCTATTGTTGTAACTATTTTCACATTGTTTTTTAAATTGACAATGAGCATGAATTGACATATTGTTTAAATCAATATATGCTTTAGAATGAAATGAAACTTGCATGACACTCATGGAACTTGTGATGGAGTATTTACTTTATATTTTAAATACAACATTTTAGTACAAGATCATACTTGGACAAGTCAAAGAGGAACACTTCTAACAATACCTTTTGTTTTCGTCAGTACTATAAAGACCTAGAGACAAACCAATGGTTGAAGTCCAATGAGGTGTTGTCCGTCTTGAAAACTCGGGTAACTTGATCTAGAAAGAAGAAACTCGATTATAACATCCGGAAATAATTTCCGGAGGTCGAGGTGTTTCCGATCTTTTCCGAGTTGGCGGCTTATTTCCCGCAGGCACGTTGCTGAGTACGAGTTTTTAACGCGAGAGAGAGAGATTCGCGTTTGGGATATCCTACCTCCTTGTCAGCCCTTTTACTCTCTCCTCTCTTTTCACTTTCCTCTTTTACGCTCCTTCCCATCTACAGCTTCTTTCTTCTTCCTTGTGCCTCTCTTCTATTACACCTTGGAGGAGTGGTGTGTGGAGCTGCAACTTAAGCTTTCCGGATCTGTAGTGGTAAGTAGTTCTCTTTCCTCTTCCTCTTGCTGCTTGTATCCTCTTCTGTCCCTTCGCTTCACCTCCATGGCTATGGAGGAAGCTTTTAAAGAGATATCTTGTAAGCCCTTCCATGTCCCTTTCCTTAGCTCGTTTAGCTCGTTGTGAGGAGGCTAGGACATATGGTGAAGGTTTGAAGGAAGCCCAACAAGAGGAGCAGACACTAGGAGCAAAGAACCAGTCGAAGAAACGAAGAAGACGGACCTTCTGCTGTTCAACCGCGGGGCGGATTGCTAGAGGCGCACGGGCGAATTGAGGTCAACGCAGGGGCGGCGCCAAGATTCCGCAGGGGCGGCACTAGGTTTCCGCCGGGGGCGCCAACTTGTTTCCGCGGCTGCATTTTCGTCACCAGTAGGATCCTCCATCCCTTTCCTTTCGTTCCTTCCTTAGATCCTTGATGTATATAGTTAGAAGCATGCTTAGGATGGACCTAGGACTTGTTAGAATGCCATATAGTGGTTGCTAGCCTTGGAGCTCTTATGGCTTGGTGTGAATGTTGATCTTGAGTGTGAGCATGTTGACCTTCCTAAGCTAGTTGCTTCTCCTAGGATGTTGTTGTTGATCTTGTTCTTAAGTTGTATAGGCTGTTGTGAGCTTCCCTTACTTGTGGAGATTGTCTTGTGTACTTTGGACCCTAGGATGATTTCCTAGTTTGAGAGTTGTGGGATCTTGCTTAGATCTTTAGAATGAAGTTTATGACTTCATGAGTGCGGACTTGTGTTGATGAGTACTTTCGTGTATGAGCAGGTTGTGTGCTTCCTCATTGAAGAAGCTAGAGTATTGTGAGTTGAGAGAAGAGGTAAGTCTTTGGACTTACTTAGACATATTCGTCGTTTTAGATTCATTGTGTGCTTGGTGATGTGTGTTTATCGTTTTGTTATAACTTATAAACCGGATAATAGGACCACCGACCTTTATGTTATTTGGCCCAAGTGTATGATAACAGGCGGTGATATCACTGCCTAGCTCTTGCGAGAGCTAGGAGGTTCTCGGCGACTGGCCCATGCTGGTTAGAGGGTCGGAGGCATCCGACCGTTCCAGTGCCGGAAGAAGGGACTGAGGCGAGTTTCGGGAGATTCTCGTGTCACAAAAAGAAGTGGAACTAGAACGGGATACGACCTAATAAATAAAGATAATAACCGGATTGATTGTTGAGCATGTTTATGTGATGTGTCTATATATGTTTGTGTTTGTGCCTTCACAATGTCTTTAATGCCTCGAATGTAGCTAACGGTTTTAAACCGCTTGTGTTGATGCCCCGCAGGTTAGGGATGCTGCCGGGTGAGGTGGAGGAGTGGACAGCCGAGGGTCGTCGTACATTGTAGGACAGGGGCTTTTTTGGGATTGTTAACGTTGTGTTACCTTTTGTTGGGTTTGTGGTTTGTTGTACGCTTTCGGATTTATGTTCGTTGTGGAGTTTTGTGTCGTTTTGAGGACTCGGCTGAGTTTCCAAGTTGTACTCTTTACTTTTCTGTCTTGCATACATTATAAACGTTTTCGAGTTTTGAGCCTTTATTTGTGTCATGTTGGAAAGGTCCGGTGAGATTGTTGTCAGGCTAAGGGTCAGAACCCATTGTGTGGTCTCGCCCATAGCATTCCGATATCCCGCGGATTCGGGGTGTTACATCGATGATTTTCTTTTTCTATTTTTATGTTGAGACTACTATAAGTAGTTTTATACAAAAATTTAAAACCCTAACTTCATGAAATTGACCTATGAATACTATTTAGATGTGTATCCCACGTTGATTATAAATGTAAAATGACCCTAATATATATGATAGGTGGACTACCATCATTGCTTTTATAATAAAAATTTATTTGATTCGAAGGACATGTATATGAAATCTCTATTGTAATTAACTTACATACTCTCTTCAATGTAACATATGATTATTTTCTCATATAATTGTTATTTGTTGAAATTAATTTTATAACGGTAAGACTCTTTCCAAGGTGAGCATCGATAGTGAAGTGCCGTTAAAGGTGAAATGGACCATGTCTGACACATGTAAAGACGCATGGAAGGCGGAAGTTGATGGTGAAAAGGTTTCCGAGTCTACCCTGGAAGAGTGGAAAAAGGCCTACACTTACCTTGCATTGAATAACAATAACTATGCAACAATTCCGGACAAGAATGCTTGAAAATTCATAAATGACAACGTCACCTTCTAGTTTATACTTTGCTTTCAAAGGCTCCTTGTTGTAGGATTTAACTAGTTAAGTGTACTTGTTAATTTCTGGTCATATTCTCTTATTTCAACATTTCATTATTTCAGGATTGTGACACCGATAAACCCTTAAACTTCTAATGAAAAAACACTTTCTCATTTATATCCAAACAATCTTAGAGGCTATGAGGACTTAAATGATGAGAGTCAAAAGTTCATTATTTCAGGAATGTGTTGAAGTTATTCTTCGACAAATAGCATCATTTTTCCAATACAAAATTCACAATGTTGTCAATGTCATTAATCCACCAGCAGATCTCCAAACTACAGAGAAATACATATGTCGATAAGCAATGCAATTATACACAAAAGGCATAAGAAATGGATAAAAATGAGGCAGACACTAAAATGGATGTTATCACCGAATATAGAAGCATAATGACGCTCATCATCACTATCCACATGCCGTTATGCTTATCTATTACTTTGATTAAATAGTCTAATTTCGAGAATATATATATCTTCATTATATTTTATCTTTTCATTTTTTAATTTTAGTGTTTTCATATTATTATTCTAGAGTTAGTCATCAACTCCCTCAAACCTATGAATAGAGATCATTATTTATTGTTTTATTTAACTTTGAGTTGATTTTATATTATTATGCATTAATTGTAAAATTGATCTATTATCTAAAAAATAATTAATTCAACATTATTTGTAAACTCTTGCAACATGATAATCATCGAGTTAAGGCTTGCTCTTGTTTCTCCTTCCTTGAATTTGAGTCTTGATTAAGTTATTATAAATTGAATCCGGTATTAAACCACTCTTCTCTTTCTTAATTCATTTACAATTAATGTATGTTATTGGAGTTTTGAGTTTGATTCAATCAATCGATATTGAGTCCGGTAAGATAATATACTCTTTATTCTATTAGTCAATTTCATTCTACTTTTTTTTTTTCAGTTTTCAAGTACACAACAACTTCAACTCCTTCACAATTATAGTGATTATTCTTCTCGCCAGGGCATAGGTCTAGAGTATTGGCAAGGGAGAAGACATACTTGTTCAGAAAATTAGAATTTTGATGATATAGAGAAATTCCCTTCCTTCAGTTAAGGCTTGCTCTGGTTTCTCCTTCCTGCAATTTGAGTCTTGGTTGAGTTTTGAAGTGTGAGAGTGTTGAAAGAGGAAGCTTTGGCCCTTTTCGTGGTTCTGCTGTCATCGAGAAGTCGACAGACGCTCTTGTCGAAGATCCGCCTCCACGCCTACACAGAGCCACCCCTACAGATTCCCCTCTCTGCTGCCTCTGCGCCTTGTCCAGCCGTCCCTGCGGTTTCTTCTGCACTAACTCCCGTTCTTGTGAGTTGCTTCCTTCCTTGCTTTACTTGTTCCTTTCCTGGTTCCTTGATGTTGTTGTCGACCCTTGGTGTTCTGTAAGAATAGGGTTTGTGACCCTAAATTGTGTAAATCTCTAAGAGATCATGGAGACTAGAAATTATAGACTTCTAGCAATCGTTTCGGTTCCTAATTCGTGATGCCTTATTGAGCAGGCTTCCTTTGCTCCTTTCCTGAGGAATTCTGAGTGTTTGCTGAGTGTTAGATTACCTTCGAGTGAGGTAAGTCCCTTGGACTAACTTAGCTTTATTCCGCGTATTGGTTTGATTGTATTGGCTTATTTGTGTTGTTTATCATGTTATAACTGATAACCGGAATAGGATTGACTTTGTTATACCTTAATTGGCCTAAGTGTATTATAACCGGGCGGTTACCGCTTGTCCAATTTAGAATGAGGAAAGTGAGAGGTGCTCTCGCGACCAGTGCAACATGTGACAAAATGATGCATACGTTCTTTTCCTCTTAGTGAAAGGGGACGGAGGCGAGATCGTAGCGACTCTCGTGTAACAACCATAAGTTGAATTAGTAATTGGATAACCTAATGAAGATAATAACCGGTGAGTGTGGGACCGTCCTATATGATTATATTATTATGTGTGTTTGTTCCTTTAGTGTCTTTCTGATATCTAAAATGTTAGCTAACGGTTTATACCGATGTTGTAGATGTTTCAGAGGTTCAGGATGCTGCTGAGTGATCTGGATGGTGTGGTCAACCGGGGTTCCGGTACATTATAGGACAAGATCAGGTTTATATTTTTTTTTGTTGCTTTTCCCTTGTTTTGAAATCGGCTGCAAATCTTTTACGCTTCCATTTGTTTAAACCTTTGGTTTTATAATGAGTTTTGGTTTTCATTTGTATGTGCCTTGTTGTAAGATCTGTATTGTCGTTGCTACTCTGAGGGTCGGGACCCATTATGAGGTTGATAGGTGATGGAATCACTATCAATGAGGATAGTTTTTAGCATCTTTTCATTGTATTAGAGTCGGTTTGTGTTGTTAACATCTTAATACAAAAGAAGAAGTCTAAAAAGAAGCAAAAGAGATGTTAGAAGTACTTGAGAGTTGAAGATCAGTCACGAAGACAAGCTTCTGGTGCCACACTGCCCCCGCGAAGCAGTCTCACCGCCCCTGTGGGTGGCACTGCACTCCGGAACGCAGCTAGCGCCTTTGCCAACGCCAGGAACGAAGCCTGTTACCGCCCCTGCGGCCACCTCTGGACGTCCCTACGGTGACTCACCTTGAAGAAGCGAAGCCGGTGCCCCTACGCCTCTGCTTGCGGACCAACTTGCGGAGCTGTGAAGCTGAAGAGCCAGTGTCACCGCCCCTGCGGTGACATTGGGCCGCCCCTACGGCTCGACATCAGAAGTGATAGAAAGATGAATAGTTAGTCGTTTGAAGAGCATTAAAGATCCCCCCCCCCTGCGGGATTGCCAGGCCGCCCCTGTGGCCATGAAGAACACCAAGCATTTTGGCCTAAACCGCTCATGCGGCCCTAAAACCCGCCCCCATGGTTTAGCGCCAGAGGACTTTACTCCGGTTGTTTGTACCACCTTTATAAAATTAAAGGTGGCTGTTTAGGACGGCCATTTACTCCCTTTTACATCCAATTCTAGTATAAATAGGTCCATGGCTGATTGCTAGAATCATCCACAATTTTCCCATTTTCTCTCTATTTCCCTTACATCCTTTGTGTAATGTGTTTCTAATCTCCTTGCTACATTGGGTTGTTTTTAAGCTGCATTACTGCTTTGGTTGTAAGTCTTTATTAATATAAGTATTATTCAGTCATATGTTTTATATTCATTGTGCTTTAATTAACAATTGCATGTTTCTTACCACTTAGCTTGATCACCTTAAGTGTCTAACTACATGCAAAGAAATAGGGTTAATCGATTCCGGGTTCGGGCCCTTAATCTTGTAGAAAACCTTTAGGTAAAAGCTGGTTGTAATTAGTTAAAGGAAAAGGAATATAAATATAAAGAAAAGTCTAGCGGTTTTATTCTCTCCTTTATATCTCTTTGTCTGTATTTGAAAGCTAACTTGTGCCTTGTTCTTGTAGGTTTACGGAACATTAACTTGTTAAGTTGTGTTGATGCCGGTTGGCTCAACACATATATATGATCAAGACGAGAACATTGATGAAATACTTATACAAAGAACCAACCAAAGTAGTTTGCATGCGAAGAATCAACCTAGTGTAGCTCTTTCCTCCATCATTTTATCACATCTTTACTTGCTTTATTATGCTTTTGTCTTGTTACAATTCAATCAACCCCCCCCCCCTATTTGTTACAATCTCGATAATTGAACTTAATCAAACCTAAACTTAACTCTCTTGGGTTCGACCCTTACTTGCACTATACACAAACTTGTAGTGTAACATTAGAAAATCTACTTTGACCTAAGCTAAAAGACAACGACCTAGGATTTAAGCCTCATCAAATTTGGCGCCGTTGCCGGGGAGTTTAGTTGTGTTTTGATTTCTTTTGATTATTGATTATTGGTTTGGACTATTTTTATGGTTCAAACCCATGCTACTAACTCCGGATTTGTTCTTTTTGATCCAAAAAATTGAGAGAACGCACATCCGACAACGTAGACAACAACGAATCCGTGAAGGGATGGCTGACCGAACCCTTCGCCAACTCACGCAGCCATATTTGACTCAACACCCTCTTGCGGTTACCATACCGGCAACAGGGGAATGAGTCAACTTTGAGCTCAAGCCGGGGCTGATCCACTTGCTCCCATCCTTCCATGGGATGAGTGGTGAAGACCCCATCAAGCATCTTGGGAAATTTCATACCGTGTGTATGAGCATTAAGCCGGCAAACATTACCAAAGAACAAATCAAGATGAGGGCGTTCGGTTTCACGCTCAAGGATGGGGCAGATGATTGCTACTACCATCTTTCGTCTGTTAGCATCGACACATGGGAGAACCTCCATAAGGTGTTTTTGGAGAAGTATTTTCCAGCTAAGAAGGCAAATAGCTTGAAGAAAGCTATAAGCAACATAGAGCAAGAGGCGGACGCAACTCTTTATGAGTATTTTGAGCGTTTCGCAAGACTCCGATCCAGCTGTCCTTTCCATGCGTATTCTACCCAAGATCTAGTCTTGTACTTGTACAATGGCTTGCTTGACAATGAGATGAGAATCGTCGATGCCGCTTGTGGAGGTAATGTTCTAAACACCACTCCTGACCTTGCTTTAGAGAAAATGCAGGAATTAGCGGAAGGAATTCGGAATTTTGGAAGGACCTCTACCAAAAGAGGAGCTCATGCTATCAATCCTGGCCGTAATGAGATTTCAACGAAAATTACCGAACTGGAGGAGATGGTGAAAAGATTGACTTTGATGGGAACTCCACAACAGCTCAAGGCATGTGGAGTTTGTGCCGATCCGTACCATCCAACGAACATGTGTCTTCAAGTCCAAGATGACAATGCTGAGGTGAATGCATTGGGCTACGGGCAACAAAAACAACAAAGGCCAAGGAACGATCCATATGCACAAAATTACATGCCAAATTGGCATGATCAACAGAATTTTCGATGGAAGGATCAACAAAACCAGCAACAGTCCCGACAAGGTAAGTCTCCATCCATTGAGGATATGCTGTAGGTTTTAACTAAACATTTTGCTACCAATGTCCAAACCACAGAGTCTAGCATCAAGAACCTTTAAAAATAGGTTGGACAAATGGCGGAGGCCATTACAAGGATCGAAGCTCGATCCACCAAAAATTTGCCTTCCCAGACGGTCGTCAACCCTAAAGAAAATGTTAGCGCTCTACAATTAGGAATGGGAAGCAAATCTAACAAAATTCAACAATAGAAGAGAAGAACAAACCCTGTGACGAGTCTGCCACCCCCACAGCCGCCCCTACGGCTGCAATTGCGTTGGCACCTACGCAGACGCTGCCCCTGCGGCTGGATGTCACCGCCCCTGCGGTGACAGCCCTTGAGCCGCCCTTGTGCCTGCAACCTTCCGCCCCTACAGAAAAGATGACAGAAGGTTCAAATGAGGAGGATTCTTTCATATGTCCTTGTTTTCCCCTTCTGTATGCTGAGAAGCCACCGGCTCCCTTCCCAGAAGCGCTAAAGGAGAGAAGAATGATTGAGGATAAGGATCTCTTTGAGACCTTTTCCAAATGCGAGGTAAATATCCCTCTCCTTAAACTTGTTAAGAGTATTCCTAAGTATGCTCATTTTTTTAAGGAACTTTGTACCATCAAGAGGAACCAAAAGCTGAAGAAGAAGCAAAAGGTGCAAGTTAGTGAGCATGTGTCCGCCGTTTTCCAACGCCGAATGCCCAAGAAGTGTAGTGATCCGGGCATGGTAAGCATCCCTTACGTAGTAGCGGAAACCCGTTTTGATAAGGCTATGCTTGATCTTGGTGCTTCTATCAATGTTCTTCCTTACTCCATCTATAATTCTCTTGGCCTTGGGCCGCTAATTGAAACTCGGATTGTAGTCCAACTTGCTGATAGATCTAATGTTTACCCCAAAGGGATTATTGAAGATGTATTAGTGATAATAGATAATTTGATTTTTCCTGCTTATCTCTTTGTGATGGATATGGAAAATGACTCACATGCTGCACCTATATTGTTGGGAAGGCCTTTTCTAAAAACTGCTAGGACAAAGATATACTATGTTAGTGGCAAATTAACCATGGAATTTGATGGGGAGGTAGTTGAGTTTGACATTTATAATGCAATGAAATACCCTATTGATGATCATTCTCTTTGTTCCATTGATATTATTGATTCTATTATTCAAGATGTTTTTGACATTTTTGACATGGATGAATTGAAAAACATAATTGAACATGACATTGACATTCATACTTCAGAATATGCCTTAACATCTAGCATGCAGGAAGTCCTAGCACAATTGGATGGGCACAAAAGGCTCCTTATCTCCACTTTGGCCATTGGGCCCACATTACTAACTCCAAGTGAGAGGCTTGTTTCATCTATAGTGCAGGCACCGGAGATAGAATTGAAGGACCTTCCACAACACCTCAAGTATGCTTTTCTGGGAGAAGACAATACCTTGCCGGTGATCATCTCTAGCAAGTTGTCAACAATTCAAGAAGAGAAGTTGGTGAAGGTTTTGAAAGAGCACAAGATGGCTCTTGGATGGACTATTGCGGACATCAAAGGGATTAGTCCCTCCACATGTATGCATAGTATCCTCTTTGGGGAAGAGGCAAAACCATGTAGGCAACCCCAACGAAGGTTGAATCCGCCAATAATGGAAGTGGTCAAGAAGGAGGTATTGAAGCTCCTCCAAGCGGACATGATATTCCCAATCTCGGATAGTAAGTGGGTTAGTCCAACCCAAGTGGTTTCGAAGAAAGGAGGTATCACCATGGTGGAGAACCAATACAGTGAAATGGTCCCGAGCAAGACAAAAACCGGATGGAGAGTTTGCATCGATTACTGCAAACTTAACACGGTAACTCGTAAAGATCACTTTCATGTACCCTTTATTGATTAAATGTTGGAACATCTTGCAGGTCACCCCTACTATTGCTTTTTGGATGGATATTCGGGCTATTTCCAAATAGCCATTGCTTTGGAAGATCGGGGAAAAACGGGTTTCACTTGTCCATTTGGCACTTTTGCGTACCGCGTAATGCAATTTGAACTTTGCAATACTCCCGGCACCTTCCAACGGTGCATGTTAAGTATTTTTTCAGAATATATAGAGAACTTTATTGCGGTTTTTATGGATGACTTCACCGTCCATGGAAATAGTTTTGATGCATGCTTGGGACACTTAAAACTTGTTCTTGAAAAATGCGTAGAAACCAATTTAGGTCTTAATTCTGAAAAATGCCATTTCATGGTTGAACAAGGAATTGTGTTAGGACATGTGATATCTTCAAAAGGGATAGAAGTAGATAAGGCAAAAGTTGATATGATTCAAAGTTTACCTTACCCTACTAATGTGCGTGAAATCCATTCTTTCTTAGGTCATGCAGGCTTTTATCGGCGGTTCATCAAGGACTTTTCAAAGATCTCGGAACCATTGTGTGAGCTACTCAAGAAGGACACCACTTTCATAGTGGATGAATATTGCAAGAAGGCATTCGACACTTTGAAGGCATGCCTCACTAGTGCATCGATCATCCGGTTTCCGGAATGGGAGAAGACATTTGAGATCATGTGTGACGCCAGCGATTATGTTGTAGAAGTTGTCCTAGGACAAAAGGACGGAAGAACATCACATATCATCCATTATGCATCCATGATACTTAATGGAGCTCAAAGAAACTACTCCACCACCGAGAAGGAGATGCTAGCAGTGGTGTTTGCACTAGAGAAGTTCAGACAATATCTCCTTGGCGTAAAGGTAATTGTATTCACTGACCATGCAGCCCTTTGGTATCTCATGGCGAAGAAGGAAGCAAAGCCAAGGTTAATTCAGTGGGTGTTACTTCTAAGCGAGGCTTGTAAAGGAGGAAGAAGATATAGCAAACGGAAGAGCCATAGTTGGAAGCTTTCCAGACGACACCTTCTACACAACTCTCTGTTGTGTAACCGCCCCTGCGCAACCAGAGCCCCTCCCCTGCGGCTCGAGCTAGGCGCCACTGCGCCCTTGCGTAAAGCTTTGGCCGCCCCTGCGGATTACACGACAGAGTTTCTGTTTAAACTTCAATATTTTAAACCTTGGTTTGTTGACATTATAACTTTTCTGGTTAGAGGTGAGTACCCTCCAGACATCACCAAGGCACAACGGGAGAAGGTGAAGGCCGAAGCAAGACACTACGTTTGGGATGATCCATACCTTTGGAAGCATTGTAGCGATCAGGTAATACGCCGTTGCATCCCGGACAATGAGGTACAATCTGTCCGTACATTCTGAAGCATGTGGGGGACATTTTGGGGCCAACAAAATAGCTAGGAAAGTCTTAGATGCGGGATTCTTTGGCCAGAGATCTTTAGAGACGCTTTTGCGTTTTGTAAGGTGTGTGATAGGTGCCAAAGAATGGGTAACATCTCTAGGAAAATGAAATTCCTCAATCTTCTCTTATATTTTGCGAAATTTTTTATGTTTGGGGAATAGATTTGATGGGTCCTTTTCCTACCTCTTTTGGGCATACTTACATATTACTTGCGGTGGACTATGTTTCCAAGTGGGTGGAAGCAAAGTCCACCAAAACTGATGATTCTAAAGTGGCTGCAGCATTTCTTAAGGACAACATTTTTGCAAGGTTTGGCATCCCGAAGGCTTTGATAAATGATTGGGGAACCCACTTTTGCAAAAAGACAATCACCGCTCTCATTAAGAAGTACCACGTCCACAAAAGAGTGTCAACGGCATACCACCCACAAACGAACAGTCAAGCGGAAGTGTCAAACCGGGAGATCAAAACCATCCTTGAAAAGACGGTTTCCCCCGGAAAGAAAGATTGGAGCTTGAGGCTCAATGACGCTCTATGGGCATACCGGACAGCATACAAGACTCCTATAGGGATGTCTATATTCCGGCTTTTGTTTGGAAAAACTTCCCACCTTCCAGTGGAGCTAGAACACAAGGCATGGTGGGCGGTGAAAAAGTGCAACATGAATGTGGATGAGGTAGGAGAGTTCCAGAAGCTTCAATTACAAGAGCTTGAGGAGCTAAGGCTCAATGCGTATGACCATGCCACATCATACAAAAAGAAGACAAAAGTGTGGCATGACCGGAACATTCTCCGGAAAGATTTCAAAGCGGGTAACAAAGTGCTCCTTTTTCAATCTCGTTTAAAGCTTTTTGCAGGCAAGCTACGCTCAAGGTGGACAGGTCCATACGTAATAGCCAAAGTCCATCCACATGGTGCTATGGATCTTTATGATCCACAAATGCACGATATTCAAGGGCAATGGACAAAGGCTCAAGCCCTACCTTGAAAGAGTGAAGAATGACCCCATAGACAAGATGGTGCTGGAGGAGGCCCAAGTAGAGAATTAGGTCCTTATGTCGAGTCAATGACGTAAAACAAAGGTGTTGCTCGGAAGGCAACCCGAGAGAATAAGAACAGGAGTCACTATCAAGAAAACCGCCCCTACGGACCCTTGTCACCACCCCTGTGGTAACACCCTTGCCTAGTGCCGCCCCCGGCGCTAGGTCTGCGCTAGCTCCAACTTTGTCACCGCCTCCACGGTGACATTCCCCCGCCCCTGCGGCGGCCATCCTTGCCAGGCAGACAAGTGCCGCCCCCGGTGCTGGGTCTGCGTCTCCCCCTTCCTTGTCACCGCCCCCGCGGTGACAAGCCCTCGCCCCTGAGGATTTACCCAGAAAAGAAAAAAAAAAAAAGGAAGTCAAAAATACCCTAAACCTACCCCACCCACCTCTCGCTCTCTACTCACCTACCACTCATCTCTCCCGACCTTCACTCTCACAAAATCGACGCCCCTGTGCCCCCAACTTCCTCTGTCCGTCTAGCCACCTCTACAACGCCCTTGCGCCACCACTTTGCCTTCCTCCATTGCGCCCCTCCGACGCCCCTGCGCTGCCTTCATCGATCTCTCACCCACCACCCTCAATCTCTCCAACCTCCACCCTTCTCACTTCCCACCACACTCAGCCATCATCCATCACTCCTCACCACCACCGGAGGCACCCTCCACCAGCCGGAAACACCAGGAAAGCGCCCATCTCCTCCACATGTCGTAGCTTTCCAAAATCGCCTTCAAGTGTTGTCCCGCCCTTGCGCCTGCAAGCACCCGCCCCTGCGCCTCACCGACCCTACGGATCTGCTAGCCGCCCCTGTTGAAAACACAATAGAGGGTTCGTCTTCTTTATTTGTTTTTGAGATTTCTGATTTCTTTGCTTCATATCTTTGCAAGAATGGAATCCTAGAGGAAGTACAAGATGTACGAGGTAGAGAAAACCCGCTACAGGATTGTGCGAGATCGTATTGTGTATGCAACTCGGTTTTTGCACATTTCAACATTGGAGAAACTTGGCATGTTGTAGAGCATGCAATCCTTCCTCACCAATGATGGGCTCGGGGACTTTCTAAAGAAGAGTGCTCCCACATACCCCGAGCTCAGTGGACAATTCATTGCCACCTTCACCATGGAGAAGGACGATCATGTGTGTGTCGGCCTTTCCTTCAAGTTCAACAAGAAGAAGTACACACTTGACTACCTGCAGCTGCAGGAGGCTTTTGGGGTGACTCTTAACCCCTCTGACAAATGGTGGGAACCCATTCCCACACCGGACCTTTGCGAGTTTTGGCAAGCAGCCACCAGCTCCGAGTTTCATGCCGGGGGTGAGTATAGCAACAAACTTAGTCACCCCTTCTTGAGGCTTCTTTCCAAGATCATAATGTGTGTCTTCTGTGGACACAAGGAGGAAAACAAGGTCGCTCTTAAGGACATTCCACTGCTGTACTCTTGCCTCCCGATCAGTGACGCGGTGCCGGATTGGCCGTACCTTTTCCTTACTACTTTGAAGCGGATTAGGAAGAACGAGCCTAGATATATTGTTGGAGGTGAGGTGATGTCTTTGATTTCCGAGAAGGTGATGGACCTTTCCGAGATTGAGGATGGAATGACGATTCTATTCTAAACGGAAGGTCTCCTCCAGAGGTGCAAGCTCCTCAAGCGGGATGAGGAGAATTTGTTTTAGCTTTATTTTGCAGATGGGAGCCATATCACCTACCTTCCACGCCCTCTACCATTCGGAGATGAGCTCTCCGAGCTCTACATTCCGGCTGATCCGTTTGTTCTGAGGCGGCCTCAGATGGCTCATTATGAGGACCAAATGCCCATCCTGGACGATGAGGAGATGCCTACGGAAGCGGGAGAGGATGACCCCGCCCTTGGGAGCTCCAGCCTCAAATGGCTGCCTTGACCACTCAACACCAGGCTTGACAAACCGAGTATCACCGGACCATGCTGGAGCAGCAGCAGACTTGGCAGTCCAGCTTTGCCACGAGCATACCGGCCCACTTTGACCGGCGCGAGGATGCTTGGCAGGCCGCCCAACAGCAGCCGCAGCTTGAGGCTCAGACCTTTGGAGGCCGGATGGACGCCCAGCAGACCAGCCTCGATGAGATCTACCGCTGGCAGGAGCACTTCTTCAGCCACTTCCCTTATCCGCCGGAGCAGGGTCCGGATGGTCCAGCCGGACCATCCCACTACTGGGTATCATCTCTTTTCCTTCTCCACCTTTAGTCTTTGCTTTCATTTCCACTTTGAGGGCAAAGTGTTCTTCAAGTATGGGGGAGGGAATACTATCTTGCATGTATAGTTGTTTGAGTCTATTGTTTGAGTTTGTTTTGAGTTTTTATAAGTTGTAATTCAGTTAAAAAAAAGAAAAATCCAAAGAAATTGAAAAAAGGCATGAAAAATCCTTGGAAAAATTGAAAACCCGAAAGGGCGGTTTAGCCAAAAAGAAGGTAGTCCGACCAACATTAGGTTGGTGCAAAAATGGAGTTGAGGGATGTGAGGATTTGGTGAGATCATCAAGAAAAGAAGAAGAGTGGCAAGGTGAAAACTGGAAAGGGTGCCTTGGCAAAACGAGCGGCACCGAGTGTAGGTTCTCCTTCCGACGTTTGGCGGCATAAGAAGGGGAGTCATAAGGGGTTGTCCGGATAGGTCACTTTTGGAGCAATAAGGATGGTAGTTTTCTCACGTTCTTCTCCATTTCTCTCTTTTCCTTCTTTCTTTCTTGGTTTTTCTCTTGATTCCCTTATCAATTTTTCGGCACCATGCTTCCTGAGGCCTTTGGTTGCTGAATAGTTGACATATCAATTAGGATAGTTTGATAAGTGATGGAATCACTATCAATTAGGATAGTTTTTAGCATTTTTTCATTGTATTAGAGTCGGTTTGTGTTGCTAACATCTTAATCCAGAAGAAGAAGTCTAAAAAGAAGCAAAAGAGATGTTAGAAGTACTTGAGAGTTGAAGATCATTCACGAAGACAAGCTTCTGGTGCCACACCGCCCCCGCAGAGCAGTGTCACCGCCCCTGCGGGTGGAACTGGACTCCGGAACGCAGTCAGCGCCCGGAACTAAGCATGTCACCGCCCCTGCGGCCACCTCTAGACGCCCTTGTGGTGACTCACCTTGAAGAAGCGAAGCCGGCACCCCTGCGCCTCTGCCTGCGGACAAACTTGCAGAACTGTGAAGCTGAAGAGCCAGTGTCACCGCCCCTGCGGTGACATTGGACCAGACCTCTCGCGGCCCTGAGAGGTCTGGTGCAAGAGAAGGCTTCACGAGCCATCTTCTTCCTCTCCTGCGATCCTGAGCTCCTACTGCCATGGAGGACGGACGAGATAAACGGGAGGGAGTGGCCGCGCCGATTCTTGTGTGAAGGGAAGAAGGCCAAACTAGGGCAAGAGGGAAGGCTGAACTAGGGCAAGGCTTACGTGAAAGCTGAACTAGGGAAAGAGGGAAGGAGGCTGAGAAGTAACGTAATTGCTTATTCTCTTAACGGGCCCGGAAGGCCTTGTTGAGTGTTGTCAAAAAAATTTAGCCCATGACCTTTAGTCTTGTAGGAATTAAACTCTAAGGAAGCCGCAGGGTGGCAGTAGGAGCGCAGGTGCGGCGTCCCCAGCCCGCAGGTGTGAGTGGCATCCGAGTCGCTGGTGCGCCTCCCTCTTACCGCGAGCGCTTCCCAATGAAAGTGGGCTCGTTCCGTTCGTCTTCCTCGTGTGTGCGAGCACGTTTAGCCCGACTAGATAGGTAAGGCTTCACCCTCTTCTCTTCCGTACCCTCTCTATATTTATGTGTTGATGTGAGCCCGTTTGTATCTCGGAACCCTTCATAACAGCCCTAGAAGATGGCTCATGGAGCTGCTGCATTTTCTGGGTTGTAAAGTGATGAACCCTTGCAACATGTTAATCTTCCAGTTAAGGCTTGCTCTTGTTTCTCCTTCCTTCAATTTCAGTCTTGATGAAATTATTATAAATTGAATCTGGTATTAAACCACTCTTCTCTTTCTTAATTCGTATTCTATTAATGTATTTTATTAGAGTTTTGAGTTTGATTCAATCAATCAATATTGAGTCCGGTCAGATAATATACTCCTTATTCTATTAGTCAATTTCATTATACTTATGTTTTTTTTTGCAGTTTTCATGTACAAAACAAATTCAACTCCTTCACAATTATAGCGATTATTCTTCTCGCCAGGGCATAGGTCAAGAGTATTGGCAAGGGAGAAGACATACTTGTTCAAAAAATTAGAATTTTGACGACACAGAGAAATTCATTTGCAGGTGGTAGTGATTCTCCTTCCTTCAATTTCAGTCTTGATGAAATTATTATAAATTGAATCTGGTATTAAACCACTCTTCTCTTTCTTAATTCGTATTCTATTAATGTATTTTATTAGAGTTTTGAGTTTGATTCAATCAATCAATATTGAGTCCGGTCAGATAATATACTCCTTATTCTATTAGTCAATTTCATTATACTTATGTTTTTTTTTTTGCAGTTTTCATGTACAAAACAAATTCAACTCCTTCACAATTATAGCGATTATTCTTCTCGCCAGGGCATAGGTCAAGAGTATTGGCAAGGGAGAAGACATACTTGTTCAAAAAATTAGAATTTTGACGACACAGAGAAATTCATTTGCAGGTGGTAGTGATTCAAAATCACATTTAAAAGATTGGGAGAACACAACCCAAGTCAATGGTGGTCACATCAATTTTATTATCAGACAACAATTAGTTCATGGTTATAGCAATTTATATTTCATCCATTTTATTTTAAATTTTCAAATATAAACTTATTTTTTTATCAATTCACCGTCCATACTACAAATTTAATTCGTAATTAAATAATTCCCTTATATATAATGACTAGTTTTTAAAGCATGTGTAAAATTACACTAAATATGTAAACTTAAAAAATATAGTTTCAATATGAGATGTCAAATTTTAACAATCATGTAAAATTATTCATGACTTATTGAAACAATAATATATTTCTATACATTAAGTCAAAATTACTACACATTCATCACACTTTTTTTTTCATGAAAATGAAAAGCGGTTAGGAAAGACAATCTTCTATAGGTAGTCCAACCTAAATCATCCTTGCGGATGAGAACGCGAAGTACGAGATCGTAAGAAAAGGATGTGTTGGGGTCGAAATTCTCAAATGGGTCAATCGGTCAGAAACACAATTGATTTCTCTGAACACAGCTTGACCTGGACTTCTTCAAAGAAGCAAAGATTCAGTCTGTAGTCGGATACGATCATCTCGATCTCCCAGGGACAGCTTCAAAGTCCTTCGAGTGCCTTGATAACACATAGGTTATCACCCTCAATTTCAATATTTTTGCTATTTAACATGATTGCTTCTTTAAAACCTGCTTTCAGCGCAAAAGCTTCTACTTTAATAACCCAATTGAAGTTATTTTTCCTAGCATCCAAGCGAATTACATCACCGTTATGATTTTGTATAACAAAGTCAATAAAAGTTATACCCGAATCAACTTTTGATCCGTCAAAGTTGAGTTTGTGGAATCTAGGTTTTGTTTTCTCCCATTTGATATTATTTTTCTTCCTTATTATGGAAAAGTTGTTCTTTCGAACATGTTTAAATACGTAGTAATCCTCACCCGTAAAGCGAGAACTCTAGTGAACAATTTGGTTTTTGATGAATTTTAAGATGTTGTGATCTGATCCATTGTCATCATTGTTAAAAATAATTTTATCTTGAAGTACCAAATGCTCTATAACACCTCGTATCTCAAACTCGGGGCGCTACGGGGTAGGATCTCACAATGGGTCCTGACCCTAGCTCGACAGAAATATTATTGGATCTTACAATAAAACACAAATGATAAAATGTGAAGATCCAAATATAATAGTATGCAATGCCGAAAAAGATAACAAACTCTCAACCGAGGTACAAAGACATAAACAAAAAACGTAAGGTAAATTGTCAAAGTCAACTAAACATAAAATGCAAAACCGACACCCGTCCTACCACATACGGGAACCCCGGATGACCTCCTTCTCCGAATCACTCGGCAGCTACCCTATCTTACAAGGCATCTAACAACACGGATAAACCATTAGCTAACTATAACATAGAGGAAAACACCGAAGCACAAACACATATAAAGGAAAAGGTTAAACACAGATCATGCTATCACAGAAACTCCTTTATTATTATCTTCATTAAGGTCATCCAGATTATTCAATTATAGCTGTGACATGAGAAGTCTTAGACTCTCACCTTCGGTCCTTTATCCAGCTACAGTGGTTCACCGCACCTCGCCGTATACACAATGGAGTGGTTCGCTACCCTCCTCGTATACCAAGTTTGGCCTAGTCGCGAAGCACCTCCAAGACCCCCTCGGAAGAACTGGACAAGTGATCACTGCCCGTTACCCGTGGGCCACGTAAGAAGTCGGTATATATTATATATATATATATTCAACACATCACAGCACAACAACACATACCACTCAAGCATTTGCCAATATATCATAGAAACTAAGTAAGTCCTAAGGACTCTTGAAACCGAACGCTCTCAGCTATCACACAACCCGATCAGAAAACTTTCCACAATGCCTGATATAAGTCAAGACAATAAGTTATAACCAATCCACATCCATATCAAGTTGCATCCTAACATATTCCTACCTTATGCAAACCTCAACGCAACTTGGAAACTAACCCACTACATGGGATTTTCTCAAGAACTGTTAAGACACCTACCATGATACTACATCGTGATCAAAGGGTACACAGAAGAAGGAACGACATACCAAAAGAACACCCTTAAGTCACAAGAATGACTTAAGGGTCTCACTGGAGGAAAACCGCAGCCGCTGAGGTGAAGAGGCGTAGGGGCGGAAAGTACCAGAGGAACACCCGCGGAAGGAGTGAGGCGTGGGGGCGGTGAAGCGCGGTCTAGGGGATGGACAGCGCGGTCGCGTCACTGGCGACTTTGGACTCCGACTTCTCTTCTTCGAATCCGACCTTCGTTCTTCTCCAATCTTCCTATAACTCGATGTATATCCAATTAGGTCTTCATGTAGCCATATGGTAATCAAAGTAAGGAAAGGGAATCCCACTAACCCTTACTCGACAACACACTCGAAGGAGATGACCGGTTCTTCCAGAATCTACAAAGACGGCGCCCTTGATAATCCTTGCTGCAGTCCGGTGAGGTCGGAAAGCGTCGCGCTGCTGGTGACGGAATCAAAAGAGAAGAAAGAAGTGAAGGAAGGAAGAAGAATTAATGATGGAGGAAGGGAATAATAAAGAAAAGAGGAGAACATACTTACGTAATTTCTCCCAAGGTGACGAAGAGCCAAAGGGACGGCAAATCTCAAAATGGGCAGAAAAAGGTAGGGTTGGGTTTCGGAGATAAAAGATGAGTTTCGTAACCGTTATCGTTTATGAAATGAAACGACGCAGCCCACTTCTTACTGTAACGACCAGTTTTTTTCGTTACGCTTTGATAGGGTTAGAGAAGTTTAGGAAACGAATAAAAATTTAATGAGACTAGGACATACCAGATAATTTATGGAAGTCATTTAATTAAGTATCTTGTTCTAAGTTTCAGGACGAAACTTATTTTAAGGGGGTACTGATTTAATATCCGGAATTTTTATTCCGTTTAATTCCTAATCAATTCGGACTTCGAGCCGTTGACGTTTCCCATTTTATCTAGTATTTCTTTCTTCGCAAATTTTATCATTTTATGTAGAATTTAATTCACATAAAATGATAGAATTATATCAAACCCTAATTCTTATAATTATTTATCATTTTATGAAGAATTTAATTCAAATAAAATGATAGAATTATATCAAACCCTAATTCTTATAATTAATCCTTAACGATGACTTTAGACGAGATCATGACAAGGCTGAGAGGAGACTGTGACAAAGCTGTGACGAGATCATGACAAGGCTGAGACAAGACTGTGACAAGGTTGTGACGAGATCATGACAAGGCTGAGACGAGACTGTAACAAAGCTGTGACGAGACCATGACAGAGCTGAGACGAGGTCATGATGAAGCCCGACAACTCTGTGACGAAGTCATGCATGGGCCTGACAAAGCCATGACGAGTTTTTGACAAGTTTTGACAAACTTTCAGCCCACTTAATTCTTGCCTTGTTTCAGGCCATTGTTTCTTAATCAGATTTATTTTTACAGCCCTTACCTTAACTCTTGCTGGCAGGTTTGAAACAGTCTCAGCCCACCTTCCTTACCTTACTCCAGCCCATCAGCTTCAGCCCTTCAGCAAAGAAGCCAACCGGCCCAACAAAGGAGCAGCCCTAAAACGTGTGTATGTTGAGTTGGAGAGGAGCTGAACGTACCCTAACGCTCCCTGAAATTTCCGCTGCTGCAAACTACCTCCTTCCTCTCACGTAACGCCGGTTCACGTACAGATCTCCACTCGATCCTTTCCTTTTGCGACGCTAGTACCGCAACCTTCTCCTTCTCCCTTGGACGCATTCCCTTCTCGTCGAGATCCATCCTGCTGCAACCTTGTACACCGCAACCTTCTACACACT
The DNA here is from genome assembly GCA_033239125.1 of Fagopyrum homotropicum. Taxonomy (NCBI): domain Eukaryota; kingdom Viridiplantae; phylum Streptophyta; class Magnoliopsida; order Caryophyllales; family Polygonaceae; genus Fagopyrum; species Fagopyrum homotropicum. Next base: position 138,867,024 of record BSWB01000002.1, read on the forward strand.
ACACATGATGCATCTAGGACGCGTAGTTCCTGCACACAACCCCTGCATAGTTACGACACTCTCCCCCCCTCACGTCATCCTTCTGCTCGACAGGGAAGGCACGGTTTGATGCCAAGTGTATTACGACTGAATAATCTTCTGCGCCAAGGTGAGTTGTTCTCCTTCTCCTATCGCCTCTCCCCTTCTGTTCTGGATAACGCTCCATGATTGCAGCCTCTAATCTAAGGCTTCACAATGCATCAGGTTGATTCTCCCTAGTAGACATAGCAGCAGTGTCGGCCGACTTCCTCTCCTGTGGTGACAACCAGTAGCGTCCTAACAACCTGATCCGCCAAACTCTTGGATACTGCAACCAAGGAACCGCTAGTGACATTACACGCTTGATCGAGTCCAGAGTCGAAGGAAAGTTAGAGAGACCGAATCCAAGACGTGTGAATGTAGCCAGAAACCAAACCAGCGGCTAGTGAGACTGAAGACCCAAACATCTTTGTATATGTGCTGATGAGAGTGCCCATATGTGTCTTTAGACCTTTCCTAACAGCCTCGGAAGGTAGCTTGAAGAGCTGAAGCGTTTTCTGAATTTTCGAAGTTACGGTTTGAGAGTTATGATTTTTGCAAAGTTGACTCCTCATGTAGTTTTTATAAGTGTCCTGAATGTTGAGAAAAACAGCATGTGATGCAGTTTTGTGAGGTGGTTTTAATAAGCTTTTGATCTCCTTTGCTGCTGAATTTTTGATATATTATAGATAAGATTTTATATTAGAACATATCAAAATTTGGGATAAATCCAGCGAGTAGTTTAGGAGTTATGATTTTTTCAAAATTTAGACAGTGGGTTGTTTGTTAAGTGTTGTAACCAACTTTGGAAATTTTTGTAGAAGTGATGGTTGAACAGTTTTAATAAATTCTTACTCGTAGGAGTATATGAGATATCATAGATGATCTAGGGAATTATTTCGGAATTTTTATAAGATTATTCGAATTTTATATTTGAAGCCGAAGTTGGACCTTAACGATCTTTCCGAAAATAGGGAAATGGGTAATTTGCCAGTTTGTAACCAAACTCATCTTTAGGAGTTAGAATATGACTCTTTAGTCTCAAATAAGAGTTTAGGCATGAATTAGGGAATTTTTGGAAGTTTCAAGACCAAGGGTAAAATAGTCATTTGACCATAAATTAATACTGTAATCAATTCCATTCTATTAAGACCTACTATCTTAGAAGTCTTAGACTTCTAATCACCCAGAAAGTGTGCTGACACACTTGCCTCCTTTGACAGGCCACTGAATTCCTACTGTATAGATCGATTTGCGAATTAGAAAGTCGAGATCTGATTCAGGTAAGTCCATGGACTTACTTAGCTGGCTTCTTGTATGAGTGTAATGTGTATGAGTGGTGTTTGTTAGTTATAATAAATAACAAAACCGGATTAGGCCGACTTTATTATTTACGTAATTGACCCAAGTGTATGATAACGGGTCGTGACATCATCTGCCTAGCTCTTGCGAGAGTCTAGGAGGTTCCCTGCGACCAGCCCAGTCAGGTAGACGGTCAGATGCATTAGTACCATTCTGTGTTGGTAAACGGGGATAGGGGCGAGGTTTGGGAATCCCTCGTGTCACAAAATAAGTATCATTAGTAATAACCTATCACCTAATTAAAGATAATAAAAGGACTGAGTGTTGCATGTTGATTGTGTATGTTGTGTGTTTGTGCTTTTACATTTATACTTATGCATAGAATGTTAGTTAACGGTTGTATACCGCTTGTAGATGCTTTGCAGGTTAAGACAGTTGTAGAGAGATCCGGAGAAAATGGTCAGCCGGGTCCACGTACTCATTTAGTTGGGGATGGGGATGTCTTCTGTTCTTCATATGCGTCGTTTTAGTATCTTTTCTTGTAAGGCTGATACATATTCTTCATGTATATATATGGTTTACAGTTTTCAAATGTTTTAAATATTTTTGTGCCTTGTTGTAAGATCCAAGAAAAATTGTTGTCAAACTATGGTCGGGACCCATTGTGAGGTCCTAACCAGTAGCTCCACGAGTTCTCAGAATTTGGGGTGTTACAATATGGTATCAGAGCTCTAGGTTGGCAACAATGGCACTTGCAATCTTCTGAAAGACCTAATGTATAAAATAACTAGAACCCGAAAGGGGTCTAAAATTTTCAAAACGGATTTATGTTTTCACACGCGCGCATAGTCGGGTTGTTGGGTTAGTAGTACGTCGGACTACCATCGCTCTCCGTGGATCTATACAACTTGGATCGATACGAGTTAACATATAGACTTATTATGATGTGTATTAATGTATGTTATATATGTATATGTGTAGCATGTTAGTATCCTAAAGGATATATTATATCCTTTAGTTGTGATATCATGAAGCGATTATCGCCTCATGATAAATCGGTAGCAGACTTGAAGAGTTTCAACACGAGACAAAGGACTCAGACCTTGTATCAAATATTATACTCGGATGGGCGTCCTAGTAACCCTTGTTAACCATCCAAAGAACTAATAGGCGAAGAAGTAAAGATGTGGAGATAATGTTGACCATAAGTAAAATCAAATGAGGAAGAATTCCTGAATCAACTCAGATAGAAGAAATAGAAGGTCATACAAGGGACTAGGTCGTATGAAGCCGAGAGATGAATTATAAGAACTATGCAAGAGACTACAAGAATGCGGAGTAGAGATAATAATATTGGAACGAGACAAGTAGAATTGAGTACAACCAAGATTGCGGAATCAAGGACATTACAATCGAGGCGGATGCCCCATAGACCAGTATGGGCATGAGAAACGAGAAGAGACAGAGTGTCAATCCGGGTGTGAGAATCTAAGGTGGACGGAATGAAGACCTACAATTGAGTGTAAAAGCGAAAAGGAAGACCCCACAAGCGTGGGGAGGTTTTGACCTCCTCAGAGATATAAGAAGTTTGAAAGAAATCGCGACCGCCAATATCCAAAGAATGGAGGCCTGTTGCAGAGTCAACGGAGTTTCATGAAGGCGATATTACCACCAACACCAGTGAAGAAATGGGTATGGGAGAACGTCCTTGCTAGACTCGAGAGTCCAGGGTAACCCGAATTATCACGGGACCTAAGCCATCAACACAGGTGGTCCATGCAAAAGGAACTGCAAGTATATGATCATTACGGCCATAGGAATTTCAAAGACGCTTGCAAGCTATCGTGGAAACTTGAAACGACTATTTATGCCAGATGAATGACACAATCGCACTAGAGAAATGGAGTTGGCCCGTAAGAAGCGGAAGCGTGGAAGGTAGAATGAACTAAAGAAGTATAAAAGGATTGTAGTGTGCAACTGTTTACCTACTAGCTAAGGAAATTTTGACAAATCACAATTAACAAAGAATGGAGACTTACAACTAAATGTAAGAGCGAAAGGTAGACTTCACAAGCTTGGAGACGTTTTGTCTTCTTTCAAGATAAGAATTCTAAGAAGAATCACAACGCCAGTATCGAAAGGATCGAAGCCCTGTAACATAGTCGATAGATATTTGGAAGGAAATATTACAAACAATGCCGATTAAGGAACTTGTGCTTGTGAGAATCGTGTAGCGGACTCAAGAGTCCAGGGTAACCCCATTTATAACAAAACATAGGTCATCAACACAAACGGTCCCTGTACAAGGACTACAATTGGGAGGTAATTAAAAGTCATCGGAACTACAAGACGCTTACCATCTATCGTGGAGTGTTAGGAACAAATTTTGACGTCAAGCGAATGGCACGGTGAGACTTGAGAAAGAGGGTTGTCCCAAAGGAAGCAGAAGAGTGAACGATAAGATGAAATAAAGAAGGATAAAAGGATTAATCTAGTAAGTGATGTGCACCAAAAGTTTAATACTAGTGGAGGTATGAAATTGAGATAAGTCAATTATAGACTGACCGATGTCAACTATGGATGTGCAAGTATTGTTTGGTATTGACGAGTTATGTGCCGTTAAGAAGAGATATTTGTGACGGTGGATCAATGGAGTAGCTATACCGACGCGTTAGAGGATTTCCTTAAGTAGGCAACGACAACCTTCTTGGATGAATTAAAGGTATAAAGAGAAACGTTGTAAGGGTTACTTCTTGGCTAGTTAAGATCAAAATCCGGTCAAGTCATGAAGTTTGGATCCGTGGTAGAAGAATTAAGAAAGTAAGCGGAAGAAGTTGTTTTTCAATCGTTGTTTTATTTTCTTAAGGCAAGTAAAGAAGGTACTTGGTACTTCATCCGGATAAGACCCATGGCGTAATTGGAAGAAAGAGTTTTGGGGTCAATCATTTTAGACATACAGAAACGTCCTTAGGATTAATGAGTGACAATATAATTATCAGAGTAGCACAGCGGAAGTGTGGTGGGTCCTAACCCACAAAGCAGGAAGCTCAATGGTACAGAGAAATAACGTGTCAAGTGAAAGAATGATAGTTGGTGAAATGCATTCCGTTGGAAGGAACGCGAGCTAGGCTACTCGGAGTGACTAAAATTTTTATGGAAGAACAGTGTCACCACAAGGTAGACGTGGAAGTATGTGCATGTAAGAGGTTATAGAAGGAGATTAGTACCCTATTATGGATTCAAGTGAATAATGACGGCTTGTCACATGTTGTCAGATAACTAGTTCGGATTCCAATACGTAACGGAGTACGTTAAAGCGAGTTTTCTTGATGGATTGAGAGAAATTAACGATGTAATAAAAGTATTGTGCATGGTTTGCACTAGAAAGCTCAAAGTGAGTAACTACCATTCTGAGTCAAATATACATAAGAAAGAGAAGCGACAGGAGTATACTTACAACCCAGTAATCGTGCTTAAAAAAAGCATAATCTCGGAGCAGATTTTACGTGTAATGTGATATCGGATCGGATCCGAGTTGCCTTTTGAGTTAGAGGGATACTATCGGGTTGGTAACCATGGTGGATAAAAGAGTGCACTGCTGATGGTATGCTAACAATTATTGAGTAGTTATGATCAAATACGGTGATAGGAGATCACTTTGTGTCTAATACCGTCATTCCGGACATGTTCTGGGTCACTTAAGATCTTGGAAAATGCGTGAGAAGCCTAAGGTTGAGCTAACGATGTATTATAGATCTATAAATAGTATTATAACGCCAAGTGAACATAGAGGATGACCATTGGAAGTTTTAAAGCGGTGTAAAAGTGACTGAGGGACTAGTATTTCTCACCCTATTGGAGAGGGTAGCATCAGTTTTCCACGGAGACTAAGTTTGGGAACTGAGTTCGAGAATTTTAGTGGAGAGATACCTACTAGACACGGGTTAGGTTATCATATTAGAGGATCAGATTGTTAAGCCGGATGATACCGGTGAGATATCCGGTAACAACTCTAGAACGTGGTAGCAGGCGCTTGTGATCTAAATACCTGAAAAGATTTAAGATTTAGTGGTTTTATAAAAAGCTGATAGGGTTACCTAAGATACTGGGGATAGTAAGAGACGTAACCTTTCAAAGACCTATGTAGTGATAGTTGTAACCTCGAGAGTGACGAGTTAGGGGTTGACCTTGGATGCGTGATATTGTTTGACTGCTTGTTTATTTCATGATTGAGTGTTTAGTCAATGATGTGTGTTTTTGGTAATCTTGATGTGCGGGAAACTTAGATGTGGAAACGACGAGAATTTTGTGTAGTGATCAAACACACCCATTTGGTGCCTTAAAGATTGTCTTACACTAAGTTTCGGGATGAAACTTATTTTGAGGGGGATCTGATGTAACGACCAGTTTTTTTGGTTACGCTTTGATAGGGTTAGAGAAGTTTAGGAAACGAATAAAAATTTAATGAGACTAGGACATACTAGATTATTTATGGAAGTCATTTAATTAAGCATCTTGTTCTAAATTTCGGGACGAAACTTATTTTAAGGGGGTACTGATTTAATATCCAGAATTTTTATTCCGTTTAATTCCGAATCAATTCGGACTTCGAGCCGTTGACGTTTCCCATTCTATCTAGTATTTCTTTCTTCACAAATTTTATCATTTTATGTAGAATTTAATTCAAATAAAATGATAGAATTATATCAAACCCTAATTCTTATAATTATTTATCATTTTATGTAGAATTTAATTCACATAAAATGATAGAATTATATCAAACCCTAATTCTTATAATTAATCCTTAACGATGACTTTAGACGAGATCATGACAAGGCTGAGAGGAGACTGTGACAAAGCTGTGACGAGATCATGACAAGGCTGAGACGAGACTGTGACAAGGCTGTGACGAGATCATGACAAGGCTGAGACGAGACTGTAACAAAGCTGTGACGAGACCGTGACAGAGCTTAGACGAGGTCATGACGAAACCCGATAACTCTGTGGCGAAGTAATGCATGGGCCTGACAAAGCCATGACGAGTTTTTGACAAGTTTTGACAAACTTTCAGCCCACTTAATTCTTGCCTTGTTTCAGCCCATTGTTTCTTAATCGGATTTATTTTTACAGCCCTTACCTTAACTCTTGCTGGCGGGTTTGAAACAGCCTCAGCCCACCTTCCTTACCTTACTCCTGCCCATCAGCTTCAGCACTTCAGCTCATAAGCCAACCGGCCCAACAAAGGAGCAGCCCTAAACGTGTGTATGTTGAGTTGGAGAGGAGCTGAACGTACCCTAACGCTCCCTGAAATTTCCGCTGCTGCAAACTACCTCCTTCCTCTCACGTAACGCCGGTTCACGTACAAATCTCCACTCGATCCTTTCCTTCTGCGACGCTAGTACCGCAACCTTCTCCTTCTCCCTTAGACGCATTCCCTTCTCGTTGAGATCCATCCTGCTGCAACCTTGTACACCGCAACCTTCTGCTTACTATACAGGATGCATCTGGAAGGCGTAGTTCCTGCACACATCCCCTTCATAGTTACGACACTCCCCCCTCACGTCATCCTTCTACTCGACAGGGAAGGCACGTTTTGATGCCAAGTGTATTACGACTGAATAATCTTCTGCACCAAGGTGAGTTGTTCTCCTTCTCCTGCCGCCTCTCTCCTTCTGTTCTAGATAACGCTCCATGACTGCAGCCTCTAATCTAAGGCTTCACAATGCATCAGGTTGATTCTCCCTAATAGACATAGCAGTAGTGTCGGCCGACTTCCTCTCCTATGGTGACAACCAGTAGCGTCCCAACAACCTGATCCGCCAAACTCTTGGATACTGCAACCAAGGAACCGCCAGTGACATTGCACGCTTGATCGAGTCCAGAGTCAAAGGAAAGTTAGAGAGACCGAATCCAAGATGTGTGAATGTAGCCAAAAACCAAACGAGCGGCTAGTGAGACTGAAGACCCAAACATCTTTGTATATGTGCTGATGAGAGTGCCCATATGTGTCTTTAGACCTTTCCTAACAGCCTCGGAAGGTAGCTTGAAGAGCTGAAGCGTTTTCTGAATTTTCGGAAGTGACAAACAGTCATGTTCGGGTCCAGATTTGGGTAAGTTAGACTTCTTCTTTTTGGCTAGTTTTCGGATATGTCATAGACGGTATTGCATAGTACATCATACTAAAGTTCGGGAAGAATCGAAGTTACGGTTTGAGAGTTATGATTTTGCAAAGTTGACTCCTCATGCAGTTTTAAAAGTGTCCTGAATGTTGAGAAAAACAGCATGTGATGCAGTTTTGTGAGGTGGTTTTAAATAGGTTTTTGATCTCCTTTGCTGCTGAATTTTTGATATATTATAGATAAGATTTTATAGTAGAACATATCAAAATTTGGGATAAATCCAACGAGTAGTTTAGGAGTTATGATTTTTTCAAAATTTAGACAGTGGTTTGTTTGTTAAGTGTTGCAACCAACTTTGGAAATTTTTGTAGAAGTGATGGTTGAACAGTTTTAATAAATTCTTGCTCCTAGGAGTATATGAGATATCATAGATGATCTAGGGAATTATTTCGGAATTTTTATAAGATTATTCGAATTTTATATTTGAAGACGAAGTTGGACCTTAACGATCTTTCCGAAAATAGGGAAATGGGTAATTTGCCAGTTTGTAACCAAACTCATCTTTAGGAGTTAGAATATGACTCTTTGGTCTCAAATAAGAGTTTAGGCATGAATTAGGAAATTTTTGGAAGTTTCAAGACCAAGGGTAAAATAGTCATTTGACCATAAATTAATACTGTAATCAATTCCGTTCTATTAAGACCTACTATCTTAGAAGTCTTAGACTTCTAATCACCCAGAAAGTGTGCTGACACACTTGCCTCCTTTGACAGGCCACTTAATTCCTACTGTACATATCGATTTGCGAATTAGAAAGTCGAGATTTGATTCAGGTAAGTCCACGGACTTACTTAGCTGGCTTCTTGTATGAGTGTAATGTGTATGAGTGGTGTATGTTAGTTATAATAAATAATAAAAACCGGATTAGGCCGACTTTATAATTTACGTAATTGACCCAAGTGTATGATAACGGGTCGTGACATCATCTGCCTAGCTCTTGCGAGAGTCTAGGAGGTTCCCTGAGACCAGCCCAGTCAAGTAGACGGTCAGATGCATTAGTACCATTCCGCGTTGGTAAACGGGGACAGGGGCGAGGTTTGGAAATCCCTCGTGTCACAAAATAAGTTTCATTAGTAATAACCTATCACCTAATTAAAGATAATAAAAGGACTGAGTGTTGCATGTTGATTGTATATGTTGTGTGTTTGTGCTTTTACCTTTATACTTATGCATAGAATGTTAGCTAACGGTTGTATACCATTTGTACATGCTTTGCAAGTTAAGATAGTTGTAGAGAGATCCGGAGAAAATGGTCAGTCGGGTCCACGTACTCATTTAGTTGGGGACGGGGATGTCTTATGTTCTTCATATGCGTCGTTTTAGTATCTTTTCTTGTAAGGCTGATACATATTCTTCGTGTATATATATGGTTTACAGTTTTCAAATGTTTTAAATACTTTTGTGCCTTGTTGTAAGATCCAAGTAAAATTGTTGTCAAACTATGGTCGGGACCCATTGTGAGGTCCTAACCAGTAGCTCCCCGAGTTCTCAGAATTTGGGGTGCTACACTTACCCTCCCCCACGGAAAACAGTGGCCGCCCCCGCAGAAAACAGTGGCCACCCCCGCGGGTCGACGCACCTGCGGCACCTTGTGGCCGCCCCCGCGGGTAACCTGCCCGAGGCCTATCCTAAAGAGCCTCCAAAAGAACCGGGTGTTACATGATCCACCATATAGTTGCCAGACGTCTACAGTTATTTATCCTAATCTTATTTTGTTTATTCAACAAGCGCGTGTGCTTTTTTGTTTCCCAAATCAATGGTACTAAGGTTGGTTAAAATAGTTCTGTCAAATTTAGCAATCACATTTTTACTTTTGGGGCACTCAAAAAAATATGTGCCACATCTTCTAGTTGGTGGTGGCAAAATCGCAATTGTTTGTAACAACAATTCTTCTTTCGTTATGCTTTGCTTTTCTACGGTTATTGTTTCTTGATATTTTTCATATGAATTTTTCTATTTTTGCTTGGGTATTCATTTTCCAAATCCAATTGTATGAGTAGTCAAGAAGCCAAGAAGAGTACTCCTTCTCGATCATTTTCGATGCTGATTTAGTAGAGAACCAACCATTTTTACTACTCCAATATAATATGTCTTGGATTTCATTTATAGGGATAATTGTTTCCATAATTTTTTTCCTAATTGATAATTCGATGATGTTATGTATAGTTCATTTTCAATTTGGTGACATCCAATTCATTAGATTCAATGAAATAGCTAACTTACAAAAGCGTTTATTTTACCTCTCAGCTCCGTAGTTTTTTATGGCGGAAAAAACTTGGTGAGGAATTCCGTAATCATATCCTCCTAAATGCTAACCCTTTCGAACGGTAGTGATTGATACCAAGCTAGAGTTTTATCCTTCAAGGAGAAGGAAAAACCTCTCATCTTATGATTATTATTCTCTAGACGTGGAGGCCTTAGCGTCTCCATAAGAATCTCATAGTTTTGCAAGATCTGATGTGGTGACTCCCCCTCTAGTCCTCCAAACTGATTTTGGCGGATCATCTGAAGAACTTGAGGGCAGAGCTCGTAATCATGTGCGGTTGAATCTCCTAGATTAATGCCCGGATGGCGCACTCTCTCAGATGGATCCATCCTTTGTCTCAACGTTTGCTGCTCTCCCACAAACAAATCAATCCTCACCGGATGGCGTGGTATAGCGTGTACTGCAGCGGGTGGTGGTTCTTCTAATCCGGCATTGTTCCCTCTGTCAAGGAGAAACTACCTCATATTAGCTTGCAACTCATCCATATCTTCTCAAAGGGCTGCCTCTCTCTCACGTGCAACATCTCTCTCTCTCCAATGAGAGCATCATCTTGAAGCCTTACTTGTTCTATGGCGTCATCTAACTCATCATGAACATCTCTTTCTGCTAAAGCCATCTTAGCTTCTCGTAACCTTCTCTTGTACGTCTTTTTCGGCTCAAGATCATATGAACTACTTCCTTTCCGACGCGAGATCTTCGCATAAACTAAGAACACAGATCTATAAGAACACTCAAGTAGAAAGATCAATAGCAAAAGCAAAAATAAACCTAGCAAACCAATACCGGCTTGATCTAACCTAAGTCCCAAACAATGGCGCCAAAAACTTGTTCGCTCCAAAATGTGTGTTAATCTGAAGACAAATAGCTCTAAATTTATACCAAGAATAAAAGTAATAGCGAACCCGCAGTGTACAGATCAATCGCAATAAAGGAAAATATTCTAGGGTCGATCATAGGAAGTGTGGTGAAATCAAGCAGGTAAGTCAACTAGATGAGATTCTTGCAAATAACAAAGAACAAATCAAAGCAATCAACGAAGATATATCAACAAAGGAGAATGTAGATTCTTGGGATTGTAGCGTCAAGTTGTTGTTTTCGATTGAAGACTCCTAAAGGTCTATGGATAAGGTTGTGGTTGCGAAGGTAAGATGTTTCTCTAATGGGATAGATTACGGGGGAGGTCTCATTATCCACCATCACTAACCCCAAGATCCTTTTACTAGGTAAGTCTCAATGAACTAGGGAAAGGATATAAACTCAAATCAACAACTCGGATTGGGGTAAATATAACCTAGGAAACGTCATCGTCGGTACTCAAGAAAGGAATCACCGGGTAAGCCTCTTCGTATCCTCAAGCGTAAGACATAGAGGAACCTAAGGGTATAAATCTCTCAACAAAGACTAGATTTGGGTAAACTATAACCTAGATTTAAGGATAAGACATGATCCGGCAAAAAGTTGCAAATCTTGGATGGATCATACTCAAATCTCGGCCGAGATTCCTGGAACGATACGAGATCGGCAACTGCGTAGGTAAAACTCAACCTTCGGGATCCAATCTAACTTAAAGGGTCATTCTATCATCATCTAAACCACAACCATCAACTAGTCACCCTAGAATCGCAAGGATTCTAGCCAACAACAGTCATAATTGAATCAAAGAATGTATAAGATATTAAATAAGACATAAGCCAATAAAACCGAATAAAACTAAGCAAACAATCTTTAATTATCAAAACCAAATCCAAAGCACCAACAAAGGTTCGACCTTTTGTTCAAATAAGAAAAGTAACAACTAAGATTATCCTTCCAAAAAATAACTCACAAAACTCCAAAGCTATCAATGCATGCAAATATTCAATCCTTCGATGTTGTTTCTTCTATCAATCTTTATCTATCTTCCGAACTTGCTGCGAAGTCGGAACTCGACAAATCTCCCAGAAATCGGCTTGAAGAAGTGTGTCTAACCCTTTGCCGCAACTTCCATTTAATAATAAAATTAGGGTTTGACTTTGGGCCACGGACTGTTTTTCAACAATATCTCGGATGGGCCCGAAGAAAATCTAGGCCAAGATAATATCTCTTCATTTGAAATTTCTCTTCTACTACGTATTTCTTTTGTTCTTTCCTTATGTTCCAACTGAATCTTCTTTCCTTCTGATTCTTGATCTTCTTATGTACCTAATTGTGCTTCACCATGCTCTCTCCTGACTCCTTATCTCCTTATGCTCCCTTTTGCTCGAAAATGCTTATTTCCTACAATTGCAACTGCGTGTAGACCTCTAATTTCACAAAGTAGGTGAATATCAACATAATCGATGTGAGTATATGTCCATGCATGCAAAACAAAGAAAAATCTACCTAAATGCATCCATAAACTAATGTCATAATTTCTGTCATCACTCTCAATTTGTACTTCATTTAATTTTCGTTTTCCATTTTGATTTATTTTGTCTTAAAGCCTTAGGGGATCCTCCGGGTCTCCTAGCACTATGACGTCTGACCCGCTTTTGGGGTGTTACAATCCACGTCATGCTTGCACGTTTATGGGGACGAAAGGATGGCCGCCGTAAGGTACAGTAACTCTCTTCGGATCGACTGCACTGGCCTAAGAATCAAGGTGGGATGAGGTTCCGAGACTTGAAAGTTTTCTATTGTTTGCGTGCTTTCATTCAACAACTTTCAAACAATCATAAAAATTTACCAACTTTAAGGTTTATTGCAATTTGTGGCACAATCGAAGAGGTAAAAACAAAAGAAATGACTACTATAGTTGTGACACAAGCCGCAACTGAGTACAAAATTGGTGATTCTTTTTATTTTTTAAAAGTTCAAGCCACAAAATTTTATGTAATTTACCCAATAATTAAGATTCGTAATGCCTAAGAAACTATTAATGCTGGCTACTCATATTAAAATCATCTATTTTCTGAATATTTAAAAGATTTTTTGTTATCAAAATTATTAATATCAACTGTTGATCATCAACTATTATTAATACCAATTTCAGAAACTACTATTAATAGTACAAACTATTAGCTTTTTTTTTGACAAAGTAAATTAAGAAACCAATCATATTTTAATATTTACCATGAGGTAAAAGGTAGGTGGACAACAATTTGAGCCACCAACCCCTTCTAAATAGCAAATTCACCTCTCCTAGGAATTAAGTTTGAATAATTAGGCGACACAACATTATCATGCAAGATCCGTCGCACCCTCTTGAGAATTTCAACGGCAAACAAAAGAACACATGTTGGTTTTTTATGCAAGCCCTTTCATGCTTAGTCACCTTCGCAAATGCCACGTTGAGGGCCGCCTTACCAACCACAAAAGGCCCGCTACCCAAACAAACTAGACGGTATAACCCCCTCAAATCAATACAAGCATGTTTTCTACCCACCCATCTAAAAACTAACACATTTGTCGGCCTCAGCGTAGACCTTCCTTAACACAGATCAGTCAAGAAGGTCATCATGAACCATGGAGTTCTTTATTGAAACTCTAAGCAAATAAGTTCACTTTGCAGGTCCCGCAATTGTGTAAGTAGGTGTATCAACTCAACAACCTTAACAACTTTCTTCATGACTAGCTCTCTAACAAACCCGCCGCTATACTCACCGTCCCACAAAACAACTTAACACCCAATGCCGGCCTTGCAATGCCCTGAGGGAATTGTAAATCCTTTCCTAAGGTTGGATCCATCGCACGAAAGTCAAATGAGCTCATTCTTACAAACATTCAACTCGAGGACAAAACTCGGGTCAACCTCTCAAATGAAATCAAGCGCTCTAGCCACTATAACCAGCTCATAATAGTATACCAAACATGTAAAAGATGTGTGCACCTGTCTCTGATCGTAAGAAGAAGCGGGTGAAAGACAAGGGAGAAGCGGCCCCAAAGGTCCCCTAGTTGCACACCGGTAGCTGACCAATTAAAAACCATAACCAATGTACAGTCGGACAAGATATTCATATAAGAAATCAACTCATAAAGAGATAGACGAACATCTTTCCCTTACTTCCCTCGGCAAAACACTTCTATCAACCAAGTTAAAGGTATTACAACGATTCCCTATCAACATAGTGAGAGAACCAATAGTGTCACTGTGTTTTTAATTGTACGGAATTTATATAATTAGAGAAATTTCGAATATTGTCTTTGTACTTTTAACTTTGGATTAGGACCATATTTTTTTCAATTTTTGGCCGGTGTTTCTCAATTTATACTTTTTGATACCCTTCTACCAAGGTTTCAATTATGATAAATATTTTGCAATAATACTAAAATAGCATATGCTTATTTATGTGTCATTATTTCCCTAAGTCTATTTGTTTTAGGCAATCATATACAAATTTCAATAAAATAATTATGAGTTTAACCAATATTATACATGTGGATATGATCATATATTATATTTAATTGATATCTATATTAAAACTCTAAATATCTTTTAAAATAGTAAAAGAATAATGTGAAATTATTGTAATGTTACAAATTATTCTAATTAGTATATATATCGTATAAATGCTCTGAATTTGTCTTATTTATAGTAATTTCTAGAAGCTTGTATTGTTTTTTATGAAATGATTTATTTTTGAAATATTTTTAAATTGAAATGTTTTTATCATGGTAGCCATACGTACTTACCTTGATATGGGCTATATATCCGATCCTTTATAATTATTATTAAGGAGTAATACGTATGCAGACGTCATACAGTTAAATAGTCATACATATCACGTTTACAATTAATTCTGGTTGCTTTATACTATTATGCATTATTCATTGAAAATTCTGGCGAAAATTTAATTACTCCTTTCAGTTCTCAAAACAATAGAAATATAAAATTCTGGTTACTTTATACCATTATTTCTAGAAAAAGTTTTATAATATTATGCATAATAAATATTACACCTTTTTAATATGATTTTTTTTCTAATTATATATATTGAGAATAAAAGGGAGTAATTATTAGTTGAAAATTCGGAGCTCGACCTCCTGTGATTTCATATTTATTGATTAATAGGAAAGTTTTGTTGGTTGGTGTTAAGAGAAATTAATGCCTGCCATGAAATGAATTGCATGCATGCATGCATGTTAACGTACGTTATTTATTGTTCGTTGGGGCTTCTTCGCTCACAGTCAAATCTCTGTAGCCCTGTGAAGAAAAAAATAAAATTCATTTTATTCATAAAATATAAATGCAATTGGCAACTAAACTAAGTGATGATTACTATAAACTAAAATATTTTAATATTGTCAATTTTGGGCCAACTCATTCTAACGAGCCAAAACTATTAATTTCACGCATCTATGCTTTGTATTTTGATAATTAGGTATGTGGTTCACATATTAATGGTAGCTAGTGTGTACATTCTGCCAATTTGCGCCCCTGATTTAAAGGTGTATTTTAAAAAAAAATAATATTCGTATTTTATTAATTCTTTATATTTTGTAATTTTACTTGTATATATATATATATATATTTTTTTTTTTATATCCTATTTTCATGAAAATTTCGATAATTCTTGAACGAAAGAATTTGGTGAAATAGACTCTTTTTTTACGAGTTTTTGTTTTGTATACCCCTCTAATTTATAACACTCTAATTGACTTACTACTATTACTCTATTAGGAGTATATTTACTAAATGAGAATATGTTATGGACTTACTTAATAGAACAATATTATTAAAAGACCTAATTAGTGATACTGTTCGAATAAATTTGTATATTCGTATACGGATATGGATTTATTAAATTTTGTTTCAGATCCTTCTTTTCTCTCTTTTTTCTTTTTTTTTTCTTCCTCTCCACTTTTCTTCCATATCTCCCTAAACTTTCACAATAGCTTAATCCTCGTTCCCTCTCCTTTTTTCCAGCCTTCACCCTACTTGCTACTCTACCCCCTACAACCACCACTAGACGCCGGACCCCTCGACTTCTGCCCTCCTTTTTCGCCACTCCTCATGCACAAGAAAATATTGCAACCTCTTCCTTCTTCACCTTCTCAAGCAATCTCTTGCCAACCATACTACTGCCTACCTTCAACCCCTTGTTGCAACCTCCTCGAGCTTTA